>CM077088.1:56089093-57340430 GCA_039513925.1 Platanthera zijinensis
ACCTCATTAGGAAGTAAGTGAACATAAGTTGGGCTTTGAGTATCGCTGCGGACTTCGTTTTTTGTATCCGCGCGGGCTGTTTGCTTAACCGGTTTCTGTGTGCAGGTGGCGCGGCTAGCAGTGTTAAACCAGGAGTTTGGTTCTGACCGCTGGAGTTCGCGGCTGCAATTGGCTTATGTCAAGCATCAGTTTTTATCTCAAGTTTCTTCTCTGTCCGCGCGACCTCGCGGTCTTGCGGGATAGGCGGCTTGTTCCTCTGTTCAGCAGCAGTTAGGCGAATAACGGGTTGTCCGCGCGACCTCGCGGTCTTCGCGGACTCCTTGTTGTTTGTTCGGCTTCAGTAGCTTGGCTGGGTGTGATCTGGGCGAGCTCGGCGTTTCGGCGCGGTCTCGTCGGCTCGGCGGTCTCAGTGCTCTATCCGCTCGGCTTGTTTTTTTTCTGCTTTTTCATACTGGCGAAATCATGTCTCGCCATGTATGCCTCGCCTTGTAAAGAAGTTCAATAATATTTTGATCTGCTTGCTTCTGTCTGTTGTGTTTGGTTATCTACGTTGCTTCCTTCTTTCCGCGGTTCAAGTTGTGATCTGGGTAGTGCCGAAGATATTAATTTGGTGTTTGGGCTATCTTGTTGATCAACTTGAGAAAATTCAACACGAAGCGTGTGGCCATGCATGCCAATGTTTGCGATGATTGTGCAATTATATATACTGTCATACTGTTTGCTTGTAGGGAAGGAGTACCACCACCCTGGGAATGAGGTGAGGTCGTTATAAACTAAAGCTGAGAAGAGTTTTGTTTTGCCACGTCTTCGTGGAATTTACTTGTGCAGGTACTGGCGAGCCGAGTGGAAAATAGCGGACTGAGGCCTTGATGTTGTGATGTCCCTCGAAGGACCAAGTGTTATGTTTACTATTTTCATGTGTTGCTGGTCTACGTGCCAATGTATGTAAATCACATTTTGGTGTAAACATTAAAGAATTTTGTAAGGCCTTAAGGCCAATATTTTGTGTAAACTCATTCTGATTTTATATAGTGGACATTCCCTAAGGTGGGTTATTGTTATTTTAAATTGCTTCCGCAAGAATGTGACTCTATGTTAGGTTGCGTAGATGTTTGGTTTTATTTCGTGACCCTGTTGTTTGTTCGTTTAACATGGCATGAGACCCTGATCGAACCTTCTATTATATTTTTCGTGACGGGTGTGTTGTTACAAAGGTACAACCTCTCTCTGCCCCTCCTCTCTTCCTCACTTTTGGGAGGTGATTATCTCGCCGACGATCTAGGGCAGAGGAAGAGCAATGACGACAGGGTCCTTAATTGAGGCTATGGGGTTCAATTAATGGTTTGAATGGTGCGTTTACCGTAAAGGTGGTGGCGCCAAAAATTAATTGTGGTGGAGACTGATCTGATAGGTGTTATTGAGGCTATGGTTGTGTAAAGGTGCTGCAACGCGCATGTGCGCAAGTGCGGGGGAGCAGTCACGTGAATGAAGGCCGATTTGGGCGGAGTCAGAAAGGCATAGTTGCTGCTTGGTGATTGTGGATTGGGCTCGTGAGATCAAGAATCATCAGAGCGTCCAGTGATGCAGAGTGCACATCTTTGTGCAGGACGACGATGAACAACTATTGTTTCTGACTCCAGAAGTATATTGAGCCGCATATGTGGCTAGAGACATTCAACATATGGCCAGATACATCTTAGTTTCAAGTGGACATTGGTGACGATTTATCTGAGTTTCAGACGGGGCAACTTACTGATAGGTTGTGGGCTGATCAGAGTGCACAAGTAACTTCGCGTGTCAACTTTAGGGGTGTGCATAAAAAATCGAAACCGACTAAACCAGACCGAATTGATCAACCCGAACCGATTTTTGGACCGAACTGATTTTTGGACCGAACTGATCAGTTCAGTTTCAGTTTAGGGGGCTGAAAACCGACATCATTTAGGTTCGGTTCGGTTGGTTGGTTGGATAAACCGAAAAAATTGAACCGAACCGAATCTGATTGTTAGAGAATAAAATGTCATCTTATCATCCTTATTAACAAAATCTTGTAATGCTATATCCAAATCATTAACTTGAAGGATCTCCCCCATCTTCGTTTTTCCGACTTGTTGCACAAAAATAATTAAATATATTTACAACTTATATCTGATGCAATATGACTTCTCATTAAACAAGGTTCTTGAATAGTGTTTTGTTGCAGCCAATAACACTTACGATAGAACAGATTTGAATGCACAAGATCATTAAAAAAACTAGTTGAATTTAATGATAAAACTCATATACATAAAAAAATATTAAACAACTTCAAAACAAATGTAGAAAATCGAACTGATGGGTAAAAAATCGAACCGAACTGAACCGAATGAGTTATGCTCAGTTTTGATTTTAGGTGTGTAAAAACAGAGCCTATTCAGTATGGTTTCGGTTTTACATAAAACCGAACCGAACCGAACTGTTTGCAAGCCTAGTCAAATTAGGCAAATCGTTTTTGAATGAATGCAAATTGTAAGTGTTAGCTTTTACTACGTTATTTTTTCTTTGTGTTCTTTTCTCTCTGAGTAATGGACTACTGCGAATGATCATGTGTGACCCATCAACAAGGTCTTTCAAGGAAGGAGCATACGACGACTTGAAGGTGGATTGTCTGATGACTCTGATAGGTACTAGATCGAATTATCCCTTCAATTATAAGAAAATACAAAATTATTTTGGTTAGGATGTTGCTCTTTCAAAATCATACAATTTTCTTTTGCATGCTTGATAATACAAGACACAATCGGTTAGCAACGTACAATTCACACGCCATAAAATTGTTGATGATTGCATTTTCGGTTTCCTAATTGTCGATAAGCAAACTTCACATAGCTCAACTTTTAACGTAAACTAACCCCAAAGTCTCGAAAATAACTTGTGTTTCTTCCCAACTCACAAGTTATCTCATCCCCATCTTAGCTTTGCATCAAGTAAATGGATGAAGTGGCGGGAGCATGGAGTGTGGTTATTATCCTCTTTAAGCTTAGGAGCGTTGGACCGCTCGAACTATCTGAGGTCACATCATAATATTCTAAAGGGATATTCTGAAGCTAAGGCTTTATTTGGCACGGGGTTAGCACTATGGTCATAAATCATTGTTCATTAAAGCGTGGCCTCACCAAAGTTTCTTTCATTTTTATGTTCAAAACTAATTTTTTTCATTTTTATGGTTATGAATCACTCTCCGTGAACACATGGCCTCGTCTAAGAAATTTTCAAAATGAATTTTCGTCTTTTGAAAACGGTCATAATTACTATCATGTCAAACTTACAAATATAAATATGATGTTTTTATCCAAATTCAATAGAGCAAAAACACTGCCCCAAAAGATGGAACCAGGGGGGAGTAAAGTGCAACATCCGATGGATGCGAGCACATCTCAAGTCACGCACACACATCTCAAAGCAAGATGTGATGTGCACGCATCTCCGCACAAGCTGAAATGTGCTCGTATCCGTTGGATGCTGCATTGCACCGTAAAATGCTTTATACCCCCGAATTCCCAAAAGATGCCCCAAAACCCAATTAAGCAGCCCACTATTCTTAGGATCGAATATTAGGGACGGCAGTCCGCACGCAGCGTTAGAGACATGAAGCCATGCGGCCTTCCACGTGTACAACTTCTGTGCGTTCTTACTTATGGCCAATCCGTAATTAGTTCCAACAATCGGCCCACATTTCATTCTCTCGGCTACGCAGTGTATATGAACGATGGCGACTCTGCGTCTTTCGTGTGATCTCCGGCGACTGGCGGCTCCTTCTCTCTTCTTCGGCCAGTCATTTTTCCTCATCATTATCCTCCTCCTCCTCCTCTATCAGCGCCTTATTTCCCCTACAATACTACCGGCCTCTGTTTCACATGTCTCGTTTCGATTCTCCCTTTTGATTTCCTTCGTTCCGTCGCGGTGATTCGCGAGACGGCGATGGCTGATGTTGAGGCAAATGAGAAAGCGACGACCGCCGAGATCCAACCTGCCGGGGAGATCGTTATCGCGGTTTCGTCGGGTGAGATTGGTTGCTCCGTAAACAAAAATGGAGATCCGCGGACGACATTGCACACCGGAAACGTTGACGCGGCGCCGGCGGTGAGGGCGGAGAAGGGGAAGGTTGGACCGGAGGAGAGAAGGGGAAGGCGGAACGCCCGGCAATTGACCTAGAAAAGGGTATGTGTGTTCAGGAAACGGAGGGAGAAAAGCTTTGCCGGATCTGTCACTTGAGCTCGGAGATGGTTGGATCCATGGAGGAGGGTTGGGAGCTAATCGAGATCGGTTGCGGATGCAAAGGAGATCTCGGGATCGCCCACCGCCGATGTGCTGAAGCTTGGTTTAGAGTGAAGGGAAATAGGTAACGAGCAATTTTTTGCTTAACTTTTTCTTCTGTTCAATTCAGGCGTCCCTTCATTTATGCTGCGCTGATCTGTATTTCTGATTCGAACTTTTTGCCGACTGCGATTTTCTATAATGGAGTATCGGGAAGATAGGGTTGGCTGAGTCCTGGGAGGTTAAAGAAGCTTCAATTTTTAATAATCATTGTTTCTTGTTTAAATTTAGTTGAGATTTGTCATTACTGATTAAATAAGATGAAACAGTATTTTGGTTACGGCAGTATTTTTAATGCACAATGTGTAGCTGTGTGTACCTTTAGCCGGCACAAATGTTCTCATGTAAGTTTTGTTTGGTTTATTCTTTATTTTTTGTTTTATTTTTCTCTCATCTTTTGCACTTTTTAAAATTTGAATTTATTGTTCTATTTTATTTTACTTTTTTGTTTTACTTTACTTTTTTAAATGGTGGAGGGGTTGACCAAAAAAGTCTTGGAATGAAATTTAAGGAAAGACATGAAGTACTTAAGCATTAGTGAGATTATGACTAAGGATATGGCGCAATGGGGACAAAGGATTTATATAGCGACTTCACTATGGTGGTATAAAAACTTGAGTGTTGTTGTTTTACTTGTTCTTATTTAATTTTGTAATTTATGTTATGTTGTTTGATTTTATCCTACTTTATTATTGCTTTACTTGATTACTTCTCTTTTTCTTATTTATAACAATTTTATAATTTGTGTTATTTGATTTGATTTAATTTATTTTTGTTGCAGTTTATTTTATTTAATGTTGGTTTAATTTATTTGTATTTTTAACTCTCTATTATATACATGTTGCGGCGAAATTTTTGGGTGTGATATTTGCTATGTAGCACGGGAGCGGAAACGGGATACGAGATACGATACGAAACGGATACAGGAGACTTGATTTTTTTTAAAATAAGGATACGAGAAATATTTTTAATTATTTTAATATAAGTGTTAATTAATATAAGAATAAAACAACTAACAAACTATTTGTATATATCTTGAATTGTAATAACAAAATTTAATATGATTATATTATTTATCATTGACATTTCATATAATGCTATAAATAGCATTCAAGGAAATAAACACCATAAAGAACAATCTATCACATGTCCACATCAATACATCATTACATGAATTGATCATTGTTTTGTTACATTCACATGTAAAATATCAAGTTTTAAAATTAAACATTCTTTCCAATAATATCAACTTCATCATCTTCTTCAATAATCGAGAATTCCAACCTTGATTCATCAAGCGATAGATTAACTATCTCAAATGTACCTACATCTTCGAATGACTCAAAGCCATCACTCGCAATATCTCACAATGTAGACTCTCCTTCATTGTATTTTTGATCTTTTCTAGAAAAAAGCCGAAAATTGCCATGGATATTTATTAAATCTACTGCACGTTGCAGTGTCATTCTATTCCTTTTCATTGAATGAATAAAGGAGTAAGTACTCCAATTTCTCTCGGCGCATGAAGAAGATGATGGTTGTACTAATAACTTCAATGCAACGGTTTGAAGCGAAGGGGCCGACAAGTCTTTGGATCTAAGAGATGACGATTTTGAATTGAATCATATTCGTTAAAATCCTCGATTTGTCAACGAACTCCGTATACTCCTTGGCGACCACATTATGCTTTATTAAGCTTGGAAAATACTTTTTCAAGCATTTAATTCTTTCCTTTCTATTTGGATCCTCTGCTAACCATTGTTCACTATAATATCTAGTAAAAAAATTTGAGTTAAAAATCAATTATACAAATGACAAAATGTAAATTTATAATTAAAGATAAGTACCTTGGATTCAATGAATGCACAAAGCAATGAAACAGAGTGTTATTCTTGTTTCAACGATCCACTAGGATAATATGTACTATCTCAAAAAAGATAGACACATCTTTTTCTCTTTTCCTCTCATCAGAGTAGATAGCCCTCCTCACCCTTTCAATCATTGTGTCTCACATATCATATACTAGATGAAGATAAGATTTATCTGTATCGCAAAAGCGAATAATTCATATATTGGAGCGGTGAATGAAATAATATACTCAATGGAATTCCATCAATCATCATCCAAGACCTTCTCTTTCACATGTCTTGCCTTTTCCATATCATCATCACGATATAGAAGTCAATGATACTAATAACCATTCTTTGTAATCTATTTTTTATAAGTTTGAATTGTTTAAACATGATGATAATTGATGCAAAACGAGTTTCGACAATAAATAATAATTTCAAGCTCACAAACTCATTAAACATAGCCAATCTCATGGAATGATTCATTATATAGTTCTTAATGAACATGACATCATCACCAATATGAGTAATCCACAAACATTCTTCATACGTAACCGCATTATTCTCTGAATTCTTAGCGGCACATATGTTCTTCAAAGCTAGATTGAGAGTGTGCACAATACAAGGAGTCCAAAAATTGATGGAAACTCACTCTCAATTAGTTGGTCCGCCCCCTTGCAATTCGCCGCATTATCTGTTATAACCTAAACAACTTTTTCATATCCGATTTGTAAAATGACTTCTTTGATCAAAGAGGCAATGAAATACTTGTCATTGGTTTGACCTTCATAATTAACCGTCTTCAAGAACATTGTTTTTGAATCGGTTATTGCCATAAAATTAATGAGTGGTATTATTTGTAGATCGCTCCATCCGCCGCTTACAATACTAACTCCTTTCTCTACCCACATCCCTCGAATGAGAGCTAATCTTTTTTCAATTTCGATCTTCTCCTTCAACAACAATGTGGTTCTTAGTGAATTATATCCGGGTGGTACGTATCCCGCAAGGTTATGACTAGCGGCAAAAGAATAAGATTCCCTCTAATAAGGATTTATTGCTAGATTGAAAGACAACTCTGCCGAATAAAATGCCCTAGCAATTAAAACATCTAAATGAGCTCTATCCTCATTATTGAATGTACTAGAAATTGGATTCTTTTCTCTACCGTTTGAATCATCATTTCTTCTCGGCTTATCACCGACACTCCCAACACTTCCAGCTTCACTTGAAGTACTTGGAGCTACCGGTATAAATTTTGGAAGTGTTTCACTCAATAAGCTTTTGAACATCTTTATCTCCTTCAACATGTTTCCTGGTACGTATCCCGCAAGGTTATGTCTAGCGGCAAAAGAATTAAGATTCTCTCTAATAGGATTTATTGTTAGATGATGACAACTCCGCCGAATAAAATGCCCTAGCAATTAAAGCATCTAAATGAGCTCTATCCTCATTATTGAATGTACTAGAAATTGGATTCTTTTCTCTACCGTTTGAATCATCATTTCTTCTCGGCTTATCACCAACACTCCCAACACTTCCAGCTTCACTTGAAGTACTTGGAGCTACCGTATAAATTTTGGAAGTCTTCACTAAATAAGCTTTTGACCATCTTTATCGTCCTTCAACATGTTCTTGTATGTGAAAGTCGGAACATTGTTATATGCTCTAATTCCACTACTCTTGATCCACAATAAATGACCCTTCACACGAGTGTATGAGCTTTTGTAAGGCTTACCACAAAAATTACGTGTCCAACTTATACTTTCACCTCCTTCAGTTAACTTGTTCCCTCTTGTCACATATTTCCAAAAAAAAATTTCGTCATTTTTAGTAACACCGCTACTTGAATACATGTTATGGAAGATAAGACCTAATTTAACAACAATGAAATTCATAACAACAATTAGCATTTAACAACATGCATACACAAATGGAAAAATATAACTTCTTGCGGAGAGTAAGGTTCGGTAACAAAGGTTTAATTTATTTTAATAAGGTTCAATAACCAAATTGTCGACAACATGAGAGATTGAGTCTAGTGCAAAGTTATTGAGCATATGAACATAACTCTAAAGAAAGAGCTAAAAGCACAATAGTATATGCGACAATGGCCATAGATATTTTGGACAAACATGTGAGCATTGTCATTTATTTGATCAAAGAGAATTCTTCATTCCTTTGTGAAAAGTTTTGACTAGCAGCAACTACTAAATGACTACTAAACAAGGTTGCAGATATCGGATATCGGACTCATGTCAGTTTGAGTTTTTTTATATCGGATGTCGGATTGCGGGGGATATATCGGGGACATTTCAAAATGCCGGATTGTATTGTTATATATATATATATATGTTTCATAATATTTTCATTTATTAATTAGATGATAATTATTTTATCCAATTAAATGCAAACTAAAATTCATTAGAGAAAATTAAACTACTAACGAGCACTGTTTTAAATATCGGATATCGACACATATTTGGTTTTTAAATGTCGGATGTCGGAAGTCGGAGACATGTCGGGGATGGATTTCATATATTATAAATAAAATTTTTATTTATATATTATAAATAAATTTTATTTAATGATATACTAACTATAATTATATGTTATAAAAATAAAAAAAAATATAACAAATAGATAAAAAATGAGTCATTTATTATGAAATAATTTAAATAGTATCAAGAAAAATATATTAACAAATACAAAATAATACAAATACAAAATAATACATTGTTAATACTATACACTAATTTTATTTTGATAACAATAAGTTTATTTGCTCTACATTAATAATTTATATAATCACCTAATAAATGTGTATTAAATATTTTCCTATTTTTTATATATGAAATTAAAAATTTGTGAAATAATTATGCAAAATTGATTGTAAGAATAAAACTTAAAAATTTGAAATAATAATTTAATCGATTTATCATAATATAGTATCCATAGGTGATTTAAATATATGATATTTGTCTGCAAATATAACAAAAATAAAATAGGATATAATTAAAAGTCGTGTCGGCTGATATATCCTTCTATATTTTACAAAAGGACATAATCTATTATTTTGAGAAAAACATATCGAAAAAATGACATGTCGGAGACATGTCGGATATGTCATTCTATAAAAAATTATGATTTGAGTCACCTTCTCACTGTCCAACAAAAATGCTATGAAAGAAGCACCGCCTTCTGAATATTGGACCCGCAATATTGGACATTACCCGACATTAGCCGACATTTGCCGCAATATTGGGCCGGCATGTCTAACATGTCGGCCGCAATACTGAAAAACGTCAGAATTGTCATATGTGGCGATAAAGTGTCATTTCCCCCTCAAAACTGACATGTCGGCCGACATGTCGGACATGTCGGCCGCAATTTACAAGCTTGCTACTAAATGACCAGAACCAAGTGTTGGGGCCTGGGAGTACCGTATTTGACTCTAGAGTTCTCTTCCCAATGGACGATGAATTGGGAAGAAGACTGAAATTCTCTTCACAATGACCCTCCCCCTTGCAGTTCTCTTCAAGAAGAAGAAGCAAAATCAGAATAAAGAAAATCATACCCTAAGAACTGAAATAATTTGGTGCAGGCTTTAGCCCTAGTTCAGATCTCCATATTCGATTTTGGATGATATTATGGACAAAAATTGGGATGATCATCTAGATTTCTATCCAGAAATTAGGATGATTTCTGGATAGAAATCTTCCTGATTTTTGGATAGAATTCGATTTCTGGATAGAATTCTTCCCGATTTCTGGATAGAATTCTTCCCGATTTCTGGATAGAATTCTTCCCGATTTCTGGATAGAAATCTGAATGATTTTTGCAGAAATCTGGATGATTTCTATCCAGAAATCTTGGAGAGATCTCTGCAGAAATCTTGGAAGAAGAAGAAAAAGACCTTGCGGGATCGGGAAGAAGAAGACCTTGCGGGATCGGGAAGACAAAAACCTTGCGGATCGGGAAGAAGAAGACCATGTGGGATCAGGAGGAAGAAGACCTTGCGGGATCGTGAAGAAGAACCAGCGGGAACACCTTGCGGGTTCGGGAACACCTGCGAGATCGGGAGCAGCAGTGGAGCGGGATTGGAGCAGTGCCGCAGCAAAAAACCTAAACGCACCGAATCCTATATCGCACAGAATCGCATATTGCCCTTGCGGGATATGCGATTCCGCACGTTTTCGGACCTTGCGGGATCGGGAAGAAGAAGACCTTGCGGAATCGGGAAGAAGAAGACCTTGCGGAATCGGGAAGAAGAAGACCTTGCGGGATTGGGAAGAACACAGTTGTCAAGGCGCGCGCCTAGGCGCGCCTGAGATGCCGGGCGCAGCCCGTCCGCCGCCTCAGCACGGCTGAGGCAGGCGATGTGCCCCTACAGGCTCCCAGGCGCGCCCAAGCGTGCGCCTTACAGGCTCCCAGGCGCGCCCAGCGCTTACAGGCTCCCAGGCGCGCCTGGGCCTTTGAAGGTGTTTTTTTAAAAAAATTGAGATGGGCAAAAACATGATCTTCAGACGCACCCGAGGCACCCCTAGGCAACACTTGGGCGCCCAATTTGCCCAATTCGCTGAAATTCGGCGAATTGGGCTCCCAATTCACTCAATTTCCTTTTCCCCCATTTGTGCGTGTCACGTGGCTCAGGCGCGCGCTTGCGCCTTGCGCCTAGGCTACAGGGGCCCTTTGCGCCTCGGTGCGCCTTGCGCCTTTGATAATTTAGGGGAAGAAGAAGAGCCAGCAGGAACACCTTGCGGGATCGGGAACACCTGCGGGATCGGGAGCAGCAGTGGAGCAGGATTGGAGCAGCGCTACAGCAGAAAACGTAAACGCACGAAATCCTATATCGCATGGAATCGCGTATCCCCCTTGCGGGATACGCGATTACGCACGTTTCCAAGTGTTTCCCGTATCTGATACGCATTTGAGTCGATATGTAGAGCATTTTTAAGTATTCGTCCTTCGTAGGCTACTTTGATAGATTTGTGTCCCGGATGCATGTGATGAGAATGCGATTACCCCCAAGACCCCAAACAATTCTTTTTTGTCGTCGGTTAGTGCGGAGCACAAACAACGATAGCATTCCCTTGTCATCTTCCAAATCTGAAGATTCAAGTCAGCAAGCACTCGAAAATTCAATCAATGGAATATTGCAGAATCACAAGATAGAACAAAGGATCTACACATTGCAATTTGAATGTATGGAATGATAAAACATACGGCCTGCCTAAGAGACAAGCTCTGAACACTAATACTTACTAATAGGGAATAACCAGCATAGGGTAGCTAGTTCTTCCTCCAAACAAAAAGACGCTAGATAAAATCTAAATCTCATAACCTCCCAACTATTTTAATATTAAGACCATAGCAGTGGAAATACATAATCGGCCCATGCATAAAACAAATTAAAACACCAAATCCTTGCCCCACAGTCATTTTGCTGCCACCTGTGTGTTTGGAAATCTGTAACACAACAATATTTCCCCTACAAACATTCCTTGCCCTTAAGGAATAAAATTCTGAAAATGTTTGGTTAGAGACCAGAGATCTTGCCAGGTGGATCCTTCGATACCCCCATTCTCCCATTGAATTAACAACTGAGTTACCATCTTGCCCCTTTTGGGTACAATCCGGTGATCCAGGATGGCTAGCGGCTCCAGTATTAGATTTCCCTCTACATCAAAGATGGACGGGATACATGTGGTGAGAATGCGATTACCACCAAGACCCCAAACAATTCATTTTTTTCATCGTCCAGTGAGGAGCACAAACGATGGTAGTATTCCCTTGTCATCTTCCAGATATGAAGATTCAAGTCAACAAGCACTCAAAAATTCAATCAATGGAATATTGCAGAATCACAAGATAGAACAAGGATCTACACAGAAATTGGAATTTATAATGGAATGATAAAACATATGGCCTGCCTAAGAGACAAGCTCTGAACATCAATATATACTAATAGGGAATAACCAACATAGGGTAGCTGGTTCTTCTTCCAAACAAAAAGATGCTAGATAAAACCTAAATCTCATAACCAGCCAACTGTTGTTTATATTAAGACCATATCAGTGGAAATACATAACCGGCCCATGCATAAAACAAATTAAAACGCCAAACACTTTCCCCACACGGTCATTTTGCTGCCACCTGTGTTTGGATTTCTTTAACACAACAATACTTCCCCCTCCAAACAATCAAACATTCCTTGTCCTTAAGGAATAAAATCAGAAAATATTTGGTTAGATACCAAAGATCTTGCCAGGTGGATCCTTCGATACCCCCATTCTCCCATTGAGGTTACATCTTGCTCCTTTTGGGTACAGTCCGGTGGTCCAGGATGGCTAGCGGCTCCAGTAACAGATTTCCCTCTACATCAAAGATGGACAAGAGTGCAACTGATTGATTCGGTGATTCACCTCGATCTCTTTAAGTTGAGAGATGTGGAAGGTAGGGTGAACTTTGGCATCTTTTGGGGGTTTTAACCTGTAGGCGACATGAACAACCCTTTCCATCACTAGGAACAGCCCAAACAATTTAGGGGACGGCTTGTAGAAGCCATGCGAGCGTAAACTCGTTTGCTTATAAGGCTGAATTCGGACATACGCCTAGTCTCCCACCTCCAAGTTCCTTTCCCGACGCTTCTTGTCTGCCATTATTTTCAGTGGATTCTGTGCTTGCGTTAAGTTATGTTTGAGAATGGAGATAACTTTTTCCGTGGAAACCCCTTGACTTGAGATAACATGGCCTAAGTAATACAGTTTTTGCAAGTTGAAATTGCATTTGGATCGCATAAGGAAGAGTTGTTTTTGTTTGAGAATTCCCAAGGTGAAAGCAAAGTGATCCAAATGTTCACGCTAGGATTTACTAAACACCAAAATATCATCGAAGAACACCAAAATAAATTTACGAAGCTAATTATGAAATAATTTGTTAATCAAATTCTGGAAGATCGTAGGTGCGTTGGTAAGCCTAAGCGCATTACCAAAAATTCAAAATGACTACGATGAGTCCTGAAGGCTGTGTTCAAGACATCTTACCCCGCCTATAAGTCCAGTTTAGAGAAGAAAACCACCCCATGTAGTTCATCATTCAACTCTTGAATAAGGTTCTCAGCAAGTAATGCGAGTTTTAAAAATCATCCAGGTAGGCTTGAACGGACCCTTTCTGTCTCAGATTTTTAAATCGCTCATAAAATCATCAAATAAAATTGATCCAAATCAACTGGAGAGAGCCTGATAGTATTCTTCCCAGTGCGGTCATTGTCGATTGAGCCATGCCTTCACGTAAGCTTGATGCCAATACAACGCCTTCCCTTCCATATGTACCGATGCCACCTTCACCCACAGGTCTTCCGGCGCACCATCAATGTCGAAAAATTATTCACAACGATATATCCACTATGTTAATGTTTCTCCAAAGAATTGAGGGAACTCCAGTCGAGAAAGTCTGGTCTCCATGTGGGAATAGGGAGGATTGACCGGTGGGACTGTAGCTTAGACTGCCGATGTGGATACCGCCATCCCCTACGTCGGTGATTTATCTGCTTTTAAGCTAGCAAACATGCTTCTCACCTCCTCCATGGTTCGGCTTTGCTGTTCATTTAAGCTCTGAATAGATTTCTCCATTGACTCTTGATTCTATTTGAGGAGCTCAAAATCGTTTTTGAAGTCCTTAGATCGTGTTCCCTCCAAGACAAGAATGATGATTCTGACCTGGTGTTGGCTCTGATACCAATGTTATGTTCCAGATATAAAGATTCAAGTCAACAAGCACTCGAAAATCCAATCAACGAAATATTGCAGAATCACAAGATAGAACATGGATCGACACCAGGAAATTGAAATTTATGGAATGATAAATCATACGACGTGCCTAAGAGACAAGCTCTGAACAACAAGACTTATCAGTTGGGAATAACCAGAACAGGATAGATGGTTCTTCCTCCAAACTAAAAGTCGTTAGCATAAAACCTAAATATCATAACCTCCCAGCTGCTATTTATTATAGTAGTGGAGTCCCATGCAGCTATTTATATTAAGTAGGTGGAATTACATAACTGTCCCATGCATATAACAAATTATAACCAAATATCATAACCTCCAGCAATATCATTTAATTAAGCCTCTGCTGTGGAATTACCTGTCTAGTAGTGGAATTACACTGTCCCACATATAACAAATTATAACGCCAAACTCCCTCATCATTTTTCCGCCACCGTGGTGTATTTGAACTTCTGGAACACAATAGCATGTGATGAGAATACGATTATCCCCAAGACCCCAAACAAATCTTCTTTGTCGTCGGCCAGTGAAGAGCAACAAACAACGACAACATTCCCTTGTCCTTTCCATAATGAACCACACCAAGAATCCTTCCAAAGAACTTCACCCGCATTTGTTAGGCACATCTTTTCTTCTCGTCTCAATTGAAATCCTAACAAATGGTCTCGTGTAATCATAGAAAGAAGTTAAATTGATCTATGAGAGATCTTATCAATCTCTCAGAGCTAACAGTTTGATCTTTGAGAGATTATACTAAACTCAGCGAGATCGTTGTAATCTCTAGAGAATAAGTGAGTATGATATGATGATTGTCTTCTTTTATGTTTACATGAGATTATCTGTTAGGGTTTCCAGTGAGAAGAGAAAAAACTATGTACCTAACAAATGCAGGTGAAATTCTCTGGAAGGATTCTTGACATGGTTAGTTGTGGAAGGGGGGGACAAGGGAATGCTACCGTCTTCTGTGCTCCTCGTTGACCGACGACGAAGATCAATTTGTGGTCTTAGGGGAAATCACGTTCTTTGCAATGCCAACGCGCGCCACGTGTGTATGTTTGTGTACGTATATATGAGTGATAGTGCACCGGTTCCCGTGCGGCCGCAGCAGTACCCCCGACCGTGATAGCACCCCTGACCATATCGGTACCATTTCACAACACACTGTGCCGAGCATTGCACAACTGCTGATCTAGGGGTCAATATTCTTTGAATTCATTCAGTACCTTGAGTGAAAGTAAAGATGAAAACCATTTACTAAAGTTCAAAAATGGAGTACAAAACAGAGCTTATATTAAATTTCAATTGTCACATAAACGTCAGTATCAATGCTTTCCTCTATTTTTAGGCAATCAATTCCATCCCTCATAATATAAAATTCAACATTATGCACTTCAAATCCTAAACCCCCTGGAAATAAATTGTTAACAACCAATGCAACACTGACATATACCTAATATTTTGACACATAATCAATGAGTGGCACTTCCTTTTTGAAGGCTCACATAACTCACCTTTAAGCATTTCAAAACTATTGTTTGCTAAAAAATCAAGTTAACAAAATACTTGAGACAATTGCCAGAGCTAGTTGGCTAAAATTAATAAACAGTGAATTGATTTGAAACTATTTTCCAAGTAATATGGATAATAGCAAACTAGTTTTGGGGGGTTTCCTTAATCTGGAAAAATGTAGAAGTTCTTCTAAGTTGCAAAACTATCACACAATCTTCCTTTCCCACATGAAGAATGAGAACATTCATAAGATATTCACTTAAATAGGCACTTGAGGGAAACCAAAATGTTTAAGTGAAATTACAATGCAAGAATTAAAAGACATACTCAAAGTTGATGATCCGCTGGGAGTCAACTCCCGATGGCTCCATCTTATCGCATTCCAATTTATTAGCATGGCGTGATGACTTATGAGAAATCCATGTAATATCGAAATACGAAGAACTTAATGTAATAGTCACAGAAGATAGGCGCAAGCTATAGTTATGTAAATGTGGTAGAAAAGTTCACATAATTTTAAAAGATAGAGAGGTGCAATCTATTATTATGGTAACTTTAAGAAAAGTAGAATAATTATTAGGGTAAATAAGAAAATGAAAGGAAGAGAGAGATATAAAAAGTAGTTGAAATCAACAAAGTGATGCGGAGCAGAGACGATGACGAGCTTTGGGTCCATTCGTGGATGTTTTGGCGACTTACCATATATGGCGTGCCCGGATCTACGATCCGACTCCGTGAGTGCGTCCTGATTCGCGTTGCGAATCAATTTCATATATAGCATTGTACTTTTCAATTTTTATTTCATGTAGTTTTGGTCCCGAGACCAACGACCAATCATAGTCATTGAGTCTGGGTGCCCTAATTTTATTTCTTATAAATATAAGGTTTAGGGTTGCCGTCATTCCAATTGTTGAATGAATGGAGAGATTCTTCCTTCATTCCGGTGATCTCCTCCGCGGTGCCGACTCCGTGGAGCCCCCTTGGTGACGACTCCTTGGGTAAGGTCCTTGTATCCTTGTATTTTCCCTCCTGTTTTCCCTTTACTGTCCATTACCTCCAAAAATCCCTCATCCACCCACCTCCTTAATTCGTATTCCCTGTTCAGTTCACTGTGCAATAATGAAATGCACTGTTTACTTCCTATAGTTTCTACAGACCCCCCCCCCCCAACCTCTCAAAAAATCCCGCCGGCCATCTTCTTTCCATCAGATCTAGGTTGGCCCCTCCTCCCTGCTCAAGCCAGCCGCCACCCTCTCACATCCAGTCCCCCTGCTTAAATCCACCACTCCCCCCCTGTTCCCCCTGCCAGCCACCACTTTCCCTCGTACAGACTTCCATTCCTAACCCCCAGATTTGTCTCCAGCACCCTCCTAACCAGGCCGCCACCCAATTATTTCCATATCCAGCAACCGCCCACTCCAGTTTCCCTCCATCACCCTTCCCTTTGGCCTCTACCCATTTCCCACCCGTGAATCCACACCCCAACACCTGATCTTCGCCAAATTTGTCCAAATCTGGGCATTGCAGCCCAGATCCAGCCATCCCCTATTTAAACCTCCCACCATGTCCACCCATCACAGGAATCCCCTATTTAGACCTCCAACATTCAGGTCCATTTATTTATAGCAATCCTAGCATTTGTATGGTGTTTTGTATTGTTTTTTTTGTTGTAAACATTATCATGGTTTGGATATTATGTGCTTGCGTGGAATTATAGTTTTTGATGTTATTTGTTTCTTGAGAAATATCTAACTGCTTGAAGGATTGATTCGCCGCGCGCTCTTGCTTTGGCCCTCAATGCGGAGTAAAGCCTAAGTCTGTTTCGCCCAAATTAATTATTGTGCCTTGTCTTGAATTTATCTGCGTGGGAATATATTATTTATTATTTAATTGTGATCTAACGTCGGGCTTTGCATAACATCTAGGGTTAGGTCGCAGATTTTCCGCCGCCTATAGATTCGTCCTGCGTCAATTGGTATCAGAGTCAGGTTGCGCGCACTTTTCAATACGCAGTTGTAGAGCTTATAGGTTTGTCCGTCATGTCTAGGTATCACCACTTGTCCCCACCTCACTTTGGAGGTCTCGAGTCCACTTGTACACGCTCTCACGGAGCCCCGTTAGGAAGACCTTCACAGTACTAAGATGATTATTCTCGATCGCAACACACCATCGTCAGAGATCATGTTGACCCACCAACACGACCCCATTATGCTAGAGATGATCAGTATGATGATCGTTGTCGTTCATATCCTTGCACGCGAGCGGATCATGTTGACCCTTCGACACGACTCGATTACCTTAGGAATGACTAATATGATGATCGTCGCTTTGAGAGAGATCTTGAGAGTCAGTTTCGTACTGTTGCCCCTTCCTTTGACGGTTCATCGAGTCCCGAGTCTTTCAGTTATTGGCTCTTGGATATGAAGTATTATCTCGATCATTTTCAGTTATTCGGTAAGCGTTACGTCAAGTTTGCGAAACTTAGACTTTTAGATCAAGCGAGGTCATATTGGTCTAGCGTTGAGAGGACCCGCGAGCGAGACCATCTTCGTCGCATCACTAGTTGGGTGGACATGAAGCGTACTTTGTGTCAGAGGTATCTGCCTTCGTCGTATCGGAGTCGCTTGCTCGACTAATTATTTTCCCTTCAGCAAGGATCCATGTCTGTCACTGAGTACAAAGATCGCTTTGATGAGTTAATTGAGAGGAGCAATATCCGAGAGGACCTAGCCATGACCGCTTCCAGATTTTGGTTTGGGCTTCGATTTGACATTCGTACTAAGGTGATTTATCATAGCTCGAAGACCCTCGAGTCGACATATCAGCTCACCCTTCGTTACAAACAGTCTTTGAGATCCGCAAGAGCTAGTCGATGGGATCCTCACCTTGACCTCCGCAGTACAAGATCATCCCACACCGTGGGCACCCCTTTGCCTATCATTGTTATGTCAGACATGACTGAAGTGATACCTGATACGGATTGCTCTCACCCCGGCGAGTTTCTTAGCTCAGCGAGTGACCTATCTCTTGTGTCTGACCCGTCTCTTGTGACTCCGACCGAGAGTGAGCCTAAGCGACCTATTGAGTCTGCAGTATTTCATCCCTCGCCCACACCTCTTCTTCTACCAAGCACCGAGTCAGTTAGTACCCCAACCACAGACCTCATTCTTGACACTACACCCACAGACCCATTCTTGAGTGTAGGTTTATGTCGCCCTCCCATTGTCATTGCTCCGAGTCACATCACGACCGAGAGCCCTGAGCCTGATGTTGATCTCGTGGTGGCTATGACATCCATTCACGGGGACATTACTCCTCACGATGGTACTCATCTGGAGGACCATGACCCTAGTATCGAGTACTATGACGACCCCCCTGTTGAGCCTCATGATGAGCCGCCTTATCCTGGTGAGGATGAGATTCGGGCGAGCCCTGCTTGTATGAGTATCGATTTATGGACGTCTCTTCCATTATCGTCCATGACCGCGCCCCAGAGGATGGATATTGTGTGGAGCATCCAATATTTAGGGCACCACCTACTGACACATCGCACTCTCGACGAGCTTTGATATGCATCACCTGCTGACCCACCAGACGAGCTCTTTCTTTTCGGGGCTATGCACCACACTCGAGAGTCACATCTTCTAGTCGGTGTACACGATTTTCACTTAGGCGGTCGTCACATTCGTGATGACTTCTCATACACACCTCCTGGTGAGCCCCCTGATGTGTCACGTTCCCTGAGAGACTTGGATCTTCACGAGCTCGTATTTGAGTATAGGTGTCTCACGCGATCCTCTGAACACTCGTCACAAACGGGATGAGTTTTTCCACACTCCATCGAGAGAGCCACCTGATCGACCACCACATTTTAGGGACATCCCGATCATCGCAAGATTTTCTGATAGAAAGCATGTAGTGTCTGTCATGTTTCATTTGCATCATTTGCATGAGTCTGTTGAGTCGTTTCATCATCAATGACATGAGTCTATTGTGTTATGTGTTCATCGTTTGCATGTGTGTCATGAGTCGGTTTGACGAATAATTCATACTGGTAATAATTCTTGTAAATCACATGCGGATGTTCAATGACAAGTGCAAGTACTTTATGAAGGCGAGCAGGTGATGGTAAGAATCTGCGTTGTGAGGCTCCGTGTGAGTCTTACTAAAAGTTTGAGCGTTCGGCGAATGAGCCCCTACTCAGTCCTGAGATGCATCGGGACAAATGCTTATGAGCTGGACATCCCCGCGATCATGGGTACTCATACTGTGTTCAATGTCGAGGACCAGACGTCATACTTTGCAGCTCACGAGTATTCGGGATCACATCTTGGCGGCCCTCTCAAGCCTTCATCACCATTTTTACCACCCACCACTCAGTCCACCCCCGAGCCCTTGCCACCACATTCATTGCCCCGTTCCCAGCCCGTCCCTGACCCCCACTTACCTGGGATCCTGTCCCCACCTGCTTCACCATTGGCACCTCGGACCCCACCGGATCCTTCCACTAGTGTGTTGAGAGATTAGCTTATCACTGAGATCATTACGCATGAGTCTGCCCCCTCTATAGACAGTCTTGTGTGTCGCTAGCTGGTTCGCTGGCGCAGACGACTCTTCACCGACGACACTTGGACGCTATCAGCGGAGCTTGATTGACTCGCCGCGGGACTTCGACTTCAGTACGACCGTCTCCATTCATCGGAGATGGAAGCTTTCAGTCTAGAGGAGTTTATTGGCGAGGACACTTTTCTAGCGACGACACTTGGACGACCTCTGGTGGGCCTCTTCGAGTTTTACCTGGCATACAACGAGAGAATTCTGATCCCTATTCATCGGGAGATGAATTCTTTCAAGCCGGGGAGATTGATGCAGAGCAGAGACGAGGACGAGCTTTGGGCCCATTCAGGGCTGTTTTGGCGACTTTCCATATATAGCGCGCCCGAATCAACGATCCGACTCCGTGGATGCGTCTGGATTCGCGTTGCGAATCAATTTCATATATAGCATTGTACTTTTCGATTTTTATTTCATATAGTTTTGGCCCCAAGACCAACGACCAATCATAGTCGTTGATTCTGGGTGCCCTAATTTTATTTCTTATAAATATAAATTTTAGGGCTGTCGTCATTCCGATTGTTGAATGAGTGGAGAGCTTCTTCCTTCATTCCAGGTAATCTCCTCCGCGGTGTCGACTCTGTGGAGCCCCCTTGGCGACGACTCCTTGGGTAAGGTCCTTGTATCCTTGTATCTTCCCTCCTGTTTTCCCTTTGCTGTCCAGTCGCCGGTTACCTCCATAAATCCCTCATCCACCCACCTCCTTAATTCATATTCCGTGTTCAGTTCACTGTGCAATAATGAAATGCATTGTTTACTTACTATAGTTTCTACAGCCCCTAACCTCTCAAAAAATCCCGTCGGCCATCTTCTTTCCATCAGATCTGGCCGGCCCCTCCCTGCTCAAGCCAGCCGCCACCCTCTCACATCCAGTCCCCACTGCTCAAAGCCACCGCTCCCCCCTGTTCCCCTTGCCAGGCATCACTTTCCCTCCTACAGGCCTCCATCCCTAACCCCCAGATTTGTCTCCAGCACCCTCCTAACTAGGCCGCCACCCATTTATTTCCATATCCAGCAGCCGCCCACTCTAGTTTTCCCTCCAGCACCCTTCCCTCTGGCCTCTACCATTTCCCACTCGTGGATCCACATCCCAACACCTGATCTTCTCCAAATCTGTCCAAATCTGGGCATTCCAGCCCAGATCCAGCCCTCCCCTTACCCGATCCGGTCCACCCACCACCAGAATCCCCTATTTAGCCCTCCAACATTCAAGTCCATTTATTTATAGCAGTCCTAACATTCGTATGGTGTTTTGTTTTAGTTTTTTTTGTTGTAAACATTATCATGGTTTGGATATTATGTGCTTACGTGGAATTGTAGTTTATTATGTTATTTGTTTCTTGAGAAATCTCTAATTGCAGGAATGATTGATTCGTCGTGCGCTCTTGCTTTGTCCCTCCGCACGGAGGAAACCCTAAGCCTGTTTCGCCCAAATTAATTATTGTGCCTTGTCTTGAATTTATTTGTGTGGGAATATATTATTTATTATTTAATTGTAATCTAACCGTCGGGCTTTGCATAGCATGTAGGGTTAGGTCGCAGATTTTTTCGCCGCCTATAGATTCGTCATGCGTCACAAAGCTAATTAGAACATTAAATCATTCATTAATTCATCTTCTCGTATGCCAATAATATTATTAATAGAAGTCTTAATTCTAGGAATACTAACCCTTTTAGGAGAACTTTTGCATGATGAGAGGAAGGTTTAAGCCCACTTTGGTAATCCGGTCAATGATGTAAGAAAGAGAAAACAATTCAAGTTGGTGAGTATACGAAGATGATGTTTCAAAGGTAGGGGTGACGAGCACGAATTATTATTTTTAGAGGTATAAAATTACATGTCATGGAAGCATATTTAAAAGAAGAAACCAAGGACATTGAAAGAAATGCAAGAATTCAAGGAATTGCAAGTAAACACAATAAGAGGTAGCAAAGTAAATCCATTCTCAACTTGGCAAAATAGAAGAAATCAAGGCCATATAAAACAAACATTTGAACCTCATGATAGAAGATGGAGAGTAAAACCAATACCAAAAAGAAGCATGCTAAATGGATCACTATAAAAGCAACAAACTAATACTTGGTGATCACCTATCTCTAAATGTTGATGAAATAATGTGCGAGGATTGAACTTCAGCTGATCAAATGTTGATGGATGTTACGAAGCAAGTGTTAGGAAGAGTACCACGCAGGAGAAAGCCCTAATCCGATGATACTTGAGTCGAAGGAGACCGGTCTTCTTATATGTGAACCACAGCTAACACCCCCCCCCCCTCAAATTCACGGGGGATCATAGACCGAGAATTTGGAGAGAAGAAACTCATGTTGAGCGCGAGTCAGAGACTTGGTGAGCAAATCGACAAGTTGGCGCTTGGTGGGAACATAATGAGGAACAAGGGTACCCTAAGTGTGCTGATCACGAAGAAAAAAAGGCATCAACACCAATATGCTTGGAGAGCGAGTGCTTGGTTGAGTTCAGAGTAACCTGGATAGGATCAGTGTTGTCACAGTAGAGAGTGGTAGGACCCGAAGGAGCAACACCGAGATCAACAAGCAACCAATGAAGCCAGACAATATCCTCAGTTGTGGTGGTCATGACACAGAGCTATGCCTTGTGCTAGAATAAGAAACTCCAGACCGCTTCTTGGATTTTCAGGCAATGAGTGACGAGCCCAAGAAGAGACAAAAATCGGGGCAGAGCGACGATCAATAGGATCACTGACCCATGTGGCATCAGAATATGCCTGCAACTGGAGAGAGCTGTTGTTGGGGTAGAATAGCCCACGAGACATAGTAGCACGAAGATATCGGAGAACACGCAACAGGTGAGCATAATGAACAGTTGTGGGAGCACTCACAAACTGGCTCAGCACATGAACAACAAAGGTAATGTCAGGTTTAGTAATGGTGAGGTAAACCAGACTCCCAACCAGATGACGATATCGTGTCGGATTGAAAAGAGGCGAACCCTCATCTGGACGTAGCTAAAGGTGGAGCTCCATGGGAGTAGTAGCAGTGTGAGTGTCGGACAGAGCAGCACGAGCTAGTAAGTTGGAGGTGTAGCGCTGCTGAGATAATTGGTAGCCAGTAGGGTGGCAGAGAACTCGATGCCCAAGAAGTAATATAGTGTGTCAAGATCAGTCATCTGAAACTGCTGCTGAAAGTGATGCTTGACAAACTCAACATGAGAGGGATCATCACCAGTGATAATCATGTTATCCACATATAACAGGAGAAGAGTTTGACCCCGTGATGAAGAGTAGATAAATAAAGCTGGGTCATAATGACTATGCTGAAAACCAGCTGTAAGGACTGCTGAGCTAAAACGCTCAAACCAGGCTCGTGGAGCCTGTTTGAGACCATAAAGAGCTCAACGAAGACGACAGACAAGGCCAGGAGCAATAGAGAGGCCTGGGAGAGGAGCATGTACACCTCCTGCTGCAAATCACCGTGAAGAAAAGCATTCTTCACATCCAGCTGAAACAAGGACCACTGACAGGCGGTTGCAACGACAATGAGGGTCCTGATAGTAGTCATGTGTGCCACATGAGCGAAAGTCTCATCATAGTCCCGACCGTGCTCCTGCTGAAAACCATGGGCCACCAACCGGGCCTTGTATCTCTCAACTGTGTCATCCAAGCAAGTCTTCACTTTAAAGACACACTTGCAGGTGATAGGGATTGTCTCAAAGGGTAATGGAACAAGATCCCAAGTAGAAGTACACTCCAAAGAACTCAACTCGTCAGACATGGCGGCCTGCCACTCAGGAATCAAGGCAGCCTCCCTGTAAGTACTAGACTCTGGAACACCACAAGTAGCCGTTGGAAGGGCTGATAGGTCAAGAACTGGTAGATCAAGCAACTGAGTAGCAAGGTTGAGGCGATCGGGTGGGTGCCGATCACGAGTGGGTAGCGTCATGCTGGAGGATCATCCACAGGTAACTCACTGGAAGAGACCGGGTGCAGAGGGGAGATGGAGCATCTGTGTGACAAGGCCGCAGAACATAGTGTCGAGCATAGTGCTGAGAGGGAGCAGGGACACGAACCTGGACAGGAAGGTCAGGAGACGGTGGGAAAGACTCGGGAAGAGCAGGAGCACGAACCTTGACAGGAAGGTCAGGAGACTGCGGAGATGACTCAGGAAAAAGAACAAGAGACGGTGGCCCTGGTGGAGACTGAGTGGGAGGTGACTCGGGGGAAATTGACACAGGCGGTGGTATGGAGAGAAAGAGAACGTCATCAACTGTAGTGAAAATATGAATATAGGAAGAAGGATACGAAGGCGAGGATGAGACAAAGAAAGGGCGGTCTTCAACAAACGTAACGTCTCGAGAGATACGAACACGACGAGCTACGAGATCATAACATCTGTAACACTTATGCTCAGGACTATAACCAATGAAAATACAAGCAGTGGACTGAGCAGATAGTTTGGTGCGCTCACGAGGAGAAAGAAAAACATAACATAAATAACCAAACCCACATAGGTGGTCATAACGAGGAGGAGAACCAAACAGACACTTATCAGGGCTGCTACCCTGTAGAAAAGAGGATGGTTGGAGAGATACGAACACGACGAGCTACGAGATCATAACATCTGTAACACTTATGCTCAGGACTATAACCAATGAAAATACAAGCAGTGGACTGAGCAGATAGTTTGGTGCGCTCACGAGGAGAAAGAAAAACATAACATAAATAACCAAACCCACATAGGTGGTCATAACGAGGAGGAGAACCAAACAGACACTTATCAGGGCTGCTACCCTGTAGAAAAGAGGATGGTTGGAGATTGATAAGATAGACAATAGTGGATATGGCGTCATCCCAGAAGTGTGGAGACACGTGAGAGGCAATAAGAAGAGTACGAGCCGTCTTAATGATATGACAATGCTTTCTTTCCGCAGTGTCATTCTGAGAATGAGCACCAGGACAGGAGAGCTGAGGTAGAGTACCATGAGAGGCCAAAAGGTCATAAAAGGCATGTGACAATTATTCCCCCCCCCCCCCCCCCCCCCGAATTTGAGCGAAAAATGCGAATAGATGTGGAGAACTGAGTTTGCACCATGGAGAAAAACTCAACGTAAATGCGAAAGAAATCAGTGCGAGAATGCATCTTGTAAGCCCAAGTATAACGAGAGAAATCATCAACAAAGATAACATAATAGTGATGACCACCTTTTGAAGTAAAGAGGGAAGGACCCCAAACATCAGAATTAACTAAAGCAAAAGAAAAGGATGAGCGAGATTCGCTGGATCGATAAGGGAGCTGTAGCTGTTTGCCAAGCTTACAACCTGTACATGAGTGCGAGCGATCAACAGACACAGGACCTAAAATACCCTGACGAACAAGATTGGATAACCGAGCTCCGCTGGGATGGCCGAGACGGTGATGCCACTGAGGATAGCTGACCAATGAAAGACAGGTAGGAGAAGCAACAAGGAAAGCTGATAACGAAGCGAGTGAAGGAAGCCAGAGATGGTCGAGCACATAAACCCCACGACAACGACAACCAGTTCCAATGAGTGTCCCTGTGTGACGATCTTGCACATGACACAAAAGTGCATCAAAAGTAACAAGACAACCTTGCGAAGCAAGCTGACTAACTGATATGAGGTTCATGGAAAGCTTAGGGATATATGCAACATCAGGAATGCGAAAGTGAGTAGTATGCACCACAGCTAACAACGAGCAAGTTGGTGCCGTCAGCAATGATGACGCGTAGATCAGAAGAAGTAGGCTAGTAGGAATGTAAGGGAGCTGCATCGTCATATGTAAAGATCATTCTTGTCACGGCGTCAAGGCGGACCAAGGCGAGCGTCGGGCGCCTTGACGCTTAGTCGACAAGGCGGACGCCTAGGCGACCACAAGCGAGCCTTAGTGATACCTGCAGGGGCAGATGAGGCCGCTGAGTCGGTTGAGAAACGGAGGAATTAGAAGGTGCCGCGTGAGAGAGGCAACTAAAAATCCCTTATTCCGAGACAAGTACTGTAAGTAAGGTTTCATCCCGGATTCTTCCCTGGCAATATCACTGACTCTGTTTTCTGTCCTACTTTCTCTGATATTATTCTTCAATAGGGGGGAATATAGGGTCCAGATATGTTGGCCCAATTACTTTGTCAATAAGCTTGATGGACTCCAATATTGGCTTTGTCAAGCCCCTCTCATCAGTCATCAAGATCCGCATTGTAGGATATGGTTTTGAGAGTTTCTTCCAAGCCAGAATTAATCCATGTCTGATTGCCCTTCTCCAGCCAGGTTAATATTTCACTAGAATCTTCCAGATTAGACAACAACCATGGCATGTAGAACCTCACTTTGGTTTTCATAATTTTTGAGACTCTGAACACCTTTGGAAGGGCAATGAAGTACTTATTCCTTACTAGAGCTGTCACTTAAAACCGAAAACCGCAAACCAAACCGGAATCGAACCGGAACCGCAAAGAATCGGACCGAACCGTTCGCAAATTATTCGGGTTCTAGTTTGAATTTTGGAACCGTGAACAACATTGGTCCGGGTGTGGTTCTTATATTTTATTATCCGGACCGGAACCGGAACCAGAACCGCAACATACAAGTCTCAAGCGGTTTCAAGATTTTTAGACCCGATCCGAACCGGACCGAAGTAGAACCGAACCGCACCCCGTTTATTATTATTATTATTATTATATTGTTATTATTTTATAATTTATCTATAATATTTATACTTACTATCACGAGTGAAGCTGATGCAGTTTGAACCCAAACCGCAATCACAATAAATGAGGTCGATTTTGGACCGAACAAAACTTCACCGCATAAAAACCGTATGGTATGGTTTGACATTGGTGCGGTTTGGATTCAATTTTTGCAGTGCATTTTTATTTTTTTACAGTTATATAATATATTTTCAATTTTACTTACATATTTTTTTTGAAATATTTTATTTAAAAAATATAGAAGATATACAATTACTATTTATTAGTAATCATGAAAGGCAACTAATTGTAGGCGGTTGTTACGGTTGAGCATGTCAATAAGACGTTCGCATGCCAACTAGAATTCGTGGCAAGTCTACACGTGTAGGAATATAATTGATATAATCCCACCGATCACGGAAAAGACCGTCGAGAAGTGCGCAACATAATTATTTTTATTTTGATATTGTTTTGAGTTTTACTTTTTGTAGCCCGCTTTTATTTCATTCCGTCAAACTTGATTTTGGTTTTAGTTGGAACCGATTGGAACCGGACCGAACCGCATGGAACCGGACCGAACCGATAGTGGCCGGTTTGGTTTTGGTTCTTGTTGAACCGTAACCGGAACCGTTGACACAGCGGTTCCAAAAATTAAGCTGGAACCGGAACCAGAACCGGAACCGGTCAAACCAAATAAGGTTTTGGTTCTAATTTGAAGAACCGTTACCTTAGTGGTTCAGTTCATGGTTTTAGTAGAACCGGAACCGAACCGGAACCGTGACAGCTCTATTCCTTACAGTACTTGTCCTGCATTGATGAAGTCGATGAAGGAGAATTGGTTTGCTGCCGCGTCCGCCTATGGCGGCAGAATATGGAGGAACCTCCCAGCCAGACTGGTTGACAGAGAAGGAAGAAGGCAGCAGGGCTTCGACCGGATCTGCACTCAGGCGCTGGGAGTCCGGATGGGAACGATCGGCACTCTTCGGGCGGCTCCAGCGGCGTGTGCGAAGGGATCGGCAGGCGACTTCCATGACGGGATCATCAATGAAGCAGAAGTGACAGATCAGCGTTGTCTGGACCGCGATCTGCGAGCGCCGCAGCCGACACAGGCGAGGAAGCACCAGACAGGAGCAGTGAGAACTGTCGACGGCGGACCAGGCGGGATGAGATCGACGAGACCTAACCTAGCTTTGATACGATGTTAGGAAGAGGTACCTTCAGCGAAAGCCTAGGCGATCCATTGCGAGAACAAGCCAGCAACACAGGAGAAAGCCCTAACCCGATGATACTTGAGCCGAAGGAGACCGGTCTTCTTATATGTGAACCGAAGCTAACAGCAAGAAAACTTTAAAAATCTATCCACAGGATGTTCAATGTAAATGTCAAGCAGGCATGGTTCATCAGCTATCATCTTGCATTAGTATTTTGAAGGAGAACGTCATTTCTAGCATATTTATACGATCGATCAATTTAACTATTACCTACAATCTTCATCCTCTTGAGTAGCATGTACAATGATTATTATAACTGATGTTTTTTTTACAAAAATTGCATTTCACTCACGCTCATGCGCGCGTGCACATTCTCTGTTTCATATTTTTGTCTTTAGTTCTTGTATGGATAATTCAGTTATATACATGTGGACACTCATTGGTAGAGTTGGAAACTAGTTTTTTCCTTCAATCCAAAGGCCTGGATTGAAAACTTATTGTTGTTCCAAATATAATCAGTTTGTGCATGCTATCTAGAAGAAAATAATCCATGCTTCTTGAGATTTCATAACATGTTATCTTGTACTTACCACTGTTAAAGTATTGATGTAGAATACTTTTATCATTTTACAATTGAGAATCTGATAGGCACCGGGCTGCTCGCAGGGCCATCTAACCCAGGATCCATAGCCGGCCCCACCAGGTCCCGCAGACCATACACCCCAACCCCTCTCCATAGCGGCTGCCAGGCTGCTCACTTAGCGGATCCATAGCTGGCAACCACAAGGCGGGTTGTTGAGGCGGGGGCTCGATCCCCCTACCTCCTAGATAAGACTCGCTTCCGCAGAGTCTGATCACCAACTGAGCCGGCTCAGCCCCCTACCTCCTAGATAAGACTCGCTTCCGCAGAGTCTGATCAGGTGGACTGGCAATGCCTCAGCCCGTCAGACAAGCCCCGAGCCTTACTCATCAACGGGACGGACACCACGGTGGAACACCAACCCCAGGATATCCAACTTCTGCTGCAAGAATTTGCAGACACCTTCACGATTCTGGAGTCCCTTCCACCTCACCGGCTGCAGGATCACCACATCTGCCTATTACCGGGCACTGCGCGGGTCGTCGTCCGCCCCTACCGCTACCCTTTTCTACAAAAATACGAAATCAAGCAGCAATGCGCCACAATGGGACCTGGTGGGGCCGGCTATGGATCCTGGGTTAGATGGCCCTGCGAGCAGCCCGGTGCCTATCAGAATCCGCGAAATACCTATGGATGGTGGTCGTCGGGATATGATGATGTATTTGTGCACACAGTCCTCCAAGCGCAGCGTGGAGAACAATGGCAAGTGTGGTCATGTAGAATGGGTACTTTTGATTGGTGTTTCCTTCAGGTAACATGAGTTGTAATGCGAGGCAACGGAGAGCTGAAGATGTCGAGGGAAATTGTTGAGTTGTGCGGAGAGGTTTTCGTGCGAGATTATAGGAAAGCACAATGCGGGAGGGAGGGGAAGAAATGTGTATGAGGTCGCCGCCTTTCAGGGCCCTAGTTTTACGAGCAAAGAGGAGCGGGAAATGTGTGTACCCCCATAGGAACCAATCTTTGAGAAAAATTTTGAAAACGAAATTTTAATTATTAGAAATGTGTGTGTGCCCCCATAATAGAAGATGATGTTTAAGAAGTGAAAGCTTTGAAGGTGAATTTGACAAAATAGTTTTGAAGTAAAGGATCTAGGGAAACTTAAGTGTTTTTTCGGGGATTGAAATAGCTAGATCTAAATGGGTTATTTTCTTCTCCCAGAGAAATACATCCTCGATTTGCTGGAAAAATCTCATTTGCTCTATCTTCCTCTCGTGCTCCCATCAACTTCTCCTCTCCCGTGCTCACAAAAGCTTCATTGCTTCGAGAATACATTTGTTTTGAAAGCGTTGAAGGGGAATTTTACAAAATAGTTTTAAAGTAAAGGATCTAGGAAAACTTAAGTGTTTTTTGGGGATTGAAATAGCTAGATCTAAATGGGGTATTTTCATCTCCCAGAGAAAATACATCCTCGATTTGCTGGAACAATCTGATTTGCTCTATCTTCCTCTCGTGCTTCCATCAACTTCTCCTCTCCTGTGCTCACAAAAGCTTCATTGCATCGAGAATACATTTGTAGTGCCACCACATGACATCATTGGAGGATTCCCCGGGCATCAGAGTCCTTCGTCTTTACCCTTTACTATTTTAGGTTACCTTTGAATTGTTGCTTCACCCTAGTTAGAAGTAGTACGTTTAGCACAAGGATCGTGAGAATAAGTTACAGGAGTTGACACTGCATCTTTTAACTTATTTGACCCTTCGAAATAACATCCTTTTACTCCTGATCAAATTTAGAAGTTCATGCGCATCCTAAAAATGTATAGCCGGCTGATTACTACCTCTGTGTTCCGTGATTGCTGCCTCTGCATCCTAAATTTTTGCATTTGGGGCTTCCAATCATATGACCGGTGATAATTTTTTTTAATTTTTGTAGCTTTACTCATATCCGGTCTTCCGTATCCATTCACACTGATGGAACTCTTTTTTCAGTTGTTGGTCGTGTCATCTTACTTTCTTACTCCACTTTACTATCATTGATGTTTATCATGCCCCTCATTTGAGCATAAGTCTTATGTCAATCTTTTAATTGATCGGCCTGACTTATATTGTTTTCTTTACAATTTCTACTTGTACTATACCAATATCCCCCTGCTTGAAATCAATCATAAGTGTGACAGTCTCTACTAAATGGATCATTTAATTCGTTGCTTACCCTCAGTTGCTACCACCACAATATGCCTTGACTTCACTACTCTACCTTTCACGTCTGACATCTAGCACATGAAACTAGCTCATATATTACTTCCTAGGCTTGTAAATATTTTTTGGGGGTGGGTGGGTGGGGGGGGGGTGTTTATTCCTTGTAATGGTTGTATTTATGTTCAACATGTTACTAGTTAGTTTTGTCAGTAAGTCTTTTTATTTCTCATTTTGATCTTATTCATAGTGATGTTTATACGTTGATTTTACTTGATTTCTAGGAAATTTAAAGTCTTTTTGAAGTACCTTGAGTTTGTAAGGATGATTGAGACTCAATTCTCCAACAAAAGCAAGACACTTTATCTGATTCAACGGGAAGTATCTCATTTGTTTCGTGACTTTCTTATGTCTTGGAGGACACTATGTTTTTTTTTCATGCTCATCAATGCAATGAGATCGTTAGCTACCGCTACTCCTACGGGAGAAAAAGAAAATACATGCGATACTTTTCAATGACCTAGGGGGTGCCGCCGCATCCCCTCAAATACCCTGCCGCCGAACCGGCTGGGCCCGTCCGATTTGCTTAGGAGGAGGAAGAGACTGAACCGGTTGGTTCAATCTCCTTGGCCCTTGGTCCTTTCTGATGATAAACCACTCTGATCCTGCTCCAGGTCATATCATGTTATGCCCCTGAACGTGCTACGATTCAAGGGGCATAAATATGCTCGACGACCTAAGGAGGCGGAAGGAAGCAACGGGGATGAACCAACCGGTTCAGCCCCCATTCACTAATTCTCGGACCGGAGGGGCTGAACCACACGGTTCAGCCCAGTTGGGGGTCGGCCGGCCCTTGGTTCCGGGTTTATATATACCTGAAACCCCTCTTGGAGCACTATGAAGAATTATATCCAGGTATTTTTTCTCTTCTTCTCTCCTAACCCTAATTTCTTCTCTCTACCTCCATATCTTCTCTTCTAGTAGCATAACAATTGGTATCAGAGGCTCTTTCCTCCCACCATGTTGAACACCCGTTCGAGTGAAGATGCCGACCGACTAGCTTCGTTGGAGGAAAACTACATCGGGTTGACGGATACGGTAGCGGCCATGGAAGAAAGGATGAAGGTTTCGACCCAACAACTTGAGGAACGCATGGATGCCCGCATGGAGGAGATCAAGGCCCTCCTAACTCAAAACCTAAAAGGGAAAACGGTGGTCACAGAGGGATCAGAGGTAGAACTTCCCGATCTCGCCCTGTATCAGCACCCGCACTCGGGTTCGAGCGGCTTCGCGCAGATCGGGGCCGACGACAACCCGAACTCCATATACAGTGCGGGAGGAGGCCCTCCGGTGGGAAACGAGGTCGGAGGAGGGCGCGCGGGACCCTGGAGGCCACAGGAGCAGGCGTCGGGAACGCCCGGCCTGGGCGGCTCCTCCGCAGGCTGGGGCGAACTCGGCACAGGCCGCACGCCCCTTGGGCGTTTTCCGGAGCAGACGGCGGGGCAGAGTCGGCCTTCGGCGGACCCGGGTGGGTCCAATAAAGGAGTTACCGGGTTATTACCTCTTCCCCGGAACGTCGGATACCCGACGGGCTACGGAGTCGGCGAACAATGGCACATGCGGCCACCACCGACCGGAATTTACGGAGATGGACAACACTCAGGTGGCGAACAAGGAAGAGAACGTTTTTTTTCCAACCACAGCCCCAGGAGGAATGCACTTCCCCAGACCCCCGGGACCCTACCCCCCTGTGGAGAAGCAGAGGGCAGCGGGGTACGGACAAGAGATGGGTGGGTTTGGACAAGCACATCAGCGGCCCCACATGCCACTTAAGAGGACTCACATGAACTTTCCGAAGTTCAAGGGAGGGGATGCACTCGAGTGGGTACAAAAGGAGGAACTGTTTTTCCATTATCAGGAAATCCCCAAGGAGCAATGGGTGCAGTTAGCTGCTTTCCACCTAGAGGATGACGCCTACCAGTGGACACAGTGGTTCTTGAGGGGAAGAGACTTTGCGCCATGGACCGAGTTCATTGGGGAGTTCTCAGCTCGGTTTGGCCCTTTTGAGTATAAAGACGTCGAGGCCATGCTGCAGAAGCTACAACAGCGGGGTACGGTGATGGAATATCGCACCGAGTTTGAGAGGCTGGCCAACCGGGTCCGATGGGAGGAGAGAACCATGCTGAGCTGCTTTGTCTCGGGTCTCAAGGACCACCTACGGGATGAGGTTCATGCCTACATGCCCCGCAACCTAAGTCATGCTATCAGCTTGGCGAGGATACAAGAGGAAAGCTTTAACAGGCAACGGGTCCACACCACAGGGAAAGCGGCCACGACCCCCACATCGGCGAGGCGGGATCAACAGGCAGCCGGGAGACCGACGGTGACGCGACTAACATGGCCTGAACTGCAGGCGCGAAAAGAAAAGGGATTGTGTTTCAACTGCGATGAGAAGTATGCTCCATGGCATAAGTGTCAGAAGATCCAGGTTTTCATGCTGAGAGAGGAAGATGAGGAGGAGGATACCACCGAGCTAGACCTAGAGGGGGATTTGACCCTAACCGAGTTCGGGGTCTCCATCCAAGCGATGGAAGGGTGCACAGCTCCCCTCACTATGCGCATAGCTGGGAAGGTCGCCCAGGAACGGGTCACCATACTGATTGATAGTGGGAGCACCCACAATATCGTCAACCCCGCCGTGGCACGAAAGGCGGGGCACCAGGTAGATCAGGGAGCCGCGTTCCAAGTCATTGTCGCGGATGATAGCAAACTGAGGTGTGAAGGGGTGATGAGGGGAGTCGACCTACGGATACAGGGGTACACTTGTCGCACTGATGTCTACCTGTTGCCCATCTGGGGATCTGATATGGTATTGGGAGTTCAGTGGCTGCGACAGTTGCAGCGAGTCACTTTTGACTGGGATCAGATGACCATGGAGTTCACACAACTTGGACAGGAACACTGCGTCCACGACCTTAAATCAGGCCCACTGAAGGAAATCTCGGTTCGAAGTTTAGAACGTCTATCCGAAGAGGGCAGTTCGATGGCGATGATTATGGGCCTAGTATCCTCTTCTCCTGTCTCACCGGAAGTACCAGAACCGATGCGACCCTTGTTGGCTCAGTTTGCGGACGTCTTTCAGGAGACTCACACCCTGCCCCCGCCGAGATTCCGGGATCACGCGATCCAACTCAAGGTGGGGTCGGAACCTGCCAATGTCCGACCGTACCGCTACCCGCACATCCAGAAGGATGAGATTGAGCGTAGCATTCGGGAGATGCTCACTTCCGGGATCATCCGTCCCAGCACCAGTTCCTTCTCGACACCCATTATTCTGGTAAAGAAGAAAGACGGTTCTTGGCGATTTTGCGTTGATTATCGAAGCCTGAATAGTTCAACCATCAAAGATAAATTTCTCATTCCCATGATCGAGGAACTGTTGGACGAACTACACGGAGCATGTTTATTCACCAAGCTGGACCTGCGTTCCGGCTACCACCAAATTCGGATGCGGGAGGAGGACATTCATAACACGGCTTTCCGGACCCACGATGGACATTACGAGTTCCTCGTGATGCCCTTCGTGCTTACCAATGCCCCCTCCATCTTTCAGGCGGTGATGAAACGAGTTCTTTCGGCCACTTCTACGTCGTTTCGTGCTATTTTTTTTATGACATCTTGGTTTACAGTGGTAGTTGGGCAGAGCATCTCCAGCACGTGCAACAGGTTCTCACCATATTGCGCCACAATCAGTTGTACGCTAAGCAGTTTAAGTGCTCTTTCGGCCAGACGGAGGTCGGGTATCTAAGCCATTTGGTTTCAGCCCAAGGGGTCCGGGCCGACCCGCACAAAATAGAGAGTATGGTCACGTAGCCCCGCCCCACGACATTATGGGCCTTACGGGGATTCCTTGGCCTCATGAGCTACTATCGGAGATTCGTAAAAGACTACGGCAAGATTGCACGGCCGCTCACTCAGCTCTTACAAAAGGAGGCATTCGTGTGGCAGGACGACGCTGAGGCAGCTTTCCAGGCCCTGAAACGGGCCATGACGACTACACTGGTCCTCGCCCTACCGGATTTCAACAAGGAATTTGTGCTGGAGACCGATGCGTCCAGAGTGGGCATCAGTGCGGTTTTGATGCAGGACGGGAGACCGTTATCCTACTTCAGCAAGGCTCTCGCTCCCCGTACTCTGGGATTGTCCACCTACGAGAAGGAAATGGTAGCCATCATACACGTCGTGACCCTGTGGCGACCGTACTTACTGGGGCAGCATTTCAAAGTTCGTACCGACCATCAAAGTCTGAAACATTTCCTGGAGCAACGACTAGCTTCCCCTCTTCAATAGAAATGGGTGACCAAATTGTTGGGTTATGATTACGAGATCATCTACAAGCAAGGGAAGGAGAATGTAGCCACTGATGCTCTCTCCCGCCTTTCGGAGAGCTCGCTCGTCCATATCTCGGGGCCCTTGATCGACTCCCTTGACGACATCCAGGCGGAGGTGCAACAGGATCCCGAACTCCGGCTTATTGTGGACACAGTAAGACAGGGGCAGCCTACCACACCGGGGCACCAGCTCCAAGGGGGCACCTTTATTACCAGGGCCGAGTGGTCATTCCGCATTCCTCGTTCTGGAGGACAGTTATGATGCAGGAGTTTCATTCGTCGCCGATAGGAGGCCACGCCGGTGTGCTCCGGACCCTCCAACGATTGAAGGCGAATGTCTTTTGGAAGGGCTTACGCCGTGATGTTCAACATTTGTGCAACAGTGTGAGGTGTGCCAAAGACAGAAATACGAAACAATCTCTCCTGCCGGGTTGCTTATCCCGCTGGAAATTCCACACCATATTTGAGAAACAATTTCCATGGACTTCATTGACGGATTACCCAAATCTCAGGGCAAGTCAGTTATCTTGGTTGTGGTCGACAAACTCTCCAAATACGCACACTTTCTGGCCCTGAGCCACCCCTACACAGGCGAGATCGTGGCTGATCTTTTTGCTCGCAAAATTGTGCGCCTTCATGGCGTGCCTCGGTCTATCATCTCGGATCGTGACCTAGTGTTCGTGAGCAAATTCTGGAAGGAGCTCTTTCGGCTACAACACGACTACGCCTGAACACGGCCTATCATCCTCAATCGGACGGTCAGACTGAGGTTCTCAATCGAGGGGTGGAAACATACTTACGATGCTTTGTGATGGATGAGCCCCGTACATGGTCCCGATGGTTACACTGGGCCGAGTACTGTTACAATACCTCGTATCATACGGCTAACAAGCTTACCCCGTTCGAGGTTGTATACGGCCGCCCTCCGCCTTCTTTGGGCTCATACGAGCCCGATAGCACAGCTTTTCCGTCGGTCAACCGACAATTGCGCGATCGCGATCGCACCCTAGCTCTTTTGCGTGACAATCTCCGGGCAGCTTAGGACAGGATGAAGGTGCAGGCTGACAAACATCGGACCGAGCGGGAATTCGCTGTGGGAGACGAAGTCTTCCTCAAACTCCAACCTTACCGACAGCTTTCCGTCTCCCGTCGGGCGAATCAAAAATTAGCACCACGATACTATGGGTCGTTCCGTATTACTCAGCGGGTGGGACCGGTGGCATACACATTAGTGCTTCCGGAAGGCTCTCGTATACACCCGACCTTTCATGTGTCCAAACTCAAGAAAAGGCTGGGCAACGCCGTCCAGCCAAACCCTCTTTTACCCGAGGCTACCATTGCGGGGGAGCTGCGCCCATTACCGGAAGAAATATTGATGGTCAAGTGGAAGCAACATGGTTCTGAATATCGGCCCGAAGTACTAGTCAAATGGAAAATTTTGACAGCTGCACACAACACCTGGGTCAAGCTGCTGGAATTGCGTGACTCGTTCCCCGACTTCCACCTTGGGGACAAGTTGGTGCTTGATGGGGAGGGGAATGTTATGCTCGACGACCTAAGGAGGCGGCAGGAAGCAACGGGGCTGAACTAACTGGTTCAGCCCCCATTCACTAATTCTCGGACCGGAGGGGCTGAACCACACGGTTCAGCCCAGTTGGGGGCCGGCCGGCCCTTGGTTCCGGGTATATATATACCCGGAACCCCTCTTGGAGCACTATGAAGAATTATATCAAGGTATTTTCCCTCTTCTTCTCTCCTAACCCTAATTTCTTCTCTCCACCTCCCTATCTACTCTTCTAGTAGCATAACATATCATTCCCGCCGTCTTCAAAAAATTGCTTCTTCCCAGGCTGAAACTCGGGATATGTCTCTTTAAGCTCATCGTAATCCACCCAAGTCCGTTCCGACTCACCCATGCCCCTCCGGTGAATCAGAAGTCATTTGAAGGACTCCCCACACACCATCTTAATCCTTGCTTCAAGAATCTTTTCCTGTATTGGCCGAACTTTGCCCAGTTCCGTCACATCTGGTAAGGGGCTAATATTTGGAGCGTCCCCTTGTACAACCTTTTTGAGTAGCGACGCATTGAAGGTTGGGTGGATACGGGAGTCCGCCGGAAGCTCATGAGTGTACGCCACGTCCCCCACCTTACTCAGTATTCAGAAGGGCCCGTGGTAGCGGAGTGCAAGCTTCTGGTTCTTCGTTCCTGCGACTGATAGTTGTCGGTAAGGTTGTAAATTTAGGTACACCCACTCCCCTACCTCGAAACTTTGCTCTCGCTGATGCTTGTCTGTTTGGACCTTCATGCGGTGATGAGCTTTCTGAAGAATCTCTTTTAACTGTTTTAAGATGTCATCCCGCCTCTGTAATGCAGACTCCACTTCCGGCACCACGGAGGATCCTCTCTCATAATTCTGAAGTGTCGGCGATGCTCTTCCATACATGCTTTCGAACGGTGTCAACTTTGTCGTTGTTTGGTATGTTGTATTATACCGGTACTCTGCCCATGAAAGTCATTTACTCCATTGGGGGGGTTTACCCGCAATGAAGCACCTCAAATAATGTCTCCACGCTTCTATTCAGGGTCTCTGTCTGCCCGTCTGTCTGGGGGTGGTTGACTGTACTCATGCGTAAGGACGTCCCTGTTAGATGGAAGAGTTCCTTCCAGAACCTGCTAGTGAACACGGTGCCGCGATCGGAATTACTGGAAGTCGGTATGCCATGCAGTCTCACCACCTCTCGGATGAAGGCCTCCGCCACGGTCTCTGTTGTGCAAGGGTGCGAAAGCGTAATGAAGTGCCCATACTTGGAGAGGTTGTCCACCACCACCAAGATGATCAACTTTCCCTGTGATTTTGTAACCTCTCTATGAAGTCCATCCTCTGTTATCAGGGCGCGCGCCTAGACGCGCCTGAGGCGCCGGGCGCACTCCATTGCGCTTCAGGAGGGCCTATGCCGCCGATGTGCCTGAGGCGCGCATGGGTGCCCAATTCGCTGAAATTGAGCGAATTGGGGGCCCAACTCGCCTAAATTCAGCGAATTGGGGCCCAACTCGCCGAAATTCAGCGAATTGGGGGCCCAACTCACCGAAATTCAGCGAATTGGGGGCCCAATTCGCTCGCTCAATTTCAGTGAATTGGGACCCATTTCGCTCAATTTCAGCGTATTGGGCCAGTTTCAGCGAATTTGACGCCCAATTTGCTGAAATTGAGCGAATTGGGCGCACAATTCGTTGAAATTGAGCGAATTGGGCCCCCAATTTGCTGAAATTGAGTGAATTGGGCTCGCTGAATTTCAGCGAATTGGGCTCAATTTCAGTGACTTGGGTGTCCAATCCGCTAATTTTCAATGAATTTGACGCTCAATTCACTGATTTTATTTTTCCCATTTTTGCGCCTCACGTGCTTTAGATGTGCGCCTACGCCTTGAGCCTAGGCTCCAGGGCCCCTTTGCGCCTCGGTGCGCCTTGCGCCTTTAAAAATATAGTCCATCGCGATGCTCTCCCATGTGAGCTCCGAAATATCCAGCGGAACTAGTAACTATTGGAGTGGTCGTGTCGTACTTCTGCCTCTAACACTCCTTACAATTCTTCACGTGTTGTATTACATCCTCCATTCCTCCTTCAATCCTCTCCAATACACATTCTGTTTGATCCGTTTATAGGTCCGCAACATTCCGGAGTGTCCGCCGCTGGGGGTGTCGTGAAACTCGTTGAGTAACTGTTGTCTCAGTGGGGATCCTGGTGCCACCACCAAACATCCCTTGTAATACAAATGACCATTAATGATATGGTAGCCCGCTTCCACCCCCCTTCTACAATATTTGCCAATATCTGACTTAGCTCCTCATCAGCTAACACCTCCCAATGGATATCCTCAATTATGCCCAAGACCGACACTGAGATAGCTAAATAGAACTTGTCAGAGGTAATCGCGAAAGCGCGTCAGCGACCTTATTCTCCTTTCCCTTGCGGTATTCTATCTCATAATCGTACCCCAACATCTTTGTCACTTATTTCTGTTGCTCTAGTGACGAGACCCGCTGCTACATAAAGTACTTTACGCTCTGGTGGTCGGTTCGTATTTTAAAGTGCCATGAGATTCGGCCTCCATTTTCCCACCGCATGCAAGATCGCCAATATTTTCTTTTCGTACACCGAAAGTCCCAACGCCTTCCCCTGAATCATCCTGATGTAGTACACCAACGACCTCCCTTCCTGCATCAGCACCACTCCCAAGCCGGCTCGAGACACATCAGTTTCCACTATAAACAACTTGGAGAAGTTTGGTAATGCTAACACCGGGGTCATCACAATAGCCTTCTTTAGTGCTTGGAATGCTATCACAACATCCCTCCCCCAATCAAACATCCCCTTTTGAAGTAGTGTCGTAAGTGGTTTAGCAATCTTCCCGTAGTCCTTTACGAACTTTCTGTAGTAACTTGTTAGCCTCAAAAACCCTCTCAAAATCTTAATGTTGGTGGGCGTGGGCCAACCCTTCATGCTCTGGATTTTCCTTGGGTTCGGTCAAACCCCTTCTCTATTCACCAGGTGACCCAGATACTCCACTTCCTGCCGTCCGAAAGAGCACTTTGATCTCTTCACGTACCATCTTTGCTCCTTGAGAACTTGCAGCACCACACTCAGGTGCTCCACACGTGCCTCCAAACTCGAACTACAGGTGAGGATGTCATCAAAGAAGATTAGCACAAACTTCTGCAACCATGGCCTGAATGTTTCGTTCATGACCGCCTGAAAGGTCGCTGACACATTCGTCAACCCGAAGGACATCACTAGGAATTCGTAGTGCCCTTCGTGTGTTCAGAGGTTGTCTTTTCTACGTCCCCCCCCTGCATGTGAATCTGATGGTGCCCCGACCGCAAGTCCAACTTCGTGAAATATTGAGCCTCTTGCAATTCATACAAAAGCTCGCCAATGATCGGGATCGGAAACTTGTCTTTCACTGTAACCCCATTGAGTGCTCTGTACTCTATGCGGAATCTCCAAGTTCCATCATTCTTTTTCACCAGTAGGACCGGAGAAGAAAACGGGCTCGTGCTGTGTCGAATGGTCCCTTCATGCAACATTTCCCAGACACATCTTTCGATCTCCTCCTTCTGTATAATGAGGATACATGTATAGACGAACACTTGTGAACTCTGGATCTTGTGATCGCATGCACGTTGTGGTGGCAGCCCCTTCGGTGTCTCAAAGACCACCTCAAACCTTCCCAAAACCTCCTGGTACCTTCCTTCTGCTCCCCAGGTTCTCCTCCTGTCAGGACCCAAGCCATGGGGTAGTCCTGCTCGATCCATTTCTCTGGAGACAAAATAGTTGCCTCTTTCACCAACGGGCCTGTATTACTTTGCAGCTTGTGCTTCTTCCCACCATGTGTGAACTCCATGGTCATGTTTTGACAGCCGTTCATAACTAGTTTCAACTGTCTCTACCACTGCACTCTCAATACTACATCTGATCATCGAACCGGTAGTATATACAAGTCCACATGACGCCTGAATCTCTGTATCATGAGTGGCACCTTCCTCACAGCCCCTTGCACTGCATAAGATTTCTGTCTGCCACGAGTACCTTGAACACTTTATCCTCCGTCGGTATGATGGGTTGTCGGTTCCTTTGGATGAAGTTGTGGGTGCTCCCACTGTCAACCCATATAGAAACCTTCTGGTCCGACACCCTTCCTGTCTTCCTCATCATGGAGGGTTGCCCTCCCCCCTCTAAAGCATGAACACAAACTTCAATCTCTTCCAATTCAAGGACCTCCCCCTCCTCGGGTGAGCTGTCCTCATTGGCCTTTGTTTTGTCCTCCTCTTGCAACATGTATACGTGAACCACCTTACACTTGTGTCCGAGAGAAAATTTCTTGCCGCAAGTGTAGTACAGCCGCTTGATTCGCCGATCCTGCATCTCTTGCCACGATAATTGCTTAACTACCGCTTCTTTCCTTGTGGATGGGTTGTGGTTCCTTTGGATGTACCCTGTTCTCCGTCCTTATTGTTCCCTCAGTAAGTCATTGTCGCATTTCGTCTTTCCAGTTTTTCCTCCTGCAACCGGGCCATCCCAATGGCTTGTGCTATGCTCCTTGGCTGAATTGTCTGCACCTCATCACTGATTTTCTCCTTGAGTCTGATCATGAAACACCCCAGAAGCATTTTTTTTGCCACTGCACCCGGTTAGCTAATATTTCAAACTCCTTTCTGTACTCGTTGACGGTCCATGTCTGTCTCAATTTAGTCTGCATCACATTGAAGTTCTCATATTTGGTCGGTCCAAACCTCGCGATGATCCCATCACAGAATTCCTCCCATGTGGGGTAGGGTCGCTGCTTCTTCCACCAGCTAAGCCACTGATAGGTATCCCCTTCCAAATGAAAAGAAGCGATGTGCACCCACTGGTGCTTGGAAAGCTCCTGGTACTCAAAAAACATCTCGGCCCTCTCGATCCATTCCAGTGGGTCTTCGGTTTTGTACTTAGGGAATTCCATCCTCGTCAATCGGGGCTGCACTGGTGGGCAGTGTTGTTGCGGTGCCCGCGCCTTTGGAAAATCTGGGGCTATCCCCAGCCTTGATTTCATGGTCCCCCATTCTCCCCCGACCTTCCCCTACCTTGCATGATGGGCTCTCAGCCCCAATGGTCTTCTGCTAATGCTTCTCCTTCCCATCTGTGCAGGGTTTGTGAGCCCCTGACCCATCCCATGCTGGATCCATTGCTTCCTTCTCCTTCCCCCTAACCCACATGAGCCTGACGTAAGTGTTGATTGCCGCCTCTTCCTGTATCTGTCTCTCTCTGACTTATGTCGTCCTCACGCCAAGCCGCATGCGGTTGTCGCTGCTGACGAAATCCCCCCGGGTTCCTGGTGAAGCCGTAGGAGCCCCACGGGCCCCCCAGACGCCCTGCAGTTGTTGTCGCTGCAATCAACGGAACTCCTCCCGCATTCCTCTGGTCGGTCGAAGGCTCTCCAGCACCGTTGAGATCGATAGGGCCGTCTGATGCCACCCACTTGTCGCGATCAGACACCCGCTCCATGCAGCTTAACTGCTCCCCTAGCGCTTTCGTCGCCTTCAGAACTGCCTCACTCAAATGCTCTTCCCGCCGCTAATCTTCTGCACTAGCTCCTGCTTCAACGCCTCCATGAGATCCTGTAGACCCTGCTGCCCCTCTTCCAGCGTCGTGAGGCGTGTGCCTTGGATTGTCATGCTCGATGATGAATAATCAGACCTCTGATATCAATTGTTAGCTACCGCTACTCCTACGGGAGAAAAAGAAAATACCTGCGATACTCTTCGATGCCCTAGGGGCTGCTGCCGCATCCCTCAAATACGCAGCCGCCGAACCGGTTGGGCCCGTCCGGTTTGCTTATGAGGAGGAAGAGACTGAACCAGTTGGTTCAGTCTTCTTGGCCCTTGGTCCTTTTTGATGATAAACCGCTCCGAACTAGCTCCGGGTCATATCAGGTCGTTGACTGTTGTCAACTTGTCCTCCCCACATAATTGACTTTATCATATCTCTTCTTTTTTAGGCTTATGTTCCTATTCAATTATGGATATATGTTTTCTCCACTAGTGTTGATGTGGGCACCCTTAATTTATACTGGAATAAATTCGGATCCCTCTCACCTCCGAGGAAATGAATACCAAAAGTCACATCCTTCGAGATAATGAATGCACAGTAGCAGCGCAGAAACTTCCGTATATGAGATCCAAAAACCTTAATCCAACATTATTACACAGAGCCAAGACATGTCATTACTCAGATTGCATTAACAGAAAAGGAAAAAAAATCCATAAATGCATTCACCAGAAAATTCATTTGGACAGAGCAAGAATGAAAGAGATAGATGACTTGGCTGACTCCAGCTTGAGCATGGTAAGGTCAGTCAAGACTTGAGCAAGGCAGTGTTGTGTGGATGGTATGTCTGGCACCTCCTTCAGTGGGGTCGAGATCATCAAAATGATGGGCGACGAAGGATAAAGATAAAGATCAGAACGGACGGATGAGAACTCTATCGAGCTGATGGGCAGATCTCATTGAGGAGGATGTGAAATAATTACCTTTAGAAATTTTTTGCATTGAGAGTAAGGGTCAGATGAGAAGGCAGAGTCGGTGGATTCCAGAAACGTGACAATCTTTATGGGTGCTTCGGCATCTGGAAAAACTGAGCGGGGAGGGAGAAGATAATCGAGCGAGTGGGGCGCTCGAGCAGCATTTAGGAAACACTCGGCCTGGAATCGATCGATGCTGTGTATTTTCGCCTAGGCAAGGATGGATTCTAGAGACTTGGGCGCGCTCCGATGGTTGGAAGGGTTGAGCAGGTACAGGAAAGAGAGCCGATTGGATGTGCATGTCAGAGAGCGTGGTGTGTGGTTTTAGAGAGCGGGTGTGCAATTTCAGAAAGTGGGATGTTGTGTGAGGGAGCTTTCGTGATATAGAATATAGGGCTAGGATTAAATTTAGGTTGTAATTGTAGGGCTAAGATTAGAAGAATGATGTGGTCAAAAGGTATGTATATTGACAGGGCAATAGTCCCCCCACCCCCACGACGGTACCCCGTCGCGACAACACTCACTGCCTCCCGAGCGCGTTAATGTGTTCTGGGTTTCAAGCACCGAGCCTTAATCGCGGCCTTAGAATTTTGTCTGAGGAGAGGCCGGAGAAATGGTCGGAGGCGGTGATGATGGTGATGGAGGATACAATGAAGCCTTAATCGCGGCTGCCTAAGCGAGGTTGCTCGTTAGAGGAGAGAGCCACCAAGATCTCGCAACAAGAGGTCAAGAACTAAAACTTCATTCATTTATACCATGCATCCAATGCTCATGCCTTTATATAGGCTATAGGATAATAATGATACTCACCCCTAACACTCTCCTAAATAGCATAATTAAAACAAGACATACATAATAATAATGATAAAAGGCTCGGTGCTCGAGACCCATAACAAAATGCATGATTGCAGTCCCAAGGGCATCGTGGGGAGGAAGATATCTTTTTAATGAAATAAAAAACAAAAAGCAGGAGATGATTGAATGGAGGTCTAGGATTGCTTTGATGGTCCACGCCATTACACCATTATGGAATATCTTTATATAATATATATTTATACTATTAATTACGAAAACATCCCTTGGGAGTTAGCATAATTACAGGTTGCGCCACTCTATTTTTTGAAATTACACAAACCTCCCCTATGAGTTTACATTTCAACACATGCATGCACAACCATACATGGAAGGTTTATATAAGTTCAAAAGATGGAGGGGGCTAACCAGTAATTTTTTGTAGGCAGCATCATGTTGACTGCTACTGTAGTGGGGAAAGGAGGCCGGGCAGATGGGTAGGCCGGCTAGGTCAAGGGATCATGAATTGCTCTAATGCCATGCAATGAAATTTGGAAAGAAAAGCGGCCATGTTAATTACCCCATTTATACGAAGGTGGGCCCCTTGGTAATTCTGTACACATATGGGGACAATAAAACATGGTAAAAGAAAAAGAACATGTACAATAATTCTGTACACTATTTATACATGACTTAATATTTGAAAGATAATATTATCTTTGAAGAAAGAAAAATTATAATTGTTGGGAAGAAGTTTCGGAATATATGAGCTAGTAATATCAGAGGGCGTGGACGTACTAATGGTCAGCCAGTAGAAGTACCAGAGTATCCAGTTAAAATCCAGATGCAGTGCATGGTGTTTTTAATACCTTTATGCTTGTTGAGAGAAGCCAAAACTTGTATGTATTGCTTGTGTAAAAAATACGAGAGAATACAATTATATAGGAGATGAGAAGAGAGGAAAAATAGAGGAAAAATCCTATACAAGATGTGGGACTAAAGAAGAGAGAATACTAGGGCCTTTTTATGGGCCTTTATACATGGGCTTTTCTAATACTCCCCCGCAAGCTGGAGCGTACAAATCGTATGCACCAAGCTTGGACAGGCATTGATAGAAGAGGGTACTTGACAAGGCCTTTGTGAGGACATCCGCAACTTGTTCAGTACCAGGAACATGTCTGAGGTCGATCTTCTTTAGTTGAATCTTTTCCCGGATAAAATGACAGTCGACTTCAATATGTTTAGTTCTCTCGTGAAAGACTGGGTTCTTGGCAATGTGTATAGCAGCTTGACTGTCACAGAGGAGAAGAGCCGGTGAAGGAAGCTTTACCCCCAGATCGGTGAGAAGGCTTTCAAGCCACGTTAGTTCCGACACCACAGATGTCATCGCCCGATATTCTGCCTCAGCTGATGATCGAGCAACGACCGCTTGTTTCTTGCTTCGCCAGGTAATCAGATGTCCTCCAAAGTACGTGCAGAAGCCACTGGTGGACCTTCGATCATCGAGGGACCCAGCATAGTCAGCATCAGAGTATGCTACCAGAGTAGGAGTGGAAGAAGAGACTTTGTACACCAGTCCTTGTCCAGGAGCCTTTTTGAGGTATCTGAGAATACGTTCAACCGCCTGAAGATGAGAGCTTCTGGGGGAATGCATATATCGACTGACGATACCAACAACGAAGGAGATATCTGGTCTGGTTACTGTGAGGTATATCAATTTTCCAACTAGGCGACGGTAATATTCTGGATTGTCCAGTAGGATATCTGAGTCAGAGGCTTGTGCGCATAACTTGTGATTGACATCCATTGGGGTGTCAATTGGCTTACAGCCTGAGTAACCCGCATCATGAAGAAGGTCAGTACAGTACTTTCGCTGAGAAAGGATCAAACCATCTGGCCGTCTGGCGACTTCTAGGCCCAAGAAGTACCGAAGGGGCCCCAGATCTTTTGTTTGAAAAACGGTGCTCAGATGAAGTTTGACCGCCAGTATACCATTCGAGTCGTTCCCAGTAATAATGATGTCGTCCACATAGACTAGCAGAAGGACGGTTCCGGTAGATCGGTGGCGAGTGAAGAGCGAGAAGTCGGCGGAGCTTCGAGTAAAACCAATCTCCCGGAGGGCCTTACTGAACTTGTCAAACCATGCCCGGGGGACTGTTTGAGACCATAAAGAGCCTTTCGAAGATGGCAGACTTGAGACTCCCCTGTGGTCTCAAACCCGGGAGGTTGTTGCATATACACAGTTTTCTGGAGATCACCGTTCAGAAACGCATTTTTGACATCCAGTTGGAGTAGGGGCCATTGGCGATGTACCGCAACAGAGAGGAGAACCCGGACTGTATTGAGTTTGGCCACCGGGGAAAAAGTGTCCTCGTAGTCGAGCCCCTGCTGCTGGGTGAAGCCACGAGCCACAAAACGGGCCTTTAGGCGGTCAATAGTGTCATCAGCAGCATGTTTAATAACAAAGACCCATTTACACCCAACGGGTTTCTGACCGGGAGGAAGAGGGACGAGAGTCCAGGTCTGGTTAGTCCAGAGAGCAGCCATTTCCTCCTCCATGGCAGCCCGCCAGCCAGGATGTTCGAGCGCCTCCTGCACAGAATTAGGAACAGAAACCGAGGAAAGAGAAGTAGCAAAAGTGTGAAGATGGGGAGAGAGGCGATGTAGGGAGACGTAGTGAGCCAGAGGATGAGCGGTGGACGTCTGTACCTGATCTGCCGGGTGCGGAGTAACCGTGGTGGAGGCGGACTGCAGCGGGGCCATAGAGCAACGGGGGCGACGAGTATAGACCCGGATGATGGGTGGTGCCGGGGGAACAGGAGGGAGAGCTGGTGGAACCGGTAGCAGCGGCGTTGTAACGGGGAGAACTGGTCGTGGGATGGAGGGAGGTAAAGGAGCCGAAGGGATAGGAGTAGTGAGAGGATCCGGAAAATATGGTTCAGTCTCGCAGAAGGTGACATCCGCAGAGACGGAGAGCTTTCGAGTGACGGGAGAATAACAGAGATACCCCTTCTGAGTACGTGAATAACCCACGAAGATGTGTTTGGCCGCCCGGGGATCCAATTTGTCCGAGGGCGAGCCCAGATGGTGGACGTAACAAGTGCTACCAAAGATACGGGGCGGAAGAGGGAAGGCCGGAGTCGAGGGAAACAACAGGCTGAACGGAGTAGCATAGTGGAGGACGGAGGAAGGGAGACGGTTGATGAGAGAACAAGCCGTGGAGACCGCAAAGTTCCAGTAATGCTTGGGCACATGCATTTGAAGCATGAGGGAGCGAGCCACATCAAGTAAGTGTCGGTTTTTACGTTCGGCAACGCCATTTTGTTGAGACGTGTAGGCACAAGAGGTTTGGTGGATAATCCCGAACTCTGAGCATATAGTAGCGAAGTCGTGGCCAGTGTACTCACGAGCATTATCCGTGCGCACAGTTTTGATAGTTGTATGAAATTGGGTACGAGTTTCAACGACAAAGGCTCGAAAAATGCGAGGAAGCTCGGAGCGATCACGAATTAAGTATAACCACGTCATGCGAGAATAATCATCAATGAAAGTAATAAAATACCGGAAACCAGAAATACTAGTAATTTTATACGGTCCCCATACATCAGAATGCAATAAATAAAACGGAGCAGAGCTCCGGGTACAATGAGCAGGATAAGATGAACACGGCTGCTTGCCGAGGATACAAGACTCACACTGAAACGGATGGAGAGAGATATCAGGGAGAGCCCGCTGGAGAACAGGTAGAGGAGTGTGGCCAAGACGGCGATGCCACTCGGTGGAGGAGACGGAGGAGAGGATGGTAGGAGGTGTGTCGAGAAGGTAGAGCCCGTTCCGTAATCCTCCTTTACCAATGGTGGTCCGCGTCCTGCGATCCTGTATGACAAAAGAAGAGGAAGTGAATATAATAGAGCAATCCAGATCAGCAGTAAGGCGACCAACAGAAAGTAAATTGAAGGGGGAACTCGGAACATGAAGAGCCGAGCGGAGAGGAAACGACGGGCTGAGAGAGATGTCCGTCGATCCGGAGACGGGAACAAGGGCCCCATTAGCCACGGTGATAGACCGCGGATGAGGAGAGTCCGAGTATGTGGCAGGCTGCTGGGACGTAATGTGATGAGTGGCACCGGAGTCCATGATCCAGGACGGACCGGTGGAGAGACAGGCCGTACCTGCTTGGGAAACGAAGGTGGAGGCCAGGGAAGCAGGAGGCGGGTTGAGCAGTCCCTGGAGGTGCTGGAGCTGGAGGCGGACAGCTTCAAGGTCTGGAGAGGCAGGAGAGGAGGCATTTGCGGCCACCGAAGCCGTCGGTCGAGGAGTATATCCATTCTTGCGGTAACAGGTCGCTTCAAGGTGTCCGTCCTTGCCGCAGTAAGAACACTTCGGCCGCCCCCTGCCACCACGCCCGCGGCCCCGAGAGCCGAAGCGGCCACCACGAGCAGCAGGAGGCAAGGGAAGCAGGGGCGGAGGGGCCTGTTGAAGAAGGGCCGAGGAAGTCGGCGCAGGAGCATCCGGAGTAGGCGTCACGCGGAGGAGCATGGAACAGATCTCAGAAAGGGATGGAACGGTGGGAGACGCCAGAACCTGAGTCCGGATAGTCTGAAGGTGAGGCGGAAGACGGGCCATCATAATAGCAATGCAAACCGCCTCCTTCTGAGCGTGCTGGGCAGCATGATCACTGGTAGAAGGCTGATGCAGTATCCAGGCTTCGGCCAAAGTCTTAGCCCGAGCAACAAACGACGTCATGTCCGGGGCGCCACCGGCGTCGAGAGCAACGAGATCTGTGAGGATGTCGTAGAGGTGCTGAAGGCTGTCTTTGCCAGAATAGAGTGAGTGCAGCTCATCCCATATAGACTTGGCCGTCTCGTGATACATGGCCATCTGATACGGCTCACCATCCAAGGAGTTGAGGAGCCAAGTCTGCACACGACCGTCGTTGCGGAGCCACTCGTCCGTAGGGGGAGCCGGAGGAGCCTGTGTGAGGTAAGACAGGAGACCCTTGGCCTGGAGAACCCGGCGCACAGAATGCGCCCAAGGGAGAAAATTTTTCTTCCCAGAGAGAGAGATGGTGGTAATGCGTAATTCATCGCGCAGGTCTGCAGGACAAGCCGGGCGGTCTGTGGGCGGACTAGCCGCCGGGCCGGTGGAGTTAAGAGAGGATTCCATAGACCAGGAAGACAAGCCGCACCGACTTGGAAGGAGGCCGCAGCGACCAGGCAGGGGTCCGCTGGAGAGGCAGGCCGCAGAGAGGGGAGGAGACCGCCGCGACTAGGAACAGGCCGCAGCGACGAAACAGCGAGCAGAAAAAGGTCGGGAGAATGAACCCGCACGGTCACGATGCGAACACCAGCGGCCAGACAGGCCACGACCAGAGCGGGTAAGAAACAGACCGCACGGTCTGGAGACCGCGAGAAGGCGGTGATAAGAGAAAAGAGACCGCGAGTGAACAAACTCGAGCGGATAGGAGAGAGAGAAGCCGCGAGTTGACGAACTCGAGCGGGAGGGAGAGAAGAGACCGCGAGTTAACAAACTCGAGCGGATAGGAGAGAGAGAAGCCGCGAGTTGACGAACTCGAGCGGGAGGGTGAAAAGAGACCGCGAGTTGACGAACTCGAGCGGATAGGAGAAAAGAGAGAAGAAATCGCCTGGCGAGAAGGAAACCGCAAGGAGCAGACGCCGAGCGAATAGGAGGGGAAGCCGCACGGATAGAACTAGAGACCGCGCGAGACGTACGGGAGGTGGGGTCCACGGGAGAGAGGAGAAAAACTATAAAGGGGGGGGGGAAGAGGAGAACCTGGATCCACGGGAGAAGCAGCGGACTGTCCGTTGAGGCCGCGGACAGTGAGCGAGTAGCGGCGGATAGAAAAGGAGGCAGACCGCTGGAGACCGCAAATAGTCCGCGAGGAAACCGCGGAGTCCGCCAGAAGGCGGCGGGTAGATGCGGTTAAAAAAGCACAGGTCGGTTAGAGGAGAGAACCTGCCTCTGATACCATGTTGAGAGAAGCCAAAACTTGTATGTATTGCTTGTGTAAGAAAATACAAGGAGAGAATACAATTATATAGGAGATGAGAAGAGAGGAAAAATCCTATACAAGATGTGGGACTAAAGAAGAAAGAATACTAGGGCCTTTTTATGGGCCTTTATACATGGGCTTTTCTAATAATGCTCAAGAATGGATATGTGATTATTTTATGAAAATATATTATAAACCAATTATATATGATTAACACGCACACGAGTGAGTGATATGCACGAGGCTTCGCCCGTATCTTGACTGTGATTGTGAGCCCTATGAGAGCACGTTTTTTTTTAATTAATGAAAAACATATAAATTAATTAGGGTAAAATTGGAAATCGGAATGTTGTACCAAAAGATGTTTTTCTATTTAATATAAGGTTATTTATCACGACCTCCCCTCGAAGTTTGTGTAATTACAACTTGCCCCTCTCTAATTTTTGAAATTACAATTACCCTCTTCAATGTTTATATTTCAGGACATCCGTTCACAAAGACTCCCATGAAGATTTACTCTAAGGGAGTACTTTTGTGCATGGATGTTATGAAATGTAAACATTGAGGGAAGTTTTTTTTTTTTTTTTGAAAGTTCGAGGGGTGCAAGCTGTAATTACGCAAACTTCAAGGGGAAGTCCCAGTAAAGAACCCTTAATATAATATAAATATATATCATTTTAGCGGCCCGGCAACTATGAAAAATCAGTTATGGCCTAGTGAAGTGAAAATATTGTGATTGGCATGATGTATATTGTAGATTTTGTTCTAGTTGGGGTGATGTTCTTGGTGCGAAGACCGCCAACTGGTTTGTGTTCAGGTGTTCTTCTGTCCTGGCAAAAATAGGTGTGCAGAAAACTGCATGGTTGTAAAAAAAGTTAAGAGCACATAGTGCTAACTGGAAGTTTGTATTTTTACCATCTCTGATACGGCGCTATCGCTCGTCTTAAGATTCATACTCGTGAAATTGGTAGAATTGATCAAAGAAATAAAAATTTATGCTACTTGATTCCATAATCCAAGAATTAAAGATCATCTTTTGGATAGAAATCATGAGAATTTTTACACAATTCGATTTTTTTCTCGCCTTCCAAGAATGTCTTCCTCAGCATCCGAGAAGCTTTTTTACAGTTATGGTTTAAAATGCAGGCTTTGCGAAATTTGCGGGTTGACTGCGAAAAACATCGTGGGCAAGGAATACTGCGGATCCGTGGAAGTCTGCCGAGAAGATAGAAGTCGGTCTGGCGCCGCCAACCAATCCTTGTATAGCCGAGGCGCCAGCTGGACTGGCCAAAGATTCTGCAGTTTCTTGGTATCATTCCTTGTGATTGCTTTTGTGCTTCAGTGGTATTTCAGGGAAAGCGGTACCTGATATATATATAGCTTCAAAGGTTAGGCGTTTGGTTTCAACTTTCTACCCAATTCTGTGGTTGAGGAAGCAGCAGGCTAGAAATGGATGCTGTTTGGATGTAAAATCCCTGCAGTCTTTCAGCTTCTCTCACAATTTATTCTGGAAAGGCTGTTTTTTGAGGGAAAGAATTTGTGTCCCATAAAGCAGCTTTTCTGAAAGCCAAAAACCATACAGCTGGTATCCTTTACCAAACATTTCTGGAAAGAAGAGGGAACTGTATAGCTGGCATCTAGCCATGTGTACTTAGGCCAGAACAATGTGATGTGTATAAGGCATTCTCATTTGCCTTGCTAAATTATGTGGGACTTTTTCTTGTGTGGTGTTGCTCAAATGTTCTTCCTTTTGATGCAATTTGCCCATGCCTGGTGTCAAATTTTATTTGACATGGCCAATGCTGTTTAAAATGTGTTACTATGTAAATGATTTTGTTTTACTCAGAATATATGTCCTGAAATGTATCTTTATTTCCTCTTATGTGACTGCTGCTGTTTGGATTCTTGCAATAACTTTTTTGGAATAATTACCAAATTTTCCTGAGAAGTTGGCATAATTATAGGTTGCACCCCTCTTACTTTTGAAATTACAAAAACTGCACCTGTAGGTTTACATTTCATAGCAAATACCCTCTTGGAGTAAACTTTCACAGCGGTCTTTTCCTGCATGAGTGTTATGAAATGTAAACTTATTGGGCAGGTTTCTGTAATTTTAAAAGTAAGATGGTGTAACCTTTAATTTAGCAAATTTAGGCTTCGTTTGGCACGGTGGTGGTGGTCGTGAATGTGGTGGTTATGAATCATCGTTCGTGAACGCCTAACCTCACCTAAGTAACTTCATCTACTTTTATGTTCAAAACTAGTTTTATTTTTTTGGTGGTGGTCATGACCACTATCATGCCAAACATATATTTTATGATGGTGGCGTTTTTGTTCAAATTCACGGGAGCAAATAAACCCTGCCAAACGAAAGCTTTAGAAGGGAGGTCTCGGAAAATTGCCCTATATATTTAAGATGTTAGCAGGACGGGCATGGCTTACCCCATTCATTGTAACGGCTGGTGGCGTACATTTCTCATACACAATGATTTCAGTTGTTCATGGTTAACAATACTGCGTATGTTATTAAAATTATTCATGAAAGCTCCCAAAATCTCTTCAAATGTGCAGAGCTCCATATTGCAATAAATCAAAAGCATTTATGTAAGCCAAAATATCCCAAAGTTTGCTCCACACATTCAATTTCTCCAAAAGCTCTGCAGTCATATAGGCTCCGTTTGGAGGGACTTATTTTCACCGGTCAAGCGGTAATGACCGCATGAACCTGGACTTAAAATAAGTCCAGGTTCATGCGATCACGACCGCTTGACCGGTGAAAATAAGTCCCTCCAAACGGAGCCATAATCTCATTTTCTGCAGATCCCAGAGAAGCCTGTAAGGCTGTAACAGTTATTATTTCATGATTCAATTCACAAGAAAGTAATACTTTTGGGGGTATTTTGTGATTTGCTAGAAGCCAAATGAGAATTGTTAGTAAAAACATTCTTTTTTTAGCGAAAATAATGATAATGCCTGAATAGTTTATGTTATTTTAGAAGAACATGCGAGCTCAGTACAACGAGTTGAGTCATCAAGATACGTATTCAAGAAGTATTAGACATCAACAAGTGACCATGAGCCACTGTTGACATTGGCAAGGGAGACCAATGTCCTCCGTTTGGTGCAGTGGCTTTGCTCCAGTGAGTTTGTACAAAAGCATCGTCCTCGTAAATGTGTTTGAAATAACAGACATAATAACAGACATAAAAATGGATGTAGTTCCTTATGTGAGGTCGAGCGTCCGCAAACAATGATTTATAACCACCTTATTCATGACTGCCGCTGTCATGCCAAACTTGCCCGTAGTCATCAATAATGTTGGATAATTAGGTAAAATGTTCGCACATGTCGACACCGATTCAGAGTGACCTATTAAATTTCGTGTCAATCCAAAGTAGGGCTCTGCAGCAGGGGAAATTATTGGAACCGGAGCCCGTTTCCAAATCTATGTCCGGGTTGCATATTACTTTGCCGTGTGGAGGAAGGAAAGGTGGAGATTAAATCATAAGAAAGGTATTTTTTGATCTCCTATGAGAGATCATATTTGATCTCCTAGGAGATCACCTAGGGTCATATTTGATCTCCTAGGAGATCATATTATGATCTCCTAGGAGATAGGAGATTATTTTTGATCTCTCACATTTGATTTCTTAGGAGATAAGAAAATAAGGTATGTTTGATCTCCTGGGAGATCAAATTTGATCTCCTAGGAGATCACCCGGACTCCGGAACCCGGACAGAATAATCTCCCCTGCAGCAGAGATATTATAAATAATTATATTGTGGGTCTCTAACATTATCAATATAATTTTTCCCGTCTAGGGTTTCAGCTGCGGTTCATCTCTCGCGATTTTTCTGTTTCCTTCGCGTCTTGCGGATATCAGCATCCGCCGGAAACAATAGCTCCGCCTGCAGGAAGTTTCCGCTGCTGATCGCGAGCAGGGTTCTCAAACCCCGCTGGTCTTCCGATTTCGGAAAGATTTTCTTCCGCCGAGATAGCAGATCTCTGTCGCCGATCGGAGAGAAGGTTCGCTGTTTTAGATCAGCAGTGTTACCGGAGACTTCATCGCATTTGTTAGATCTGCGCTGGTATTCTCCCGTCGCCGCTGGTTGGACTGGGTCAACTGGAACTTTTTTAGATCTGCGATTTCATCTTGTAAGCAGATTAAGATCTCCAGGTCGCGGATCACTTCCAGGTCTGGCTGAAAGAAGATCCTTCTGCCGCTGATCCCGTCCCAGATCCAGTCTCGTTCTCCTCTCTTCCATTTCAGTGCTGATCGAGAAGAAGCAGGGCGGACCACCTCTGTCAGATCCAGAAATAATAAGGAGATCTGATTGGAGCAGATCTGTGCCAGTTTCTCTGCAGTGGATTGGTCTTCTCTAGTGGACATTTACAATGAATCTTTGCCTCTGATCCAGAAGAACAGCAAATCTCATTGGTGGATAGATTTACATCAAATCCATTCAGATCTGGAGGGGTTCTTTTCTCTCTTAATCCAGTGAAGTTATGCTTTGCCAGCAAGGGAATTCTTGCATCGACAGTCTTTAGATTTGTGAGTTGTCTCCTGTTGCCGTGGATTGGAGGAGAATTCATAGAATTCCTTTTGCACTTGGGGCATCAGATCTTGGATTGTAGCTGTCGCCACGAAGTACATTTGTGCAACTCTACGTGGAATCCCCTGCATTTACCGAGCACTGCTGCTTGGAGGAGGGTATTGTATTTCTGGATTGGATCCGAAGGCTTGGTCGTCTCCGCGCGGATCAGGTGACTTTTTTCTGATCAATTTGAATCAAGATGTCGATGCACAACACGTACGATATCGTGAAACTTCAGTCGTTCGATCCCACTGATTTTCACGGTTGGAAATTGCACGTCCAACTGGGGATGAAGGAACGTGGTATTTTCTACACCGTTCAGAGCGATTTCGCCACTACCCGTGAGAATGTGGACGAATATCGGTGGAGCAAGGACGAGGACTTTTGCAGGGACTACCTTCTGAACTCTCTGAATCCTCGACTTGCCTTAACCTATGATGCATATAAGACTGCAAAAGAGATATGGGATCGCCTGAACGCGCATTTCCAGAAGGAGGTGGGACTGTCAAAAACTCTTCTTGGGGAGAAGTTCTTCAACTGCAGGTTCACTGCCAGCATGCCAGTCATCTCTCAAGTCATTGAGATGGAAAATTTGCGTCTCAAGCTAGAGTGCGATCATTCATATATCTCTGATAGTCTGCTTATGTACCTGATTTTGAACAAGTTGCCTCTTGAGTGGATCACCTTCAAGACTGAAATGCACAGACTGAAAGAGAATATCACACTAGATGAACTCAAAAGGTTCATCCACATTGAAGATCAGAACATTGTTGGAAAAAGCTTGGAGCAAGCTGCTCATCACTCACAGACTGTCAACTTTGTTTCTCGACCTGGTAAGTCTCATCAAAAGCCACCGACACCTAAGGGTGATTCCTCTGCACAGTTGGCGGTCAAAAAGTCTTCTCTCAAAAGGAAAAATGGCAAGTGTCACAACTGCAGTAAGTGGGGTCATTGGGCCGCTGAATGCAGGGGTCCTAAAAAAAAGGAGGAAGCCCCACAAAACGTGGAGAACATGATTGTCAACAATTTTGATCCCAAGTCTTTCGTGGCTTTGATTGGGAGTAGTCATCGCAGTGCGTCTTCTGAGTGGTGGTTGGATAGCGGTGTTATCTGTCATGTGACAAATGACAGAGGTCACGACATTCAAGGATAAGGTGGAGAATTGCAATGGAGGAGAAGTCGATGTTACTCATGTTGGGACAACGGAGCTGATCCTCTATTCAGGTAAAATTTTAATTTTAAAGCATGTTATAGTGGTACCTAGTTTAACTAAAAATTTGATTTTCATGTGTTTATTAGATAAGGTTGAAATCTTTTTCACAACTCAAAATGGTAAAATAAGTTTAACGGTTATTTCACATTATTTTGGTTATGCGTATATAATCAATGATATGTATAGACTTAGCCTATAATGAGAGTATTAACCAAGTTAGTTTAACCTTGATTATTCCTAAGTTATTACATAATAGATTTGGATATGTGAAATATAGGAAAATGCAAAATCTAGCCAAGAGTCATAATATTCTCTTAGATTTATCTATTCGATTTAATAAGTGCGAGATATGTTCACAAACCAAAATCACTAGAAACTCTTACAAGTCGATTTCTAGAAGCACACAACTTCTAGAGTTGATATATTCCAACCTCCGTGAGTTTCGAAGTTATGTCACTAAAGGGGAAAAGAAGTATCTCATTACCTTTATAGACGGTTATTCAAGATATTGTCATGTCTATTTTTTGAAATCAAAACATGATGCATTTGAGATCTTTTAAGATCTACAAATATCGTGTAGAAAACCAGTTAAATTTAAATATTAAGAGATTTAGAAGTGATCGATGAGTAGAATATACTGCAAATGAGTTCAAGGAATTTTGTGTCTCTGAGGGTATAATTCTTGAAATCACTGTTTCTTACTCACCCCAATTAAATGGTATTGTTAAGCGTAAGAATATGAATTTAACAGAAATGTTGAATTTTATGTTGTTCACTATTGACATGCTTAATTCGTTTTGAGGAGAAGCAGTTCTAATTGCAAACCACATTCTGAATAAAGTACATCATTCAAAGCTCAACTTTATTTTGTATAAGTTATGGTACGGTCATGCTTGTAGATTTGACACTTGAAAGACTTAGAACTGTATTGTTTTTATGAGAATACAAGACCTTAAGAGATCTAAGGTGAGACCAAAAACAATAACATGTGTTTATCTAGGTGATGCAGAAGACTGTGCCTGACAGGTTTCTTGATTTATCCACTAATATAGTGATAGAATCTACAAATGTTTTTTTTAAATAATTTTTTTAAAGATTATGGCTTAATCGTCTCTGGGTCTACTGACCTGATTTTAGAATCTTCTATACAATCTGAAGATGGTCTCTCTAACTCTGTTTTTCAATCTTTGGAGGTAGAATCTGTAATTCTTAAAGTATCTACCAGAAATAGAATCCCTAAGGATTTTGGTAAGAATTTTATCACCTATCACTTAGGGAAAGATTAATTCTCCTACCAGAAAGCAATGAGATCTAGAGATTTGTTGATATGGGTAGACATCATAAATGATGATATAGACTTGTTGCTACGAAATAACACTTGACATCTAGTTAACCTGTCGAAAGGAGCTAAAGTCCAAGAATGTATGTGAGTGTTGAAGAAAAAATTACATAGTAATGGATCTATAGTCAGATATAAAACACATTTAGTAGTTAAGAGTAATTGACTATTTCGATGTTTATTTGCATGTTTGTCACCTATCAACTATTATGATTCTTCTCGCCTTAGTCTCTATCGAGAACTTTATAGTTCATCAGATGGATGTAAAAACAAGCTTTTTATTAAATGGAGAGCTTGATGAAGAGATCTACAGACTACATGACACAATCAGAAAGTTATCTACATAATGATCTAAAAGATTCAGTGTGCAAATTAGACAAATCAATCTATGTGCTTAAACAAGAGCTTAAAATGTGGCACATGAAATTTGACTAAGTGATAAAGAGTTTTTGATTTCAGTCCAGTCTCTTTGATAAATGTCTTTACGACCACTCAATGTCAAATAAGATAGTCATTATATGCATGTATGTAGATGACATGTTATTTTTGGAGTCGAATCTTGTTGTAGTAAGGGATATTAAATTCACTTTCGCAAAAGCATTTAACATGAAGGACCTCGGTCCTGTTGATACTCTATTAGATATGAAAGTTAGAGTGGATAAGGGTCGTGTTACTCTTAGTCAAGCTAATTATATAAAACAACTCCTTTCTACGTAGGTTTATACAGACTGTAGGTCAGTGAAGACATCATTTGATCACAACGTGAAGTTTAGTTTTAATGTAGGGACCAACGTTGATCAAGTTAAATACTCGAGGATAATTTGCGATTTTTGTACCATAAGTTGTACAAGACTAGACATTGTCTTTTCTGTTGGCATGTTGAGCTGCTTTACCAATAATCCAGGTAAAGAACATTAGGATGCCTTAGATAGGCTTATGAGCTATTTGAAAGGTACTAAAGATCGTGTTCTATGTTATATTAGTTACCCTTCTACTGTGGATGGATACTATGATGCGTCACGGTGTTCAGAAGTTGGGAACAACAAATCTACCAGTGGATTTATATTCACTCTGGATGGAGCTGTCATTACTTGGAAATCCAAAAGACAGACTTGTATAGCTTTGTCGTCTATAGAAGCTGAATTGTTTGCCCTAGTCTCGGCTGATGAACAGGCAGACTGAATCAGAAATTTAATTCTAGACATTCTCTTATCTAGGTTACAAGTCAATTCTTTGAGCTTGTATTATGATAATCAAACATCAGTTCAAGTTGTTAAGAATACTCTCTTTGATTGACATGATTTGTTGAATTACATAGTGATGGATCTGGAATCCGATATAAAGCACATTTAGTAATTAAGGGTTATAAATAACATGTGAAAATTGACTATTTTGATGTTTATTCGCATGCCTATCACCTATCAATTATTATGATTTTTCTCGCCTTAACATTTATCGAGAACTTTATTGTTCATCAGATAAATGTGAAAATAACTTTCTTAAATGAATAGTTTGATAAAGAGATCTGCATGACACAACCAGAAGGTTATGTACATAATGATCTAAAAGATGAAGTGTGCAAATTAGACAAATCAATCTATGAGCTTAAACAAGCGTTTAAGATGTGACATATGAAATTTTACCAAGTGATAAAGAGCTTTGAATTTCTGTCCAGTCTCTTTGATAAATGCCTTTATCACCTCTCAATGTCAAATAAGACAATTATTATATGCATATATGTAGATGACATGTTGTTTTGGGCGTCAGATCTTGTTGCAGTGAGGGATATTAAATCCACTTTTGCAAAAAGCATTTGACATGAAGGACTTTGGTCCTGTGTATATTCTATTAGATATGAAAATTAGAGTGGATAAGAGTTGGTTACTCTTATTCAAGCTAATTATACAGAACAATTTCTTTCTACCTGGGGTTATAAAGACTGTAGATCAGTGAAGACATCATTTGATCACAACGTGAAGACATCATTTGATCACAACGTGAAGACATCATTTGATCTCTAAACATCATGTCTTGTAATATCTCTATAATTTCGTGGTGGGTTTATCAAATCATGAACTAATTCTCTAGGTTTTGTATTTTGAGAGTACTTTGTTCTATTTTGATGTGATCTTTATTTTTATTTCTGTTTATGAAATTTTTTGTGTGATTTTTTATTGAGTTTTTTATCTTGATGGTGAAACTTTTGGATTAAATTTTCATTCTATTTTCCGCTTTGAGGTTCGAAAGATGAGACGTGTGAGTTTATGAATGAAAATTACTTTAGTACGCGGCAAGATTCGAGAGATAAGTTGTGTGAATCTTTAACCAAAGTTTTTGACTCGTTTTACTGCGTTTCAAGATTCGAGAGAGGAGAGACGTAAGTGCATCATAAATTTTACATAACACAAGTTGATCAAGTTAAATACTCAAGGATAATTTGTGGTCCTATATACCACAAGTTATACAAGACCAGATATTACTTTTTATATTGGCATGTTGAGCTGCTTTTACCAATAGTCCGGGTAAAGAACATTAGGATGTCTTAGACAGGCTGGTGAGCTATTTGAAAGGTACTAAAGATCATGTTCTGTGCTATACTGGTTACCATTCTACTGTGGATGGATACTCTGATGTCTCATGATGTTCAGAAGTTAGGAACAACAAGTTTACCAGTGGATTTATATTCACTCTGGGTAGAGCTGTCATCACTTGGAAATCCAAAATACAGAGTTGTATAACTTTATCGTCTATGGAAGCTGAATTGTTTGTCCTAGCCTCAGCTGATAAAGAGAAAGACTGGATCAGAAATCTGACTCTAGACATTCTCTTGTCTAGGTTACAAGTCAATTCTTTAAGCTTGTGTTGTGATAATCAAACAGCAGTTCAAGTTGTTAAGAATGTTCTTTTTAATTCCAAGAGGAGTCATGTACGACTGAGACATGTTTTGCTGAGTTATCTGAAATAATAAAGAGTTATCGCTTTGATTGACGTGCGATCGAATGATAACCTAGTTGATCCATTGACGAAAGAAATGTCTAAAGATCGGTTAATCCAAACAATGTGGGAAGTGGGACTCAAGACGATTGAGTTCAGTCTTAGTTCAAGGTTAGGCGATTCAGTTCAGTCTTAGTTCAAATGTTTTGATTTTTTCAATTTCTTTTGTCAAAGCAAGCGTGTTGTGTCGTTGATGTGCTTGGTTGCTGGGTACGAATCTAGCGCCTTGTTTCATTCCAAATCTGATGTTAATAACTTCACCAGGATTCGTCTTCACTACAAGAAAATTGACTTTTAGTGACAAAAATTTCCATCACTAAATGTTATATGTTGACCACTAATGACATTTAATGAACAAATTTATTTTGTCATAAGATCGTCACTAAAGCCCTGTCACCAAATTTCTTTAGTGACCCAAAAAATTTTAGTCATTGAATCCAAGTATTTTGTGACCAATTTAATTTTATCACTAAAATCATTCAGTGATCAAATTTAATTGTTACTAAAACCATTCAGTGGCCAAACTTATTTGGTCACTAAAAACATTCAATGAGCAGATTTAATTGTTCACTAAGAGATATTTTAGTGACCAAATTAATTTTATTACTTAAAAAAATTAGTGACCAAATTAATTCAGCCACTAAGGAAAATTTTAGTGACCAAATTAATTAGGTCACTAAGAAAAATTATTGTGACCAAATTAATTCGGTCACTTAAAGTAATCCCAATGGCCAAAATAATTTGGTCATTAAAATGGTATATTTACCACTAAATTTTGTTCAATTTCTCACAAAATGATGTGATTTAAAATTAGGGCTAGAGTTCTTAAAGATAATAAATGCGATCTCTTAAAATAATTGCAATGCGCGGGAACTTTGCGGAATATTTCTAACGAATAAAACGACCTAGGTGTCGTCAACGAACATAAAGCTACCGCGCGCAAATGTAATCACGTCACAAATCATGATTCCCCGGGCAAAGTAATTGAATGGTGGCAAGCACGAATATGGAAATAACGACAATGCATGAGACACAATTAGTTGAGGGCATGCTCATAATAATTAACTATTCGTTTAAACATTAACACAGCCCAATGAACTTCAGATTTAGAGCAGGGAAAGGGCGAGGTATACCATGGGAAGTAGCAACGTCTGAATTTCTTGCAGAGGTGGAAAGAGAGACCCCAAGCCGCTGCTGCACTCAGGGACGGCGGAGGAGAGATCGAGGGGAATACAAGGTAGGGCCACCAGAGCCGACTGTAGGAATTGTCGAAGATGTTGCTGGCCGAAAAAGCAAACGAGGCTCTCTAGGTGACGTCGGAGCTGGAAGGGTAGGGGAAGGCGGAGGACTGTCAGAGTCGGGCTTCTGGAGACGATGCAAGAAGGTGTTACAGGTGGATCAAAAACGTGGAGGTCCTAGGTGTTCCCCGTCGGGAAGGTGAGCCGCCGGCAGATGTGGCTTCAGGCAAGGGAGGTGGCGCTTACCTTGCACTCACCAGCGAACAGGAGGTGCGGAAGAATCAAGGCAACCAGCGCAATGCAGGGGAACAGTGGTCGGGATGTGCGGTTGGAGAGGAACCAAACCAGAGAAAAATTCTCAGTTCAGTTTCTATTTTTCAAGCTGGGTTCAATGGGTGAGGAGGATTGCTTTTTCAGGGGGAGATTAGGGTTTACAAAAAGAAAAAACTATTGGCAGCCACTTCATAAAATCATAGGACTTTATTATTTTTAAAAAGAGAAATGGGCCAAAGGAAATGGGTTGAATGGGCTCACTCAAGTGGGTGATTACTGATTACATAACTAATAAATGTTTAAATAAAAATAGTTAATTAAATTAAAGCTTACCCTAAGAGAACATATCCCCTAAATTATCGGACCTATGCATTTAAGGTCTCGTTGGCCGGTCACACCAATGAGTCAAACCAAAACTTGCGCGAGCACGTGCGATACAAAGTTACATCAAAAACACTAATAACATGCTCGACAAAACATAATCTCCCAACTAAGCGCGAATACATGCGCGACAAAGGAAAAAATACAGGTATAATAAATATAAAAAAAATGCACTACGGGTTGGATCTTCCCCGGGGTTGAAAGAACTCGGCCCCGTCGAGAATTCAATGCAACTAATCACTATCAGGTCCAAGACGGTGGTTAGAGAGAAGCTGCATAGGTGTCCTGCTGGTGCCGTGGCTGCGACCCAAAACCTGGAAGTAACCTCTCATCCCCAAAAACTCGCAATCCATTAGCTAAATTTCATGCAAAATATTTAAAGAAATAGTAATTATTAGAGTTTTCAGAGGATGACAGGGGCGGTGTGTGTAGCAAACAAGTGGTGGGTGGGAAAACGGGAAACCAATGGAAGCAAGCCGTGGAACCAGTAACTCATAACGCAACATACTCTTGCTTAGTATACACTCACGATCGTCCGCTAGACCAGGGTCGTCCATCGAGATTTCACCCGATGAAATCCCCCTCGAGTCACAAAATTTTAAACAGATCCCAAATATATCGATCAAGATCTTCCACAAGAACGCATGGAAATGGGTGTCCCGATAAGGATTATAAAATCTACGGGTCATCTCAACTCTCCTAGTACGGTTAGACCTAAAAAACTCAAATAGCAAGCGATCGAGGTGAGGTGTCTCAATGTGCTCGACTGCAACCAAGAAAAAATGATGCGGACTAAACGCGTGCTCGTCGAATACGAAGTCAATAAAAGTTGGTGCTTCCAAAGCACCCAAAATAGATGACTCTCGAGATTCAGTCGCCACTTCCTGGCTAAATAGGAGTGGTGTAGTGGAGACTAAGGACGGCGAAGTAGATGCTTGTGAGGTCCTCCCAGGTGCTCTAGGAACATGACCATTCTTCTGGGGAAGGAGAATAATTTTGCGCCAGAATGGGAGTTCCTCACACCATATGCAGGACATGTCGGTCATACTGCCATGGTCGTCCTAGGAGTATGTCACATAGTACCGAATCTCGATAAGCATCCCTGATAGATAACTCAACCTGACAACGATGAGTAATGGGGATATCAAAGGACTACTAACCCCGACTAGGTGGTACGACCCCTCTAAGGGGCGCATCACAAGTCCTAACTTCTCTACCATATGCTGAGATACGTAGTTTTCCATACTACCGCTATCAATAATAATGGAACAGAAATGCTCCTGAATGCGGGCGGTAGTGCGGAAAATTTCCTTTCTCTGAGGATCAGGCTCAGTAGCCTTGTCAGAGGTAACCAAACTAGAGTGAAGAACACAAACTAGGTGCTCTGCTTGCTCGCCCTCGTCCTCGCCCTCGACGATTCTATCAGCTTCGGCCCTCGGGCAGGGGCTCAGGCTGGGGTCACTAAGGAAGACCCCATACTCAGGTTCACCTCCGGTGATGGAATCAATCACTGCGACGAACTGGCGTCGCGGGCACTCAGAAGATTTGTGCCCAGGCTCCATGCAGTTGAAGCATCGAAATTCGAAACACTCCAGTGTGGGGTCGGGCTCCTACGGGTTCCTTACCCCGGGACGGTCCAGGGTGTAGTGTCGGGGCACCAATAATGCTAATAGGTGGGGAATCAGTAGTAGCAGATGTGGGTGTAGTAGTGGTGGTGCTTGAAGTGGGTCTATCAGTAGACCTAGGTCCATCGGTAGACCTCTGACCAGATGTCCTCTTCTAGAGAGCTTCCATTCGGCGTGCCCTACTGGAGATCTCTCCCAGGCCCGGAAATCGTGAAGCTCTGACTGGTCTCGTATAGCGTATCATAGCCCATTCAGATAACGGGCCACAACCATGTGGTCTTGCTCGTTTAGATCTAAGCGTGATCGGAGGATTAAGAACTCATTCGTGTACTCGTCGATAGTTTGCTTGTCTTGTCGTAGGTTGTAATACCTACGATACAAGGACTGCATGAAATCAGCGGGGACGTACCTCCTCTTGAGTTGAGCTTTGAACTCAACCCAGGTGGTAATAGGGGTTGTCCCATAGTGTATCGCATCCGCTCGACTTGCCCCCACCATGTGAGCGCGAGACCCCTCAGCTTCATGGTAGCATACTTCACCTGCTGATGGGCAGGTGTGCGTTTCCAGCTGAGGAACCGCTTAAGTCGTTCGCACCAATCAAGACACACCTCAGGCTCTAGTGTGCCCTCAAAATCACCAACATCTAGTTTAATACCCGCATCCCACCTAGGGGGATTCCTATTATCTTGATTTGCTAGTTGGGGTTCTGGTGGTGGAGCTGTAGGAGGTTGTGCAGGAGTAGGGGTTGTGTAGCAGGACCCCCTAAGTGATAATGTGCTTCCAAGTTGTTAACCGTAGTACGCAACCCTAACAAGACTTGGTTTGTGTCTCTCACAGAGAGAGTAAGTGTAGTGGCAACAGTCATAAGTTCTTCCATACGCTTTCCCATATCTCCTAAATTTCCCTCTAGGTGTTCCACTCTTGATTCCATGGATAAACTGGAAATCCCTTAAACTTAAAATTTGAAAACGACCGGCGCTCGGCTATCCCATGATAGGAGTGAGATATTCCAGCAGCCACACCAAACTGATGTGATTTAAAATTAGGGCTAGAGTTCTTAAAGATAATAAATGCGATCTCTTAAAATAATTGCTACGCGCGGGAACTTCGCGGAATATTTCTAACGAATAAAACGACCTAGGCGTCGCCAACGAACATAAAGTTACTGTGCTCAAACATAATCACGTCACAAATCATGATTCCCCGGGCAATGTAATCGAATGGTGGCAAGCACGGATATGGAAATAACGATAATGCATGAGACATAATTAGTTGAGGGCAAGCTCATAATAATTAACTATTCATTTAAACATTAACACGACCCAATGAACTTCAGATTGAGAGCAGGGAAAGGGCGAAGTATACCATGGGAAGTAGCAACGTCTTAATTTCTTGCAGAGGTGGAAAGAGAAACCCCAAGCCGCTGCTGCACTCGGGGACGGCGAAGGAGAGATCGAGGGGAAGACAAGGTAGGGCCATCAGAGCCGACTGTAGAAATGACAGAAGATGTTGCCGGCCGAAGAAGCAAACGAGGCTCTCCAGGTGACGCCGAACTTGGAAGGGAAGGGGAAGGCGGAGGATTGTCGGAGTCGGGCTTCTGGAGACGATGCGTGGAGGTGTTGCGGCTGGATCAAAAACATGGAAGTCCTAGGTGTTCCCCGTCGGGAAGGTGAGCCTCCGACAGATTTGGCTTTAGGCAGGGGAGGTGGCGCTGACCTTGCACTCACCGACGAATAGGAGGTGCGGAAGAATCGCAGCAACCAGCGCAGTGCAGGGGAACTGTTGTCGAGATGTGTGGCTGGAGAGGAACCGAACCAGAGAAAAATTCTCAGTTCAGTTTCTATTTTTCAAGCCGGGTTCAATGGGTGAGGAGGATTGCTTTTACAGGGGAGATTAGGGTTTACAAAAAGAAAAAATTATTGACAGCCACTTCATAAAATCATAGGACTTTATTATTTTTAAAAAGAGAAATAGGCTAAAGGAAATGGGCTGAATGGGCTCACTCAAGTGGGTGATTACATAACTTATAAATGTTTAAATAAAAATAGTTAATTAAATTAAAGCTTGCCCTAAGCTAACATATCTCCTAAATTACCGGACATATGCATTTAGGGTATCGTTGGCCGGTCACACCAACGAGCCAAACGAAAACTTGCGCGAACACGTGCGATACAAAATTACATCAAAAGCGCTTATAATATGCGCGACAAAACATAATCTCCTAACTAAGCGCGAATACATGCGCGACAAAGAAAAAAATACAGGTACAATAAATAAAAATAAAAAGATGCACCACGGGTTGCATCACAAAATATGATAGATCTATTTTATTTAATATTAATTACAATTCAATATTAAACATTCAAACAAAAGAATAAATTAAATATTCATTGCAGAGCAAATTTTGTCAACATACATTATTTTATTAATTAAAACAAAATAGGGTGGTAGTCGGTAGATTGCCCAAACCTCTCAATACAAAATGACAGAACTATCATCTCTAATTAAACTCAATACAAATTTTTACATGGCACATGATCCTCCTTCTTGGCAATTGAAAAGATCACATCAATTAACTCCGATAAGCCCATGTTGATCACCTGAAACAAAAAAAAATGAATATAATAAAACTAAGTTAGCAAAAGGCAAAAGTTAAGAACTTAAAAAAGAAAAATATTACCTGAATTTTCTTCAAACGTTCATTAGTTGAGCCACTTTTTGAGAGATGCTTACTTCATGCTAGATCAATTAGGTTCAAAATATCTTTTCTATGATTTGTAGAAAAAGAAAAGCCATACTTAGTGACATTAGGCATAATGAGTGACATTAGTAAAGCAGTGGGTATATATAAAAAAGGTTGGAAAAAATGAATACCTTATTATGAGAAAGTCCTTTGCTCAAGTGTCCAGTTGATGAAAACCACATGTCACAAACGATCCACCTAATCGGTATGGTGTATGCCATAACCATGACTAATGAGTGACTTTAAAGAAAGAATTGAAAACATTCATAAAGTAATTAAGTGAGATTGTTAAAGGTACTTCCTGCTTAGGAAGTGTTTAGATATATTCTTGGATAAAAGCAAATACATTGTGAGAAACTTTGGGAGGGGAGAGAAATTGGGTTTAGAAACTTGGAAGAGCATAGAAATGAGAGAGGTTTCAGGGCTCAAGCGATAAAACAGATTGAAGAGATCATTCCAATCAACACGCCAATATTATCACAATCCACAGTCATGTAATTCAGCAAACTGGGCGCCTCTGGGTATGTTCAAGACAGCAGGTCGAGGTGGTTTAATGGGGCAATTTGAGCACTGGAGGGGGAGGAATCAAAGGCAGAACGCGCATAGAATGAATCAAAGGAAAACATTTACATTATCTGTAATTATGCAAAGTTAGAAGTGAGGTCCTAGTAAATGACCCTGTAATGTAAAAATAAATTTAGTTGATCCTATTGCACGCCTCCAAATCAAATAATAATTGACAAACTTCTCAATCTTTTCAACCTCTCAATCTACGTTCTCTTCTCTATGATAGAATCCTGCTAATTTTTTAATTTTGCAAAAACATCATAGAGTGATCTCTGGTTAAAAACAAGTAGAATAATAAATAATTAAATAGTACAAATTAAAGAGAAATAGTCACGAACAAAAAAAATTCTTCTGATCAACAAAAGAGACAATATTAGACAATCACCAAAAGGGATAATATTTTCTCAAAATTATGTCTATTTTTAAACTAATACTTTAAAAGAGAGAATCATAACATAGTTAAACCCGAGGTATGGCGCTTCTTCTGACCACCAGAGATCCCTTTGATCATCTCATCTCCTTCCAGTGAATCAGCACAACCATCCAGGCCTAAAATCTTTCATGGGTGAAACTTTGTACTTTAGAGAGTAGTCAGAACTGATTCACTAGTTAGAACATTTCCAAAATAGACATATTAGATTGAAAACCTAGTTAGCTAAACATCATAAAAATAAAAGAGATAACAGTTCATGTCGGCTTCCCCATTTCAACACCAAAACAAGAAGGTCCTTCCAAAGAGTCAAACAATATAAAGTGAAAGAAAAACTTGAAAAAGAGTAGCTTGTGCACTTAAAGATGCAAGGTTCCTGCACCAAAAATCATTTGTTTTTGAATTGGATGAAAAGTTCTAATACAATAATTGCATGGTGTGAGATGACATAGCACTAGCCTCAAAACACTTTATTTACAAAATAAGTCAATGTTACGCCCCTGGACAGATCCGAAGGCGACAACGGGGCCCCCACTTTCTAAAAGGCGGCCCTCGGGGGCTGAACCCACCCAGTTCAGCCTCAATTGGGGCCAGCCGACCGGCCTTGGTCCGGGTATAAATGTACTCGGATCCTCTATTGGAGGGGATTATGCAAGTATTATCAAAAGGTATTCTTCTAGTCTCCTTTCTAACCCTAGGAATCTCCCATTCTCCCTCAAATCTCATCTAGTTTGTAACATTTAGTATCAGAGGATTCTTCCTCCCAAAAATTTTTTGTTCCCGCTCGCATCCAGGCTCTTCCCTGCTTCGTTTCCAACCGACTTCGTTCGATCGACCCCACGCATCGACGAATCCCGGCGACCGCATCTGCATCGATCCCGCGTCGACCCCCACGCATCGTTCAAGCGTCGACGACTCCGCGTCGACGAATCCCTGCGTCGTCTTCATCGACGAATCCCGGCATCGATCCGCTCGGATCTTGCTGCCTCCGCCGCCGACTGCCGCATCTGCATCCGCCAACCGCTAGCTGCTGCTTCCTGTTGCTGCATCCGATTGCGGCATCCAGAGGCCACCGCCTCCAATTGTTGCCATTTCACGCACACCCCCAGGGTCCCACCATGGTGACTCGCCCCCAAGAAGACTCCAATCGGCTCGCACATCTCGAAGAAAACTACACCGGGCTGACTGACACCGTGGCAGCCCTCGCCGATAAGTTAACGGCATCGGAAAAGCGTCTCGAAGAGAAATTGGATGCCCGCATGGACGAGCTTAAAAATATGTTAACTCAACACCTTAAAGGAAAAGCTGTTGTGGGCGAGACCAACGCGGTCCAGCTTCCCCTTCCTACTCCAGCATCGGGGCACGACGTTCGGGCCTCTAGCCTCAATGGGGGGCTTGGAATTGACAGTGGAAGGGTAGGAGGCTCACGACGACCACAAGTATGGTCTGAGGCAACCCAATTTGGCGACATCGCCGCGTCTACCTTGGATTTTCCTCCTTACCGTGAAGACCGCCAGGAGGACTAACGACCCAACGGGATGGGGTGCCCACCTCGTGATGGGCTCCTCCTTATTCCAGGAGCACCAGGACACGCCGCAGGCGGAAGGGGAGGTGGATGGGAGTTTAGGCCGCCAGTCTTGGGGAACCCCTATGGAGGGGATTGGGGGTACCCACACGTGGCCGCTGATCGACAGCTACCGCTTGGACATGAGCAAGAGTGCGTAGGACCCGGGCAACAACTACCACGTGCATATATGTCGCCAAAGGTTACCTGCATGAACTACCCCAAGTTCAAAGGAGGAGATGCACTCGAATGGGTCCAAAATGCAGAGTTATTTTACAATTATCAGGAGATACCAGAGGCACAGTGGGTAAAGTTGGCGTCCTTCCACCTTGAAGAGGACGCATACCAGTGGACCCAATGATTCCTCCGGGGACGGGATCACGCGCCATGGCACGAGTTTGTCGACGGATTCACCGACCGCTTTGGTTCACTTGAGTATGAAGACTTCGAGGCTCTTTTTCAGAAATTGCGTCAGAAAGGGACGGTGATGGAGTACCGAACTGAGTTTGAACGGTTGGCCAACAGGGTGCAGTGGGGCGAGAGGACATTAACAAGTTGTTTTATTTTCGTCTTGAACGAGGACATCAGAGATGAGGTGCATGCCTATATGCCGCGCAGTTTGACACACGCTATCAGCTTGGCCCGGATTCAAGAAGAGCGTATCAATCGACAGAAGTCCAGGGGGGACACTCCGAGGAATGCTACACACCTTCCCGACACAAAAAAGGATCAAGCAGCTACCGAACGGGCGCCGATGAAGAAATTGACTTGGACAGAGCTACAGGCTAGGAAGGAACAGGGATTGTGCTTCAACTGCGATAAGAAATTTACCCCAGGCCACAAATGTCAGAGGATCCAGGTTTACATGTTGCAAGAAGGTCCGATGCCGGATGTAGGAGGAGGGGAACAGGAGCACCTTCTGGATACAATCGAGTACGAGGTATCTTCCTTGACCATGGCGGGAGACTCCGCTCCGCCCACTATGAGTATTGCGGGGTGGATTGGCCAACAGCAGGTGACCATTCTGTTTGACAGTGGGAGTACACATAACTTCATTAGCCCAGCGGTGACACAAAAGTTGGGGCTAGAGATCATCAAGGATGCCGCTTCCCAGGTTGTGGTGGCAGGTGGACACGAGCTGCAGTGCGAAGGAGTGCTTCCGGACGTGGAAATCAGTGTGCAGGGATACACCGACAACATGGATGTTTACTTATTGCCCATCCAGGGGCCATATATGATTCTGGGGGCCCAGTGGTTGCGACAGCTGGGTAGGGTGACTCTGGATTGGGAGAAGTTGACTATGGAGTTTGCTACGGATGGGAGAGAGTACTGCCTGCAGGGAATCAGAATCTCACCAGTGACAGGGGGCTCTCTTTGCTGTTTGGAGAGGTTGTGGGGACAAGGGCGTGACGTGGCTTGGGTAGGCCTGAGGGGACGGACGGAGCCACTAGATTCCCACCTTGAGGACAAGCTGGGTCTTGATGGGCCGGGGAATGTTACACCCCCGGACGGATCCGAAGGCGACAACGGGGCTGAACCAACTGGTTCAGCCCTCACTTTCTACACTTTCTAAAAGGCGACCCTCAGGGGCTGAACCCACCCGGTTCAGCCCCAATTGGGGCCGACCGGCCCCCTTGGCCGGCCGGCATTGGTCCGGGTATAAATGTACCCAGATCCTCTATTCGAGGGGATTATGCAAGTATTATCAAAAGGTATTCTTCTAGCCTCCTCTCTAACCCTAGGAATCTCCCTTTCTCCCTCAAATCTCATCTAGTTCGTAACAGTCAACAACTAGTAAAAGGAAACAAGTTGATATGATTTCTGATTCTGGAAATTATGCCAATGAAACTCCTCGTGATACTGATATTATTCAGGAAACAGACATACTTGGTTCTCTTGAAAAGAGGGTGATGAATTGGCACTTTGCAAACTTGGAATATGGATGTTTAGGAGGAATATGGATGCGCATGTATCTCTTCCTTTTTGGAATCAAGATGATGTTTATAGAGGATTTGGAGGGGCTGATTGTATATTAAGGGGAGGTTTGACGTTGTAATAGATATTAAGGAGGGTGATGGATTGGCACTTTGCAAACTTGGAATATGGATGTTTAGGGGGAATATGGATGTGCATGTATCTCTTCCTTATTGGAATCAAGATGATGTTTATAGGGGATTTGGAGGGGCTCATTGTATATTAAGGGGTGGTATGACGCTGTAATAGATAATTTGGTTATAAGAGATGATGTCTGACTAAATCACGTAATCACTGAAATAAATTATAATATCGCAGATTCCGATGAAATTGATCGACAACAAATCAAAGTGAAAATAGCACATCAGATGGAAGCGAGTTTTCAGCAGATGCGGTCTTAATTACCATTCGTTAGGATTTCTCAAAGAAAATACCATTAAGTTTTCACCTACTCTGCCTGATTGGAAAGAGTCTTCAATCCAAAAACTAGGTTTGGTGTGTTGAATAAGGTAGTATTGAAGTTCCCTAATATTTTTTGGGATTAAAGCATAGATTATTTTGGGACTACTGCAGAAACAACAGCTAACAGGGGCCGTTGTTTCATGTTTTGGAATATCAAAACGACAGTTGGGGCCCTGTTCTTCTCGTACTCGTCGTTAGGAAAGCAGCTATATGTGGTCAGAACTCTAGTTTGGTTGATCACGTTAATCATGCTTTGATGGTTCTCCGGAAGCTCTTCAGTAAAGCTTCTGTCCCTGCTCCAGTTGCATATGTTGTCACAAATTGGGGTATTGATCATTTCAGCAGAGGTGCCCACTCTTTTGTTGTAGTAGGGGCTTTCAGGGAGGACTATGATAAAAGGAAACAAGCAGATAAACATTATACTGACCACACCTAAAAAGCATCATCATTTTTTGGAGAATGGAGTTGGAAATATACAGGAGTGAAAGTCAAGAAGAAAACATTAGTTTTTAGCATTCATCATAATTTAATGAGCTTGCAGAAGTTAGAGAAGGCGGTTTTAGCGACGAACAATATATTTAAGTGTAACTGAGTAACTGCTAATCACCATCAAAGGACATCAAGAAATATTTAACTGCACTGTTGTGATAAAACCTATATATTTAACAATATATTTTAGTATTAGCAACATAAAATATATTTTAGTGTAACTGAGTAACTGCTAATCGCCATTTCAGTTACTAATACAGAAAGAGAATAATATCAAAAGATGGGTTTCATTCATTAGTGCTTTGGTTAGTAAGAAAAACGACCTAAATATTTTCGGCTGCAATTCACGGTCAAAAAAACTTAGAGCAATAACATAAATGCCTAAGCATCCCAAAATCAATTGGCGCACAAAATTGCCAAGGAACTAAACCTATTTCAATAACATGAAAAAATTATTTTAAAAGTATAAAATGGTTATTAACACATCAAGTAATATTAGAATATCATTGCATTACAAGTTCATATGTTTATAAATAAGCTATTTTAAGAAACGTGGGTCCATATGATATGTTTAAAAATCGTAAATGTCGAAATGTTAAAAATTTTAAACGTTGAAGCACTTATGTACTGTCTATAATTACCGGATTTGCATCCATCCAGTTCACATTTAACCAAAGAATATATCATGTCTTAAAGATTAGTATTGTTAGACAACTTGAACATCTAGAAACTAAATTTTAAGTCAAGTAATCCAAACAAGCATCTTTGTTTATCTAACTCCCTATGTTGTCAAAGGCGCAAAGGGCCCCTGGAGCCTAGGCGCAAGGCGCAAGCGCGCGCCTGAGGCACGTGAGGCGCAATAAAGGGGGGAAAAAGGAAATTGAGCAAATTGGGCGCCCAATTAGCTGAAATTGAGCGAATTGGGCGCCCAATTCGCACGTGTTCTTCCTATTTTTGTTTTCTATATCAAATTTAGAACAGAAAACTGAACTAACTCACCCACCAATTTAGGCCAACATCTAGATTACCTCCATATAAAATTATAATGTTATTTCAAAACGTGGCATCAGTAAGACAACATGAACCAAACACCCTTATTATAGAAAAAGTAATAACAACAACATGAACAAGCATAACCACACCATATGTTGCAAAATGATGTTGGATTATTATGGGGGTATCATAAATCATCTATTACTAAAGTAGCTGAACATAAATTTAAAATTATAACTCACAAGTTACAATTAATCAATCATCACTGAAAAATATAAAGGGGTCAAGGACAAAGCAACAATATTGGTACAAGTGCAGAAATTTAGCTAGCTTCAATATTCAATAAACAATAGCAATATGTTGACACTTGCCACATAATTGTCATCATAACAGATGACATGAACAAGAGATTGCTTCCTTCTCCTCTTATGACTCTAACTTATCTTAGTAAAGAGAGGAGAGTAAGAAGAGCTACAATAACCATTTGGAAAAGGTACTTTAAGAAGGAAAGAAAAAAGTTAAAAAGTATAATGCTCCCTCCCCAAAGATTATATTTGAAGAATATTCTAAAGTTTTAGATCTACTTGCTGGATTTGATGATGTCATAAGGGCCAAATTAGAAAAGATTAATGAGGAAAATATTCAGGAGTATGAAAATAAAATGACAAAAATTACTTTTGAAGTTTGGTCTAAAAAACCAAAGAAGAATTTTCGATGCCCAGTTCACTGTTAGCCCAGTTCACTGTAAACAGTGATAAACAGTGAACTGGGCTTCATCTAGTTCACTGTAAAACAGTGAACTGGTGAGCCGGGCTTCATCCTAGTAAAACTTAGAAAAATTTAGAAATAAAAAGAATGAAGAAAGAAAAACTTAGAAAGAAAAAAGGGGAGAAATGGTGAAAACATTTAATGTTACAATTAAAGGAAGAAAGAAGAGGAGAAATGGAGAACGAACCTTACAATTAAAGGAGGAGATGAGAGGATGAAGGAGTTTCCGGCGAGAAATCAGTGCAGGAGAATGGCGTCGACGACCGGCTAATCCTTCTTCTGCATCTCCGGTGAGAAATTAGTGACTCCGACGAGATGAGCGATGGCGACTCCGGCGATAAGCAAGGAGAAGAGTGGAGGAATCGGGACGGGAATCGGCAGTCGGCGAGATGAGCGATGGCTAACCCTAGATGCTTGCGGAAATGAAGTGAATCGTGATATAATATAAGGCCGCGCCTATTGCCTGAACCGGTTTTTAGGTTAAAACCGGTTCATGCAATCAGGCGCCCTGAACTTCGCCCTGCAGGCGCATGAGGCGCGCCTGAGGCACATCGCCCGCCTTGGGCTTACTAAGGCGCACTGTCTTGCGCCCCGTGCGCCTCAGGCTGGCGCCTCAGGCGCGCGCCTTGATAACATAGCTAACTCCTAATGCTCTTTCAACATCACACCATTTTAAATTTACATCATTATAAAATATGAAGAAACACTACGGAAAATGTGACAAAAGTATGTAAATATTGTTAAAGATATGTAAAAAGCAACAATAGGATTGTGGAGTGACAAAATAACATACAATCAAAGTAGGTTCATAGATGACATAGTTTTAATCGACATGACATTTACTCAGTTAAGTGAAAATATAGAACACAAGGCTTCAAACAGGTGCACAAAGATTGGATATATTATGTAATTTGAGTTGGACTGGTTAATTATCAATTTATTATAATAGTAATAGTGATACTCAAGTGTGATGCCTTCAAGTTTGGAACAATTATTTGAAAGAATAAAATGTAGCCAAGGATATGGCATGCTTTAGACAATTAGACTTCAAGTGCTATGTCTTCAACTTTGGAAGAATTATATAATACTTGTAATGGTTTGAGAATTTTGTGTCGTGGTATGATTTTGTGGTTAAAGAATGGTGTCAAAGTACTTAAATTGGTCATGGTTGGTTGTACATCAGATCAAAGGAATTTTTTTAGATTTTACATTCTTTATCATGCCCCTGGTGCTTGAGTTGGGTTAGAGGTCGAGGACAAATTAAAGAAACACATGATTTTTAAACCTTCAAAGTTTGCGTGCAGTTATATTAGAAGAATTTCACATGATATAACAGAAATTATTATATGAATTGTCCTTATGAATAATAAGTTTATTTTTTTCATGATATATGAATTATTCTTGACATTGTGGTTCATGGTACATGATATATATAGAGAGATCATAACTGAACCTGAATATTTGATTTAACTAAACTTGTTGTTCTAATATGAAGGACTCATAAATATCATATCACAATTACTATACATCATCATAACTTTAGGTTTCATTTCTTGATTCAAAATCAAGAGAAATTGTATAATTTTTTGGTTTAATCGGATCATTTTGGGTGGCTCCAAACCCATTGAAACTAACAGAATCAAAATAGAAATACAAATATAAAGCAAAAAGTTAAATATAAAATAGTATGAATAAACCATGAGAAATAAATACATATATATAACAAAACATAAAGATGCATTGTATAACAAAATAAAAATAAATTGGAAACATGTTCCATGTCATTAAAACATTTATGAACATATAAAATAAATGAATAGATTTAAATTAAGTGCAGTAGGTCTCGGAGAAATTAAAATCATATGAAAGCTTACCACACCTCTGATGATCCAAACGGGAGAAAGGTCATCCCTAGTTTTAATTCCTAGAATGGTCCCATGAAGGGAGTGGTTGGAAGCTAGCTTTAATAAATACAAGAACACTGAAATGAAAGAGTAGAATATCAAAGAAAGACAACTATGCTTATTCATTTCAGATGATTCTTGAAATACACTTGCACAAATGTAGCTAATTTTCTATAACAATTTCAAAGTTCCCCTTCCATGAAGCCAATAATCCCCTTTCTCTATGATTAGACGTCTAAATTGAGTAACACAACAATACAATAGCATAATAGTAATATTAAAAAAAGTACCGGACTCCAAGATTATGATAAAGCACAATAATTATATAAACTCATATGCATGCATAGTAATAAATAAAATGATAATTAATCAATACATAAAGAAAAAAATGTAAATCTATATAACTGTTTGGTCAAATAAGTTTTCCTACTATAAAGATTTGCAAATCATGGCAAAACAGATCTTTTTGTAGGATCTACATTATATGGATCTTCTTATTGTAACCATGGATAATGGACAAAATTCCTAACATTATAGGCAAGCAAAAACAAACAAAATAAATATGGTAAGAACAGCATATCTGTAAATATAGGGCAAGACTATACGCTAAAGATACTATAAATAGTCATTCCAAACTTGATGAGTTATTGTGGACTATCTTAAGCAGAGCTTGGTGGAGACCAACCCCGTCCAGGCCGACGAAAAAATGTCTGACGCCGCACCCGACCTAACCTTTATCGGTCCTGAGTTTTACATCATTATTTATGTCATGTTGTGTTTTTATTATTTTGCATTTTATTTTATTTTATTTTGCAAATGTTTGTTTGAAAGTATGTGCACGCATGTGTGCGTAGCTGCGTTTGGAACTTTTATTTTATTCTATATATTTATATGTATATATATATAGATAGATAGATATATTTAAGTTAGGGTAAAAGTCGGTTCAGCTCCAGCCGGCCTTGTTCTTTTCCTCCTCAATCGGCCCGGGTTCTCTTCTTCCCGATTTGTGTAAAGCATGGTTAGGGTTCTCCAGCCACGGGTAGCTGCGTTTGGAACTTTTATTTTATTCTATATATTTATATATATAGATAGATAGATAGATAGATAGATAGATATATTTAAGTTAGGGTAAAAGTCGGTTCAGCTCCAGCCAGCCTTGTTCTTTTCCTCCTCAATCGGCCCGGGTTCTCTTCTTCCCGATTTATGTAAAGCATGGTTAGGGTTCTCCAACCACGGGTTCGCACGCCGCTTCTTCCTCCACGATGCTGCATGCGTTGAATCCCACGACGCCACCGCCTCCTCCAGAGCTCCAACTGCCGCCATGTCCGCTCCTTTACGAAGCTCTTGATTCAGCTCCACGCCCGTTCCGCCATGGCCATTCTTCCCGCAACCGGCGGTTCGTGTCCCGCTTTTTGTGCTTTCTGTTCGAAACCCTATATAAAGGGGCTGCTGGTGTTTAATTTGGTACATTGATGTTGAATATTGTTGAGATTTCTCGTGTCCTGTGGAGAGTTAGTTTGTGTTTGATTTCAATTAGGAACTGATGTTGAAAAGAAAAACAATTTATATGTGATTTTGCTTCTTGAGTCCTGTAGCCGGTAGAGTATAGTTGATGAATGAAAGTTTGTGATTTGTTTGGGCTTCCTGTTTGAGCAGTTAAGGTAACTGGATGATGAAGAGTAGTGCTTGGTTGTGCCGTGAGAAGTTCCCGGGAACTGTGGTCTTGCTGATTACTACAGGTCTGTAATAATGAGATTAGGAGTGTTAGTTGTTGATGAATATTTGAGATTAATGTTAGCATTGGTGATTCTGGTAGATGCTGCTTGATTTCCTGTTAATGAGTGTTAGTGAGATGTGTTGATTTTGAAGCTGATGAATAGTGAAATTTTAATGTTGTTGTAGGAGTGAGTTGATGTCAAAAAAATTAATTGGCTGCCTTCATTTGTTTCCTGTGAGAGACAACTTGAGTTAGGAATCTTGTTTGTCGTTTGAAAACTGCTGTGAGCAGTGAACTGAGATTATGTAGTTCTGTTTGTAGCTTTCTTACACAGTTAAGTGTTTAGAGATTTTGTGGATCCACCTTATGTGAGTGAGTGAGATTTTTTGTGGTGCCCGTGTGCGATAGCGGCCGACCTTGGAGCAGGAGATCGAAGGTGACGAGGAATTTCTCGCGAAATCACCGACGACTTCGATTGTGGAAAGACACATCTTTCTGTGGGTAACTTGTTTCTTACCCTTCATTTGTGTGCATTTACAATTTCTCTTAGGATAATTAGATTCATTGTTGGGTTTTCGCCCAAATTTTGTCAGCGAACACTACGTCGAAAACTCCAAACGGAATTGCTACGACAAGGAAAACGGAATGAAAGTTGCGAACTTTCTTCCCCGGATTTAGAACTGAACCATGTTTTTCAAGAAAATTCATTTTAAACAAAACCGTAATTTTGTGTTTTACAAAAATCTAGTTGCTTAATTTCTCAAAGTTAGTGCAACGCCCGCTCAAATTTCAATTCTTCATTGTTTGCATTTATGGTTTCCTAGAAATAGCCGACAGGAGCGCAACCCTACGCGTCATCCTGCATCAGAGCTTCTAACAAATAATATAGAGGACATCTAGGGAGCAGCGCTCCCAATCCGGCTAGTTTAGCCACTTGCAATCCACTTGTGGAGTTTCGATCCCGTAGTATTTTGTCTGAGCGTGCCTATATCGTGGGAGTGGCGCTCCTTCTGGGCTTAGCTAGCCAAAAATCTACCTATGTATCGTCTGCATGTGAACGAACCCTCCAGTTTGGTCGACCTGCATATTGCAAGTTCTAACTTCTAACTAGTAAATAAATATTTTCGATATAAAAAGAAATGACATTTCATAAACAAATTATATGAATATCTGGTGATGTACTATTTATCTATTTTAGATCACATTTTGTTTAAACTTATGCATGCATATACATATTGTGTTATTCTTTTAGGACGAGCAAAATTACTCACCTGCCTACTTATGTTTTTAGGTACCGACGTGGATATGGGCGTCAGTGGACAGTGAGGTAGACTACTATGTTTTTATGCACTATGTGAAAATTGTTGTATCAAGTTTAATGATGCACATGAAAACTTTTGGAATATGAGTAAAAACTATTGGTTTTGTTGATTATTTTGCTCTTGATATGTCCTTCCCATTTACTATTTCCTTCGTTAACTCGAGCTTACTGGCTCAGCATGTGACAAATTTGAACAATAAGACTATTGTCACTATCCATGAACAAGAGGGCCCGAACAAAATTACTTTATAGAGTTAGTTATTTGTCAACTTGCTTGGTTAAAATTATTTGGTAAGTTGAGGGAAAGTAAGCCCCCTAAAGCGCGCTTCATGTGAATTATTTATACTCTCTGTCCATCATTCATGAGTTTCTACTTAATTTTGTTTTTCAAAACGTATTAAAACCCTAGATTTTGTAGTCCATAACTTAAAAATTTATAAGGTTGTGGTCTATATATGGATTGAGGCGTCGTGTGGGGCTTGACATTCTCCACAGTGTCCTACCAAACACGATAGCTTTATTCTCCTCATTTGACCGCAGAATTCGGCTTCTTTTGGTGCAGCTTATTTGTTCCAGTAGGTTTGATCGCTTATCTTGAGTTTTGAGCATAAAATGCATGAATTTTATTAGGTGAGATCTCACTAACGACAGCTCATGACCACCACGTTCACGACAGCCATCATAGCGCCAAACAAAGCCAAAGTTGGAGAGGTTGTGTTCATCCAAAATATTTGTTGGGGACAAAAAAAGAAAATTTAAGAGAAAATTGCATCAACTCATCGTCTTCATAACTTTTAATTTTCATAGAAATTACTCAATACCCTTCCAAATAACAGGAGTCCTCAAAGGATTGGTTAGATGCATGAACAATTTTGCTACCCAAAATGGATTGGCACGGTGGTGACGGTCGTGAACATAGTTGTTACAAATCATTGTTCTAGAACGCCCAACCTCACCTCACCTAAGGAACTTCGTTCATTTTTATGTTCAAAATTTATCTTTTTTTCCTGGTGACGATCATAACGGTGGAGTTTTCATGCAATTTCACCTCAGCAAAAGTGTCGAGCCAAACGGATGACGGTTCATAACCACTGCGTTCACTACCACCACCAACGTGCAAAACGGGCCCGATGTCTAGCTAATATTCATTGTGTGTCGAGGCAATTATGTCGCCGTAGAATTGGAAATCAGCTTATGTTTGCCAAAGCCAATTAGAATCGGAATAAACCCGCACAAATCGGCCAAACCAATATGACAGGGGCACAGGATCACTGCAGCTTCTCGAGGATGGAGCTAGGGGGAATTCCCCAGTGCTACCCTTCGGGGCTAGGTCTAAGGATGTTGCAAATATTTTCTTTGGTATGTCTGCTTGTTTCGTTGTTTTTGCTCCATTTTCATTGGGAAGGGGCGTCATTCCAAAAAAAAACGGTTGGTAACCCTTCAATTCCCACTTTTATCGCTCCTAAACCATATTTTTGGCCTCTTTTGAGAACATGGATGCCCCTTCCATTTCTCGTCAACTCTCGCTGCCGAAACAAACAAACTGAAATCCCCATAGTTGTTTAGCTAGATCGAATAACTTTTATATTTCCCAATGACACAATAATAAACCCTTTATCGATGATTGCACCTCTGATGATCCGCGCACCCGCATTCACAGAATCTCAACTCCGAGGAAAAAAAACCCTACACGATAAAAGCCCAGAGTGCTCTTGACTGTTCCATTGGTTGCATTCATATATTTACCTGAAAATTTATCAGAGCATCCTCATGTCTATAAAAGGGGAAATTATTGGAACCGGAGCCCGTTTCCAAATCTATGTCCGGGTTGCATATTACTTTGCCGCGTGGAGGAAAGAAAGGTGGAGATTAAATCATAAGAAAGGTATTTTTTGATCTCCTATGAGACATCATATTTGATCTCCTAGGAGATTATATTTGATCTCCTAAAAGATTATTTCTGATCTCTCACATTTGATCTCCTAGGAGATAAGAAAATAAGGTATGTTCGATCTCCTAGGAGATCAAATTTGATCTCCTAGGAGATCAAATTTGATCTCCTAGGAGATCACCCGGAGTCCGGAACCCGGACAGAATAATCTCCCCTATAAAAGGGGCCTCCCACCCTCATTGGATTAGTATATTTAAAAGGTGGTGTTATAAGCAAACTTTTATTATGGCTTTTAGCAAAACGTAAAAAGCCTAGTTCAAAAAAAACAGGCATTTTTTTAAACTCAAAAAATCACTGCTAGCAAATCATAAGGTTTTGCACTTCCTAGCTGAAACTCCCCTCCCGATTTCATCGCTCTTTGATTACAGTCGTCTTCCGTCTCGAGATCTCCACCCTTCTTCGTCATCCAGCCGTCCTGTTGCCTGATTCCAATCGTCTTCCTTCTTCGTTGCTTCTGATTACATTGGTCTCGCGCAGGGGTTCCTGATCTGGACTAACTCAACCACTCTCCGCCGAGGTATGTAGTTCCTATTACTGATCTGGCGAAAATCTTCTGTTTCCGATTTTTTCTTGTTTTTGGATGCGCCTCTTCTTCCATCATCGCCACCAAGAATCAAGTGTGCAAATTTCAGATCTTACTAATTTCTAATTGGTCTTCTTCCATCTTTTCTGCAACACATCCGTCAGCCATCTGTGATACATTCACCAGCCATCTGCTCGGCGACGACATCCATCGCCGTCATCTTAAATGGAGAGCTTGATGAAGAGATCTACATGACACAATCTGAAGGTTATGTGCATAAAGATATAAAAGATAAAGTGTGCAAATTGGATAAATCAATCTATGAACTTAAACAAGCACCTAAGATGTGATACATGAAGTTTAATCAGGTGATAAAAAGCCTCAGATTTCAGTCCAGTTTCTCAAACAAATGCATTTATCACCGCTCATTGTCGAATCAGACAGTCATCATATGTTTATATGTGGATGGCATGTTTCTTTGGGGTCTAATCTTGCTGCAGTTAGGGATATTAAGTCCACTATGACAGAAGTTTTTGACATGAAGGACCTTGATCATGTGAATACCTTGTTAGGTATGAAGGTTAGAGTTGACAAAGGTCGGGTTACTCTTAGTCAGGCTCATTATATTGAGCAACTTCTTTCTACCTGGGAATATGATAACTGTACACCGGCTAAGACAACGTTTGATCATAATGTCAATTTGAGTCCTAATGAAGAGACTAACATTGATCAAGTTAAGTATTCCAGAATAATTGGTAGTCTCATGTATGCCACAAGTTGTACAAGACCAGACATTACTTTTTCGGTTAGCATGCTGAGCCGTTTTACCAGTAATCCAGGCAAAGAGCATTAGGAAGTCCTAGACAGGCTGTTAAGATACCTAAGAGATACTAAAGATCATGTTCTGTGTTGCATTGGTTACCCATCTATTGTGGATGGACATTCTGATGTCTCGTGGTGTTTATAAGTTGGGAACAGCAAGTCTACCAGTGGATATATATTCACCTTGGGTGGAGTTTCTATCACTTGAAAATGCAAAAGACTGACATATATATCATTGTCGTCTATGAAAGTCGAGTTATTTGTCTTAAGCTCTATTTGTTTGGGCGTTTCGCTGCTCCGTTTTGGGCAAACGTCGTCGGAATGAGGGTAAACAAATGAACCTCCAGCGGCGTTTGCTTCGTTTCCACCTGCCCGCCTTGAGAAACTCCCCAAAAAGCTCTGTTTGGAGCAGTCACGTCTCCCCTCCGGTTTGAACACTCTGTTTCCACCCGCCGGATCGACCCGCCACCGCCGAACCAAATGGAGCCTTAGCTTCGGCTGGTGAAGAGGCAGATTGGATCAGGAACTTGATTTTAGACATTCTCTTGTCTAAGTAACAAGTCAACTCGTCGAGCTTGTATTGTGATAATCAAGCGGCAGTTCAAGTCGTTAAAAATGTCCTCTATAATACTAAGAGAAGACATGTACGGTTGAAACATGCCTTACTGAATTATCTGAAAAAATAAGGAATTATCTGAAAAAATAAGGAATTATCTGAAAAAATAAGGAATTATCACTTTAATCGATGTACGTTCAAAGGATAACCTGGCTGATCCATTGATGAAAGGAATGTCCAAAGACCGTTTAATCAAAAGAGTGGGGGAAATGAGACTAAAAGCGATTTAGTTCGGCCTTAGTTTAGCATTAGCCGATTTAGTTCAGCCTTTGTCTAACCGTTTTGATTATTCTGATTTCCTTTGTCAAAGCAAGCATGTTATGCTCCGTTGATGCTCTTAGTTGATGTGTTCGGGTCTGGTAAGTTGTTTCGTTCTAAATTTGATGCTAACAACTTCATCTGGATTCGGCTGTTGCCGTAAAGGAGAGTTTATTCCAAACTTTATAACACAATCTGACTTGGCTTGTCTCTTTTTCTGGAAATTGGTTTCATTCCAAACTTGATGAGTCCAATTAACTCTAGAAGGACAGTAATCATGACATTCCATAGGATCATAGATATAGCTGCGGTGTCCAGAAGTCCGTAAATCATTTCGTTTGGAAACAGATAACGAATTCTGAGATCAATCTATGAGTCTCTGTGAAGGTGTCCTCTCAGCCAATAATAATGAAATTAATACTAAGTTCTTATAAAAGAACTAGATATATGTAAATTTTCAAAGAATTGAATTCATTCTAAAATGAAATTCTCTGTTGAAATTGCAGTGGTTGATGGTTCAGGAGGAGCATTGGTAGCCTGGGATCCGGATCATGATGATCTTATGGATGATGATTGTTAGAGCTTTAGTAGATTTATCTGTTTTTGATATCTCTGTTCAGAGCATTGTTTAGCTCTTTGTGCACTTATTTGTTTGGACTTTATGATCTCTGTCTGATGTGAGACGTTAGGCATTTAGGCCTGCGCTTTTATTGTACCTGAGACTTTTTTATGTTGCAATTGAGTTTTTGTTTTACTTATGCGTGCATATTGTTTGTGTTTTAAGTCTAATATATGTGAACAGGTGCTGGACACGGTTGTGAATGATTCATGTCTGGATTGAACGTTGCACAAACCACTATGTATCTGAGTCAGGGTTTATGGCGGACATAGGAGGAGATTGTTAGAAATATTGTGTTTATGTCCGCGTGTGTCTGGTCCTGCTCGGAACAGGTTATTGGGTTCGTGTCGGTGTAGGGCTAGGCTCTACGCTGGAGGTACTATATATACATATTCCAAACTTGATAGACTATATAGAATACTTTGAGCGGAGCCTCCCCAACACACCTCACCCGGCGATGGCATCCATCCATTCATCTTTCTCAGCAGCGACATCCGGCGGTCTTCCTGGAACTTTAAAACACTATAAATCAATGGTGTTTAGAACCAGCAAGCGGTATTTTACTAAATTATGTGACAAAATCATGTTTATGCATTTAGAACCAGCTTGCGATAGAGAAGGAATTGGTAACAAGTAATTCAAGAAAAAAAACAGTTCTAAAAAAACATTTTGAAAAATTTATATTTTGTTCTTAGTGGCCTGATGTCAAATGACATGTTGAACTCATAAGTAGAAGTGATGAGAAAGTGAACCCAAACTTACCATAAGATGTTGGATCAAATATGACAGGGTCTGAAATGTCTTTAGCTTATTTTGATTAACTATGACATCATTTGAAGTGATTTTCATTTATGTGCATTCAACTTATTATATGATTTTTTATTTTGGTGTTTTACTAATAACAAAATGATTCTCAAATAGTTATTTTCAAATCTAATGATTTGCTTGTAATAATGATTTGCTACCAGCGAAAATAAGTTTGCTAATAACATCACCCTATTTAAAATTTCCTTTTTTATTAAGGTGTTTAATGCGGGATAGGTGTCACACTTGTCTGCCACTCTGGAGTCCCACAAGGGGGCCCACCTTGGCATCGCAGCAAGGCAACTTCATCAGGCATGCGGGCCGTACAGCCCAACCCGTCTTCAGTCCCACCACAGGAAGCCGAAAAGTTATTGAGGTTGAGATTCGATCTCGAGACCTCTTTGATAAAGAGTTCTCAGGCGAGCTCTCATCACCCAGATCAGTTGGTGATGTGAGCTCGCCTGAGAGCGAATCTTGGTCTCAACAACTTTTCCTCTTCCTGTGGTGGGACCGTAGACAGGTTGGGTTTACGGCATACGGGCCTGATAAAACCACCTTTGGGTGACGCCAAGGCGGGCCCCTTGGTGGGACTCCAGGGTGGCAGGCAGGTGTGACGCCTGCCTTGCATCTGATGCAAGGACAAGAGTCCACCTGCCCTATCAGCCTGGCATCAGCACCAGGGGGCCCACCTTGGAGTCCACCAAGACAGCTTTAATCAGGTCCACAGACCGTACACTCCAACCAACTCTCTATCATGGAGTCAGCGCCATGCAGCGGGTTGTTGAGGCTCGGGATCGAGCGCCCGACCTCCTAGATAAGAGGCCCTCAACAACCTTCCGCATGGTGTTGACTTCATCGCGGAGAGCTGGTTGGGGTGTACGATCTGTGGATCTAATGAAAGCCGCCTTGGTGGACTTCAAAGTAAGCCCCCCCCCCCCCCCCCGGATGTTGATGTTAGGGTGGCAGGGTAGGTGGACTCATGTCCCTGCAACAGTGCTAATATTAGACAATTATATTTGACTTTTAGCAAATAAAATAATATCTAATTTATTTTTTTGACATTATTTGAAATACCTAAAATTTAATGCTGTCAAATCCTCTCGAAACCAACCCCTCCCTATGCCCGAGTATTTCCACGCCTCCTGCTTGCTCTCCTTCGAGCCACCGACAACCGACGACCGGCAATGGCCCTAACAGGAAACTGACTTCATTTCAAATAGAAGAATGATGACAAGCATGATAACAAGGAGCAGACGAATCCCAAAACAAGACCACTTGTGTGAATTGTTCATGTGTTGCTTCATCTCATGAAGTTTTTATGTTACACGATCAATGCTAAAAGCCAAATATAAAGCTAGTTTGCAACCATCGCAGAACACAATGGGATCTGCCAGGGCTCCGACGATGCTTGGCATACGACGAAGAGGACGCCGTCGTTTTCCTCTGAAATGTAGTTTTTCGCTATTGGGGTGGAATCTTCATCTTCTTCTTGAAGATGAAAGAGGGGATGCGAAAAACAGCCTTTTTTCTTTGCAGGGATGCTTATTTGGCGAGAATCTAATGTTTTTTAGCACTGATGGGCAGAACTAGTATTTGAGAGTCGCCAAAACACAATAAATTTTAACATATAATTCATTATTGAAAATAATACTACATTTTTTTGCTATTACTGTTATATAAAATCATTACACATCATAAAAAATAAAGCTAGTTATTAAAATAAAATCTCATAAAAACTTACAGTTCAACAAGATACTTTCCGTTGACACATGCTTTGAAAACGTGAAATAATTGTTTATGTTGTAATAATATCTACAACTTATTTTTCAATGTAAGCAAACAATCATCAATTCATCTCTCATTCTATTTTGCAGCCGATAATTTATGATCTTCATTGCAGAAAACGTCCTTTTAACAGTAGCTATTACAACTGGTAAGAGACAAATCAATTTCAACAATCTAAAAACTAACTGATAATGATTATGTTTTTTTAATTCCACAATTTTTTTCCAGAAGATCATTAATTCCTTTAACTTCAGAAAATATGTCCGTTGATGTAGATCGCATGTAAAAAAATATATATGTCAAGTTGTACGTCCTTCAAGTAACTGCAACTTTAATGGAGTAAAATCAAACGGTTATAATTCAGCAAGATGAAGTAATTTTTGGTTATCATAAAAACTCAAATGATCTTTGGGTCTAGACAAGCAACGCATAAGAGTAAACCTGTGTTTTCTTAATCAAAACGATCATTTAACCCATGTATCATTCAATCTAGCACTGCATTAAAAATTTCAATCTTAAAATAATGTTTATTTGTAATCACACGTGCATTGCATCTTGATCTACCTGGCTGAACAAACTTCGCATTCATATTCACAACTTCTATGACATGTTTTCTATAGAAAGTAGAGACTTCGACCATGAAAGATTCTCACTCGATTTCATCATTTCTCATCTTTAATAGTAATAGTTTTGACCACTTTACAAAATGCATTACATTGACAATATCTTGACCTTTCTTTTGCAACGCTTGAGATAATTTATTTGTTTTTGACAAAATATTTTTCATCAAATGAATCACAAATACAAATTTGAAAGTCAACATAACATGGAGAAGTGTGCGTGTCCTTCTTCTGTGGTTTTTATCTGCCCCCATCAACTATGATAATCTTCAGCACATCAACAATAGAAGGGAACATACAAATAAAATTTAAAATTGCACTATAATGCGAACTTCATCTTGTGTCTTCAACGCGTTTGAGCTCTAAAGGTTGATTCAACCCTTATCCACTTTCTAAGTCCCCGCATCCAAGCTCTCTAGCAACTCGATCAACTTCCAAGACTCTAAGAGAATCACAGCATTTGCAAGAGCCACCAACAACATTCAATATTGTGTTAATAAGTGTGAAAAGCTCAGCAATATCAGAATTCTTTTTTGCAACAACTACTAGTACCAATTGCAATTGATGTGCTAAACAGTGAACATAGAAGCACAACTATTTTTATTCAAAAGTAAAGCTTATAACCTCATGTACTCTTTTCATATTACTAGTACCATCATATCCTTATCCACACAATTTAGAAATACTAAAACCATATTTCATAAATAAATTATTAATAGTTGCTTTAAGAGATAACACAGAAGTATCAGATACATGAATAAAATCAAGAAGACATTTTGTGATCGTGCCATTTGAATTCACATATCGTAAAACAACAGACATCTGCTCTTTTATAGATATATCACGTGATTCATCCACTAAAATTGTATAACAGTGTTCTCCGATTTCTTGAACAATTTTTGTTGTTGTCTCCATTGCATATGCTGATACTATTTCTTTTTTAATCTTGGGCGATATAAGTTGATAGTTTTTAGAAGCATTTTGTAACACAACTGACTTGATGTCATTATTATGTGATGCTCCTCTATTGATAGACTATTTAGTCTCATCATGACTACGAAAGAATATTCCTTGACATAAAAGAAATCTAACTCAATCAATCGATGCACATAAACGAACACGATATTCTAAAGTTGGTTGCTTTTCTTATCTAGCAAATGCAATTTCAATACTTTGTTTTTGATTCATCAATGCCTCGCACATCTTTCTAGAAGCATTGTGTGGAGTCATGTGATTTCTAACATGTTAATTTGTCCAATATCATTTTATCTTTTCAATATCTAATTTCTCTAGTGATAAAAGTAGACTCACAACCTCTTTGAGGGAAAATATAACTATTGGAACCAAAAAAATCGGTCCCTATTGTTTGGACCGGGGGGTGACCAAAGCTTGTTGATTTTGTGGTCGCCCGCGGGAGTCTCGACGAGAAGAATGTGGCGAATCAAAAGAATAGTTCTGAACTGCTTATAAACAAGACATGTGTGCTGCAGCGAGGAGGTCCCGCCACACACTCGGAAGTCTATCGGAACTTACCCTCCTAATGCTATTGATGTGCTCGGCACAAGTGAGGCTAACTCTGAACTCGCCCCTCATAGGGGGGTGAATGTGTCTTCTACTTGTGTCATGGGGTCCTATTTATAGGCAAATCCAAGGGAAGGGGGTATGGTTTGCGAACATCTGCTCCTGACGCGCTCACCCTAACTGGGCGAGGTCTCCTTAGCTCGCCCCATGCGGGGGTGAGGTCTTCTCAACTCGCCCCTGTTGGGGCAAGGTTTTCAACTCGCCCCAGCAGGGGGCGAGATCTTCTCAACTCGCCCCCTTCTAGGGCGAGGTCTTCTCAACTCGCCCCCGCTAGGACAAGGCCTCCTCAACTCCCCCCCCCCCCCCCACTGGGGAGAGGCCTTTTCAACTCGCCCCTGCTGGGGAGAGGCCTCCTCAACTCGCCCCTCGCTAGTGTGAGGCCTTCTCAACTCGCCCCCTGTTGCAGCAAAGCTTTCTCAACTCGCCCCCTGCTGGGGCGAGACCTTCTCAACTCGCTCCCTGCTTGGGCGAGGTCTTCTCAACTTCGCCCCTGGTTGGGGTGAGGTCTTCTCAACTCACCCCCTGTTGGAGCGAGGTCTTCTAAGGTGTTTTTAGGAATGTATGATCTCGACGGATTACAGATTATACAATAACAATATATGCAATATGATGCATCTTTCTCTTTACTGTACTCTACCTAACCTTTAAATTCATTAAAACAATTCTTATTGAAACGACGAGCTTTGTGTCTGATTTCTGATTGGGAAAATTTTTCTAAATTAACTTGGCAAAGACCCTTTTGCAAATAATATCTTCTTATTGAGTCTTGAAGATTTGCATCATAATAGTTTATCTTAAACCCGGATCCGCGGGTAGATCTTCTAGTTTGAATTCTTCTACTCGGTTTCTTTTACCAGTTGAGACCAACTCCAGTGAATCTGTAGAACTCTGACCTAATGCAACTTTTGAAAAAAAAACGTTTTCATTGCAAATCTAACGGTGACAATTCCAAGCTCTAAATCAAAATAGAAATGAAGAAAAGATATCAATTTCAACATGATTGAGGAGTTGAATGCATCATTAGAGATTTAGAGCAATAAATATTAATCACAAATTGATGAGCGGTTGAATGTATCGTTAGAGCAATAAAAATTAATCACAATCAAATTTATAGCCTAAACAAAGTAACAAAACAACAAATAAAGATTTGGTCATTTCTAAAACTAGTAACATTCAAATCATAATTATATAGTAAAAAATGATTGTAGAAAGGGCAATGTTAATAGCACCCCTGAAGTCGCTATTAGCAGCCATTTCAATGTGTTATTTTGGCTTTTTTGGGGTGCTATTAGCCAATAGAGGGTTGCTATTAACATTGCCCTTGTAGAAAACTCACAAAATTAAAAAAGGAAAGGGTAAATCATCAATCACACCTAGATTCAGAAAATGTTTATAGATGCAAAAAAATGATAAACTCACAAAACTTAATAAAAATAGCGATGGACTAATGACATACCGATTTTAGAAAACTCGACAGGTATCCTCACACAGAGCATGTTTGGCTAAGCTACAGCGGTGTAGGAAGCAGTAGTGAGAAACAGTTGTGCATGAATCAGTTGTTTTGCAGTGGTGTAAAAATTCATGAAACTATTTGAAAAACTGTATTTGTAGTGTTGTGTGAAACAGCGGTGCAGAAATACAGAGTAATAAAAATTAAACAGTGATAATAATAATTAAAAAATGTGCAGAATTTACGGAGTCCAAATAATAATTAAACAGTTTGCTCAATATTAAATATTTATTTGTATATATATAAACATTATATATATTAATTTTATTTAATTATAAAAGTAAATATATTAATATTTTTAAATTGTCGAAGTTAATTATATTAAATGCTAATATTGATAGTGTTCCCCAAAATAATTCGAAAGAGTCAATGATTTTTTTTCACGCCCTCCCAACTGGACGCTACAATTCTAACGGGCAATAAATATATACAAAAATTATTAAACTTTAAAATGTTAATAACTTAATATATTAATAAATTAAAAAATTAATATAAATTAAAATATATATATATATATTATTAATTTTAATATATATTAAACTAATTAAAGTTAATATATATTAAAAAGTTGATATATTAAAGGTAATTATAAACATTAATATATTAATTAAATATATATATATTATTAGCGTTAATATATATTAAAAGTTAATATATTAAAATTTTTAATTTTTTTAACAAAACAGCGTTCCAGCCCTATTTCAGGGCTACAGTGCTGCATGTCGCGGGTCTCCACCCTCGGCAAGAAAATGGCAGTGGCTTCCTGGGCCTATTTTTGTTTGTTGGGGTGGCAGAAAAATCAGCTACATGTCGTTGTTGTGCCGCCCCGCCAAATAGGCCCACAGTCACACACCCACAGATCCACTTTCCAGTTTTCAGGATCTGCTTGCCAAAAAAACTTCTCCAATCTACATTGAGAATGTTTCACTTTGATGTAATAGTACCATGGTAATGCAGACACCCCAATCGACTATCTATGTTCAATAGTAGCTATTGCATTAAGAAGAGGGAAACAAAGAGGGATTAAAAAGAAGCGGTTGACGTGGGAACTGGGAAGCCCTAGGTGATGCTAAACCTAAGTGGTGTAATGATCGAACCTGAGTGGAGACTGGAGAGGAGGCTGCCTTGCCGGAATACACCACTGGTGAGTGGACGCGATTTAAAAAACCAAAAATCAGGTCGCCAGATCCGAACTTGGGCTTCAGCGTTGCCAGATATCGTAGATGCAGGAGTGTGAGGCATCGAGGCGTAGAGCCGTCGAAGAGGGAACGAATACGGATGTCAGTCGGAGCTTCGCCAGCCGGCAGTCTCCTGTCAGCTCATCGCGTGCAGCGTCAGCCTCCAGAAGAGGGGAAAACGCACGATGCCATATTGCCCTGGCGGGATTTATCTAATTTTACGGTCAGGCACGTGCCCGACCGTGTCACCTTAAGCTAGGTCTGCACGTGAGTGCGGGAGACGAACGTGGGAAGAATGGAAAGTTTTATGATTTTGAAAAAAAAATTGGAGGTCATGGGAGTGATTTCATTCATTAATAAGCTCAGAGCGGAAAAAACAAAGACAGGAAATGAAAATGACGCAATCTCATGTGTAAATTGGTTGGACAAACGTCTAGAGAAGATGAAATCTGTAACGTTCTGATTCGCGATAGGCCCCTTGTGCATGTTTTTGGTGTCGGGAGAGCTGGTGTAGGCTCAAGGGGGTGCAGGCGATCAGGTGCGCACTCGCGGGGAACAAGAAAATAAGTTGAAAACTGTGTTGAGTATGACACGGGTAGGGACACGGGTGTGTCCCTACCCGTGTTCAGTGGCGCTGAGTGACAACGGGGTTGAGTGGTAATAAAAGGGCGTTGAGTGGTTTGTCCCGAGTAGGACACGGGTAGGGACACGGGCGTGTCCCTACCCGTGTGCCATGCCTTGGCTGCATAGCGTTGAGTGATCAATCCTGAGAAGGACACGGGTAGAGACACGGCCGTGTCTCTACCCGTGTGCGAATGACACGGGTAGTGACACGGGTGTGTCCCTACCCGTGTGCTTCAAGCCCAGGTCGACGAGAAGTGTCCCGACCAAGACACGGGTATTGACACGACCACAACCACGGTCGTTTCACCTGGACATGGGTACCGACACGGGCGTGTCAGTACCCGTGTAGGGGCACGAAACGACAGTCGAGCCGCTTCGCCAGAGCAGGACATGGGTAAGGACACGGTCGTGTCCCTACCCATGTCACTTCTGTATAAAAAGGAAAAGTGAAACCCTAGCAATCTCATTCTCTTCCCAAACCCTATTTTTCTGGTGGGAGATTTCTGGAGGAGGAGATCTTGTTGGAGCTAACCTTGGAGGAGGAGAAACGCCACCGCCGTCAAGGAAAAAGCGATGTCACCGAGGAGGATGACAAGATCCATGGCTGGAAATGGTGGTACCGCTGAAAATGAGGTGAGCTTCCCCTTCTCTCCCTTGGTGCTAGATCCTTAGATATTCTTAGGCGAGACATCGACTCAAATGAGTCTTGATGTGTGAGGAGAAGGATTTCTTAGGAAGGCCTATCTAGAACTTTTGTTCTAATGACTAGTCATCTTCAACCTCCCCTTCTTCAAAGTGATTACGGGGGTGGTTTCGTGAAGAGGAATGGCCTTGAGAGGGAGAATAAGGGTGGAGGAACTTCTGGTTGCGATTTGGGGTGATCGGCTTGAGGAGAAAGATGAACTGATGTCGTTCATTCCGCTTCAAGATGCGTGTAGAATCTGTGTTCTGCACGCAGTGACCTTCTTGGTTTTTTTCAGGCAAGAAATGGTCCGATCTGGGCTTTCAACTAAATACGAAAGTTGAAGTACTTGAAATTACCTTTCCAAAAAGTGGTTACACGCCTTCGGATGAAGCATGTAGCCACGGGAATGTCTGATTGAAGTAAGGGTTGTAAGCTAAGCGCACAGAAATTATATTCTGTACGTTGCAGGCTTTGGAGCCAATTTCATGTGGGTTATAGTCTGATCTGGGTTGCAGGCTAAACATGAAAGTTGTAGCCAATGGAAAGACCTTTTCATCGAGGGGTTACACACACTCACCGGATTCATGTAGTCACGGGAATCTTCGGTTGAAGTTTCTGTCCAGATTTATTCTGCACCTAAATTTATGGGTAGTGTATGACATTGATTTAGATTCGGTGGAATTAATGTTGCAATCTAATTCGAGGTTCGGGTGAACTCTTTTATGATAACCACCGTAGTGTTATGAGGGTTGAAGTTTGTTAATTTGAATTCGTATAACGAGTTGTGAAGCAAGCTTGAATCGAACGAAATGGCTTGATATAAATTGGTAGATTATCATTTATGCGTATTTTGTTATATGATGTTGAAATCATTCGGTATGACATATAGATGAATAAACTATGGTCATATGTATGTTGAATTGATAGAATGAACTTTAGTAGTCCAATGCTTAGAGTGTTGTCTCCCTACGGGTAGCATTGTGGAAGGTAATATGTGCTGTGTTGGCCGTCACTAGTCGCGATGGTGTTGAGATGAGTAAATTGAACGGTTGGGCTTGGTCCTCGTGCTCATTTCCGAGGCTTCTTCCATGTCAGGTGGATGGTTGTGCTTGGTCCTCGTGCTTTCTCTAATGCTCCTTCCATGTCGCGGTGTTGTGGAATTGCATGCGGTGTGATTCGACACGCGGTATCGTAATCCTGGGATAAGGATAGTGTGGCAGGTCTACGGGCTCGCCAATCGTCACACCGATGGGAGTTGATAGATAGACTTTGGGCGGTTGGGCTTGTACCACGGTCTTCATGTCCCGGGGCGCCATCCGTACCAAGTGAACGGTTGGGCTTGACCCTCGTGCTTATTTCTGAGGTTCCTTCCGTATCACGCATAGGCCAATTCGGGGCTAGGATCTTGGTGCACATCTACCCAAGAGAACCCGCGTGGTCGTAGTACGCATGAGCTCCGATATTGTGTTCTTAGCGTTGAGGCATACGGAGGCCTAAGTGAAGTAGTGTGGATACCCACTTAGTAGTAGAAGTGTTCGTTCTACTGTCACCGTCTGGCCACGACGGTTGGCGCTTGAGAGGTTAGCTACCTGCTCGAAAAGTGAGAACTACTAGTCTGTGTCGACATAGCAACTGCATGTGCGTGATCATGGGTGTGTCATTGCATCGCATACATAACATTGCACCTCATTACATGCACAAGACCCTCATCGTATAAGTTTGTATTGGCACTCTTATACGATGAGTTACTTACTGCTGAACGATCCTCAACTTATATGCTTGTATGAACATCCATATAAGTTGAGTTACTTTCTGTTATAACTCTTTACTCATGTGTTGTGATAGATGGTAGAAATGCTAGAATAAATTATTACTTGATTATACACTGCTTCATATACATAGTGATGCCGTACCTATACCACTTGCTTGTTTATACTCCTACTTTATATAGATATATTGTACCATGTCCCTTTCTCCGCCCGGTGCCGAGGAGTCGCCATAGGAGCGGATGTGAAGCCACTTAGTCTTTATGACTAACGGTTGCTACGTTGAGAGGACTTAGCGCAACCACTCGCACCAAAAGCCCGGACTGTTAGAGGACGGCGCCACTAATCTTTATATCAAAGGTCCTCGGGCGGATCCACGGGGCAGCCAGTTAAGCCATTACCGCATAGCACCGCAGCGCAGGGGCGATTCCGGACCGCAGCCCCAACAATCCCCCCCCCCCCCCGAAAACGACCCCGGGGTTTCGAACCCGCAACCTCCCTCTGATACCAATTGAGAGGACTTAGCGCAACCACTCGCACAAAAATCCCGGACTGTTGGAGGACGGCGCCACTAATCTTTATATCAAAGGTCCTCGGGCGGATCCACGGGGCAGCCAGTTAAGCCATTACCGCATAACACCGCAGCGCGGGGGCGATTCCGGACCGCAGCCCCAACATACGTCTTCCTTTTTAGGAGGAAATCCCGCAGATGTAACAGCAGGTCATGGAGCCGGTCAGCCAGGCCAGGACGACAGGGCCTGAAGGGACGGTGTCGTCGCTACCGTCTGTTGCAGATGTGAGTATATGAGAGTTTTGTTGTAGCCCCTTTGGGGCAACTTATTAGTTGTACTCTGATTTTGTAGAAGCATGTTTAGCTTCTCTATTACTGTGCTTTTGGACTTATAGCTTGTGTGGATTTGATTTCTTTATACTATTTTGGTTGGGTTGGCATATATATATTGATATTGATTGCAGCCGGCAGAATATGCGTCTTGTGGTACAGGCTAGCCCGAGTGTTAGTGTTACCCCAAGGCGGCTGTTCTGGGCATAAGACCCCTCTTGTGCTGTGTCTTGTGTTCCGGGAGGGGGGGTCTTACAAAATCTATCCTAGAGATTCCCCGAGCTAATTCCAAAGAATCAGAGATAAGCAAGTGATCCAACGAGAACAGCACCACACAAGCCGTCAAATGGGATTTCAAGGTAGAGCAGTCCCCCTCAATCAAGACATCCAACAAACCAAGCTCCAACGCCACCTCAACCGTCAGACAAGCTGCAAGCGTCTCTGCCATCGTCGGGGAAGGCACATGTCCCCAGGTCATAATACGTCAAGTCAAGACCACCCAAATTTTATTTATGGTGCTATTAAACTTAGTTAAATGGGAAGTTTGTATTGTTTGTATGGGTTGTGAATAATTTAAATCGGATTGTTTATAACATTGCTCAAAGTTAAACATGATTTGCTAATAACAATACTGTAAGGACAACTTTACCCTTTGAATTTTGTAGAGATAAAAGTTCTCCATGAAATTTGTTGGTTCTATTATTAGCAAATTGATTTTTGTTGTTAGCAAATCATTACTATTAGCAAACCATTATTTTTGAAAATGACTATTTGAAAATCATTTTGTTATTAACAAGCCATCCAAAAAGACACAATCATAACCTTAAGTTGCACTCATTCATTCATTCTTACATAACATAGTCCCCCAAAACAGCATCCATTGTGCATGAATAAACAAAAATATATCTTAACAAAAAATTGTTTACCCCCCCCCCCCCAAATAAGAACAAAAATTCCTTTTTTTTCATTAAGAAGTTTCATCAAACAAGTAATATGCATTCCAATTTATGGTGTTGGATCGTGCTTCTTGATAGTGTCGCTCGAAGCATCTAGGTGGTGACCAAAATGGAATCCCTTACTCGTTGCCCCTATGTGGGTATAAAAAGGCAATCTCTAGGAGTTACTACGGGTATCGAATATCCGTGTGTCTGAACCGACCAGTTAATCCTCCGAACCCGATATTTGTCCAAATATACATTAACAATTCTAACTGCTGGAATGATTAAGGTGGATGCATTTCAACTAAGGGAGATGCAAAGGTAATGATTAAGATGAAAAGGAATTGTTTAAGTTGGAATGCAACCCAAGTAAGCAAAGAGGAGATGTGACGAAGAAGAACACGGAGCCTTGAAATAGCCGAAATTACGAACCCTAAAGGTTTCCCATGCGGCAGCAGCGTGGGAGAAGAATGGCGAGAAGGATGGGTCAGCGAAGAAGATCCGCCCGCCTCATCCATGCAGGAATCGCGAACCCTAAGGGTGTGTTCGTTTCGCAAGAATTGAGATGTAAGAATTGGTTTTGGCCGAAAACCTACGGCGCAGAGGAATTAGTTTTGGCTGAAAACCAATTCCTTTGTTCGTTTGCAGGAAGGTTTTCAGTTACAGGAATTGAAGTTTTCATTATTTCTGTTCGTTTGCAGGATGGAATTCGGAGACAGGAATTGCTCAAGATCTCTATACTATGATGACTTTACAACCATATAGGATTGCTTCAAACATTTAATACAAGTAATGCTTCAAACATTGCAAACAGTTAATACAAATAATCATTACAACATTCCGAACGGATTAAATAAAAAACACGGCTACATAAAACATGAGTTCAGGTCTGAAAATATGAATACATAAAGATACAACCTCCCTAAATAGGGTCCAAAAATATATAGGTCCAAACATGACAAATATAAAAACATATAAGGTACACACTACTCGGATATATGGATGTGCAACCATCGCCTCCTAGCAATCTCCGGTAAAACCAAGAAGACCTCACACTTTGTCGCGTCAAAACTGAGCAAATCTATGGCTTTTATAAGGTCATCTTCAGAAAGATCAGTCATAACAGATAATGCTTTGTACACCGCTTCAATCCTAGATCTTGATGGTTTACCGATCGGGACAATTTCAATTGGATTATCCATGTTCTTTGCAATATATGTGACAGCATCGGCAATCGTATCAATTGATGTTGTAGTTTTAGATTTCTTCTTCATTTGACCACTTTGCTCTGACGGAACATCCTCTTCAGGAATTTCTTCCACCCCAAAATCATTCGATGACTCCACTCCCGTTGAGGTGTTACCACCATTTGCTCGATCAGTCCCACAGAGAGTTCCCAAATCTCCCCAATTTACAATTACTTTATCTTTGTAGTGTTTCAAAGACGGATGTGCCTGCATTTAATGTAACCAATTCAGTATCATGTAATAAATAAAATAAAAAATTAATTTTTACAACATTAATCATAATTTTTAAAAAAATCAAAAAATTCAATACCTTGATATAATCGGTCCATACTTGTTCGCTATCAACTTGCACCACATGTCGTTCCCAATCTCATCCAAATCCACTTGTATCCAGCATTGCGGATATTTCTTGATAGTATTTATTCCACGTTTTCAGCCGTGCCGCTATTTTCTCCTTGCTAATATGGACGCGACACTCATCCCAAAGAGCGGATATAGCAGCCGTGAATGCTACTCCTTTCCATCCATTTGAACCCTTGTTACCAAGATGTAGTTGCTCTAAAAGAGATGCAGATAGAGCATAATCCATTTCATTGGTCCATACTATGTACGACTTCTCCTTCTCTTTTGGTACCTGAGTCTTATTCTTGTCCATTTCCACACTGTAAAATTTAATAGCATAAATCTTGTACATATTAAAAATAAGAGTGGTACAAAATGATAGTGCTACAAAATGAGAGTACAAAAATTTAAGTTGCAATAAAACGTTGTTATGCAAAACATGTGATGGAGACAAAAAATGGTAAGTACAAAAACTACGGTGTTGGTATATTGGTAATTCGATCTTGATACTCATTAAACATTGTTAGAGCTAGGTTATCCCTGAATGCGGTCCATTCATTTGTTGCCTGAATGGGTTCAGCTGTGTCAGCGTACTCAAAACTAGCCCCAGTATTATGTGCTGTTAAAATATCCGCATCAACTTCCTCCAACAACCTGCCATCAGTTACAAGTCTCTTGTCTACCAAGAAATTGTGCAGCACGCAACAAGCATTAATTATTTGAACCTGGGCCATAAGCATAAACAATTTAAATATTTGATATTGCATAATATAATCAAACATATATAGCACGAACGTGTTCATTGTCACACCTGTTGCTTAATATTAAAGAAAGATGCTTGACGTAAGATAGCCCATCTTTTTTTTAATAAACCAAATGTCCTTTCGATAACGTTTCTTTTCTTCGAATGTCGGAGAATAAACAACTCCTTATATGTAGTTGGATTGTTGCCCTGAGTTGCCCATTCCTGAAGATGATAACGAGTCGACCGATAAGGAGCTAGGTATCCTGGTCCATTTGTGTAACCGGCATCGACAAGATAGTACTTACCTACAATGTTAACTTGTATGTTACTAGCCCGAAAATACTCGGATATATGTAAAGTGGACACTTTGAAAAATTCTTACCTATGGGAACTTCAAAACAATCTTCTCTCTCCAATGCATTACGAAGCACCCTTGAATCTGATGCGGAACCTTCCCAACCGGGTAAAACATATATGAATTTCATGTCTGCGTCGCAAACTCCAAGAACATTGGTTGTAATAGCTTGTTTTCTATTGCGATATCTTCCTTGTTCAGTCTGTGGTACAGTGACATCAATGTGTGTGCCATCAATAGCACCAACACAATCTGTAAAATACCCCCACCTATGTGCTTGCGATGTTGCGGGACGTTTGATATACGTTGAAGTCATCTTCAAGATTGCTCTCAACACAAGGTTGAAATGACGGCTTATGGTATCGATGGAACGTATGTACGTACCACCTAAAACCCTAAATTTTGTGTTATGTGCAAGGACATGTAGGAACAAAGCTACTGATTCCTTCACCGGTACATTTTGTGTTTCAATTAAGAAACCTTCATCCACTAATATCTTACACAAGCTAAAGAATGCACTCTTGTTCATCCGCAATTGATTATAACAGTTGATATCCGTGCCATTATATAACATATTTAAAATCGTTGATCTGAGAGTATCATGATGTTCTCTACTACTTGACAAACTTAATTGATTATTTCTCACCAAAAGAACAGCGGCAACCGAAGATAGAGCGGCTACAATCGCTCTCTTTCTCATGATCATTTTTTGTCTTATGTAAACCTCGATATCGACATCCATCTAGTAACATGAAAATTAAATAATTAAATACACGCACACAAATTCATACATTTAGACACAAACTCATACATTTGTACACACACATACATTTACATGTACACCTACATTTGCACACACACCTACATTTGCACACACAAATACACATGCACATGCATTTATACATACACACAAACTCATACATTTATACACACACATACATTTACATTTATACATAAACATGCATTTAAATTTATACACACACAAACAAACACATACCTACATTTACGCACACACACACATTTACACACACACCTACATTTACACACAACTACATTTGCACACACACATACATTTACATACACCTACATTTACACACACACATACACATGCATTTACATGTACACACACACACAAACACATACCTACATTAAGACACAAACATACACATGCATTTACACTTATACACACACAAACACATACATTTACACACACACAAACACATACATTTACATACACACGCATTTACATACCAACAAAAAATCAGGGCATTCTAAAGAAACAAAAAACTCCAACAAGTGGCCCTAAGAGGAGTAAAACACATCATACCAAAAGAAAACCTACATTCTTGAAGAGGAGGAAGATGGACCTCACAGCTGGCCGGAGTAGGGAAGCTGCACTGGAGGAGTTTTTCGGAGTTGAGGGAGTCGGCCGGAGCACGTACACTGCACGGGGAAGGAGAAAAGGAAGGAAATGAGAAAATCCATCGGTGAAACCGGAGGCAGAGATGAGAGTTCTTCTTCTAGAGGAGAATACTAACCTCAGATGACCGGCGTTGGCCGGAGAAGGCCGGAGAAGGCGAGCACCGGGCGGAAAGGCGATGTGCGGAAGCTAGGGCTGCGAGCGAGCGATGTGCGGAAGCCAGCTCTGTTCTGAAAATCGCCAAAACTGACGGGGGGGGGGGGGGGGGGGGGTAAGTTTTGAGCCCAGGCAGTTTTATTAATTTTGAAAATCCATGGGTTTTCAAACGAATTCCAATTCCGCTGTTAATATCACGAAACGAACGCTGGAATTGGAATTGGGACCTTGAATTCCAATTCCATTCGCCAATATCTATCAAACGAACACTGCCTAATGGTTCCCCGCGCGACAGCAACGTGGCAGAACAATGGCGTAGAGATGGTGTCGGGGAAGAAGAACCGCCGGCCTCATCGTAGATGTAGGAATCGCGAAACCTAAACCCTGATTCGCCTGGGACACGCCGGGGACAGAGGGTGGAAGGGGAATCGCAAAGCATGTTTTGTAGGATGCGGCGGACTGCGGGAGGAGGAAAACTGTGGTTTGCTAGCAGTGTTATTTTAGGATCGGAAAAATTAGTGAAAAAAAAAACTAAACCGAGCTTATTTTGATTTGTTAATAGCCAAAGTAGGTTTGCAATTAACTGTTGAGGTATATTTATATATGTGTTAATGGGCTCCTTAACGGGTCGGTTAGGATCCGATAGGAATCCAAACCCGTAGTCGGGGATTTAGGGTTTCGCCTATAAATACCCTAGCTAGGGGCAACGAGGAGACCATTCCAAACTTGATGGTCACGCGGATGCTTCGAGCACTCTAACATTCTCGAAGTTTTCCTCTTCCCCTAGCCCCCGCTCCCGTGACCTAACCGATCCATCCCGCGGCCGCTGTACGCCATCGTCGATCGTCACGGCGGAAAAGAGGGATCACGTCGCTCGATCTGCCGCCGCTCGCGAGGAAGAAGGAAGCCCGCAGCCTTCGCGTTCTTCCCTGCAGCGTCCGTCGATCGGAATAGGAGGAGTAGCCCGACGCCTCCGCCGGATCTAGGTCGCGCCGCAGAAGTCGATCCACTGCAGAAATCGATCCGCCGCATAGATCGATCCGCCGCCATCGATTGGGAAGCTCCGATCGGGAAGTAGATCGGAAACTTTTTCTCCGCCGCTCCTTCTCTCGCCAGTTCGGAGGCTTCGCCGGTTTTAGGATCGGGAAATCACATCGCTGCCGCACTCGTGCGTTTTCTCCCGTCCTGCGCCGCCCTCAATCGCGAAGTAGGTCACTACAGATCTAGCCGGTTCGTCGTGGATCTGCAGAGAGTTTGGCTTGTTGCTGCTTTATCTGGCCGGATCCAGGAGGAGACCTAGTGCAGAGAGTTTGGCTTGCTGCTTTATCTGACCTGTTCCTGGGTTCTGGAACTAGCCAAATGGAGTTCTTCAAGGTTTTTTGACCTAGACTTTCTTCTGTTGAAGTTTGTCGCGGGATCTCTTGCTTGCGCTGAGCACTGCCTTGAAATCTTTTGCATTTACGGAGCATTGCCGCTTGGAGGAGCAAACAAACTTTTTCTGGATTGGATCCGAAGACTCCGTCGCTACGCGGCTCAGGTGATCTCTTTCTAGTATTTTCTGCTTGTGATTTCTTGTGTGCAAGTAGAATTACTCGTTGTGGAAAGAAACGCAAAAATGTCAAAGGCGATCAATCACACTTCTCCCGTGCCGATGATCAAGCTGGAGAAATTCTCCAACGCCGAGTTCAGTGCCTGGAAGCGCAACACTCAGTTCGGCATGAAGTACCTGAACATCTTCTATATAGTGCAGACTGTCTTTGAGGACGTCAAAGGAAGCGAAGATGAAGATCAGTGGGTCAACGACGAGGACTTCTGCAGAGACTACATCCTGAATTGCCTCTCCAACATGCTTGCAGAGACGTACGGCAAGATGCAAAGGGCCAAGGAGATCTGGGAAGCTTTAGAAGAGCAATTCAAGGAGGAGGAGGAGAACATGTCCAAGACGCACCTGGTGGACAAGTTCATGGCATTCACCTTCACTGAGGAAAGGGAAATCCTGCCACAGATTGCTGAGTTTGAAAATCTGGTGGACAAGCTCAACAGTGAGAATATCCCTCTGCCAGATGGATTCGTTGCAGGGGTGATTATTTTCAAGTTGCCCTCGGCCTGGTATTCCTTTAAGACTGAGATGTACCGGAAGAAGACGCAGGTGAGTCTTAAAGACCTCAAGCGCTTCATCTGCATTGAGGATGAGAACTGGACTAGGCACGCTATAGAGACGATCAGCAAGCAGTCCTCTACTGCTAACATGATCACGCACCCTAAGCGAAAGCCTAAGCCTGGGAAGACTCGCCCACCGACTAGTGCACCCGCAGTTGCTGCCACCAGCAAACAGATAAAGAAGAAATTCAAAGGCAAGTGCTACAACTGCAATAAGTGGGGTCACTGCGCTTCCGAGTGCAAGCAGCCCAAACGGGGCGAATCGAGCACACCAAGGACTGAAAATCAAGCCAGCATGGTTCATCAAACTGCGCCTACCGACTTTGTTGCCATGGTCGGTAACGGGACGGCCAGTTCAGAGTGGTGGCTCGACTCAGGTGCTACCTGCCACGTCTGCAACAATCCAAAGCTTCTGGAGGATACAAAAGAGGTGGAAGAGACTGACACTGTTGCGAATGGAGCTATAGCTGACGTGCTGAAGGTCGGCAACGCTACCCTGACTCTCTCCTCAGGTAAGACTCTAATTTTGAAAAATGTTAAATTAATACCGACATTAGCTGCTAATTTAATTTCGATTAGTCTGTTGTGCGATGCGAGTATGTCTTTTAACATTAGTGGTGGTCGAGTAACCCTTATGGTTCACTCGCATTACTTTGGTTGCGCATATGTCGTTAACGGGATGTATAGGCTGAGTCTAGCACACGAATTAGTAAATCAGGTTAGCTCAAATCTGATAGATCCTAAGACTTTACATGCAAGACTAGGACACGTCAATTATAGAAAACTACTCCTGCTAGCTAGAACTCACAATATACCCCTCGACACAAAAACCAAATTTGAAAAATGTAAAATTTGTGCTCAAACTAAGATAACTAGAACACCTTTTAGTCAGGTTTCTAGGAGCACACAATTGCTAGAGTTAATACATTCCGATATTTGTGACTACAAAAGCTTTGTCATACGTGGAGGACGGAAGTATCTGATAACTTTTATCGACGACTACTCTAGATTCAGTCACATTTATCTTCTTAAAACCAAAGATGAAGCTTTTGAAAAATTTCGTATATTCAAAAATAGGGTTGAAAATCAACTTGACATGAAAATTAAAAGGCTAAGGAGTGATAGAGGAGGCGAATACGTCTCGGGGGAGTTCAGAGATTTTCTTGCCAGCAATGGCATAATTCCTGAAACGACTGCCCCGTATTCACCACAATCCAACGGTATCGCTGAGCGGAAAAATAGGACTTTAACAGAGATGTTGAATTCCATGTTGCTGACTGCCGGCATGCCTGCGGCCTATTGGGGTGAAGCCGTCCTCACGTCAAATCACATTCTTAATAAAGTTCCTCATGCTAAGTTGACTAAGACACCCTACGAGCTTTGGTTTAAGAGGCCTCCTAGATTTGACAATCTTAAGACCTGGGGCTGTATCGCTTATGTTAGGATACCAGACTCTAGAAGAGCAAAGATTGGACCCAGGACTAATACCTGTATCTACCTAGGATGTGCAGATGATAGTGTTGCAGACAGGTTTCTGGATCTCTCCACAAATACGGTAATAGAATCTAGAGACGCTGTTTTCTTTGAGGATAAGTTCCTTAAGGACAAGAACCTGACTCTGCCAGGTCTGCCAGCCACTAGTACTGAGCCTTTAGCTGGGCCAGGACAACGTAACTCTGACACTGAGCCTGTAGACACGATTGGTTTAGATACCAGAAGGCTATCTAGTAGAGAGAAAATGCCTAAAAGCTTCGGTACAGACTTCGTGACTTACCAAGTTGAAGCTGATCCATCCACTTATAAGGAAGCGATGCGATCTAGAGACTCTCTATTATGGAAAGAAGCCATAGACGAAGAGATGAACTCTCTTATGCAGAACAACACATGGACTTTGGTCGATTTGCCCAAAGGGGCTAAAACCATTGGAAATAAGTGGGTTCTGAGGAAGAAGCTAAATCCTGATGGGAGTATCGCAAAATACAAAGCACGTCTAGTTGCCAAAGGCTTCACTCAAGTGAGTGGTGTAGACTACTTTGATATATACTCACCTGTATGTCACTATGCGACAATTAGGATTCTTCTCGCACTAGCATCTATTGAACACTACACTGTTCATCAAATGGATGTCAAGACTGCATTTCTTAATGGAGATCTGACTGAAGAGATCTACATGCACCAGCCTGAAGGGTTCGTCATAGAAGGTCTAGAAACCAAGGTCTGTAAGTTGATTAAGTCACTATACGGATTGAAACAAGCACCTAAAATGTGGCATGAAAAATTTGACACCTGTGTAAAAGGCTTGGGTTTCAAATCCAGTCTATCAGATAAATGTCTGTACGTAAGAACAAGTGCAAATAAAGTAGCCATCATATGCTTGTACGTTGATGACATGCTAATTCTGGGCACTGATCAGTCTGAAGTGAAAGACGTGAAAATTGCCTTGACGGCACAATTTAGCATGAAAGACCTAGGTGAGGTGAAAACTATCCTAGGAATGGAAGTGAACTTCACAAAAAAGGGTATTACCCTGAGTCAGAGTCACTACATTAGGAATCTACTGGAAAAGTGGGGTTATGATAAGAGCAAAAAGGCTGAGACTCCATACGATTATAACAATAGACTGAAACCGAATGAAGGTTCAGCTATTAGACAGTTAGATTATTCCAAACTCATAGGAAGTCTCATGTACGCTACTACCTGCACTAGACCTGACATAGCCTTTACGGTCGGCATGTTGAGTAGATTCACCAGTAACCCTGGGAAGGACCACTGGGACGCCTTAGACAGGCTAATGAGATACTTAAAGTACACTGAAAAGTATGCTTTATGTTACAGTGGACATCCTCCAGTGCTTGAAGGGTACTCCGACGCATCTTGGTGCTCGGAAATCGCTGATTGTCGATCCACTAGTGGTTTTGTGTTTACACTAGGAGGAGCTGCAGTAGCTTGGAAGTCTAAGAGGCAAACGTGCATTGCACTATCCTCTATGGAATCGGAACTCTATGCTCTCGCTTCAGCTGGAGAAGAAGCAGAGTGGATAAGAGATCTGATATTGGACATTCCAATGACGAGTCTAAAAATGAACTCTATTTCGATTTATTGCGACAATCAAGCCACAAAAACCATTGCTACAAATACGTTGTTCAATGGAAAGCGAAGACAACTAAGGATGAAACAGGCCTGGTTGACCTATCTTACCAGTCAGGGGATAATCTCCCTATTGGACGTGAGATCAAAAGATAATGTAGTAGATGTCCTTACTAAGGGCTTATGTAAGGTTCTCACATCTAAAACATCGGGGGAGATGGGATTAACGTCCATTTAGGAGGACTTAATACCTAGCTTATGTTTTAAATCTAAGAACCGTTGTCTGCTTACATTCAAGCATCTATGTTGAGCACACTAAAGTATTTCAGATGTTATCTGATGAAAGCTAGAGGTGAGATAGTTGCCAGTCATTGCAAACTTGATGACTTACGCAATTATTCTTTGCCAAAGGCTGAATTGGGTATCATTCCAAAAAGGAGTACTGAGGTTGCTGATATGTGACCTGATATTATGATTATTAGTTATATCATTCCAAACTTGATGATATAATAGTCACAGCTTGTTGTATCATTCCAAACTTGATGATATAGCACAATTGTGGAACGTTAATAATAATCTTAATAATCGAAGGAACATGGTTTGATTCTATGAAATCAATTAATCTAATTTTGTGTAAATTAGATAGAGATGCTGGTTTGGGACTCTTTCCTCCCAATTAGAGTATTAAGTTCACCCGCTGTTAGAACTAATCACTTTATTTCTGCAAGTGTTTGAATTCATAGAGATTTGTCTCATGACATTCTTGTTGTAATTGTTTGCAGGCAATATGGAGATTGGAGGAGAGACAGTTGATTTTGACCCAGATGATGATGATCTGCTGTTCGCCTGGATCAATTATCAGTTTGAGCTTTCTAGTTTCTTGCTTTATTTCATGTTTGGAACATTTGATTTGAGTTTAGCATTTTGTTATCTAAAACTCATATTTATAATTCTGGAAAATCTCTTTTGTTTTGATCATTATTAACTATTGAATAAGTAGCTCATTTTCCTTGCTAACACTTATATACAAAATAGGAGGAGATTGTTGAGGTATATTTATATATGTGTTAATGGGCTCCTTAACGGGTCGGTTAGGATCCGATAGGAATTCAAACCCGTAGTCGGGGATTTAGGGTTTCGCCTATAAATACCCTAGCTAGGGGCAACGAGGAGACCATTCCAAACTTGATGGTCACGCGGATGCTTCGAGCACTCTAACATTAACACTACCCAATTTGTTTAGCCGTGCAAGAAATGTATGCTCTTAATTTATTAGTCTTCACAACATTTCATCATCTTCTTCCAAAAATTCTGCAATGATATTCTCTCCAAATTCCAGATACAAAAGCATGGTTTAATCAAGAAGAAGCATGCAGACTCTCCTTCAGAAGTTGCAGAAGCTCTCCCTTCTTCAGCTTTGAGAAACCCTTAATCCCTTTCCTTCTTGCAACCTCTTTCAGCTCAGGAAGCTTCATTTCATCAATTTCCATTTCCAGCTCCTTCAAATCATGCCTATTTCCCCCTCTCTCCTCAACTTCCCGCTCCATCACCGCCTCGTCTCCTTTCTCCGGTGATCTCCGCACCTTCAACGGCGGTGGCGCCATTGGAATCGGCGACTTCCTCACAAATTTCGACAAGGGTCTTCTAGGAAGGCCGCTGGAATCCTCCAATGTGGAATTTCGTCTGCCAATCTCCTCGCCCCTTTCTGTTGGGCTATGAATCAGAATGAATCGAACAGATTATTAAAAGAATGGAAGGGAATTAAACTCTCGCATATATACCTCTGGATTGATTCCTGTCTGGAGAAACGGGATCGGCCGTCCGATGCCTTCTGGTTCTTCTTCTCGGAGCATTAGCTTCTCCTCCCTTCGAGATGGAAGATCGTATTCTTCTGAACAATGCGAGGATCTCTTCGTTACCGGCGGATTTGGGTGTCTGCTTCAGCTCATCGTCAGCTTCTTCTTCTTCTTCTTCTTCTTCTTCTTCTTCTTCAATGGGTTTATTGGAGGGAAAGCGCCGATGAGGGGGCTTTCTTCTGCCTCCTTCTGATCTGGAGATGGATGAGTTGGGGCAATGGATTTCTCCTTTGCGGGGGTTCAGGTGCAGAGAGAAATCTGCAATCTCTGTCAAGTTTCAATAAGCTGCATCAAGAGATCGATCATGTTTTTTTATTTTTACCTCAGTGGGAGGAGGGAGGAGAAGTATCGATTTGTTGGGGCTAGGGTTTACTTTTTCCTTGGATGGTTGACTTCGCCGGATAGAGAAATGGGGAAAGAGGGCGGTGGCCGGAGTTGGGGAGGAGAACCGCATGCATCCTCGCGCGCCGTGAGGAGAGTATTTGATTGGGACGTTCAGCCACCACTGACCCTTATCCGCTTTCCTCCTATGTTCTGGGTTGCGAGGGACGGCACGTGAATCGCACGTGCCATTTTTCATGAGCACGTCTTTATGAGGTGTGCACAAAACTAAAGCGTTGTTTGGTTCGCCAGGAGCAACGGGAGGGGGCAGGCGCCTCCGCCATACGGAGCTGGAGCTGGGAGGCGGGGATTTCAACCGGAGAATTTCTCTCTGTTCCTCAGGGCACGGCGTGAGAAAACGTGGCAGGAGCATGCGCTGCCAATTTGTTTTTCCGTTGTGCGGTGGCGTCTGCTCCCGCCCCAGCGCACGGGCGGCCTCGGTCTTGGCCGGCTTCTGCGAAGTCGGTCTCCCCTTGGCCGCCCGGCGTAAGGACAGCCTCGGACCCGGCCGCCGGCCTCGCCAAACCAGCGGGTGAGCGGTTCTTTTTCCGGTTATGCCCGAATTGCTTATGGGGCAAGATCGTCATTCCCTTAGAATTGGTGATCCGCGTGCTCAAATCTGGGCATTCTTATTTGTCCGTCCAGTAGTTACCGAGTAAAAATAGTAGGTCACCCCTCCTAACATCTATAAATAGACCTCATACCCACTCTTTTTCATCTTCTTCCTCTCCGTGATTTTCCTGTCACTTACCCTTATCTTCTTCCCTCCACTTTCTCTTGTTTTTTGTTCAGGTACTCCATCGGACTTCTTCCTCAAAAGTCTTCATATGTCTTCATTGCCCCCTCCCCCCCCCCCTCCCGTTGTGATGAGCAGCAGCCTGTCGCCCTCGTATTTCACTCAATGTCTTGTACAACATCAGAAATAGAGTGGAATTTTGGTTTGCGTCGATCCGGTCACGTGATTTTTCACCCAGTTTACCGACTTTTCATGTTAAAAAATCTTTTTTGTCAACATTCCTTTTCTGAGATTGCTTGCACGCTCGACCGCTCATGGGTTAAGGTCGTTCAGTTAGTCCGATCTACCTAGAGGCTCGAGCTGATCACAACAAATATGTTAAATTGAAGTTGTATGAATTAAAATAAATCAATATTAAATTATATCAATAAATATGTAAATAAATTCACATCTATAATAAATAATAGTATTTGCATTACATAAATAAAAGACTTGTTGAGATTATTTTGGATGTAAATTAGTAAGTTTCGACCCATTATTTAATAAATTAAAATTTGATAATTTTGAATATAATTTAAATCTCTATCGTAACAAAGGTTACTTAAACAGTTCTCAGTTTTGAAAATATAATTTATCAACTTTCTTTCACACTACTTTTTAAAAGGTGATTGTTAACCGCAACCCATTATTGGCTAGTCGCACCCCAAAATTTACTAATTTTTCGCGCCTTTTCAAAATACGCCTTGTACATGCAATTTCAGGAAAAGTGTTCAACACGAAAGTTGTAGATCTCGACGAGATCTACAACTTTCGTGTTGAACACTTTTCCTGAAATTGCATGTACAAGGCGTATTTCTGAAAGGCGTTAAATCTGAGTATATTTCCAAAGTACGCCTTGTACATGCATTTTTAGAAAAAGTGCTCAACACGAAAGTTGTAGATCCCGACGAGATCTACAACTTTCGTGTTGAGCACTTTTCCTAAAAATGAATGTACAAGACGTATTTTAAAAAGGCGCAAAAAATTATGAGATTTTGGGGTGCCACTAACAAATAGCTGGTTTGCGGTTAACAATCACCTTTTAAAATGGCACTGGTTTCCCAAATAGATCCTTAAGAAATTCCCGCACTATTAAAATGTCACTTAAAGGTATGTTTGGCACGACGATGGAGGGTGTAAGCGCGTTGGTATTAAAAGTTGTTTGTGAAAGCCCAGTCTTTCCTAAGGATCCTCATTCACTCTTATATTCAAAGTTAAGGTATTTTCCTTGTGGAGAAATTGTAGCAAAGAGGAAATGATTGAATGAACGAGAAATGTTAATAAAAAATTGAGTTTTGATGTAATTATCATGGGTGCCGATAAAATTGGCTTAAGGGACAAACCTAGAGTTATTCTTGGTTGTGATCGGTCCGGGGTTAGTAAGAGAAAGTCAAAATTAAGATTTCATTAAAAGAAATTTGAGGAAATCAAATTCTAAGCTGTGATGTTGCAAATTTGCTATGAAATGTTGTGGAGAAGCAATTGATGAATGGAAAGTTTATGTTATGTGCAATTTACATGATCATGTGTTGGTTCATCTTGAATTGCATCAATATGTGAGAAGGTTAAATAAAAGTGATACAGCATAGTTAAAGATGTGTATAATGCATAGGTAAAATCGAAAAAAATATTGTCGGCATTGAAGAGTAGAAATTTTTTGAACACTGCATCAATGAGAACTATTTACAATGAAAATGTGAAGATCTATAGAAATGAATTGACGGGTAATCTGATTTTACAACATATAGAGATTAAAAAAATATTAGCATAGAGTCAGATTTAAATTAGCACTAGTTATAAGAGTTTGTTATACTCTGAGTTAATGGACAATGTCTCCATAACGTCATTAAAAAATAGGAGCTTGATTAAAAGATTCATGTGCGGAACAAAATTTTCGTAGGCAAAGACATGTTATACACTTGAAATTTCATGTGCACATAAACTTGTTTCATACATAAATCAATGTTCTCCTTTTCCATTATGTTTGATTCATAAACATCGAAAAGTGTTATGGTTGAATAACACTACGAAGAAGCATGCATCTACTGCTAAAATAAATGAGCATAATAATATAGAAAATGAACTTGATTGGTTATTAAAAAGGTAAAACAATATTAATCATTTACAACAACAAAATGAAAAACAAGTTACGTCAGCTTGTTAACCGTCCAATTACTCAAACATTGGAACCTTAAAAATCTATAATATTAAAAGGTCATCATAAAAGTAGTTGAAAAAAATCACTAATCAACAAAGAGAGATTTCTCGCACTTTGAGCATGTTTTGATACTTGAAGATAAAACAAAAATCTCAACATAGAAATGGGGGCAAGAAAGATACGGAGAACTAGAGGAGGAAACTTTTTAGAAATGTCAAAGAACAAATTACATCTTATTTCTCTCCATATATCATAGATGTAATTGATGTGATGGGTGATGATCATTGTGCATATAATATCATTAGTGTTTCAGTTTACTTGAATGACAATTGGAATCAACTCTGGCATGATTTTTACCAATAGATATATTAACATGAGGTGTTGTTAATGACATCTTTGGAATGGTTAGAAGAGTTGAATTGTTGAACTCCCAAGATTGTCAAATGATTCTGACACCGGTAGAGAACTTGATGTCTATGTCGGACATGAGTTTGGTAAATGCATCTTACTACAACGTTCAACTTGTCTTATAGCCGCGGCCGGCCACCAGGCCGGCCGCCCCCGCCGCCGACCGCCTGGTCGGCCACCTCCGCCTCTGTGGCGACCCGTCGCCGTGGACAACCTCCCCACCGTCCGATCGAGGGGAGGCTCTCCTCGCCGTCTGATTAGGAGGATAACCACCCACTAACCCACTACTTTAGTGGTGGGGCCCGTCATGATCCTCCCCAGAAGCTATAAAAGGAGCCCCAGGGCCTCCTCATTCTTCACTTTTCTCTTCTCTGGGTCGTCTTCTTCCTCAGGTGAGAGCTCTCCTGCCTCCTCCCCCGAGTCGGCCTCCAATCATCGTGAACCTCCAGCGGCCACCAACGGCTACGAGCGCTTCACCAGCACGTTGTCAGCAAAAAAACGCTCAAGTCCTCGAGGAAGCCAAAGGAAGAAGACATCCGTCGTCAGCAAGCGCGTGCCGCCACAAGCACCAGAGCACCAGGATCATCCCGCGCACTCCAACGTTCAAGTCACCTACACGGCGCAATTTGTTGCCCGCGGAGAGCCATAACCTTTCTCTCTTCCCCCAAGCTGTAACGGGAGCGGTCTGTCGCCCCGATTCACCAAACATATTGTAATCACCAGAAGCTAGTGGAATTTGACCGGCACAGACCCGGTCACGTGGTTTTTTACCCATTTAAGGGGTTTTTCCACGTCATCACACCTTGTGTCAACTTCTCATTTTCATTGACTGTGTGCGCGCTCGACTGCTCCGTGAGCTAAGATGGTCCAAGGAACAACTGGTCTGACCGAGGCATCGAGTTAGTCCGCAACAGTTTGGCGCCGTCTGTGGGAACCAATTTCCCCAACATCCTTTGAAGTACAAGATCACAAGTATCGTCCCTTCCAAATTCAGCCTTAATGGCAAAGAGAATCACTCATGCCACTGAAGGTTCCGCCCTTGGCGGACACTACGAACCCATACACTCCCACTTTTTTTATGAATGTGCCTCTAACAGCTGAAGTCACTTCCGCTCCCGTCACCACCTTGGAGGAGCGTGTTCGCCAGATGGAAGGGCTACAGACCAAAGTGCGCACCCTACTATGAAGCCTAGGAGCACCACCTACTCCCTCGCTACCAATAACATTGGCCATTCCCCCGCCCCTGCCAAATCATGGCCCGATGCAAGGATTTCCACAAAGAAAGGGACAAACTTTTCGGGGACAGGAAGAATGACATCAAGCTGTGCCCCGTCAGTATAACCCTCAAGGCCGGGACTGGGGGGCAACGTACGCCTCAAGAATACTCCCCTCTGAATATTACCCGCACTGACCAGATACAAACGATGCGGAATGATCCAACATTCCACCGGCCAAAAGCTCCTCAACCATTCAAGCAAGTTGATTTGCCGTCATCTGAAGAACCCTCTTCCTCAGCCAGGCATTGCCCGCTCAGGGAATACAACATAGAGAAAGAATTCTCGAGCTCAAGTAGCTCCCCCGCACCCGCTCCCTCACTTCAAGAAATGTACGATCATCGCCTCACATGTCCTCATTATGACAAAAGCATTGGAAACATGATGGGTCCCGATACCTTTGCCTCCAAACGAAAATTAAACGAATATCTACCCAACAATAGCTCACCTAACTCCTGGGCAACTCCGGGTTTAGAAGATGGCCTTGAAACCTGTAGTTTCAACGGAATAAGCGACCCCCTGACACACGTGTAGTATTTTGAAGCTATCATGCATACTCGCAACGCTTCAGATCAGCTCATGGTCCAGGCATTTCCGACGACATTAAAATGGGAGGCTCGATCTTGGTTTCATTCTCTACAAGAAGAAAAGACGGACAGCTACATTGAACTCGCAGCTCTCTTCATCGAAAGGTTCAAGACAGTCAAGAAGCCCTCACCAGAAAAATCAGGTCCAAGTAGAGTCCAGAAAAGGAAACTAGAGAGCGATGCATGCCCCGAGCACATGAGAAACCGCAATCAGCATGCAAAGGCCTGTAAAGGACGAGAGTTGCGTCAGTCTATAACACTCAACGCCCCTCGCGGCAGGATCTTCAAAGTAATTTGTGACCATCCGGCCCTGAGCAGGCCCAGGCCGCTCGCCCCCGACCGAGGAGATTCATCAAAATACTGCGAGTATCACCAGGGTCATGGCCACAGCACCAACGAATGCAATCGACTGAAGGAAGAAATCCAGCGACTAACCAATCTAGGGGCATTTGATCAGTTCCTAACGAGAAAGAGACAACCCCCCCCCCCCCCAGTCAGAGTATGATATCTGCAACAATCAGAATTGGCGAGCCACCTACCGAGCTGAACCAAGTTTTGGTGGACGCGGAGATCACCGTCAATGTGTTGTTTTTATCAATACTACTTCAACTTAAGTTGACCACTAAAAATCTCAAGCTAATGTCTGCCAACGCGCATGTTTCGGGGAACAACCTAGTACCAATCATCGGCATCATCACTCTCTCAGTCACTCTTGAAGAAATACATCGGCAGACATCCTACGACGTACAGTTCGTCGTCATCCAAGCTGATTCTGACTACACAGCAATACTCCAATAATCACTCCTGGATGTCTTCCAATCCCTCTCCCGCCACTTCCATCCTTAAGCAGCCTCTGTTTTTGCTAATTTGCTTATTTACTATTATAAAAATTACAAACTCGAGCTTGCGAAGATTACCTTTTCATTATTTGCTTTAGCAGCGCCTAATCAAGAAATGGTCTTGCCGGACTAGACTAGGTAACGCAACCAGATCGAGCGCATGCGTTCTCCACCGCCACTCCAAACCATCGCCAGGCCGTCGCAAAAACACCGTGGGGCCTGCCCCCCCCCCCCCCCTCACGAAGAAGTCGTAAGTACCTCTCATGCAAAGTAAGCCGCGAGTAACCCTCGTGCAACACCGTGGGGGACTGCCCCCCACACGAAGAAGCCGTGAGCATCCCTCGTGCAAAGTAAGCTGCGAGCAACCCTCGTGCAAAACCGTGGGGGTCTACCCCCCTCACGAAGAAGCCGAGAGCATCCCTCGTGCAAAGTAAGCTGCGAGCAACCTTCGTGCAACACCATGGGGGTCTGCCCCCCTCACGAAGAAGCCGTGAGCATCCCTCGTGCAAAGTAAGCCGCGAGCAACCCTCGTGCAACACCGTGGGGGCCTGCCCCCTCACGAAGAAGCCGCGAGCATCCCTCGTGCAAAGTAAGTCGCGAGCATCCCTCATGCAACACCGTGGGGCCTTCCCCCCTCACGAAGAAGTCGCGAGCATCCCTCGCACAACCTAAGCCGCGAGCATCCTTCGCGCAAGCCAAGCCGTTTGCATCCCTCGCGCAAGCCGAGCCGCGAGCATCCCTCGCGCAAGCCGAACCGCTAGTGTCCCTCGCGCAAGCCAAGCTGCGAGCATCCCTCGCACAAAATAAGACGCGAGCATCCCTCGCGCAAGCTAAGACGCGAGTATCTCTCGCACAAACTAAGTTGCGAACATCCCTCGCTCAATCTAAGTCGTGGACCCGAACTGTGCAAATTAAGCAGCAAACCAAAGCAAACAAGCTGCCAAGATGACATAAAAAACAACAATGTCATAGCTAAATGATACAAGAACAATCAGCGCCTAAAGACAACAACAACCAATACTAAACAAAGGGCAAAATACAATACGCCCAACTGAACAACAAAACATAAACATATAACAACAAGTGTATATGTGTCGCTACTCGTCCTCAGCATCTGAGTCGGAGCGCTCATCCTCAAAAATATCTGCAAAGCTGAAAGTGGATGTGTCGCATCCAAGGCTCTTGCTAACAAAGCGAAAAGCCTTCGAAACACCGCGTTGGAGCGCCAACTCGTGTATGTCATCCATCTGAGGCACCACCTCCTTGGACCAGATATCATCACGAATCACCACCGCGATAAGGCTACGGTCTCGCATGTAGTCCAGTGACTCCAGGTACTCTGCAAGTCCTGCAGCCTTCAGCTCTGACGCATGACCATCAGAGGATGGCATCTCCACATGTGCCTTCGCCACTCGAAGCTGAGTCTTAAGGCCTGAGACCTCCTCCCGCGCCGCTTGTAACTAGGTTCCCAAGCCTGAAGTCTCCTCCTTCGAATGCTTCAACATCTGGGTGGTCCTCTCCACCAAAGTCTTCTCCACTTCCAAAGTCGCGTGTGCATCCTCTAGTTGTACTTCAGCTCCGAACCAATCCGGCGGAACCGCGCAATGTCCCGATCGTGTTCCTCCTTCAAGGAGGCAAGCGAACTCATCGTCGACCGAAGCTTCTCCTGAAGAGTAAGATACTCATCCTTCAGACTCACGTAATGATCACTTCAGGTCACTGCAATCTGCGCTTGGGTCTCTATCTTCACAAAGAAGAAATCGAAGTTATCCTTTATCAGCAAGAAAAAACGAGGGAAAAAGCATTGGGAACAAGTCAAACCCTTACCGCATCGCTCATCGCCCTCAAGGAAGAGGACATCCCCGGAGCTACTGTACCAGCAGACAACTGAGGAACTGGGGAAGAGAGTATTTGCACCTCAGGAGTCGAATCACGACAAGTATCCGAAGTTACCGCTACCACCACCACATCAAAGTCGCAAGACGGAGCCGTCACCTCTTTCCTCTAATGACCCCCTCCTTGAGAAGTCTCTGCTTGTCGAACTATGTCCGCCGAGATACCACATCGCACCAACCGCTTCTCCTCCACATAAACATAAATGTTGAAAAGACGGTTGGCCAGCTCGCGAGGCTCAGAAAATCCAAGCACCAGGGAAAAATCTCGCTCCTTCCCCCTCACACGGTGGCAGCGATCGGGAAGCGCATCCCACACCTCAGGAAGACCCCATGAATTCTTGACGTATCCGAACAAAGTGCTACCATGGCGACGGTCTTTGCGGGCTTCGAACTCCAACCAAACCTTGTTGATGCGTATCTCCATCCGCTCGCCACCATCAGAACGAACGCTGCACCAATCTCGGAACTAGTCTAAAGAAAATCGGCCCTCATGCTCGCGGAAGAAGGCGACTAAGCTCATGATTCGAGCAACTCCAGCCAGAACAAACTGAGAGATAGACACTCCACAAAACTTCAAGATCTCAATCACCTCCTCGCAGGGCGGAAAACGGAAGCCGGACCTCAGGGATACTTCGCAGATCGTCAACCAACCATGAGGAGGATTCTGAACCCGCTCATCAGGACGCGGGATCCTCACTTCCAAACAGCAAGAAGCCCATACTTCGTCCTCCAGATATCGACACCATCATCGGTCAAAGAAGAGCGCGGGAGAATCGGACCAGAAGAGCGCTTTGAAACCTGTGTAAAGCAAAAAGTAAAAGGTCAGCCCAAAAATAAAGACTTGAAGCCGCACATCCAAGCTCATGCAGCCCAAATAGCGCGCAAAAGAAGAAAACGCGCGAAACAGGACGCTCGCGCAAGCATACGCATGGCAAGGGCACGCACAACAGGGCAGCGCGCACGAACGCATGGCATGCACACGCACGCACACGACCTGCACATACGCGCACACAGCCAATGCGTGCGCAACCTTCGCGCGCACAGCCTGGGCGCGCGCGGCCTGTGCGCGGGCGCGGTCAGTGCTCGCGGCCAGTGCCCGCGGCCAGCGTGCGCGGGCGGCCTGCACGCCCGACATACGCGCGCGGCCTGCGCGCCCGGGCGAAAAAATACGCGCCCGGGCGGAAAAATGCACACCCGAGCGACAAATCTGCGTCCTAGCAAAAAATGCGCGCCCAGGGGAAAAATGCGCGCTCTGGCGAAAAATGGACGCCCGAGCGAAAAATTTGCTCTTGGGCGAAAAAAAAGCCCGCCCAGGAGAAAAATGGGCCCGCGGGCGAAAAATGCGAGCTCAGCAGAAAAATGAGCTCCCGGGCAGAAAATTGTGCGTCCGGGCCAAAATGCGCACCCAAGCAAAAAATGCACGCCCGGGCGAAAAATACGCGCCCGAGCAAAAAATGCGTGTCTGAGAGGAAAAATACGCCCGCCCGTGTTTAAAATGGGTGCCCGGACGGAAAAATGCTCACTCTGGCCGAAAATACACTTCCGAGCCAAAAATGTGCGTTCAGGCGGAAAATGCGCTCCCGGGCGAAAAATGGATCATCTAGATAAAAACTAGGGTTTTGCAGTGTTGTCGAACTTGATCCAAAGGAAGAAAACGTTTTCGAATCGTCAACTGTGTATCGGAATGAGAAAATACTTTTTGGAAAGTTGAAAAATAAGAGACCCGTGATTTTTCAAAAAGCGGAGAAACAAGAGTTTTGGACGGTAGCGTTTGCATACAAAAAATATATCAAACGTGGTAGTGTTTTCGGAAAAGGGAAAAGACCTAAAAAACCCTTCCAAAGCGGCCCTTAAGGTCGGGAGTTCAGGAACGACCGCCACAGCCAGGAGAAATTTTTTGGTGGGCGCGGCTCACGGTGAGCGCGTGATCAGGGCCCTAGACTCGCACATAAAAAATCGTGCATCTAATTTGATGTGCGAGTTTAGGGCCTTGATCTCGCTGCTCACGCCCACCCAAAATTTATACCTGATCCCAGTCGGATCCGGATCCCCTGAAGTTTCTATTTGAACTCCAGGGGGTGGAGTTCCGATTTTGCGAGTAAATTGAGCGGAATCAGAAAAATTGGTTAACATGAAAGTTGTAGATATCCCCGAGACGAATAACTTTCATGTTGAACACTTTTTGATTTGAAATCGTTTAGACCCTCGATTTGGGCTCCGAAAAAATTCTGTCCGAAAATAATTAAATTAATTATTTTTAATTATTTTCGGACAGAATTTTTTCGGAGCCCAAATCGAGGGTCTAAACGACTTCAAATCAAAAAGTGTTCAACATGAAAGTTATTCGTCTCGGGGATATCTATAACTTTCATGTTAACCAATTTTTCTGATTCCGCCCCATTTACTCGCAAAATCGGAACTCAACCCCCTGGAGTTCAAATAGAAACTCCAGCGAATCCGGCCAGAGAGCCCAATATGTTTTAATCTCTAATCATTAACACGCTGCTATTATAGACACACGAATTAAACATAAATACACATTGACAAGATACAAAACTCCCTCTCGAATTATACAGCTCCACGAATTACTCGTAACCAAGCATATATATTTAAGAAATAAGAAACTTTGCCAAAGAAGAGCTGCCCAAGCATCCCCTGGGAAGGCAAGAACAACGATAAGTTAGCGAAGAGGCATAAGCCATGGCGGCGCCGGCGCCGGTTCTGGCCCTGTTTTCTGAACCAAAATCTCTTTCGAGGAAACAGAAGAAGAAGCTCCCAGGCTTCTCCATCCTCCACTCCCTTCAAAGGACTCGTCTCTGCGTTTCTTTATCCGCCAAATCTTCAGCGAGTGCTAGAATCTCCGCCACTACCCTGTTTCGTGAAGAGCTGACGACGAGAGATCTGGACGGCGAAATTCAGGAACTTTGCCAAAAGGGTGAACTTGAAGCTGCCATGGACACAATTTCCCTCCTCCATTACACTGAGTTTTCCAGCCTGGATTCCCAAACTTATTGCCATGCCCTCCAGCTCTGTTCTGACCACGAATCCCTCTCCCATGGAAAGAAGCTCCACTCCCTCATTTCCTTCGCCGGAATCGAAATCGATTCCGACTTGGCCGCCAAACTGGTTTCAATGTACGTCAACTGCGGGGAATTGGGAGAAGGGAGAAAGGTTTTCGATGGATTGGCCGCCAACAACAATCACTTTCTATGGAATTTACTGATGAGCAAATACTCCAAGATTGGAGATTTCATGGAAGTCCTCCTTCTTTTTCAAAAGCTGTGGGAGAGTGGAGTCAATCCCAATTCCCGCACCTTCTCCTGCGTGCTGAAATGCTTGTCGATTTTGGGCCATCTTCGCAGCGGAATGACGGTTCACGGCTATCTCCAAAAACTCGATCTCTTTAACAATGGCAGCGCGGTTGGAAATGCTCTCATTTCTCTCTATTCAAAATGCGGCTGTGTGGACACTGCAGTGCAGGTGTTTGATAAAATGCCTGTTAAGGATATTATATCTTGGAATACCATAATCCATGGCTGTGTTCTTAACGACCTTCTGAACAAAGGAATTGAACTCTTCTATAAAATGTTGTTCTCTGGAGTAGATATGGATGCAGCAACTTTAGTCAGCATTCTTCCGGCCTTTGCAGAAATCGGTGCACTCGATCAAGGGAGGGCACTTCATGGGTATACGATTAAGGCTGGTTTTGTGAAGGAGGTCACAGTCAACAACTCTTTACTCGACATGTACTCCAAGTGCTTATCTATTCAGAATTCTGAGCAGATATTTAGGAAGATGAGCGAGAAAACGATCGTTTCGTGGACGTCCATGATATCCGGATACACGGTGAATGGACGGTATGAAGAAGCCATTGCTCTGTTTGAAGAACTGGAAGCAGAAGAAGGCATTGAACCTGATCTCCATTTCATCACCAGCGCTCTTCATGCATGCGCCTGCGGGAAATCATGGAATCGAGGTAGTTATATACATGATTATGTGTTTAGAAATGGATTGGAAAGTCATACATTTGTGGCCAATGCGCTCATGGACATGTATGCCAAATGCGGGGACATGGAAAATGCCAGATTTGTCTTTAAACATATGTCTAGCAAGGATGTAGTCTCATGGAACACCTTGATAGGTGGCTACGCTAAGAACTCTCTTCCGAATGAAGCGCTTTATTTGTTCGTTAAAATGCGGCCGCGCGTGAGACCCAATTCCACAACAATGGCTTGCGCGCTTCGCGCCTTGGCGAGTCTTTCGTCCCTCGAGAAGGGAAGAGAGATGCACGCGCACATAGTCAGAGCCGGGTTCCAAGAATGCATCTTTGTTCGCAATGCTCTCGTGGACATGTATGCAAAATCCGGTGCGTTGATGCTCGCACGTAAGCTCTTCGATCTCACTGACGGCAGAGACCTGGTCTCGTGGACTGTTATGATTGCGGGCTACGGCATGCACGGCCGTGGCGGAGAAGCATTGGCGATATTCAAGCTGATGAGGAAGGAAGGGATAAATCCCGACCGCGTCTCCTTCATCGCCATATTATATGCGTGCAGTCATTCAGGATTGATAGATGAGGGGTGGAGATTCTTCAATGTAATGAGGAATGAATACAAGATAGAACCTTTAATAGAGCACTATGCCTGTATGGTTGACCTTCTCAGCAGAGCCGGGAGATTGAGTAAAGCCTATAAGTTCATAGAGTCCATGCCAATGGAGCCTGATTCTACAGTTTGGGGTGCTCTCCTCTCTGGCTGCAGAATTCACAGAGATGTGAAGCTCGCAGAGAAAGTTGCTGAACGAGTTTTCGAACTAGAACCCGAGAATACTGGTTATTACATTCTGCTGGCGAATATTTACGCAGATGCTGAGAAATGGGAGGCTGTGAGGAAGATGAGGGAGAGGATCAGAAGCAAAGCATTGAGAAAGCACCCTGGGTGCAGTTGGATAGAGGTGAAGGGCAAAGTTCACATCTTTGTTAGCGGGAGCAACTCGAATTCGCAGTCGAGAAATATCAAAAAACTTCTCGAAGGCGTGCGAAAAAGGATGAAGGAGGAGGGCCGGGTACCAGAGAGGAGATATGCGCTGATAAATGCGGAGGACGGGGAGAAGGAAGAAGCTCTCTGCGGGCACAGTGAGAAGCTGGCGATTGCTTTTGGAGTACTGAACGCGACGGAAGGGAAGCCCATTCGTGTGGCTAAGAATTTGAGAGTTTGCGGAGATTGTCATGAAGTGGCTAAGTTCATTTCCTACATGACGGGGAGAGAGATCATCCTAAGAGACAGTAATCGGTTTCACCATTTTGAACAAGGGAGGTGCTCTTGTAGAGGTTATTGGTGAAACATACAAATAAACAAACCAGAAATTGAACCAAATTTGCCTAGGGGCCTAAATAAGATTTTTTTAGCTCAGAAGGACACAAAGTAAAACAATCAAAATGCTGCAGCTCAAGAGAATCGAAAATACGCCCAGTCAAAACAAGCGAAAGCAATAATCTTAACATGAAAAGAAAATGAACTCAATTATAGAAGTTGTATTATGTTTTTTACCTGAAGCAGATGACCCAACTTTCATCGTTCGGTATCCTTGTATAGTCGAATGACCCAACTTTCATCGATCGGGTATCGTTGTACAGTCGAAAGCTCAATTGAGCGCTTGTTTGACTCGAGCGTCTTTTGCAGCTTGATTTTTTTCAAAAAAAAAACTTTCAGATTTTTGACGGGGAGATGAGTTGAAAGTGGCTCAATCCAATGTCTGAGTCTCAAGTTTCATCACGTCGAGAGATTCCCCCAGAGTTACATTCTCTATTGTGTCGGGATATTCTGCAAGTCGAATAACGAGCTACGAACATCATAACATTAGAAGACTTCAGCGAATCTGAAACCAAGACGCCAGCGCTAAAAATGTATGTTTGGTTAAACTCCTTTCTCTATTCTCAATGCTGCAATGCCTGTTGCGCGCAGTGAGATGTGGCTGAAGGCGGGAAAGGCAAATTATGTTTTCAAATAGGGGCATTTTCTTAAATAAGTATTATTTTCAAATGTTATAAATAGAGTGCGGGAGAAGAGTTGTATGTTGATGTCCCCCAGTTCTCAGAGCGGGAGATTGCCAATGTGCAAATAGAGGGTTGGTCTTGTGTGTTCATCGTTTTCTTGTTCTGTCGTGTGAATTGGATTGTAATGTTTGCTTCTTCAATAAAAGTGTTCTAGGTTTCTTGTTGCAATTTAATACGCTTCCGGTGAACGCTGGTATCAGAGTCAAACCTGGGCGGTTGATGACGGTGGCGGAAGGAACGCGATTTCATGATTAATAGTCTGGCATGGAAAAGATCCGACGGACTCAAGCTGCTATGGCGAAAACTCTGCAATCTTTGCAAGATCAGCAGAATCGGACACTGGAGGAGTTCCGCGAGGTTCTTCGAGATCTGCGATCTAATAGAATACCAGAGAATAATGGTGGTACGTCTTCTTTTTCTTCTGGAGTAGCTCGGCCGACTTCTTCAATGTCGTATCAGCCTTCTTCAAGATTTTCTCGCATTGATTTTGCACGATTCGACGGCTCGGTGGCGTTAGAATGGCTTTATAAAAGTGAGCAATTCTTCAAAATCGATGGAACACCGAAGGATTTAAAGGTGAAGATGGATGTTGTGCATAATTTTAGAATGGCTAATGCATAATTTTTTTATTGGTCACAATTTTTGAAAAAAAATCACCGAATAAAAAACTAACGACTGTACTTTAAACAAGTAATTGTAATTTGTAAAGCCTATATAGAACATTGAAGAGACCGATCGTTTCCGTAAATAATCCAAGTTCTCGATTTCCCAAACCCTTGGACTCCTCATCGAATATAAGTAGGAAACACAAGATCGAATAATTTAACATTTTCGTGGAACACTCCACGCTCCGGCAGAGGAGACTAAATTGGACAGTCTTAGCCCGGGAGCAATCAAGCGCGTAAACAGTCGCAGAAAAAGGAAAAGCTAACAAGTCAATTTTTTAATGTGAAAAACCCGTTAACTTGGTGAAAAATCACGTGGCTGGATCTGTACTGGTCAAACCTTCAGTATTTGCAAGTTGTTGTACAAAGTTTTGAAGAGAATCGAGGGCGACAGACCGCCTCTCATTACATTTACTAGATAAAGAGAGAAAACAAAGCTCGGATGGTGATTGACCACCGCTTGCGAAGCTGAGTATTTATTCGTATGTTGTGGGGGAGTGATGCACTCGTCGTACTATGGAGTTCCCTGATGGTGCTTGGTAGCGGGATCGGCATGCCTTGCCATCCTGGGACTTGCATCTCGGAAGCTTGAACGGTGCGCTCTGTACAACTTAACCTCTGTGACTTGCTCCTGTTGCGTTTAGAGGAGTCTGGAGTGGTTGACTTGTTTTCGAACGTTGGGTTTGTTGCTGAGTTGAGGGCGCTAGAAACACTGAGCATGTCACTCGCCTGGATGTAGTTGAGAGAAACTTCGCGGGCTATGAAGTTGGTCTTGTAAACTACTTGCGTTGAAGTGTGCTCTCAGAGCTTGTCTGGAGAGCCGGTCGCACTGAACACGGGCTTGGAGCAGAGTGCACGGGGGCGCACTTGGATAGAGTGCGCGGGGGCGCACTTGGAGCGGAGCGCGCTCCGCGGGGACGTACTTGGAGCGGAGCACGCGGGGGCGTACTTGGAGCGGAGTGCTTGGTGACACACTTAAAGTGGAGCGCGTGGTGGCTCATAAGGAGGAAGTGCGTGCAAGGAAGAGGTGGGCGCGGGAGCGCGCAACGAAGCGACGCATGCTTGAGCGCGGAAGGAGGAGGCGCGCGCGGGAGCGCGCAAGTACGTGGTGCTCGAGTGGACATGCAAGGAAGGGGAGCGTGCAAGGAAGAGCCGTGTGCGGGATCGTGCAAGGAAACGACCCGCGCGGGAGAGCGCGTTGGGAGGAAAAATGGTGAAGAGAAAAATTTGTAGGAGGAATTTTCAGGAGGAAAAGAGAATGCAAATGAAAGAGGATCGGGTGCTATTTATAGATTTCAAGATGGCGACCCGGTAATTTTACCTGATAACTACCATACAGACGAACGAGAGCACCCGGATCGAAACACATGGATCACGGCTTTTACAAAAAAGAAGACTTTGCCCTCGGGCGATTTAAGCCCAATGGAAAATCCAACTGCCCCTCCTGCATGGTGTGGAGCTGTCCGGCAAGGCCGGTGGGGAGGTCGCCTGCACTAGGCGGACAAAGGGCTGCCCATACAGGGCTGCCTCAGGCTCCGGACTAGGCGGAGGTAAGGGGGCAGCCTGTCCCAGCGGGGAGAGAGTCATAGCGGATGAAGGCGGGGATCATGGAGTTCCACGAGAATATGTTCTTTTATGGGGTATTCGGTGAATGTGGTGGCAATGGCGGCAGGTGCGGATCTAGGGGGCTGTGGCTCAGGCCCCCCTCCCCCTCCAAGAATTTTGCAAAATGGTCAGTTAGTTTGAATTGCTCTCGTCAAGGCAATGAATTTTGACTACTTATACGTCAAAACGGTGGCTGGATGAGGGAGAAACGACTCCGATAAAATGCAGACGTTCAAAAAAAAATGTGTTGGAGAAAGTTGATGTCCGGCCCCACTTTTTAAAATTCGTAGATCCACTGGATGGCGGTAACATTATGGAGTTGGGAGTAGATGTTGATGAGATTGGTGGTGAGAAGAACGTCGGAAGAGAGGCCGGAGATAAAGAGGAGAGAGTGCAGGATTCGGGCAGAATGAAGTGAGGTTCACGCCTTGCATATATCTTTAGAAAAAATAAAATTTAATCAATATTTAAGACCTGCTGATAGCCAAAATCAACATCCATATAACATCCCTCTTTAAAATTCGCCTGCAAGCAAAACCTGAAAAATATCTCGAAACTTCAGCCTATCCAAAAATAATATCTCAAAATCGGAGCTTATCCATCAATATATCTTTGCTTAATGCTTATCTTGAAATAATTTACAAACTTATTAGATATCAACAGGGACAAAAACAAACCGGTCTGAACAGATCGAGGCACATTTCTCTACAGTTGCTTCTGAAACCTCGTTGAGAGAGCAGGTGTGAAGAACTCGACGGCAAGCACGCCGGCCGGTGAACCCCAATCGACGATCAAAGGACAGCGGACGCCACAGCGTGAGCCCAGAACCGGAGATGATCCTTCATCACTACACCTTCACTTTGGGCTGGAATCCTCCAGTTCCTCAACACCCAGCTCATCTCCTCTTCCTCCGCAGCGTCCCACGCTTCGGACAGATAAGGCCTCGTAACCACGACCGGAACCTCCATCGCCGGAAAAACCGCCGGCAGTGAATCACCTTCATCCGCGGCCTTCAGCCGCTGGAGACCCGGCAAGATCGAAATCAGCCACGGATCCGATGCCTCTGCATCCGAAAACGTGAATCCTAGATCTATAAATCCCTTCACCTCCTCAAACTCCAGCTCCGATAGGCTTTTGCTCCGTTCCCTTCTCTCTCTTCTTTTTGCGCGCTGCGGATCTCGGCTTCGCATCAATCTCCGCTCCTTTCTTCCGCGGATAGCGATCGGCGGTGCAATGGGCTCAACATCCACTGCCGGAATCTTTCCGGAGGGAATTTTCTGGAGCGCGGGTTTCTGGATTTCGATATCCGTAGAGGATTCGAGCTCGTCGATCGTAGATCGGCTGTGGTAGCGGAGGAACAGGGTCGGAGATGACTCCGATGCAACAGAAACGGCCAGATCGGAATCGACGGAGATATCCGGTGAATCGTCATCCGGAGGTGGGAGCGTCGTCGGCGAGCTCCGATGGAGGACAAAGCGATGAAACCAGTGGAGCTCGAACAGAGCAAGGATGCCGTCTTCGCCTCCCATCCGGAGGAGCTGGAGTTTGTTCGATTTATTACTCCGGCGCCGTTTTTATACGATGATGACGGGAAATTTATTTCGGAATTGCCACTACGCCTTCTTCTTATTTACTAAAATAGCCCTTCTTTGGAAGGTTGCTGCTCCATCAGCGAGTAGGCTATTTTATTCATTCCAGCTGTTTCGGATTTTGGCCTGTTTAGTTTAATTTCATGTAAATTTAAAATCTAATCAAATATTGTCAGTTTTCACACAGCTCAACATTTTCAGATCTAACTCGTAAAAAATATTTTCTTTTTGATTTAAAGATAAATTAATCTTGATTTAGAATTAACTTAGAAATAATTACTCTTAAGTTTTGATAGGAGCAAGACTCCTTTTATAAGATTTTTGGGGTGCCGATAGTCCACCTCTCATGCCCCCACTATTTTAGTGGGGACATGAGTTTGAACGCCGTGTGCGATCCGCGCGCAGGGGATCTCTCTCCCGGCGTCCGTTTGGGGCTGGCCCGGCGGCGGCCCCCCTCTTTCTCTCCTCTCCGACGGTCGGCCGGCCCAAGGCAACCCCGCTTCCGGCTAGCGAAGCGGCATCGCCTTGCGGCTGCACCTTTGCGGCCGCATGGCGCAACCAACCCCCCCGGACGCCAGCACCAGGGGAGGATCCCCTCCCATGCCTCCTATGGCCGGCCGCGCCTTGCGCTCCCCGACCTCAGCCGGCCGCGCCTTGCGCGCCACGACCTCGGCCGGCCAGGCCTTGCGTGCCCCGACCTCGGCCGGCCGTGCTTTGCGCACCCCGACTTCGATTGGATGCACCTTGCGACCGGCCTAGGCCGAACTCTCCGTCGGTGTTGGCCGCTCGACCGGCGGCTGGCGCCGGGGGGCGCCCATCCCCGGCCAGCCACTTCCCGCACCCGGCCGGAGCCGCACCGGTGATTGGTGGCCGACCGGCACCTTCTTTTGGCGGGAGGGGGGTGACCGGCGCCGGAGTCAGCGGCCTCCCTCGCCCAGAAGGGGCAGTGGTTCCCCGTCAGCCACGACGTCACGCCCTTCCTCCAGCATCTGATCAACTCGTTGCGATCACGGTCGTCCAATTCGGGGAGAAACTGTCCGCGTAACTTCCACCGTTAGTGGGGCATCATGGTCATAATGACGACTTGCATTTAGCGAGTATTATACACTCTAAAACTATAATAAAAATATTAATATCAGTGGTTACGGTGTGCGGATAGCCGCCTAACCATTGTAACCAACCCCGGGAGGTTATAAAAGGAGCCTCAAGCCACCTCATTTTTCACATCTCTCCTCTGTGCTTTCTTCTTCCTCAGTCAGAGCTCTGTCGGAATTCTCCAACGAGCCACCATTCCTCCCCCAGAGTCCTCCCGCGTGCCATCTCCGCTCCATTAGTAACTCGACAAAGTGTGTGGCATCACCATGAAGAAGACACTCTGCCCATTGCAGGAAGAAAGCTTGTTTGCGCTCAGCCTCCAGAAAACTTGATCCAAACATACTCCGCGCACTCCGCGCTCGTTCACGCACCAAGATTGTGGAAGCTAAACCTTGCGTGTAGCAGCCTGTTGCTCGCCGAGCGCCTAAGAATCTCTCTCATCTTTCAAGTGTAACGAGGAGCGGCCCGTCGCCCTCAATTCTACAAACAAGTTGTAACCTGAGCTGATGGTGGAATTTGACCGGCACAGATTCGCTCACGTGGTTTTTTACCCAGTTGAGAGGTTTTCCCACATAAAAACATTTTGTGCATTTACTTCTTAATTTTGTGACCGATTGCACACTCGACCGCTCTTGGGCTAAGACGGTCACGTTCAGACCGATTTAGGAGCGTCAAGTTAGACAGCAACAAGTTTATATATTTAAAACTCAAAAATAATTGATTGTGTTATATGCTATATAATATGTGTGAATTTTAGTTCAGTATAAATTAATTATGAATGTAATTTGTGCTCTGTTTCATTAAATCAAGGAAAAAATAAGGGATGTAAGCATGCATATTACGATAATTTAGTTTTAGTTGTTGCCACCTAATACGAAAAGGTTTGATGTCTTCATCCAAACGAAATATAATACATAAGCTCAGCTAATAGTTTTTATTTTCTAATAGTTATGTTTGATTCGGTTTTTTCCAATTACCCAATCAACAAATTGAACCGAACCGAATCAAAATAATGTCGATTTTTAGTTCACCTAAATCAAAACCGAGCCGAACTGATCGGTTCAGTCTTAAAATCGGTTCGTCTTTATCGGTCAGGTTCAGTCAGGTTCAGTCCGTTTGGATTTTTTGGGGGATTGTTATCCGCAGATTGAAAATGACTATTCGCAGATTATTACTATTAGAAGACCCAAAAACTCTTAAAATTGTTATTCGCAGAAATCATTGTTATTCGCAGACCAACATTAAAAGTAAAAAAAATCAAGATGTGTACCAGCACCACAAGTACCACCAAAATTCGAGCTTACATAAAAGTATACATAACCTGCATCAAAAAATATGAAGCACTAGCACCACAAGTGCACACAAAATATCAAGTCCATCAAAATATATATAACCTGCATCAAAAATATGAAGCACTAGCACCCCAAGTGCTCAAAAAATATCAAGTCCATCAAAATATGTATGACGAAACGCTAATCTGAGATGCTCTTCTCATACTCTTCAAGCAGAGCTTGTGTGGCAAATAATACTCCTCTTCTAGTAGCCAGTGGCGGATCCAGAGGGGGCAAGGGGGGCCCGCCAAGAATTTTGAAGTTTATGTAGGTTTAGTTTTTATTAATTATAAAATAGAAGTTATGTATATAATATAAATATATATATATATATATATATATATATATATATATATATATATATATATATATTTATATACAATTAATAAGTCATGTGAATTTATTTTCAGATTCAATTTCTCTCTCCTAGACAGAAAGAGATCGTCTCTCTCGTCTGAGTCGTCTCCCTCTCCTCTTTCCGCTAGGGCTCGCTGAGAGCCTCTTAGGAAGAGCTCTTCCCTAACAGTGGCCGCCGGTTGACAAGCTAATTCAGCAAATTTTGACAAGCTAATTTGGTTAATTTTGACACTTTCGATCTCAACAGCGACTACATAACGGTAATTTTCTGCTATGAAGCTTATTAAAACAAGACTGCGCAACAAAATGGAGGATGAATTTCTGGCAAATTGTATGACTATCTACATAGAACGGGAAATAGCAGAGAAGATCGAGAAAGATGTGATCATTGATTAATTCTATGAGTTAAAAAATCGGCGTGCACAAATAAAATAAGGTAACATCCATATTGTAATTTTTCTTTTATTGAATTTCAAATTAGAAATTTTTTTGCTTATTATATTTTGATTCACAATTTTTTGGGCTCCCCCTTACTTCGAATCCTGGATCCTCCTCTGGCAGTAGCTGCATCTCTACCTAAAGATCCACCAAGATCCTTGATGCGAAAAAAGTGAAGTACATTGGGCGGGGCGAGCGGCGAATGGCGATCGATTCTTCTTCGCCGGCGAAGTACACAGAGTGGCGAGCGGCGGGGCGATCGATTCTTCTTCGTCGGCGAGCGGGGTCAGCGGCGGATGGTGAGCGGAGCGATCGGCGGATCGCGAGCGGTAGATCGCCTCCTTCCAGAGAGAGCAGGTATCGGAGGAGAAGAAACTAGGGCTTTAGTTTGAGAATAAAAAAAATAGGAAACCGCCTGAGCCTTTGAACAAAAAAAAAGGTTTTTTTCAGTCTGCGAATAACAATCCTAATTGATATAAGCAAACAATATTACGCTATCCGCAAACCAGTTTACTAGTTTTTTAGGGTTTTGGGTTTTTTATATCCGCAAACTTGGTCTTCTTCCGCCGCAACCCACGCGAAATCAGCCGCTTCTGCTTCCACCCCCACCTCCGTCGCTTCTGCTTCCGCCAGCCCGCCACCGCTCCTTCTTCACCGCCCCCCAGGTCGACGCTCCTGGTTCCGCCGCTCGGTGAGCTTTCATTCCTTGCTTCCGCCGCCCGCCTCTTCTCTGCCGCACCCCACGGTTGATCGCACAGGTTTGCCCTTCTTCTTCTTCTCGTCCTCCTTCAGCCTCCTTCCCTTATATCTTTTCTCCATCAAATCAAACCAGGCTTCAATAGAACGAGGAACATTCCTGGATCTATATAGCATCCTCAAGTTTGCATTTATGTTCTTAGATGATCCTATATAACTTATGTAATTCTCACTAGAAGTAGTATCTTCCTTTAAATATTGACATCTCTTTTACATTCGCAATCCTGAATTCTTTGGAGTCCTGTGAAATCTTGGTTGAGGCATGTTCCCTAATCCTTGTTTTCATGTTACTCTCCAATTTTAAACCCAGCATGGTTGCACCAAGGAGCACCACAAATTTGGGAACAAATTTGAAAATGACATAATTTGATCAGTCCACTTCCTATTATTTTAAAGATTCATGATAATTATAATAAGAGAACTCTATTAGACTGTCAATTCACATCATAATAAACTGTTTTTCATCAAAGAGGCGCCACAATCACCAAGTTTAGTGATCCTGTCCAATAACTCTAAAGCTTAGTTTTTATTAATTATCCAACATTGAGTGCTCAAATTTCTTTGTCTAAAAGCAATCTTTAGTGAAGTTCTCTAAAGCTTAGTTTAATTTTTTTTTATATGCAAGTTCATATGTACTATATTGGTATGTGTTAGTGAATGATTCATATACTTTAAAGATCTTTGATGTAGAAAATAATTTGTTTCTATCCCATCATTTGTCAAAATAATTAGTACTTCAAATAATTAAGTGCTTCGTACCATTTTATTGTAGGTTTGAATATCGTGCAATTGGATCATGTCTGAGATGTTGATGGACCAGAAACAGTCCTCTTTAATTGTGTGTGGTATGAAGTATACCATCAGTATGCATTTTCAAATAACGTTGTTTGTATTGTTAGTTAATATTCCTTTCTTTTTGTTGTTGGACATGTAGACCCAAATATTCAAAATGTCGAACAAGCTCAAAAAATTGAAGTTGATGTCAGCTCACATTTTGAAACCAAAATTATGTTTCGGTCTAAGGAAGAACTTGTTGATTGGGCTCGTCAGGTTGGGAAAAACATTGGCTATGTTGTAACTATAAAAGGATCAGATAAGATTGATGGGCGGTTAAAACCACGTGTGTTCTTAGGTTGTGACAGAAGTGGACACTACCGGGAAAATCAAAACAAAAAGGGTTGGGTAAAGAAGGGTCTCCGTAGAACAACGTCCAAACGTTGTGGTTGTTTATTTTCGCTTAAGGGACAAAAGGAAGCAAATGTAGAAGAATGGAGGCTTCAAGTACTGTGTGGTGTGCACAACTATGATAAAGTACATTTAGAAGCGCATGCATACGCCGGTAGATTAGACGTTGAGGAGGAAAAATTAGTCGAGCAAATGTATGGTGCGGGCGTGAAACCACGGAAAATACTATCCACTGTGAAATCAAAAAACATTGGAAATGTTACAGTTATCCGAACAATTTACAATGCAAGAGCAAAGCTACTGAAAAAAAATATTAGAGGATCGTACTCCGATACAGTTTCTATACAAGTGCATCGACAACGCAGATTATGTTAGTTTCAATAAAGTCCAAGAAAACTCAAATAAACGACTTAGTTTATTTTTTGCACATCCGATTTCGATTAAGCTAACAAATATGTTTCCATTAGTTTTTCAACTTGATTGCACGTATAAGACCAACAGATATCGAATGTCGTTACTATGCATAGTTGGAATGACATCAACCACCAAGTCATTTTTTTCATGTTTTACCTTTATGTCTGATGAAACTCAGTCAAGTTATGAAAGAGTCTTGCAATGTTTTAAGTCCATTTTTGAGCCCGAATATTTGTCATCAGTTATGATTACAGATAGAGAGGTTGCTTTGATGAATGTTATTGCCAATGTATTTCCACACACGAAAAATATTTTATGTCGTGTGCACATTAATAGAAACATTCTAGCCAATTGTAAGAAGATGTTCAGTAGTGGCAAGAATTTCGAACGTTTCATGAAGGTATGGCAAAGGTTGATTGAAGTTGGTACGGAAAGTGATTTCAATGTTGCGTATAATAATTTGGTTATTGAATTTTCATCCTTACACTCTAATGTACTGGGTTATGTTAGTACCACTTGGTTAGAGCCTTATAAAGATCGTTTTATTTCCGCATGGATCGATAAGTACTTCCACTTGGGCAACTCATGTACAAATCGTGTGGAGGGGGACATAGCCAATTGAAAAAAAAAATAGAGATTTCAATTGGTAATTTGACCACTATATGGAACACTTTCGATCAAATGATGAAGCTTCAACATACAGAAATTAAACGGTCGTTTGGCGAGAGTTGCATCAAAGTTAGCAAAGATTTCACAAGTGCATTGTACACAGATTTAGTGGGAAAGATTTCTATACAAGCCTTGACATTAATTAAAGAAGAAGAAGATTTAGTTAAAAGAGGGAGACAGTTCAAGTTAGTACATGAGTGCTCGCACTATAAAAAGGTATACAATGGGGTTGTCATGCGCACATGAACTTTTTCCATATATTAATAACTCCAAAGCACTCCCTTTATAGCTAGTTCACGGGCATTGGAAAAAGTTAGTCCTAAATGAGAATTTTGAGGTGGACTTGGAGGACAATATAGACATGGAGCTTGAAGGGGTGGCCAAAAAATTCTATGACTCAACTTCACAACAAAAAAAGAAATCAAGAGGAAACTAAGAGAAATTATAGATCCAACCTTTAGCCAAACTATAGAGCCAAATGTACCGATCAAGTTAAAAGATAGGCCAAAGGGAAGCTACAAAAAATTTAAGGAGGTCGTAATGTCTACAAAATGCCTCCCTTCTCATTTTGAATATGCATTATTGGAGGAGAAAGCCGCGGAAATAAAAAAAAGAAAACAAAGAATGAAGTTGTCGGTTCGCAAAAACACAAATTTTGTTACAAAGATTCAACATCATTTTACACCCTTTTGGTCTACCCATATACTTGATGCCTACGACGTTGATGGTGACGGTCATTGTGGCTATAGAGTAGTAAGTGATGCATTGAATGTAATTGGCGGTTGGCACCAAGTACGAAAGGATCTATATTGGAAGCTTGAAACTCGGCGTGTTTTGTATGATGATATATATGGTAGCAACCGGAGATTAGAGTTATTGGACTCTCTACAGTGCATAGAAACTATTGCGTCATTTGATAAATGGATGACACTGCCGGATATGGAACTAGTTATATGTTCATGTTACAATGTAGCAATGGTTCAGCTGTCAAAGATGCAAAGTTTGACATATTTTCCACTTCATTCATCAATGCCGGAGGTTCCAACACTTATTTGCATTGGGTTTATAAATAACAATCACTTCATTCGGCTAGTTTTGAGTGCTTGCTCACCGATGCCACATATGTTGCCTTCATGGATTACATATCACGAACAAGTTGCGAAAAATTGGAGAGTGCATTACAACGAACGGTTGCAAGGACCACCGTCGGCAACGAGACAAAGTACATTCCTAACATTGGATGATTGATAATGAAAAGTGGTATGTATAGGTTATTTATTCAATTTTACTTAACGTTTTTTTCAAATGGTAATGTTACAACTTTTACTTAAAGTTTTGTATGATGATATATTATTTTCTTCATTTTTGCAGGCTAAAAGATCGGTGTGAAGCAATGTCATATTTGGCTACAATCATGACTTATTTTGCATGTTAACTATATTCGTATGAACTTTAGAAAAATTGAAATTAATTATATTTTGAATGATTTTTGGAAAGTTTATTAATATATATGTAATTGTGGTGCCATTATTTACATTTATTTAAAATTTTATTGTGACTAACTATTATGTTTGAGAATATCAAATTTATAAAACAGTGGTTTGCGGATAACAATTATGTTTGCGGATAGCTAATTTAAAAAACAGTGGTTTGCGAGTATCAAATGTTTGCAGATAGCGAAAAATGATTTGCCTATATCAATTCCCTTTTTTTATGCACACCTGACACCCCTTGCAGGGAAAATTAATTTGAAGGTGGGGCTCACCATCTTATGTTTAGGAATTTCTCGGCGCCATCCTTCAGTCACGTCGGCCTGACTTGTCCACGCGTAGAGCTGACTCAGCATATTTATTGAGGTCTCGCCGGGAATAATTATTGAAGTGTCATCTAGATTCGTGCATCCATTTTGATGGTGGGCGAAGATCAATTCGGGTGCATGAGTGCGCGCTCCCGCAGCATATAAAAATTCCCAGCAATTATCATGTGAAGTGAATTTTGAATTTTCTTTTTGGAGGAATTTTGTCATTTTGACCCGCCAAATTTTCTCCGCCTGTTGGCCCCTATCTATACGTCAAGTTTGAGCTGACGTGGCATTAAATTATTGGCCGAACGCATCAAGATGGGTCCACTCAGCGTGTTTTATAAGCTCTTTCTTTGAAAATATCAACTAATTATTATCATTTATCAAACACCTATAAAAAATAAAAACGTCTTTTTAAAAAATCACTATCAAATATATATTATTAAGCTTAAATAAGCAGACAGCCTTCGTCTTTTTTTATATAAAAGAAAAATTAAATCCAACTCAAGGAGTGAGAAAGAAAGAAGAAGCTCTCATATTCTCTGGGATTGGGGGATACCTCTTTCCCAAGAGCAGTCATCAACACATCTTCTTTGAAAAATAATTGACTACTTTGTTGGCAACACGACCAACAAGGGAAACACGGGCCTTGGTCTATTTAATGGGCTTAAATTTAGTAGAAAAGATGAGGTGGCCTATTACCTATAGCTCAGTAAGATTTACCGCACAGGAGAGATTGCCTTTGAGATCGTCGAGGCCATTCATGTCGAGATCGTCGAGTCGAGGCCACCACACCGTGAGTGGAAAAATTAGCTAAACTGTACCGTGCATTGCGTCTTCCAATGGCTACGAGTGCATCAACACTCGCGCTGAGATGCGTGCGCGAGATAGATGCACTTGCAGCTTGTACCCCATGCTTCCCTTTTTGACGGAGGTCTGGGCATCTAAAAGCAGGGGTCTGTCAGATCTTTTGTGCACGCCAATTTATAGGGGTCTTGTATTTTTTCTTTAATAAATGAAGCAGAAAGGAGCACAAAAATTCATTTCCTTTGTTTTCTTCCACACAGTGAAGCATGATATGCAACAATTTTTTCTCTAGTTCTAGTGTTCTGAAAGCGAAGGAGGCGCTCTCGAGCTTTACATCAGCTTTGATCTGCGTGCCCTTAATTTGAAGGAATTTTGGGATGCGAATAGCTAGAATCCCTCTCCCCCACCCCCACACACACCTACCCACTAACCCTATGATAGGAACCGCCCCAAACCTACGCGCGCATGGCGAAACCGGCGCACTGACGAAGGCCAACCACCCGGGCGCAAGGCCGCCGCACTACCACGCGCTCCGTGTGTGTTCGTCGTGAGCCTCTGCGGCCGGGCCGCCACTGTCGTCTTGTGTCCCTCGACCGCACCCCTTCCGCACACGGTCGTAAGGATCCACAATCGTCGCACACCATGCAACCCTTTGGTCATGCGACCGAGCTGCCCTCTGGCTGAGCGGCTTCGCGCTCCATGTGCATGGTCGCGGACCTCTGCGGTTGGCCGCCACCGCCATCGCCATCGCGTGGTCCTCCGGCCACGCGACAGCCTTCGGGAGCGCGGCTTCCACGCGCAGTCATAAGGGCCCACAACCGGCCATCCCCGCATTGTGCGGCCCTACGGCTTGCGGCCGCTCGGCCATGCACTCCGAGTACATGGTCGCGAGCCCCTGCGCTTGGCCACCGAGCGGCGTCGTGGGGCCTAATGGTCGAGCATGCTGCGACCATGAGGCGTCGCAGTTGGCCGCCCAGCCGACCACCGCGGCCTCGCCCCCGACCGGACCTCGCCAATCGATCCCCCCTCTAGGGGCGGGTGGCCGACCGCACGGCCGGCCCCTCCACCGGTTGTTCCTCGTCGGGCGGGTCCCGTCGTCGGCCAACCCCTTAATCCTTGCAGGATTGCTCTCCCCAGATCGGTCCCTTGGCTGTTGTCGAGCACCATATTCCGATCGTCGGGTAACCACCTCGGCGTAACCACCCAGATAATATGATGGGTGTGCGCATATTGAATCCCCAAAAAAATGTCATAAAATATAATAAATCAGTCTACGTATAACACATAAATTGGTTATGATGTGTGAATAACCACATAATCACCATAATCCCCCCCCCCCCTCAAAAAGCTATAAATACGACTATAGGACCCTCCTTCCCTTCCATCCTTTTCTCCTCTCGCTTCACCTCCTACGCACGAGAGAGATCCTCAAGAAATCCCTTGTAGATTTCCTTGCGCTTTCGAAGATCTTTGGGCATCTTCAAATACATATGGAAGATCTTTGATCTTCTTTGAGATCCCCTGCACAGGTTTTGTAAGACCCTCCTCCAACTAACCTAGACCGGGCCGGATCGGAACGGGCCTTACTGCCCAAGATGGTCGTCATACGCTTTCTAAGTGGCAATAACCTGCTCTCTAAGCATAGAATAATCATCTTGTCAGGCTATGAAATCTCTTCACATTACATCAGATCACGGCGGAAGTAATTCAGAAACCAACATATATATAACTAAAGGTCGTAGCTGTAAGACCCCCCTCCCGGAACACAAAACACGGCACAAGGGGAGTCTTATGCCCAGAGTAGCCGCCTTGCGGTAGCACTAACACACGAGTTAATCTGTACTACAAGACGCCTATTCCGCCGGCTACAACCAATATCAATGTACTATGCCAATCCAATCATAAGATAGAAAGAAAGTCAATTCACACATTGTTTTATGTCCAAAACGAAGCGGAAAATAAGAAGCATAACGAGCTTCTAAAATATCAGAGTCTAAAAATTGTTTGCCAAGAAGGCTACAACAAAACACTCACAACTGTCACGGACGGTATCGACGGTACCGTCACCTCAGGTTCTGTCGTCCGGGCCTGGATGTCCTGCTGCTGGCCTATCTGCGGGGTTTCCTCCTAAAATGAAAGACGTAGCAACCGTTAGTCATAAAGACTAAGTGACTTCACATCTGCTCCCCCGGCGACTCCTCGGCACCGGGCGGAGAAAGGAAACAAGTACAATATGTATATATATAACAGGAGTAATCAAGCAGGTGACAAGGAACTGGTAAGGATAATATCTCTACGAAGTAAGCTAACAGTTCTATTAAATCAAATAATTAATCAGCAGGTAATCTACAACAGGAACAGTAACTTAACTTATTAGAGTGCCCATACAAACTTATAAGTTAAGGTTCGGCTTAACAGAAAAGTAGCTCATCGTATAAGAGTGTCCATACAAACTTATACGATAATGATCTTGTGCATGATATGAATGGTATGGTATGAATGCTATGCAATGACCGACCCATGTTCACACACATGCAAGTTGCTATGTCGACACAGACTTGAAGTTCCCACTTTTCAAGCAGGTAGCTAACCTCTCAGCGTCAACCGTCGTGGCCAGACGGTGACAGTGGAGCGGGCGTCTCCACTACTAGGTGGCATCCACACTACATGTCCTAGGCCTCCGTACGCCTCAACGCTAAGAACACAACAGCGGAGCTCACACGAGTACTACGACTCAGAAGGGGTCTTGGGTAGATGTGCACATAGAACACAACCCAACCTGGCCTTTGATTTCGAATCGGAAGGAACCTCGGAATCGCACGAGGCGCAAGCCCAGCCGTTCTCATGGCACGGAGGAGACCTCGGGTTATGGACACCAAGTGTCTAGCCCTACCGCCCAAGGTCTAACTATTGGCTCCCATCGGTGTGACGATTGGCGAGCCCGTAGACCTGCCACATTCATTATCTCCGTATCGCGACACATCGAGTCGTCGCACACCACATGCACTATCACAACTCACTCGATGCTACCCGTAGGGAGACTACATCTCTAAGCATCGGTTATCAACAAAACCCATTAGGCTCGGATCCCGGGTACAAAATACTCTCTCAATAGAGTTCCTCTCATTCATAACCATCTATTCAATTGATCACCTCAATTCATCACAGGATAGATATAATCTACAATCAAGCTCAACCTCCATTAATCACTAGCCATCCTATCTCAATTCACATCACCATTAACCTAGATGGCTACCAATGTTGAGCACAACATTCATAAGGTTAACTATAGCATCATAATCAAAGGAGCCAAATGATATAAATTGCACATCATAACTTTCACAAGAGTACACTTAGTCATGAGTTAACATGAACATTATTATTATATAGCTTGCCACCAAAATTGGAATTCCTGGAGCTACAGGAATCCGCTATAAAAGCTCAACCCCTCGTTGGAAAGGTATTCGCGAGGGCTACGACTTTCATGTTAAGTCGGAAGCCCAGATCTGGTCGCATCACATCAGAAATTTGACTCGAAGTCTGCTGCGTACAGGATACGGATTTCCTGGACATATTTCCCCCAATAGCAACAGACTCGAACGGACTTTCCCGTGGCTACAGGTATCGCCTGGAAACGTACAACCACTCGTTGGAAAGGTATCTTCGAGGGCTACGACTTTCGTGTTGAGTCGAAAACCCATATATGAACAGAATACCTACGAAACTGGCAGCGAAGATCGCTGCGTGCAGAAGTCAGATTTCTGCACGCATATTAAGGTGAGATGAACGACATCCGTTCATCTTCCTTCTTGCACCGACCTCCCAAAACTCCTCCAGACATTCGTACACCCTTATTCACCCTCACAAAGCCGCACTTCTCCACGAATCACTCTCTCATCTTCACTTTGAATGATGGAGAGGTTAAAGAAGACTAAAAGCCTAGAAAACAACCTAGGCATGGCTTCCCCTAAGAAATCTCCTCTTCACCATCAAGACTCTATGGAGTCGATATCTCTCCTAGAATATAACTACAGATCTAGCACCAAGGGAGAGGGGAGGAAGATCACCTCGTTTCCGGCGGTACCAACATTCCCGGCCATGGATCTAGTCGTTCTTCTTTGCGGCATCCCTTGCTTGGTGCTTGTTCTTCACGACAAAGGAAAGAGAGAGAGAGAGATCGAGAGAAGGCCGCCTACAAGAGCTCCGACTTCCCTCGGCTCCAACGGTTTGTGATATCCGCGATGACGGCAAGGGTTGATCGGCGCAAGGCTAGGGTTCGGCTTTAACGTCCCTTTATAAGCCGATGTATTAGGTTATATCTTCTGCCACGTGCCAACGCCCCATTGGACCGCTCATAATGGGTCATATTGAAGTGACCCGGTCCAAGGAATCATCCAGCACGAATCCCGAAGCCCGGTTCGGTCCGCTTGTGCAAGCCAGCGAATCTGCCTGGGCGAAGAAAACGCACAAGTCAAATTCGGCGGGAATCATCTGTCATTCTCGACGATCGGCGAGAATCGTTAGGCATTCTCGACGAATTCATCGGGTATCAACAATGATACCCGACGATTTTCCCTTAGCCTAACTTATCGGAAATCTGGCATTGAGTGCGTTGAGTATTCTCATCGATACTCGACGATCGGCGAGAATCACCAGACATTCTCGACGATTTTCCCTTCGGCAATTCCTATCAGAAAATCCGGCGTTGAGAGCGTTGAGTATTCTCATCGATACTCGACGATCGACGAGAATCACCAGGTATTCTCGACGATTTTCCCTTAGGCCATTCCCATCGAAAATCTGACGTTGAGAGCGTTGAGTATTCTCATCGATACTCGACGATCGGCGAGAATCACCAGGTATTCTCGACGATTTTCCTTTAGGCCATTCCCTTTCGATCCGTTGGATATCACCCAACCCTACACTCCATCCAACGCACTTGACACCTTTTGCCAGTGCGCCCCGAGCCCGAGTAAAGTCTCTTGACTCAAAACTCGTGTGAGGGGCCTAGAGCGAATTGGGACGTTACAGTAGCCATAAATTTATGTATATAGTCCGACTGAGCTAAAAAAAACTACAACACTCTCTCTACTTCTACTAAGCTAATGACTCGCATCTCTAAGGTCCGGAGAAAAGATAGGAGCGTCAGTTCTTGTGGGCTCTATAATGGGTACTGTATCAAGCAATCATTGGGCCTCACGCTGCTCCATCTTCTAAAAATGATGTACAACATGTTAGTCAAAGACTAAGTGCATTCACACTTCTTCCCTAAAATCCCTAAAACTTGAACATAAGTGTGAGACTCAATAATAGTTGAAGCATAAAAGTTAGCATTAGCATATATATATATATATATATATATATATATATATATATATATATATAGAGTGCTGATCTTATGCGCACCATTTAGGGTGCGCACAATGCGCACAACCCATTTAGAGGCATTTTTTGAAAAAGTTGTCAACATCAAAGTTGTAGATCTCATCGATACGAACAACTTTCATGTTAACCACTTTTTAATTTGAAGCCGTTTAGGCCCCCGATTTGGAGCCCGAAAAATCTGGGGCGTAGTACATGAAGGACGCCCCAGATTTTTCGGGCACCAAATCGGGGGCCTAAACGGCTTCAAATGAAAAAGTGGTTAACATGAAAGTTGTTCGTATCGATGAGATCTACAACTTTGATGTTGACAACTTTTTCAAAAAATGCCTCTAAGTGGGTTGTGCGCATTGTGCGCACCCTAAATGGTGCGCATAATAACATTTCCCTATATATATATATATATATATATATATATATATATATATATATATATATATATATATATATATATATATATATATATATATACGAGTGCCCGACACGGGGCTCCGCCCTTATGGCTACGCGCCACAGTACATGCCCAGCAACGGTGGGCTTCGCCCGCACCCAGCCGCACTGAATTTAGGGCGGCATCGAATTTTGGCTCAGTGCCGACGCGTCATGATTCGATCTCCAAATTGTACCTAATTTATTTTATTTATTATTATATTTTAATATTTTCAATATTTTCTTCCCCCTCTCTCTTCTCTCCTTCTCTTTCATCCGCCACTTTTTTTCAACCACTTGTCTCTCCCTTCTCTCTCTCCCAAGTGTCTCTCCTCTCATAAATAACCGCCTCTCTCTCTCTCTTTTTCTCTCTCCTCCATCTCTCTTCCCGCTCTCTCACCCTCCCATATATTTATCCGCAACACTAAGCTCCCCCTATCTCTTCTCTCTCTTTCTCTCTCTTTCTCTCTCTCTCCCATCCCTCTCCTGCTGTAGCTTTAGGATATCTACTTTTTTCTTGTTTTGATCATCAGATTTGATCGAACAGTTGGCGAACAATGGACTCAGATCTAACGGCTGATATTAATTTAATGAATTTATAATTCATGTTAAAAGTACTTCTTTTATATATGGTAAAGATATATATATATATATATATATCACTAGCACTTTTTGTGTCTATAACAGCTTCCACTACTTGACAAGAAATAATTCAGGCAGACAGTCGTCTTATACGTAGCATGATCGTATTGCTTCAACTCTTGATGAAGAGCGTAGCGATTGAGGAAGCTCATTATTTAGGGTTAACCTTGAAAAGATATCTCTTCTCCAATTTAATCCTGACTAATGCTCAAACAAATAAATCACTTACCCCAACTAAAGACCCATAATAGAGTGCAAAAATGAAAGCATTAATAAATTGCAGTAAGAAATATGTGGTAAAGAAAATGCTGCTGAAAGTTAAGTACATGAATTGAAATACTGGAAAGAACTGCAGTAAATAAAATGCTGAATTAAAATGAATTGCAGTAAATAAAATACTAAACTGAAATGAACTGCAGTAAAATACTGAACTGAAATATATGTAGTGTTGAAGGCGTAAAAATCCCTACCTCAAATATTTAGATCCAAGTGCAGTCTGAGGTTATTGATTCTACGGTCGAATGCCATAATACATATGGCTAAGGCAAGAGAGAGAAATATCTATAAGCACCCCCCCATGTGCTTCAGCAGGGAGGTCCCACAACGTGCCCAATAGTTTTGAAGAAATTTTCTCTCCGCCACCAAAAGGTTGGGCGAGATACGAGGAAGGCATGGATTTGGCAAGTATCCAAGTTGGTGGGATCTCAACATCTTCCAAAGTGCCATTTTTAGTATCCATGAGGGTCTATTTATAGACAAAACTTGGGGGGAGGGGTATGTAGGCGAAAATATCCAGCCCTATGAGGTTGCTACTCACCCATACTAGCGAGGTACAAGGACTACTAGCCTAAGCTTGTCTCTGCTCACCCAAGCTCGTCTCTACTCGCCCAAGCTCGCTTATGCTCGCCCAAACTTGCCTCTGCTCACTTCTACTTTCCCCTACTTGCCTCTGCTCTCCTTGTGAGGTTTGTGAATAGGCATATCCTTAGATATTTTTGATCTCGATAAATTATGGGTTATACACACAATACTGAAAGAAATTGTAGTAATTTAAATACTGAATAAAAGAATAGAATAAGAAAAGTTCAGTTCTTCATTTCCATCTCTAGTTAATGAGTTAAGTTCAGCTCTTCACTCTGTATATAAGAGGTTTCTTTGTTCATAGGAGACAAGTTCTTCACTCCGTTCATAGAAGGCTTCTATGTTCATAGGAGGTAAGTTCTTCACTCCGTTTATAGGAGGCTTCTCTGTTTATAGGAGGAAAGTTCTTCACTCAATTCATAAGAGTATTTTTCATTTATAGGAGGCAAGTTCTAACAATATTGCGACGAGTTCTTTATACTTTACCGTATTATAGTCCGCCGATTATTTGAGTCCAATAGTTAATTTAGTTACACCTTCTATGATGACTTATCGAACTTGTGTTGATAGATTAGGGCTTTATTATATATAACTAAGCTGCTTGTTATAATCACATAATTCGATCGTCGAGACTTAAAATATCCGCAAGTGGTTTAACCCAAAATCTTTTAACCTCAATTGCTCACATCGAGACGAATCAAGTTTCTATTTTAAGCTCAATATTATTTCTAACGATTTGAACATCTTTTATTTGATAATTACCAAAGAGTCGGAAATTTATAAAACTAGAACCAGAGGTTCGAATTGCCCCAACAAATACCTCATAAAATCCTCAAGTTATTTTTGAGTTTCGATTGATCTTCGATAATTTAATTTTTCTCGAAAAAACTTTTCTTTTATATTTAAAAATAAGTCATATTTCAAATCATCAAACCACGATAGTGAGTTTAAAATATAAATGAAAGTGTATAGATGTCTACTTAAATCACTTAGAGGGGGGGTGAATAGGTGAGTTCAACGTCTAATAGCGGATTAAAATATTAAGAGCGAGCACACAAAACAAACACCATAAAACAACAAAATTTATAGTGGTTCCCCTATTTGGGTGCGTCCACTATCCCGTCTTGTCTATCTATTACAAAGGACTAGATTCAACTACTTCACCTTTCTCAGATTTAAATAAATCTTACAACTTGGAGTCACCACTCCTACTTCTTGGAGAACAACATCTCCTACACTCGGAGAAGAAACTCTCCTACAACTCGATCCTAGCACAAGGATCTACAATGCGGAAGATCAACTTCCTACATGTTGAAGCTTGAAGAGACAGGGCAGTTTGATGTCTAGCCGCCACTGTCAGCTTATCTCCTCGGTCTAGCGGTTTGGTTCTGCGGTCTGTTAGGTGAAGCCGCAGCGGCTGATTGTAGATCTACCGTAACAGCAGTCTGGGTGAAGTTGCATCGGTCTAGATGAAACTGCGACGGTCTGGGTGTAGCCACAACAGAGATAGATTGTTAGCCGCAACTGCGGTCTGGTGGGTCCCGCAGTTGCGGTCTGGTGGGTCCCGCAGTTGCGGTCTGGTGGGTCCCGCAGTTGTGGTCTGGCGGCCTGTTCCAGCAGTCTTCCCTGGCGGTTTTAGCGACTTTCCTTAGTTGCTGCTTGGTGTTCTGGTTTTCATTGTATAGTGGGCAGTTTGACCATGTCTAACCACCTAGGCCGCCCGACTTGTATTTAGTCTCACGTCGCTTGTTGTATTCTCTCATCTCTCCCAATTTCTATAAATAAGGGGGCATACCTATGTAATAATTATCTTTTTGGAGCAATAAAATTTATAGCTTATTAACTCTTGGCCGTTTTCTCTCTCATTTTTCACATGGTATCAGAGGGAAACGATTATTTGCTCCAATAAGATCGTGGTTTGTTTGTTTAACCACGCGGCCTCTTCTACCGGCTTCGTTCGCCTTCTTCCAGTTTGTCTGGTTTCTTTCCCTTCCCTTCCCTCCCTTCATGCTCGCTGTGCTTGCGACTTGTTTCCTTCCGGTCTTTTCTGTTTGCCCCGCTTTCCATGCTAACCGCGCTTCTTTGCGACTTGTTGTGTTTGCGCGGTTTCTCCTATTTATTGCGAGTTACGCTTTTTGGTCGCAACTTCTTCCTTGTCGCTGGTGTGTTGTCACCTTGATCGGGCGGACTCTTGCTCTTCTCTTTCTTCTTCTATGCGCGGCTGCATTGCTAGTCGCTTGTCTCTGTGATTTGTTTGCTTCCTGAGCCGACTTCTTCCTGTTCGAGTTCCGCATTTTGGTTCCGGCTTGCCGTTGGTGTGTTGTCACCCAAACCATGCGAACTCCATCTCCTCTCTCTTTATCTCTTTCTTCTTCTCCTTTATGACTTCTTTTCTTGTCCGTGCAGCTTCGGTTTTGTCCGTGCGGTTTCCCTCCCTGCCCTCCCTTGTTGTTCTGTTCGAGCGGCCTTTGTTGTTACCCGCTCTGCCTTGCTATTTCTTTCTTGCGGCTGCTTGTTTGTGCGGTCTTTCTTGTCGCGTCTGCTTCTTTGCGGTTTGCTGTGTGGCTTGTTTTGTTAAGGCCGTCATCTTTTGTTAGTCACTCTTCTATGCGGCTTGTGCTGCTTGTGCGGTTTCTTGCTTGTTTGCACATTATTCTCTCCTTTCTTACCGCGGGTTGTTTTTTCTCGTGGGCTCCGCATTTTGGTCGCAACTTTTTCCTTGTCGCTGGTGTGTTGTTACTGTGATCGTGCGGTCTCTTTTCCTCTTCTCGCGTGGGTTGTTGCCTCTACTCGCGCGATTTCTTCTTGCCTTGCTTCTGTTTGGTGGCCGATTGTGGTCTTTTTCTGGCTTGTCTCTCAAACTGTGCGGTTTGTCGTTGTTTTATATGGCCATCCCATTTTTCTCTTCTTCTCTCGCTACGTCAGCTACTGCTCAGTTTGCCACTACCGGAAGGTGAATCATTGATTCTGGTGTCACTAATCATATGACGAGGAATTCTCATCTTTTCTCTTGTCTTGCCAAGAGTAATCGTTCTCCTCCGGTTCTTATTGTGTATGATGCCCCATCTCTGGATAGTGGGTCTGGCACGGTGCGTGTTACTCCATCTCTTGAGCTTCATGACACTCTTTATGTCTCGAGTTTTCCATGCAATATTCTTTTTGTCATTGCTCTCTGCAGACAGATGGACTGTGAAGATGTTTTACTACTTCTACCCATGTGTTTTGGGTCCCTCACTCCCAGGAGACGATTGCAACTGGGATCGCGAGCGGTGGGTTGTTCTACCTTGATACCGCTTTGGCTTTTTCATCTTCCTCTTTACTTTAGTGGCATCTTTGCCTTGGACATCCTACTCCTCGAATTCTTTATCAATTTCTACCTGATTTACCTCGGGAGGATTTCTCCCTTAATTGTGAGGCGCGTAATTTGGCAAACATCACCGTTCTATTTTTCCAGCCAAAAATGGACACAATTCTTCTCATCCTTTTGATCTTGTCATTCGGATGTTTGAGGTCCTACTCCCCTTTTGACTGTTGGGAGAGTTAGCATGTATTTTGTTATCTTTATTGATGATTTTTCTCGGTGTACTTAGTTGTACTTGTTATATGACCGCTCTGAGATATTTTCTATTTTCTCTGCATTCTATAACGAGATTCGTACACAATTGATACTCCTGTTAAAATTCTCCGCACTGATAATGCCAAGGAGTATCTTAGTCATAAATTTTCATCATTCTGTTTGAATCAAGGCATTGTCCATCAAACAACTTGTCCTTACACTTCTCAACAGAATGGCGTTGCTGAACGTAAAAACTATCATCTTTTGGATGTGGCTCGGAGCCTTCTTACTCATATGCATGTTCCCCGGTCTTATTGGGGTTATGCTGTTCTGCTCTCTTGCTTTCTCATTAATTGAGTTCCGTCTTCGGTTCTCGGTGGCAAGACTCCATTTTCTATCTTGTATCTTGATAAGAATCTGTTTTATTTTTCTCCCCGTGTCTTTGGATGCACAGTGTTTGTTCACTCACCATCTTCTAGTCGTGACAAACTTTCTTCTCGTTCTGTTAAGTGCATTTTTCTTGGGTATTGCCTGACACAAAAAGGATACCGATGTTTTGATCATATTTTCAGGAAATAATATGTTTCCGCAGATGTTACTTTCTTTGAAGATGTTCGATTCTTTTCTTCTTCCTCTATTCTCTTTTCTTCTACTAATTCCGCTTCTTCTCCTCTTGTGTTAGCACCTCTTTCAGAGCCTGTACCTATTCCTTCTCCTTCTATTTTGGATTCTCTTACTGTCTCTCATTCTTCTCCTGAGCTGCTGACACCAGCTCCTGGGCCAACAATTTTTTCTTCGGATGCTACTGATACTGTAGACCAAACCGACCTTGATCTTCTGATTGCTCTTCGGAAATGTGTTCGGTCATGCACTCAACATCCTCTTCGTGATGTGGTTTCTTATACACACTTGTCTCCTTCGTCTCAGAGCTTTGCTCTTGCTTTATAGGCAAATGTTGTTCCAGCTTCCTATAAAGATGCTCTTATTATTCCTTATTGGAAAGCTGTTATGGATGAAGAGATGAACACTCTCATTGCACGGGGTACTTGGACTCTTGTTCCAACCCCTCCAAGAGCTGATGTGGTTGGTTGTCGCTAGGTCTTTGTCATCAAATTTCTTCCTGATTGTACTATTGATTGTTACAAAGCCCGACTTGTTGCAAAAGGGTTTACGCAAACCTACGGTGTGGATTTCTTTGATACTTTCTATCCAGTTGCTCGGATTACTACAATTCGTGTTGTCTTTTTGGTGGCGATCAATAAGGATTAAGAGATGTCTCAGTTGGATATGAAGAATGCCTTTCTTTATGGGGATTTATAAGAAATAGTCTACATCGAGCAACCTCCTAGATATGTTGCTCAGGGAAAGTCTCAGGTCTGTAAACTGCGAAAGACAATTTATGGTCTTAAGCAAAGTCTTAGGGCCTGGTTTGATAAGTTTAACGAAGTTATTTCTGTGATTGAGTTCGCTCGGAGAGCTACATATCATTCTTTGTTCATCCAAGGAACCTCGGCTGATCTGGTTATTCTTGTGGTTTATGTGGATGATATTCTTCTTACAGGGGATGATACAAACAGTATTGACATGACAAAGAAGCATCTGCTTCACGGATGATATTCTTCTTACAGGGGATGATACAAACAGTATTGATATGACAAAGAAGCATCTGCTTCACCATTTTGTTACTAAGGATATGAGATCTCTTAAGTACTTTTTGAGGATTGAGATATCTAGGAAGTCTGGTTCTATTGTTCTTTCACAGCGGAAGTATGCTTTAGATCTCTTGAAAGAGATATGTCTTCTTGGGGATAAACTCGCTCAGACTCCTATGGCTATTGGAGATGACAATTGCTAGAATGAGAATTCTCCTGTTCTTGAAGATGCTACCAGATATAGGCGCTTTGTGGGTAAACTCATTTATCTAACAGTCACAAGACTAGATATTTGTTATGTAGTAGGGAAAGTGAGCCAGTTTGTGTATGCCCCCAGAGAATGTCATATGCAGTCAGCTCTAAAGATTTTAGAATATGTAAAAGGTGCACTAAGAAAAGGGCTATTATTCTAGAAAAGGGGACACTTGAAGGTTGAGGCTTATTCTGGTACAAGCTATGCAGATGATAAGAAAGATAGGAGATCTACGTCTGGTTTCTGCACTTTTATTGGAGGTAATCTAGTAAGCTGGAAGATCAAGAAACAAGCTGCAGTTGCAAGATCAAGTGCAGAAGCTGAATATAGAAGTATGGCTTAGACTGCTTGCGAGTGAAAGTGGTTACGGACACTCTTGTTTGATCTGAGAGAGTTTTATGATCATCCCCTACCTATGTTCTGTGACAATAAGACAGTAATATATATTTCGAGAAATCCAGTCTTTCATGAGAGAACAAAGCATATCAAAGTGGATTTTCACTTCATCAGAGATAAGATTTTGAAGAATCAGATCTGCACACTGATTGTCACCTCAGAGAGAGAATTAACTAGCTGATTTTTTCACCAAACTTATTACTCCTTTTGGGAAAGTTTGTAGCAAGCTGGGCATGGTGGATATATATATTCTCCAGCTTGAGGGGAAGTGTTGAAGTTTGAAGAGACCGGGCGGTTTGATGTCTAGCCGCCACGGTCAGCTTATCTCCCCCATCTAGCGGTTTGGTTCGGCGATCTGCTAGGTGAAGCAGCAGCAGCTGATTGTTGATCTACCGTAGCAGTGGTCTGAGTGAAGCCGTAGCGGTCTAGATGAACCCACATCGGTCTGGGTGTAGCTATAACAGCAGATAGATTGTTAGACGCAACTGCGGTCTGGTGGCTCCCGCAGTTGCGGTCTGGCAGCCTGTTCCAGCGGTCTTCCCTGGCGATTTTGGCAACTTTCCTTAGTTGTTGCTTGGTGTTATGTTTTTCATTGTATAGTGGGCGGTTTGATGATCATGTCAAACCGTCTAGGCTGCCAGACTTATATTTAGTCCCACATAGATTGTTGTATTCTCTCATCTCCCCTAATTTCTATAAATAAGGGGGCATACCTATGTAATAATTATCTTTTTGGAGCAATAAAATTTGCAGTTTATTTACTCTTGGTCATTTTCTCTCTCATTTTTCACACTACACAAGTACAAAACAAATTTATACAACACTTTAAATTGAGAATCAATCTATTTCATCAAATCTGAAAAGGTTCAATCTTCTTCTTCCTTGGATTGAAAACTTGAGGGTCTTAAAGAAGGAGAAGACTTGAAGTTAATCTTGAGAGCGTGATCGGAAAACTTCGATCTGACATGATCCAAAAGCTTAGAGAAACCATGAGAATGGATCTGTCGTATCTTAACTTGAAGGAATCACTGATCGAAGGAAGTTAGGTCGTCATTCTTCGATTTCCGAAAGCTAAGCATCCGACGAAACGAGCGGTCGTATCATATGCGAAAGCTTTTAATGTGTGAAGATGCGAACAGTACATGTTATATGGGGAGGAATCATATGCAGATGCTTTTAATGTGTGAAGATGCGAACAACGCTCCTCCGCAGTCCGATTGGGTAGCTATAGTACCCAATCAGACGGCGGTCGGCGAGCCCGCAGCCGGCGGCGGCGGCACTTGATTTTAGAAATTTTCTTCGTAGCACCGGTGGCTTCGGGCTCGCCGGCCACCGATACTAGCTTTCATCTTCTTCGCATACTTTGCACGACCCTGTATTCACACAGGAACCGCCCCCTATGTTATATATTTATATATATTCTTATGTACAGCTATATATATAAATTATATTGTATTATAACGTCGACGAACCCCGGGCGGCCGGCGCCGGTGCCGGCTTTTATCTTCTTCACATATTTCGCACGACCCTGTATTCGTACAGGAACCGCCCCCTATGTTATATATATATTCTTATGTACCGCTATATATATAAATTATATTCTATTATAATATATGATATATGTATATTAATTTGTATATAATATATATATATGTTATATTGTTATTTAAATTTTAAATCTGTATATATAAAAATTTATAAAAAACAGTTCCAACAATATTCGGCAGTCGGCGTTCCGTTTTGCCATTAACTTGGTCGTTGTTTGGGTTCGAAACTCACCTCCAGCATTTTTGCAATGAATAAATCCGGCCCGCCCGGTTCGCCCTGTTGTTGGCCCGCCCGGCCAGTTTTTCCGGTCCGCTGCAAGTCCGGTTTTGCGCCATGACCGGACCGTCCGGGTGCCCGGTCGGGGGTACGACCGGCCCGGTCCGTTTTCAAAACCTGGCCGGCCATTCATAAAACTAATTTGAATAAATAATAAAAAAATATAAATGCGGTGAGCGTGGATCGAACACGCGACCTTCAGATCTTCAGTCTGACGCTCTCCCAACTGAGCTATCCCCGCTTTGTTATTTTTTATTATAATCATATAAATTATACACTTATAAATACAAATTTCATTCGTATTCACATTATTACCATCCCCAAATTATAAGGAAGAATACTAGCAAAAGCATTTATATACTAAAACAAAAGAAAATTAAATCATAACACCACAAGCACGTTCAAAATATTCAACCTTGATCCCTAAGATCACAGACCTCACATGATTAGGTTTTTATTGCCAAGTTCAACATTGGACAGATATAATTTTATTTTTAACTGACTGAACATGAGTCGAGCGGTTTAAATCTTCATCCAAGCTTAGATTGCCCAAAACTCCGATATGGTTGTGAAGGCTGACCCCAATTTCATAATCAAATTCATAAATAAAAAAAATTATGCAAAATGAAAAATTGAGGAATCGAGTCTTATTTTAACTTTGTTTAGTTTTTTTACACCAATGTTTTTAAAAAAAAAGAAAGTAAATGCAATTTTTAACTTTTTGAATAGAGTCCTTTTTGAGAGAGCTTCATATAAAAGAGCTGATTTATCTTCATTTTCAACTGCTCCTACTCCAAGGGTAAAATCACCCTTGTCTCCACTTTTATAGAAGGACATGAAGGTGTCATATTTCTGGGTCAACCTTTGTTTTTCTTAAGCTTTTTGTCTGTGTTGACGGGACATTAAATTATTCAAAAAAGCAAAAATATATTATATTATGTCACTAATTATAGTATTATACTCATATCCAACCCTTCTTTGTTTACAAATTGATCTTTTAAAATTTAAATAATATTTTATATTTACCATGATTTTAAATTAACAAATACTTTTTTATAATAATGAATATTTGTTGCCATGATTTTTAGTGGTAGAAACATTTTGCATTTCTAGCAAAACTTGTTTTTTTTTTGGTAATTGAGAGTACCTTTTGACACAACAATATTGTCTATGATCATTTTGTGTGGCAAACTTGATTTCTAGTATAGGCGATCACCCACATCAGGTCATGTGAATTTGCCCCTGCTTGTAGGGCTCAAATATCGGGATTTGTGAGTTGAGAGAGAATCTGGATGCTCTGGAGTTCGTGTGGGAACTCCAGGGTGGAGATCGTCAATCAACGATAGCGATTTATAGCTCAAACAGCCATCAATAATCGCATAATACCCTCATACGGAACTCCACTCGGGCCTACTCTTATTTAAAGCGAACTCCAGCCTGGAGTTCCCACACGAACTCCAGAAAATCTGGGTGAGAGAGGCATCAAAGGTCAAACGTAGGAACCCCACCAAGGGGCAACGCATCAAAAACACCGGATGAAGACCATAGAAACTTCATGATACCCAAAGGAAGTCATCAAAGCCCATTAGATAGCCCATAAGAACTCGCTGATGTCAAATCCACTGCCGCACACGTCATGCCAACAACGGTATCAAGCATGAGGACTTATCAAATTCTAGACACGTGTTAACTTACCCAGAGCCCATATATATTGCCCATTATGCAGCCCCTAAGCCATATAAATAGAGAGGTGATGAGGCCGAGACAAAATACATGGAGAAAGTGAGGTATCAATAACCCAGCATTCATGATTGCCACTAACTTAGTGGATCATGGGGCTAACTGACACGCACGCGATCGGCACGCTAGATCCTCCGCGTGGCCAGCACACAAATTCCACTACGCGCACCACCCATGCAACCACACGTGGTTGGCCACTGGCGCCACCATCACCGACGAAGGGCGGCCCGCTCCAGGCCGGCATCGGGCGGCCCTGCGTCGGCCTCGCCGAGGCAGGCCGGGCGCTGGCCGAGCCGCCGTTGGGTGGCCCTCGCCCGGCCAACCACGGTGAGGTTGGCGTCGGACGGCCCTCCCCCCGCCTGGTCGCCCGATCGGTCTTCCCCGGCCAGATTGTTCCGGCCGACCTCCTTTAACTGCCACCGTCAGATCGTCCCGTCACAATCACTGTCATCTGTTACGTAAGTAACCACCCATATAACCACCCAAGTAATCACTATGGTTAGTGAGAAATATTATGTATGTAATTACGGGATGTGTAAATTATATATATTCGAAACTATGCAAAATGTGATCTGCATCCAGAAATTTGGGTGGTTAGGGTGTGCGAATAGCCGCATAACCACGATAACCATCTCATGCAGCCTATAAAATGGCCCCCAAACCTCTCTCATTTCTAACTTTTCCTCCTCCCAGCTTTTTCTTACTTGGGTTAGAGCTCTACCGAAATCCTCATACGAGCATCTTCCTCCCGTCGAGCCACCCAAAAATTCGTCTAAGTCCACGACGCACTAGAGAAAAAGACATTATGTTTGCCGCTCTGTGAAGTCTTCTACGTACACGTACGACGCACTTGAAGTCTCCACAAGCGCATCTCTACGCGTCAGACCACGAAGTTTGCCAGCCACTCGATCACTCCACGGACGAAGACGACCTAGTTTAGTCCGGTCTAACATGAGGGTTGAGATGGCTGTAACAGTTTGACACCGTCTGTGGGAAACGAGTTCCCCAAATTTTAAGAAGACTCTGAAGACAGTATACTCTGTACAGTGATACTCATGACGAACAGTGATGGCAAAGAGGAGCACTTACACAACTAAGGGGTCTGTCGGACAGGGGTTTGGCAACACTGGTCTTTCTTATTCTATTATCAACGCACCACGGTAGGAGGAGACCACTACCGCGCCGGACAACGCACTTGGCGAATGAGTTACTCGCATGGAGGAGCAGCAAGCTGCAGTACTCACACTCCTCAAAAATCTAGGGGGTATCTCATGCACCCGACCATCATGTTGCCTGCACCTGTAAATTGGCCACCTTCACCTCCAGTTCCCTCCGCAAAGAACCATCAAGAAGATAGCTCCGAGGAATACTCAAAAGCAACGAGCACTTCATACCTCGCCTGTTTGCCTAGAGCCGCTGAAGCTCATCAGCATCAACAACGCCAACAGACGAGTGCCCTTGAGAATCCTGTAGAAAGATCAATCAAAGAAGAGAATAGAAAACTGATTGCTGAGGAGTATGGCCAGGTTGGCAAACATGCCGCATATCTACACCGCCCCGTTGGGACTGGGTCCCCACTAGTGCCCGAAGTTCTGTCGCTCCCATTTCTGTACGATTTTAAGCTCCCAAAAATTGAGGCGTTTGATGGAACAGACGACCCATCAAAGCACGCCCACCATTTCTTCAACACATGAGGATCAACAATGCCTATGATCAGCCGTTGTGTCAAGTATTCCCAACAACTTTGAAAGTACAAGTCTGAACCTAGTTCTGCTCTCTGAAGGAAGGAGAGATCGACACCTTTGCATGTTTATCTCAACTCTTTGTCGGCTAGTTTGTCGCAAACCGGAGGGTTATATAGGACCCCTCTCACCTTTCTGGGATCTGAAAAAAGCGAAGGGGAAATGCTTAAAAAATTATTTCGTTGTTTCACCACTAAGGTACGACAAATACCAGGAGTCGACCCAAAACTCTTGTGAGGCTTCTTCTTTGGAGGATTCCACTCTGGAAGCTTATACTCAACATTAATGAGAGAAATAGTACTGAGCTACTCTAAGCTGGTACGAAAGGTTGAAGCACCGATCGCTGTTGACGAAGCAATTGTGACACCATGTCGTAATTCGATAGAGACCCGAAAAGAAGGAGGGAGCAAGAAACCTCATCAAACATAGGAAAGCAGTAAGCGTCGTGATTCGCGACTAAGACAGTATCAAAACTACACACCCCTCAATGCCTCCAGAACGAACATACTTTATGCAATTCATGACAGGGAGATGCTCCGCAAACCCAGACTGCTCGCAAAATATGCAGGCAACTAGCCAAAGTACTGCAAGTTCCTCTGCGGACGAGGACATAATACAGAAAATTGCTCCAAGTTGAAGGAGGAGATTGAGTGCCTCGTGATGCAAGGGCTGTTGGAAAGATTCTAACAGGGAAGAGCCTCGAATTGACCAGCAAGATGTCAGTTATATGCCCACCATGAAGGACATGGGTGCAACCCTTAAGGCAATCAACCTAGGAGAAAGCTCCTTACCCATCAGCAAGAGCTCTGCTCATGCCACCACAATGTTTTATTAACTTTTTTTCTATGAATGTTTCATGTAAATTACCGTGTGAACAGACTTGTGATTGTGACACTAATGATTTTAAAGTTCGTGCATTTTAGGCCTATGAAAAACGAACATCATTCGTGTCATAAGGATTACGTACACACCTTGCCCAAAATAAAGGACACAAGCTTACATTAATAGCACCTGCCTTCGGGCAGTGCACTCACAACACCTGCCCTCGTGTAGTGTGCTCATTAACAATAAGGCCTTCGGACAAGGCGCTCATATCACCTGCCCTCGTGCAGCGCGCTCATTAACAACACCTACCTTCTGGCAGTGTGCTCAAAGCACTGTCATCGTGCAACACACTCATTAGCAGCACATGCCTTTGAGCAGTGCGCTTACAACATCTGCCATCGTGCAGCGCGCTCATTAACAGTACCTGTCTTTGGGTAGTGTGCTCACAGTATCTGTCATCGTACATCGCACTCATTAACAGCACTTGCCTTCGGGCAGTGCACTTACAAAACCTGACCTCATGTAGCGCGCTCATTAACATACCTACCTCCAGGCAACGCGCTTATAACACATGCCTCTTAAGAGCGTGCTTCGCCCCTGTGACCTCTCGCTACTTGGCCAGAAATACTTGCTCTCCATCCTGGAATAAGGGTACCACACCGCCTAGGTTTCGCCCTCGAATGTAAGCATAAAAAGGATACTCTAGCCTCTTTAGATTGCTAGTAGGGTCTAGGCCTTACCGTCTTTAAGGTCTTGCCCCCATGACCTCTCACTGTACAGGATCAAAGGTTCACAATCAGCAACCTTGGTCTGAATATCTTAATTTTTGTTTCGCCAGCAGGTTAAGATGTCACCGAGTCTTGTCTCTCAACAGTCAACCAATCAACGACATCCCCCAAGAAAAAAGAATTGTGAACACGTCTAGAGCCATAATGTAAACATCACACAAGCTAAGCTCAATGTTGGAAGAAAAATTGCAAAGATAATTAAAAAAAAACACTTAAAAGCATTATACATATCACCAAAAGTTGCTACAAGAACTCAAAAGAAAATACAAAGTCTGTCGCAAGGCGACGAGATCATACAGACTCGACTAAACAAAGCAAACATACAAAGGTAAGACCACTACTTGCCAACAACATCTACATTATAATCAGAGCTCGAGCCATCATTATCAGAAAGATCATCAAAGCCAAGATCTGAGATATCACACTCAAGCCTCCTCGACACCATCTAAAACATATTCGACACTCCACGCCTAAGAGCGACCTCACAAACATCTTCAATCTTGGGATCACCTATCTAGTCCATACCTCTTTACAAATCTCCTCACCAAGTAAACAACGATCACACATATAGTCCAGGTAATCTATGTACTCAGCAAGCCTGGCAACCTTTAGCTCTGATGCCCGATCCTCTAAAGAAAGTTGTTCCACCTCAGGCTTAAAAGCCCCCAGCTCCATATCCAAACGAGAAGACTCCTCCTGAGCAGTCTTCAGCAACTGCGCTATCTTCTCCATCAGCAACGCCGCTCGGGCCTCCTCAAACTTTGCCTTCAGCTCTAACCTAATCCACTGAAACCAAGATATATCTCGATCATGTTCCTCTCTCGAGGCAGCAAGTGAATCATCCACCACCGGAGCCTCTCCTGAAAAGCCAAGTATCCATCCTTCAAGCTCACATAATGATCGTTCCACGTGAATATTATATGAGCCCGAGCTTCAATCTGCCACTAAGAATAAAGGAGTCAGAATTGCACAAAGTAACTATACTAAAGACCAAAAAAAGAGTTCACACACCCCATCGCTCATCGCTTTCAAAGAAGAAGACACTCGAGGGGCAGGAACCTTCGAGTGAGGGAATCGGGGGTAGAAGACCCCAACAACTCAACATCAGGATCAGCCGGTGTAGTCTCATCTCGAGGAACCTCCACAATCAGACAATCTTTTTGCCTTGAAGAAGATCGAGGCTTTGCATCCGCATCACTGTTGCCCTTCAACACAAGTTTTTTCTTCTGATCACGGATCAATGGCGTGGTCACGATACACTCAGAATCAGCTGACAGTCCCCACAAAAGTATGTGTTTCTCCTACACAAATAAAGAGATAATGAATAAATAATTCGCCAGCTCCCAAGGCACTGTAAATCCCAATATCGAAGAGAAGTCTTGCTCTCTCCCCTTCTGACGACGACAACGATCAGGTAGTGAATTACAAAGCTGTGACAGTCCCCGGGAATTTCAAACATAACCGAACAAAGTGTTCTTATGGCGACGATCCGTCTGACTCTCAAAGTCAAGCCAACTCTTGTTGTTATAAATCACAACTCGACCACCGCCATTAACGCGGACCTCGCACCAATATCTGAACAAGTCCAAGGAAAATCTCGAGCCATGCATGCTCTCTGAAGAACGCAACTAGCCCCATGATGTCTGTCATCCCAAGAGGAGCAAATTATGATATATGGACGCCACAAAAGTTCAAAATATCAACCACTTCTTCGCACGACGGCAGTCGGAATTCGGACCGCAATATCGTCTCACACATCGTCAGCCAACACTTCTGTGTATTCTGAACTCTTTCTTCAGCATGGGGAATCTTTACTTCAAGATCGGCATGCATCCAATATCTTTTTCTCCAAACCGCAATTTGTTCGAGGATAAGTGTGGAGCGCAATCGCATCAGACGATCTTGTGCGTTGCGCTTTGAAACCTGAAAAATAATATAAGACATAAATCACGAAAAAACACCAAAAATGGTCACTTACAGTAAAAATAATGTTGCCCCATGAGCATGGCAATCGCGCCTTGCACGCTCAAAAGAGCCCCCGCGCGTAAATGCTTGCAACCCAATCACAAGCACAAAAATCCACACAAGTACGCAAAAGAGCGCAAGATTGCCCTAAAAACCGTGCGGGAGCGCGCAAGGACGTGTGCGGGATCGCGCACAGGCACGTACGAAAGCCCACATGCACATGTACACATGAGTACACATGCGCACAGATCCACGCATGGGGGTACACAAACCCGCACGTGGGTGCGTGCTGCCCCACACGCGCAAACCCGCACGTGGGTGCGTGCGGCCCCACACGCGCAAACCCGTGTGCGGGTGGCATAAGCACGCACACGAGCACGCACGAGCCCGCGCACAAAATTTCATGTGTGTACGTGCACGCGCCCGCCCGCCCGGGCACATAAGCATGTGCGCGGGCGCGCGCGCAAGCCCAAGCATGCGCAAACTCGAGCACAGATGCACGTCGACCCGTGAACACAGATGTGCACATGGGTGAGCGCGTGGTCTGTCCTCTGAACGGATGCACGCGCAGCCCCATCAACGCGTGCACAAGACCCCACTTGTGTGGTTCGTCCCCTCACCCTCACACACAAGTGAATACCGTGTAGCGTGACTACTTTCCCGCTCAATAATTCTGCCACTTTATGACATACCTTAACGCGCATGCCACCACCATCTGTCTTCTTCAACATCTCTTCATTCATCGCCGCCATAATCGCCACAAAAAAAGCCTCTAGTAAAAATCCTCACTCTTCGACTCTAAGCACTTAAGATTTTGGGGGCATATGACGAGGCCGAGACAAAATATATAAAGAAAGTGGGTGCCAATAGCTCATCATTCATGATCCCCACTAACTTAGTGAGATCATGGAGCTAACTACCATGCACGCGATCGACACGCTCGATCCCCCGTACGGCCCTCATATGAATCTCACTACATGCACCACCCGTGCAACCACACGCGATCGGCCACCAGCGCCACCATCACCGGCGTCGGGCGGCCTGCGCCCGGCAAGCCTTGGTGACCGACCACCAGCGCCACCGATGCCATCATCACTGGCGCCTCGGCGAGGACGGCTGGGCGCAGGGTTGCCCGTGCCACCATCACCGACAAGACCGATATCGGGCCACCAGCGCCCGGGTAGCCTCTACGAGGCCGGCGCCGGGCTGCCCGCGCCCGGGCGGCCTCTACGAGGCCGGCGCCGGGCTTCCCTCGCCCGGGCGGCCTCTACGAGGCCGGCGCCGGGCTTCCCGCGCCCGGGCGGCCTCTACGAGGCCGGCGCCGGGCTTCCCGCGCCCGGGCGGCCTCTACGAGGCCGGCGTCGGGCTGCCCGCGCCCGGGCGGCCTCGGCCCGACGCCGAGCGGCCCGCGCCGGGGCCGGCCTCGACGAGGCCGACGCCGGGCAAACGGCGCCGGGCCTGACTCGGCGAGCCCGGTGTCGGGCGGCCCGCACCCGACCGGCCTCGGCGAGGCCGGCGCCGGGCGGCCACGTGACCGCCTCGACAAGGCTGCTATCTGGCGGCCACTCGATTGGTCTTTCCCCGACCGGATTGTTCCGGTCAACCTCCTTTAACTACCACCGTCTGATCGTCTTGCCACGATCACTACTATCCGTTATGTGAGTAACCACCCACGTAAGCATTCACGTATCCGCCCACATTACTACTATGGTTAGTCGTGATTATTATGTATGTAATTATGGGCTGCGTATTATAAATATTATGTAAATTATATATATTTGAAACTATGCAAAATGCCATCCGCATCTAGTAATTTTGGTGATTACGTTGTGAAGATATCCGCATAATCACTGTAACCACATCCCAGAACCTTTAAAAAGGCCCCATACCTCTCTCATTTCTAACTTTTTCTCCTCTCAGCTTTCTTCTTTCTCAGGTCGGAGCTCTGCTGAAATCTTTCTACGAGCCTCCTCCTCCCGTCGAGCCACCCAAAAATTCGCCTAAGACCGCGATGCTCCAGAGAATAAGACATTTTTTAGCCACTCTATGAAGTCTCCTACATGAACGACACATTTCAAGTCTCCACTAATGCATATCTATGCGTCAGGCCATGAAGTTCGCCAGCCATGCAACGTTCAAGAACTCCCGTCTTCACCCGAAAGTGACAGAAACTGAGCTTTGTGTGAGGCAGCATGTTGCCCATCGAGCGCACTTGCAATCTCTCTCATCTCAAAGCTGTAACGAGGAGCAGCCTGTTATACTCGATTCCATCAACAACCTGTAAACTGAGTCAATAGTGAAAATTGACTAACACCATACTGGTCACGTGGTTTTTTGCCAAGTTGAGGGATTTTTTACGTTAAAATCGCCATGTGTACTTCTTATTTATTTTGTGACTATGTGCGTGCTCGACCGCTCCACGGGCTAAGGCGGTCTAGTTTGGTTTGATCTACCAAGACGGTTGAGTTGACCGCAACAAGAATAATAGTACGTAGATGAGAAGATACTTTTACCAAGCTTTTTTCTAGACCCTTCTCCTTGTAGCATAACCTACTTGATTTTTGGAGGAATCACTCACGAATGATTGGAGAGACCTCAATTTGCACATTTTTCTGTTGTTAATAACAAACTAGCTTATATTTCACATGCATTGTGGTCTCTGTTATAAGTGTGGATCATCAGATCAAGTAGCACACACTGAAACTAACACATTTAAGCGTGAAGTGATCGTTGGCATATTTTGTGTCAAAATGGCTATTAATTACGCATGGCTTAAGATTCTAAGTTATACTGTAATAACCCTAGGGAAGGCAACCTGACCGTTGTGTTCACCTGCGCGACAGTCCTGGTCGTCTGAGCTACATCCCAAGCACTCCAGCCCACTCTCTGCGCCCGTTTCTCAACACAACATGTTGTTGAGGCCAAAGATCGAACCTGAAACCTCCTTGATAAGGAATCCTTCTACCGAGTCTCATCACAAACTGTGCTACATTTTAATCAAATAATTAAATAAGAGATCTTCATTTTTACTTCAAATCGTAATTTAGTTGGAATAGGTAATTGAAAACCCAAACATAAGAGTTATCTACCCCCATTAGGGTTTTAGATTATTGCAAGAAAAATAATGGAAAAACTCAAAACATGTACTAAAACTTACAGAGAAGTAGGAATATCAAAAAATAGAAGTTTTAGGGTATGTTTAGGATTTTCAAATCATTTTAGTGTAAAATATTAAGGAAACGTAATTTAGAGAGAATTTGACCCATTTGTATCGGCTAAAATGATAAGGGGAATGTGTGACTCATGTGAGTGAGACATGCGTGTCACAGCTGGGGGTCGGTTCCCTCGAATAAAGAATAGAAATGAAACTGATAGTCTCCATTCCTTTGAGTTCCTGCACTGCCTCCCGACTTTAAATGCAAATGGAAGCCACATGTTGCCAATGCTCGCCGGCGCTCCAAATCTCCTCCAATCTCCCCCATTTTCTTTATAAAGAAAGGTAATTACATACTACATATCACTTGTATCATGTCGATTTTTACGTCGTCGCTTCGACCTGCACGATAACTAACATAAATGTATAAACTAATAATACCTGACAAAACTGATGACATCACAATTCTCCCCTTCTCATAGGATTTTTGTTCGTAAAAATATTCAGTTTATATCCACATCGAATAGATAGGGGAAGAGGTCTCTCATTATTTTTTTTTTCATGTTGTTTCATGTATACTATGTCCTTTCCACCAGACTTAACAAATCAACTTCTCAACTTCAGAGTATCTTATTTTGTCAATCTACAGTCTTATATGGATCAGTTGGGTTTGGTAGATTGGATTCAATTTGGATATCTTTAGAAGGAACTATATTTTTTATACCAGCTATATACCTCAAAGAAAAAACATGGAATACATCATGAAGAAAATCAGATAATGCTAAGCGGTAAGCTACTCCTCCAATCCTTTCAGTGATTAGAAAAGGTTTCACATATCTTAGACTAAGCTTTCCAATTCACCGAATTCGTGAAGTTCACTTGAAAGGCTTTATCTCAAGACATATCATGTCATTCACATTAAATTTCATTATTTTATGTTTGGCGTTGTAATACTTTTGTTATCTGTTTTGAGCTATTTTCAATATTTATCATGCAATTTCATTCTTCTTATACATCTTATCTACTTCCTTCTTTTTAAATAGCTTTTGCTCGCCATCTTCAACCTAGCTCAGAGGAGTTTGATATCACCACCCATACAATGCTTCAAATATGGTCATCTGTATATTGGATTGGTAACTATTGGTTTATGAAAATTTCACCAAAGGGTAAAGATTTATCCTATGATCTTCTGAGATCTAGAGTGACCATACATAATAGGTCTTCTAATATTTAAATAGTTTGCTTTGATTGATCATCAATCTGAAGGTGAAAAGCGGTGTATAACAACCGGGTTCCTAGTCTATTTTGTATCAATTTCTAAATATCTGATATGAAATGCATATCTCTATTAAAGATAATAGATCATAGAATTCCATGTTATTTCACGATGATGTCAATATATTGGTCTACCAACCTTTCTACTAGTCAATCCTTTTTCATGTGAATAAAATGTGCAACTTTATTAACTTTTAAGCAACCACCCATATATTATTATTACCAGGTTTACTACTTGGTAGACCCATAACAAAGTTCATAGTTATACCATCTCACTTCCATTCAGGAGTAAGGATTGCAAGTATCCACCGAACTTTTGTTGTTCTATTTTCAATGTATGTGACATTTTGCAATGTATGTGATTACATCAGTCTTTATTCTTGGCCACTATAGTTCTTACTTCTGGTCTTGATATATTTTTTTGTTCTTTCAGGATGGATTGAATAAGTTGTATTATGTGTTTCATAATTTTTTTTTCTTGAAACGTATTGATATCTGGACTACATAACCTTTTATTTATATATAACAATCCACCATCCTCTATAGATGTAGTTGATTGATAATTTATAACTTTTTCAATGAATATAATAAAATTGTGGTCCTGACTCATCACTTTTCTTACTCTTTCTTTGATTGAATGTTCAATCATCATTTGATAAAGTTAACCTTGAGTCTGGGACACGGTGATGAACGTAAGAATTTTTAACTTTTACAATTCTCAAAGCAAAAATTTCTGCTCCGTCAGCGACACAATCATGGATACGACACTCTTTCTCCTTAGGGAATCAATTACTATGTTAGCTTTACCTAGATGAAACTTGACGTCTACATCATAGTCTTTGATTAATTCTAATCATCGCCACTGTTGTAAGTTTATTCTCTTCTAACAGAAGATATATTTCAAATTGTTATAATCAGTGAAAATCTCAAACTATGCACCTTACAAATAATATTGTTATATTTTTATTGCAAATACAATTATTGCAATTCAAAGTCATGAGTTGGACAATTTCTTTCGAGATCCTTCATTTTTCTTGAAGCATGCGATATGACTTTACAATTTTTCATTGATAAACAACCAATGTCTTTCAGGGATGCATCACTATAGATTTCAAAACCTTCAGTTCCATACGGTATTACTAACAGGTGTTATCATCAACTTTTCTTTTTATTCGTTAAACACACCCTGACATTCATCGATCCAACATAATGGAGCGTTCTTTCAAGTTAACTTAGTAAGCGGTAGTGTAATCTTCAAAAAAAATTACAAACTTCTTGTAGCAGTCTATCAAATCAAGGAAACTTCGGATTTCTATTACAACGGTTGGTCTTGGCCAATTTATAATTGCTTTTACCATTGTTGGGTCCACGGACAACCCATGCTTAGTAATAACATATCCAAAGGAAGAGGCATTGTTCAACAAAACTTCACATTTCAAAAACTTTGCATACAAAGCATGATCTTTCAATATTTGCAACACTAATGCCAGGTATTCTGTATGCTCATATTTATCCCTCAAATACATAAGAATGTCATCAATAAACACAAAAAATATCCAAAAATCATTTAACACCATATTCATCAATTCCATAAAAATTATTGGGGGATTAGTCAGAACAAATCTTGTACTAAAATCTTGTACTAAAATCTATTTTGTGGATGTCCTCTTCTTTTATTTTTATTTGGAGATATCCTAATCTGAGGTCAATTTTAGAAAAGACCGTTACATTTACTAATTGGTTAAAATAATCGTCAATACAAGGTAGTGAATATTTTTTTCTAATTGTTAGCTTATTCAGTTCACAAGAATCCACACATAATCACAATGAACAATCCTTATTTTTAACAAACATAATAGGGCCTCCCCATAGTAATGTACACGGTTGAATATTTTTTTTATTTAATAGCTCTTGTAATTGAAGTTTCAGCTCCACTAATTCTTTAGGAGCCATACGATACAATGTCTTCTCTATTGGTGCAGCTCCCTCAATAAGATTAATAGTAAACTCAATTTCCCGTGTAGGTGGATCTCCTGGTAACTCTTCTAAGAATACTTTAAGAAAATCACATACTATTGAGACTGTATTCAGTTCACAAGTTACTACAGTACTCCCTTTAATCATAACTAACATTACCTCACAATTCTTTCTTACTTTCTCCATTGCCTTCATCGAGGAGATCAATGTTTCAGCTAATTCATTCATTAGTACTGTTGAAGCCGGGAAAAATCCCTACTCCAAAAATCGGATCAAGACAGCCTAAGGTTACTTATTCCGCGGTCCGACATCACAATTCAAATGACTAGCACGAAAGAGAAGAAACTATCTATAAGCACACCCCAAGTGCTCTAGCAGGAAAGTCCCACCACGTGCCCAGAAGTTTGAGAGAAACTTTCCCTCCGCAACTAAAAGGCTGGGCAAGGTACTAGACTGGCATGGATTGGGCGAGTATCCACTTGGGGGGACCTCATGCTCTTCCAAAAGTTCCATTTCTAGTACCCCTGGGGGTCTATTTATAGAGAATTCCTGGGGGGGGGGGGGGGTATAGCCGAGTATCCAGCTTCTGCCAGCGAGTTCCAAGGGCTACTCGCCCGTACTCGTGAGTTACTCGCCCATACTCATCTCTGCTCATCTCTACTTGCCCAAGCTCGCCTCTGCTCGCCCAAGCTCGCCTCTGCTCGCCCAAGCTCGCCTCTGCTCGCCTTTGTTCGCCACTGCTCGCCCAAGCTCGCCTCTGCTCGCCTAAGCTCGTCTCTGCTTGCCCAAACTCGTCTTTGCTCGCCTATGCTCGCCCAAGCTCACTTATGCTTGCCCAATGGTTTGCGAATAGCCGTCTACTTGGGTACTTCTGCTCTCGACGAATTACGAGTTATACAAGTATTTTAAAGATACAATGTGTTTGGTCAATAAAGTTAAGTGTGATTTCCTTCTTCTTACAATTTATAACAACTTCATATTTTGTTAATCAATTCATCCCCAAAAATATATCAAATTCGGATAGGGTATGACATCCCCCAAAACATATCAAATATGTTTTTAATGATTTATCATCCATAGTTAACCAAACTTTATATTCAAGTTGTGTATATATTTTTGCGTTGTTTGGCATCATAGTTTTAATTCGTTAGAAGATTGATATGGCTCCACCTTTAAACGCTTAACTATCGTTGTAGCTATGAAGGAGTGGTAGCTTTTACATTGAATAATACTTCCATAAGGTGATTATGAGTATAAATCATACATGTGATCATAATATCGTGCAATTTCACCTCTAGATGGTTCAGATTGAAGACTCAAGACTAAATTTGTCTTTCCTCTATTAACTCCAACTGTCCTAGATGCTACTGATTCAATGCCCTTTCTTTTATTAGCTTCACTAGGGGGTCTCGAGGTAATGTAAGGTCGATGTTTGACCAAGAACTCATATTGTGATCTTTCCAGCTGCTGTTTTCCACAATGGTTTCATGTATAAGATTCCCTGGACGATGACATTTAAAGCAAGCATCAGATCATTTCAGACATTCTCCTGAGTGGGCTTTCCCACATTTCATAAATATGGGATTACTAAAGCTGCCAGTGTTACTTGTTGTGGGGGTTTGCATCTAGGGACCTCTCTTTTGTTTTTTTTGTTGGAACCTCCACTTCGTCCTGAGAAGTGTTGAAGCCAAAAACTGGTCTCAACGAGAGTTTGGACATAGGGAAGTAGCTAACACCTACTTTTCCAGACCCCTGACTAGTAACAAAGAACCAAGAACTGGCCCTAAGCCTCAGCTGGGAGGTCCCTCCGCTCACTCGGAAGCGCTCTTGAGGACTTCCCCTCCTAAGACAATTGCTGGGCTAGGAGTACCTCAGAAAGCACTAGAAGATTTGAGAAATTATGAAAGCTTGCCTTCTGAGGAACTCTGCGGACCTATTTATAGATTTTCAGTATCTGGTCTGCCAAAAGAGTAATTCCGCTTTTCTAAAATTACTGAAATACCTTCGGTTAGTCGGTCAACAGCCAAACTCCGCCGCTCTGAGGAGCTAATTGCAGACCTAGGGGCATCCAGGTAATTTCACCCTTAGACCCTACTTGGTTGGACCCTACCTGGCGGGAGCCTTTCCACTGATCCCTGGTGTTCTCTCGCTTACCATGAGCGAGAGCCTTCCTGCCTACCCCGGGCGGAGCCAAAAGATTAAAGCGGCGAGAGGCGAGGGAGGCGTCACTCAACGCTAAGAGCCTAAGGGCTCCCGCCGGCCCGAGGGGCAAGCCCTTTCGCCAGCCCTGGGCGGGAACCCTCTCGCCCACTTACTTGTCTGATCTGATTCCAGCCCAAATCTAGCCTAAGACTAGTCTAATCCGAGTCCTTGGGGGCATCTTGGTCCCACCCAACGAATATGGGGTTGTACAAGAAGACTTTGTCTTGCCCTTTCAAAACTTTTTTTCTACTGAAATTTCCTTCTCCTTTGTGAGCTCTCCACATCCATTTTATTTATTTTATTGTCTCCACCAATTTTTTATAATGTATATTCCTCTAAGACTTAGATGCACCCGTACGTCATCCCGTAGGTCTAACTGGAATTAGAAATAATGATCTCATTCATTTTGACCATATAAGTAACATAATACACCAACTGGGTGAAGTCACTTTCATATTATATCATTGATCGATTTTCCTGCATCAAGCGAAGAAACTTCTCTTGGAGCATTTACTTTTCAGACGATAAAACAAACCAATCAATGAATACCAACATTTACACGTCTAGAAAATCTCCCTTGTTTTAAACTATCCAACCACCTAGTTGTCTCTCCCTCAACAGAAAGATTACTAGATCTAGGGGGTGCAACTTTTATCGGTTTGATTCGATTCACCCAAAACCAAGAACTGGTCCTCCATATAGGTTCAGTTCTAAACATTTGAAACTAGAACCGGCCATGGTCCTAAAGTACAGAACCAGATCTGAACCTTTCACTACAGTTCGATTTCGATTTGGTTCTCGGTTTTGCCCATGTCTCAAAATAATTAAATAAATATTTCTTCCGACTCATGTTTTTTTGTCATGCAATTGTCAATGCCCCAAAATAATTGAATCAAGACAATTTATTTTATAGAAATCATACAACTACACAAGTTCAAAGATTATTTTCATTAGTCATACGACTGTATTTTCAATCATTTTCATGTATTAAGACATATGACTATTATCGTTGTCCCAAAATTGTTTCTTTTGCATTGATTTTCGGTTCTCAGGTCAGTTTTGGGTACCTAACTTCTGGAACCAGTATTTGAACTAAATTTTCGGTTCTGGTATTATGGGAACCAACCCCGAACCAAAATTATTTGGAACCGACCTTATCTATTTGGTTTGGTCCGATTTCGGTTCAATTCTTGGTTCTCCGATTATTTTTGCACACCCCTAATAGATCGATTCTCCGTTCATTTGTACATCTCATCGCTTCAAAAGTTATTTCTATTTTCTTTGTCTAGTCGTTTATTTCCATCAACATTTGACCACCTTGAAAGGTTGGGTGCCTCATACCTAAGAAGTGCTTCAGATATATATATCAACAATTGCTAGGGGTTGAGGTGGTGGAGTATTGCCCATCCTGATGGCTTCAGTTGGTGCTTGAATAACATTAACTATGGGAGGGTCTTCCAAAACTATGGCTTTCTTTCATCGTATTGACTTATTTTCTTTCAAGTTATTCCCTCTATCTTCTACTCATATAGGTTCGGGAAGGTTCCTGAAATAGAGCATTTAAATTCAGGGTTCAAAAGACACTTTAAAATATCATGAATCATTCATATTTATCATCTTTTATTTTCTTTAAGTACCCGTATCACATCGAAGATTCCAACATGCCTCTGATACCAATTAATTATAACAGTCTCCTTATTGTCTATCACTACAATTTAGTATATTCATTTTGTAAATATCATCAGAGGCACAAGGCAAGAACATCAAGTGCAAAGTATTACAAGATAAGTACAAAAAGAAGAGTATAAGATAAATAAATAATTTCATTTCATTTAAGGTTTTGTACATGATCCAGAAGTACAGTGATGGTACATTATTCAAAAGTACAATGGTAGCCTTATATATAACATCCAAAAGGGGCTTACTAAAAGTTGTAACATACATATATGACTTACTGAAAATATAACACTACTATGTATAGACACACATCATATGAAGACTACACTCTACACGAGAAAGAACTAGAACTCCTCGTGAGGACAATTTGGGCCTCTGCACCTCGCTCTGTGAGTATCTAGGACATCGAACACTGGTGTGGAAACATCTACCTATAAATGGTACTTCTTCTAACGAGATGTACCTGGTGGCAACTGACTACTGATGGCTGGAACGACATTTTCCTTTATAAGTTTAGTTTCATTTTTCTAATTAGTCAAAGAACTATGAAAATTCATAATTTTTCTTGCTTACCTGTGATGGATTAATTTAGCATAATTATAACATTATTTCTTTCTTGTATATTATCGTGTCTGTATTTATGGAGTAAATTAACCCTGTTGTTTTTATCCTTTCATATCATTAATTTTGTTATATTATAAATATATGATATTACTTGAATTAGTTTCAATTATGGGTAATGTTAAGGGTAAATTAATATCACACGTATTCATTATGTGCCCTTTACTCGCACTTTCATATTGCAATATTCATCACGTGCCCCCTTGACTCGCATATTCATATTGCAATGTTCATCATATGCCATTGACTCGCACGTTCATTTTGCAATATTAATTTTGTGCCCTTGACTAACATGATTATATTTCTTTTCATGTTTATGTCATGAGGTTAGGTTTCTTTTATTTATCTAAAAACTTGTATGATTAATTCTTTTTCTTCTAAATTTAAATCATTTGAGAATTCATTTATCTAAAAACTTAATTTCCTATAATTTATTTTATATTGAATTCCTTTTTTATACATATTAGGATTTCTACCTTAATTCAAATACTATGACCTAAGTCATATGAAGAACAAACTATAAAATTGCAGTAAATAAGAACTCACATCAACTTTCCCTTTGTCTTTATCATTTCTTCGTTATTCTCCCTTTCCTCTACCTAGAGTCGCCATGTCCTAAATTAATTATCATTAGCAGATATCATAATGTAATTGCTAATTGCAATAGTATAGGGTAATAACATTGGACTCTTGCCCCATTGTCATGCCGTAAAGATGATTATAGGCTTATAACAATATTCCCCTTAAAGAACCCTTCAAAATCAGCCCTTTTCCTCATTAATAAATTGCTTCCTTAGCAACTAATAATGAGAATTTGCCTCAACTCAAGTTCCCTTAGTGCAAAAGCCTCCAAAATCGATACTCACACATGCATACCCTTGTATATTAGCCTAATGGATGCTGCCTTCACTGTCAGATTTATGTAGAGACATGCCTGGGCATGTGCTCGGGCGTGATTTGGGAAAAGTTTTGCGTGACGCTCTCTTTCAGGCTTCAGTCACACTCTACTTTTAGCCTTGAGGCGTCGTTGTCGACCTCCTTCATCATGACATGTCTGCGAGACAATCTCTCTTTTTTCTCTCTATATCAGCATGAAAGCCTAGTTCACCCAAAAATGGAAATGCTACTGTTCCACATTCCTCAATCATGGTGCAAATGCAATAACAAAATAATACATGTCTGCGACAGATTAAGCATTACACACCTCTAGGACACTTCTCCTCATTCAGTCGATTGTGAATTTTTCTTCCAAGGTGACTCCATTTTTTTTCTTTTGCAATCTATAGATCGACTACAGGGCAGTCACTTCCATTGATACAAACTAGTAGTCCGGGCTTCAAACAAGCAATCCTCCTCCTCCACGGGTGGCTGCACCCTTTTAATGCCATTACGGCTTTTCTTCCTTATATTATATTAACTATTATCTTTAATGTTTGTGGTATAAGACCTTATATAAGTCTTATGATAGTTTGTATTATGATATCATATTATTAATATTATCCTCCTATATTCTCTAACTTTGTTGTTGCTACTCCTACCCATCTCTACCGGTCCTCCTCCACTGGAAGACACCATCTGCAACTGCTCCGAGTGATGTTCTCTGCTCAGCCTCTAGTAGGTACTCGATCACTACCATACTCGATCCTTATCACTGGTATCAGAGCTACCGATCTCGCACCTATGGAAACTTGCACCATTGAACTCCGTCGTGAATTCAATCAACTGAAGGAGACAGTTGCCACACTCTCTGACCACACCCAAACCAGCTTGAAATACTCACACCAATGCCATGGACGTAATTAGTGCGACACTCCAAACTCTCGCCGCCTGCATCCAAGATTCCCGTACACCCACCTCCACGGCTAATGATAACCACCAAGACGACGATCATTACCTCCCTTTCAATCGCTCTCAGCACTCCAGTCGTTTTCCTCGCCTCGACTTTTCCCATTTCCATGGCGACAATCTCTCAGATTAGATATACTGCTGTGACCATTATTTCAAAGTTGACGAGCCCCCAGACAACATGCAGGTTTGGCTTGCTTGCATCCACCTCGATGGGAAGGCCCTTCAATGATATTAAGACTTCCTCAAAAATAGGTTGACCAGCAATCCTCCACCTTGGGAGTACCTACAGGCTTTCTGCACCGGTTCGACGACCACCTCAATGACGAACCAATGGATGAAATCAAACGGCTCCACCAAAAAGGATCGGTCTAGAACTACATGGAGGAGTTTGAAGAACTCATCAATCGGCTCACGATGCTCGATGAATATGTTGTTAGCCTCTTCATCACCGACGTCCTCCAACACCGCATTGAGAAGGCAATGCGTATGTTCTACATCACCGACCTTCCTAACGTCATCCAACTCGCCAAGCTTCAGGAGCAACTCCTTCATGGGTCAACCCAAATGCATCATTCCGCACAGCTCCTTCCCATGCCATTGGTCTCTTCTCCACCCCACCCCAGTAAATCCTTCTCCACATCAGAACTAATGGCCCAGAAAACCAACGGGTTGTGCATGTGGCGTGACAAGAAGTACTTTCCTGACCACCGTTGTCGTCATCGACGCCAAATATACATCGTGGAGGCCGAGGAGGATTACATCGACACAAACCCACTGAATGGGGATACCCAAGACGAGCAACAGGAGGCTTCTAATGATCAACCGAGTTGCCAACCATTGTCTCTATGCACACAATAACGAGCACTCCCACTTTTAATACTATGCGGGTCACCGACAGTCACTATGGGAAGACTTTTCACAATTTAATAGACACGTTCATCACTCACAAATTTCTAGATAAACGCACGGCTTGTTGATTGGAATGGCCACTCAGGGTCATTCCTCCCTTTTCGGTGGCCGTGTTAGATGGAAATCACCTCGTAAGTGCTTATTCCTGCAGCAAGTTCCCAAGGAAGATGCAAGGCCGAGACTTCGAAGTAGATATGCTCGCACTTGCATTAGGCGGATGCGACATGGTCCTCGGCGGACATTATCACACGCGACGACAACTCAAAAAACTTGCCTAACTACCAACCAAACTCTCCGTACTTGGAGTTTTTTTCATCCAGCCCGCTACTACATGCGGCACACCCGAAATCACCAACCAGTCACCCGAACTTCAGTGCCTCCTCTTTAAATCCAGTGATATCTTTGAAACACCAAGCAGCTTGCTCTCCATCGCTCCCATGATCGCCACATCAATCTCCACCCAAATATATATATAACCCATTTTCACCTGCCCATACTAATATCTGGCCCTTTAAAAATGAAACTGAATACTTAATCGATGACATGCTTCATGTATGAATCATTCGTCATAGTATATGTCCATACTCCCCCCATCGTCTTGGTTAAAAAAATGGATGAGTCGTGGCGCTCTGTGTTGACTACCACAACCTTAACAAGCATTTCATCAATAATCGCTTTCCCGTTCCTCTTGTAGAAGAGCTCTTTGATGAACTTCATGACACCAAATTCTTTTCCAAACCATATCTTCGCTCGGGCTATCACCAAGTCCGCATGGCTCCCAACACGCACCTAGGCTCGTTGGGTGCACGCGCAGCATGCGCCTGGGAGCTATGCGCTCCCGAGCGCCGCACACACGTGCCTGGGCATTGAGCGAGCTCCCCGGGCGCGTGCCGGGCGCGCTCCCGCGTGCGGTACGCACCTGCGAGAGTGGTTTTAGGTCCCTTTGAGTGAGCATAGTCCTCACATGCAACTCTCTCGATCGGATTGACTCCCTTGTGTGTTTTGGTTGAAGTCCAACCAGTTTGGTCGGAGAATCTTTCGGGATAACTCCATCAAGAGCTAAAGTAGTGTTATTGTGGGGAGAAATAAGCAGGAGTGCGCGCGCACATAGCTCTGTGCAGTGTAGATGGCCCGTCCGATTTGTGATCCAACGGTTCGCAAAAAGCGGGCTTTAAAAAAAACAAAAAAAAAACAAAAAAAAAACAGCGATGAACGGCGGGGATTTCTCGGGCACGCGGTAAATATACCTAAACCCCATTTTAAGAGATTTACCGCCAGCCGCGACTCCTCCGCCCCTCTTGAGCCCTGGTTGTCTTCAACCCCTACACAGCCAGCTGCGTCCCCCCTCCATCCCCAGCACTGCCGCCTGCTCCTTTCAACCAGGGCGCGAGTCCCCCTCCGCCCCTACCACTGCGGCCGATCCCTCGGTTCCCTCCTGCTTTTCCCCACACATCTCCAGCCCCCTCCCCCGCCAGCCACCGCCCCTCGAGCCCCTCCGTGCTTCCACACATCTCCGGCAATCCTTCTGTTAGATCATCGCAAGCCCCTCGGCACCAGCCTCAAGCCCCAACGAGAACCCAAAATCCACCACCGAGCCTTACTACAGTTGGATCTGATTCCCAGAGATTGATCTTTCGCCCCCGCCTATTACTCGGTGAGTTTAGTAGTATTTGTCATATTTCTCCATAATATATGCTTATGCTTATATCTCTTAGTATTATTCAGTGAGTATGCTTTGTTCTGGTTATTTATTTCCATTGGGCATGCACTGCTTATTCACCCTGTTGTTAGTTTATCGCTCACTCTTTATTTTGCAACCCTTGCCTACAACTATAAACTGAAATCGTGGTGCTCAAATGTTCGATATGATTGTGTTTGTTAATTAATGTGTTGCATGTTGGACGCAATTTTGCAATGAAATCGTTTTGTGACATCTCAGTAGATTTAGAGTAGTTTTTTTTTAAAAAAACTTGACCATTTCTCGATTTATGCGTGTCATCCTTACGCAGGGGCCATGCTAATCATCTCTGTTACGTCCCAACGGGCGTGGTCCTTTTTTTATTTGTATCAGTATTGTTATTTCTTATGTTTATGGGGGGCAGTTAGGTCTTTTTGTCTGCTAGGGCTTGGCTTTATTTCCTGGGGGGCGCGAGATAGATGTTATGTTGAATTTTCGATCTATGCTGTGAGGTGTTCGGCTGCACGGGAATTCTTCCCCTACACCGTTCAAGGAGTCTGTTCAGGCTGAGTCTTAAGATTCCATTTATCTTATGCAAGTAATCTTCCCTGTTCGATTGTGTGTTGTTTTGTGTGCTGGATTATTGTTCTGGATGTGAGCAGGTAAGGTTCTGGAGCTATTTTTGGAAGTGAAGATCACGGTGAAGAAGCGGCAACGACGGTGACAAGGAAGGAGGCGCAACAAGGTATCAGAGCTAGCGACGTTCGCGGGATGCCGGTGTCGGACGCTACACGATCGAAAGAGCAGAGAAACGAAATGGACACCCTCAAGCAAAATCATGATGATTTGGCCCGCACGATCCAAAGCATGAGTGAAGAACTCCGCACCCTACTGGCGGCCTGGAAGTCGGAGAGGTCCGACGATCATCGGGGAGGGGGGTTATCTTCGGCAAGTCAGTCTAAAGCTCTGGCCTCATCTCAGTTAATCACTCGATTTCCCCGATTAGATTTCCCCAAATTTTCTGGAGAGGGGCCGATGGAATGGATATATAAGTGCGATCAATTTTTCGACATCGCGGAGACCCCATAGGAGATGCAGGTTTGAATGGAGTCGGTGCACATGGAAGGCAAAGCATTGTACTGGCACCAAACCTACATGAAGTCTCGGCTCACACGACAATGGCCGGCGTGGGAAGACTATTGTCAAGCATTGCACAATCGCTTTGGGTCGGTGCTTAACGACGATCCTATGGGTGAATTAAAAAATTTACGGCAGTGAGGGTCGGTGCAAAACTATCTCGACGAGTTCGACTTGCTCCTACATCGAGTAGAATTGCCGGAAGCACACACCATCAGTTTTTGCCTTGCCAGATTGCGAGATGAGATACAATTCGGGGTTCGTATGTTTCATCCCACATCATTAAGGGAGGTATTCTCGTTGGCCCGCCTTCATGAACAGCAGCTCTCGGTCCGCGGTAAGAAAAATAGCAGTTTACAAAAGGAGGAGCAGCCCCGCGAAGTTGCAGATCGGTCACTCACCCAACACCTCAACACCACCGGGTTCTATCAGCACCGGTCAGGGACAAACAACTCCACTGGAGCTTGCAAGTTGACGTCGTCGGAGATGGACGACAAACGGAAGAAGGGATTGTGCTTTTGGTGTGATCAAAATTATGTCTCGGGCCACAAATGCCCCAACCGCCGACAAGCTTATGCGTTGGAAGTGTTGGTAGAGGCAGTCAAGGAGGATGCCAGAGTGGACGACGTGGACGACACTCTAGCCATGGGAGGGGAGGAGGTTCAGCGAACGCCACAAGTCTCGGTGAATGCCATCACGGGTATTACACACTACAATACCATGCGGGTGACAGCCTCGCATCAAGGCCAGCACATTCAAGTATTAATTGACTCGGGCGGCACGCATAATTTCTTGGACAAGGAGGCAGCTCATTGACTTCAATGCAACCTAGTTCCCATCATGCCATTTTCAGTGGCGGTGGCCAATGAGAAAACTATCTTTAGCTCGCACAAGGTTAACGAATTCCGGTGGGTAATGCAAGGAGTGGATTTCACCTCGGACATGCTGATTTTACCCCTTGGGGGATGTGACGTAGTATTGGGCATACAATGGTTGATGACGCTGGGGATGGTGAATTGGGATTTCTGTAATCTGCGGATGGAGTTCACCAGCGGGGGCAGAAAAATCAGTCTACGGGGAGCACAACAAGGCAATGTGTATTGGGACAAAGGGAAAAAATTCAAAAATTGTTGACCAAAGAGGGGCAACTCAACATGTTAGCGTTATGTAAAATTCATGCGAAAACTCACCATCAGGAAGGGGCGGACCAGGAGGGAGTCTCCCACGGGTTTCGGGCTTGGCAAGTCAGAGGGGCCGCACTTAACCCGACTAAGCAGCAACTGCTACAAGGACTGCTGGACAACTTCAAGGATTTATTTGTTGAACCGCATGGGTTACCGCCCAGAAGAGAACAAGACCACCACATCGTGTTGAAGGATGATGACGCCAATATCAACTTACGACCTTATCGGTACCTGCCTCTGCAAAAATCGGAAATCGAGAGACTCATCGGGGAGATGCTGCACACCAGAGTGATTCGACATAGCTGCAGTCCCTTCGCATCACCGGTAGTGCTCGTGAAAAATAAAGATGGGACTTGGCGGCTCTGCGTGGACTACCGACAACTGAATCAAAACACGGTCAAGGATAAATTTCCAATTCCACTCTTAGTGGAATTGATCGACGAGTTGCATGGAGCCCTGTATTTCTCGAAACTTGATCTACGAGCCGGTTATCATCATGTGCGTATGGCGAATACCGATATTCAAAAGACGACCTTCCGGACCCACCAAGACATTATGAATTCTTGGTGATGCCCTTCGGGTTGACCAACGCACCATCGACATTTCAAAGCTTAATGAACCGCATTTTCCAAGGTCAACTCAGAAAGTTCATCTTAATTTTTTTGACGATATTTTAATTTTCAGCTCGTCATGGGAAGTCCACATGGAGCACCTAGAATTCACATTCAACACGCTACGTCATCATCAATTAGTGCTCAAGCGCAGCAAATGTGATTTTGGATTGACACAAATCCATTACTTGGAGCATATTATATCCGGACAGGGCGTGCCTACGGACCCGTCCAAGATACAAGCGTTGTTGGAATGGCCGATGCCCACGTCCATCAAAAAATTCAGAGGTTTCTTCGGCCTTACCGGTTATTATCGTCGGTTCATTCAAGGTTATGGAATGATCGCCCAACCACTTACGACAATTCTCAAGGGTCGATCATTCACATGGACGGACGCAGCGGAGAAAGCTTTCCATAGGTTGAACCAAGCGGTCATCAACCCGCCGGTACTACAACTCCCAGATTTTCAGCTCCCTTTTGTTATTGAGACGGACGCAGCGGATACTGGCGTTGGCGCCGTGTTGTTGCAAAAAGAACGACCCATTGCGTTCTTTAGCAAGGCGTTGGGGCCAAAGAACGCGTGACTCTCTACATACGAGAAGGAATTATTAGCAATTGTGTTGGCCGTTCAAAAATGGTGACACTACTTACTCGGATGCTCATTCACTATACGCACGGACCATCACAACTTAAAGTTCATGTTGGAACAAAAACTAGCAACACCAGCGCAACAACGTTACTTGTCTAAATTGATGGGATACGACTTCATGGTTCAGTACAAGCGGGGACGAGAGAACGTCTGTGCTGACTCTCTGTCACGGATGCATGAACCACTGGATGTCGTGTTAAATACTCTTACCACCATTCATTCTGCCACTATGCAAATGGTTCGGAATTTCTGGGAACAGGATGCTCATCTGCAAAGGATTATTAATGCCAAGGAAAACAATGAAGAGGCCTTCCCTAAGTATGGCTGGTCAGAAGGGGTCTTGAAGCGGAAAGGGAAACTGGTAATCGGTAAGGACTCAGCTTGCCGAACTCGGTTGCTGGATCTATACCACACCGACCCATTGGGCGGCCATTCCGGCATTACAACTACGTACAAACACATGAAGAGGGTCTTTTATTGGAAGGGAATGAAAACGGACATTTAAAACTTTATCCAACAATGCACGACCTGTCAACAATGTAAGGCAGACAACCAACGCCCAATGGGGTTGCTTCAACCGCTACCGATTCCGGAGAAAATGTGGCAAGATGTATCCATGGACTTTATTGATGGGCTTTCGATGAGTCATGGCAAATCGACTATCTTGGTGGTCGTAGATCGATTGAGCAAGCAAGCACATTTTACGGCCATCCATCATCCCTATACTGCCGAGGTAGTGGCTCGTACATTCTTGGATTCTATTGTTCGTTTGCATGGGCTGCCGACATCAATAGTTAGTGATCGGGACACGCTGTTCCTTAGCGATTTTTGGCAAGAACTATTTCAGATCCTCCAAGTTCAACTTCACACGTCTACAACATATCATCCGCATCTGCAAACTGATGAGCAAACAGAAGTGGTGAACCGTTGCGTGGAGAGCTACCTGCGCTGCATGTGCTTCGAGAAACCCAGGGATTGGGTTGAATGGCTTCCTCTCGCGGAATGGTGGTACAACACCACATATCAGAGCGCTATCCAAATGACGCCATATGAAGTGGTGTATGGTCAAGAACCCACGACTTTTCCTGTGTACGCCGATGGGTCCACCAAGATTGATGCCGTGGATTGGTCATTGGCGGCACGAGACTGAGTCATGAAACTTCTAAAACTCAACTTGGCACAAGCTCAAGAAAGGATGAAAACGCTAGCCGATAAAAAGCGGAGGGAGCATACGCGGATTGGGTTGAATGGCTTCCTCTTGCAGAATGGTGGTACAACACCGCATATCAGAGCGCTATCCAAATGACGCCATATGAAGTGGTGTATGGTCAAGAACCCACGGCTTTTCCTGTGTACGTCGACGGGTTCGCCAAGATTGAAGCCGTGGATCGGTCATTGCCGGCACAAGACCGAGTCATGAAACTACTAAAACTCAACTTGGCACAAGCTCAAGAAAGGATGAAAACGCTAGCCGATAAAAAGCGGAGGGAGCATACTCTGGAGATAGGGTATTTTGTTTGGGTGCGGCTTCAACCGTACCGACAAGTTAGCCTTCGTGAGCACCGACAACAAAAATTATCACCTCGATTTTTTGGGCCTTTTCCGATACTCGAGCTGGTGGGGACGGTAGCATACAAGCTGGAACTTCCAAAGGACACCCGAATTCACCATACATTCCACATTTCACAGCTGCGGAAGTACAAAGGACCCCTTGTCGGCCTCATTCAACCCTTACCAACTTCTGTGAACAGGGCCGGGAATTTGCCAGTGGAACCTGCGACCATTTTGGACAGACGTATCATCAACAGGGAGGGACGTGTTGTCACCCACCTACTTATTCAATGGGATAATGCACCGAAGGAGGAAGCAATGTGGGAGGATCTCTGGGCACTGCGTCAAAGATGGCCAGAGTTTGTTCTTTGAGGACAAGGAACGTTTGATGGGGAAGGTTTTGTTACGTCCCAACGGGCGTGGTCCTTTTTTTATTTGTGTCAGTATTGTTATTTCTTATGTTTTGGGGGGCAGTTAGGTCTTTTTGTCTACTAGGGCTTGGCTTTATTGCCTGGGGGGCGTGAGATAGATGTTGTGTTGAATTTTCGATCTATGCTGTGAGGTGTTCGACTGCCACGGGAATTCTTCCCCTACACCGTTCAAGGAGTCTGTTCAGGCTGAGCCTTAAGATTCCATTTATCTTATGCAAGTAATCTTCCCTGTTCGATTGTGTGTTGTGTTGTGTGCTGGATTATTGTTCTGGATGTGAGGAGGTAATGTTCTGGAGCTATTTTTGGAAGTGAAGATCACGATGAAGAAGTGGCAACAACGGTGACAAGGAAGGAGGCGCAACAATCTCTGTATCGTTCCAATTTTATCAGATGTTTCGGAAGGGACATATTTAGGCTAGTTGTTACTTCATTTGTGCTTGTTTTGTTTTTGCCTGCATTCCTCATAGTTAGGCCAGTGTCAAACCCTATAGCTCATCCTGCATCACGGATGTTACCCAAACACTTTCATTTTTTAGGTAAGATGATTCAAAAATGCCTCGAGCAAAAATGGAGTACCAAATAGAGCCTAGGTCCGTTGTAAGAAGCCTTAGAAATGAGGAAAAACATAAATTTAAATGAAAATAACACATGATAGAGAGATTTCCCATATAGGCCAATAAGGTCACCGAAGAGCCCAATAAACTTGAGGATTTCTCATAAAATACCTTAAAGCAACATTGAGGCACATCCCAAACACACGAATCTACATACACAATTGTAACCAATCCTCACAACTCTAATAAGATTGGAGAACCATCAAAACAATGATGAACTCCAAATGACATGTGGTAGGGAGACGTACTATAAGGCTAATTCATCAATTCTTGTAATTTGTGACATTGAGACTACAATATATATGACATCTAATTCATCTTCCATGAACATGTTGAACACGCAAAAGAGAATTGTCATTGTTGGGTAAAGATACTCAATGAAACTATTGCAACTCAATTAGTGACACCTTACAATAAAGTAGCATATATCTTGTAAAAAAATTCTAACAAGGAATTGAATAAAGTACATTTGCGGAAAGTTGAATTCATCTAACATCCTCTTTCCAACTTGCGGTGAATGTTATAATCTTGCTTGGAGCCTAGGAGTACAGATATATGCATCAAAGAAGACCTAAACAATATAGAATGAATTCTTATGAGATGTTCGTTTGACGTTGGAGCTGGTGACAAGGGAGACATGCACAAATGTAATTTCATGCACCATGCGATTTATTTTGGTGCTTGGTTCATTTACTCCCACTATCACAAGTGCAGCTCCTAAGATATCTCTTGCAGTAGTACATCTCTGAATGAAGTGATGTTTCATGTTTGTGTGTTTTCATCTTCATTTCCCTGTGCTTCAATCCCAAAACGTCATCAGTTCATCACAACTATAGATGTTGATACAATAGTAATTATCACAATTTAATCTAGTTTAATCGAGTGGGTCGTAATTACATGACAAGTTACTCAAACTAAGTCGATTACATATTTACATAGACCATGATCCATTTGGGTAGGAGTGCTGACTTGATCATATCATTGTCTTGATGATGACTGACGACCAATCTCAGCCCCATGAGACTATTAAATGATATAATTGTGTTGACTATGTCAATACAAAAGTATCTTACTCAACTTCATCAAAGTTGGTAGATAATGAAATTAGTTAATATATACCCTACCAAAGTGATTATTTATTTTACAAGCATGAAAGGAAAATGCCAATTTCGGTTCTTAGTGCAACAATAGTTATCGAAGAAATAATATATACTTGTTTATCACAAAATAAAAACATATATAGCTGAAATCCATAGTTTATAGGAAGAAATATGGTTTGTTCCTCGTTCTACTCCAATGAAATATGTCAGTGTCTTATGAATAAATTATTTGAGTTAAAGAAAGGCCAGTTTCCCCCTTTGAAAAATTGAGTTGCTGACTTCTTGTGACCAATCAATATTATTATATAACTTGATTATGAGACATGGACTATCAAACAGACTGTGCCTCTTGTCAAGGGAGCTCTATCTTTACTCACACCATTAGTTTCCTATAGATTAGAATTTATTATAAAGTAGGGATTAGTATTTACTTTTCCAACAAAAAAGTATGAATCTATCCCTCCTATATATTTATGTATTTTTGCATGATATGCATTGAACTTACCCCTGCTTAAAGTGTCGGGCAAGCTCAAGTGCTCAAAGACAACTTATGGCGGTGAAAAAATAGATCAGGACTCTGGAGGTCGCGGAAAAAATTCATGTGGGAGAAAACACCAGTGAATTTTCACCGGGATGGATGCTTTATTGATGGATGGATTATCAAAATTCATATGTGACGTCCTTAATACAATTCCTATAATGTTTTCTTATATTTATTATGCTGGGGATGTCCTGAGCAATGTTTTCCATGTTATTGTTGTATGCTTGGTTTAACTATGACATGCATGCTAATGTAAGCCTTAACACTTTGTCACTCTCTGCAGCCATTGCCCACTCCGCTGTATGTAGCCTCTCCTTTGTATATGAAGTTCCTTCTAACATCTTTTCACCATTCTCGTTTCTTTTAACATTGTCGATTTAGGTTGCGGATAACGACACTTAAATCTGTTAAGTTCACCTGTGGAGAAGCTCAAGAATGACTCAGGTAAGAAATCATCCCTGTGCTTGACTGTTCTCCACTTCTCCCTTTCCCAATGCCCTTTTTGATACTTTGAATTGACAGGATAAAAAAGTTTTCCCTGTGCCTTGAATATTGTGAAATGTAATATAAAGCTTAATTTATTTTCCCCCTTTTGCCATAGGCTGGAGATGACGATCTAGAAAGAAAGATGAAGGAGCAAAAGGTTTGCAGCTGATTCTCTTCCTGCCAATGATAGTACTAATACCAGTTCTCTTCATGCCTTGAATACTGTGAAATGTAATATAAAGCTTAATTTATTTTTTCCTCTTTTGCTATAGGCTGGAGATGACGATCCAGAAAGGAAGATGAAGAAGGAGCAAAAGGTTTGTGTCCGATTCTCTTCCTGCCAATGATAGTAATAAAACCATATTCATATTTTCTTTTAAATGTCCCCGTGATCCCATTTTTTAAGACTCATCTTCTGAATGTAAGACCTGAAGGACAAGGTATTTACCACTTTTTGAAAAACATTTAGCATTCTAATTTAATTTGTCTCCTCTACTTTTCTGGGTAATTTACAAGTAAACAATGTTTGAATTTCTCAAAGTAATTGAATTCCATTTTTGATAAAAATATTCATCTTATTCATTTTTTCTGAATAACAGTTTAACTTTGTTCTTTTGAATGAGAAATTACCTTTTTGGTTGTTTTCATAAGAAAGTAGTTGTTTAGCATTTCGAATTTATTATAGTTTTATCATAAAATGTTTTGCCTTTCTGATAATGTATTGAACCTTATGCCACTGTTACGAAGATGCGGGCGACATTAGATACTAATGAGGCACAAACCTCCCTCTCTCCCTAAGTCTCAGGGCTTTGTTTATATAAAAAAAATCCTTAAAGGACTAGTACCAATCATGGCCACTAGTCTGTCCACACTAGTTGCCACATCTTTCTTTGTCGCATGCGGCTCTCTAATCAGATTTATTTTTGCACATGTATCAATACTTCTCTCTTGAAAATCGACATTGCCCTCGAGGTTTAGTTAGGGTTGGACCATCATCGTGCTCAAGAGATTCAATGTCTGTGAGTGATTTTTTCATTTTTGATGCAATCAACATGCAAAATTCTGTAACTGGACATTTTTTGTGTCGTAAATTGGTATTGTTGTAGCGGAAAGAATTGCTAGGATGGTGGATCTCAAGGTACTTTTGATGAGATAAATGCTAAATTTGTGGAATTAGTTTTGATGGAGGTACGAGTGGGGGTGGCAGAATAGTGGTTGTTGTAACTCATAAGAAAAGGTGTCGGTTGTGTAGGTAGGTGGGTAAGCTTGTTCGGGTAACATTTTAGAGGTGATAGGAATTTTAAAGCCACAATTTTGGAGGCTGGTAGTGGGTCAGGGTTGTGCCCAAGTGGGTATAAAACTCGTCCACAAAATGGCATTGCTCCATTGCTTGAAGAAGAGTGCTGAGATTGAGGATGTAAAATTGTGCTCAACTCTGGGGTTATAACTCAGTGAGGAAGTGGCCCAAGCAGTGCTCGATTGAGACATGGCTCGATCTAATCATTGTAGGAAGTGAATACGATATGCTAGTTCCAATGAGAGTTTAATTGTGTAAAGAAAAGAAGGTGACAACTTCAAAGTTTGGATTCTAATTGCGTGTTGACTGCATCGATGTCTATTTATATTTCAATTGCATTTTTATATATTTCTGTTTAATGGATAAATATAACACTCCTTTATATCAAAGAGTGCAGAGGAATGATCAAGGCATAGGAAAATTAACTAGTTTTTTGTGGAAGACATTGGCCCAAAAACTCTTCCTTAGGGGTGCAGTTATTCTACCTCTTTTATCCTGAATGCCTATGGCTTGTTTCCAATCCTTGCTCTAGGCTTATAGGTCTCCACTGCCTCTCATGTTTGTTGTGCTAGCCACAGATGGCCTCCTCTTGCGTGCATGAATCCGTTGGAACCCCGGGCTGCCATCAATTTGGTTCGACCTTGCCATGGCTTCCCGCTATCGTAGCCTCTGGTCACTGCGCCATCCCTTGCATGTTTGCTGCAAATCACACCTCTCTTCACATGAATGTCGAAAACACCAATGCACATGCCACCAATGCCTGTATGGATCGACTGGAGGAATCTCTAACCGATCTCAGTCTCCTTGTATGGGAATACATCTCTTCCGCCACACATTGATAATTGTCATCACTCACACCATTGTTGTTTGACTCGGCGGCCGATGATGCATCCGCCTTCTCCTCCACCACCTTGGCTCCCAATTCATTTGTTGCCCCAATTCCGGGTGTGCCACTGTCGCCCTATACAACTCACCTTCGCTGGGAGGATGTTCCAGCATTCGATGGCACCAACCCCTAGGTTGAATCACCCACACAAAACAATTCTTCAAACTCCATGGAGCATTAGACCACCAAAATGTGCCACTTACTATCATTTACATGGACAAGTCCGCCCTTCACTAGATTCATTGGGTGCGACAATCCAACCCTCGTCGAACGCAACCAATTTTAAAGGAGACTCTAATTTGGCACTATAACATGCATCGTTCGCGCAACATGTTCTGACAACTATTGGTGGTACACCAACCCAAGTTCGTGGATGCTTACATTGTTTATCGAAATTGCCACACACAGCCGACTATGCCTCACAATGTCATGAAACATGCCTGTTGTGTAGAAGAAAAATTCTCCGCGTCACCCGACCAATTTGACCGCCTCTAGTTGATGAGTGTGGTCTCGTTGCTAACCTTGTATCCATCGATTACTTGCACTGTTAGTTACCGAAGATGACGACACCACACAATGGAAAATGTATTTTGGGAACAAGAACAAAGAGGTCTCTGCCCGTCTGATTGGCAATGATTTGACATAATTGCAACTAATATACTCGTTGAATGACAAATCCTGGCCACGAACCATGATGCTTCACAGTCAGATTCATGGGTCGCTAATAAAGCAATGATCAATAATGTCACTACTATCCATAATTTCATCTCTCCCAACGTAGCGCGATATCTTAATCTCAAAATGAAATCAAGCAACGAGTTCATGGTCTCCTTGAGCGATGGTATCACATGTCAACTAATGGCTTGTGCCCATTCTGGACGTCACTTTGGATGACTATACTTTTATGGAGGACTAATATTTCTTCAATTTAGGAGGTATTGATGCTATTATTGGCATAGTGTGGCTCCTGATACTGCACGACGTCAAGTCCAATTGGGTTTCGTTGACGATGGACCCAAAGAGAACTACCGCCACCTCTACGGTGACCCTGCCCTCTTACGAACTCTGGCAACCAGTGCTTCATTCAGAAAATAATTGATTTAGAGTTTACTTCCCTCGCCTTAGATCTCGGTGGTGTTGCTTGATTGTGCTGCACCGACCCGTCCGGAGATCTTGCAGAGGAGCGGCCATGGTAGAAGCTTGAAACCGCCGGCTTCATGGGGAGGGATCGTGGCTGGAATTGCCGCCGAAACCGTCAGAGAAGGCAAATGCATTTTGCGAAGACGACGGGACGTGGATCGTGGGAGGAAGCCACGACGTTTGGAGCCCTAATAACTGTGTGCATCCGCTGAACCCGGGAAGAAGACGTGCGATTTTTGTAGAGCAGGAAGGCTGGAAACTTCGATTTGTACTCATACTTGATGTTTATACAAGAAATACTACCCACAAGGTTTATTACTCTCACTTTTACATGGTATCAGAGCGATACGGTCCGGCTTGTCCCTTTCTGTACGCTTGGCCGGCTTGCTAACCGGGCTGTTTGGGCCCCGACTTACCTCTTTTTTTCTAACCGCTGCTGCTCCTGTGCGGTTAACGGTTTTCTTACCGCCTCCTTTGTTGCTCTCTCTCTCTCACGTGGTTCCACCCCCCCTCCTCCCGTTATATAACCTCTCGGACTGGTCAGAAGATAGTCTGTGATTTTTGTTAGAAGATAGTTTGAAAAATGTCCGAGAGGCCAAAATCGAAGTTTGTACGCAAAAACACTCCTCGTAATGAGCTTAAAAAATCGTTGAGTTTTGTTAGAATCAAATTTTCTCGAGCACTTTTTGGATTGAATCTTGGCGAGAATTATACAACCATAAGCAAACTACAATAACAATTTCTGTAATAACGATAATAGGAAGAGTTCGAACGTTCGAGGCAAGCTTGCAATATTTAATTGAGACGCATAAAATTAATTTGATATTTCGAAGCACAGGACGAGTGAATGTTATCTAGACGAGGAGTGGCTCTTCCAAACAAGCTGTGGACCGATGGGGTTAACTCATGCTTAAAGACTCTCGGAAGGAGTGTTGTAGTCGACGACAGTCTGGGCTGGAACAGTAGCAGGAATGCCGCTTCCGTTCGAGTCGATCACCCCGTCTGCTGAAACACGCGACTGAGCGGCCTTGAGTTTTGCCGGGCTTGAGTGTAGATTGCAGGGTCTGGACGTGGGAGAGATTGGCGGAGAGGCGCGCGGCGGCCGACGAGTCCTGGAGTTTCGTCGGCGGCTTGGCGATTGGACGGGGCAGGCAATCATGAAGTTGAACTGGGGTGAGTGCCGATTTACAGGGAAACGAAATAGATTTTGTTTCCTGTATTTTCCGCCTGCTTTTCTCTTCTCCGTCGGTGCAATAAGTAGAGCCAAATGAAATTTTTTCTCGGCAAGTTGCCCGTACTTTCCAAAGGTTATATATTTTGCCAAAATTCTTCGTGGAAAAATATCTCCTGGATTATTTTTTTCCTTCATCAACTGGCCATTAATTTTCAAATGTTAATTTTTTTTTTACATTCTCTCACGAGATACTATATTTCTGAAGTATTTATTTCCAAAGCTTGCTCCCAATTATGGTTTTCCACGGTTTGACTAAATTGGTATTTTGGTTTTAATAATATCCTCTCTAATATTTTGGCTTTAAGTTTATGCGTCTTTTAAATAAATTAAGTTTGCCCCTTACGTCCTAACTACTCAAATTACCGGTCCTTTTATTTAGGGTCTCACCAGCCCGTCACACCGATGAGCCGAACTAATAATGGTACATGGAAAAAATACATGAGATAAATAATTGCAAAGAAAACGGTAGAAAATAACAAATAGTAAAATATAATTGGCGCGTGATGGAATCACGTGTCCTCGGATGCGGCGAGGGCTGCATCCTTTCGTAGTTGATAGAGCTCGATCCCAGCGAGAACTTGCAGAGACTGGTATTGTAGAGATCGGGGGTCATTGCTGGTGTTAAATCAGGTGGAATGTCTGGGGCTTCGACAGGTAGCTCGATGTACTTTGGAATTTGGAATGGACCAATCCTCCTGTAATAAACAAACATTTAATCTTCCTTTGAAAAATACATCTCATGGCGATAACGACCGACCGTGAGTTTGTAATGTTCAAAGGTTACTTGCAAATTATTAGTAATAATTTTACGCAACCCTTTTAAATAATTAGCATGAGCTTGCACATCGAATAAAATACGCTCATGGAAATAGAGGGGGTGGCTGTCATGAAGATGGTGTAACAAAAGCAAACAAAAAATCTCGAAAGGAGATTTATTATGGGAATGATTTTTAGAATTATTATATGTGAGTTGTGCTCGTGGATGTACAAGATCTCATTGCTTTACATTCACCCCAGTTAGATGCTTAAAAAGACCCCTCATACTTCTTTCAACGACCTTAGTCTGCTCATCAGTTAGAGTGTGATAAGTGCTACTATCCTCGAGTATGGTTCTCAATCGAGCACATAATATGCTCTACAAATATGATAGAAAATATTTAATATATCGATTTAACTCCACAAAGATGTCTTGAACCAAGTGATAATGACGTTAAATAAAAGTGTAGTCTCTAAATATGAAATCGGCAGAGTGTGGTATGCGGAGTAAGTGTTCTTCGGAAATGGTATCAAAGAGCTGAGAAATATCAGGTGACATGTCGAGATTCGACAAATATGGGGTGAGCGACACATCCGGGCCACAAATTAATTCATGGGGTGGGGGTTCAGGCGGGAGTGCGGTAATCAGTAATGTATTGGAGGTAACGACAAGTGAACTAGGAGTCGTAGAGGTCCTCTCGCGTGCCCTTGGGATAAGACAATTTTCTGGGGTAAAAGAACAATCTTGTGCATCATCCCTATATATTTATGAAGGGTGAAAATTGTTTGACACTTTTGGGGTAATTAGGAACGAATTATGGTTGTTCTTTAAGTCTACTGAGAGAAAAGTTCTCAATAGATTTCCTTTCTCATGCATCATCCCCCGACTTCGACTAGGGAACCATTCCTCCTCAACCTCTACTATTGGTTCGGCACCCTCCTCAACCTCTAATATTGGTTTGGCATCCTTGTGCTGACCTATTTTTTTGAAAAAAAGTTTGTATACAACATTGTCACACCAAAATAGATTGCACTAGAAGGTAGAACAAGATACACTCGCATGGTAGGCTCGCTCCAAGCTCAGGATGGCTATTTCCCTCTAAGAGTCCTTTTCAAGAAGAGATTCTTATCCTAGACTCCAAATATAACCTCTAAGACAACATACCCTTCTGTATATAGTGAGGGGAAACTTAAATTAATTACTAAAATACCCTTAGGACATGATATAGTAATACAAGACGCTCCCGGATGGCCTGTTTGAAACTCCACATGTCAAATGGTTGTCCTCTGAATATGTATACATTGATACGTATAGGAATCAATTCTTTGTCCGCCGAAATCGACTTGTTCCCAAGGTCAAGTCCTAGTAGTGCCATCCTCGAGTTCAAGGGCTTCAAAGTCCGCAACAGTAATATTGTTGCGGTCTTCAACAACGAGCGAGAAGCATAGATCTTTAAGAGGTGTTTGTGAAGAGAATAGTAAGATTGTTTGTAGCAGAAAAAAGGCCAGGATGGCAGAAGCCGAGGTAATCTTGATGGGAGAGTCGTTGTGGTGGTGATTTGGGTTTGATGGGGGAATTTGTGGCAGCGGATGGAAAGAAGGTGCCAACATGACCGGTGTCGGGGGAACTCTTAGTTATCAAGGTGCGCGCCTAGGCGCTCCTGAGGCGCCGGGGGCACCAGGCGCAGCCCGCCGCGCATCAGCACGGCTGAGGCGGGTGATGTGTCCCAGGCGCACGCCTTACAGGCTCCCAGGCGCGCCCGGGCCTTTCAAGCTATTTTATTTAATTTTTTTTTATATATGGGCAAAAACATGATCTTAGACGCACCTAAGGAACCCCTAGGCGCACTTGGGCGCCCAATTTGATGAAATTGAGCGATTGGGCGCCCAATTCGCTGAAATTGAGCGGTTGGGCGCCCAATTCCCTGAAATTGAGCGGTTGGGCGCCCAATTCCTTGAAATTGAGCGATTGGGCGCCTATTCCCTGAAATTGAGCGAATTGTGCGCCCATTCCCTGAAATTGAGCGAATTGGGCGCCCATTCGCTGAAATTGAGCGAATTGGGCGCCCATTCGCTGAAATTTAGCGAATTGGGCGCCCATTCGCTGAAATTGAGCGAATTGGGCGCCCATTCGCTGAAATTCAGCGAATTGGGCGCAATTTCAGCGAATTGGGGGCCCAATTCGCGCAATTTCAGCGATTTGGGCGCCCAATTCGCGCAATTTCAGCGAATTGGGCGCCCAATTCGCCCAATTTCAGCGATTTGGGCGCCCAATTCGCGCAATTTCAGCGATTTGGGCGCCCAATTCGCGCAATTTCAGCGAATTGGGCACCCAATTCGCGCAATTTCCTTTTCCCCCCATTTTTGCGCCTCACGTGCCTTAGGCGCGCGCCTGCGCCTTGCGCCTAGGCTCCAGGGCCCTTTGCGCCTCGGTGCGCCTTGCGCCTTTGATAACATAGGGGGAACTTCATAGGTGAGTAATGTAGGGCCTTATGGTGGGGATTTGGGTTTTATTAATGGTCTCGATTATTGCCCAATATTTATTAATTTCCTTGATTAAACGAATTTGTTAGTTCCGCCACTGCCAAGGCCGACTCCCACTGATGGGACCTCCATCACCCCTTAACTCACCAAAAGCACATTGAGCTCCGCTGGAAGGGCCTATGCTTTCATTGCCAACCATCCGTACTCGCCCACACACATTCCCTCGAAGTACTTGTGTTTGCTTCTCAGTGCTGAGATGATGATCCCGACTTCACTGACTTGGAGATTCTGACTCTTGCTGGTAACCCCTACGGGCCTCGACCTTGAGGACAAGATTGTTTTTTAGGATGTGAGTGTTGGCACAAAAACGACTTCCCATGCAGTCAACGCGTCCCCCATATCTACCTTTTTATCCTTAAAGCATTTCCGCAATTATTTATGTCCTACTAGTTATATAAGTCAATGGTAGCGAGTCTTGTTTAGTATCTTGAATTATTAGAAATTGTCTCTCTTGGATAATAGGCTCTTAGAGTTCTCATTCCCCCAAGAGATTGCCACAAGCTTGTTTTGATATTGTGTATTTCAGTTTGCATTAATCTACATGTACTGTTCATCGATAGCTTAACCTATCACTGTACCTTTTAAATTGAAGTTTAGATCACCAAGATTTCATCGTTGATTACAATTGCTAATCAGACACTTAGGGAGCTAGATCAGGAGACAAGAAGCTCGAGCTGTTTGATGCAAGATCTTAATGGTGGCTGGCCAATCTAGAGAAGCCCTAGACACTCCGGAGTTAAGATAATTTTATTAAAATTTATTATTTAAGAATTTTAGTATCAAATGAGTCTTAAGACAAACTTTTTTGAGGAGTTCACTTGGTGTTGAATTACATTTGTTCTTGTAAAATATTGCAAGATATTTTAAAGTTTGTTAATTGTAGGGTACTAGGGTTGCTATAGTTTCTTATAAACAGGCCTATAAACCGGAGATAAAGTACTCAATAGCCTTTCCCAAATTGTTTCTCTCTCCCTCCCTCTTTCGTTCCTTCCCAATTCTAAATACCTGTCTTGCTATTCCAGTCACTAACTCCTGCATAGCTGCAAGCCTCCATTCAACAATCTTCCATGCTTTGTTCAATCACCTTTCATATACAACAACTGTCGATCTCTGCTGTGATCCATTTCCAAGAATAGCCACCTGCTTCTATTGTCACTCACAGCCACCAGCCTGCAGGTACACTTGTATGAGACATGAAAATGGAGGATCTTATTGCCGTGCTTACAGCAAAACAATGGCGCTGTTTGCAACAAAACAACAACTAGACCATTAAATTTGCTGTTACGGGAAAAAACAATAAGGCACCCCTTTTATTTGAATATTGGATGCCAATGAGCCTAAAAAATATTAAAACCTCTTATATACACTTACTCGTTTACTGTAAACTTTCTTCATAACGATAATAGGTTAGCATAGGTGTCTGAGCGCTGTTCTTTCAACTCTTTACTGCATCTATTACTATTCCTATTCACCCCAACAATTCTTTCAACTATTTACTATATCATTCCTTTACTTAGTGTTTTCAACACACACTAGCTTATAACCTTCCATAATTTATTTATATTTTTTCTTTTCAATTTGTTTCTTGCAAACATATGGTATATATTACTCCAGTAATTTTCTGGTCCCTTCTTTCATTGTCACCAACTTTCTTATTACAATTCTAATCTTAAATTTAATCCCAATCATTTTTTTTGCAATTTTCAGCACAATTATGGTTTTTTGTCCATTATGGTGAGTGTTGCACTAACCAATCCTTTCCCTACTTATCTCAATTAGGTTAAAGTCACGAGGCATCATTTCTCATGAATGTCCTAGTGCTACATATTAACAAGTTTGATTCATTTTTGTGAATTTTTTACATTGATTTTAAGCTAGATTGTCAGTATAACAACAATTCAACATTTTTTTATCATTTTAGATTGGGACCGACAATTGTCGTTTATTGATACCATTGAGATATTTTAAAATTTACACCTACTATACCTTTTATTTTAGGCGAAATTAAAAGAGGAAAAGAAACTCAAGGCTGCGCAAAAGGCAGAGGCTGCCAAACTCCAGGTAAATAAGGTCACTTGTTTTTGTTCCAATTTACTGTATTTGTTGATAATCTATTAATTTAATTGAGAGCCATAAGATTTAAGAGTTTTAGATATACAAGTTTTATGATGCGGTGTCTGCTAGGCACATAAGGGAAATGATGGACCAAAAAAAGCTGAAAAGAAAAACCGAAAAAAGGAAGCCGAAGAAGAGAATCTTGAGGATTTTGTGGAACTAGCAACTCCCGAAGGAACAAAGAAGCAACTCTCTCGTCAGATGGCAAAACAGTATAATCCGACTGCTGTTGAGAAATCGTAATATTCTCTGCCTTACTGAAGTTTTAAGTTGGTGGTGAGCAAATATATTGACTTCTAATTCTGATTTTTTTTTACATTACAGATGGTATGAATGGTGGGAGGCATCAGATTTCTTCATTGCAGATGCAAAAAGTTCAAAACCACCCTTTGTGATAGTGAGTCCTTTTTTCTCCGGATTACATTTTAACCAGGACTATTGATGCTTACACAGTTAAAGCCTTGTTTGAATTGTAATGGCTCAGTTTGTGAACAGTGTTCGTTTTATAAAATGATTTCTTTTTCACTTCTGTTCCATTTTCTATTTCAAGCATTTTGCCTTCCAACGAGATCGACAACTTCTAAATTAGGAGCTAATTCATATAGGATCACAAGATTGATTGTGTTCATATTACAATTCTTATTTTATCGAAGTATTTGAAGTAGCTTGTGATACTTTTGATTTGGGTATATGAAGATAATAAGTGAACTCATAACTTGCATCAATTAAAGTTTGGATGATTTTAAACTAAAACTTATTCAATATGTAACAATGAATTTGATACGTTGTTGTTTAATGGACATTGATTATATTATTTATTTCATTAGAATTTATTTTTGTTGCAAGAAGTGAATACCCATTGAACAAGTATCACTCCTTAATATATAGGAGTGACAAATACAAACTACCAAAACTAAAATACTATCTAAATAAACCAAAAACTCTACTACTCCTCCTCAAGTTGGTTTGTGATGTCTGTCAAACCAAATTTATCCGTAATGTTTCCGAAGGCTCAATGATTTAACCCCTTAGTGAGAAAACAAGTCAACTATTGATCAGAGGGGACAAATGCAGGGCTCACAACTCCCCTCACTATGTTCTCCTTGATGAAATGTCTATCGACTTCAACATGTTTAGTGTGATCATACTGTACAGGATTGTGCGCAATGCTGATGGCTGTCTTGTTATCACAATAAAGCCGGATGAGGCCCTTGCTTTGAATTTCAAGTTTGGACATAAGAGACTGAATTCACATTCCTTCGCATATATTCCATGAGCCATAACTTTAAATTCGGCTTCGGTGTTAGATTTGACAACCACATGTTTTTACTTTTATTAGATGAACCCTTGCTGGTGAAGAATTTGCAGGGGTTATAAGCTTTTGGATCCAATGATCTTCTTTGATTACTCTTTTGAATTTTTGTTCTAACACTAGCGGAGAAGATTGAGGAAGATGAAGATTGTCAAGAGTTCTCGACTCTTTGTATGTTTCTCTTGATATTTTTGTGTACTGTACGTTCTTCTCCCGTCGACTTCTTCTATCATCCAAGTTTATTATTCCTGAATGAATTTGAATTGTCCTCTTTAGAATATTTTCTTCAAACGAAATAATGTTATCCTCGTCCAAATTTACTTCAATAGATTTTGACATATTATTCAAAATCCCAAGTGCATTTCTTTTCAAGAGCCATCATATCTTCAAGCATAGTTTCCTTGTACTTTGGTGCCCCAGTGCTTCCTGCCATGAGGAAGGGATGAATATGGAGCACAAAGAAGTGACAAAAGCTTTATGCGAGGAAGACAACAAGTCATAAGTCACATAATGTGATAGGGGATGTTAAGTGAAAGCAGAGTTACCTTGGGGACCAGTAGAAGGGTCAGGTGGTGGTTCTGGTATGGTGTGCAAAACCTGATTGTTTGTGCCCCTGCATTGCCGAGTATAAACCTGTAAAGGCGGAGGAGAACGAGTAGGTAATGTCAGAGGCAAAAACACAGGAGTAATAGGAGTACTAGTAGATTGATAAGGAAGAGAAATACGTAGGGGAATAAAAGGAGAGTTCACTTCCATGGTACCTGACTCCTCCTAAAGTGAACTCGCATAGTATGAGTCGAATTCATAAAAGGTGGCATCTATAGAGTACCCTTTTTGGGTGGGAGAGTATCCAATAAAGACACACCGCAGAGCACGTGTTTTAAGTTTGGTGGTGTGATGAATATGGACAAATCACACACACCCAAAAATACGAAGAGGTATTTTGATGTAGGGGTAGGCTACGGGTGCACAAAACCTGTGACGCTAGGTGGTAGTGCGAGGGTGACACGCTAATCTGAACTTAAATGCAATGTAATCGTTGATAACTCGACAAATAAATTTGAGCAATGAGAATTCTAACTCCACACAAATATTTGAAATTGAAAACAGTTAATTAATTTTGACAATTTATAATGGCTTCCTCCGCTCGAAGGGCCAAAGCAAAGCGCATGACGAATGTCTCCTCTTGCAAATTATTAGCGTACTAAAGATAATTTCTACTAGCAAGAATCACAACACATTAATTCACCAATGAAAATGTCAAATCAAATAAGTCAATACCACGAGAAACTCACGAAGTAGTGCGCTGAACCGAGACACTGAAGAATTTGGGTCCGGATGTGTAGATCGGCGATCAGAGGTGGAACCAGCGGCATGCAAATGATAGCGGTGGCTGTCCTTGGCGGTAAATGGTGAGATCAGATGAGAAATGGGTAGATCCGGCCATGTACAAGTAGATCCGGGCCGAGGAAGGATGAATCCGCTATTTAGGGTAGATCCGGGTTTAGGTGTGATGAACGAAAGGTGAAAATAACGGATTGGAGCTGAAATTCCTAGATTTGAATTGACCAAGAAATTAGGGCTAAATGGGGGGTGGATCCACGGGAGGGAAGAAGTGGAGGGTTGGCATGAACAGTGACTGGTGTGAACAGTGTCGGTGTGAACAGTAATTCGTGAACAGTGTTCTGTGGGCAGTGATCGGGCTTCCTGGACAGCGGTAGGGGGTTGGGATTTGAGGGCTGTAGGGGCTACAGATGAGGGTTTCGGAGGGGGAAGAAGAAGGCTATGTATGAGTAGTACCTTGGGGGAGGGGGTTTGAGCGCCTAGGAGTCATCACCTAGGTTTCCACGGCGGCGGCACCAGGGAGTGATCGCTGGAATCCGGGAATCGAAATCTCCAAATTCTGCAATGACTTGGTTCAGCCTCTTGACCCTCTTAGACCAATATTTATAATAAAACAAGACACTAGGACATCCCTATCGACGTCTATGATTGGCCGGTGGGAGAGGCCACTAAAATACATGAAAATAAATCAATAAAAATAAACTAATATATGATATCGACTCATGACGCAGATCCGGACACATTTGCACAGTCCGATCGTCGATCCGTGCACGTCATATATGGTAAGTCGTCAAATCAGCCCTGAACGGACCCAAAGCTCGTGCTCGTCTCTGCTCCACATCATATTTGATTGGGGGTAACGTTAAGGGAGTCTAGGGGAGTTTTGTGATGAATGATACAAATAGGCATGCAATTAATAAGATGCACAACTATAAGGATTGCATCCCCCCAATAATACCTGGGAATGTGCATCGTAAGCAAGAGACATTGAGCAACCTCAAGAGGCTGTCGATTTTTACGCTCATCAACTCCATTCTGAGAAGGGGTGTACACACACGAAGGTTGGTGGATGATACCCAGGTCGGAGAGATAACACTTAAATTGAGTCCATATACTCACGACAATTTTCATTCCTCAACACTTTAATGGTAGCGTTGAACTAGGTAGTGATCATTTTATGGAACCTCTAAAATAGAGGCAAAATGTCATTTTTGTTTTTCATAAGATAAACCCATGTGCAATGAGAAAAACAATATATGAAAGTAACAAACTAGTGACAACCAGAAATAAAAGCAACCGGGCAAGGGCCCCAAACATCAGAATGAATAACCAAAAAAAGGGTAGCACTCAGAGGGGAAACATGAGTAAGAGAAGCCCGTTTGTGCTTACTAAGTTCACAAACATCACAAGTAAAATTGTTAAACAAAGAATTTGACATAACAGGTAACAAAAGCTTCATAGTGTGGATAAGTATATGTTCTAGATGACAATGTAAGAATCCAAATCAGAAGATAGAGCCACATGAAGAGCTTGAGGATGAGTCGAGCTAGTGGGATCAAACAGATACAGGTCATCGCACAGTTTACCCGAGCCAATCACCGTTCCCATCTTCAGGTTCTGAAAGATACAAGAAGAAGGGGAAATTATGAGTAATTCATAGAGTTAGTCAGGTGGCTATTAAAAAGAAGATTTCGAGTGAACTTAGGAACATGACGAACTGAAGAGAGGGTGAGGGAAGAGCAGAGAATGGATCTTTTTCCAGCAATAGAGGAAGATGATCCATCAACAAAGCTAACTTTTCCCCTATCAGGCAGAGGAAAGTAGGACACGAAACCTGAGGCGGAACCAGTCATGTGGTCGGTGGCGCCAGAGTCGATGATCCACTGAGTGGAGGAGCCAGTGGTAGCTGAATGAGCATCTAGGTGCCCGTTGTAGGAATAAGAGGAAGGTGATGAAGTAGATGTCTCAAAAGGGTTTTTTTTACCATGCATTAGTCGACAGAAAGCCGGAATCTCGTTGTGAGAAAGATTAGAGGAAGCACCATGTGAAGGAATATCATCAAAGGCATCCGAGAGATAAGCAGATCTGGATGGGGATGGATGTGCTGGAGAACGACCATAGCCACGACCACCTCGAGTGGCAGGGCCTCCTCTTGGAGGGAGAAACCGTCAAGCTTGAAGCAAGTATCCCTAGTATGACTCCCCCACACAACAAATGATCCTTCTCGGCAGACTTGGGCCTAGTGTCACGAGAAGGACGCTCATCAGAACCAAATTGAGCAACAAGGGAAGAGTCCTCCAATCCAGAATCAGGAAGAAGAATCTAGCAGCAATCGAATTCTTGTTAAACAAGGCTTTATATTTCAGGGAGGGTAGAGGAGAAAATGCCCAAGAATCTAAACACTTATAGGATCAAAATCACGGTGCATGCCATGAAGAAACTCAAAGATCTGGTTGCATTCCTTGCTAGCCCGATAAACACTTCATCTTCAGAAAAGACAAGGGTAAAAGCATCGGAGTGATGATACTCTTTGTAAAGCTGAGTAAACTCCAGGTAATATGAGTGGCATTCCCGCGACAGGAATATGTAACCTCAACATGCTTCCAAGTTCCAAATATCAACAACGTTGTCCAGGAACAGATAATTTTGAGCTATGCATTCTTGTATGCAATTGAGCAGTCATGACATCACCAAGGAGTTTTTAGATTTCCATTGAAGCCGATCTGTAGATGTCTGTGCGGGGGCCTTCGTTGTGCTGTTGACATACCCAATCATACAACAGATTTTGATAGACCGACCCCACGAAAGATAGTTGGTGCCATCAAGTTTCATGGTGGTAATTTGAGGAGTCCCATGGTCATGGATTGCGCGGCCGGAGCCCAATGGCGACATCGAGGAAGGACTCAACATTGCACTTTGGAGGACATTTTTGGAGAATCAACACTCCATTTTATAGCAACCCGAGGATAGAAATCATGGGAAAACATGAAGGGGAAAAGGGCAGAACCCTAAGAGTTTCTCGTTGAAAGAGAAAAAGCCAAATGATACTGACAAAGGAACCGAACAAGGAACAAAATCAGTAGAATAATGGAGGAGTCATCCCGATAAGGAGAGGAGAAACGAATACCGGAAAGGAAAATTACTGGTCCATACCTTTGGCGTTCAGAAAGCCTGGCGACAAGAGGGTCAGAAGTGCGGAACAAACGAAAGAAAACTGAACGAGCAGAAGGACTTGAGCGCCTGTGCGGAACGAGCGGAGGTTGAGGGAGGAAGGTCGGAGAAGAGTTGCGCCGATGAGAGGAAGAAGAGGCGAGGTGCGGCACTGCGAGCGAGATCGGCGGTAGAACGAGAGGAAGTTGCGAATGAGACCGTCAGAGCGTGATTAGGGTTTTTTTCGGCTTTGATACCATGTTGCAAGAAGTGAATACCCATTAGACAATCATCACTCTTTAATATATAGGAGTGACAAATACAAACTATCAAAAATAAAAAACTATCTAAATAAACCGGAAAATCTAACAAATTTGCATTCCAAAATCATCAAGCTTTAGACTATTTACAATCTCCAGAGAATTGAATCAAAGACCCAACAAAAGGACTTCTTAAAAAAATCTATTCTTCTTAGACATATTTTGCTATTCAAAATAGAGCTGCAATGTGCTTAGTGGAGTTTAGACAATATTTACTACCATTGAGCTTGAGTGAGTATTCGTACTGATTATCTTAAGGTCTATCATTCCTTATGTGTTTTGTCTGATTATCAAATTTGAGATGGATTTTCTTGAATTTTCAAAACCACGCATTTTTGAGTATTTGTGTGAATTTTTTTTATTTGAGTTGCATGCTGGAGATCTTGTTGGTCATGTTGGTGTTTGGATGAAACACCTTATTTAACTTTATACTATGTCATAGTCATAGACCCAGTCTGTATCCACATTATAAGGTTAATTAAACTGTACTACAATGATCTCATATTTGATTGCAGAACTAACATTAAACTGAAAGTAAGTTATTACAACTTGTTTACAAGTTACAACATATTCAATGCATGTGATTGTGTTAGGGAATAACTACTAAAGAGCAACTAAAGAGAGAGATCTAGAGATTAAGAGGAGATTTAGGGTTAGGAAGAAGAAGGAGGCTACCTGATCATACTTTGCATAAACCCCTAAAAAGGGCTGCCCGGATATATATATATCCGGGCATGGAGGGGCCGGCCGGCCCCTCCCAAGGGGGCTGAACCCGCCTGGTTCAGCCCCTGGCCGGCCGGTTCACTGAGTGGGGGCTGAACCGGAAGGTTCAACCCCGTTGTTTAGCGCGTCCTTGCTCCTCCGAACATAGTGGCGACCCGTAAAGCGTAGCGGGGGCGTAACATTCCCCTCCCCATCAAGAACCAACTTGTCCGCAAGTTGGTAATCCGGGTAGAGCTCCTTGAAATCGAAGAAGTCTACCCAAGAGTTGTGCTGGCGGCAAATTCTTCCACTGGACCAAGAGCTCTGGCCGGTATTCCGTGCCCCGAATCTTCCACCGGTGCCGTAAGATATCCTCTGGGAGCGGACACAGCTCGCCCGCAGGCGTAACCTCAGGTAATAAGGAACTTGGCTGGATATGCGGACCCAACTTCCGCTTGAGCAAGGAGACGTGGAATGTAGGATGAATGCGGGAACCTTCCGGTAAAGCCAACGTATAAGCTACCGGCCCCACCCTGCTGATGATCCGAAAGGGCCGTAGTAGCGTGGGGAAAGCTTATGGTTGCCACGACGAGCCACAGACAACTGCCGGTACGGCTGGAGCTTGAGAAAAACTTCATCGCCCACGGCGAACTCCCGCTCCGTGCGGTGCTTGTCCGCCTGGGATTTCATGCGTTCCTGTGCCAGGCGTAGGTTCTCCCGAAGAGTGACTAACATACGATCCCGATCCAGAAGAGCCCGATCCACCGCCGGAAGGGCAGTGCTGCCGGGCTCATAGCTGGCCAAGGTCGGAGGAGGCCGTCCGTAAACCACCTCAAACGGCGTCATCCTGCTGGCTGAATGATATGACGTATTGTAACAGTACTCTGCCCAGTGTAACCAGTCCGGCCAACTCCGAGGCTCATCCATCACAAAGCAACGAAGATATGTCTCGACACCCCGATTGAGGACCTCCGTCTGACCATCCGACTGCGGATGATTGGCCGTGCTGAAGTGTAAGCGGGTACCCTGCAACCTGAATAGCTCCCGCCAGAACCCACTGACGAAGGTGGGGTCGCGATCCGAAATAATGGCCCGAGGAAGGCCATGCAGTCTAACAATTTCCCGAGCAAAGAGTGCGGCCACAGACTCCCCGGTATACGGATGGCTGAGGGCCAGAAAATGGCCGTACTTTGAAAGCTTATCCACTACCACCAAAATGACTGACTTGCCTTTCGACTTAGGCAGCCCATCAATAAAGTCCATGGAGACTGTGTCCCAAATAAGCTGCGGAATATCCAATGGCACGAGGAGCCCGGCAGGAAAAGAAGTCTCATATTTCTGCCGCTGGCAGATGTCACAGTGGCGAACAAACTGCTGAATGTCCCGTCGCATTCCTGCCCAAAACACGTTTGCTCGCGCCCTCTGGAGGGTCCGGAGCACCCCCGCATGTCCTCCTGTGGGAGACGAGTGGAACTCATGCATCAGAATCGTCTTCCAAGCTGAATCGGCGGGAACGACCACCCGTCCCCGATAGTATAGCCGGCCGTTACACAAGTGATAGCCGGTCGGCCCCGTCTCTCCCCGCTGTAATTCTGTAAAGAGTCCACCAACGGCCGAAGCGTGTCCGACCGCAACACTTCCTCCTGAATATCCTCCAAAGAGTCAACCAACGGCCCCGAAATATTGGAGAGCGCAACTCCTGGGAGGCGAGAGAGGGCATCAGCGACCACATTCTCTTTGCCGCGACGATACACAATCTCATAGTCGTATCCCAGAAGCTTTGTAACCCATTTTTGCTGTAGAGGCGAAGAGACCCGTTGGTCCAGAAAGTGCTTCAGACTCTGGTGGTCCGTCCTAATCGTAAAGTGCCTGCCCATCAAATATGGCCGCCACACAGCCACTGCGTGAATGATGGCCAACATCTCCTTCTCGTAGGCCGAGAGACCCAAGGTACGAGGAGCCAGGGCCTTGCTGTAAAAGGCTATTGGCCGCCCCGCCTGCATCAAAACCGCCCCGATGCCGACCCCCGACGCATCCGTCTCCAGAACGAACTCGTTCGTGAAATCGGGTAGTGCAAGCACTGGTGTGGAGGTCATGGCCCGTTTGAGAGCCTGAAATGCCTCCTCCGTCTCCTCATTCCAAGAAAAAGAATCTTTCTGCAGCAGCTGGGTCAATGGCCGGGCTATCTTCCCATAATCCTGGACAAACCGTCGGTAGTACCCGGTGAGGCCCAAAAAACCCCGCAAGGCCCGGACTGTCACCGGTCGCGGCCAGGACTACATACTCTGAATCTTCCGTGGATCGGCTCGAACACCCTGACCAGAAACCAAATGGCCCAAATACTCCACCTCCTCCTGCCCGAAGGAGCACTTGGAACGGTTGGCATAAAGATGGTGTTGGCGAAGTCTCGCAAGGACCTGCCCCATGTGGTGCACGTGGTCCTCCCAGGTGGCGCTGTAGATAAGGATATCGTCAAAGAAAACCAGGACAAACTCCCGCAGGAAATATCTGAATATCGCGTTCATGTTGGCCTGGAATGTCGCAGGCCCTCCAGTCAGTCCATTGGCCATAACCAAAAACTCATAATGGCCGTCATGCGTCCGGAACGCCGTCTTATGAACATCCTCCCGAGCCATCAAAATCTGATAATAGTCGGAACGAAGATCCAGCTTGGTGAATCGTTGCGCCCCATGCAGTTCATCCAGTAACTCTTCGATGTGAGGAATCGGGAAATTATCCTTGACAGTAGCGCCGTTCAAGGCCCGGTAGTCCACGCAGAATCTCCAAGACCCGTCTTTTTTCTTGACCAGAATGATAGGAGCCGAGAAGGAGCTCGTACTCGGCCGAATGATGCCGGCCTCCAGCATCTCGCGGACACTCCGTTCAATCTCCGCCTTTTGCACGTGTGGGTAACGGTACGGCCGAACATTCGTCGGCTCAGCATCCGCCTTGAGCGGGATACAGTGGTCTCGAAACCTCGGCGGTGGCAAAGTACGTGGCTCCTGAAAAACATCAGCATAATCTGTCAGAAGTAACTGTAACTGAACCGGTACCTCATAAGGCGTGGAATCGCCGGTCTGGACCTCCCGAAGGACGCCCATCAGCTGTCCGTCCCCGCTCAACCGCTGCAAGCTGCGAAGAGAAACCTCCTTAACAGGAGATGACATGATCCCTTGCAGGCAAAACTGTTTTTCTCCGTGCACAAACTCCATAGTCATATGTTTCCAGTCAAACGTCACCCGCTGTAACTGGCGCAACCACTGAACACCCAGCACCATGTCTGAGCCCCGAATAGGTAATAGGTAGACGTCAGTCCTTCCCACATAGTCACGTATCCGCATTTCCACTCCCCTCAGCACCCCCTCGCACTGCAGCCTGCTGCCATCCGCCACCATAACGTGAAAGGCAGCTCCCCTATCAATCACGTGCCCAACTCGTCGTGCCACATCGGGATGTATGAAGTTGTGGGTACTGCCACTGTCCACCAGAATGGTAACTCTTTCTTGGGCAATCCGGCCCGCCAGCCGCATAGTAAGCGGGGGAGCGCAACCCTCAAGAGCATGTAGAGAAACCCCGAACTCAGTTGCCTCCACATCTACCTCCAGCTCCTCATCCGGAGCTGGCTCGTCCTCGTCTTGATGTAACATGAACACCTGTATCTTCTGACATTTATGACCTGACACAAACTTCTCGTCGCAGTTAAAGCACAGACCCTTCTTCTTTCGGGCGGATAACTCACTCCAAGATAACCGAGTCACAGTCGGCTTGGTACCCGTAGGCTGCTCTCGTCGTGCTGCGGTCGCCGGGGTCAAAGCCGGCCTACTCATGATGCGAGCCCTCTGCCTGTTGAACCTCTCCTCCTGTATACGAGCCAAGGTAATCGCGTGGTTCAATGATCGAGGCATGAGTGCCTGCACCTCGTCACGAATGTGCTCTTTGAGACCAGATATGAAACAGCTGTAGAGTGTCCTCTCTGACCACTGAACCCGATTTGCCAACTTCTCGAACTCCGTACGATACTCCATCACCGACCCTTTTTGACGAAGCTTCTGAAGGAGCGCCTCAAAGTTCTCGTACTCCAATGGACCAAACCTGGCCGAAAATCCCTCCACAAATTCCCCCCAAGACACGTACTCCTGCCCTCGCAGGAACCACTGCGTCCACTGGAAAGCGTCGTCCTTCAAATGGAAGGACGCTAGCTGCACCCACTGGCCTTCAGGCACCTCCTGGTATTGGAAAAATAATTCCGCCTTTTGGATCCACTCCAAGGTGTCGCCGCCCTCGAACTCCGGAAAGTACATCCGAGTTAATCCGGGAGTTAAACGTTGTCCCCCCTGACCTCTTTCCCGTCTTGCGGGCTCCCCTTGCTCGAAACCGCCGTAGCCTTGATGCGGACCTGCTCCCCAAGGAGGGGGTTGTGGCTGGCCGCCCCATCCTTGGCCAAAACCGGCCACTCCCGGTGCCCCAAATCCACGAGGAGGGAGGAGCCCTTCCCTTGGCTGTCCCGTAACATCGGGTGGCCGCCGAAACCCACCGGGTTCTTCCCAGCCCTGGCGTCCCTGGCCGCGACCCAGTCCAGTCTCGCCGAACCCGCCTGCCGCGAATCCGGGCGGAATCGGCCCCGCCAAGTCCCCCTGCATCGCTGTCGAGCCCCCTGCTGGCCCGTACGCCGCCCATCCAGGGCCACCGGACCCTCCTGCGCCGATTCCGGGCGGACTCGAACCCGCCAAACCGCCATACGCGGCTGCCGAGCCCGCGCCGGATTGATTTCCGCCCGTTCCGCCCAGTTCGGCGCCCGATCCGGCCGAATCCTCACTAGCCGGTCCTTTTCCTTTCAACAACGCCTTCAACTCCTCCATCCGGGCCTCCATCCGCCCTTCCATGGCCGCCATCGAATCGGTTAGGCCAACAACGCTCTCCTCTAGGGTTTCAATCCGTGAGGACTCCTCTTGAGTGCGAGTGGTCACCATGGACGAATGCTCTGATACCAAATGTTAGGGAATAACTACTAAAGAGCAACTAAAGAGAGAGATCTAGAGATTAAGAGGAGATTTAGGGTTAGGAAGAAGAAGGAGGCTACCTGATCATACTTTGCATAAACCCCTAAAGGGGGCTGCCCGGATATATATATATCCGGGCATGGAGGGGCCGGCCGGCCCCTCCCAAGGGGGCTGAACCCGCCTGGTTCAGCCCCTGGCCGGCCGGTTCACTGAGTGGGGGCTGAACCTCCGGTTCAGCCCCGTTGTTTAGCACGTCCTTGCTCCTCCGAACATAGTGGCGACCCGTAAAGCGTAGCGGGGGCGTAACAGATTGCAAGCAAAATATAGACTCTCCAATAAAACTAAATATGATTAAGTGATTCATGCATCCAAGATTTATACTTGTGACCACAAACTTGTTAAACGAGGTTTTAATGCTGACCTTGTTAAGACACCATCCTCTCAAGCGCCCTAAATGACACTTAAGGGAAACTACCCATCTCATACCACTTCCCTACAAGTTAGCATTTCTAAGTGTTAACGTGCTATAGAATACTCGAGGTATGCTATACACATCTATGAAGCACGGATACTTCCTCGAAGGCAGCGTACCCGTACCGGATACGTATCCGTTACCAGTACGTACCCGATACTCAACGGATACACCTATGTGGACACACTTGAACTTAGCACATCATTTTGCATATTGTGATAGGAGTATGTTTTTTCTAGAATAAACAAAGGTTGGTACGTTCAATTAAATTGTGTATCTGTACCGAGTATGTTTCTGGTATCGGTACATTTTTGTTACAAGTACGTGTATTGAGCGTGTTGATTCAACGCAAGTTATTAACAAACAACTAATTTGTCTCTAAATTAACCGGAGATTAAAGATGTTGATCTCCAACAATGAAGAAGAAATAAAACGGAAAAGTAGACTTAAGTTTAATTTTCTCTTTTGGTTAAACATATAAGACGTTAAATTTTGTAATATTTACGAATGCTTAATGTTTGAAAACTTCATGTTATGTTGCATTGATCTGTGAACTTGTACTTCAAGTTATGATTTATGTTTGATGTTTCGATGTTTGAGAAATATTTATTGCACTTGTGATATATAAATATATATTATATTTGCTATACGTATCATGACGTACCCGTATCCTTATTTTTTAAATTTTGTCGTACCGCCGTACCGGGTACGTATCGTATCCGGTACCCGTACCCGTACCAGTGCTTCCTAGATACACATGTGAGCGTAATAATAAGTGGTCAAACTTACAAAACAAAGTAAGGAGTATGAGCATATATTTGAGGCAGCATCAATTTCGTGTTTAACCCCTAAAATATGAGTCACTATTTATTGCTCTAATGGTAATTTTTATTGTTATTAGGCTATGTAAAAATGTCTTATTAAAACAATATATAACATGATTTTTTGTGTCAATATAGCCATTATGTTGTTAAAAGCACGTCTCAGGGGCGCCTAAGGCTCAAGTCTCACCAGGCTCAGAGGTTTGCTCCTTAGTGTGTCTTATTTGCGTCTTTGGAACGTAAAAGGTGCGTCCGAGTGAAATTTTTGTTGTAATTTTTAAAATAAATAAATAAAGAAATAATGCAAGAACTCTATAATTTTTTTGATTTGGTGTTTGTGAAAGATATAAAATTGCTCGAGCAAAAGAAAGGAAGACAAGAGATTTAAGTCAAGTAAAATGCATAAAAGATGAGACAAATACAATTTTGACGGATGATGTAGATCGAGCTTGTCAAGGCGACAAGGCGACCAATGCATTAAAGGGTGTACCAAGGCGAGGCGACGCCTAGGCGTTGCCTAGGCGTTGCCTAGGCGTTGCCTAGACGACCAAAGCGTTTAACATGCTCAGTAAAGTGTAACTCCCTTTTAAATCACAACATGCAAAATAATTGGAATGGTTATTTTCACTCTCACTCACATAGGGTAACTGAGCTAAAATCACTTTTCAAATAGTCAATAGTTTTTTACATTATCAACAAAATATAAGCATTCGACAGTAAATATTGAACACCCTAATTAAATTTCTAAATTTCATACAAAACATCCACAACCACTACAATGTTAGTGGTCACAAAAATAAGCTAACTATGACATTACAAAATTATACTTAAATAATGTAAAAAATATATGCATTTGAAAAACATGAATTTGGCCAATACCCATACTTCCATCCAAGATCGTTTGATTTTGCTCTGTGCTTTGGATTTGTTTTTGGATCATGGGTTGAACCTAAGTTGCTTAAATTCTCTGATCCAACAACTCTCTGAACATTGGACATCTTAGCTCCTTTCAAGGACAAAAAATAATTATCAAACTAGCATACACGAGAAATAAAAAAAATCGCTATCCGAGAGAAATAAAGCATACTCGAGAGAAAACAAACATATTCGAGAGAAATTTTTTGCGCCTAGGCGTCCAGGCGTCGCACTGGGCGCCTCTAGGCGGGCGCCTAACACAAGTGCTGCTAGGCGACCATGGAACAAAAGACAATAAATTGAACTTGGAAGAGTTAAATAAAACAAAAGACAATGAATTGAACTTGGAAGAGTTAAATAAATCAGATGAGTATAAGAACATAACGTTTTATCGTAAAATTCAAGTATAAAAGGTAAATGATGCTCTAAAGAAGATGAAGAATGGAAAGACGGTTGAGCTAGACGATATATCCATTAAAATATGAAAATGTTTAGGGAATGAAGAAATTTTGTGGCTTAAATGTTTTTCCAATAAGATACTGAAGTCAAAGAGGATGTCAGACCAATTGAGAAAAAATATTTTTGTACCTTTGTATAAGAACAAAAAAGATATATAAAATTATGTTAATTATAAAGGAATTAAATTGATGAGTCATACCATGAAATTATGAGAACGAGTAATAGAAAGAAGAGTAAGACGAGAGACTAACATCTCAGAGAATCAATTTGGATTCATGCCAGAGCGGTCGACCATGGAAGCTATACATCTCTCGAGGAGACTCATTGACAACTACCGAGAAAGAAAACAAGATTTGCATATACTGTTTATTGATCTTGAGACAGCTTATGATAGAGTTCCAAGAGAGATCTTATGGAGAGTCTTAGAAAAGAAAGGTGTAAATGTATCATATATTGACATAATCAAAGATATGTATAAAAATTTAGTGACAAGGGTGAGGACTTCTGGAGGATTTACACAAATTCTCTATCACTGTTGGCTTACATCAAGGTTCAACTTTAAGCCCTTATCTCTTTACTCTTATCTTAGATGAGCTCACTAGACATTAGGGCTGCGAGTGGTTCAGTTTGGGTCGGTTTGTACCCAAACCGAAATCGAACCGACATGCCTCGGTTTTTGGTTTTTCTAAACCGACCAGAATTGAACCCAGACGATTCGGTTTATAGTCGGTTTTTTGCGGTTCGGTGTCGGTTTTTTGCGACAACACTAGAGATATAGTTTGCAAGCTTGTTTGGTGTAGTTTCTACTATAAGATCATGTGATATTATGTGATATATACACATGAATATATAAAAATATTTTTGTGATGATCAAAATTAATGTCTATTAAAATTTGTGAATATAAAATGTTACCGGAAGACTGCTCACTTGAAGAAATTTGTGAAGATATATACACAGGTTCGGTGTCCACCATTGATGAATACTCACTTGAAAAATTTATGGTGATCAAAATTAATGTCTATTAAACAGTACCATCTCCACATTTACGGGGAAAGTTGTTTGTTGGCATAATTCAAGAACAAGAAAATTCAAATAATGATTAAAATATTTGAATGAGGTCACATTGGAAGATAATGTTATCAGAAAAGTTGGTGTACAACAGGCCACCAATATAGTTCAATTTTCAAGGCTTTTTCATTCAATCATTACGGAGCAAATTCGTTATAGATAAGCAAGCTGTAACCCGTAAGTAGGATTATTTCATTTATTTAGGAGGGCTCTCGTGACTCTGACTGAATCATAAAATTTAAGTGGTCTTGAACTTAACTTGAACATGACTTGAACTCAAGCTCATATAGGTCATTTACATCCTTTATAAATATTATAAAATAGAATTTAATATATACATAATTTATAATTATTATAATATCAATTACTAACGTTGGTTCGGTTCGGTTGTGTCGGTTTTTATAACCTGAAAACCGACCTGAACTGGTACGGCTTCGGTTTTCAAAAGCTCCAGACCGAACCGACACCGAGTCGGGCGGCTCAGTTTCAAAATCGGTGCGGTTTGGTCGGTTTTTGGTTTTCGCTACTCACCCCTACTAGACATATCCAACAAGTAATACCTTGGTGTTTATTGTTTGCGGATGATATTGTTTTGATTGATGAGACGCGCGAGGGTGTAAACAAAAAACTTGAATCTTGGCGAGACACTTTAGAAAAAGAGTTTTAGGTTGAGCAAAGCAAAGATGGAGTATATGGAGATTAAATTTAGCAGTACAAGAAGGACAGATGACTTTGTTATTAAGTGTGTGATCAAGATATTTCCCACAATGAGTGTTTTAAATATCTTGGATCGATAGTTCAAAAAACGGAGGTATTGATAAAGATGTGACACATAGAATCCAAAGGGTTGGTTGAAGTGGAGAGGCGCGTCAGAGATCTTATGTGATCGTAAACTACCATTAAAACTTATGGGCAAGTTTTACCGTATTGCAATTAGATCAGCGATGCTCTATGGTTCTGAGTGTTGGGCAATGAATTGTGTACATGAGCAAAAAATGGGAGTTGCGGAGATGAGAATGTTTAGGTGGATGTGTGGACACATGAGACTGGATAAAATTAGGAATGAGTATATCAGGGAAAAGACAAGAGTAATACCAATTGCAGAGAAGATGTGAGAAGCTCAACTAAGATGGTTTGGACACGTACAAAGGAGACCATTAGAGGCACCTGTTAGGCGTTGTGAGAGTCTAGTCACTAGGCATGTTATACGAGGGAGTGGTAGACCAATAAAGACTTGGAATGAAATTATAAAGAAAGACATATGTACTTAGGCATTAGTGAGATTATGGCAAAAGATATGGCATAATGACAACAAAGGATCCATATATCCGACCCCACTATAGTGGGATAAAAGCTTGAGTGTTGTTGTAGTATTTGTAAAAGATAATTGTGCGTTGGAACTTAGATATGATATAAGTGACTACATTGATTCTATTTTTAAGAGATATATGCTTCATTTGGTTTAGCGGTGGCGGGTCGATCCGGCGGGTGAAAACGGAGTGTTCGAATCGGAGGGGGGAGGTGGCTACTCCAAACGGAGTTTTTTGGGGCATTTCTCAAAGCGGGCGGGTGGAAACGGAGCAAACGTCATCAGAGATTCATTTTTTTACCCTCCTTCCGGCTGCGTTTGCCCAAAACGGAGCAGCGAAACGCTCAAACAAATAGAGCCATAAATGATAGTAATGAATGATTAATTAGTAAAATAGATGAAGAATTTGATCGAGAAGATGAAATGATGTTTGAAGCTAATTATTTAAAATGAATGTGATTGCGCCTTGCCTTCATTAGACGCGCGCCTGTGCCTTGAGTCTTGTGCCTAGGTTTCAAGACCCCTTTGCACCTTGGTGTGCCTTAAACCTTTTAACTAAGATATAACCACATATCGAGCTCTTACCAAGTACCATCTACAATGCACTATTCAAGATATGACCAACTAAGAAGGGATTTTTTTTCATGACTACAAGCTTAACTGGTGCTATTTGTATTTAAGATTCCCCAACACATCTCACAATATCTTCTCCTAGTAAACTTGAAGGACTCAATTTATTAATTAGCTTAAATGCATCACCCCTTTGAGCTCTCTATCACAAAAATTTATCCGTAAACATCATCTGCCTGTACTCATCCATGACATGCAAATTGTGTTGCCATGTAAGACCCCTCCCTCTTTTCTCGGCATATCAGGCCGAGAGATACATGTGCTATCATGTAAAACCACAAATGTGTATATGAGTGGTGACAATAACATAAACCGACTATCACTAAAATAAATCATATATATTCAACATTATCAATTGATCCTCCGAGAATATTACTAGTTTGGCGATTTTCGATTGCTATTTGTTCGGTGGAACCAACCTATGCATCCCCCATTCATCCATCCACAACCATCTAGTTGGGGTGATACATGCTGATAGGACTGCTTGACACTTCAGGAGACATAAAATGATAATGCTAGTAGAGGACCGTTTCTATTGGTCAGCCCTAAAGAGATGTGGATTAAGTTGTGTTCCACTGTTGCATTTGTTAGGCGATCAAGGGTCAAGCAGTCATGAAAAAAAGAGGGAGGGGTCCTCTACTAGCATCCAACCAACACGTAAGTCCCATTTTGTAGCATAGGCTGGTTCGCTTGAAGATACTATTTTCTATGATCATACTCAAATCATGCAATGCATGAAAAGGCATAAGTAGAACGCACACATATGACTAATATCTTTTGTTGCTGTTGGAATAAGTAGAAGTCCAAATCACATTGACATTGTAACTGGGAGCGGAAAAATGGTATTATCCATGTATATTTATATGTATATTCCATAAGAAAACAAATTGTGCTTTTTAATTATAATTGTTTCCTATTCACCAATTTAGATGTCTTTAAAAAACAAAACAATAATGAAACTAAAATAAAAAATAAATACGAAATGGATTGGAATTCTGATTTGTTGTTTTATCAAATATTTTAAATAGGAGTTGCAATGAGTTCGTCAAATAATATGATCAAATAATTAGTCAAGTTTTTACTAAGTTATTAACTAACTTCCAACTCTAGTAAAAATACATTAATTTAGCCAAAGGCGTCCGTTCATCAGCCCACACTAAAGTTTCAATCAATTCCTGCCAATAGCCATGCCAGGAAACTAACAACATAAATCCAGTAGCCCAAACAAGATGTCCAAATAAGAACATCCAAGCCCAGACCGATAAACTATTCATAATACCAAAAGGGTTATATCCATTGATAAGTTGTGAAGAGTTTAGCCATAGATAATCTCTTATCCATTCTTGTTCGATCACGGCGGGGGAGCAAGTCTGAATAGAAAAACTCATATTGGGTTTAGAGATAATCAGGTTTGAACTGCTAACTTCCACCACGTCAAGGTGACACTCTACTGCTGAGTTATATCCTTTCCCGGTCCCATCGAGAAGTAGAACTAACTAATCTCCTAAGGCAAAGGGTCGATAAACTAAACACCACTATTCCCGAACAACTTGGATTTGGGCCTTCTTTTCGTACTATTATGTTCAGATGTGCCCATATCAATGGAATGGGTGACTCATTCTTTCGATGAATCATTTATTCAGACAGAAGAAGATTCTGTAAACATTGAATCAAAATCTCGTTTATCAGAGTCCATTGTGTAAGAATTTTCTGAGTATTTGGCCGTGATATATCTGAATATCTGATACATGCATCATATAATGAAAAATGGATACAAATTTTTGACTGCTACTTGGTATCAATAATGGGTCTGAAATAGTATCTAAAAGGGTGAAATTGAGATATTTGTACCCTGTTGAAGTAAGGAACCATGACATATATGTTTGGAACAGATTCCATTTTGAGTGATTTGAAAAAGCACAATCTCGTTGAAAGGTGCCTCCTAGTAGTCTGTGCAGCCCTAGTGGCATGTGTCTTTTATTGTATTTTGCCTTGTAACTTGCCTCCATCCATATAAGGAGTACTTAATATGAGAGTAGAGCATCTTGGATTATTATCCTGGTTTATGCTCTCATTGGAGAGTGGCTCTTAGAGGGATCCTGTCCTTAAGAGTTGTTATCAAGCATGTCTCAGTACGTTGTATCTCGTATTTTAATTCAAATATTTATCCACAATTGTCAGGTCTATCATCTGGTCCATCCTGTCGCTCACTTGGGGTTCCTTCCTGAATCTTAATTGGATCTCCATGTTTTTCGGAGGTTTTCTCCTTTATTCCGTTGTTTGACTCCTCCCTTCAAGCCCGACGCCAGTTTGACCGCAGGGCTCGCCCTCGCGCTCCGCATGTTTGGCAGTTTGGCACGCATCTATACCGATCAACTCCGATCTTCAAGCCCGATGCCAGTTCGTCCGCAGTGCTCGCCCTCGTGCTCTGCGTGCTTGACAGTTCGGCGTGTATCTCTTCTTATATCCCACTCATTCGCACCTATTTTGTCCATCGCACATGCATATCTCTTCCGCCGGTCGACTCCACCCTTCACGCACGTGCCAACCGCGTCTGACAACTTTTGCCCGACGCTAGTCCTCCCTTAGTGTTTCGTTACTTTGAAATGACCACTTACAGAGCGTCATCTCCCCAAAGTGTGCCTCCTCCTTGTGTCAAGTCTTCATCCAACGTCGCCTCCATCCCTCTGCCTCTTTCCAACAACTACCTGCCTCCTCCACCACCTTCCTCGACACTATTTCATGCCTCGGATTTCTCCCTCTCCCCGTCGCCACTAAGATTGTTGTAGTCCACCTCCCCGACATTTTCTTTGCTCCATTCTCTTCTCCAACTCATCCATTTAGAGCTGTCACTTAAAACTGAAAACCGCAAACCGAACCGGAACCGCAAAGAACCGGACCGAACTGTTCGCAAAATATTCGGATTCCGGTTTGAATTTTGGAACCGTAAACAACATTGGTCCCGGTGTGGTTCTTACATTTTATTATCCGGACCGGATCCGAAACCACAACATATAAGTCTCAAGCGGTTTCAAGATTTTTAGACCCGATCCGAACCGGACCGAAGTAGAACCGAACCGTAACCCGTTTATTATTATTATTATATTGTTATTATTTTATATTTTATTTATAATATTTATACTTACTATCACGAGTGAAACTAGTGCAGTTTGAACTTAAAACGCAATCGCACTAAAGGGGGTCGATTTTGGACCGAACAAAGCTTCACCACATAAAAATCGTATGATATGGTTTGACATTGGTGCAGTTTGGAGTCAATTTTTGCAGTGCATTCTTGATTTTTATAAAGTTATATAATATATTTTCAAATTTACTTACATATTTTTTTGAAATATTTTATTTAAAAAATATAGAAGATATACAACTACTATTTATTAGTAATCGTGAAAGACAACTAATTGTAGGCAGTTGTTACGGTTGAGCATGCCGATGAGATGTGTGCAAGCCAACTAGAATTTGTGACAAGTCTACACGCATAAGAAGACAATTGATACAATCTCACCGATCTTGGAAAAGACCGTCGAGAAGTGCGCAACATAATTATTTCTATTTCCATGTTATTTTTATTTTTACTATTTGTAGCTCGCTTTTATTTTATTCCGCCAAGTTTGATTTTAGTTTTAGTTGAAACTGGTTGGAACCGAACCGAACCGCATGGAACCGGACCGAACCGATAGTGGCCGGTTTGGTTTTGGTTCTTGTTGAACCGTAATCGGAACCGTTGATATGACGGTTCCAAAAATTAAGCTGGAACCGGTCAAACCAAATAATGTTTTGGTTCTAATTTGAAGAACTGTTATCTTAGTGGTTCGGTTCATGATTTTAGTAGAACCGGAACCGAACCGGAACCATGACAGCTCTACATGCATTACACACCCTGAACCCGCTCCATGATTCTCTGTGCCGTTGAGGATGCCTTCGCCTCTGCCGGTTCCACTCGCTTAGATCGGTTTGAATCTCAACTTGAAGATCTCACTCTCCTCCTTCTAAAGCTCATGTCCATAACGGTCAATCGCTTACTGGCATCTTCGATACCATCGCCCCCTCGACCCGTCCTTGACAACATGGGGTTCCTTTATGCCACCGTAGACATTCACTCGACCCATCTCTACTATATTGAAATTCTTGTGTTCCACGACACCGACTCCCTCGGTTGGATCACCCACTCCTAATAATTTTTCAACATCTAGGCTACCCACCAACTAGAACGTTCACTTGGAAACTATTTATATGGGGGGGGGGGGGCTCGATGGTCCCTTTGTGCGTTGGACTCGTGATGCACTCGTAGTTGTACCTGATGTGATGAATGCAATGCAAAATAATATTTTATACAATTTTAAAATCAATTAAGCGATATTAGATCTAACAAGTAAATTTGGACAGTAACCTGCACAAAATTAGTAATTTAATTTATTTAGATGCTCAAACATCCGTCGAATGGCAATCCAGCGGTAATCAATAAAATCCGAAGTAACAAAATATTTGTCGAGAGAGAAAAAAACCAAACTTGGAGGAAACGAGAAAATAAGAAAAAGTCAAAATTTTTTTAAAAAAACTTCCCTCAGATACTAGGTTAATTGTTACAAACTAGACAGAGACGAACCCAACAATTAGGATAGATCTCACCGGGAGAGGTGAGGTATGGTGGTGATGGCCGGTGGAAGGCCCGGTGGAACCGTGGAATAGGAGAGACTCCTCATGCAAACAGAGTAAAGGCAGCGGCGGTGCCTTGTAAGGAGGGTGGAGCGGTGGCGAGGTAGAAGAATTATGGTGGCGTCGAAATCCATTTAGAGACGAAGGAGGAAGAATTTACTTAGAAGAAATGGTAGGAGAAAAGAAGGGGAGAAGGAACCCATTGTTCCGCACAGGAAGAGGGGTGATAGAGGTCATCTCATTTTCAGATTTTCTTTTCGTCCCCGTTTCTGTAATTAACCCCATCATTTCTTTTTATAATCCAATAGTCAGTATTTTTTTGATCCCTCTAAATGGCCCATGATCTCATTTTTTGGGGTTGTTTTCAAGGGAGAGTGGGAGGTAATTGGGGGAAACTGGTTGAAGTGGGGCACGGGAGAAAAACTGATTGGGTATCACACGGTTTTCACGGTAGAGGGCTTACCCACGTGAGATTGAATTTTCACAGTAGAGTACCTTCATCATTTTTTACTGTTTTTTAGACAGATTTTTTCCTTTTTTTAATAACCAATGCACGGCTTATAATGAGAATAAAATAAATATAGACTCAAAATTAGGATTAAGTCTCAATATGGAAGAAGGAGAGGAAAGAAGGTTTGACCTTACCCAATAAAAGAACTACACTTCTAACTAATCTAGAGCAACTAAATTTATGGCGTAGTTAATTACGTCACAAGGAATACACCATTACAACTTCAATACATACAAAATACATGAATATAAAAATGCAAAACAAGTGCGCGACATAAAAGAAAGGTGTTCGGCATGAATAAAAATAAATAAACATGCGTAAAATAAACTTTGGCGCTGCGAGCGCCTGTTTGCATCAATGCACCAACATGTTCCTGACCTCACGTGGCCCCACAATGAAGGAGGAACTCCTCCGCCACTATGACAATCGCCAAGCGGACAAGGCATACGAGCGCCTCTTCTCTATTCAGCAGTCCAACGTTGTCGCTACTTACATCACCAAGTTCATCGAGGTCGCCACACACGCCCCGACTGGCTCCTAGTCAATTACCTGAGGTAATTTCTTGGGGGTTTGCAACCCCACCTCAGGCACGCCTTAGGGTCCACAACCAGTCACTCTCTCTCGCTATGGAGCAAGCTCGTTTCCTCGATGTGGAATTCTACACAACCCAGTCACCCTCCTCTACCTGACCACCCCATCAACCACTACCACTGTCAAAATCTCTACCGCCTCTCCATTGCTTGGAACGGAACACCTGCTTCTACCTGGGCCCCCACCACCGATTTCATCGCTTCTGCTGCCATCGGTAACTTGACCACCCCAATGTTTATCTCGCTAGCAATACGTTGAGCTTCTCTGCAAGGACCTTTGCTTTCACTGCCACTAGTCATACACGCCCACCCACAAATGCCCTCTCAAGGACCCATGCTTGATGTTTGGCGCTTAAGACGATGATCCTGGCTTTGGTGACTTGGATCCTCTGAAACTCACTAACGATCTCTACGAACCTCTATTTTGAGGACAAGATCGATTTACAGGAAGGGAGTGTTAATACGAAGACGACTTCACGGGCTTGCCACATGCCCCTGGTAGTTTATGTAGCTCTAGTGACATTTGTGTCTTTTAATGTATTTTATCTTATAACGACATCTTGGATCTTTGTCTTGGTTTAGGCTATCATAGGACAATGACTCTTAGAGCCATCATGCCCTCAAAATTAGTATCGTGCATGTATCCTTAACTATGTTATAAAAGGCGCGCCTCGGGCGCGCCTAAGGCTCCAGGCTCAGAGGTTTGTGCCTCCGTGCGCCTTATTTGCACCTTTAGAATATAAAAGGCGCGTCCGAGTGAGATTTTGTTTGTAAATTTTTTCTTCAAAAATTAAGAAAATAATAATGTAAGAACTCAATTATTTTTAATTGATTTAGTGTTTGTGAATGATAATTGTGCATTAAGACTTAGATATGATGCAAGAGATCACATTGATTCTATTTTTTAAGAGATATAAATGATAATAATGAATGATTAATTAGTAGACTAGATGAAGAATTTGATCGAGAAACGAAAATGATGTTTGATGTTGATTTTTTAAAATGAATGTGGTTGCGCCTTGCCTTCGTCAGGCGCGCGCCTGCTCCTTGAGCCTTGCGCCTAGGCTCCAAGACCCCTTTGCGCCTTGGTGCGCCTGCGCCTTTAATAACTAAGATCCTTAAGTTGCATCTCATATTTTATTTCAATATTTGTCGACGATAATGAGGTCTATCAGGTTCCTCTAGAAACTACGAAAGAATTAAATGCATGACTAATGAACCCTTATACAGTCATCGGAGAATCTAAACAAATGCTTACAAGCTTAACAATCCCTAAGAACATTTGAATTCCTCATGCATTCATCATAGAAGATTTGACCCCATTTTATGAGCCACGTGATTACATGAGCCTATTTCCCACCACCACCTCATATCCTTAGCTCCACACACCCTCCCTTATACACTCTCACTTACCGACATTACCACTAGTACTCCTAACACCTTCTTTGGCTTCGGTATCATCATCTTCAAAAACAACTTCAATGCCTACCATTTCCCTCATCCTCAGCAGCAACAACATTGTTTTCAACAACATTGTTTTCAACGTTGACATTAACATCAACAACATCTTCAGTATCAACAACTACAATAGTACCATATTCAACACTCGCAACAACATCTTCATGTCTTTATGATGGCTTCATGGAGATCCTGACCCATGAGATTGTACAACATCAGAGGGAGCCAGAGCCATATATTTTGTCCCTTGGAGAGTCTCCATTTCATCAAAGAGATATGGATATCTGCTGGGGAGGTAGTGAGACTCGCTTCCGCCCTCAGACGTGACTACGATCATCTTCATTCAATTTAATAAATACTCTCAAGGTGAGGTAAGTTGATGGGGATTATGTCGCATGACCCGTGAAGGTCTTCACACGTTGGACAAGGAAATTGCGATCATGACCGTTCATTTCGAGAAGATCATTGATCTTGGAATCTTAGTTTTTAATTTATTTTTTTTGTATTTTATTTAGGAGTTCTTGTTGATCGTCATGATAAGAAAATCACGAGCTTTTATGGCAGTTTCTAAGACTATAATTAGGGATAGAAGGTTCCATTCACAGGGATCAAAAGTTGAAGAGAAAATCTCAGCCTTTGTTCACACAGTGCCGAATACGGAGTATACGTGCGAAGCCTAGAACCCCATGTACTCACTCACTCGGTCGTCCCCTTTCTCCCTTCCTCCTCTCTCCAAGTAAACGCCACCACTACTACACCCCTAGTTACCGACCATTTCCTTGGCCGGCACCCTTCCTTGACAACCACTCGTCATAAGTACTCTAGCTACCCAATAACCACCCCACTAACCTTTAATTACCCTCCTAGCTCCCTATAACTTCTTAAAAACTGCTGCCCACAGTCCACTACTCAAACCTATACGACCCACTCCCTTGCCTCTAGAATACTCAATAACTGCCTGCTTCCCCATGCCCCCACCCCCTGTTCCAGTCCAGAACAACCCTGGAAACAAAATTCCAGGTTCTGGAACTTGAGTCCAACAACCAGCAAACCTATCCCTGCCCCTACCCACACTATGTTGACCCCCCAGTAATTCCAAATACCACCCAAAACTCAACCACCCCTTCTGACCACTGCCACCACTCTCCGGTGTGCAGGGACCACATTTCAGCACTCAGACATTCCCATCTAGCCCTCTGACTCCTTTCTGAAAATCTAGATTCGGTGCACCCCCGCTTTTCTGGCCACCGGTCTCTCATTTTACATCCTCAAATCTTTCTATCCCACAGTCATTGTTAGTTCATTTATGGTTATAAGCTTTTTTTGTCGAATCTTTTGTTTACTCAGTTTATGTGAATATTATCTTGTAATCTTTGCGCCAATGCATCTTGTGACTTACCGTTTTTTTTGTTTATGCACCAAGTGTTTCACATTCTTGGTTGTGCACTCATATATTTGTTTCCTTATTTGGAACTTTACCAGAGTGTGGTTTTGATGTATCCTCCATCTCATTCAGATATGCATGACGTCATGGATCTTTTATTATTATGCATTTATTTATAGTGATGTATTTCTTTTTCGTGCACCTGTTCTTATTTGAAATTGTTCGGTTCGCCGGTTTGACTGTCCGATGAGACCCTGATTAAAAAGGTCCTGTAATTTTGGTAGTTAGGACGGTAAAGACAAGATAAATTATTTATGGACGCATAAAATTAAAAAGAGACGAATTCAAAATCTAAAAATACTTACATTATTCATTATAATAAGATTTGGAAAGAAATATCTTGGAGAGTATTACTTAGGAAATAATTCTGAGTATAAAAATTGGAAAGGTTTTAATTGAAAGAAAAAGACATGAAAATCTCTTTAAATGGGCCAGTCCTAGTGAAGAACAGGGGGATCGGTCAAGAACAGTGGAACGAATCTTTTTCGTTCCCTCTATAGACCGGCGACCACCATCACAGTCCTTCACCCCCAGTTATTATTCCGCCGGAGCTGCGCGACAATTTTCCCCTGCCCGACGATGTCGGAAGTTCCTTGATTCACATCCGCCAACGCAACACCGATCTGGTGCCTCTGAAACCGTCTGACACCCATCTTCCTTGCTAGGTCGCCGTCGACCACGCCATCGACTTCGATGACCATCCTGACTGACGTCGATTCCTTTCGCCCGTCAGTCGGCCGTGAGCTCCTATATGATCTTCCTGATTGACGCCGACTTCGACTCTTTTATTCCGTCAGTTATCAATTGTTGGCTCTCCCTAGCGCCGACTGGGCTTGAATAGGGTTCATGCCCTTGGGTAATCTCGCCGCCTCTTTCTGCCTATTTTAGCCTATTTTTATGCCTTCTACTTAAATAATTTAGCTTGCCTCGAACGTTCTTACTGCCCAGATTTCCGCTTATTCCATAAATTATTATATCTGGTCTATGCTTGTTAACGTATGAATCCCACAACGGATCAATTCAATAGATGTCAACTTGTCAAGGAATTTTTTTTGGACAACGATTAACGGTTTTGCCAAAGATTATCGTCAAGAGTAGTTTTAGGCGTGAAAAGTCCGATTTTACTCCACAACCTACTTTCAAAATTAAAATTATCCGCTTAAAAAATAACGTAAATTTCAAGCCCTAATAGCGGGCTACATAGATTTGCTTCTATCACGAATCAAGCGATCCGAGTTTAAAAAAAGAAAAGAAAATTTTAAACAAATTTATCTTTAACTTTTTATAATCTATTTTTAAAAAATGGGGTGTATTAAACGCACTTTTAATTTAAGTTTGTATTTCAAATTTTATTTTAATTTGAATAAAAAAAGTCATTTTATTCCTACTCGGGTATTTTCTCTTTTTAAATAATAAAATAAAATTAAATAAAAATTTAATTATTTTTTTCTTAAAACCCTTTACATTTTTCTGAGCACATTAAATCACTTTTAAAAATAGAAAAGTGAGTCAATCACTTGGAAAATAGCGTATGGGATTTGTCCTAACGTATGAGCGACTTAATGAAAGTGGCCGACAATCTCACCACCAACATGGGGGGTCTCGAGCATGCAGTGAGCAGATTACACACTTCAGTCAACACCATTGAAGTCACCTTACACCTAAATTGAGCACCTGCCCTAGTGGTCGAAGTAGACTCTAACCCTAGGCCACTAGGGCCTGCACAACCTGAACCACGTAATCAACCTCGTTGGGATGTAGGAGTCAAACTGGATGTTGGTGATTTCGAGGGTCGACTACAACCCGAGGGATGTCTAATTGTCCCAAGCCAGACAAGCTGAGTACGCAGTCCTTAGACTAAGGGTTCCGCTTTGGTTTGGTGGCGTTTACTAGTGCGGTCTAGATTTAACTTAGGATTATCTTCTGTTACCACTTGATGCGTTTAAAATTCAACTACGAAAGCGGTATGTCCCAACGGATTATCTGCAAACCCTCTACTGTAGGTTCCACAACCTACGACAAGACAAATTATTGGTGGATGATTGTACGAATGAATTCCTAGTCCTTCAATTTCGCCTCGACCTCCGAGAGGACGATGATATGAACGTGTCCCGTTATCTGAATGGATTGCGCGATTCCATTAGAGACCATCTAGAGCTATTTGATTATAAAGACTTAGGAGATATATCGTGTCGTGCACGGAGAGTGGAGTCCTCACAGAAGCGGACATCCGAAGTCAGATCTACTGATAGATCCACATCGAGCGTCACCACTACCACCACTGTTAGGATCTCGGATTCCCCTCACCCTCCTATCACTGCCGGAACTCCGACCCCGACCACTATCCCCTCCAAGGGTAAGGAGATTGGTGGGGCTACGCCCAACACTGGAGTATTCCGATGTTTCAAGTGTATGGAGCTGGGGCACAAATCATCTAAGTGCCCGCGACGCCACTTTGTCGCCATTATTGATTCTACTGATGGATGTGAGTCTAAATATGGAGCCTACCTTGATGAATCTTACTCTGAACCTGAGCCCGAGTCAGAGGATGTTGTAGAAGTGGAAGGCGAATATGCTGAACACTTAGTCTGTCTCTTACGATATAGCCTGATCACCCCTAGTGAGTTTGCTGAGAAAGACCATATGAGACACGATATTTTCCGCACTAATGCACGCATCCTGGGACAATTTTGTTCTATTATCATCGATAGTGGCAGTATGAAGAATTTTGTTTTTCAACGCATGGTCGACATATTAGGGTTTGCGACACATCCATTAGATTAACCTTACAGTTTATCCGGAGTCAATAGTCATTTGACTATGCCTGTTTCTCACTACTGTCTAGTAGAGTTTTCTATAGGGAGCACATATTACGACTTCTAGTTCACTTGACGTTACTTCCACCACATTACTACTTACCGCACTCACCCCATACGAACACGACTTGATCCCATATTTATCGATATCTGACGTGCCACCTGATATTTCTCAGTTTTTTGATACTATATCTGATGACCACTCATTCCGCACACCTCACTCTATTGATTTGATATTTAGAGTCTGCACTTTTATTTCACCTCACTATCATTTGGTTATAGACAGATTTGTGGAGTTGCAACAATATTTTTAAAAAATTTCTATCATATTTTTGGAACACCTTATGTGGTCGAAAGGGAATCACACTCGAGTCTAGTAACTCTTATCACTCTATGATCGATAGACAAACCTAGATCATTAATTCAAGTTTGGGAAACATTTTTAGACATTTAAGTGAGGCGAATCCAACGCATTGACATCTTCTACCTCTGCGAGCAAAATCCAGAATTAATAATTCTAAAAATCGTCCTCTTAATATATCATCTCCTTTCGAGACTATCTGTGTTACTCCACTTATCTGACCGCTATCATCTCTCATTTCATGAACGTATTTCATTCGATTCGCAAGCTCATATTAATTATTTAAAAGAACTGCATAAAATTACTGCTAATGTTTTGCGAGTAATCTTTGAACATTATAAACTCACGATCGGTCATTATCGCCATGAGTTGTACTTTTCAAAAAAGGTTGGGTGATTGTTTATTGCAGGAGGTTTGGTCCATTTCATGTTCAGAAGCGCATCGAGCCACCCGTTGAGGCTCCAGACATTCCACCCGATCTAGCACCAGCGACAAAGTCGGATCTTTTCGTTGTCAGTCTTTGCGAATTCTCGTCAGGGTCAAGCTCTTTCAACCCCGGGGAAATTAATACATCCTCCGTCGCATTCAGAGATGCTTGGTGTCATCATGCGTCATGAATCTTTTATTATTATGCATTTATTTATGACGATGTATTTTTTTTTCATGCACTTGTTCTTATTTGAAATTGTTCGGCTCATCGGTTTGACCGTCCGATGAGATCTTGAATAAAAAGGTCTGGTTTTTGGTTGTTAGGACGGTAAAGGCAAGCTAAATTATTTATGGATGCATAAAATTAAAAAAAGACAAATTCAAAATCTAAAAATACTCAAATTATTCATTATAATAAGATTTGGAAAGAAATATCTGGGAGAGTATTACTTGGGAAATAATTGAGTATAAAAATTGGAAAGGTTTTAATTGGAAAGAAAAAGGCCTGAAAATCTCTTTAAATGGGCCGATCCTAGTGAAGAACAGGGGGACCGGTCAAGAACAAAGGAAGGGACCTTTTTCGTTCCCTCTTTATACCGGCGGCCACCATCACAGTCCACCGCCCCCTAGTTATTATTCCGCCGGAGTTGCATGTCTATTTTCTCCTGCCAAGTGACGTCAGAAGTTCCTTGATTCGCATCAGCCGATGCAGGGCCCATCTGGTGCCTCTGAAACCATTCAACGCTGATCTTCCCTGCTAGGTCGCCGTGGACCACGTTATCGACTCCGGTGACCATCCTGACTGACGTTGATATCATCTCCTTTCGTCTGTCAGTCGGCTGTGAGCTTTTGTACGATCTTCCTGATTGACGTCGACTTCAACTATTTTATTCCGTCAATCATCAGTTGTTGGCTCTCCCTAGCGCCGACTGGGTTTTAACAGGGTTAAATAGCCCCTGGGTAATCTCGCCGCCTCTTGCTGCCTATCTTAGCCTATTTTTATGCGTTCTAATTAAATAATTTTAGCTTGCCTCGATCGTTCTTGCTGCCCTAATTTTCCGCTTATTCCGTAAATTATTGCTTGTAGCCTATGCTTGTGAACGTACGAATCCCGCAATGGATCAATTCAATAGACATCGGGGGATTTTTTTTGAGCAACGATTAACGTTTTTGTTGAAGTTTGTTGTCAGGAGTAGTTTTAAGTGCGAAAAGTCCGATTTGACCCTGCTGTCTACTTTCAAAATTAAAATTATTCGCTTAAAAACAACGCAAATTTTAAACCCTAATAACGGCCTACATCAGGTTTCCTTTACAATAATATTTATAATTCTCCTTATTACAAGTGTAGTAGTCGGATAAGTGTGAAGTTCATGTAGGTAGTTCAATTAGTCTTCTGATATCTCGCTAGAACCTACTCTACTTAAAATCTGAGGAGCATGAAGCATGATGATGAGACCCATTTTTATAGCCAGACTATTGTAGATGGATATATCAGACATGGTTGAAGTTGAAACAAAGTACTGAATGATGGTGACTACATTGTTCATGAGACGACACAGTGGTTGGTTGTGAAAAAACACAATTACAATCCTGCATAGATTCAAAGTGAGGCGGTTTGAAGGTGGAAACAAGCTCAGAGACACAGTACCATCCAAGTCATGGATCTCGACAAAGGCAAGCTTGGTGGCTCCTCTTGGCTTGAAGATTTTGGTGAAATCTGGTTCGAAGATTATGGTTAAGGGACACAACAAGTTCTAATTCCAGGAAAGAAAGTAGTGTACCTTTTGGCTACTCTGCATTTGCCACCCAGCATAAACAAGTCATTTGAAATCAGAAAGTTCAAGTTTTCGATATTTGAGTGTCTTAAGGTTTCAAAATATTAAATTAATGCAACTTTATTTGTACAATTTTTATGCCTACAGTACAGTGGTGAAGTTTAGATAATTTTATATATTGTGAGTGAACACTAGGTGGTTTATGGGATGATCAGGGAGCTTCTGAAAGAGAAAATTTATAATCACTAAATGATTCTATGCATCCATACTCTTGTGATTATACTGATTAATTTGATAATCCTGGTTAACCTTACTCTAATTGACATTATCAACTTATACTTAACAGAACCTAATATTCCTTACTCTCAGTGTGCAGTTGAACCATGATTGTATTTCTAATGTCCATTTTATACATTATTTGACCAGGTTCTGCCACCACCAAATGTGACTGGGGCCCTTCACATAGGTCATGGCCTTACTGCTTCTATACAGGTGGTTTCTAACGAATTCCCCTCATTTTACGAGACATCCCTTATGTTCTGTCTTTCTTTGAAGATTTTTTTAATTTCCAGTTTATTTTCTTCTGCAGGACTTGATTATTAGGTGGAGAAGAATGTCAGGTTATAACGCTTTATGGGTACCTGGAATGGACCATGCTGGAATAGCTACTCAGGTTTTCATTTCCTTTATTCCTGCAAAACTAGTTGTTCATGCTCTGCAAGTTCATAAATCAACAGATTCTAAAAAGCATTCCCTTGATATATATATATATATATATATATATATATATATATATATATACACAAGCAGTCGTGCACGGGGGACCCCGTGCGGGCAACATTTGTCGTGGGGGCGACATTTGTCGCGAGATATATTAACACGTCCAGCATTCCGATTTTATTACCGCGTTCCTTCGCAAATTTGAGCGGGACATATTGGCGGCAAAGTAGAAATGGCTCAAAAACCAAATCTTTTGAAATAAAAAGAAGATATGAAGGGGTATTTTAGGTAAGTGAATGTTACACCATGGCTGGGGGTATTTTGGGGAGACGAATGTTACACCATGACTGTTTTGGAGTTTGCTTATAGTATAAAGATATATATACAAGCAGTCGTGCACGTGGGACCCAGTGCGGGCAACATTTGTCGTGGGTGCGACATTTGTCGTGGGGGCGACATTCGTCGTGGGGGGAGACATTCGTCGTGCGAGGCGACATTTGTCGTGGGGGGAGACACTTATCGTGGGGGCGTCACTTGTCGTGGTGTCGACATTTGTAGGGGGGCGACATTGGTCGTAGGAGGGCGACAATGGTAGAGGGCGGGGATATTGGACGGGGGGTGGCGACATTGGTTGTGGACGGCGACATTGGTCGTGGACGGTGACATTGGTCGTGGACGGCAACTTTTGTCGTGAACGGCGACATTGGTCGTGGACGACGACATTGGTCGTGGACGGTGACATTTGACAAGGGAGGCGACATTCGGCGGGGGAGGTAACATTCGGCGGGGGAGGTGACAATCGACAAGAGTGGAGACATTCGGCAGGGGCTGCGACAATCAGCTGGGATGACAACATTTTGTGGGGGTGACAAGATTCAGTTGGCCGGGGCGACATTGGTCGTGGACAACGACATTGGTCGTAGACGGTGACAATCGGCGAGAGGGGCGACATTCGGCGGGGGAGGCGACATTCGGCGGGGGAGGCGACATTCGACGGGGGCGGTGACACTCGGAAAGGGCGGCGACATTCGGCGGGGGCGGCGACATTCGGCGGGGGTGGCGACAATCAATGGGGGTGGCAACATTTTGCGGGGGTGGCGAGATTCGGTTGGGGCGGTGACATTAGGCAAGGCGGCGAGATTCGGCGGGGGAGGCGACATTTGGCGGAGGAGGCAACATAAGCAAGAGCTTGATTTTCTAATCAAAAACAACAAATTTAATTCAACTATCCACATACAAAGTTCATTCAAAACCCACTGCCATCTAGTAGTTATATGAATATAAACCTAGGATGGGTGAAAGTTGGATTTCATAAAAGCGAAACACAATCCTGCCTAAAAAGAAGAAAAAAGACCTGTTACAGAGTTCAAATTATTAGAAAAAAAAATTACTCTTACCTGGACTGCTACACTATACATTTCACGATCTTCATATCTATCCAATTTATGCTTAAATTGGAATTTAGAGCAAACTGCATCCATATTCCATTCACATGAGCTGAATTCTCTAAACTTGAATACTAATATTTTCCTGAAAAGATAAAATACCCTAAACATCATGTCAATATTTCATCAATGTTAGTGGAGGTGAAAGCAACAGACAATCCTAAACATCATGCCAATTGATACCTTGGATAGAAATGTTAACATTCCTAAATTAATCATCCATCTTACAACCAGTTTAAGAAAAAGAAAGAGAAAAAGGCAGAGAGCTACAGACAACTACAGGTTAAATGAAGAATGAAGGATTTTAAGAATTGGAAAATAGAAATAATTAACCTGGAAAAAGGTTTTGGCACCGAGTTGAGTCTTCACCTAGAGTTTGGTTTGGTTCTCCCCCAAGATTAATTTGGCAAACCTTTTTTGACCTTAAAGTGCACTGATCTGTTGAAGGAGCTTGGTTTGCACACATATCTTATACCATTTGTTTACATCTTTGAACAGTTCAAACTTAAATTAAACTCTACTAATTAAATAAGACATTGAGAATTGTAAAGGGGGTGAAAGGAGCTACTTTAAATAATAACCATTCAACGTGTAAATAAAGAGTAGAAGGTGTGTGTGACTAAGTGTTTCTATCCATCTAACAGATCAGTACACTATCCACAGATATATGCATATACAAAATACCATGCTGTGTTTCCCAGAAAGATCATAATTGTGGAGCGAGTACTTTGAGAAAAGTAGCATACCACCAAAATGAAGTTTAAATCAATTTTGCAAAAAAATATTAACAGCATTGATCTAGGATTCGACCAGGTCTTCCAACAATTAAGTGGGCAGGTTGATACAAAAGCTTGATATCATCCTTCAAGCTAGTTCTTCCGGTAGTTACCATAACCTGAACATTCAAGTTATTTATTTAGGATGACTGTGATGATAGGTTTAATCATTCAAGTTCAGTATGTATATTAAAAAACAATGATCCTTCTATTTTATCTGTACAGAATCATTAAAAATATAGAGAAATGTATATGGATCCAATTCTTTTCTGTATAGGAAACACAGGAGAAGTTGAAAAATTAAATGTAGCAATTAAAACCAAGAAAAAAACAAACTGAAATCAGGACAACAACAAACTAAAAACAGAACATCAACCTTCAAGCAAGGAAGAGAAGGCGGCAGGCATTTGTAGCACGCAGAGATACATGAGCAATGTTGTCGGTGTGAGGTCACATGGAAGATTCCAAGAAACAACAAAATTAACAATAAGTTTACTAAGATTACAGTAATAGAAAAAATGGGGAGAGATCATATACTTTTTGTGATGATTTTAGGTGTTCTCATCGTCTTGCAACCCCAGGCCAAGGAAAAGCAGAGGCGATGATGTTTCCAGAGAAGCAGAATACGCAATGTCGGAGAAGCAGAGGCGGTGTCGGAGAGCTCCGCGATGGCAGAGGCGATGCTGAAGAGCTCCGGCAGGGGTTCAGAGAAGGAGAGGGTAGGGCAGTGGATTCCGGGAAGCTGAATGATGGCGATGCTTTAAAGAGCCGCAAAAAAGAAAGAACATGGCAACATAAAGTTTTTAGCCACATATTCATTTTTAGAGGGAAAAGCACGCGGGAAATAGGAGAAGACCAAAAAACCCACTGTCTTTGAAGAAAATAAGTGGTTATAAAGGGTATTTTTGGGAGCTTGAATGTTACACCAAGGGCATTTTGGTCCAATAAATGTTACACCATAACTGATTTGCTCCTTGCTTATAGTAAAGATATATCTTTTATTATATTAAAGAAATAGTTTGTAGTAGAAGAGTTAATCTTAGCCATCCAATGTCTGCCAAATTTTTAATCTCAGTCATTAAATGGAGAGAGAAAGAAAGAGTGAGGAGAGAGTGAAAGGGAATCTTTATTGCCCTCCTATCTTTATATGAGGGAGGGAAATAGACGGAGAGAGAGAAAAAAAATTTATTTTTTAGGTAAAAATGTACATTTTTACAAAATAAAAATAGGAATATTGATTCATATTTTTTACGGTCATTTTAAGGTGCTTATATGTATATGTTTTGAATAAAAGTTGTAAAAATATAATTGTATTATAATACAACTGTATTGTTGCAGCAAAGTATAGTACCCCGACCCGCTCATATGTGGGCGCAACCCGCTTGAATCCTGTCACAGTCCGCTTGAATGTCGGCGCAACCCGCTAAGAGTCAGCGAGCACAGACGAAGCCCCTGCAGAGCTGCTCGTATATATATACACACACACGAGTGATAGACATGGGGCTCTTCCCCTACGACTAACTGCGACAGTACCCCGATTGTGACAGTATCCCAATCGGGATAGGCACGGGGATCTGCCCCCACCAATTAATTAAAATAAACATATTATTAATTAATTAATGTGAAAAATATTTATACATTATTATTTTTTCATTAAAAACTCATCATTATTTATATATTATTAATTTTTCATCATGACTTATATAAATTAAATTAATTAGTTTCCATCGTCACTTTTCATATCAACTTTAATAAAATTGACATGCATAATGATAGCCTACCATAGTAGGTTTAGGAGCTCTACTAAAACTTTTTCAATTTAATGATTTTCATCATTACTTTTAATTTGAGAATGTGATGTAATTACTTGAATATGCATTGCATTTTATTTTTCTAAATAGATTTTAATATATATATGTTAAGTCTTTAGATGAAAACAACAAGGCTATATTTGGCAATTTTGAATGTTTCACTATATATATATCTATATCTATATCTACATGTATATATATATAATATTGTTTACTTCTTCCTTTGATTTATATATATTTAGTTCAGTTGATTTTGTGATATTTGCATAAACCAACTTTCCTTCTATATAGCATTATTTACCTTTTATTTATCACATACAATTCGACATACTTATTCCCATCTCCTGAAGTCGCCAGCCCCCTTGACCACCGCCGGCCTCAAGTTCCATTCCAGCAGTCCGCCCGTCCATCCCCTGCCTCCTTCTACCGCCAACTACTCATCCATCAAAAACCATCATCGACCACCCACCTGGATCCCTCCCTGCAGTGTCGGCCACCCCCTTTGTCTCCTTGCAGCCGCCCCCTTATAGGCTCTTCAACGCCTTGCCGCCAGCCCTCCTCCACATAGAACCACCACCCGAATCCCCTCTCTTCTCGGATCAGTGCAGATCCGGGAATTTCAGCCCCGATCCGTCATTCCCTCCACTCGTACTTCATCCTTTAATCCGAATTTGCTATCAAACATCGGATTCATCCATCCATCCCTCGCCCGGATCTACCCATACGTGGTCGGATCTATCCATTTCCAGTCCGATTCTACCTTCCACCGCCGAGGACAGTCACCTACATCATTTTCCACGCCTCCGGTTCCACCTCGAATCGTCGTACATGCATCTGCTGCTCCGGATTCTTCCGTGCCTTGGTCAGCCCATTATTTGGTAAGATTTTGTTGTATTAGTTTATTTTTTTCAGCATTACTGTTATTGGTTTGTATCCTATACTTGTTTGAGTCTCTTGTATTGTGGTTGTTTGTTTGAATAATTATTGTGATTTGCAGGGTTTATTTGCCTCGTGCTATAGCTTTGACCCTCCACGCGGAGGAAAGCTTAAGCTTGTTTTTGGCCTAAAATATTTTGTTTTGCTGTGAATTATTTGCGTGTGATGTTATTATTTCTTATCTAATTATGATTTAACCGTCGGATTTGCATGACATATAAGGATTAAGACCGATTATTTGTCGCCTATAAATTCTTCCTGCGTCAATTGATATTAGAGCGAGATTACTCGCTATTTTGATACGCAGTCGCAGAGTCTATAGGTTCATGATGCATATGTTTCCCCAATATTCCCCTCCTAAATTTGGAGGTCTCGAGTCCACTTGCACCGCTCTCACAGAGCCCCGTCAGGGAGATCCTCACGTTATTACAACGATCATTCTCGATTGCAGTATACCACTTTCAGAGATCGTGTTGATCCTTCGACACGACCCGTTACCTTAAGGATGATTATTATGAGGATCGTCGTTTTGAGAGATCTTGAGAATCAGTTTCGTACTGTTGCCCCTTCCTTGATGGCTCATCGAGTTTCGAGTCTTTAACTTATTGGCTTGTGGATATGAAGCATTATCTTGATCATTTTGAGTTATTCAGTGAGGGTCGCGTCAAGTTTATTAAACTTAGACTTTTAGATCAGGCGAGAGTTTATTGTTCTAGCATTGAGAGGACCCGCGAGCGAGACTGTCTTTGTCGCATCACTAGTTGGGTGGACATGAAGCGTACATTGCGTCAGAGGTATCTTTTTTTATCGTATCGGAGTCGCTTGTTCGACCAATTATTTTCCCTTCAGCAAGGATCCATGTCTGTTGTTGAGGACATGAATTGCTTTGATGAGTTAGTTGTGAGGAGTGATATCCGAGAGGACCCAACCGTGACCACTTCCCGATTTCGGTATGGGATTCGATCTGACATACTTACTGAGGTGGTTTATCATAGCTCGAAGTCCCTCGAGCAGACATATCAGCTTGCCCTTCGTTACGAACAGTCTTTGAGAACCGCAAGAGCTGGTCGGTTGGATCCTCACCTTGACCCCCACAATACGAGCTCCTACCACACCGATGACACCACTTTGCCCATTATTGTTCCTTCAAACATGACTGAAGTGATACCTGATATGGATTGCTCTCACCCCAGTGAGGTGCTTAGCCCAGTGAGTGACCTATCTCTTTTGTATGACCCGTCTCATGTGACCCTGACTGAGAGTGAGTCTGAGCGACCTATTGGGTTTGCAGTATTGTGTCCCTCACCCACACCTCTTCTTCTGTCATGCATCGGGTTAGTTAGCACCCCAACGACAAACCCAATTCTTGACAGCACACCTACAGACCCATTCCTGAGTGTAGGTCTATATCGCTCTCTCATTGTCATTGCCCTCAGTCGCATCACGACCGAGAGCCTAGAGCTTGGTGTTGATCTCATAGTGGCTATATCACCCATTTTTGGGGATACGACCCCCTTACGATGATACTCACATGGAGGATCATTACCCTAGTGACGAGTTCTATGACGACCCCCCTGTTGAGTCTCCTGATCAGCCGCCACATCCTGGTGAGGATGCGATTCAGGTGAGCCGCTCGTTTATGAGTTTTGAGTTATTGGTGTCACTTTCGCTATCATTTATTTCCTTGTCCTAGAGAATTGATCTGAAGTGGAGTATAACATATGTAAGTCCTACCTTGAGTACACTTAAGCATATTCCTGATATTTTGGGGTCCTATTTGGTGACACATCGCACCCTCGATGAGTTTTGAGACGCATCACCTGCTGACCCACCAGACGAGCTTCTTTTTTTTGTGGACACACCACCCTCGAGAGTCTTGTCTTCTAGTCAGTGTACACGATTTTCATTCATGTGGTCGTTGCATTCACGATGACTTTTCTTACACACCTTCTGATGAGACCCCTGATATTTTACGTTCCCTGAGAGACATTTGACTCTTTATAAGCTTGTATTTGAGTGTAGATGTCTCGCACGGTCACCTGAACACTCGGTACACACATGATGAGTTTTTCTACACTCCACCGAGGGAGCCACCTTATCAGCCACCACATTTTAGAGATACCCCTGTCATTATTAGATTTTCCCATAGAAAGCATGTAGTGTCTATCATGTTTTGTTTGCATCATTTGCATGAGTCTGTTGAGTCATTTCTTCGTCATTTGCATGAGTCTTTTGAGTTGTATGTTTATCGTTTGCATGTGTGTCATGAGTCGGTCCGACGGGGAATCCATATTGGTAATAAATCTTGTAAATCACATGTGGATGTTCACTGGCAAGAGAAGGTACTTCATGAAGGCGAGCATGTGATAGTGAAAATCTGCTTTGTGAGACTCTATGCGAGGCTTGCTAAAAGCTTGAGCGTTAGGCGAATGAGTCCTTATATAATCATGAGACGGATGGATGCAAATACCTATGATCTTGATATCCTTGCAAGTATTGGCATCCATCCGATTTTAATGTTTGAGATCTGTCGCCATACTACGAGCCTCACTAGTATGTGGCCCCAAATAGTAGGGACCCCCAGCCTCCCACATCTCCACTCCCATTGCCTTGCCACCCTCATAGCCCACTCACTTTTGATGGACACCACTATTCACCCACTTCTGATACCCACCCACCTGGGGACCCGTCTTCTTTGGTCCTACCTACGGCGTCGCCAATCACACCAGGATCCACCACTCATGAGTTGACGTTGAGAGCATCACGGAGACCAGACTCCGCCAATACATTCCTACTACAGACAGTGATGACACCTGGGTACTTGCAGCAGAGCTTGACCGACTCGCCCTTGGATTTCGACTTCAATACGATCGTCCCCATTCACGGGAGATGATAACTTTTCAGTCATGGGGAGTTGATTAGCGAGGACACTCTTCCATCGACGACACTTGGACGACCTCTGGTGGACCTCTTCGAGTCTTACCTAGCATATATCAAGAGAATTCCGATCCCTATTCATCGTGAGATGAATTCTCAGGCCGCACCTCCTGAGAATTTGTAGTGCCCGCGTATCCTGAGCCCGCCAAGACTGTGCTCTCCTATTTTAGATTCCTACTAAGCTCAATGCTTCTTTATTCCATTTGCGGCCACCTATCTGTAACCAAGACAGCGGAGTCCGCGCTTCCTGTGCTCGCTAAGCTCAGCCTCTCCTATTCCATTTCACATTGAGCTCGCCGATCCCCTACTGTGACCGCTGGAACCACACGGGGCCTTCTCCCTCTTTGGTCGCAGCTCCTGAGGGCTTAACTTCGCCATGTTAAGCTCGCCGATTCCCCTCCGTGATCGATGGAACCATGCATGGCCTTCTCTCTCTCTGGTCGCACCTCCTGAGAGCCCGCCAACCTCACTGTTTGCATCTTGAGTTCACATAACTCAGACCACAACTCACCTCTTGTTCTCACGCTCTTATTCTATCACGGCAGACTCATTCTTGAAACCATCCATCCTCTCTTCAATTTGAGCTCCTGCGGTCTCGTCACTCTTCCGGCTCGCCCCTGATGGGCACAAATGCGGCACCTACTACCTCGACACTTTCAGCTCTTGCTCCAACTCCTCTTAATTTGGACAGTGCAAAATTTTCTCTTTTTAATTATTTTGATGTTCTCTCCATTTTGCTTATTTTATGGTTCACTCATGCATTATGTATGTGGTTTCATGGACATACTGATTGTCTTAAACTCTTAGCTTAAATAAGGTAGATTTAAATCTTTCCTTGTCTTGAAACATTACATCACTAACTAATGCTTTTGTCAGGTAGTTGTTGAGAAGAAACTCATGAGGGAAAGGAAATTGACTAGGCATGACTTGGGACGTGAAAAGTTTGTTTCAGAAGTAAGTATTTCGCCAACGGAATCTCTTGATTTGGTTTATCAAAGAGTTCAGTTCCTTTCTTTGGGATCGTGCTATTTACCATTCTTGATAGTTTCTTATTACTGCTACTGCTACTTTTAGAAGTAGTATTTAATGAATTTCTTACAGGTTTGGAAATGGAAAAGTGATTATGGACGTACCATACTGAATCAAGAGCGGCGCCTTGGTGCTTCCCTTGACTGGTCCCGTGAGGTTAAATTTTCTTATACTCTAATATTTGTTTCAAGTATTTCTTTTCCAGTTTTTCCATATGGTATTCTCATAAAGTCTTTGTGATTATCAGTACTTCACAATGGATGAGCGAAGTTCAAGGGCAGTCACTGAAGCTTTTATCAAGCTCTTCAAAGAACATCTAATTTATAGGTTGGCATTATTCTAATGATTTTTAATTTTTCATAGAGGTTTTATTTTGTTTCAGTGGATACAAAGCACATTCTTCACCTTTATACATGATATATCAGTCCCACCTTTTGCAAATACACCTCCAAAGAATAAAAGAAAAATTCAAAAAATATGAAAAATTGCACTCAACATGATGATGGTCTCCGATCGTCGATCCAACAATAAAAAAAATATCGATCACTAAAATCTATCAAATGAGCCATGGCCGATTTCATCACAGTGACTGCTTTATGCATTTATACTCCTAAAGCATTTCAAAAGTTCTATCAAAATGACTACCTTTTATTCCTTGGGTTTTACAGAGATCATCGTCTTGTGAATTGGGACTGTACATTGCGAACTGCAATATCTGATATTGAGGTACTTAAGAGTTCCAATCATGTTCAATGTTGTCGTACTGCTACTTCTTCCTTTTGAACAATAATTTTATAATTCTAAGAGCTACTGGGATTAAATATTACATGCAGGTTGACCACAAGGAAATTAAGGAGGAGACATTTCTAAAGCTTCCTGGGCATGACTTTCCAGTTCTTTTTGGGGTTTTGACATCTTTTGCATATCCTATTGAGGGAGGCTTGGAAGAGATAGTTGTTGCCACAACCAGAATAGAAACTATGCTTGGTGATACTGCTATTGCAGTTCATTCTAATGATGAGAGATATGCACATTTACATGGAAAATTTGCTATCCATCCATTCAATGGGAGAAAACTTCCCATAATTTGTGATGATATCCTGGTTAATCCTAATTTTGGTACAGGGGCTGTGAAGGTATAATGCATGAATCCATGTAAAGTCTAACTCTTCAAAAGTAAATTTATTCTATTTCAATTAGATTCTCTGTTGTTTTTTCAGCAGTGAATAACATTTTCTCTTGTTCTATGAATTCCAGATTACTCCAGCTCATGATCCTAATGATTTTGAAGTTGGAAAGCGCCATAATCTTGAGTTTATCACTATATTCACTGACAGTGGGAAAATTAACATCAATGGCGGAGCTGAATTTGAAGGATTGTCAAGATTTAAAGCCCGCGTTGCTTTGATGGACGCTTTGAAGGAAAAGGTATTAGTTTCCTAAATTACTTACCATGTTGTCCTGTAACAACCTTGGTTCTAAACAAACCATCACTCAATCTAATTTGAAGGAAAAGGTTTTAGTTTTCTTTAATTACTTACCATGTTGTCCTTTAACGAGCAAGGCAACAAGGTAGCAACTAGCACAACAACCATCCCCAAAAAAACAAAAATGCAGAGCGAGAGAATGAGAGGGGGAGGTAGGGAGAAGAATGCATCCGCCGAGAGAGTGCCGAGATCGAAAGCACCAGCGAGCTAGAGAGCACAAGAGAACCAGAGAGCTAGAGAGCACCAATGAGCAGGGAGAAGAAAGAACCAGAGAGATAGAGTGCTGACAGCGCGCGAGAGAGGGAGAGCACCGACAAGCTAGAGAGCACCAGAGAACCAGAGAGCTAGAGAGCACCAGCGAGCAGGGAGAAGAAAGAGCCAGAGAGATAGAGTGCTGACAACGCGCGAGAGAGCGAGCGAGAACACCAACGGAGTGCGCGAGGGAGAGCTAGGGCAGGAGCGGCAGAGTGAAATGAACTGCGCGGGGTCTTGGGGGGGGAGAGTTAAAAGAGCAGCCGTCTATTATAAAAAATTAATTAATTAAAAAAATGGGCTATATGCCTGTTTTTTTGGGGCCGGTATGCCGGTTAAAACCGACATATCTGCCCGTTATTTTCAAAACGCCACAACCAAAATTTAAAACGGTTTCGTAACGTTTTAACTCCCAAACCTTCATGTCGGCCGACATGTCCGGACATGTCCGACATGTCGGCCGATATCCACAACACTGCTTGTGATATATATATATATATATATATATATATATATATATAAAAATATTTGTTATAACGTATCATGCTGTACCCGTATCTCAGGTTTTTAAATTTTGGCGTACCGCCGTACCGGGTACGTATCGTACCCGGTACCCGTACCTGTACCGGTGCTTCCTAGGTACATGGTCAAGGCAAATGCAATAATTTAGTTGTCCTATGTCATTTGCAGAATTTACTTTTCAATTGATTATAATTCATTTTTTTGAAGATGCTTGATTATTAGAGAACAAATTGGCATGATATAAATACTATATTTTTTATATTCTTTTTTGACATGTTACGCAACAACTTCATTTACCATTCTTTGCATTTCCTTGTAATTTGGTGTCGTTTACCCAATTCTACAATCTAAGTGTTCCTATTTTCAATTTACTCTAGAACACTACCTAAAAGCTAAGCATTCCTAAAATGGGGTCATGATCTTAGCTCAGATTGTCTCAGTTTAATCAAATAGTTTTTCCTTTTCTATTTCAGGCAGAAACATTCAACTTTTAAGATATATCCCTTTTTATTTTGTTGTTTATGAAATATCATCTTGTATTGAACGAATCAAGAAATTGCGGCATCGAGTCCACTGTCCTTTGGTATGTGGTTTTCATTTGTTTGTAGTAATGCAGTAAATTATTTTGAAATTCAGACATATTGCAGCTCTTCTGATTGAATCTGAGCAATTTTCTCTATACCTCAATAATTAAAGCTTCATCAGATTTATCAAATCTGGATTGTATTTGGTAGCACTTAATAATTTTAAATAACTTGTTAGCACACTATAGTGGATTAGAATAATATGGTCAGTCATGGCTATAAACTGTAGCAGTCCTGTGCATTCTCTGCCTTGCTACTCTCAATCATTAAAAACTTTTGGGGAACTTTATTTAACAAAGATTCCTTCCTTGAATAGGGACTTTACAGAGGTACACAGAAGAATGAAATGAACATTGGTATATGCTCGAGAAGTAATGATGTTGTGGAGCCTATGGTAAAACCTCAGTGGTTTGTTGATTGCAATATTATGGCAAAGGCTGCTCTTGATGCTGTTATTGACAAGGAGAACAAGAAAATTGAGATCATCCCTGAGCAATATGAGCACGAATGGAAAAGGTTTTTTTTTCATATGAAATCTTCTAAGATACTGGCTATCCCGTATCTTCACCTTACTGATTCTTATTTGGACGTGTTTTTTTTCTAGATGGCTAGAAAATATACGAGATTGGTGCATTTCAAGACAACTATGGTGGGGTCACCGCATTCCTGCCTGGTATGTGACTCTTGAAGATGACAAACTCAAAGATCTTGGCTCTTATAATGACCACTGGGTTGTTGGAAGAGATGAAGAGGATGCTAATCTTGAGGCAAAGAAGATATTTCCAGGAAAGAAATATAAGATTGCTCAGGATCCTGATGTACTGGACACATGGTTTTCCTCCGGTCTTTGTCCATTATCAGTGCTTGGTTGGCCAGATAATACTGAAGATTTCAAAGCTTTTTACCCAACTTCTGTTCTCGAAACAGGACATGACATCCTTTTCTTCTGGGTAGCTCGGATGGTGATGCTGGGCATTAAACTTGGTGGTGATGTTCCCTTTAGCAAGGTAACGATAATGAAGTCCATAATTTATCATAAGGAAAGTAAAAACAAAGTGTACAAGACAATGTATTTTCTCAGAAGCAAGAATCAATTACATCTGTTATTATTTTGTATACCTTTGCATGATAGGCAATGCAATTAACGCTTCAACGTACGAATGTTACATAATTTGCATAATCTTATGTCTATATGCTTTGATAATGTTAAGGCCCATTGAAAAAAAAACCAAAATGGAGCTAGTTGTATATTTTTCTCTTTCTTGTATTTAGTCCCGCATCTCCAAATTTAGATTCTTTCGCTTCTTGTAGTCTATATAAAGTGGAGAGTTCCTTTTTAAATTTTTTGAGAATAATATTATTTTATACTTCAAATTTTTACATGGTATTAGAGCGAGATGAATTTTTTCTCTAACATCTCTCACTCGTGCTTAGTTTTTAACCCGCCAGAGAACTTTCTCCTGACCCATTCCTCTCACGTGAATCTCGTCACGACTCTCCACTCCAATAAAGTTTTTGTGCAATCTGACTCGTCGTTCTTACCAATCCTTCGTCTACTCGTCAATCTTGCCATAGCTCACCGCTCCAATCTTGCGTCGATCTCGATCGAGTTTAGGACTTTTCCTCCAAGGTTCCGCGCACATCCAACCGCTGAATCCTACACTCGCCACTCGCCCGAGCTCACACTACCGATTCTGTCTCACAGAGCTCTCGAGCTTGCCCTAACTTCCCTTCATGTGCTCCCCCGAGCTCTCCTGGTGTGAGTTTTGCTCGCTCCGAGCTCAAATGATTTCTCACAGAGACCTCTCAACACCCGACCGTTCCTCGGTCTAGATGTCAGCCACCTGGACGTGGTGCACGTTAGTTCATCCCGCGCCCTACATCTCGATTCTGACGTCTGCCTTTAGCTCCCGCAATTTCTGTCTATGCATCTTCATACTGCACCTAATAGCTTTAGCTGTCCTCAAGCCCTGCCCCTCCCCCTTTTATAAGGCGCCAGATGGTAGTTACTCATCATTTTCCAGCTCCTGCATTCGTTTGTACTAAATTATGGGGACTCCCTCGCTCCCTCCGGTTCTAACTATCGTTGTTCCTTCTCCCAACACTCATTTCCAGTGCCTCTGAAAATCGCACGACGATTTCCAATTTAATTGGATCCATCTTTCCTTATTTGAGTGTCTACTTCACCTTCCCTCTGCACTCTCAACACAAGAGACCATCTCACTAATACTCATTCCAAACTTACATCTCCCAACTATGCTGATTGGGATGCCAGGAATGCTCTTGTCCGCACGTGCTTGCCAACAGTCTTTCTAATGACTATTTGCTTATCATCTGTCATGATAAGACTGTGAAGGCTGCTTGGGATCTCTTACATTTCTTTACTTCAAAGATGTCAAAACATCTCGCATCTAGATCTCTTTGCTCGACTAACTCTCTCGATGTTGCGTATCAGGAATTCATTCTCTTAGAATTGAACTTCTCCAACATCGTCTTTTTTTGCTGACCTTACAACTCATTGGAAACATTTTTCCATAACTATTTGTTGTCTATTATCTTCTACATATTTTTGATTCCTACGGGATGATAGGTCAATAGATCTTAGGAGATTCTATCACTCCCATTTTTGATGCTACTTTAACTCGTATTTTGCTTTGACGAACCTTTTACGTTGATCTTCGATAACATCACCTCCACCCTTTGAGAATTATGCTCATGCTGCTCTGATTGTGGAGCACAACATCGCCGTGGGGGCTCACTGGTGGGCGTAGAGGGAATCACCCACTTTGCTCACATTGTGGGAGGCTTGGTCATCTTATCAAGCGTTGATTCACAAAGCACCCTCATCACTGTCCACAGGCTCATATGCCAGTGTTGTTGAATCTAAGCCTTCTTCTCAGACCACCTCCCATCCACCATTTGAATATGTAACGGCCCTTTTAATCAGCTACCACCACAATTTAACTTGTTCATTATCGTTTATCATCAGAGGCACATGGTAAAAATATTCAACGTTCATATAATTATTCATTTCATGACAAAGTACAAAAAGAAAAGTGTAGGTCCAATAAAATTTTTCATTACATTGATATTTTGATACAATGTACAAAAAGTAGCCCTACATATTTCACACAAAAGGACTTACCAAAAACTGTGCTCTATGTACAAAAAACTGACAACTATATCTTGGCACTACATGGACATCATATATGTGCTAAACTGAACAGACTCTACATGAAGAAAAACTGAAACTCCGTATGCAGACAGTCGGGGTTTCTGCATCTCGTCATGTGTGTTACTAGTGCCTCCCACACTATTGTAGACACCTAAATCCATAACCTTTACTTCCTCTCCAGTCGTGTAGGATTTACTGCTGGCTGGATACTAGTGGCGGGAGCAGTCTCTTTCTTAACCTGTTTTAGTTTCATTTTCTTATTAATGAAAGGACTAAGCGAATTCATACTTTTCCTTGGTTACCTAAGATGAATTACTTATAATAATCATAGGTTCTTGTTGCCTTTATGATGGAGATTGTCATTAGACTACGGGTCGCACGTCGGCAGGGCCCACTTACGTATATTCGCTCAGGAGGCAATGATCGTATCAACGACTTGAGACCGCGAGAGCGTCCGACTCATCACACTATTATTTTTATGTATTTTATTTTATTTTTTGTATTTTATTTTGGTGTTTTATGGTCTTGGGCGTAACGACCAATCATAGTCGTTCACGCCTGGTGCCCAATCGCCTACTCTTGTTATAAATATGGGCGGGTGCTGCAGTTTATTTTCATTGTTGAATTATAAGAGAGTTCAGATCGGCAATCATCCGTGGTGCGACGCCGCAAACCCGGGGTGCAAAACCTTGGTTTACTTTTCATTTTTTCGTTTCCTGTTCATTTAAATATTTATTTCTCGAAACCCACCATTATTTTCTTTCTATACCCACGATCTCTTCATCCGGAAGGAGAAAACCGCCCATTCTTCTCTATTATTCCTCTTCCTCCTATCCAGATGGGAACAAAGCATACCCACGATCTCCCCCTTAACTATCAGTCTCCCTACTACATTCTCTCGCCGAACTCGCAGAATCTAGCGACGAAGTCTACAGTTGAAGCCGCCCTGTTCCAATCCTGTCGCGACCCTCTTCTCCGACCCCGTCAGCTGCCTCCAATGTCACAAACCACCGACCCCTCAGGTTCAGTTCCTTCAATCTAAACCACCAACACCCTGTACATCTTCCAGTCACATCCCCCGTGAAAGCCTTCTCCGGCGAACCATCACCCTACTCGCACACATCCTCCTCATCCTCCATTCCCATACTCTGTCGTTGAACACCTGATCTTCACCGCTAGTCACAAAACCGGCACCAGTTTCTCTGTTGTGATACTCTCCCGTCCACTTTACTTATCTCCTCCATTACTTGTCGTGGAACCACTGCCAGCAACAACAACACCCCCTCTCCAAAGATCAACAACATGCATAACTGAAACCTCCTCCATTTTCTGATTCCGACATAACCACATCCAGCGTCTCGTGGAGCCACGCCTACCGCCGTTGTCGGATCTGCTTTGCTTGGTAAGGTATTATTGTATGTGTTTTATTTTCTTCATTATTGACTATTGGAAAACGTTGCATACTTATTTAGGTGTTTTGATGCTTTTAGCGTAATTGTGTCATATTTTCTTTATCTTATAAACCTAATTCGTGGATTTGTGGTGGAAAACGCTTTGTGGGTAATCGAGCATGATTTACTTGTATATCAGAAAATTAATGCTCACCCAGTGTTAATTTTCCTCGCTTATAAAATCCACACTGCTAGATTTTATTTCCGGATACAAAATTTTAAAATCCGTTTTGCATTTCATTTGGGTCCATCTTGCATTACAACACTGAGAGTCACATTAGCATCGACACACCCTAGTCACACGGCCTACCTTGCGTTAAATTTGGTATCAGAGCCCAGGTTAGGGCACTAACATGTTACGTAGTGGTAGGTCTTTCCGTCAAACCATGTTTGATCCGAATCTAACCGCTGAAAGAGTCACCAACTCCAATTTGGAGTTGACACAAGCGAAGTTCCAACGCTTGATGTTAGATCGATTCAATCAAATGACGACAGTATATGGAGATCTTTGCACCCGCGTCAGCGCCCTAGAGATTCAACGAGAGCACTCCACTTCCCAAAGCAGGGACAACCCAACCACTCCATATGATGTTTCCTTTGAGGAAGGACGGGTTGCCCTCCCACCACAAGACGTGCGTGTTAGAAATCGATCACCACGAGAGGCCGCTCCACTTCGAGAGCACGATCCACACCAAAGTGGACCTTTTTATTATGTTTGAGTCTGTCAGCTTGCACTTGCTCCGCCACGACGTTCAGCTCTATAGAGTAGAGTTCAGGGCTGTTATGACTGTGAACCAGATAATTACTTTGATGATTATCCCGAGCCACGTCCAGCACCGCATACTGATTACGATATTACTCGTCGCATACACATTAATGTCTCCACCTTCGATGGTCAACGTGACCCGAAAACTTTTAGCGATTGGTTTCAGGAGATGGACCACTACTTTGAGTGGTATGACATGAGTGACGAGCGTTGTGTTAGGTTTGTGAAAATGAAGCTGGTCGGTCCAGCCAAGATTTTCTGGATCAGTTTAGAGAGGTATCTGCAACGAGATGGGTACCCATAACCCACCTATTATCCATTGGGAGGACATGAAACACCGACTGAAGGAGAAATACCTTTCCGCTTCTTATCGGGATCAGTTGCTATATCAGCTTTTGGCCTTGCGCCAGGGAACACAATTCGTAGCGGAGTACATGTCTCAATTTGATGAGTTAGCAGTGAGGAGTGATCTGCGAGTGGAGACTAATGCCACCACTGCTCGATTCCGTACTGGGCTAAGATTAGAATTATGTAGGGAACTTATTCCCCACCTGTTAGAGACCGTCAAGCAAGTTTATTAGATGACCCTCGAGTGCGAGTAGTACCCGCGTCTCGCTAGCTCCCGCCAGACTTCTTCCAAGTCAGACGGGTCCACATTTACGAGGGCACCATCGGCCACTTCCACCCCTCAGGGTCCTCTCATTCCCCCACAGACACGAAGGGGAAGGATGTCTCCACTGGACCTTCCATGACCCCCCAAGTAGGGGAATATCCAGTGCTATCACTTCTCAGGTAGGGGCCATGTGGCGGCCTAATGCCCTACGAGAAATATTTAGTTGACAAAGGCGAACCCAGTGTTGATGCTGAGGAGACCGCTAATGAGGAGGTTGTTGCCACCATCGAGGACAGTTGGGAGAGTGATGCTGAGCGCTATAGAGTTAAGTGTTATACGACGTCTCCTCTATACCCCCCCGTACTGATGAGGATTGGAGCCGTACGACGATCTCTTATAAATACTTCCCCAACGCAGGCGGTCCCTGCAAGCTAGCCATAGATAGCAGGAGTTGTGTGAATATCGTAGCCCAGCGAGCATTAGAGCGGATGCAGGTTACTCTTGAGCCTCACCCACATCCTTATCGAGACATTTGGGTCTATAAGACGGCTATACAGATCACCAAGAGGTGCCTAGTTACAATAACTTTCGCTTCATTTGAGGACCGCATTTGGTGTGATGCCATCGCTATACGATCTTGATGTCACGTGTTTCGGTCGCTCGAACACATATGTATTCTACGACAAGGGTCGTAAGATCACGTTGAGACCTACCCAACCCGAGGAAAAATCCTCGGGGAAGGTCATACCCTCAACTAGTACGAGCTCATCGAGGCTGCTGCACATCCTGCATCTTAACGAGTTTATGAGAGTGTCAGCGCCAATTTCTTTTATATAGTGGTAGCCACCATGACTTCTGAGAGCCCTACGGAGATTCCTGAGCCACCACCCGAGGTCCGGCGACTTCTGGATGATTATGGTGATCTCATCCCAGATGAGCTACCAGATGTGTTACCTCCGTTACGAGACATTCAACAAGCTATAGACTTGACACCGGGAGCTTCACTCCTAAACTTACTATATTACCTGATGAATCTGGATGTGAGCATGCTGAGCTCATGCGACAGGTTGATGAGTTGCTGAGGAAGCAATTCATTCGAGAGAGTCTGAGCCCGTGCACAGTCCCTACCCTCCTCGCCCCGAAGTACGGGAGTTGGAGAATGCGTATTGATAGTAGGGCTATCGACAATATTATTAAAAAGTATCGTTTTCTCATCCCTTGGTTGGATGTTTTGCTTCATACGATGATTGGTGCCCAATTTTTTTTTCAAAGATCAATCTTCGTAGCGGGTACCACCAAATCACAGTACGCGAGGGAGATAAGTGGAAAACAACTATAAGATCAAAGATGGTCTTTTTGAGTAGTTGGTCATGCCATTTGGGCTGTCCAACGCCCCCAACACCTTTATGCGCGTCATGACTCAGATCTTTCGGCCCTTCATAGGCAAATTCCTGGTCTTCTACTTTGACAATATTTAGATCTATAACCACTCTTCTGATGACCATCTAAGCCATTTGAGGCTCGTATTTGATGTTCTCCTAAAGGTGAAGTTATATGTGAATTTGAAGAAATGTTTCTTCCTGACTGATTCTGTGCACTTCCTTGGGTTCATCATATCAACGTTTGGCGTGTCTGTTGACCCGGACATAGCCCGATATATTCGTGAGTGGCCCATTCCTTCTAATATCACTGAGGCCCTTAGCTTACACGAACTAGCCACCAACTATAGGAGGTTTGTCCAGGGATTTAGCACCATTGTGGCCCCTTCACGAGATGCCTACGGAAGGGAGATTTTCAGTGGACGGCTCCCGCCACTCGCGCTTTTAATGAGATCAAGGAAAAACTGACAACCGCACCTGTGTATAGATTGCCCGATTTCTCCAAGGTGTTTGAGGTAGCCTGCGACACATCTGGCGTTGGGATCGGCGTAGTACTGAGCCAAGAAGGTCATCCAATTTCTTACTTTAGTGAGAAGCTGAATGAAGCTCGCCAAACGTACTCAAACTATGACAGGGAGTTTTATGCTGTGGTGTGCCGCTTCGGTATTGGAGACACTATCTCCTCCCACGGGAGTTTGTTTTATACTTTGATCACTAGGCCCTGCACTACCTTGATTCGTAGCGCAAATTGGGGCATAAACATGCCAAGTGGGTTGAATATTTGCAGGATTTTCACTATGTTCCCAAACACCGTGCGTGTGTTGAGAACAAACCTGTCGATGCCCTTAGTCGATGTATCACCCTACTTCGCACACTAAGCGCCAGCGTGACTAGTTTTGATTGTTTATCTAATGATTACCCCACCTGCCTCGACTTTGGTGAGATCTATTTGGGATTTTTGAGGGATCCTCCTGAACCCACTGATGGGTTTGATATTGTAGAGGGATATTTATATCGTTGGTCTCGTCTCTGTATCCCCAAGACATCATTCAGGAACTTCTTGATTTGGGAAATGCACGCTGGTGACGCAGCTGGTCATTTTGGGAGAGATAAGACCATTGCTTTAGTAAAGGATCACTTTTATTGGCCCACCCTCAAAAGGGATGTCACTCGTGTTGTGCGACACGTCAGCACATATTAGACCGCCAAGGTTTCTGTAGAGAAAAACTCAACCTTGTATATACTATCTCAATAATGAAATACAATGTATGAATACACATTTATAGTAGGGAGAGAGAGAAGAGACTCCTATACAAGATATGAGACTAAAGGGGAGAAAAGAAGAAAACCAAAAATGGGCCTATTTACATGGGCTTTTCCAACACTCCCCCGCAAGCTGGAGCGTACAAGTCGTATGCACTAAGCTTGGACAGGCACTGGTAGAATAGGGTGCTAGGTAGAGCCTTTGTGAGGATATCCGCCACTTGTTCAGTACCAGGAACATGCTTTAATTCTATCTTCTTCATTTGGACTTTCTCCTGGATAAAGTGACAGTCTACTTCAATATGTTTTGTTCTTTCATGAAAGACTGGATTATTCGCAATATGTATAGTTGCTTGGCTATCGCATAACAAGATGGCAGGTGAGGGAAGTTTTACCCCTAGATCGGCCAAGAGACTCTCAAGCCAGGTAAGCTCAGAGACAACATATGTCATCGATCGGTATTTTACTTCAGCTGATGATCGAGCAACCACTCCTGAGTTCTTACTTCGTCAGGTCTAGATGACCTCCAAAATAGGTACAAAAACCACTGGTTGACCGACGATCATCCAAGGAACCGACATAGTCAGCATCAGAGTACACAACCAATGTTGGAGTAGAGGATGAGGTTTTGTATACCAATCCCTGACTCGGGGCTGTTTTAAAGTATCTAAGGATGCGCTCAACAGCTTGAAGGTGAGATGTTCGCGGAGCATGCATAAACCTGCTGATCACCCCAACAACGAAAGAAATATCTGGTCTTGTGACCGTTAGATTAATTTTCCAACCAGTCGTCGATAATATCCGAATTTGTAAGAGGGAGGCCTGTATCAGAAGAATATGCACACAACTTATGATTTGCATCCATTGGAGTAGTAGTAGGCTTGCATCCCGAGTAACCAACATCTTGAAGGAGATCCAGACAGTACTTCCTTTGGGAGATGACGAGTCCATCCGGTCGTCTTGCGACCTCAAGACCAAGGAAGTAACGAAGATATCCCAGATCCTTTGTTTGAAAGACGGAGCTGAGGTGCTGTTTGATTGCTTGGATGCCCTTTGAATCGTCTCCAGTGATTAAGATATCATCAACATAAACTAACAGAAGAACAGTTCTCGTTGCCTGATGACGAGCGAACAGTGAGAAGTCAGCTGAAATTCGAGTAAAGCCGACTTGTTGGGCGAATTTATTGAACTTGTCAAACCATGCCCGAGGTGATTGTTTGAGACCATAGATGGACTTCTTAAGATGACAAACTCGGGACTCCTCCGTAATCTCAAACCCGAGCGGTTGCTGTATGAAAACCGTTTCCTAGAGATCGCCGTTGAGAAAGGCATTTTTGATGTCTAGTTGGTGTAATGGCCATTAACGATGCACAACCATCGAGAGAAGAACACGAACGGTGTTCAGCTTGGCCACATGGGAGAATGTTTCCTCATAATTGAGGCCTTGCTGTTGGGTGAAGCCACGAGTCACCGGGCGGGCCTTCAGACAGTCAGTCGTCCCATCAGGGGCATGCTTGATCACAAAGACTCATTTACACCCAACAGGAGTGTGACCGGTAGGTAATGGTACCAAGTTCCAGGTCTGGTTAGCCCAGAGAGCCGTCATTTCTTCTTCCATGGCCGCCCACCAGCCAGGATGTTGGAGATCCTCCTGCATAAAGTTAGGTACATAAATCGAGGATAATGAAGTAGCAAAGGTCTGAAGTTGTGGAGACAGGCGATGTAAAGATACATAATTCGCCATAGGATGAGTTGTAGATTCTGGTATCGGATCAGCGGGACTCGGAGCATCAGAGGGCAAGGCAGACTGCAGTGGGGGCATTGGGGGCAGGATGACGACGAGTGTAGACACGAATAACATGAGTCTTGGCAACATGGGGGCCTGGGCAGGAGATCTTGGTGGAGTGGTAACGGGAATGACCGGACGTAAAACAGTTGGTAGAGGAGGTGTAGGATCTGAAGCACAAAAGAAAGGAAGATCTTCCCGAAAGGTAACATCAGCAGAAACTGTCACCTTTCGGGTAGCCAATGAGTAGCATACGTAGCCATTTTGCGTCCGAGAGTAGCCAACAAAGATGTGTTTGGTTGCCCGAGGGTCCAATTTATCGAAGGAGGGATCAAGGGTGTGAACGTAGCAAGTGCACCCAAAGATGCGGTGTGTGAGAGAGAATGCCGGAGTAGACGGGAACATGAGACTGAAAGGAGTGACATTATGAAGGATGAGGGAAGGAAGACGGTTAATCAGATAGCAAGCCGTCGAAAGAGCAATGTTCCAATAAGGTTTGGGAACATGCATTTGGAGCATGATGGAGCGGGCCACATCGAGAAGATGTCGATTCTTCCGCTCAGCGACTCCGTTTTGTTGGGGGGGGGGTATAGACACATGAAGTTTGGTGAATAACCCCAAAGGCAGAACAAAGAGTCGCAAATTTGTGACTAGTGTATTCACGAGCATTATTCGTGCGGATAGTTTTGATGGTTGTGGAGAATTGCGTTTGAGTCTCAAGAAGGAACGCCCGAAAGACCCGAGGAAGATCAGAGCGATCACGAAGTAGGTATAACCACGCCATTTGCGAATAATCATCAATAAACGTTAGAAAATAACGATAACCAGAAATGCTAGTAACTTTTTACGGACCCCAAATATCGGAGTGTACTAAAATAAAAGGAGCAGTGCTCCGAGTACAATGAGATAAAAAGGAGGAACGAGACCGCTTGCCTAACACACATGATTCACACTTAAAAGAAGGTAAAGATTCATCTGGGAGAGCTTTCTGAAGGACTGGTAAAGGGGCATGGCCAAGACACCGATGCCAATCGACGGAGGAGACTGAAGAGAGGATAGCTAGAGAGTCATCAAGGAGGTAGAGCCCGTTCTGCAGTCGCCCCTTACCAATGATAGTTCGCGTCCTGTGATCCTGTATCAGAAAAGAAGAAGAGGTGAATGTTACAGAGCAATTCAAATCATTAGTCAGGCGACCAACATAAAACAAATTAAATGGGGAGCCCGGAACATAAAGAGCCGAGCGTAGAGAGAAAGAGGAGGTGAGAGGGATGTCAGCCGAACCAGAGATAGGAACAGTGTCCTCATTGGCCACTGTGATACACTTAGGATGAGGAGAATCCAGGTATTGATGTGGCCGCAGGGAGGTGATGTGATGAGTGACACCTGAGTCCACTATCCAGCGTGGACTAGTGGAGAGACAAACGATACCTTCATGGGAGATAGAGGCAACAGAGGCAACTGAGGCAGGTGGGCGACTGAGCAGACCATGTAGTTGTTGGAGCTGAAGGCGGACCTCTTCTAGGTCAGTACGAGCGGCGGAGTCGGTAGCAGCAACATTGACCTGTGGACGAGGAGGAAGCCCATGCTTGCGATAGCATGTGGCCTCAAGATAGTCGTCCTTTTCGCAGAAGGAACACTTTGGGCGAGGTCGGCCTCCCCGCCCGCGGTCCCGAGAGCCAGAACGCCCCCCGCGAGGAGGTGGGGGAAGGCAGTAGGGGAGCAGAAGTCTGCTGCAGGAGATCCTGGGACGGAGGAGCAGAACTATCAAGAATTGGTGAGACCTTAAGCAACATAAAACACACATCTGATAGTGAGGGGTTAGCAACCGAGGAGAGGATCTGGGCCCGAACGCTGTGAAGATGAGGTGGAACATGAACCATCATCATGACCACCCCGACGACTCCTTTCTGAGCCCGTTGTTCAGCTAGGTCCAACGTAGGAGGTTGATGTTGGATCCATGCTTCAATAAGAGTCTTGGCCCGAGCAACAAATGAGGCAAGTTCGGGTGCCCCGCCAACATCAAGAGACTGGAGATCAGTAATAATGTCATAAAGATTCTAGAGACGATCTTTTCCGGAATATAGCGACTGGAGCTCATCTCACATTGTCTTGGCCGTTTCGTGATACATGGCCATGCAGTAGGGTTCAGTATCAAGGGAGTTGAGGAGCCATGTCTGAACCCGACCATCGTTGCGCAACCAATCATCTGTAGGAGCAGCAGGAGGCGCTTGGGTCAAGTGATGGAGGAAACCTTTGGACTGTAGTACTCGGCGAACAGAATGAACCCACTCCACGAAGTTCTTCTTCCCGGCTAGCGAAATGGTAGTAATCCGCAACTCATCACAGAGTTCAGGGGCAGAGGCCGGGCGATCTGCAGAGGAAGACGTCGTCTGTCCGGTTGACTCTGGAGATGTCGCCATGACTAGGCGAGCAGGAGGCTAGGCCGGCGGGAAGGAAAAGAAACATCGACCAGACAGGAGACCGCGCGGTCTGGGTGGCAGTCCACCAGCGGCAAGGCAAAGAGGCCGCCGCGACCAGAATGCGTAGCGGATAGCTGGTAGAAGCTGCACGGTCACGGTGATAACACCAGCGGCAAGGAGAAAGCCACGACCAGTATGCGGAGTCCGCAACGGAAGGGAGAAACCGCTAGCGACAAGACAGGTCGCAGCGACTAGGCAGGAATCCGCACGATCAAGGTGAGTACACCAGCGGCAAGGAGAGATGCCACGACCTAGATGCGGAGCTTGCCGAGAAGAGGAGAAATCGTGAGCGACAAGGCAGGTCGCAACGACTAGGCAGGAATCTGCACGGTCAAGGTGAGTACACCAGCGACAAGGAGAGATTGCACGACTTAGATGCGGAGCTTGCCGAGAAGAGGAGAAGCTGCAGAACAAGAGAGGCGAAGCGTGGCGAGAAGAGAAGACGCATCGACTAAGGCAAGCCGCGAAGAGCAGAGAGCGGAGCAACGAGAGGAAGATCGCGGCGGGTAGACAATAAAACCGTAGCGAGAAAGAGAAGAGAGACTGCGGCAACAAAGTCAAGTCGTGGCGACTTTAGACAAGTCGCAACTAGCGGGAAGAAGGAAGACGGTTAGAGCTTTGGTGAGAAGCGAGAGGGAGGCCGCGCGGATAGAAAGAGAGGCCACGCGAGCAGAGGAAACAAGGAGGGGAGGTTCCCACCTGGAGAGAGGTTATAAAAGGGAGGAAGAGGAGGAGGAGAAGAGGTGGAAGCCACGAGAGAGACAGAGCAGAAGAAGCGGTAAGAAAGACCTTGTCCGCTCGGAAGCCGCAGTTATGGAGACCTCGCGACTAGAAAGAGGCGGGCCGCACTAGACCGCGACTAAGCAAGATATGAAGCCGCCCGGTAAGCCGGAAGAAGAGGCAGTTTCATAAACGACGGGCCGGACCGTCTGCTCCGATACCATGTAGAGAAAAACTCAACCTTGTATATATTATCTCAATAATGAAGTACAATGTATGAATACACATTTATAGGAGGGAGAAAGAGAGAAGAGAGTCCTATACAAGATGTGAGATTAAAGGGGAGAAAAGAAAAAAACCAAAAATGGGCCTATTTACATGGGCTTTTCCATCAGTTTCAAAACAAAATACTGGACTCTATTCTTCTCTTCCAGTCCCACAGCAGCCATGAGTGGACATTAGTATGAATTTTGTATTGGGTCTTCCTCGCACTCTGAGGAAACACGATTCTATTTTCATAGTGGTAGACCGATTTTTGAAAATGGCTCACTTTATTGCCTGTTGCAAGACAGTTGATGCGGCTCACGTGGCAACCCTTTTCATGAGAGATATTTTTCGGTTTCACAGATTACCTAAATTCGTAGTGTTTGACTGTGACGTTCGATTTTTGAGCTACTTTTGGAGAATGTTATGTCATAAAACGGGTACTATCTTGAAATTTTCTGCTGCTTATCACCCACAAACTGACGGTCAGACTGAGGTCGTCAATAAGAGTTTAGAGAATTTATTACAGTGTCTAGTTGGTGATCACTCGCCGGTTTGGGATTCCGTGTTACTCGTAACGGAGTTTGCATATAATATCTCCATCAACAGGTCTACTGACACGAGTCCATTTCATATAGTGTCAAGATATGAGTTTAGGAAACCTGTTGACCTTGCCCATGTTCCCTTAAAGCCACGCCCTAGTGAGTTCATCGAGTTTTTCATTCATCACATACATGAACTACATGAAATGATTCGAAAAAAATTGCTAGCAGTAATGAATTATATAAAGCACAGGCAGATGAACACAAGCGTGAGCAATAATTTTGGTTAGGCGAGCAAGTCATGATTTGACTTTGCATGGAGAGGCTCCTAAGTGAAGTCGCTAAGAAACTGCAACCAAAGCGATTGGGCCCTTATAGGAGTTTAAAGAAAATGAGTACAAATGCTTATGAAATCGACCTCCCTGCAGATATGAGTATTCATCCCATATTTAATACTGAAGATTTTACACCGTATTTTGAGCCTCTCGAGTATAGGGATTCATACCTTGATCCACTTCCTACACCATCCCCAGTACAGTCCGACCCTTCCCCTGACCACCTTGATCAAACACCTACGGACTTGCCCACACTACCTATGATTCCATCGGTTCTTCTGGATCCACCAACACAAGTGGTGAGGGTTGAGCACATTACTTATGTTGTGGTGCATGAGTGTATTTCCACCGCAGACGGGCCCTCTTGCCGTTACCTGGTACACTGGAGCGAACACCCCATTTGTGATGATACTTGGATGTCCGCGGTGGAGCTTGATAGACTTGCCCTAATCTTCGACGTCAGTACGATCATCTCCATTCATCGGAGATAAATGCTTTTCAATAGGGGGAGTTGATGGAGATTGTCATCAGACTATGGGTCGCACGTCGACGGGACCTACTTTTGTATATTTTCGCAGGGGGCGATGATCAGATCAGCGATCTGAGACCGCGAGAGCACCTGACTCATCGCATTGTTATTATTCATATATTTTATTTTATTTTATGGATTTTATTTTGGTGTTTTAGGGCCTCAGGCGTAATGACCAATCATAGTTGTTCACGCCCAGTGCCCGACCACCCCCTCTTATTATAAATAGGGGTGGGTGGTACAGTTTGTTTACATTCCTGAATTGTGAGAGAGTCCAGATCGATAATCTTCCGTGGTGCGATGCCGCGAACCCAGGGTGTAAAGCCTTGGTTTACTTTTCATTTTTCTGTTTCTTATTTAGTTAAATATTTATTTCCCGATGTTGAAACCGGAAAACCGGTCTCTAGTGGAGTTCGACCCTTGGGGAAGGGGTGGCCGCGCACCTACTTCACTCCTGCAAGAAAATGACAAAGAAAAGAGAAGAAACAAGGACTAGACCAAGGGCCCGGCGGGGAGGTCCCACCACACACCCGGAAGATCTTAGAGCGCTTCCCCTCCTTAGCCAAATGCCGGGCTGAGATACCTCAGAAAGCGCTAGTAGGCCGGAGAATTAGTAAGCGTCTCTTCTGAGGTACCCCTTGGGTCCTATTTATAGGAAAAGATGGCCTGCCAATATACAACCTTCACTGTTTTCGAGGACTACAGGCAAACCAAAAGGGGCCACATAGTAAAAGTATGCCATGGCCAAGATGCGAGCTGGACCTGAGGGGGCACTCGCTCGGCAGGAGGCCTGACTCGCCTCGCCTTGGGCCTAGGCGGGCAGGTACTCGGCAGACTTGTGCTCGACTACCGCTGAGCTCGGCTTGACTATTGCCGAGCTCGGGCTCGGCACGACGATCGCCGAGCTCCAACAGAAACCGAACTCGGCACGGGGATCGTCGAGCTTGGCTCGACTATCGTCGAGCCCTGTTCCTGCACCCGAGCTCGGTCTCGGCATGCCGGGCTTCGTTCGGCCATCGCCGAGCTCAGCTCGACTATTGCCGAGCTCGGGCTCGGCATGCTGGGTCCAAATTGGTCTGAGCCGGCCGGTTCAACTCCTGTCGACCACTCGCGGGATACGGGGTTGTACACAATCCCCGCTCTTTGCGAGGTTGGGACAAGCTCGGAAAGAAACATCCAACCCCATAGGATCCGGCGAGTGCGACAGGGGCAAAAAGGAATCTTCTGGTAGGCCCCACAGGTAGCTATATATATGTACCCCTGCGCATCTGGCTGACCTTTGCCCTTCCCCAAATTCTGTCAAGATGCCGCTCCCCAAGGAAGTCTTAGAGCGACTCGCACGTTCCCGCGAGGAGATCGCTGCTCAGGCCGCGGGGCTGACCGACCTTGAGGCCCCTGCTCGCCGTTTTGCCGATTTTGGCTCGGCCAAGCGGGCGAAGCCCTTTCCCCCGGGGGCCGAACCCATTCTGGCCGACTTTACTGCCGTCTTGGGGAACGGGGCCGGTTCCTCCAACCAGCCAGTTCTTGGCTCTTCCACTAAAAATCTCGTGGAATTGTCTTCCGACCGGGAGAACAGCGGCGAAGCGTCCACCCCTCGGGCCAAAAGTGTTCCTGTCAACTCGCCACGGCAGGATCCCGAGGTTAAGGAGCCGGGCTCGCGAGAACTGGCGTCGCCGAGTCGCCTCCCTTCCCGGCAACCCTCCCCTGGATCCCTGGTCGTGGGGAGAGGCGCCGGGATTATCCCTGTTCCCGGCTACCAACTCGCTCCTCAAGAACTGCTGGGGCGTGGCAAGGACCTGCGCCACTTCTCTCCTCGCGCCAACCCGGAGGAGCCAGGCTCGCGCGGTAAGCTTCCGGCATTGCTCTTCTGTTCCGTGGATATTCGCTTTTCTGACCGTCTTTCAGTGCTTCACCCAGAATTTCCCGGGCGGACGGAGGACGGCGAGTCCGTGGATCGACCTCCTTACTCGCCCCTCCCTTCTCCAAGCGCCCTGGACGCCTTTCTGGACTCCGAGGTGGGCAGCCCTGAGCGCGCAAGACGGGAGCGGAAGGTTCTCAAGAAGCTGGTGCGCGAGCTCCACGACCTGCGGAAGGACAACAACAGGCTGCAGTGGGAGTGCTCGCGTCTCGCGGACGGTGCTGGAGTCAGCCTGGCGTTCGAGGAGGCGTCTTCCCTGGTGCTGATGGACGAAATTGACGAGAACCTGCGAGTGATAAATAGGAACATGGGGCGGCTTCGCGAACTTCATGCGCGACGGCCTGCGACGGCGGGCCGGCGAGACCGGGGAGAATGAAACGGCTCCTCTGTCAGTCGGCCGGTACTCGCCCCCGCCCTCGCATGGTCCTCGCGCCCTTATTTATATTTTTTCTTTTATTTGCTCTGAATGGTCTGCTTGTAATAATTTGGAACAACTTTTCAACCACTTTGTATATGTAGATGCTTTTTCAATATTTTGGTGAGTCTTTTCGAATTCCCCCTTTGGGGGCCTGGCCGGCTCGCAGGACTTGCGAGGAGAGGGTGGCGAGGTGGCGCGGCGAGACCGGACCGATCGGCCGACTCGCCCTCCCTCTCACCCTTCTTTACCTTCTTCTATAAATAGACCTTCTCACCTACCCCCGAGGCACGCTTTTATTGCTTTCGAATCCTTGCTTCGTCTCTGTCTTCCCGAGCTCGCGATTTTCCTTTTCTCTGCGACTATGGTCAAGACCAACCCTGACGCGGACGGTCGGTCTAAGTGCGCCCAGCACTTTGTTGATCATTGCTTTTTCGAGGGGCACATTACAGAGGAGGAGCTTGCCGAGTTCACGGCGGCGTTCGTCCCCCCCGGCTTCCAGGCTCGCAGGCCCGCCGAGCATGAAGCCATCAATTCCTTCCCGGAGGGTGAGCTCGCTTTCCCCATCTCGCACTTCGAGGTGGGACTGCGCCTCCCCCTCTGGCCAGAAATCCGCCAGATCCTGAAGTACTACGGCGCGGTGCCCGCGCAGTTGAATTCTAACGCCATTGCTATGATGGTGGCGTTCGCCTGCTTCCTTCGCCGGGAGCGAATTGAGTTCAACCTCGCGGTGTTCCGCAAGTTGTTCTCTTACAAGGCTACCCCCGACGGGGTCGCCTACTTCGGCGGGTCCTTCATCAAGGTTCGCGAGCTGGCGAACAAGAATCATAATTGGATGACCCGGCTCGTCTTCATTAAGGGCGAGCTCGGCAACATCCCCTTTCGCCCCCTGCAGAAGAGCGAGGACATATATCGTCCTCCTTCCCTGTCTGGTAGCGACGCCGACCTCCACAAGTTTTTTCTCCACAAGGACTTCGAGGTCGTCTTCCTCCGCCGCGGCCTTGACTTGCTTCAACCCGTTCTCCCCGGTGAAGGTATATCTCGCTCTGCCCTCTCGCGAACTTTATCAAGGTGGATCTCATATCATTTTTCCCTCTCTTTTTTTTTTGACAAAGTCTTTCTCTGCAGGGGAACGGGTTCTGCCGGAGCATCCGCCGTTCGCCGACTCGGGGATATTCTCAGATCCTCTGGAGCTGGCCCGGGCGGCGGCACTGGCTTGTCGCGAGGAGCAAGCGCGAGACCAACTCCCCGACAGGAAGCGCTTGGAGTCCGGGGGGTCAAGCTCGCGCCACGAGCCTTCACTCCCCAAGAAGAAGAGGGCGAAGGTGGTCTCGCGCGGACGGCTGCACCTTCCTCCGTCGCCTACCAAGTTCATGAGCTCGCCGGAGGCTCTGTCTGACGAGCCGCCCTTGAGTCCGCTGAAAGAAGCCTCCTCCCCCCGAAAGGGGAAGAAGAAGAGCGGGCCGTCCTCCGATTCCACCGGGGAGGACACCCTCCGCGAGCCCAGTCTGCCGAAGGATCACCCCAACTTCGGCAAGGGGTGCAAGAGCAAAGATGCGGCTGGCGAGCCCATCTTGAAGTGGGACGAGGGGGCGCACCGAGTTTCCGTTTCTACTCGCGCCCCCTCCTGGGGAGCCCGCCGGCCGCCTACCGCCCACGCCTTCGCGTTCGGCTTCGGCCTCTACAGCCGCGACAGCGCCGAGTCGTACAAAAAACTTACCCCCAGTCAGCTCGGCTACGAGGGGATGCAGGCCCACCTGCGGGCCTTCGAGCTCCATCACATGATGGTCCGCCGCGGCTTCCAGCTCAGCAACGCCCTGCTGACTGCCGAGCAGGAGCGCGACCTGGCGAAGGAGAGCGCGGTCGACGCGGAAAGGCGGTTCGGCCTCGCGGACGCTCTACTCGCGAAGTCTGTCGGTGGCTTGGTAATCACTGGATACCTCTATTTACCTTGCTTAAGATTATTCCTGCGCGTGTTCTGAACTTTTAACCCTACAGGACGCCGAAGCCGCTGACGCGATGCGAGACGAGGTAGCTCAGCTGCGGGCTCAGCTCGCTGAGCGGGAAGCCCAGCTCGCCGAGCAAAAGATATATTCCCGGGAGCAGGAGGCTGTTGCCGCCCGGCTGGGGGCGGAGGTGGAGGAATTGAAAGAGAAGAACAAGGGGCTCCTGGGAGAGGTCCTCCGCCAAGCCGACGCTCTCCTTCCCCCGGGTGCCAGCGAGCCGGCCTTCCCCTTCAAGAGGCCCCGGGTGTTTGGCGAGTCTGACGTCGCGGAGCGGCTGCGAGTCAACTCCGTCGAGGCTGCCGAGTGTCTTCTACAAGCCATGAGGGGGACGGGGATTTTGGCGGAAGGCTGCGAGGAGGTCACCGTCCGGGAGCTCCTGCCAACCCTGTTCCCGCCCAGCCCGCTCAGCGAGAAGGAAGATAGCTTCGACTCGCTCTTTGCGGGGGTGAGGGAGAAGGACGCTCGGCTTGGTGACGAGGAGGACCGTCACTCGAGGGGGGAGGGCGAGAGTTAACTTTTGTTTTCTTCTCTCTGTTTCTTTTTGTACCCTGCCGAGGCGGGCCTTGTAAACTTGTAATGATGAATCAAAGATATTTTGCACAATTTTACTATCTTCTTTTTAAGCTCACTTGCGATATTATACCCGCGCGCTTGGTAGGGCGACCTCGCCTGTAGAATGTATTGGGTTAGGACCAGCCCCCGCGGTGCTCGCTGCGAATCCCAGGACGCGTGCTCGCGCCACATCCTACTCGCGCCACGCCTTCCCCTGCCATGTCTCGCCTCAGTTTTTCGACAATTCAGACAAGTGAAACATCAGGGCGCGTCTTTCGCCGAGTTAACTGGAGCGAGGCTAGGCTCGCTGGAGAGAGCCGCTTTCCTTCCCCGGGGTCTGGGACGGGACCAGGGCTTCCTTAGTAGCGAGCTGGAGAGAGAAAGGGGGGGTAGGATGTTCCGAGCTCGCCGTCTTGACTGGCGAGCTCGCACCCTGGTGTTTTTCTCGGGCCAACTCCCAGTCTCAACTCCAGGGTCGTAGCGATGTCCATCGAGACCCGGCCGTGCCAGCTAGGTGGGAGCCTGGCAGGGGAGTGACGAGACCTAACCCCAGAGCGAGAAGACTTAGAAACTTTGGCCTCTCCCGGGTGCTACCACCGGGCCAGTCAGCTAGGTGAGAGCCTGAGGGCGGGTGTTGAACATCCTCCGGGCTCAGCCCCAGGGTCATAGCGATGTCCATCAAGACTCGGCCGTGCCAGCTAGGTGGGAGCCTGGCAGGGGAGTGACGAGACCTAACCCCAGAGCGAGAAGACTTAGAAACTTTGGCCTCTCCCGGGTGCTACCACCGGGCCAATCAGCTAGGTGAGAGCCTGAGGGCGGGTGTTGAACATCCTCCGGGCTCAGCCCCAGGGTCATAGCGATGTCCATCGAGACTCGGCCGTGCCAGCTAGGTGGGAGCCTGGCAGGGGAGTGACGAGACCTAACCCCAGAGCGAGAAGACTTAGAGACTTTGGCCTCTCCCGGGTGCTACCACCGGGCCAATCAGCTAGGTGAGAGCCTGAGGGCGGGTGTTGAACATCCTCCGGGCTCAGCCCCAGGGTCATAGCGATGTCCATCGAGACTCGGCCGTGCCAGCTAGGTGGGAGCCTGGCAGGGGAGTGACGAGACCTAACCCCAGAGCGAGAAGACTTAGAAACTTTGGCCTCTCCCGGGTGCTACCACCGGGCCAATCAGCTAGGTGAGAGCCTGAGGGCGGGTGTTGAACATCCTCCGGGCTCAGCCCCAGGGTCATAGCGATGTCCATCGAGACTCGGCCGTGCCAGCTAGGTGGGAGCCTGGCAGGGGAGTGACGAGACCTAACCCCAGAGCGAGAAGACTTAGAAACTTTGGCCTCTCCCGGATGCTACCACCGGGCCAATCAGCTAGGTGAGAGCCTGAGGGCGGGTGTTGAACATCCTCCGGGCTCAGCCCCAGGGTCATAGCGATGTCCATCGAGACTCGGCCGTGCCAGCTAGGTGGGAGCCTGGCAGGGGAGTGACGAGACCTAACCCCAGAGCGAGAAGACTTAGAAACTTTGGCCTCTCCCGGGTGCTACCACCGGGCCAGTCAGCTAGGTGAGAGCCTGAGGGCGGGTGTTGAACATCCTCCGGGCTCAGCCCCAGGGTCATAGCGATGTCCATCGAGACTCGGCCGTGCCAGCTAGGTGGGAGCCTGGCAGGGGAGTGTCGAGACCTAACCCCAGAGCGAGAAGACTTAGAAACTTTTGCCCCCTTGGGGGTTTAAGCTGCGAACCCCTTTACCCTCACTGTTTTGACAGAGCATAGAATACGACAATGAGATTTGTTTTCATTCTTAAGGCCAAGATATTTACAATTTTTTCAAGGGTAGAAACGTTTCAGATCGTCGCCACTCCAAGTGTGGCTGAGGGTGTCCCCTCTTGCATCTTGGAGGCGATACCCCCCTGATTTCAAGACCTCCTGCACAATGTAGGGGCCCTCCCAATTGGGGTGGAGTTTTCCCACAGCGGTTGATCTCCCTGCCGCGTCCACTTTTTTCAAGACAAGGTCTCCCTCCACGAATTGCTTGACACGGACGTGTTTGTCGAAATACTTGGCCATTCTTCGCTTGGCCTCCTCCTGCCTGACGACGGACAAGTCGCGTAATTCTTCCACCATATCGAGGGAGAGTCGAAGCTCCTCCTCATTCTCTGACCTCCATTCTTCCCTTCCGGCTCCTGCCTCGACGACCCGAGGCGTCTGGACCTCGAATTCGATAGGTAGGACGGCCTCGCAGCCGTGAGAGAGTTTGAAAGGTGTCTCCCCTGTGGCCGTATTGGGGGTGGTCCTCAAGGCCCAGAGGACTGATGGAAGCTGTTCCACCCAGCTTCCCCTCAAATTTTCCACTTTCTTCTTTAAGAGGTTCACGATGATTTTGTTGGCCGCTTCCACCTGCCCGTTGCTCCTGGGGTGGTGGACAGAAGCAAACCGAAGGTCAATCCCCAGCTGTTCGCAGAAGCGAATGAACTCCGTGCTGGCGAACTGAGGTCCGTTGTCCGTGACGATAGCCTGTGGCAGCCCATGCCTGCAGATGATCTCTCCCCAGATAAAGTTCCTGACTACCTGAGAGGTTACCTTGGCTAGAGCCTTCACCTCCATCCACTTAGAAAAATAATCGATCATGACCAACAAGAACCTCCTCTGCCCGCTGGCCTGAGGGAAAGGTCCTACGAGGTCCAGCCCCCATATGGCGAAGGGCCATGGTGCCATGATGCTTCTTAACCTCTGAGCCGGCTGGAGCTGGAGCGGGGCATATAGTTGGCACTTATGACATTTTTTTGCGAATTCGGCTGCGTCCTGACCGAGGGTGGGCCAGAAGTACCCTTGCCTGACGATTCTCCCTTCCAGGGTCCGACTCCCCGAATGACTTCCACATTCACCGGAGTGGACTTCCTCCAAAATTTTGTGCACCTCTCTTTCGGCCACGCAACGGGCCAACATCCCTGAGAGGGTCTTGCGGTACAACTGTCCCTCACGTAGGAGGTAGTATGCCGCCTTGTGCTTGAGCCCTCTTCGGTCCATTCCCTCCGGGTATTCTCCGGTGGACAAGAAGGTGACGAAGGGATCCATCCATGAGGGGTGTTGTTCTACTTCCATTAGTTCCCCCTCCTCGATGGAAGGTCGGAAGAGATCCGTAATGGTGCCTCCCATCCGCGGGCCGTGCTTTGCTAGCTGGTCGACTGGCTCGTTTTCCCCTCGCGGTACGTGCTTGATTGAGAAGGTCTGGAAGGTCCCAATGACCCCCCTTACCTTCATCAAATAGAGCTGCAGGGTGGGCTCCCTTGCCTCAAACTCCCCCTTGACCTGGGAAGCCACCACCATGGAGTCGGTGAGAACCTCCACGTCATGCACCCCCAAGTCTCTTGCCAGGCGCAGTCCTGCGATTACGGCTTCGTATTCGGCTTGGTTGTTGGTGATTGGAAAGTGCACTACCACCGTCTGCTCGATCTTTATCCCTTGAGGGCTTTCTAAGATGACCCCAACCCCTAAAGAATGCTTCCCCGAGGCACCGTCCACCCTGACTTTCCAGGGGAGAGGGCGAGTGAGTCTCTCCTCCGCCACCTCGACCACATACTCTGCCAGGAAGTCCGCCATGGCTTGGGCCTTGATTGAGAGGCGGGGGACGAAGGAGATGTCGAACTCGCTCAGCTCCACTGACCATTTGGCCAACCTACCTGAATGCTCTACCCCCTTGAAGATGTTGCGCAGGGGGTGGTCAGTCACTACTCGGATTGAGTGTGCCTGGAAATAAGGCCGAAGCCTCCGGGCTGAGATGATTAAGGCGAAGGCCAGTTTTTCCAGGATGGGGTAACGGAGCTCGGCCCTCTTCAATATCCGACTCACATAATAGACGGGGAGTTGCCTCTTCCCTTCTTCCCGAACCAAAACCGAACTCAAGGCTTCAGCCCCGACCCCTAGATATAGGAATAAGTTTTCCCCCTCCTTGGGCCCTTGGAGCAGGGGGGCCTGAGTCAGCTGTTTCTTTAAAGCCTGGAATGCCTCCTCGCACTCCGAGGTCCATTCAAACTTTCGACCCCCTCTCAAAGTTTTGAAAAACGAGGAGCACCTCTCCCCGGCCCGGGAGAGGAATCTACTCAACCCTGCCAACTTCCCTGTCAGTTGCTGTACTTCCTTGGTATTTTGCGGCGACCCTAGTTCCAAGATTGCCCTCACCTTGTCTGGATTAGGTTCTACCCCAGCGGGGGTGAGAAGATGCCCTAGGAACTTTCCCCGGCTCGCCCCGAAGACACACTTCAAGGGGTTCAGCCTCATCTTAAACTTGCGGAGAGTGGCGAAAGTCTCTTCCAAGTCCTGGATGTGGGAGTCGACATCCAAGCTCTTGACCATGAGATCATCCACGTACACTTCGAGATTCCTCCCCTTCTGCTCTCGGAAGACCCTGTCCATCATTTTTTGATAGGTGGCCCCCGCATTCTTTAGCCCGAAGGGCATCATTTTGTAACAATAACACCCGTCTCCTGTGATGAACGAGACGTCCTTGACGTCAGGGGGGTGCATCCTGATTTGGTGATAACCTGAAAAAGCATCCAGAAAACTCATTACAGGGAAACCGACGGCTGAGTCAACCAGCGCGTCGATCCGAGGCAAAGGATAACAATCTTTCGGGCATGATTTATTAAGAAGAGAAAAGTCGATACACATCCTCCACCGGCCGCCTCCTTTTTTAACCATTACAACGTTGGAGACCCAGCCGGGGTATTGGATTTCAGATATGAAGCCAGCCTCGAGGAGCTTGGCGACTTCCTCTCTGATTGGCTCGGCGAGCTTGTCCGTGATGGATCTCTTTTTCTGCTGGATGGGGGGAGCCTCCGGGTCCAGGTTGAGGCGGTGGCAGGCCACGTCGGGGTCGATCCCTGGCATCTCCGCGGCGCTCCAGGCGAAGATGTCCACGTTCCTCTGGATGCACTCCAGCATACTGCCTTGAGCTTCCGGGGTCAGGCCTCCGCTGACGCGGACCTTCTCCACCCTGCCTCCAATGGTGAGGACCTCCATCTCCTCCACCTCTTCCGCCGCCTCCAGACGGGACTGTTCCTCCCATTCCTCGATACCTCCCCTTCCGGGGGCGAGGACCTCTTCCTCAGCCTCCTCGATGGCCATGGCCTCGGCCGACCCCCGAGTCTCTTCCGCGACCTCCTCCCGAGCGCGGCACTCCACCTCCATTTCTTTGTCAGCTTCCTGCTCCTCCTCCTCCAACCTCTGTCCCATCTCCTCGGCCCCCTCCAGCCAAGAGATGGAGTTTACCGCCGAGACGTAGCACTCCCTTGCCTCCTTAGGGTCTCCTCGAACCCGGATCTGGACCCCCTCGACGTTGAGCTTTAGACACTGGTGGAAGGACGAGGGGACGCAGCGGAAGGCGCTGATGAGGGGTCTCCCGAAGATGGCGCTGTAACTGCTAGGGGCGTCCACGATAACAAACTTGCAGTTGCGTGACTGCCCCCCTAGAGTGACATGGAGTCCCACTCCTCCCTCGACTTCTTTCCTCTCCCCTGAAAAGCCGAACAGAGGCCCGTCCGAGGCTAACACCCTCCTGGCCTCTACCTTCATCGCATCGAACGCCTTCTTGAAGATGACGTTGACCGAACTCCCATTGTCCACAAGGATTCGGGAGACAGTGAAATCCTCGATGGCTGTCTGGATAACCAGCGCATCGCAGAAGGGGTCCTCGTGACCCGGCAAGTCCTCTCTGGAGAAGGTGATTTTCTCCTCCGGGGGAGGGGATTGGGATGTGGAGCCAACGCTCCTCCGGTACATAGTGTGGAGGCTTGACTTACGGGAGGCCTCGATCCCGGCCCCCCCGTGGATCGCTCCGATCCTTCCTCGGGTGCCCACATCAACCCGGTCTTCACACCGATCCCCCTCCTCCCGAGGCCGGATCTCCTCTATCCGAACTTCCTGATGGTCTTGTTGTTGCTGTTCCCTTCTCCCTCTCATCTCGAGGAACTCCGGGCACGTGGATGTGAGGTGCCCCTCTTCCTGATGAAAGTCACAATAGGGCAGGTCCACCCTGACCTCCCTCCTTCTCCTTGGCTGTCCTCTCCTTCTTCCCCTCATGGCAATCGCCATTGCCTCCTCCTGGTCGGGGAGAGGGGGTCTCTGACCCTGCCTACCCCCCTGGGGGTTGTACTGTCCTCGACCACCCTGGCGGTTATCTCCTCCCTGATAACCTCTTCGTGGTGCCTGGTCTTGCCACTCGGGCCTCCATCCCAAACGGTGGGTCTGCTCCGGACGCACCCACCTGGGTTGCGGCTGCTGCTGCGGCTGCTCCCTTTGCCGAGGTTCAGCCCTCCTCTCCTCCTGAATTCGGCCACCCCTTGGCCTTTCCTCTTCTACGGCCCACTTGGCCAACCTTCGCGCAAACTCTGGATGTGCTGCCTCCATTTCGGCCTCCCTGGCCGCCCTCTCCAGAAGTGCCTCAAAAGACACTGGAGGTGACCTCTTTAGTTCCATCGCGAAGAACCCGGATTGGAGACCCAGGGTGAAGGCCACCATCATGGTGTGCCCTGGCATCTCCTGAACTTGGGACAGTTCCTCCTGGAACCTGTCCAGATAGCTTCCCAGGGTCTCTCCCACCCTCTGCTTGATGCGGAACAAAGACTCCGCCTCCCTCTTCCTCTTCTTAGAAGTGGTGAACCTCAGCATGAAACCCCGTCGCAGATCCTCAAAGCAGTAAATGGACCCGGTCGGGAGCTGGTGGAACCACTCTCTCGCCTTTTCTCTGAGGGTGATGGCGAAGAGTCGGCACTTGAAGCCGTCTGACATCTGTCGAATGGAGACCATGTCCTCGAACCACTGGATGTGGTGGACCGGGTCTCCTCTCCCGGAGTAGTAAGTCATCTCCGGCTCGCGAAACCCTTCGGGAACTGGGGCTGAAGAAACGAACTCGCTGAAGGGGCTCCCCCCCTCAGCCGGGCGAGTCGGGAACTCCCTCCCTGCAGTCTCGCCGAAGTGGTACTCGGCGGCCGAGCCGGGGAACAGAACTCGCCCCTGGAACTCGCGCTCGCCCCTCTCGGCGGGTTCCTTCCCTGGTCGCCTGAGCGGTGCGTCGTCGCCGAGTGCGGGAACGGCGACCACCGGGACATCCGGTGTCGCACTCTCAGCTCGCATGCCGAGGGCGGTCCTGACGAGCCCGAGGATCTCTTCCCTAAGCTCCGCCGGCACGCTCGCCGCTGGGGGTGGGGGAGGGGGTGGCGAGTTGCCCCTGCCTGATCCTTGTCCTTCATCTCCAGTCATCGAGCCTGTAGGAGGTTTTCTCTGCTGACCACTCTCCACGCTCACCGCACCAAAATGTTGAAACCGGAAAACCGGTCTCTAGTGGAGTTCGACCCTTGGGGAAGGGGTGGCCGCACACCTACTTCACTCCTGCAAGAAAATGACAAAGAAAAGAGAAGAAACAAGGACTAGACCAAGGGCCCGGCAGGGAGGTCCCACCACACACCCGGAAGATCTTAGAGCGCTTCCCCTCCTTAGCCAAATGCCGGGCTGAGATACCTCAGAAAGCGCTAGTAGGCCGGAGAATTAGTAAGCGTCTCTTCTGAGGTACCCCTTGGGTCCTATTTATAGGAAAAGATGGTCTGCCAATATACAACCTTCACTGTTTTCGAGGACTACAGGCAAACCAAAAGGGGCCACATAGTAAAAGTATGCCATGGCCAAGATGCGAGCTGGACCTGAGGGGGCACTCGCTCGGCAGGAGGCCTGACTCGCCTCGCCTTGGGCCTAGGCGGGCAGGTACTCGGCAGACTTGTGCTCGACTACCGCTGAGCTCGGCTTGACTATTGCCGAGCTCGGGCTCGGCACGACGATCGCCGAGCTCCAACAGAAACCGAACTCGGCACGGGGATCGTCGAGCTTGGCTCGACTATCGTCGAGCCCTGTTCCTGCACCCGAGCTCGGTCTCGGCATGCCGGGCTTCGTTCGGCCATCGCCGAGCTCAGCTCGACTATTGCCGAGCTCGGGCTCGGCATGCTGGGTCCAAATTGGTCTGAGCCGGCCGGTTCAACTCCTGTCGACCACTCGCGGGATACGGGGTTGTACACCCGAAACCCACCATTATTTTCTTTCTATACCCACGATCTCTTCATCAGGAAGGAGAAAACCGCCCATTCTTCTCTACTATTCCTCTTCCTCCTATCCAGATGGGAACAAAGCAGACCCACGATCTCCCCCTTAACCGTCAGTCTCCCTACTACATTCTCTCGCCGAACTCGCAAAATCTAGCGACGAAGTCTACTGGTGAAGCCGCCCAGTTCCAGTTCCATCGCCACCCTCTTCTCCGACCCCGTCAGCCGCCTCCAATGTCACAAACCACCGACCCCCCATGTTCCGTTCCTTTGATCTGAACCACCTACACCTTTTACATCTTCTTGTCACAACCCCCGCGAAAGCCTTCTTCAGCGAACCATAACCCTACTCGAACACATCCTCCTCATCTTCCGGTCCCATACTCTGTTGTGGAACACCTGGTCTTCACCGCTAGTCACAGAGCCCACACCCGTTTCTCTATTGTGATACTCTCAAGTCCACTATACTTGTCTCCTCCATTACTTGTTGTGGAATCATTTTCAGCGACAATAACACCCCCTCTCCAAAGATCAACAACATCCATAATTGAAATCTCCTTCATTTTCTGATTCTGACATAACCACATCCAGCATCCCGTGGAGCCACGCCTACCGCTGTTGCCGGATCTACTTTGCTTGGTAAGGTATTATTGTACGTCTTTTATTTTCTTCATTATTGACTACTGGAAAACATTGCATGCCTATTTGGATGCTTCGTCGCATTTAGCATAACTGTGCCGATCTTATAAACCTAATTCTTGGAATATGTGGTGGAAAGCGCTTCGAGGGTAATCTTAGTATTAAAGACGCAAGACGCACCTAGGCGCAAAGGGGTCTTGGAGTCTAGGCGCAAAGGGGTCTTGGAGCCTAGGCGCAAAGGGATCTTGGAGCCTAGACGCAAAGGGATCTTGGAGCCTAGGCGCAAAGGGGTCTTGGAGCCTTGACGCAAAGGGGTCTTGGAGCCTAGGCGCAAGACTCAATGCGCAGGCGCGCGCCTGACGAAGGTAAGGCGCAACCACATTCATTTGAAATAATCAACATCAAACGTCATTTCAGCTTCTAGGTCAAATTCTTCATCTAGCTACTTATTAATCATTACTATTGTTTCTATCTCTTAAAAAATAGAATCAATGTGGTTACTTGCATCATATCTCAGTCTCAACACACAATTATTGTTCACAAACACGAAATCCATAAAAAATTATTGAGTTCTTACATTATTTTTTTTGTAATTTTTGAAGAAAAAAATTTACAACAAAAATCTCACCTAAGCGCATCTTTTATATTCCAAAGGCGTAAATAAGGCGCACTCAGGCGCGCTTTTAATAACATAATGGGTAATCGAGGGTGTTTTACTTGTGCATCAAAAAATTAATGCTCACCCAGTGTTAATTTGCCTTTCTTATAAAATCGACAATGCTAGATTTTATTTTCGGATACAAATTTTAAAATCTGTTTTGCATTTCATTTGAGCTGCATTTCATTTGAGTCCAATTGTATCACAACACCAAGAGTCACACTAGCGTCGGCACACCCTAGTCGCACGGCCACCATGCGTCACTTTAACCCATAAGTTACTTCTCGTTTTATTTTTTGCATTTTTCCTTGTGTGCGTGTTATTATTTTCACTTAGCTACCTTTCTTTTCCATTTCTTTGCTTGTTTCAAGTGTTTTCTTATATCATATTCGTGGAGTGATTCATCGTGTCTTTTATCTTATTCATACGGCGATGTCAAGCATACATTGTTTTTCATTCATTTGTGCGTTCATTCATAGTGCGCTTACATTCATTCATTGCACGCCCTTTAGCTTAGCACACTCGTATTTCATTTGATTTTCATGTTGGGAGGTCATTTGCACCCCACCTCCCTGGCTGGGTTAACCCTTAATATAGACCATCCCATCATTTATTTCATTATCTTTTCATTTTTTTATTCTTCTTGATCAGTATAGAATTGATTCCTTTTAGAGGCTTCATTGCAGATAGTTTCTTTGTGATATTGCTAGTCTCCTATGGTTGCATTCGATTGTCTGACTTATAATGTCCTTATTTACGACTTTCTTTGTTAATACATTTTAGAATTTCTATCCTAGCCTAACAACACAATACATGTAAAATAATTTCAAATAAGGAAGCAAGAACTCACCCCGGTCTTGTCCTTACCCTTGTACCGACGTGGTTCATTTCTTCTTCCTCTTTCGTGAGATGACATACCAATTAAACAAGACAAGGTTAAATTCAACTTCCTGTGAAGTCAACTTCCACAGTAGAATAAAGAAGAATATTGTTATGACCTCCCGATCTCGATCTTGTGATAGGGCCAGAGAGAGATGAATCCCACCACAGATCGGAGGAACCCTTCTTGGAGCCCGGAGGTGCAATGGCTGGAGATGGGGAAAACCTCCACATACATTTGAATGGTGCATCCTTCTTGCGGGCCGTCTAGAGCGTGGAGAGAGTTGTGGCGTGTCGGAGTCGTCAGGTCCGTTGTCCTCTTCCTTGGATGGGTCATCAACTTCCAGCCAAAATAAACGCTTGCACTTGTGGCTGCGGGTGAAAGGTTCATCACAATTGAAGCATAAATCGTTCTCGCGGTGAGCTACCATCTCGGGTCGGGATAAGCGGCGTTGGAATGTGGGATGTGGTGGTTCGTCCCCACTCGGGGGCTTAGGGTTGGAGAGAACTCGGCGGGCGGGCAGTGGCTAAAATAATCACTTCAGGCTGGCGGCGGCCGATCAAGCATCTGGAGGTGCTCGCAAGCGCGGGCAAGGCTCATGGCGGTTGTGAGATCCCGCGGTTTCTGAAACTCCACATCCCAATGCAATCATTCGGGTAATCCGGCCGTGAAGAGGGGAACCTGCTATGAAGGCAAAATGGAAGTGGCGCGGTCTGTGTTATCAAGGCGCGCGCCTGAGGCGCTAAGCGCATCGGGCGCACTCCGTTGTGCCTCAAGAAGGCCTAGGTGGGCGATGTGCCTGAGGCGCGCCTAGCCGTGCGTAGGCGCCCAATTCGCTGAAATTGGGCGAATTGGGCGCCCAATTCGCTGAAATTGAGCGAATTGAGCGCCTAGTTCACTGATTTTCCATGAATTGGGCGTCCAAATCACTGATTTTTCATGAATTGTCTGCCCAATTTATTGATTTTATTTTTTTTCATTTTTGCGCCTCACGTGCCTCAGGCGCGCGCCTGCTCCTTGCGCCTTGCACTTAGGCTCCAGGGCCCCTTTGCGCCTCAGTGTGCCTTGCATCTTTAAGAACATTGGGCGTGGTACAGTAACAATTGAAATTGCTCCAAGTAGGACTCAATGGGGACAGATTGTTTGAGGGTGATGAGGTCGCCAAGGGGGTTGCCTGGCATCGCCGGTCCAAACCGGAGTGTGCATGCCTCCTGGATATCCTCCCAAGTGGAGTTGGGCTGTTCCCGTAGGAGTTGAGTAACCCATAACTGTGCCGGTCCAAGGAGATAGAATGAAGCGATTCCAATGCGTTCCTCGTCCGGGACTTCGAGGTATGCTGATTTGTGAAGAAAAATTCGCAGCACGTGAGCCGAGGGAGGGGATCTTCGCGGACTTCGTAAATCGAAAAATCCATGTGAATGGAACGAGCAATGGAGAAGTTGTCCCCTCGGGGAAGGGCCAAATCGACCCGACTAGTGGTTGGGTGTGGTTGCCTGGCTGTCGATGGCGGGGGAGCAACACCTAGTATGACGTCTAAGCGTGCATTGAGGGCTTCCATCTTGTCATTTTGGGTGCAGACGGATTGGAAAAGCTCCATGATTTGGGTGAGCGACGGTTCACCTTTGGCCATGGTGGGTGGCTGCAAGAGGATCGTGGGTGGCGAGGGCAGCAACCCGACGGTCGAATTGGACGGCAGCAAGATCGGTGGAACCCTTCTTGGAGCTCGGCGGTGCAATTGTTGGAGATGGGGAAAACCGGTGGTACATGAGAGAGGGAGAGAGAGAGAGAGAGGGAGAGAGAGAGAGAGAGGGAGAGAGAGAGAGGGAGAGGCTAGGGCGAACTATGAGGAAAACCGGTGGTACATGAGGGGGGGAAAGAGAGAGATGGAGGGACAGAGGATAATACTTTCTTAATTCCAGTACCAAGAGTTCACCCGGTAGATAACCGGTTCACACGACTTTGCCCCCACTTGGGCTTAGACATGTGTGAACAATAAAACTGCATTGCATAAAAAAACATGCGCGCAGAATAATAAAAATATCCAAATATAGTCATGTGGTCGTGGCGTGTGGTCGGCGTTGATACGTGCGCCCCCAATGTGAGTCCGGCTCGTCACGCATCGTAACCTGAAGGTAGGGCGCATAAATTGCTTTCCATAACCTGAAGGCTAGGGCTTTTTGCATAGATTAATGGGAATGATTATTCTTCCTCATAATCTAGGGGGTTAGGGACGAGAGGTAGAAAATCCATGCTTTTGAAGCCCAAGCCCCATATATCAAGTTAGGGTTTGCTGCCCTTTACTAAAACAAGGAGAAAAATCAAGATTTCACATATAGGCTTCTAAATCATCATAAAAATTTAGGGAAAATAAATTTTGATGTGTAATACCTTTATTCTTACCCTAAATTTAAAAGGAAACTAAATTCAAAGCATGAATCGAAAGAGAAACACACATAAATATGCTCTGAACATTTATGGAGATAGAGGGAAGGAAGATATATCAAAATATAGAAACTTTTAAATCACCTACAGGGTTTTCAATTCTCTGAATCTAAGCCGCAAAATCTAAACAACTCCAAGAAAAGTTGAGAGGAAGAGAATACTTGAAGATTGAGAGGAAAATCGCTTGAAATCGGCGGGTTGGGGGTGTCAAATGGGAGTCGGGCAGTCGGCGAGGTGCAGTTTGCGGCAGTCGTTTGGCTAGAGCGGAAGAAGTCCCGTGCGCGTGAATTGGTCTCGGTTTTGGGCTTTCACGATGTTAAATGCGGCTACCGCTTATCCTTTTCCCATTTCCTAAATTGCCTCTCTACTCATTGCCTCCGCCAGTTCACTTAAAGGTTGGAATGGTAAACTAGCAAACTCTTTTATTTAAAATTTCTCTCATCTGGTCCATATTAAGAAAGCCCAAAAAGTGTTATTTAAGTACCTATAAAGCCATTTTTTTATTCAGATTAACTTCGTTTAAATCCACAGATTTTGTAAGCCGCGACCATAAAGTCATATAGAACATTAAATCTGATTCAACGAAAGTTAGACATACAGCATCTTTCATTTTATTGCATCATTAGGGGGTTTTAATTAATAAAATTATGTCGGCAAAATATGCTGTTTTCGCATGAAGAGTTTTAAATATGATCAGATACCTCTATAAATTTGTCGACACGTCACAGAATCTCTGGCTGATGGTTGTATTCCGCAAATAATTAGGCTTTGATTAATGCTTCCAAGTAATCTGCCTCCATTGCTACGTTTTTAGGTACACGTATGTCGCTACTCGGGGATTGTCGCTCATTGTCACCAGTGCCACCGATCTTATGACCGAGAATTCTCTTGCATTCTCTCACCTCGAGAAGCATAGCCAATTACTACAGATATTTGTTGCTAATGGCTCACTTGCTCCATTTTATCGAACCGGAGTTGTTACTACCATCGCCCTTCTCCAATTGAACGACACTTATATATCCCAAATATTCCCTACAACCAATTATTTGTCAGCGCACTTTCCAAACAATTACACTGATATGTATCATTCTCTCCAATCTCTCCAACTTATTATTGTTTTTAGGACCTTCAATCAAAGAGGACGATTGCTACTGAGACTAAATGAGGGGACTCTACTATCTAGAACGATCTTCGTACCTTCTCAATATATGTCGTGATGACTTCTCTACTTTAATGGCATCATCGTTTGGTCATCCTCCACTTTGTCTCCTTCACCAGTTCCTACAGTCTTTACAGTTCGAGTCTATTTTAGAACGTTAAGCCCAACAATATGACAAGCATAATTGTGCTAGATTTTCTGCTAAATTGTGTAAGAATTTTATACGTCCTTTTAACTGTGTTCATTCAAATATATGGAGTCCTAGTCCTTCTAAATATATTGGCGGAGAAAGTATTTATTTTTTATTACTTTTATTGATGATTATTCTAGTTGTACTTTTATGTATCTCTTAAAAGAACGATCTGATTTTTTTTCCTATTTTCTATAGATTTGATAATGAAATTCATACTCAATTTGATTTTGCTCTAAAAATCTTACAACCAAATAATACGAAAGAATGTATGAGCCACCAATTCTCCTCTTTTTATGCTTCTAATGACATGATTCATCAGATTAGTTGTTTGTATACATCCCAACACAATGAGATGGCAAAAATAAACATCTTTATATTGCTCGAACACTCCCATCTCAAATGAATATTCCCTAATCCTACTAGGGTTATGCGATTCTCATTTTTTTGTTTTCTCATTAATTGTATGTCTTCTTCTACTTGTTAGGATAAGACACTTTTTCTCCTTTTCACCAAGATATTACTCATTCTCCTCTTTCATGTGTTTGGTTGTACCTCCTTCATTCATAATCATGTATCCGGTCGAGGCAAACTCTTTGACCACGCCACAAAGTGTATTTTTATGGGATATCTTCCTACTCAGAAGAGCTAGCGTTGTTTTGACCATATTTCCAAACGTCAATATCGAGTCTTCCCCTATTTCTCCAAGGATGACTGTTCCTTTACTCTTGATATCCCTTATCCTATCTATGCCACCTCTCTTCCCCATACCTCTGCATCCTCTCTTCCTATCATTCATACTCCTCCACTTGATATCACACCTCCGGCACTACCTCCTTTACATATACTTCCTCCTATTATACATTTTCCTTATGGTTATAGTCGGAGTCCTGCTACTTCTGCTCCCATAGCTCCTTCCACTCCAAGTTCTCTGATGTTAGCTCTCAGGCCAGTTCTCTCCTCTTCAGATAGTTCCTTCACCTAAGCAAACTCAAATCAGGATGTTTCATTGCTCTGAGGAGGGGGGTACAGTGGGGTACACAACATTCTATTTCTAATGTTGTTTCTTATGCAAATTTTGGTCCTTGCAACAGTTTTGACTTGGCAATATCTACCACCACTGCCTCCACTTCATAACATGAAGGTCTTGGTATACCTTGCTAGAAAGTGACTATGGACAAGGAGATCTCTGTCTTAGCATCACATGGTACTGAGACTTGTTCCTACCCGACCCGATGGCGATTTGTTAGTTGTTGATGGGCCTTTTGCCATTAAATTTCTCCCTAACGGCAATGTGGACAGATACAAAGTTCACCTTGTCCAAGAGGTTCACCCGGACCTTTGTTCATTTCTTTGGCTCATTCTCACAATCTTGGATATTTTTCTTCGTTTTTGTCAACAAGTATTCATTAATATTCTAGCTAGATGTACAAAATGTCTTCTTTTATGATGCCCTGCCTGACGTAATCTGTATGGAGCAACCTCCCGATTATGTTTATCAGAGGGAGTTTCAAGTGTGTAAGTCGCATAAGGTCGTCTATGGTCTTAAATAAAGTCCTAGATCATGGTTTAACAAGTTCAGTCAGGTTGATTTTACCATTGGTTTTTATAGAAATAATGCAAATCGCTTCCTCTTCATACGGAAGACCAACTAAGAGCTAGTTATTCTTGATGCATATGTGATTAAAGATCCATATAGCCGACTCTACTATGGTGGGTCAAAGGCTTGAGTGTTGTTGTATTTGTACCAAGTTAGGAATGTTTGATATGTATTCTCCAGCTTGAGAAAGACTGTTAAAGCTCATTTCTAAGAAGCCCAAGAAGGAAACTCATTGTATATTTTTCTCTTTCTTGTATTTAGTCTTACAAATGTAGATTCTTTCTATTTTTGGGAATAATAATTATTTTATATTTCAAATTCCCACAAATAGTTAAATGGAAGCTTAAATGGATTGCTTCCGATGCTATAATAAATGATTGACCACTTTAAAAAAATAGCAAGTCAGTAATATTAGGGACATCTAACTAGGTGATTCCATCAGTGTTCACATTTTTTTTCCATTAATTTTCAAAATTGTCTTCATATCTCCTAATTGATGGAACAAATGTTCACATTAAAAATGAGACTATAAACTGTTCCTATAAACATCCAACATTGGAATATGTTGTCTTTTCCTTTCATTCTTCTTTAACACTTTCATTATAATGATTTGGTAATGATTTAGAGGTGTATTATCCACCTGATATGGGCGTTCTTTTCTGCATGTCTATTCAGGTTGTGTAGTCCTAGAGCCCAGAAAATAAGAATTATAACATTTTAAATTACACTGTAGGTTTACTTGCATCCAACAGTAAGGGATGCACATGGGCGCAAAATGTCCAAGTCCCTGGGCAATGTTATTGATCCACTCGAAGTGATAAATGGAATATCACTCGAAGGGCTTCACAAACGTTTGGATGAGGGTAATTTGGATCCAAATGAATTAATCATTGCAAAACAAGGGCAGGTGAAGGACTTTCCAAATGGTATTGCTGAATGTGGTGCTGATGCCCTCCGATTTGCTCTTATCTCGTACACAGCACAGGTCCTCTTTTTTTTTTCTTTTTATTATTTGAATATCTTTTTCTTTCACTTTAATTCCTTCTAAAATTCTAATAAATTATTGCATCTCAGTCGGACAGGATAAACCTTGATGTTCTTAGAGTGGTGGGATATCGACAGTGGTGCAATAAACTGTGGAATGCTATAAGGTTTGCCATGAGCAAATTAGGAGATAACTATTCACCTTCAGCAAATGTTATGGTGGATAAAATGCCATCCATCTGCAAATGGATTCTCTCCGTTCTGAATAAATCTATAGATAAGACCAAATCATCTCTTGAAGCATATAAATTTGCCGAGGCATCCACGGCTGTATACTCATGGTGGCAATTCCATCTTTGTGATGTATTTATTGAAGCCATAAAGCCTTATTTTTTCTCTGAATTCACTTACGAATTTGAAAGGGAAGCTGCAAGAGCGACCTTATGGATATGTTTGGATTCTGGCTTACGTTTGCTCCATCCCTTTATGCCCTTTGTTACTGAGGAATTGTGGCAGCGTCTACCTGAATCTCGAGAACATCATAAGAAAGAGTCAATTATGCTATCAGATTACCCTTCAGTCAAGGAGGTATGTCAGGGCCTGTATTTATGTGCTATTTTCGAGTTTCTGATACCTTATTCAACTATTGTTGATTCCTTTGACAGTCTTGGACAAATGAAGTAATTGAGAGCAGTATGGATATTGTTATTAGTACAGTGAGAAAGATAAGGTCACTTCGTCCACCAAGTGACAAAAATGAGAGGTTCATAATGACATATATGCATATGATAATCTCCTTTTGACAATTGATTTCTAAGGATCCTAGCAAATTTTCTTGAATCCATGATTATTTGTAGCGATGGACACTAACTTTGATCTCTTATTTATCTATTACAGACGTGCAGCTTTTGCTCTTTGCAGAGGAGATGATATTGTTTTGATTATTAAAGCCTATGAATTTGAGATATTAACTCTTGCTTCCCTGTCATCTTTAAAGGTATCACCCCACCCATGCATACTTTTCAGCTTAAATTATTAATTTCTATTATTCATTTCATTGTACTGACTAAATGCATATGAACTCTTACTAGGGTGTTAATGTTGGAGGGGTTTGAGAATCTTTTCTCTTCTTTTTTTCGATTTGTGAATTTAGTTTCATAATGAATATGGAACTTCATAGTTCTGGTTTGAGCCTCGAGATTTTGCCCATGCTTTAAATGAAGTGGTATGATGTTAGTTAAGCAGCTGTTTGCTGGTTTTATTATTTTGAGATAAGGTTGTCATGTGAATCACTTATTTTAAACGAATTAATGTCTGAAGAAAATGTTCCCACGCCTCTTAGTCCTTTATATTTAGGGCCATTTTTTGAGACCTCTTGATGGAAATCGTCGTCCCACACACGTCTATTCCCACAGAAGGAATTGATCGGCTACCCATTTGGACAATCCGAGTCCACGGTGCGTCTCCCATATTTCTCACTTGAGGTGGCTTGTAATGCATCAAGAATTGGTATTGGTGAGACTACTTAATTATGGGGGTCATCTAATTGCTTATTTTAGCGGGAAGCTAAATGACTCTAGTCAAAAGTATTCAATTGAGTGTGACTTTTATGCATAGTGAAGGCACATGGCTATTGGCGCCACCATCTCTTGCATAAGGTCTTCATTTTATACTCTAATCTTCGGGCTTTGTGATATCTTGATTCAAAGAAGAAATTGGGCCATCGCCATGCAAAATGGGTAGAGTTTATGCAGGACTACCATTACGTCTCAAGCACCGAGTGGGTGTTGAGAATAAACCGTCTGACGCCTTGAGTTGTCAGGTCAACCTTATGCATACCATGAACACGTATGCATACCATGAGCAAGTGTTGAGAGCAAATAGGCTTTAAACAATTTCTGTATGATTACTCAGAGTGTCTTGATTTTAATGACATTTGTAGCACGCTGACAAGAGACCCCCCCCCCCCCCCAACCCTAGGAGGGTTATACGGTTTTTGATGATTATTTATTCTTTGGCTCCCACCTCCGTGTACCGCATGTATCTGTTACGTGCCTCTTTCGGTGGTTGCCGGAGGGGCAGCGGGTGAAGGATACAAAGGGGGTTAACCCTTAGAAGTGGTGGAGGGGATGAGAGAGTGGGCCGAAACCCTAGAAGGGAGAGGAGGAAGGAGAAGAGCTTGGGATGAGAAAAGCAACTTAATATTTCTTCTTGCATAATCAATACATGACTCCAAGGGCCCTATAAATATAGGAGCCGATTGCATAACTGTAAATAACATGAACTTTAAACAAATATTAAAATACTTAGACGCTACGACTAATATGACTCAAGCCAACACGACTCGATACAACATGACTCGACTTAACATCATAATAATAATAATAATACAAGATACGTGGATGGAGGATCCGTAACACCCCATCCGTCCTTGACATCGAGCTTGTCCCCAAGCTCGAACTCCAGCTGGATGGCGGATCATCTGGCAGCTTGATCTCGCGCCAGAATAGTGCCTGCTGGTCTCTAGCGGTAGCGGCGGTGTAGGGGAGTAGCGGCGGCGCCGTCGGAAAGACGTGCGGCGGAGGTAATGGCTTTCGCACTGCCGGTGGAGCAGTGGTGAGCAGCAGCAGTACGGCGGATGGAGGATCGGCGACCGTCAGCAGAAACGGATCCGTCGGGGCCAATGGAGCACGGGCCTGCAGGAGAGGCGGTGGAGTGGCCGGAGGAGACAGCAATGCCGGGGCCGACGGAGGAAGAGCCGGTAGAGGAGGCAACGGTATGGCCGACAGTGGTGGAGCGGGTGACCGGAGAGGAGGCGAAAATGGTGGAAGGACGACCACCGTGGAGAGAGGTGGTACATCGGTGACGAGTGGTGGCGGCGGTGGCAGCGACGGCGGCGGTGGCGGCGATGACGGCAATGGCGCTGACTGCATGAGGCGAGCTAGTGGCGACGGCGATAACGGCGATGACGGCGGTGGCGGTGATGCGTCAGGAAGGACGAAGGACGGTGGTGGCACCATCATTGGAGGGGGAGGCGGCGAGTCCAGCTCCGGTGGTGGTGGTGAAAGAAAAACCACCAACGAGTCGCGAGACATGCGGAGGGCGTCGAGCTTGAGATCGAGCTGAGCATTGACGTGGCCGAGGCGAGCCGCCCGATGAGCAATACGACAATCCATCTTGGCGAGGGTGGTGAGGAGCTCAATGCGATCGGCAACGGTAAGTGACATGATGAAAATGAGATAATTAATTAACTAATAAAAGTGGGCCCTGAGCGATAATTAATTAATAAAAGTAAGAAGGAGATGAGATAAGATAGGGCTGGTGGTGGGCCCTGGGCGGGTAAAAGAAATCAGCTAAAAAGAGAGAGGGGTGGGTGAGAGAGGAAGAGGAATAGGAAATTAAAATAACAAAAAAAATGTGATGATAGGGGCGTGACTCCCGAGGAAATGAGGCAGAGATAGGAAGGGAATTAAAATAAAATAAAATAGATTGGATGGGATGGGAAAGGAGGCGCTTGGCCCGAAGAGGAGCAGGAGAGAAAGGTGTTTTTGCGGCTTGATGATGGCGTGTGCGCAGGCGTGTGACAGGTGGTCTGCTCGAATGGCGGTGAGGAGAGCGTCGAGGACAGGGCACGACACGAGCTCTGCGTGCGGTGGACGGAGAGACTTGCGGTGGACGGGAAGCTTGCGGTTTTAGCGGCGTCGACGAGGGACAGTCGCCGATGAAGAGCGGTGGTCGGCGGTTGACGCCGGGGATGGGCTTCGGCGATCGGCGAGGAGAGTCGTCGTGGCCGGAGGGGAGGAAGGTGGCGGCGCTGGTTTGCGAAAATGTACGCACAGGGGTGGCTGGAAGCTGAGCAATGCAGGCTGGAGCTGCTACGGGAATGGCGGAAGCAGAGTAGTGGGGTGAGCGAGCTGATTGCGGTTGTTGACGTCGGGGAAGAACTGCGCTGGCTGCTCTAGCAGAGGAGGAAGCTGCCTTAGAACAGTGGGGGCGGCGACCAGCGGGAACGGCGACCAGAGGAGAGGAAGTGGAGGAGGCGAAAGCGGTTCAGGCATAGAGTGGCTCGATACGGAAGGGGAAAAAAACAGGCGGTTCAGGCGTGCTATCAGGGGAGCGATAGAGCGATGCTGGACGTCTGCTGCTGCGGCGGGAAGGAGATGGTCGGGAACGATGAAGACCGCAGGTGCGGGGCAAGCGGCGCTGGACAACCTAGCAGATAAGAGGGGCCGGACAGTCGATGCTGAGGAGATGAGCCTGAGACGAAGAAGTGCGGAAACAGTGGAGGTAAAGCAGCGCTGGGTGCGGCGGCGAGGCGGCTAGCGGGAACGGCAATCCTGCACGAGGTGATGACGTTGGGGAGAAGCAACAGCGGCAGCACAGCGGCGACTTGTCGGAAGGGAGGATGGCTTGCGAAAACTCAATGGCCGAGGGGAGGAACCTCCCTCTGATACCAAGTTTGTTACGTGCCTCTTTCGGTGGTTGCCGGAGGGGCAGCGGGTGAAGGATACAAAGGGGGTTAACCCCTAGAAGGGAGAGGAGGAAGGAGAAGAGCTTGGGATGAGAAAAGCAACTTAATATTTCTTCTTGCATAATCAATACATGACCCCAAGGGCCCTATAAATATAGGAGCCGATGGCATAACTGTAAATAACATGAACTTTAAACAAATATTAAAATACTTAGACGCTACGACTAATATGACTCAAGCCAACACGACTCGATACAATATGACTCGACTTAACATAATAATAATAATAATAATAATACAAGATACGTGGATGGAGGATCCGTAACAGTATCTCTTTGAGATTTCCTTATTTGAGAGCAACACACGGGCAGCTCCGCATGACATTTTGATTGAGATAAGACAGTTGTGTTAGTTGAAGATCGCTTCTTTTGACCTCAAGAAGGACGTGGTGAGAGTTATTAGACATTGTTTAGTCAGTCCGACCACGAAAGTGACACGCCAGTTTACTAGTTTATACACTCCACTTCCCTATTGTGAGGACCTTTCCGCACTCACAATTAATTCTGTATCTAAGACCATTTTCAATTCGTTCATCTCAGCACATCACAGAAGCGTGCGTAGTGAGTGCAAAATAAAACACATAACAAAACTTCTCATTCCATTAAAAGCTTGTCTACACATTTTACAGATGTGTACATCCATACCATCATCACTACAATCTTACCGTAACTCGTTCCTCACTTCTTTTTCTACGTCCTTCTTCTGCCAGCCTTCTAATTGGGTCTGAACCTACACCGCGACCCTAAAAAATTTAGAATAACAACGGGTTAGTCATAATAATATGACTAAGTGACTAATTTACCTTATTAACTGTTGCACAAGCAAACAAGAAAAATGAATAACAATATGCATAATTATTTTTAAGTACAATAAAAGGAAAGTGCACTAGAAGAAAGTACAATACGATGTAAATCATTTTTCGCAACAATAGATAAGTTGTATATTGCAGTAATATTCTAAATCCTTGTATTTTCTGTTAAGGGTTCTTCAAGTTCTTTTATTTGAACCTTTAACTTTGCGGACTTTTCATTTCTTTTATACGCATTCAAGTTCATTGTTTATTTTATTTAATTTCATTCATTCTAATATTCATTAAATCTCAAGCTTCTGAATCAGTGTTTCTATCTTTCTTATATTTCTTTAATTTTGTTCAATCAGGAATTGTTAAGGGTAGCTGTCGATTCATCGTTTTAAATTCTTGGGCCTACCCCCTCTAGGATTATCTTAAACGCATGCCCTAAACGCAGGACGATCCCACACATAATTGGCCTTCTGGCCCCCTGGTTAGACATAGACTTCCAATCTTGGGTGATCCCACACACAATAGACCTTCTAACTCATGTAAATTGGAAGATTCTAACTCAACTCAATTTTCTTTCATAGGCGATTCACACCCCCTACGTGAGTTAACCTGTAATATTTCATATGCATCGATGCATTTTATCTTCTTATTCATTTCATGTCGTTTTCTTTTTTAATGTGTTTTAGATCTTATATTTCTTAATAGGGTTGAGTGTTTCTTATTTTTCAATCCTTCAGAGATAAGATCGCTTATTTGCCAATTTTTGTTAGCCATCTTAGCTGGTCTTTTTATGTGTCAATGATTTCAAATTATTTAAAAAAAAATTCTTAAATGAAAATGTGCATACAATTAAGTAGACTAAGTGTAAAGATACTATGCATGTAACTACTAAAAATAGTTTAAAATGTAAGCATAATCAAAGAGAAAAATTCACAATGACTTTCTTTTACCCTTTATCCTTCTCAGGATTATCATCGTGCCTATAGTGTTACCTCATCCTCTGTAGTTTTTGCAATTTAAACATCTCTTTAATGGGTTGCATCTTTTAAATAAAGGCGATGTTGATTTCATTAAATTATTAAAGGTTTTCAATTCAATCCGGCAAAAAAATCAAGAAATCAACTCAGAATGCAAAGAAGTAAAACTCGACTCACACGAAACATCGAAATCCTTCTGGTGGAGACAAACCCCATCGGGTCGACACAAAGTGCCCGATGCCGCACCCGACCGATCTCTTTCAGCCTGAATTGTTTAATTGCATTTTAATTTCTGCAATTTTAATTTTATTTTGCAAAATTTCAGTTTGAACTTTGTGTAATGCACGTCTGCGCGCGAAGCGATTTGTTTTGTTTGATTCTTGTTTGAAAATTATATATATATATATATATATATTGATATAAACATATTACATATGTATATATATAATAGGGTTAAGCAACTATAAAATCGCCGATCCAGAACCTATGAAGCACTGACACTTCAAAATGTCCAGCGCGTCGGTGTCGGAGAGTCCGACACTCGTCCGACTCTCTGACACTCTCCGACACTCGAGTCGGAAATCCGACACTCGAGTCGAAAATCCGACACGCTGGCTCACGCGGGACTCGCGTGTCCCGCTCAATCGGACTCGCGTGTCCCGCTCAATCGGACACGCGTTTCCCGCTCAATCGGACACGCGTGTCCCGCTCAATCGGACACGCGTGTCCCGCTCAATCGGACACGCGTGTCCCGCTCAATCGGACACGCGTGTCCCGCTCAATCGGACACGCGTGTCCCGCTCAATCGGACATGCGTGTCCCGCTCAATCGGACACGCGTGTCCCGCTCAATCGGACACGCGTGTCCCGCTCAATCGGACACGCGTGTCCCGCTCAATCGGACACGCGTGTCCCTACGTTAACTACTTATGGTGAGTCGGGTGGCAATTTGTCTTGGAAGTGCCTTTACCCCTTTCTAGCATTTCAAGTAGTGAAAGTGGATCTACTAGTGACGTAGATATTTTCTCTATAAAAAGGAAGATTGAAAGTGAGGAAAAAAGTTTGCATGTGAATCCATTATTTTTACTGATGATATATAATGATAATGTGTTAATGTTCTATCATTTTTTAATCATTTGTTTAGTTTTGCATTTGAATATTTGATGAGTAATATTTAAACATGACTTAATTTATTTAAATATTTGTTAATTATTATTTTTTTTATTTTTTGTTAAATATTTTAGGATTTTTATAATTATAAAAAATGAATATTTTATATGCATGTCCCAGCGTGTCGGAATATGGTATTTTTTGAGAATTGATGAGTCGCGTGTCATGTCGTGTCGTATCGCGTGTCCCGTGTCATGTCGTGTCGTATCGCGTGTCCCGTGTCGGTGTCGGTGCAACATAGTCCAGAACAGCTTTCCACCGGTCCAGAACAGCGCTTCTCCCCACTTTAATCTCCTGGTTCAACCATGGCCATCATCGCTAGGGCTTGATGCCCGCTTCTGCCCCGACCCTTTTCGGCGAGCAAAGCCTGCAACTGCCGGAGCTCCAACTGTCGGCCCACGACCAGTCCAGCGCAACTTCCACGATGCCAAGATCTCTCCCACGATGCCTCTTTCAGCCTCACCTGCCCACCTCCCCGATATTGGCGTTGCTATCATTGGATCCGCCATGGCCGTTCTCCAGCAAACCGTCGGCCCGTGTGCAAGCTTCCTGGTTCTTTCGAAACCCTATAAATAGGGATTTGTTGTGAATATTATGATGGATGAAGATGAAAATGTATTGAAATTGAAATTGTTGTGAGTGTTACTTCCGTTTGAGGTTGCTGTGTGCTTCCTGTTAGAAATTAGGCATGATTTAAGCTCTAGTGAGAGTTGTAGGAGTTAGGGTTGATGAAAGTATTGAGTGATTGCTGCTATAGAGAATTCATTGTTCCTAGAGTTTGCTTTCTTCCTGTTTCCGATGGGGAAGATGAACAGTAACATTAAAGTTACTGTGCCCTTATTCAATTTTTGATCCAGTTTTACAGTGAATAAACAGTAAAATCAATTTCACCGTGCGTAGTTAGTTAAGTGTGAAATTTGTTTCCGTGAATAGTCACAAGATTGAATCACTTGTTGTGGTATAGGAGATAGGAAAGTAGTGCTTAGAGATTTCGCGGAGCCACCTGTGTGAGGGTGAGTGAATTTAGGTTGTTAAGTTTGTGGCTTCTTATATTGTTGAGTGATTCCATGGAACCACTTCGTGTGAGAGGGCGACTTAATTCTGTGGTGCCTGTGTGCGATAGCGGCCGACCTCGGAGCGGGAGATCGAAGGTGACAAGGAGTTCCTCGCGTGATCGCCATCGACTTCGAATACGGAAGACGCCTCTTCCGTGGGTAATTGTTTCTATCTCTTCCTTTGTGTGTACCTCTATTTTTTCTCGTAGGATAATAGACTCATAACTGGGTTTTCGTCCTAGTTTTGTCAGCGAACGCTACATCGAAAACTCCAAACGGAAATGTATTTGGAGTTCACGATTTCCGTTGTGTCACGACAAAGGGAACGGAACGAAAGTTGCGAGATTCCTTCCTGGATTTAAAATTGAACCATTTTATTAAGAAAATTCATTTTTCTAACAACGCGGTGAATTTCGTGCTTTACAAACTATGTTGCTTAATATCATAAATTTGTGCAACACCCGCTCAAATCTTTTTAAAAAAAACATATTTCGTTGCATTCGGTTAGGGTTTCCCAGAAAAAGCCGTCAGGCGCGCAAACCCTACGCGTCGTCCTGCATCAATTTGGTATCAAAGCTAGGTTCTGAAATTTTTCTAAGTTTCGAGATCCACCCTGCGTAGAATAGGAACCCGCATAACATTTAAATTTTTCAAAAAAAAGGAGACTTTTTTTTAATCATCATTGCATTTGACTTGTTTGTTTGCATATATCAACGTAGTGATAGGATGCGTCGAGTTGAACGTGGTCAATCCAACCAAGGGAGCGAAGGGGAAGAACCACCCCAGTGGTTTTTACCTTTCGCCCACCAAATGACGGTATTAACTGAGAGTACCTGCCAAATGCGTGAAAGGTTAGAAAACCTTAGAGGTAGGATGAATAGTTTAGAAATACCCCCTCGAGCGTCAATGTCACCTCAAATTCGAGATGAGCATCTTGTTCGTCCACATTACAATGATTCACATCACTACGTGGAAAGGTCTACCTTTAGCAGAAATTCCTTTTTTAATGATCACGACTTCACTTACACGCACTCCTATAGTTCCCCATCATGGAGATCTTTACGATACTTCGATGATTATACTCGATCACCGTATACCACTTCCAGAGATCGTGTTGACCCACCAACACGTTCTTATTATGTTAGGGACGATCAGTACAATGACTATCGTCGTTATTATTCTTGTACTCGAGTGGATCCTAGTGGCCCTTCGACACCATATTATGAGGATGGAGTTCAGTATGACGCCCGGTATCGACAGTACACGTCTCCTTTATATGAGGAACCCGAGACTGCATATGTGCGACCACCACCACACGTTCGTAGGACACATGATCATCCACGAGCACGACATGATTATGATATGGACGATCATTATGATTACCCTCGAAATACCTATAGAGGTCACTCTCATCAAGAGTACATCACACCTAGTGATCCTCCTAGTGTTTCGAAGACGAACATGACGATAGACATTAAGGGTCAACAAGGGCATTCCACTGCCCAAAGCAGGGAGACATCACCCACTCTGTCTTATATTCTAGTACAGGATGTGTGGAGTCAACCCCCATGTGAGTCTGCTCCACTTAGTGAACCCTACCTTGATTCTATATCTACTAGCTCACTTTTGAGTGTAGATTCCTTGCACACTTCACTTGGTGGTGCACCGAATCATATCACCACACCCGATGACGCATCAAGTCACATTACTTCACCTGATGGTGCACTGCGTGACATTACGATCGGGAGCCGAGAGCTTAGTAGTGATCTCAAGGTAGTCACCCCTACCCTATATGGGAATACGACCCCTTCTGATGGTTTATTTCTAGAGGATCATCACTCTACTGATGGGTCATTTGACGACCCTCCTATTGAGCCTCCAGATGAGCCATCTCGTCCTTGCGTGGATGAGCTTTATCTGAGTAGTATACTTGTGAATTTTAAGACATGGATACCTTCTCCATATTCGCCTTTGATGTCAATAGTGATTCAGAGAGATGATTTTGAGTGTGACATCTATATATTAGGGCTTGATCATAGCCAACTGGTCACTCGCATTCTAGATGAGTTATGAGACGTACCACTTGCTGATCATCGTATTCGCGATGAATTTTATTATACCCCTCCCGGTGAACCCCCAGATGAACCACATATGGGTTCACCGTACATTTGTGATGTATTTATTCTTAATAGCACGTCAAGTTTTAGGGTGCGCTCACTAAACTGTTGATATTATATCGTGTCACCCGCACTTGCAGAGTCAGTTCGCACACCATGTTGACACATCTGATCACTGATGTCTCTGCTTTGCACTTGAGTGTTCATCTCCCCCGCGATGAATTCTTTTATGATCCACCCTATGAGCCTCCTGATCATGTACCTCTCCCAGGAGTTGCTTTTGGCATCTGAAACCTTCGGTTTGTGGCATTAGTCGTATTAGTAGTTTATTTATTGCATTTGCATGATTTGTATAAAAAAATGTTGAGCGAAAAGTTGCATAGTACAATTGATTTTATGCAACTCAAGTTAACAGGCATAAAAGAGCTACTTATTTTAAAATGAATGACTTTGTTATGGTTCGGCTAAATCCAGAACGGTTATCATTGAGTACCGTAAAGAAGCTAGCTGACCGTAGAACTGGACCCTTTAGAGTGGTGAAGCGGATTGGGAAAAACGCGTATGAACTTGAGATGCCTTCCGTTTGGGGAGCAAATCCTGTTTTTAACGTAGCCTATCTGATTTTATTCCACGATTGCCCGCATAAGTCTTTAGATTTTCCATTTCCTTTTCCTCCATTTGATTCTTCTGGGTTGGTGAGTGAGAGTGAGGAGCCACATTCAGGACATACCGACGTTCATTCCACTACTGATACTTCCACCATCGTTCCTTCTGTTTCCACTGACAGATTTCAGGTTCAGCATGGGACAGTAGGAGATCCCTCCATACCAGTTCCCAGAGCCACTGACAGATTTTCGCGACAGATCTTAGTTCCCGAGCAGAGACTGGATGATGAGACAGTGACCACCACTGATGGTGGTTTTCAGAGATATTTAATTCGTTAGCATGGTAGACCATAGATCGAGACCAGCTGGGTCTTGGCCGAAGAGTTACAGCGCATGGATGCTGATCTTCTACAACACTACCGCTCGGAGCACTCATCAGGGACGAGTGATTTCGAGAGGGGGGAGAGTTGGTGGAGACCAACCCCATCGGGTCGACGCAAAGTGCCCGACGCCGCACTCGACCGATCTCTTTCAGTCTGAATTGTTTAATTGCATTTTAATTTTTGTAATTTTAATTTTATTTTGCAAAATTTCTGTTTGGACTGTGTAATACACGCCTGCGCGCAAAGCGATTTGTTTTGTTTGATTCTTGTTTGAAAATTATATATATATCTTTATTATATAATACAATAGTGATATTTGGAATCACCCACCAGCGGAATCTGGACCGTCCGATCAAACATCTTCAATTTTTGGCCGTTGGATTCAAGAGGGAGGGACTGCCAATATCCAAAACTCCTAAAAAGCAACTGTTCATTTTCGGAAAAATCGTGATGCCAGGAATCCCGCATCCCGTCTTTCACGGTTCCACGATGCCGCCGGCGGCCTGCCCGACGCCCACCGGCGGGTTCGCCTGCCTCCGGCGGCGAGCGGGCAGGGCCACCGCCCGCTCGCTGCCGGACAACTCCCGGCGGGTGTATATATAATAGGGTTAAGCAACTATAAAATCCCCGGTCCAGAACAGCTTTCCACCGGTCCAGAACAGTGCTTCTCCCAATTTTAATCTCCTAGTTCAACCATGGCCATCAGCGCTAGGGCTTGATGCCCGCTTCTGGCCCGACCCTTTCCGGCGTGCAAAGCCCGCAACTGTCGGAGCTCCAACTGTCGGCCCACGACCAGTCCAACGCAACTTCCACGACGCCAAGATCTCCCCCGTGATGCCTCTTTCAGTCGCACCTGCCGCGCACCTCCCCGATATTGGCGTTGCTATTATTGGATCTGCCATGGCCGTTCTCCAGCAAACCGCCGGCCCGTGTGCAAGCTTCCCGGTTCTTTCGAAACCCTATAAATAGGGATTTGTTGTAAATTTTATGGTGATGGATGAAGATGAAAATGTATTGAAATTGAAATTGTTGTGAGTGTTACTTCCGTTTGAGGTTGCTGTCTACTTCCTGTTAGAAATTAGGCGCGATTGAAGCTCTGGTGAGAGTTGTAGGAGTTAGGGTTGATGAGAGTATTGAGTGATTGCTGCTATAGAGAATTCATTGTTCCTGGAGTTTGCTTTCTTCCTGTTTCCGATGGGGAAGATGAATAGTAACATTAAAGTTATTGTGCCCTTATTCAATTTCTGATCCCATTTTACGGTGAATAAACAGTAAAATCAATTTCACTGTGCGTAGTTAGTTAAGTGTGAAATTTGTTTCCATGAATAGTTACAAGATTGAATCACTTGTTGTGGTATAGCTGATAGGAAATTAGTGCTTAGAGATTTCGCGGAGCCACCTGTGTGAGGGTGAGTGAATTTAGGTTGTTTAGTTTTTGGCTTCTTACATTGTTGAGTGATTCCGTGGAACCAGTTCGTGTGGGGGGGAGACTTTATTCCGTGGTGCCTGTGTGCGATAGCGGTCGACCTCGGAGCGGGAGATCGAAGGTGATGAGGAGTTCCTCGCGTGATCGCCATTGACTTCGAATACGGAAGACGCCTCTTCCGTGAGTAATTGTTTCTATCTTTTCCTTTGTGTGTACCTCTATTTTTTTCTTGTAAGATAATTCGGAGTTCATGATTTCCGTTGTGCTACGACAAAGGGAACAAAACGAAAGTTGCGAGCTTCCCGGATTTAAAATTGAACCATTTTATTAAGAAAATTCATTTTTATAATAACGTGGTGAATTTCGTGCTTTACAAAACTACGTTGCTTAATTTCATAAACTTTGTGCAACACCCGCTCAAATTTTTTTTAAAAAAACATATTTCGTTACATTCGGTTTGAGTTTCCTAGAAAAAGCCGACAGGCGTGCAAACCTTACGCGCTATCCTGCATCACCTTCGCTTGGGCATAACGACCACATTTGTTTGCCAAATTGAAACTCAACGCTGTAATTATGCCAAAACAGGAAGTAATATAGGAGGATAGCTGCCACCTATCCTCATTGAACATCGGCTGACATTAATATGAATTTTGTACTCAGACTCCTTCGCACTCAGATGAAGCACGATTCTATTCTTGTCAGTTGAGGGATATGAGATATTAGTATTTAATATATAAAATATTTGTATTAACTACGTAATATTTGTATCCTAAATAGAGCAACCATATTTAGGAATTATTAGTGCATACGGATCAATGACGTGTCACCATGTCGTATTTCGATGTAATAGTATAAATACCCCCCAATGTGGAAGAATAAGATCATCAAAGTTATTATTTCTCCTCCTTATTTCTACTTGGTATCAGAGGGAAACCCTAAAATCCCGTCCGTTCCTCACTCCACCGTCCCGCTCGTTCTCAACTCCGCCGCTCCCGCATCCCGCTCACCCGTCGCCCTCATCTCCGTCCACGTCTGAAACGTCTCGCACAGCCGTCGCCTCTCCCGTCAAGGATGGCGGGCGGCTCTGCCGCTGACTGCTGAGAGGGGTGTCGCCGCCTCCCCTCTGTGACGCAGTCGGTCGATTCGACCTTCCAGGCGATCTTCCAAACACCGATTTCTGCATGACGACGGTGCCTATACACGGCTAGGTATCCTTCCAGCGACCCTTCTGCACCGCTAGTCGTGTTCAAAAACCCTCCCGGGCCCGGGCCTAAACCGGGCCTCCCAGGCCCGGGCTTTCCCGAACCAGGCCCAGGCCCTGATTGCAGCCGGGCCGGGCCGGGCTTCTGGCTCCGGGAGGGGGCCAGCTAACGCCCCCAGGGCCGGGTCGGGCCCAGACTTATCCCGGACCCTGTTTTTATAAAAAAAAAAAAAAAAAATTTAAAAGAAATACACACCTTTTTGAACAGCGTCTTCTAGGCTAAGTTATCAAAGGCGCAAGGCGCACCGAGGCGCAAAGGGCCCCTGGAGCCTAGGCGCAAGGCGCAGGCGCGCGCCTGGGGCACGTGAGGCGCAAAAATTGGGGAAAAAGAAAATTGAGCGAATTGGGCGCCCCCAATTCGCTGAAATTGAGCGAATTCGGCGCCCAATTCGCTGAAATTGAGCGAATTCGGCGCCCAATTCGCTGAAATTGAGCGAATTCGGCGCCCAATTCGCTGAAATTGAGCGAATTTGCTGAACTTCAGGGAATTGGGAGCCCAATTCGCTCAAATTCAGCGAATGGGCGCCCAATTCGCTCAAATTCAGCGAATGGGCGCCCAATTCGCTCAATTTTAGCGAATTGGGCGCCCAATTCGCTCAATTTCAGCGAATTGGGCGCCCAATTCGCTCAATTTCAGCGAATTGGGCGCCCAATTCGCTCAATTTCAGCGAATTGGGCGCCCAAGTGCGCCTAGGGGGTGCCTCGGGTGCGTCTAAGATCATGTTTTTGCCAACATCAAAAAAATTTTTTTAAAAAAAATACCTTAAAAGGCCCGGGCGCGCCTTTGGTGCGCCTGGGAGCCTGTAAGGCGCGCGCCTGGGCGCGCCTGGGAGCCTGTAAGGCGCGCGCCTGGGCGCGCCTGGGCGCGCCTGAGGCGCGCCTGGGGCACATCGCCCGCCTCAGCTGTGCTAAGGCGCGGCGGGCTGCGCCTGGTGCGCCCGGCGCCTCAAGCGCGCCTTGACAACTTAGCTTCTAGGTGCATTTCGGGAGAAGTGTTCAACATGAAAGTTGTAGATCTCGACGATATCTACAACTTTCATGTTGAACAATTTTTGATTTGAAGCCGTTTAGGCCCCCGAAAAAAATCACGCGGAACATTTGAAATGTTCCGCGTGATTTTTTTCGGGGGCCAAATCGGAGGCCTAAACGGCTTCAAATCAAAAAGTGTTCAACATGAAAGTTGTAGATATCATCGAGATCTACAACTGTCATGTTGAACACTTCTCCTGAAAATGCCCCTAAAAGACGCAGTTTTAAAAGGCGCGTAGGAGCCGGGCCAGGGCTTTGCCCGGCCTGGCACCGGGCCGGGCACCGGGCCGGGCAAATGCTCATATATGGGCCTTGTTAGGCCCCGTAGCCCGGCCTGGGCCCGGGGTGGGCCTAGCCCGGGACCGGGCCTAGCCAGGCTTTTACCGGGCCGGACCCGGTTTTTATGCACACCCCTATGCACCGCTGGCCGCCGCCGGCTTCCAGTCCTGCCGATGCCAGCCGATCCAAGTCGCTCGCCAACCGATCCAAGCGGTTCTTCGGCGCCGGGTTACTGTTCCAACATGGAGGCCTCTTCCGTGACGTCACCGGATGTGATTCCACCTCAAATGAGCGACCCTCCGCGAGCTCATGGCCACTCCGGATCTCTGAAGATCACCACGGTCCCGTTGGACGACACAAACTACCTTGAATGGTCCCGGGCGGCGCAACATGTCATTCGTAGCCATCAGTTGTTTGGTTACATTGATGGTTCCCGTACGGAACCCCAAAAAACGGATCCCTCCTGGAAGAAATGGGATTCCAAAAACTCCTTGGTTGTTTCGTGGCTCCTACACTCTATGTCTCTGAAGGTCTATCGGAGTTACATGTTGATGGACTCTGCCTTTGACATCTGGACCCGCGCCCGTGAGACATACTCGCACGTGGGCAGCTCGACTCAGGTGTATGAACTCACTCGCCACATTTTGGAGTTGTGGCAAGGGTCTATGACTGTCTCGTCTTTTTTCTCAGAGTTTGAGCGTCTATATCATGAGCTGGACTATTTCTCGCACTTCACCCCTGCGTGCACTGCAGATGTTGTTCAACTACAGCAGTGGGAAGATCGATTTCGCCTTCATGTCTTCTTGATGGGGCTGAATATGGAGTTTGACATGATGCGGACTCATATCCTTCACCGCTCTCCTCTCCCATCTCTTCGAGAGGCCTTCAGCATGGTTCTAGGTGATGATGACCGCCGGAATTCCCTTACTGCTAGTCTTCACCATGGTGTTAGTCTTGCTCCTAAACGATCTGCTTTGACTGGCGCTAGCCAAGGTCCGAATATCAGCCCCAACAACTCTGGTCCATCCTATGATTATTGTGGCCGCAAAGGTCATACCAGAGAGGTCTATTACAGACTTCACCCTCACCTTGCTCCTCGTGGTCGTGGCCGTGGCCGAGGGCTAGGTCGTGGTGGTCATCGTCAGGGAAATCTCAGATATCATGATGTTGCTTACTCTACAGATGTTTATGATGAGATCTCTACTACTGCCCCCAGTCAGCTCACTGCTCAGGAGTTGGACGCTTTCCGCCGCTTACTGCACTCTCAGCCTGATCAACCATCGGGTGCATCTGCTTCCATTGCCTCTATTGCCATACCAAGTGCTCCTATTACTATAACCTCCTCCTCTGAGTGGGTAATTGATTCTGGTGCCACCCATCACATGACTGGTTCCTCCTCAGGTTTTCTCTCTTACACTCCCTTGTCTGATATCTGCTAATGACCTGTTGTCCCCCATTGCTGGCAAAGGACAAATCTCATGTTCCTCTTTTATTTCTCTGTCATCTGTCCTTCATTTTCCATCCTTTCCACGCAATTTGTTTTCCATTAGTGATATTACCTGCTCTCTTAATTGCTCGGTAACTTTTTTTTCCTGATTCGTGTGTTTTTCAGGAACTGGGTACGGAGCGGAGCATTGACAGTGGTAGCAACCGCGGTGATCTGTATTACTTGGACATGCCTTCATCTCAGGCCCTCTCCTGTTCTGCTGTTACAGTTGAAGATGTTCGCCGCTGACATCGTCGGCTTGGACACCCTTCTCCTATTTATCTTCTGAAACTTTTTCCTGTTTTTTCCCCGTTTTTGAAACACTTTGTCTGTGATGAATGTGACAAGTTTAAACATGTGCGGCATCATACATCACATTTGTCATCTTCATGTAGTACTCATTTTGATATCATACACTCTGATGTTTGGGGACCATCCCTTGTTGTTTCTACCTTTGGTTTTCGGTGGTTTGTCACCTTCATTGATTGTTTTTCTCACACGACTTGGGTTTACTTGTTGAAAAAAAAAGTGAGGTCCTTGCCTGTTTTCAGCTTTTTCACAAAATGATTCAAACTCAATTCAAGGGGGTCATTCGAGTCTTGCGTAGTGATAATGGAGGTGAATATGATGATCGAGGAACATTTGACTCATACCTTGCTGATGAGCTGATCATGGTATTATCCACCAGACCACGTGTGTCCACACTTCTACCCAAAATGGTGTCGCCGAACTTAAAAACCGGCACCTATTGGATGTTGCCCGCTGCCTTCTAGGCACTATGCACCTTCCCAAGCCCTATTGGGCTGATGCAGTTCTTACTGATGCTCACCTTATCATTCGGCTTCCCTCACGTATCCTTGGCTACGCTACTCCTCTAGCACGGTTGTCTACCATGACTAGTGTCTATACTTCTCACCTTTACCCTCGTGTCTTTGGCTGTATTTGCTTCGTCCACATCTATTCGCCTCACCGAGACAAACTAGACCCACGGGCTCATCGATGTCTGTTCCTCGGATACTCTTCCACTACTGAAGGGTATCAGTGTTATCATCCTCCCTCCGGTCGTCTATACTGCACTATGGATGTTACTTTTCGGGAAGGCGAATCATATTTCATGACATCGACTCATGTTCGTCAGGGGGAGAGTCATATGGATCTTCCTAGTCTTGTGGATCTTCCCCTTCCAATCCCTCCGGTTCCACCTTCTCTACCACAGCCACTACAACTCCCTCCACCACAACCTTCTCTGTCCCAGGAACAGGGATCTCCTATCCCTCTACCTACAGTTCCAATATCTCCGTTCCCCCACGTGTATCACCGATGCTCTTCCCGTTTACAGGTTACCAAGGCTCCGCCTCTACCAGCGCCCGCTTCAGCCGCAGATCCTGATGATACGGACTTGCATATCCCACTTGCTCAGTTACGTAAGTCTGCATGTACTAATCATCCTATTTCTAATCACGTTGAGTACCACCATCTCTCTCCTGGCCACCAGGCTTTTGTGGCTTCTCTTTCGGCTTTTTCTATTCCCAGGACATGGCAGGAAGCCTTGCGCATTCCAGTTTGGGCTCTGGCTATGAAAGAGGAGATGATTTCCTTGGACAAAAATCACACTTGGGATGTTTCTCCTCTTCCCCAGGGCAAGAGAGCTATTGGTTCAAGATGAGTGTTTTCCGTCAAGCAAAATCAAGAAGGGTCGAACGGTACAAAGCACGACTAGTGGCTCAGGGGTACGCTCAGACTCAGGGCATGGACTACCAGGAGACATTTGCTCCTGTTGCCAAGATGGACTCTATTCGGGTATTATTGTCCGTCGCAGTGATCATGAGTTGGGAGGTCCTTCAATTGGATGTCAAGAACGCGTTCCTCCATGGTGACCTCGAGGAAGAGGTCTATATGACATTTCCTTCTGGGTTTAGTAAAGAGGATGCTAAAGGCATGGTCTGTCGGTTACTGAGATCCTTATATGGCTTGAAACAGTCCCCAAGAGCATGGTTTGACAGATTCCTCAAGGCTATGCTTAAGTTTGGTTATAAGCAGGCGCAAGCAGATCACACTATGTTCATTCGAAGACGAGATCAGAGTATTGTGGTTCTTATTGTTTATGTGGATGATATTGTCATCACCGGTAATGATACAGAAGAAATTGCAAATCTCAAGTCTCTCTTGGCTGCGGAATTTGAGGTAAAAGACTTGGGAAGGTTATGATATTTTCTGGGGATAGAGGTGACAAGATCCAATCAGGGTATCTTCATATCTCAGCGAAAGTATGTCCTAGATCTGCTACAGGAGACAGGTATGCTTGGATGTGTTCCTGCGAACACCCCAATGGAAGAAAATCATGGTATCTGTGAAGATGGTGACAGTGACCGTGCTGATGTCACCCGCTATCAGAGATTAGTTGGAAAACTAATATATTTATCTCATACTCGTCCGGACATTACATATGTCCTGGGCATTTTGAGCAGATACATGCATGCTCCTCGTGTTAGACACCAAGAGGCAGCTTACCGGGTGTTACGGTACTTAAAGAAAGCTCCTGGCCGTGGACTTCTGTTCACCAAGAATGACCACTTGAGGATAGAGATCTTTACTGATGCTGATTGGGCAGGATGTCGTGATGATCAGAAGTCCACTACGGGTTATTGTTCTTTTGTTGGAGGAAACCTGGTGACATGACGCAGTAAAAAGCAAAATGTAGTGGCCAGATCGAGTGCTGAAGCAGAGTATCGTGCGATGTCACAAGGGATGTGTGAAGGTCTGTGGCTTCGTACTATTTTACATGACTTGTGGTTTACTGATAAATCCCCCTTCTCCCTATTCTGCGACAATAAGGCGGCTATCAGCATAGCCCACAACCCTGTTCAACATGACAGGACAAAGCATGTCGAGGTAGATCGACACTTTATCAAAGATCACTTGGATAAGAAAACAGTGGTCACTCCTTTCGTCCAATCAAAAGATCAACTGGCAGATGTGTTTACTAAAAGCTTAGGAAATGACATATTTACTGATGACATCAGAAAACTGGGCATGACCGACATCTTCCATCCGACTTGAAGTGGAGAGTTGAGAGATATGAGATATTAATATTTAATATATAAGATATTTGTATTAACTACGTAATATTTGTATCCTAAATAGAGTAACCTTATTTAAGAATTATTAGTGCACACGGATCAATGACGTGTCACCAAGTCGTATTCCGATGTAATAGTATAAATACCCCCCTATGTGGAAGAATAAGATCATCGAAGTTATTATTTCTCCTCATTTCTACTTTGTCGTGGTAGATCATTTTTCGAAAATGACCCACTTCATTCACTATTGACAGACTATTATAGCCTCCCATGTCGCTGTCCTATTCTTTTGGGAGGCCTTCAAATATCAAAAATTACCAATGCTTATAGTTTTTGACCGTGATGTTAGATTCTTGAGTTATTTTTGAAAAATGTTATAAAAAAATTCATTTGACACTGAAAATTTCCCTAGTCCACCCACAGAAGGATGGACAGATTGAAGTTGTCAATCGTAGCTTAGGAACCCCTTTGCGATGTTTAGTAGGAGAAAGTCCCGCCACTTGCTATTCTGCTCGGCCCATGGTAGATTTGCGTATAATAGTTTGGTCAATAGGATTTCGGGTATGAGTTCATTTCACAATATGTTAAGTTATGACCCTAGGAAGCCCATTGATCTTACCCATATCCCCCATAGAGTCCCGACTCAATGAGTCTGCAATGTTCTTTATTCAACACTTAATAATTTGAAAAAAATTGTGATAATTAATAATTAGTGTTATTTATCGGGACATCCCCTTGAAGTTTGTATAATTACAGCTTGCACCCCTCTAACTTTCGAAATTACAAAAACCTCTTCTCAATGTTTATATTTCATAACATCCATGCACATAAGTAGCCCCTTGGAGTAAATCTTCAAGGGGGTCTTTTTGTGCTAGATGTTATGAAATCTAAACATTGAGGAAAGGTAATTGTAATTTTGAAAGTTAGAGGGGTGCAAGCTGTAATTATGCAAACTTCGAGGGGAGGTCCCGGTAAATAACACTTAATGATTATTATAAAATCCGAAAAGATTAGCACGGGAGAGAACTAAATTTTTAAGAAGGGGAGTGAGTAGTGATTCATATACGATTTGAGAGGTTTCTCTACGTAGCAATAAAGAAATTAAGCACTTGACAGATGGGCCCCGACACAGCCATATGAAGGATCAGGATGAACGCATATAAAATTGATATCCCTCATAATATGGAGAGAAACCAAGTATTTAATGTAGAGGACTTAGACTCCTTATTACGAGGAGCACAGATCCTTAATCCACCCCGCCTAAGCCGCATTCCTTCCTTCCTCCCTTACCCATCCCAGTCTTTGTCTGATGAGTCACATCATGGGAGTCACCTCGCACCACAGATGGTACTGCTGGTTCAATTGTCTGATAGTGATACATCTTATTCAAAGATATCACTGACTACAAGAGACATAGTTCAAATTGTTACCCACTTCACAACCACAGGTGGGCAAGATACGCTGAGATGTTGATGTAAAGCGAAAATCTCAAAATATTTTTAAATTAAATAAACTTGAGACTGATTTAAATATGTGAGGCTTGTGTCGACTCATCAAACAATAATGGAAGATAATTTAATCTAGGTTTTGTTAAGCACGTGTAAGAGTCCTATAATTGAGCAACGAATTAACGGGAGATAATAATTCCACAAGTGTTAAAGATGAAAAGTCACCCAACACAAGAATTTAAATTTGTGACAAGCAGGGTAATGTTAATTATGAGCAAAGATCTGACATTAAAATCCAAATAAAATGATGAATAGATTATACTGATACGATGCGAGCACGAGTGGGAAGGGTATACCTTCGGGATGTCCAGCTTGAAACCTGGGGGTCAAAGGAGATTTGCATCGGGCTTGAGGATGGGGAAACATCTGATCTGTGGCTGAGAATTGGGGAAACATAAACAAAGGCCGTTGGAGAACTCAATGAGTCTTAGGAGACCAAAGTTGACTCTACAATGGATGGGTGGAGGTGAGGGCAAGGTGGAGACGACATGTGGTGGCCAGAGGAAGCAATAGTGGCGTCGGGAAACATAGGTGGTATTAGCGAAAATGAAGTCATAGACAATTGGGGACTCTGGATCTGACGGGGAAGTAATGATTCTTTCGGAAGGTGGATGAGGATTGGTCATCGGAGTCCACAATTGTAGGTGGTGACGTTGGCGAGGTTGGGCGAGGCGGTATCGGCGGCTGGAATCTCCATGCGAAGCTGCGGTTGTGCATGAGAACAAAGAGGGAAAAGGGTTGGTCAGCTTGGTATTTCAAGAAACAAAGAAGTATTTTTCTCGAATTTTTAACCCAAAGTTGCTTTTTTATTTGGGGAGCCGGTTCTTTAATAGGAGTATAGGATGTAAGATTTAGGTTATGGTAGGAAGGCTTTAAAGAAAATTCTTGTTTTAAGGTAAGATTTCCGATGATAACAAATGAGGATTTCAAGAGATATTCTCCCTTAATATTTCACACCATAAATGAATTCTGAAAATAGAACTTAAATAAAATATTTAATTCTCATTTTCATTTTATCACCTAATTTCATGCTATGTTTTGGGAATTGCTAACAATTCCCCAAAGTTGGTTATTTGTACACCAAAATCACTCCCAATTTCATTCTAAAATCCCCCCTAAAATTACTACCCACACAACACTAAACCGCACACCCACATCCTCTTGTGAATACCCTCGCATGCGACACCGATGATGCCTCTCAAATTTCTTCATCGCCTCCCCTCCTTCCCCAGTGTGATCACCATCAATTCCGCCAATGGATTGGTCTTCGTGACTGGATCAGATTTAATAGTTGTCTGGAGAGTTGGATCTGGAAGGTGTCGTTTCATATTTATCCAGATCGACAATCTGCGAGGGCGAGGGATTGACCGTCATGTCTTACATGATAAGATTCCTGCTTGTGGTTCAAGGGAAGACAAGTATGGTTTTCGTGCAGCCTGAGATGAATGAAGCAAAGGAGTCATTAAGAGAAACGAAACTCCAACGCCGAATCGAGAGGTGGTGGCGTTGATGGCCAATTATACTTGTGGGTTTTGCTTTTGCTTATTTTCTGTACCGGAGGTTTCAGATGGGACAATTGGTATCAAATAGGAACAAGAAGCAGGCTTAGGAAGATGGCTAAGGGGAGGTGTAGATTTTGTAATCGCTATTAGTTGTAGATTTTTTTTATTACTTTATGATTTTAATTAATGCTCATAGATTTTGACAATGAATAAGTTTAATTTTCCTAAAGCTTATATTTTTAAGGCTAGTAGTTACTATGATTTGTTTGTTAGTGATCCTCATATTATGCCAATTTTTTATTTGATTTGATGTCAACAATATTGGGGTGTCTTTCACAATAAAAGAATGCAGCGTCTTTAACAAAAACGTGTTAGTGGTCAAAAGTGCAGTGTCTAACAGTTCCCTATATTGTTTATATTTGCTCAAATGAACACTTAGCCTAATTTAACGAATCATTTATTCAGGGTCTTACTGAATGATCACTCCAATAAATCGTACAAAGTGTGCAATAGATATGCGCTATGCAAACACATCGTCACTTAAAACATGTGCGGACTAAAATAGCCATGTACGAAAAGCATGCACGATACTTATGCAAACGAAAATAAAAATTAAAAATAAAAATAACATGATATGATGCATAGTGCGTCAGATATCTTGTCTGTTGGAGTGGACACCCAACTTCAGATGACACTTGGATCTCCCCGGTAGAGCTTGAGCGACTCGTTCCTTAATAGGTTTTATTTTTATCAATTACTTAATGCCAGTTTTAATCTGTATCCGTGTCTACATTAGGACTTTCGGTAATTATACTGCATTCCACTTAGAGTTGCATCTTAGAGCATATGCACTCTCGACCTACCCCTCCATCACCTCCCCTCTAACTTTGCATTATTATAGATACCTACCCTCTATCTTTGCATTATTATAGATACCTGCCCTCTATTTACAGAGGCTTCTTTTTGTACATGTTAATAATATAAACTCAGAGGAGGGAGGTCTTGATAATTTCAAAAACTAGATGGGAGATCTCCATAATTATGTGAACTCGCATGATATTTTTTTCGTAGTTATTGCTTTATTTTTAATCTTGGAAAAGGTGAAAAGTTTCTGATTTTGATGTTACCTTGTAGGTTTTATTGGAGGATGATATGCCTCCACCTGGCTGTGCGGTTGATGTTGTAAATGATAAACTCTCTGTGTATCTGCAACTCCATGGGACACTTAATCCCGAAGCTGAACGGGAAAAACTCAGAAAAAGAAGGGAGGAGATACAAAAGTGAGTTTCACTAACGTTATCTATGCATATTTTGTATTTTTTTAATTTTCTTTTGAGGTTTGACAGAAAAAGAAAGGGCTGTCACCCTGATTTGATGTTTTCGTGGTAGATATAAGAGACAATTTAAGTGCAGCGACAACAACAACACTCAAAGCTTTTATCCCACTATAGTGGGGTCGGCTATATGGATCCTTTGTCTCAATTGTGTCCTATCTTTAGTCATAATCTCATTAATGCCTAAATACATTGTCTTTCCTTCTAGTTTTATTCCAAGTCTTTATTGGTCTATCCCTCCCCCGTTTAACATGCCTGAAACTCTCACAATGCCTAACAGGTGCCTCTAATGGTCCCCTTTGTACGTGTTTGAACCATCTTAGTCGACCTTCTCGCATCTTCTCTACAATTGGTGTCACTCATGTCTTATCCCCGATACATTCATTCCTAATTTTATCCAGTCTCGTGTGTCCACACATCCGCCTAATCATTCTCATCTCCGTAACTCCCATTTTTGCTCATGTACACAATTCACTGCCCAACACTCAGAACCGTAAAGCATCGTTGATCTAACTGCAGTGTAGTAAAACTTGCCTTTAAGTTTTAATGGCACTTTTCGATCACATAAGATCCCTGACATGCCTCTCCACTTCAACTAACTTGTTGGGATTCTATATGTGATCCCTGACGTGCCTCTCCACTTCAAGTAACATACTTGGATTTTATGTATCACATCTTTATGTGCATCTTCGTCTTTTTTAACTATCAATCCTAGATATTTGCACTCATTATGTGAAATATCTTAATCACCCAACTTAGTAAAGAAGTCATCCGTCCTTCTTGCATTGCTAAATATAAGCTTCATATACTCCATCTTTATCATGCTCAACCTAAAACCATTCTTTTCTAAAATGGCTCGCCGAGATTCAAATTTTGCATTTACACTCTCGCACGTCTCATTGATCAAAACAATATCATCCGCAAACAATAAACACCAATGTATTGTTTGTTGGATATGTATGGTGAGCTCATCTAAGATAATGTAAAGTGACGGGTGCTTAAAGCTGACCCTTGATGTAAGCCAACAACAACAAACAACACTCAAGCCTTTATCATTGTTGATGTAAGCCAACAATGATTGAAAATTTATGTGTTAATTCTCCAGATGTCCTCGCACTCGTCACTAAATTTGTATGCATATCTCTGATTATGTTAATGTATAATACATTTACACCTTTCTTTTCTAAGACTCTTCTTAAGTCCTCTCTTAGAACCCTATCATAAGCCTTCTCAAGGTCGATAAACAACATATGCAAATCTTATTTTCTTTCCGGATAAAAAAATTATATTCCTTTTATGGGTTAGGAGTTGTAAGAGAAAACTATTCATCATTTTCTTGATTGAAAGTGTAAAGAAAAGAAAGGTAAAGAAACATCTATCGGTGATTCGACATTATGTATCATCATACAAAATGTTAAAAAGAAAAGGCCCAAAAGTGGCTCGCTCTATATTTCCTCTTTCTTGTATTTAGTTCCACTTCAAATGTAAATTCTTCATCTTCCTCTGCTTTATATAAAGAGGAGACTCTCTTGTAATATTTATAAATTTTTTTAAACAAATTATTCAATATTTTAAATTCTCACATGATATAAGAGCGAGATTGAGATCAATCGTTCCCCTCTCACATGAATACTGTCGGCTTCACACGAAATCTTTTTAATCTCACGTGAACACTCCCGACCTGACACGAAATCTCTTGCGATCGGTTTCTGCGCTGACGTGTGGTCTGCTCCCATAACCTTGGGACTTAGGGTATTATAAAAATTTTAGTTGATAAATTTTTTTACTCATCACTTCAATTGTTGGAGAAACAAAATCCTCGATATGGAGTTTAATCTATCCTATAATTTCTCTTCTCTTCTAAATTTAAATTCCCAATCAAAAGAAATGTTTCACTTTCTTTCTAATCCCTTTTCTCTCTAAAGTCTCAATCAAAGTGTTAGAGAATCACTAATGCTTAAGTTCAACTTTATATACCATCAAAAAAATTGACTATGATCCATGCAAGCATTGAGCAATTATGAAAACTTGACATCTAAAATTAATTGTGGCATAAATGCATATTGTAAGACTAATGCATCATTATGAGGGGTAGATTATGTAATGCTGGCCCAAGAAAAACTTTGGGATTGGAATCTATTGAAAATAAATTGTGATACTAAAACCTAATTGTTTGAAAATGTAAAATTAGAGTTAGAAGATCAATCAACGAAGCAGTGACACATCAATATGGAAGAGATATGAAGAGAATTTGTAGGCAAAATATAAGTTGATTAGAACATGAATAAAACTTTATATTGAATTTAACACCTCACTCTGTGCTCTCAAGAATTATTTTGTTGAAGGCACTCCTAAGGCTCAAGACTCACCATGCTCAGAAGTTGCGCCTGCATGTGCCTTTGTAACATAAAAGTCGCGCTTAAGTGAGATTTTTGTTGTCAACTTTTTTTCAAAATAAAGAAAAAATGTAAGAACATAATAATTTTTTCATGACTTAGTGTTTGTGAAACATAATCGACCATTAATACTTAGATATGTTGCAAGTGATCACATTGATTATGTTTTTTTAAGTGATAAATGATAGTAATAGATGATTAATGAGTTTTTAAGTGATAAATGATAGTAATAGATGATTAATGAGTAAAATAGATGTAGAATTTGATCAAAAAGATAAACTGATGTTTGATATTGATTATTTTAAATGGACGTGGTTGCATTTTGCCCCCATCAGGTGCGCACCTGCCTCTTGAGCTTTACGTATAGGCTCAAGACCCATTTGCGCCTTGGTGTGCCTGAAGCCTTTAATAATTAAGCTGAAGAAGAATGGTTGAATGGTTACTGATGATGACATTCTTTTAAAATTGTGCTTTCTCTATCCCTTTTATTTCTTTCCCTATTCATTTAAATATTAGTTTCAACAAACAGTATTGCTCTCTGGTGATTACTATTCTAGTTGGTTTCCCTTTAGATCCATCCATTCTTTTTTGATTGCTCGTAAAATGACACTTAGAAGTCAAACTGGCATTATTATCATTTAGTTTATGTATCAAACTTGTTAAGAAATTTATTCCCAATCATATCCTTGCAAATTTGAATATAAAATTTTGAATACTTTTAAAATTAAATATTGGATTTTTTGGATAAGTATTTGATATATTTAAAGGGCCATTTACCGGGACCTCCCCTCTTAACTTTGTTAAATTACTGACAGCACCCCTCTTATTTTTGAAATTACAAAAACTTCCCCTAAAATTTTCATTTCATTACAAAAACCTTCCCTGCAATTTTAATTTCATAACATCCATGCACAAAAACACCCCCCTCATCTAACTAATTATTATTTTAGCAATTACTAGTTTAAACTTCACTTTTAGATTTAGGTTGGAATCATAGGTAAGCTCAGTCTACTTTTTCTTCTCGAGCACGAGACCCATATATGGAGCTTGAGCTCGACTCACGAGCTCAACAAGCTCACATATATGTTCGAGCTCAAAACCTATATATATGGAGCTTGAGCTTGAGTCATGAGATCACAAGTTCGAGTTAAGCTCGAGCTGCTCATGAGTTGTATTATATATTTGTTCATGGACAAGGACATATGAGCTCAAGCTCGGCTCGCAATCAAGCTCACGAGCCAACTCAACTCAACTCGTACCCTTAGTTTGGATGCTGGTCCTAACAGCCCGTCAAATTGGGCCCTAATTGGTTTTGGAATATTGTTATAAGACACTGTAGATACACATTCTCTCCAGTCCCTTAGCTTAATGCAACTACCCTTAGCTTAATGCAACTTATTGTGCTGATTATCTGAAGATTAGTTATAGTTGCGTAATATATTGAGTTTGGTGACAAATTTCTATTTTTGTCTGCACAGGCTGCACACAAATTTGGAACAAATAATGAGCTCCACTGGTTACAAGAAGGCTCCTCAAGCTGTCCAAGATGATGATATCAGAAGGCTAAGTGCATATTTGGAAGAACTCAAACTTGTTGCTGCCGCCGAAAAGGATTTAGACGAAATTAATGCCGATAAATAATTTATATTCATCTCCTAATTTTTTTACTATGGTAATTTTTGGGAAAAATGCCCCTTTGTTGAATGCCATTTTCAATTTTTTGTTGTTGTAATTTTAATTTATAATTTTGAAATTTTGAAATTAATCAATCGACATTTTTCAAAATAATCACAGCTTATTTATGAGTACTAATTCAGTGAGGTATTATGTGATTTGGAAATTTGTTTTCTAGTTTCTTAGGTTGAATAGAAATTTTATGAAAGCAACGTTGCAGAAGACTCTGTTTGGCGCGGTGAGGGCGACTGGTGAAGCAGTGGTGGAACGCAGTAGTGAAATAATCAGTTGTTTTGTGAAGTGGTGATAAAATTTGTGAAATTGTTTGAAAGAATAGCATTTGGAGTGTTATTTTATTTTTTTAAAATTTGATATTATTTAGAAATATATATGAACAAAAAATCAGCACCAATTGAGCAGTGGCGGGGGTGCGTGCGGGAGGTTTTGTCTTCTTCTCGGAAGTTTTTAGTCCTTTAGATGAGCGCTGCTCGCCTGGTCGAGTTAGCTTGCCCCCATGTTTTTGGTCTAAATCTTTCCGGTTTGATTTAGAAAATTCATGAGTACCCCCTCAACCAACCATATTGTTGAACAGTAATATTGAATTTCAGTCAAAATTCCAATTTCAGCACCAATTGATTGGACTAAATTTCAATTCCTACGAGTTGAATCAATTCTTACTACGGTCCGTTCGACTCCTTGGAATTGGGAATTGGGGCAACGGAATTTTTATTCCAGTGTTCGGATATTGGGAATTTCCTCGGAATTTGAATTGTTCCAATTTCATGGAATTCAATTTTGTACTATGACTAATTCTTAGGGGTAAAGACAGATAATTCATGGAATTTAGTTTTTTACTATGACCATCGTTGCCTGATCTCATCGTCGTTCGCCGCCGTCGCCCGATCTCGCCGCCGTCGTCCGATCTCGCTGCCGCCGCCTGATCTCGCCGACGCAGCCCGATCTCATCGCCGTCGCCCGATCTCACCGCCGCCTCCCTATCTCGCCACCGCTCACTTCTGCCGCCCGATACCGTCGCCGCCACTCGATCTCGCCGCCGACGACCAATCTTACCTCCGCCGCCCGATCTCGTCGTCGCCGCCGCCCGATCTCGTCGCCGCCGCCGCCCGATCTCGTCGCAGCGACCCGATCTAGTCGCCACTGTCCGATCTCGCTGCAGCCGCCCAATCTCGCCGCCTCCACTGCCCGATCTCGTCGTCGTCGTCCGATCTCGCCATCGTCGCCCTATCTCGCCATCGTCGACCAATCTCATCGCCGTCACCCGATCTCGTCATCACCGCCCGATCTCGCCGTCATTGGCCGATCATAATTAATTGTTGGTACACTATTTGAAGTTAATTTTTCTGGTGTTGTGTTTTTTTTTTTACAACTTCTATATTTTCTTATAGAATGTAAATGAATAATTCCCTCCATCACTTGGTTTTATTGCAATAACTTCGATCGTCCCGAGTGACACAAGACTTCAACTTCAAATTGTCATGTCGTCCGATCCTGCAGACATGAGAAAAAAAAGAAATTCTAAACCAATTCCAATTCTAGAAATCCATCCTGCAGTCGAACAACTGCATTGGAATTCAGATCAATTCCAATTCTCATAGGAATTGAAATTAGATAAATTCACACTGAAATGACCCTCCTCAACCACAATAGTAAAAGCGACTATTGGACACATTAGAAGATGATATCTGATGCAACAAAACATTATTTAGACACACATAATTGTGAGAGCTCAAGAGTTGATAAAGAATAATGCATAGAACAAGATCAAGCTATGTCTGATGCATAGGAGGGGCTTTTATTGCTGAAGAAACTATTGAGTCGTTTTATTGGGCTTTTGAGTTTTTATTGAAGTGTATTGGTAGCAAGGAACCAATAACTATTTTTACATATCAAGATCAAGCTATGTCTGCTGTTATTGAGCGAGTATTCACGAAGACTCGACATTGATTGTTTCAATGACATATCTGCAAAAAAGGCCTTTCTAAAGTTCCTAACTTCAACCATAACAGTGGCATTCGTCGATTTTTCTACAGATGCATATCAAAGTGTGATGGGGAAACTGAATTTGACAGAAATTGGTATGAGAAGCTAATGAAAGAAAATTTACAAGATAATAAATGGTTGAATGATTTGCACAATGTCAAGAGGAAGTGGTCTATGACTTTTAATAAAAATGTGCTTGACCTTGATATTTTACCAACCTAAAGAAGTGAATCTGATAATAACGACTGTAATTTCAATTTGGATTACAATTTCAATTTGGACTGTAAATCACAATTTTTGAATGTTTTCTTCCTTGAATGTCATTAGAACTATGATTAAATGGACTGTAAATAGAGAAAAATGCATTGTAATCATACAATTTTTTTTTCAATTTGAACTGTAAATAGAACTATGATAACTAGAATAGTTTATTAATTATATGGACTGTAAATAGAACTATGATTACGACTGTTTTTTGTCCTGCAGCCATAATCATACAAAAAATTGGAGTTCAAAATAGAGAAGAAAGTTTTGTAAAAATATTGTACATAAATTAGAACTATAAATAGTACAGAAGTTACAACTGGAATAAAATAACATAAATCCAAAAATATTTTAATTAGATAATATTTTATAGTTCGAAAACAAAGAATTTTAAATACTACTATAATTATAATAGGAATGACAAAAAAGAACTGTAAGGGTCTTTGAATTGTAAGAAAACTAGAATAACGACTGCATATCTTTATACATTTTGAATTGCAACTTGAACTTCAATTACGACTATAAATATTATGAAAATTATTTGGTTTTTTGAACTGTAAAGATAACTTGAATAACGACTGAAATTTCAATTTGAACTCTGTTTATCTTTATACAATGTTGACTGCAATTTCAACTCAATTTACAACTGTAAACACTACATACATTAACAAACTCAGAACTACATCTAATTTGCACAGGCTTTTACACAAGATTGTGAAAATAAACAGTGGTTAAAAATGAAATTTCTTAAAAATGCAAGAAAAAGAATAACTTACATCTCGAAGATTTCACCAAACAACTTTCATTTGAAGTGAAACATAAACCCTAAATTTGAGTGTATTGGGTTTAAGATTTTCTACCTTCTTAATATATGATCGAAAACGGTTTCGTTTGGAGCTCGAACGCAGTAATGACGAACGAAACCGCCCTGGATCGCAATAACGACAACGAGAGAAATTAGACGAGAAGGTGGCTCTAGGTTTTCGTGGAACGTTTGAGCAATGAAGAGGCGCGAGAACGGTTCCGATCGGAAATGTCTTTAACGCCCAGGATCGCAGAAACTGCGATTGGAGAAAGAAACGAGGTGCAGCTAGGTTTTCTCAGGTTTTTGTTGTGCGTTTCCGAAATGAAGAGGCGCGAAAATGAAAAAAATAGGACAAAGGTCTTTCTTTAATTATGTAGGGAAGGAGGTATTTATTTATGGACCATAAGATGGTACACCACATGTACACAAAATTTTCTCATGTAATGAATTTGCTCCGGCGCTGGTGATAGGGTCCTGAAAATCTTGTGCGAGAAGATATAGGCTCTGTTTGGGACAACTTATGATGATGAATACGCCGCTAATTGAAAATTGATGTTTGTATAGAGATTTTATAAAATCAATGATGAATAAGCAGTCGACTGTTTGGATAGTTTGGTCATAAGTGCTTATCTAAATTTCTCAATTATTCATAAGGGCATGTTTGGATGTGTTTTTTTCGAAAGTGCACGATTTTTCGCTCGGACGTGTTTTTTCGCCCGTCAAGATTTTTTTCGTCCGATCAAGATTGTTTTCGCCCAAGCTCGATTTTTTTTCACCTAGACGTGATTTTTTTCGCCCGGGCGCGATTTGTTCGCTCGGGCGTGATTTTTTCGCCAGGTCGCGTTTTTTCGCTCGATCACGTTTTTTCGCTCGCCCGATTTTATTCAACCGAGCGCATTTTTTTTCCCGCTGCGCGCGATTTTTTCGCACAACCCCGATTTTTTCGCCCGGGCGTGTTTTTTCGCTCCATCGCGTTTTTTTCTCTCGAGCGCGTTTTTTTTCCGCCCGATCGCGGTTTTTTTTGCCAGGGCGCGATTTTTTCAACCGACCGCGTTTTTGTCCCGGACTCAATTTTTTCTCACAGACGCGATTTTTTCCCCAACACAATTTTTTCACCCTGATGCAATTTTTTCGCCTGGACAAAAAAGAAAAAAAACTCCCGGATGAAATAATCATGCCCGGGTGAAAAAAAACACCCCCGGGCAAAAAAACGCGTCCGAGAGAAAAAATGTCTTCTCGTCGCGACTGGGCGAAAAAATCGCGACTGGGCGAAAAAATCGCTTTCGGGCGGAAAAATCGCTTCCGGGCGGAAAAATTGTTTCCGGGCGGAAAAATCGCTTCCCGGCGGAAAAATCGCGCCCGGGCGGAAAAATCGCGTCCGGGCGGAAAAATCGCGCCCGGGACGGAAAATTCGCGCCCGGGACGGAAAATTCGCGCCCGGGCGGAAAAATCGCGCCCGGGCGGAAAAATCGCGCCCGGGCGGAAAAATCGCGCACGGGCGGAAAAATCGCGCCCGGGACGGAAAAATCGCGCCCGGGCGGAAAAATCGCGCCCGGGCGGAAAAATCGCGCCCGGGACGGAAAAATCGCGCCCGGGCGGAAAATTCGCGCCCGGGCGGAAAATTCGCGCCCGGGCGGAAAATTCGCGCCCGGGACGAAAATTCGCGCCCGGGACGGAAAATTCGCGCCCGATTCGCGCCCGGGCGGAAAATTCGCGCCCGGGCGGAAAATTCGCGCCCGGGGCGGAAAATGCGCGCCCCGGCGGAAAATGCGCGCCCGGGCGGAAAATGCGCGCCCGGGGCGGAAAATTCGCGCCCGGGACGAAAATTCGCGCCCGGGACGGAAAAATTCGCGCCCGGGAGGAAAAATCGCGCCCGGGCGGAAAAATCGCGCCCGGGACGGAAAAATCGCACCCGGGACGGAAAAATCGCGCCCGGGCGGAAAATGCGCGCCCGGGCGGAAAATTCGCGCCCGGGCGAAAAATTCACGTCCGGGCGAAAAATCAACTTTGAGTTTTCTTAAGAGATAAGCGCTTATGAGAATCCATAAGCTGGACTTGGATAGCTTATGAAAAATCGGATTATCATCAATTTTAAAATAAGTTAATTTCTATAAGCTGCACAAACAAACACCTGAAAAACAGCTTTTCCGTTTTGAATAGAGATTATTCATCATCAAAAGCTGTCCCAAACAGAGCCATAATCGTGATTTGAATCAGTGGCGGATCCAAAAAATTAATAATGTGGGTGCACAAATTGATAATGGAGGTGCACATAAATTTTTTTTGAATGCGTCACTGGGTTCTAAAAATTTTAATATGAGAGACCAGACATCAACTTCCTTAAAAAATATAGATCGTTTTAATCTTATCAGAGTCGTTTCTCCCTCACATGACCACCGTTTTTGACGTATAAGTAGTCAAAATTTATTGTCTCGACGAGAGGAATCCAAATACACTAACTATTTTGAAAAATAATGTGGGTGTCATTGTCCCTCGTGCCCCCTCTTGATCCGCCCCTAATTTGAATAGTGTAGATTTTTTTGAACCGTAGTACAATTATTTTTCAATACTATCATATTTAAGAAATACAGTCATATATTTTAGCGAAGAATCTACACCGTTGAAGTCACAGATCATATATTTACTTCCTCATGAGCAAAAATAGATATGTTATACATACAAAATTATTTCTCCCTTGAAAATAGTGTTAAGTATTTGGATTGTGGGTAAAGGAAGTCAGCTAAGACAGGAAGGCATGATTTTATAAGCTTTTTGAGGTGTAGATAGTCGATTTCGGGTTGCGGATAAGAATGACCTAAGAATGAGAAATTTGTTGGTACGTATACAGAATCCGGTCATAAGATCGTGAAATCAGCTGTGTTTGATCACTTTTCAATACAATCATATTAGAGAAAATAGAATTATATTTTTAACAGAAGATCTGATCCGTTGAAATCATGCATTATACGGCCAAATTTGTTCGCGCACGAAACATTAATAGACACTAACAAATTTTACCGTGAGAATATACATCCCGCCATTAATTAATGCCCTTTCCGAGATCCGGCGGCGCATCTCATGGAAAAAGTGGCCAAAGTCTCGCCGTTCCGGCTCACCTCCCTCCTCCGCCTCGAGAAAAACCCTACCCTCGCCCTCCGCCTCTTCCTCCGCCCCAACGCCCCGCCCTCACCGCAGCACTTCCGGCACAGCGCTCAATCCTACGACATCATCATCTGCAAGCTCGCTGAAGCACGCATGTTCATCCAGATGGAGCAAATTCTCGATCAAATGGCGAACCAGACTCGTTTCACCCCCAAAGAAGCCCTCTTTTGCCGTATTATCTCTTCCTACGGCCGCGCTCGCTTGCCGGACGCCTCCCTCCGCACTTTCCACAGGATCCCCTCCTTCCTCTGCCGCCGGACAATTAGATCCTTCAACACTCTCCTCCACGCCCTCCTCCGCTCCGACGAGATCGACAAACTCCAAAATCTCAGCCGCGAGCTCACGACGGCGGAATTCTCGCCGGACGCCTGCACCTATAACATTCTCATCAGAGCCGTCGCAGCTTCTGGGTCCATCCACGGCGCACGCGAACTGTTCGACGAAATGCTCAGTGAAGGAATCCAGCCCACCGCCGCCACTTTCGGGACCCTCGTTTCCGCCCTCGCCATGGCCTCGCAGCAAGACGCTGCCTTTCTTCTCAAAGAGCAGATGCTCAGACTGTATAATGTAAAACCAAACTTGCAGATATACACATCGCTGATAAAGGCGCTCTGCAAGGACGGCGAGCTCGACCGCGCTCATGGATTGAAGGAGGAAATGGATTCAGACCCGGAGATAGGCGTTGACGCCGCCGTGTATACCACATTGATCCCCGGGTTTTTCCGGGCCGGGAGGAAGGCAGAGGTGGTGCGGTTGCTGGAGGAAATGAAGGAGAAAGGAGTGAATCCCAACACGGCGACATACAACGCTATAATCGCCGGGTTCTGCGCGGCGGCGGAGTTTGAGGCAGCGTTGGAGGCGTTGAGGGAGATGAGTCGGAGAGGCTGCGAGCCGGATTTGATCAGCTACAACACCATCGTGGTGGGGATGTGCAGGGCGGGGCGGTGGAGGGATGCGCGCGAGCTGTTCGAGGATATGCCGAGGCGGGGCTGCCGGGCTGATGTGGTGACGTACCGTGCGATTGCTGACGGGATGTGTGCGGCGGGGGAGGTGCGGGAGCTGACGCCGTTGCTGGAGGAGATGGTGTTCAATGGATACCGGCCGGCGGAGATGAGTTTTAGGAAATTGGTGGAGGGAGTTTTGGAGGAAGGTGGGAGTTTCGGCGTGCTGGAGCTGATGGATTCCTTGAGTGGTGCAGCCGCAACCACCCATACTCGAACGTGATGCTTGATTCATGGGATCAAGATTTTGGCTACTTGGGGCCTCAAATGGAGGTCTATTTTATGGTGTGGATGCATTCTCACTTGATCTAATTGCGCATAATTTTTTGATTAAATGAAAAAATATAAAATGATGAGATTAGTGAACCCGCTGGATCAGCCATGAATAGATCTAGACCGTTTCACCCCAAATGGAAAGGATCCTACTCACATTGATGCGGGGGAGGCGCATAGGATACTGAGGGTCTGCGTGAATGAACATGATGGTTATGAATCTATCTTTCGTGAATTTCTTACCTCACTTAAGAAACTCCACCCCTCCTGCTCTTCTCGAAGGCTATAAAAGGGGCTCTAAGATCTGACTTAAAAAAATCTTAAAAGATCATATCTTATAACATTCCAAGATCTCCTTCTCATTCCAAGATCCGAAGCACTCGGATTGCCACGATAAATCTTAGAATAAAACATCTTTGCAAACAAAAGGTTATGTCTTATAACATAATGTCTACTTTAAAAAAAAAGCTGGGTAAAATATCCCAATAGATCTTTTAATTTTCATTTTCTTCAAATGTGTTGCTTAATTTTAGATTTGATTTCAAGTAGATCATTTAACTTTTCATTTGTTTTAAATTAGTATATTAATTTTATATTTTATTTCAAATAAATTCATAAATCACAATTATTCAGATTAGTAGTGTTGTAGATAGCTCAAAGCTCCCGATAGACTGTACTAAATTGAATCACCTTACCCTGAGAGTGGTTGAGCGCTCAAACAGTCACAAAAAATAGAAAACTGGAAAATGAATTTTTTTAACGTGAAAAATCCGTTAATTATGTGAAAAATCACGTGACCGAATATGTACAGGCCAAACCTCAACTGTTTGATGGCTGTTGTACATGGCTTTTTGAAGAACTTGAGGGTGATAGACCGCCTCTCGTTACAATTGTTGAGAGTGAGAGAGAATGAGTACTGGGCTTAAAAGGTGACAAATCACCTTTCACATAGCTAATTCTTTTTCCTGCTATAATGAGGTGCTTACGCTCTTGACGCTTTTTTGACTTTAGCTTGGAGGCGGGAGTAGCTTGTTGCATTTGTTCTGATGTATGGGCTTGGAAACTCAGGTGGCGTGCTTATCGCGTCTTATCCTCTGTAGTTTGTCTCCTATTGAGCTTAGAGGAGTCAGGAGTGGTTGACTTGTCGCCGAATGGTAAGCTTGTTGCTGGGTTGAGGGGCGCTGGGTATGCTGAGCGTTCTGCACGTCTGACTGCCGTTAAGTGGTCCTTGACGGGCTCTGACGCTGGTCTTGGCAACTGCTGGCGGTGCGGGACACATAAACTTCAGGAGCTCTGATGGGCTTGGTCCGTTCACTTTGAGGAAGCCCGCGATTGGCTCGATCGCCATACGGGCAACTGATGGGTGAAGGCAGTTGTTGGACTTCTTGCGATCTACAAAGTGCTTGATGTATCTTGTCGGAGGTTTCGACGGACTAGACAGTCTCCGACTAACCAGACGAAGCGCTGACATGAGCGATCTGGAGAATGGAGAGCATAACGACCACTTCGAACGGTTTTGAGAGCAGAGCGCACAGAGACGCGTGCAAGGAAGAGTCGCGCGCAAGAGCGCGCAAGGAGATGACGCGCGCAAGAAGGAGGCGCGCGCAAGAGCGCGGAAGGAGGAGGCGCGCGCAAGAAGGAGGCGCCCACAAGGAGGAGGCGTGCGAGATTTCAATTTCAAATTGAAGATAAGTTTCAATGAAACTATTAATGAGATTATTTCGATTAGTTTGAATTTCATCCATAGAATAATAGTAGCATAAAGTGCCACTATTATTATTTTTAAAAAAAAGCTAAAAAAAGATCGCGCATTGCGCAAGGAGGAGACGCGCGCAAGTGCGCAAGGAAGAGAAAGGAAGAGAGAGAGAAAGTCGTAGGAGGAGGAAAGAGAGAATATGTAGGAGGATTTTTCGACCGAGAAGAGAGTTCAAATGAAGGCGAATGAGGGTCTATTTATAGATTCCAAAAGGGCAAGCCGATAATTTTTCCTAATAACTACCAGATGGATAAATAGTAACGCTCCGTTTAGAGCACACAGATTACCAGTTTTGCGCAAATGACGAAACATCCACTGAGCGGTTTTAACCTCTAACGGAAAACAACTGCTCTTACCGCGAGGGGAGGGGCGGTCCGGCGATGCCGACGACTTAGCGAGGTTGGCGGTCGGGCAAGGCCGCCAGCCAGCGGGAAGGCGGACCCCCGCCGGAAGGCGGGGCAGGGAGGCCATGTTGTCGCCTGCCCTAGGCGGGAACGGAGCCCAGACCTAGGCGACCGCCCAGGTTTGGGCAGTTAGAGGGGCGGGCGACCATGTGGCTACTCTCTCCTGACAGGAAGCGGCCGCCTCGACTTGGGCAGCCAAGTGGCCTCCCAGATCAGGGCGGCCAGAGGGGCATGCAGCCACGTGGTTGCCCGCTCTTGACGGGAAGTAGCCGCCCTTACCTGGGCGACCAGAGGCGGGGCGGGCGCTTGCCCTATGCAGGACTCGGCCGCCCATATTTGGGAAGCCAGAGGGGCGGGCGGCCATGTGGCCACCCGCTCTTGCGGGGAAACGGGCGCCCACTTCCTGGCGGCCGGAGAGTGGGGAGGCCGCGTGTTGGGGCACGCGACAGGGAAACGCACCAAGGCGCACAGCTAAGGCCGCATGCGGTTCGGGGCGTGCACGGACGAGCATGGCGAGACGGGGCCAAGTCAACATGTGATGCCTGCGACCCTAGTGGTCGTGTGTGGTCTCACGGGCTTGGCCGAGCTGGCCCAGGGGAACCCCATCAAGTAGGTAAAGAAGATATTGACAGATTTGTGATAAAGTGAAAAACACTCTGTGATAAAACTTTCCATTCTCTAACTACAATAAAAAATGTGTTCTTCCCGCTGCTCATAAACTCCAGCACACACAAAAAAATGAGCGACAAACGTAGTATAACACTTTGGGTCATCGTGCCGGGACAATGTCGTTGCCGAAATAATATCACGCGAAGATACTGTTGCTGTTGGGCGTAGGGGCGGAATCCCGTGCCTCTCAGTGTTATATAATTATTATTTTGCTAAAAAGGTAATAATATGTAATAACATATGTTACGACTAGGGCTGAGCATATTATTCAAAGCTCGAAAGTTGCTCGAAAATCGCTCGAAAATTGAGCCGAATCTGAATCGATTAAAATTGTTTCGACTTAATTTGAGTCTATCCAATTTGACTAGAATCTGATTTCGAGTCGATTTCGAGCCAGCCCTGAATCGCTCGAAATATAATTTGAATCAACTCGATTTAATTAAAAATATTATGTATTTATTAATATATTTTTATTTTAGAATTAAAAATAATCAAATTTAAATATACATAAAAAGAATGAAGGCTTTAAGTATTTCATTTGTTAAATTTATAGTTTGTCAAATTTAATTTTGAGGCAATTAGGAATAAAGAGGAAAATTGCTGAATTTCGAGCAGACTCGAAATCGAAATCGAAATCGATTTCGAGTCGATTTTGAGCCGAATTCGAGTCGAAAATTTCGATTTCGAATCGAGCCAAAAACAACACTCGAACTGGAGTGGAAATCAGCCCGGTAGAGCAATCCATGGAGCGATTCACAGTTCAGTCACGGTCGACTGAAGCAAATAAAAAACAGAACATGTTCTTCCATTTCTACGCTCCAATAGAGCGATCCATGGCTGAGATACATCTTTGACCTCCAAGACCGACCCCTTGTCTCCCTTCCTAAACCCGTCGATTCCGGCAGTTGGCACCGGGAATCCGCTCTTCTTCCGGCCGCCGCCGATTCCGGACCTTCTTCGCTTTTTATGGGCGCGTCGATGATCTGATGTTCCTTCTTCTTTGCCCGCAATTGGGAAGGGAATCTCGACTATGGGCTGCTTCGCGTCTACTCCGAGCAAGGGTGAAGGTGATTTCACATTTCCATTTTCTTTCTTTATGCTGCCCATGTTTTTTTTTTATTCAGATCTTCTTCTGGTTATTGAAAACTTCTGTTGAATTCGTGCATTAGAGGTTGCGGTGGATCTTCAGCTTTCTGAAAAACCTTTTTTAGTTTGATTTCTCAGCTTTCTCTATCGTTATGATTTTCAATGTCTGTTACCGCCCGGGCCTGGCAGCAGGGCTTCTCCCCGCACCAGGGTCAGGCGGCAGGGCTCTTCCCCGCTCCCGAACAGGCTTTTCCCCCCTCGGGTAACAGGGCGCCGCGGCCCACACTACCCAACCCCGACCTCCTTGATAAGAGGACTTAAACATGTCTTCCAACATCAACTGAGCTGCGGCTTATACTGGGCCCGGAGAGGGGTTGGGGTGTGTGGGCCGCGGCCGTGTTAGGGGTGGGGGGAAAAGCCCGTTCGGGAGCAGGGAAGAGCCCTGCCGCCCGACCCTGGTGCGGGGAGAAGCCCTGCTGCCAGGCCCGGCCGGTAACAATGTCCTGCCTATTCAAGACTGAAGGATTGACTTCCTGGTCATCTCGACTCCTTTAATATGTCTGACATACTTTCCTGATTTTTTCCTCTCAAATAGCTTAGCTGTTAACGTTGATCACTGGCACTTAATGTTATAATGGAGGAGTATGATGATGATAATGCTCTAATGGAGGAATATTATCCTGAAATAACTTATGTTTTCTCATTGTTTGCTACTTTGTTATTGTGTTCTGTATTTTGCTGCATGTTAAATTGTTTGTTTGTTTGTTCGTCCAATCAATTAAGAAACTGGAGGAACTGGGTAGATAGATAAGATGCAGTGGGTTTGTAAGATGGAACAAAATGCTTTGATACCAATTCGATGGTTCGGTAGGAGGAGAACTCTGGAGAGGAAACTCAATTCAGCAATTATGGAGGAGATAAAGGGAACACACACAAGTTTAATTCATTCCAAATTATTCAAATGAAAAGATTCTCAAAGATGTCGAAATAGTGGCAGAGGAAGAAGATGAACATAAACACAAACTTAATTCTATTCATATATCTGATGTCGAAATAAAGGCAGAGGAAGAAGATGAATAGAAACACAATCGACTCCTTTGAACACTTTCTCTGAAATGTCCCACGCTTCTTTTAAATTTGTCGCGTCAACAATCTTCTCAAAGCTTGGCTCGTGTGTTGCTTGATATTACAGGTAGAGAGCGGTTTTATCCTTCGCTCACTTCTCTCTCAACAAGTCAACGTCTTTCGTTGGTTTGCCGTCATGCCCATGATATATGCTGCTTCGTTGAACCCTATCTCAACGATTTCCTGCGCATCTTGTGCGCCTAGCAATACCTGCATCTGGGTACTCCAATTGTCGTAATTGAACTTCGTAAGTCGTTGTAGGGGGATTAGCCCCAATGATGAACTTCCGGAACTCGCCATTAGCTTTGGTACCAATTTAATGGTTCGGAAGGAGGAGAACTCTAGAGAGGAAACTCAATTCAGCAATTACGAGGAGAAGATAAATGGAACAGAGACAATTTTAATTCATTTCAAACTATCCAAACGAAAGCAAACTCAGAGATGTCAAAACAGATGTAGAGGAAGAAGATAAACAGGAATACGCAAACTTAATTCAATTCATACATCCGATTCATCACATATGTTTTTTTTTCGTCCCACAATTCACAGCATATGCGGGGCATATAACGTCCTCTAGATCCACGGTTACACACGTAAAACAGTTAACAAACTAATTTAAGGTTACTTCAACTTCCACTATGGAAGTCATACACGTTTCCACCATTTATGACCACTTCCCACATAACTCAAAATGAACACACCATCCAATTGGCGCTCGGCTATTGGTTACACTATATGATCGACGATTGATACTCACTATTTGATTGGTGATCGCCGATCGGTTACACATTGTCCGATCACCGATCAGTTACATCCTATCTGATCCGCGTTTTCTAATCGGTTACCTGTACTTTTGAGTTTATCCACAAATGTAGCCAAACACAAGAATTGTAAATAATCTTTCTTACATACACCACTTTTAATTGGGTGTGACATAAATGAGAGAACATATAAACCTTACATAACTTGATCAGTGATGTTCAATTGTTTGCATATGGTAGGTTTTCACCTCAGGAAACACTCAACGAAATGCACAAAACAAAAGGATTCATTTATGTCACAATACAATGCAATGTGAAAGGGGTCATTGCTTCAATGCTCAAAGTTTAATAGATAAAGCACATGTGGACTAGCTTTCCATGTGAAATCCGTGTGAAGGAGGCACTGCTTCTATGTTCGAAGTGTAAACAATGAACATGTATAATTTTCCAGCAATTTAATTATACATGGGATGTCCTTACTATTATAAAGAGAGTTAGTTCATGAATAGTGACCATGTATATGTTATGGGTTCGCCGTAGAACGTCGGTAGAGTTTCCGAAGGATGACCAAAAAAGGGGATAAAAAGGTGGAGGATATTATATGGTGCCGGAACCGCATCTACCTAAACGGGGTGTGCTACGAGGGATAAAGAGAGAACTATCACAATCTCATACAAGATAAGGAAATATATTTACTTCTTGGATGTCTTGATTGCACACAACACTTGCCTTTAAATAGATTACAAGACCCCTAATGACAACCGGTAACTCTTTACTATTAACAACATCTTAATGACTCGAGAAATTGAAGAAAAGATAACTGGACGCGGAAGCCCCAATCAACAACTAGACTCAATACATATTGTTAGATATATTGTCCCATATCTTGTAACAAAATGTATGGTTTCCTCCTCTTTATATATACCCCCCCTCGGATCTCTATTGAAGGTACCTAGTATTCCAATCACGTCTAACATGGTATCAGAGCGATAGGGCATCCTCGCCTCTCTCTCGCTCGCTCGTTCCGTCTCTCGTTGCTTACGCTCGTTTCCACAAGCTTCCCGCAATTCTTGCAACTCGTTGCTCCTGCCTGTTCCGCTCGTCGATCTACTCGCCCGCCAGCGTCAGCGCTCTCGCGCGCCTCTGCGTGCATCCCACGACCTAGACGGGGGCGTGCCTCTGTGATGCTGCCTGTCGTCGATCCCTGAAACTTTATGCCTACTTTCTCTGATAAACCAAGATGCGCCCGACTGACGCTGCTTTCTACTCCCTGTGACGTCGATGGTTCCTCCTTCCCGTACAACAACCGTTCTCAAACATCGGTCTTCCGATCTAGTTCATATATGCCTGTATGCGACAAATCTTTCATTTGATGCCTCTGTCGTCTGATTGTATACAACTTCTTTCTGTCGTCTTGGTGCTTTATAACTAGATCATTTCTTCAGTTAGGAGCATCACTCTGACCTCCTCAGGGGATTCCAGCAGTACATTTCCTCCTAATGCGAGGCTTGCTACTACTATCATTACCTCCTCCAACTTCCAATTGTGGAAAAATGGGGTTACTATGTACCTATCGGGCATCCGACGTATGCACCGCCTTACTCGACTCCCAATTCATGATGTGGGCAGTACAAAATATGATGATTGGTATAGTGATGATTGCTGCATTTTTGTTCTCTTGAGCTCCATGGACCCATCCGTTCAGCAAATGTGCAAGAACTGTGACAACACTAATGAACTATGTGATATCTTACATATGATCTTCTCTCAGGCGAAAAACCTCACTCGTCTTGGTGAACTCTTCCCCAAGATGATTGAACTGAGACAAGGGGTCATCGAGTACTTCGCAGAATGGAAGGTTCTTGTTGATGAGATATTGGATCTTTGGGAGACCCCCTCTACTAGGAAGGAGCATCAGGATCAACGTGAGCACCTTGTACTTCTTTGAATTGTGAATGGCCTGAATCCAAACTTCTCGACAACAAAGACTGAAATGCTTGCGAGTCCTTCTACCCTGCAAACTGCTAGTGTGTACCATCGTTTAACCAAAGCTTGTTCAACCAGTACCATCGTTTAACCAAATGCTTGCTAGTGCCTGATCTTTGATGAAGTGACGATCCACCTCAACATGCTTGGTCCTATCATGCTGAACTGGGTTGTGCGCTATGCTGATGGCAGCTTTGTTGTCACAGTACAAGGATATGGGAGCTTCCTCCTTAAGACCGAGATCTTGCAATAAGATGCTCAACCAAAGGCCTTCACAGAGACCCTGAGACATCGAACGGTACTCAGCTTCAGCACTGGATCTAGCCACCACACTTTGTTTCTTGCTACGCCATGTAACCAAGTTTCCTCCAATGAAGGTGCAATAACCTGTTGTAGATTTTCGGTCATCATGACATCCAACCCAATATGCGTCGGTGAAGACCTTGATCCGCAGATGTTTGTTCTTCGAGAACATCAGCCCCTGTCCTGGTGACTTCTTTAAATACCGGAGAACACGATAGGCAGCCTCCTGGTGTCTGACCCTTGGGGCATGCATGTACCTACTCAGGATCCCAACAACATATGTAATGTCAGGACGAGTATGTGAGAGGTATAAGAGCTTTCCTACCAACCTCTGATAACTAGGAGCATCTGTACGATCACCATTGCTGTCCTGATCAATCTTATGGTTCTCCTCCATAGGTGTGTTAGCAGGGGCACACCCAAGCATGCCAGTCTCTGTCAGCAGGTCCAACACATACTTGCGTTGGAAGATAAAGATACCCTTGTCAGAACGAGTCACCTCAATTCCTAGGAAGTAGCATAGCCTTCCCAGGTCCTTTACTTCGAACTCGGCTGAGAGAAGTCCCTTCAACTTTGAAATTTCATCTGTATCATTTCCGGTGATCACGATGTCGTCATCATAGACAGTTAGCACAACAATTTTCCCTTCATTCTTCTTGACAAACAATGTATGATCAGAGTGTCCATGCTTGTAGCCAAACTTGATCATGGCCTTGTGGAATCTGCCAAACCATGCCCTCGGAGACTGCTATTGCCCATACAAGGACTTCCATAACCGACAGACAAACCTCTCTTGCCCCTTCTTCACAAAACCTGGGGGGAAAGACATGTATTTTTAATGTCCAGTTGATGAAGTTCCCAATCTAAGATCGCAGCACAAGATATGATCACACGGATAGAGTCCATCTTTGCTACAGGAGCGAAGGTCTCTTGGTAATCAACCCCCTGAGTCTGAGTGTAACCACGAGCAACCAACCTAGCTTTATATCGCTCAACTTTCCCATCCTGATTCTGCTTAACTGAGAAAACCCATCTTGAACCAATGGGTTTCTTGCCAGGAGGGAGAGAGGTGACATCCCAAGTGTGGTTCTTCTCCAAAGCTGACATTTCTTCCTTCATTGCTTGAGCCCATACTGGGATGCAAAGTGCCTCCTGCCATGTCTTAGGGATAGAGATCTCGGACAAGGAAGATATAAATGACTGATGAGGCTTAGAGAGATGATCATAAGCAACATGATTAGAAATGGGATGTTCAGTACACCGGGCCTTACCACGTAGTCGAGCAATGGGAACATGTAAATCAGCATCAGGATCTGAGTCTGAAGACAGCATTGGCAGCAGCGGGGCGACAGTGGGCTGTTTACCTGGTTTTCGACGATGATATACATGAGGTAAAGGAGCGATGAGTGAAGGATGATGAGAGGGAGATGTATGAGGAATATCTGTAGTGGATGTCATAGTGGAAGGTGTATGAGGGATATCTGTAGTGGAAGTAGGAGGAATAAAAGTGAGAGGAACAGTACCAATGACAGGAAGAGGAACAGTATCAATGGCCTCATCCTCTTTCTCCCCCTGACGACAAGGAGTCAAATCAAGGTAATATGATTCGTCCTCGCGGAACGTCACGTCCATGGTACAGAAAGTACGTCTGGTTGGGGGGTGATAACACCTGTACCCCCTTTGTGGTGGTAGAATAACCAAGAAAGACACATCGGATAGCTCGAGGATCGAGCTTATCACGAAGTGGTTGGTGAACATGAACAAAACAAACACACCCAAATATACGAGGAGGAAGAGATGAAGTATGAACAATAGTCTTAGAAGCAAGACGAGCCAGAGGTGTAGCATAATCAAGAACCCGCGAGGGGAGAAGGTTGATAAGATGAGTAGCCGTCATGATGGCATCACCCCAATAGGATTTCGGAAGGTGCATGGTGGTGAGAAGGAAACGGGCAACATCAAGGAGATGCCTGTTTTTTCGTTCTGCCACACCATTTTGGGTGGAAGTGTAAACGCACGTGGTTTGGTGGATAATGTCATTGTTCGAGAGGTTGGCCCCAAACACACCACGATCATCATATTCGCCCTCATTGTCACTACGAAGGACATGAATGGTTTCGTTGAACTGAGTTTGTATCATCTTATGAAAGGTTTGAAAGACAGAGGCGACATCACCCTTTTTTTAAAAGATAAACCCAAGTAGTACGGGAAAAACAATCAATAAACGTAACAAACCATCTATATCCAGTCAATGAAACAACTGGAAAAGGTCCCCAGACATCTGAATGTATAACAAAAAAAGGAACACTACTAGGAGAAGATAAGTGTGATGATGAATGACGAACATGTTTAAACATTTCACAAACATAACATTTAAAACTAGAAACAAACTGAGATAAAGTAGGAAAAAGTTCCTGAAGATAAACAGGAGACGGGTGACCAAGACGCAAGTGCCAGCGTCGAGCGTCAGCAGTAGTAACAACAGAAGAGGACAGAGCAAAGGATGATGGTGTAGCATCCAGGTAGTACAGACCACCGCGGTTCCTACCACTGCCAAGTATCAGCTTCGTACCAAGTTCCTGAAAAATACAAGAATCAGAGAAAAAAGTTACAGAACAGTTAAGAGATTTAGTAAGATTGCTAATAGAAAGTAAACTGCGGAGAAAAGATGGGACATGCAAAACAGAAGTGAGAGGAAGCGAAGAAGAGCAGGCGAAATTGCCCTTGCCAGCAATAGGAGACAAGGTGCCATTGGCGGAGACAACCTTGTCTTTACCAGACAAGGGTGTGTAGAAGTAAAAACCTGTAGAGGACCCGACCATATGATCAGTAGCTCCTGAGTCAATAATCCACTCAGACGAAGGAGTCACAGCAGCATGGGCACTGGGCATCACAACAGTGGCAAACAAAGAGGAACTACTTGGTGTAGGATCAGACTGAGAATGTAGCAGACGGCGGAGCACATCCAATTCAGACGTGGTGAAATGATCTGGGAGTTGGCCATGATGGCCCCCTTGAATCTCTGTGGAGTAAGCAACATCATGAGAACGGGTGTCAGTCTGGCAGTGTCCACCACGGCCAGGACCACTCCCACGTCCACGACCACGGACGTATCCAGGTGGAGCAAGGTGCGGATGAAGCTTGAAGCACGCTTCCCGAGAATGACCTCGACGGCCACAATGGTCACAGGTGGGAATCTGAGTGGTAAGGCTGGAACCACCACGACCAGTACTAGTAAATGCCGAGCGGTCAGAAGGAGGAGCCGCTGTATTGAGAGACCTCCGACGATCTTCATCGCCAAGAACCATACTGAATGCCTCCCTGAGAGATGGGAGGGGTGAACGATGAAGAATATTGGTGCGAACCATATCCAGCTCCATGCTCAAACCCATTAAGAACACATGAAGACGAAATCGTTCATCTCTCCTTTGCAACAGAACTGCATCGGCAGTGCAAGCAGGGGTAAATTGATCGAAGTAATCTAACTCCTGAGATATACGCTCGAACTCAGAGTAGTAGGTGGAAACAGTCATAGATCTCTGTCGTAGTTCCAGTATATGGCGGGTCAGCTCATAAACTTGTGTGGAATTCTCGATCTGAGAATAAGTCTCCCGCGCTCGAGTCCAAATTTCGTAAGCTGAGTCCATTAGCATATAACTGCGGTATACCTTTGGAGACATAGAGTGGAGAAGCCAGGAAACCACCAGGGAATTCTCGAAATCCCAACGCGACCAGGCAGGATCAGTCAGGGGGGGTGCCACCTTGGTCCCATCAATGTATCCAAAGAGCTGGTGGCTGCGAATAACATGCTTCGCCGCACGAGACCACTCTAGATAGTTAGTGTCATCTAACGGCACTGTGGTGATCTTCAAGGAGCTAGTATGACTAGAAGGTCGCTGGAGTTCACCCATCTGGGAACCTGAAGACCGCTGGGTTTCCCCCATTTGGGGAACAGTAACACTCGGTGATGGAGAGCCACCACCAATCGAAGAATCATCCATTGGAAACAGCAGAATCGGAGATCAAATCTGGAGAGGCTCAGTTACATCAGATCCTAAAAAAGAGAGAGTTGCCGGGCTAAATTGAGCAGCAGCAGCATCCGGTGGAGGCAGAGAGCGGCGGTGGCTGGATCTAAAGAAGAAAGGCCGGAGAAGAAGAGAGCGGCGGGTTAGGAGACGCACGCAGCAGTAGGAGTCGATGCAGGTAAGCAGCGCAGAAGGCAGCGCAGGAGGCGGTGCTGGAGACGCACGCTAAGCAGGAGGCGGTGCAGGAGACGCACGCACGATGCAGGAGGCGACGCACGCTAAGCAGCGCTAAGCGGTGGAGCGGTCTGGCTGCTTCATGGAAGGACGGCAGCGACGTCCTTCTCAGCAACCGGTGGTGGCTAGGAGGCCGCCCGGTAGCCACATTAGAAGGGCAGCAGGAGAACGACGCCGAGTGGAGATCGACGCCGAGCGGTGAGGACGACGAGCGAGCGAGCGAGGGAGCGTGACGACGAGCGAGCGGCGGCTAGGTTTTTTTGCCTCTGATACCAAGTAGGAAAACCGGGAATAGGTTCAAATTAATTAAGAAAAGAGGGATCCCCACACTTATATAAGTGAGGGAATAAAGTACAAAGACGATAATACCCTTATGGGTAAATACAAAACAAATATACTAAAAAACAACTTGATTTCAACTTAACTGTGCCCCTATGGATTCTCCACTTGAACTAGGGGAAAAAGGTTTTTATGTAAAAAACAAACCATTTGATTCACCAACGAAGTACCGCAGAATAATTAGAAAATTAAACTACCTTACCATGACTCGTCCTGACATTGCTTGTGTTGTAAGTAAGGTCAGTCAGTTCATGACTGCTTCAACTATCTCTCAATGAGAATCTGTTCTCCGAATCGTCAGATAAATAAAAAAAGATCATGGACTCGGGATATCATACAAGAATCGAGGTCATTCTAATATAGAGGCATAATGCGACTCTGACTGGGCAGTCTGCTAGCCATTTGAAAGTCAACCCAGATTTTACTATCTTTATGGGTGGAAATCTTGTCTCCTGGAAGAGCAAAAAACAAATCATGGTTGCCCATGTCCCATACTGTTGCTAAGATCATGTGGGTTAGACAGACTCTTTGTGAAATCGGGTATCCTGTTCAAGATCTCACTCCTCTATGGTGTGATAATCAAGTTACGATACAGATATCTACTAATCTTGTGTTTCATGAACACACAAAACACATCGAGGTTGACTGTCACTTTGTAAGGGAGAAGTATGAAGGACTTATTTCTTTAAGTCATGTGAAGACCAGAGATCAAGTTGTAGATATTCTTACTAAGGGAGTTACAGGGCTAGAATGAACTTTATATGTAACAATTTAGGTTTGGGTAGTTCTCACGACCCAACTTGAGAGAGATTGTTAGATGTATTGTCCCATATCTTGTAGCAAGAATGTATAGTTTCCTCCTTTTTATATAAATAGCCCCCCACCTTCAGTAACATTAGCCCGCCTCAAAGTTTCTTTGTTGTATTTCTTATAATTTAAAAAGTATATATAATACTTAAATAAGTAGCCTGCCTCAAAGTCTCTATGTTATATTTTTTATAATATAATAATACTCTTAGGGTCTGTTCATTAGGTATTGGAGCGTTGGAATTGGAATTCAATTGATAATTCCAATTCCAGCTTTCAATGACCATAAAATTACCTCAGAATTGGAATTCATTTCAATTCCCATGAGAATTAATTATAGAGGAAATATGCCTCCCTCAATTTCGACCTCACGAGATCTTCATTCGTGATTCCCACAGTACAATCCCAATTTAGCGACCCCCATCCAGACTGCGCTCAAATAGGGCAGGGTGAGCCCTTCATGGGAAGTTAGGTCAGGCGAGGCGACCTTACAACTCGCTAGAGGCGGTCGCGAGCCGGCTCCTTTAGCTAGACGCCAGCTCGCCAAACGAGCCCCAGGCAAGGACAACCACATGTCGAGGCACGTGCGGGCGAGCCGAGCCCCGCCTTCTTCCGGAACTCGCCTCAGTAGGACGATCGTGCGCCCTTTCGCCTACTCGCAGATCAGCCTTGTCTACCCATAGGCATCTCAAACAACGGGATTTCGCCATCCACAGACTAAATCAGGGGTGTCGATAACAATATAACTAAAAGGTGGAGGCTGCCATCTGCAGGCCATAAAGGCGATTTTGCCCCCGGTTTGGGGTTTGCCTATTAATAGACACCCTCAAAGCACCTTGGAGAGGTAGATCCAGCCTCCTAGAGCTCCAGATTTTTGGAGAACTCTTGCTCCGTGTCATCCAAGGTGTCGAGCACAACTCCTGACTTTGGGAGGGGAAGATGCGAAGCGTGCTTTCGGGTGAGTGACGGGACCTCCTCGTTGATGCTCATCTGGTTTGAAAGTAGGCAACAATCCACCCACTAGAGAGGGTTGACTCTGAGCTCGAATTAGCTTACCTTGGCACCCGATGACGGGCTAAGTAAACTCGAACTGTTTTATCCCAGTCCAAACTCCGTTGAAACCCGTATCCGGCTTTAACACCCACCCCTACCAGCGTGCCCCTGACTCTCTCAAAAAGACCTTGACGCAATCTTTATTGTTCGCCCGAGAGCACATTTTTTGCTGAAGAGCGAATTTTTCGACGGGACACACATTTTTTCACCCGGGTGCGCATTTTTCTGCCAGGGAGCGAATTTTTCGCCCGGGCGCGATTTTTTTGCCTGGGCGGGCATTTTTCGCCAGGGCGGACATTTTTTGGCTGGGAGGGCATTTTTTGGTCGGGAGGGCATTTTTTGGTCGGGAGGGCATTTTTCGGCCGGGAGGGCATTTTTTTGGCTGGGTGCGCATTTTTCGGCCCGGGCGCGCATTTTTCGGCCCGAGCGCGCATTTTCTGCCCGAGAGCGCATTTTTCGAAGTGGGGCGCACATTTTTTGCCTGGGTGCGCATTTTTGCCTGGGCGCGCATATTTTCGCCCGGACGCGCATATTTTCGCCCGGGCGCACATTTTTTGCCCGGGGGGAAAATGTGCGTTCAGTTGGAAAATGTGCGCCCGAGGGAAAATGCCTGCCCGGGCGAAAAATGCGCACCCAGGCGAAAAGTGCGTGTCCGAGCAAAAAATTCGCGCCCAGGAGAAAAATGTGATCCGTGCAAAAAATTCGTACCCGGGCGAAAAATGAGTGCCCTGACAAAAAATTCTAATATGCAGCCCAGTGAAATTACTAATTCCAATTCTTGTGATAGAATTCTTGTATTCAGCTGAACAACAAATTTGGAATTGAAGTCAATTTCAATTCCTGCATCTCAATTCCTTTGAAATGAATAGAGTCTTATGTTTTTCTTTGTTTTTATTATTATATATATATATAAATTAAAAAATTAAATGCTATCAAAAAAATATATATATTTAAATAATTTATATAAACACAATAAAATTTAATGTAATAAAACATAATATTTACTAGCATTCTCGCGTGCTCTCAGGCGTCGGCTTGACGACTTCGCCTGTGCGGCTATGCCCTAGGTGCGACTCCAATTGTCACTCGATCTCGGTGGGTCGCGTGTGATAATTGAGATTTGTGGATAGTAATAGAGACGAGTGACGATGCTTGGGGCCTCGTGCGGTCACGACAACACCCATCCTCGCCAGTATTTTTATCATAATAGCACCTTTGTGTAAGCTTGCCTTCTCTTGAGCACACGAGATTCACACGATGGCACTCTCGCCGCTCGCAGTCCCCTTAAAAGTATTAGGAAATCGAGCGACAACTAGAGTATTATGCTCGGGGGATTGCGAGTTACGGGAGTTCTGTCGTGCGAAGACCGTGCATCCAACAGAAAGCGAGCACGGGTAGAGTTACTGTCGTGATCGGCGTACTATCATGGTTCGGGTGCTATTGCGGCAACACGGGGGGCCTCGTGCATTGTCACAACGTATAACATGTGACTCTAATGGGCTCCTTTGTACGTGTCCAACCCATCTTAATCGAGCTTCTCACATCTTCTCTGCAATCGGTGCTACTCCTGTCTTATCCCTGATACATTCATTCCTAATTTTATCCAGTCTCGTGTGTTCACACATCCACCTAAGCATTCTCATCTCAGCAACTCTCATTTTTTGCCCATGTTCACAATTCACTCCCCAACATTCAGAGCCATAGAGCATCGTTGGTCTAATTACAGTACGGTAAAATTTACCGTTAAGTTTTAATGGTACTTTACGATCACATAAGATCCCTGACATGCCTCTCCACTTCAACCTACCCATTTGGATTCTATGTGTCACATCTTTATCAATACCTCCATTTTTTTGAACTATCGATCCAAGATATTTAAAACACACCACAGGGAATATCTTGATCACCCAACTTAATAACGAAGTATCCGACCTTTTTGCACTATAAATTTAAGCTCCATATACTTTGTTTTTCTCCCGCTCAACCTAAAACCCTTATTTTCTAAAGCGTCTCACCAAGATTCAAGTTTTGCGTTTACACCCTCGCACGTCTCATTGACCAAAATGATATCATCCGCAAACAATAAATACCAAGGTATTGCTTGTTGGATATATCTGGTGAGCTCATCTATGATGAGGGTAAAAAGATAAGTGCTTAAAGCTGAACCTTGACGTACGCCAACCGTGATAGAGAATTCATGTGTTAATCCTCCTGATGTCCTCACCCTTGTCGCTGAATTTGTATACATATCTTTGATTATGTCAATGTATGATACATTTACACATTTCTTTTCTAAGACTCTCCATAAGATCTCTCTTGGAACCCTATCATAAGCCTTCTCAAGATTGATAAACAACATATGCAAATCTTGTTTTCGAATCTCCTCAAGAGATGTATAGCTTCCATGGTCGACCACCCTGTCATGTATTCAAATTGATTCTCCGAGATGTTAGTCGCTCGTCCTACTCTTCTTTCTATTACTCATTCTCATAGTTTCATGGTATGATTCATTAATTTAATATATCTGTAATTAACACAATTTTGTATATCTCCTTTGTTCTTATACAAAGGTACAAAAATATTTTATCTCCATTGGTTTGACATCTTCTTTGACTTCAGTAGCTTATTGAAAAAATATGTAAGCCACAAAAATGCTTCATTCCCTAAATATTTCCATACTTCGATGAGTATATCGTCTGGCCCAACCGTTTTTTTATTTTTCCTCTTCTTTAGAACATCACTTACCTATGATACTTGAATTTTACGATAAAACGTTATGTTTGTATACTCCTCCGATTTCCTTGACTCCTTTAAGTTCAATTCATTGTCTTTTATTTCATTATAGAGTTGATAAAATTATCATTTTCATCGCTCTTTAATATTCACATCATCCGTCAAAATTGCATCTGTTTTATCATTTATGTTTTTTACTTGACTTAAATCTCTTGTCTTCATTTCTCTAGCTCGAGCAATTTTATATATGTCATGCTCTCCATCTTTGATATCCAATCACTTATAAAATTCTTCATAAGCTTGATTTTTTGCTTTACTTACTACATATTTAGTTTCTTTTTTGGCGAATTTATACCGGACTAAGTTTTCATCATTCCTACAAGCGTAGGGTGATTTATAGATGACCCACTTTGCCCTCACTTTGTCTTACACTTCCTCTTTCCACCACCAAGATTTTTTAGGGGCGCATGACCTTTTGATACTCCAATTACATTTTTTTACTTATCCTTAAATGCGAAGATATAGCTTTCCATGTGACACTAGAATTAATATAAGGGTCATCAACTAGTTGTTCTATTACTGTTGTCTTGAAAACAACATGTTTTTCCATCTTCAAGTTACACCACCGAATTTTTAACAATAATTTTGTTCTTATCTTAAATTTATTATATTTAATTTGTGCGTCCAGCACACTAACATTTGTTATGTTTTCAAACTTTCTCCTAGTATGACTTTGCAATCCTTACAAATCATTTTATCCATTTTGCGAGTCATAAAATAATTAATTTGTGACTTATTTGATCCACTTTTAAACATAATTAAATGTTTTTCTCTCTTTATGTAAAGCGTATTTGTCACAATTATCTCATGTGCTATGACAGTATAAAATGATTTGTCCTTATTCATTTCTTTCTCCATATCCAAATCCTCCATGAACAGCTTTATAATCTATATTTTCCTTCCCTATATGTCCATTTAAGTCTCCTCCTATGAAAATCTTCTCTCTTTGTAAGATTTCCTGTATTAAATCATCCAAGTCTTCCCAAAATTGCACTTTAATAGTTTCACTTAAGCCTACTTGTGGCGCGTAAGCACTGTTCACACTAATAGTTTCCTTTTATATGATCAATTTAAGAGCTAAGATTCTATCATCTTTTCTACTTATCTCAACAACATCATCCCTCCAAATAGTATCCACAATAATACATAATTCAGTGATTATTTTATTTTTTTCCTGTGTACCATAATTTAAAACCTGAATTGTCTAAAAAATTTAGCTTTTTCACTCACCCATCTAGTCTCTTGCTGACATAAAATATTTATTCTTCTTGTAATCGTTGTATCCACTACTTCCATCGCTTTTCCCGTTAGCGTACCTATATTCCAACTTCCAAACCTAAGTCGGTCTCAAATCCCGCGATATACTTCCCTATGACGTCTAATATGTGAGGAATTTTTCCTATTTAACACTACACCAAGTTCTCTTGGAGGTGCAACGGTCCTTGCCAAGACGCCGCAAACGGACCATACGACGAAAACTCTTGCATATTTAACACTACACCCAAGTCTTGGTGACGGTGCGCCACGACCGACGCACGTATATTCCCGCAGGAGACGGTGATCTGCTGCCCGGACGGGCGATCAGAGCCCATGGTCGTGTCCGGATGATCGTTTCTAGTCACTTTCGTATTTTATGTTTTTTTCTTTGAGGTGTATTTAGCCCCGATCGGACCAAAACAGTATTAGTCGTCCGATTGGGTGGTCTATTTTCAGTTTTAGGGTTCAGTTACTAGGCGGTTTTGGTGTTGGGTTTATAAAAAGGCGCCAGCTGGATTTTGAGGGCATCGTGAGTTTTGGAGTAAATCCCGAAACCGTCAGTCACGGTTGGTGCGACGCCAACCCTTCTTCTCTTACTCTTCTGGTGCGACGCCGGTAACGCCTCCTCTACCATCCTCCCCTTCTCCGGTAAGCCTGCCCCGCCTAAGCCTCTCCTCCTCCTTCCCTGTCCAACCCGCAACCCCTCCCAGTCGGCAACCTCTACTCCTACCCCCACCCGTCGGCTACCTTCTCAATCATCGTCGGACTTCTGGGCATCCACCTCCTCCACCGCCGGATCACCCACTTCCACCTCCGCCGCTCCTCCTATTCCTCCTCCATCGGAAGCCCTCCCCTCCCTTCACATCATCCAACCCACAACAAGCCTTCCTCTTCCTTACCCTACCGGAGCCCCTTCCTCCCTTCTGCTATTTAAAGCCACTCCTCCAACTCCCCACCCAGTCCACCACCGCCAGAGGGTATTCCACTCTCCCTCCTCCACCGGCCACTGTGCAGCCACCCTCCCTCCTTCAAACTGCCGACCACCACCTTACCAGCTCCCCTACAACCGTCCTCTGCAGTCCACCCGAGCCAATACCAGCCCCGCTCTACTCCCACACCGTTCACTTGCAGGCAACAACCGTCGCCGCCGCCGCCTGCATATGCAAGTAGTGATATATTGTTCTTATCTTTTACTGTTGTTTAAATCAGACTCATATTGTGATGGATTTCTATTTTCCGTGCTATTTGTTCAGTCGTTGTATAACTTGCGGGACATATTTTGTGATCGCTTAAATTACTTGTGCCTCTTTCATTTGCACCTTGATATTTTGTTCTCCTCAAGTAATTAGTTGCAACTGCATGTGCCCTGCTGATTCATTTAAAATAATTAATTAATCGTTGCTATTTTGTAACGGACTACTCGTACACTTTTACTCACGTCATTGTATTTAGGTGTGCATTTAGCGAGTTCATCCCGTGTCTGCCTTACCACTGCATCACTTGGAGATACAACGGTTCTTGCCAAGATGCCGCATTCAGACCATGCGACACGTTCCTTAGGGGGAACAATCTAACTTTTGCACAATTTCTCAAATGATCCATATTCCTAAGGGTGACTAAAATTTTACACTGGTCGTCTACCTAACACAACCCTCGTCATTTTTCATCCGGGCTTGGGACCATTTTTCTCAAATCAGTTACAAAAATCAATGGATACTAAATAAATGTAAATATATGAAATTCACCAGACATTAAAGTGTGGCTTAAGATTTAGTTCCGTATGCAAATGTATAATTGTAGAATCATGTGTCCATCTGCTCTTTTGTTTTCCTACAAATTGTGCCCTCGTAAAGAAGCAATTTTGCATTTCTTCCAATGGTTGTATGTAAGTTATCACGTTAAAAGTTCTTGTAGACAATGATAAAAGGATTCAGAAGCCAAAGCCCTGGGAGCATCCTCAACCAATAAGTACGACTGAGCTCAGAAGGATGCGAGATGAGTTCTGGGACACCGCACCACACTATGGTGGACAGAAAGGTAATTGCCAATTTCGGATATAACAAATTATATTGTCATTCTGATTTTTTTTAAATTTCTGAAGGTCACTTCCTACAGACCACGTTAGTGTTAAATTGGTGAGATAAATTGTGTTTGCCCTTCTCTGGCCCATACTGCCCAACTAGAGAATGGGAAACTAATGTCTTCCACTTATTGAATAGAGTATATGGTTGGTCCTTGATCCCTGGATGCCGAAGGCCAGAAGGCGTCCATGGGGCGATCTCGCAGTTCCCATGGGTGGAGACAATGGGATCAGTCCTGGAAGTAGACTCTTGCAAAAATGCAAGGTAAGGTTTGCCTACATTTCACCCTTGTTGTGGGACCCTTCTCCAAACCCTTGCTGTGCTAGGATGCTTTGTGCACCGCTGCCTACCTTTTTTTGCCACACTTAGCTCAAAAGGTTGAAGGTAGATAGTGCATCAATTTATTTGCAAGAGCCAACTTGATCATTTGCCTAGGGTTCCAACTATCGTCCATGTATGATTCATTCTAGATCTAAACAACCGTCCATTCTACCTCTTTTATGTTCTTGACAATTCATCTTTTTGTCTCAGTACAATCTTGGCATGTTCCGGCCACGTGAGCTGCTAAAGCAATTCTTCAATGAATCAATTCTATTCATTTTACCTTAGCTGATAGTAATTTTATCAATTCATATTATTCTCCTCGTTTCAAGTGTCCAAATGAACGAAATATACTTTCAATTACCTTCATTAAGTTTCAGTTCAATTATTCCTCGAATATTCATTCCCTTATTATCATTTTTAGTTTTTCAACACATCCATCCTACTGTTCACATTCCTCCATACTCAATTTAACTCTCAAGCTCTTTTTATACTCTGCTCAACTCTGAGATCTATAGCCAAATTGTATTTCTTATACTTTCATCATGACTATAATTAGGTAAAACTAGGTTCGTTCTATCAAGGGGATGGGGTCATTCATGTAGTAATCTTAAGTTTGGATAAGTACTTTTTTCAAATCTTGCATGTCTTTTATTTACATGACGTGTGCTAGATTTTTAATTATTAGCATATGTAGATATCTGGCAAATGATTGTTTTAAGCCATAGCTATGTCCTTTGAATGCTTCATCTACATGCCAAGCAATGCTAACTATCTTCTGCACCACCAACTTTATAATGCTCTTGCATGTTAATCTTAATGCGGTCGAGATTCTGTTCTTTACCAAAAGCATATTAAATGATTGCTTTAAGCCTTATTATATGGTTGCATAATACATATTCAGACAGTTTAATGCTTAATTATTCCTTGTCATTGAAAAAAATAATGCATGAAAAGGTTATTCAGATTGCAAGCCATCTTAGACCAGCTTCTTTTTTTAGGATGTTGGAGTTTCATGATTATACTGTTTTTTTATTAACTTTGATAAATTTCTTTTCATGCTCCCAAAAAAATCTAATTGTGACGAAGTTGAAGCTATAATATATATTTAGTTTATTCCAAGTCGGATTGGGTAGTAGGGTTTTTTTCTACTTTTAGGTTTCTTCCTTACTCAAGTATATGTATGAGTAAGGTCTCTCTTGATTTATCGTGAAAGTATTATTCCTCTCTACTTGGTATCAGAGGGATGAAAACCTAATCACGTGCGCCGGTATTTCTCGCGTCTCCCGATTGTCTCGCTGCTTTCTCCCGATCGTCTCGCGTCTCCCGATCTCCTCGCTCGGTCGTCTCCTCCCATCCGCAGGTCTGAGCGGTTGTTCGTGCTCGACCTGCTGATGCGGTTGACGGGCGGAACCGATGTCGTCGACGGTTGCTGAGGACGATGCTGCTGTTCTCCAGTGAAGCGTCGCCCCTCTTCTCTCGTTGCTCTCCGTCCCCGCTGTTCGTGCTCGACGCTGCCGTTCTCTGCTATTGTTGCCGCTGCCGTTCTCTATTATTGTTGCCGCTGCCGATGCTCCCAGTCGCTGGTGCCGGCGACTCCATCGTTGATCCCGTCATATCCCCTTGTTGTTGCGGCCTGCCTTGATATTGCTGCCCCTAATATATCCTGCCGTGCTAATGTTGCCTAAATGTTGCTGGTCTGAGAGCTCTTCCCTCTCTTTGCCAATATGGGTGATCCTGATTCTTCTATATCTTCTTCGGGTGTGATCCAGCCTCAGATGAGTGACCCTCGGGGCCTCATGGCCACTCCAGCTCCTTGAGATTACCACGGTTCCCTTGGACGACACAAATTATCTTGAATGGTCTTGTGCTGCCCAACATGTCATTCACAACCAACAGATGTTTGGATATATTAATGGGACGATTAAGGAGCCCCTCAAGACTAATCCCTCCTAGAAGTTTTGGGATTCTAACAACTCGCTAGTTATTTCCTTGCTCCTGCATTTGATGTCTCCCAAGGCATACCAGAGCTATATATTGATGGACTCGACATTTGAGATCTGGACCCGTGCTCACGAAACGTACTCTCAGATTGGCATTTCCACTCGGGTTTATGAGCTCACTCGCTGTATTTTGGAGTTGCGGCAAGGATCGATGACCATTTCATCATTCTTCTCAGAATTTGAGCGTCTTTATCAAGAGCTGACTACTTTGAGCATTTCACTCATGCGTGTACTGCTGATGCCGTTCAGTTAAAGCACAAGGATGATCGCTTCCGTCTTCACTTCTTCTTGGTGAGCTTGAATATAAAATTTGATATGGTTCGGACACATGTTCTCCACCGCTCTCCTCTTCCCTCTCTTCGAGAGGTATTTAGTATGGTTTTGGGTGATGAAAATCGCCGCAAGTCCCTTAGTGTCATGGCTCCTCCTGATCGGTCTGCCCTGACTAGTGTTGGTTGTGCTCATATTCCCACTCCTGGATCTTCTATGTCCACCTGTGATTATTGTGGTCGAAGCGGACACTCTCAGGAGGTATGTTTCAAACTTCATTCACATTTGGCACCTTTTGGACGTGGGCGTGGTCGTGGACCTGGCCGCGGGGGCCATAAACACAGTGGCTACCGTTCTCATGATGCTGCCTACGCTACTGATGTTTATAATGAGTCCCAGTGTTCTGCTTCAGCCTCTCTTACAATTCAGAAATTGAATGCCTTTCGTCGCCTGCTTCACTCAGTCTGATCCTGTCACCGGAGGTTCTACTTCTCTTGCCACCATTGCCATGCCTAGTGCTCATGCAGTCACCACCTCACCATCTGAATGGGTGCTCGACTCTGGTGCTACATACCACATGACTGGGTCTTCCTCAGGGTTTCTCTCTTATACTCCTTTGTTTGGTAAGGACAAAGTTATTTCTCCTAACGATTTCGTCCTCTATTGCGGGCAAAGACAACATTTCTTGTTCTCCGTCCATTTGTCTTCCCTCTGTACTTCATGATCTCTCCTTTCCTCGCAATTTACTCTCCATCAGCAATATTACTAAATCTCTTAGCTTCTTAGTAACCTTTTTTTTTTGATTCTCGTGTCTTTCAGGAACTTGGTACGAAGCGGAACATTGACAGTGATAGGAACCGTAGCGGCTTGTACTACCTGGACACCCATCTTCTCTCTCAGGCTCTTTCCAGTTCCACTTTTATTGCTGATGATGTTTGCCGCTGACATCTGCGTCTAGGACATCCGTCCTCCGTTTATCTGCCAAACTTATTTCCTGTTTTTTTTACTTTTTCTTCAGAACTTTGTTTGTGATGTATGTGATATATCTAAACATGTGCGACATACTTCTTCACATATTTATTCCCCTTGTAGCATCCCTTTTGATGTTATACATTCTGATGTTTGGGGGTCGTCCCCCATTTTATCTTTATCTAGTTTTCTTTGGTTTGTCACTTTTATTGATTGCTTCTCTCGCACTACATGAGTTTATCTGTTGAAAAAGAAAAATGAAAATTTTCCTTGCTTTCAAGTGTTTCATAAGATGGTGCAAACCCAAGTTAATGCCTCTATTCGTGTTCTTCGAAGTGATAATGGAGGGGGGGGGGGAGAGTATGACGATCGTGGTGCCTTTGGTTCTTACCTCACCACTAACGGTATCATCCACCAGAAAACGTGTGTTCACATCTCTACTCAGAACGGAGTGGCTGAATGTAAAAAACGGCGCCGAGGTTACTCGCTGTCTTCTAGCCACTGTGCATCTTCCTAAATCCTATTGGAGTGATGCGGTACTTACAGCTGCTCATCTTATCAACCGTCTTCCTTCTCGTATACTTTCTTTTACTACTCCTCTAGCTCGTCTCTCCATCTCCCGCGTGGTTCATACTTCCCATTTGGCACCACGTGTTTTTGGGTGTCTGTTTTGTGCATGTTCGCCAACCCCATCGCGACAAACTTGACCCTCGGGCTCAACATTGTGTCTTACTTTTCTATTCTTCTACGACCAAAGGATATCGATGTTATCACCCCCCTTTCCAGCATATGTTTTGTACCATGGATGTCACCTTCCAGGAGGGGGAATCCTATTTTCTGCGTTCGACTCACCTTTTTCGTCAGGGGGAGAGTAGTGGTGATACAAATGTTACTCCTGCTCCTCTTCTCTTTTCCATCCCTTTCATCCCTTTCATTATTTCCATTCCTTCCATTCTGGTACCCATAGCTCCTATCGCGGTACCGGGCTCCTATATACGATTTCTCCTTTTCCCCATATATACCACTGTCGTTCAGGTACACAGGCTGCTACAGTTCCATCTCCACCAGTGCCAACTTCAGACTCAGATTCTGAGGATGTTGATCTGCATATCCCTCTTGCATTGCTGAAGAAAGATAAAACTACTTGTACGCAACATCTTATTTCTAATCATGTGACTTAACGTCATCGTACCTCGATTAATCAGGTTTTTGTTTCGTCCCTTTTCCTAGTCGTTATTCCTAAGACATGACAGGAAGATTTGGAGATACCTGCTTGGACACAGGCTATGTAAGATGAGGTTCCTTCCTTGGACAAAAACCACACATAGGATGTTTCATCTCTTCCTCTAGGAAAGAAAGCTTTAGGTTCCTGGTGGATCTTCTTTGTTAAGCAGAACCAAGATGGCAAGGTGGAACGGTACAAAACACGTCTGGTCGCTTAAGGATCAAGGAGTTGATTATCAGGAGACCTTTGCTCTTGTAGCAAAGATGGACTCCATTCAGGTATTGTTATCGTATGTTACTTGTCTGGACTGGGACCTCCATCAACTGGACGTGAAGAATGCGTTCCTCCATGGTGAGCTTGATGAAGAGGTGTACATGAAGTTCCCTCCTGATTTTGTGAAGAAAGGAGCTGAAGGGATTGTCTGTTGCCTAAGGAAATCCTTATATGGCCTGAAGCAATCACCTAGGGCCTAGTTTGAGAGATTTCTCACGGATATGCTCAAGTTTGGGTACAAGCAAGCTCAATCTGATTATACCATGTTTATCCGGAGACATGAACATAGGGTTGTTGTTTTCATTGTCTACGTGGATGACATTGTGATTACCAAAAATGACACATGAGATTGCTAATCTTTAGACCCTTCTATTTGCTGAATTTGAAGTGAAAGACTGGGGAAGATTACGATACTTTCTGGGTATCGAGGTGGTTAGATCTGAGCATAGTATCTTTATATCCCAACGGAAGTATATATTGGATTTCCTAAAGGAGACTGGTATGCTTGGTTGTGTTCCTGCGAACACCCCTATGGAGAAAAATCACAGGATTGAGGAAGATGGTGAGGTGATCACACGGATGTATCACATTATCAAATATTTGTTGGAAAACTTATATATCTATCCCACACACATCCTGACATTACGTTTGCGGTAGGTATCCTTAGCAGATATATGCATTTTCTCAGGATAATACGTTAAGAAGCTGCGTATCGCGTGCTGTGATATTTGAAGAAAGCCCCTGGGTGTGGTCTCTTATTCTCCAAAAACAACTTGAAGATTGAAGTTTTTATTGATGTTGATTAGGCTGGATGCCGTGATGATAGAAAGTTCACAACATGATACTGTTCCTTTGTTGGTGGAAATCTTGTGACATGGCGTAGCAAGAAGCAGAATGTTGTGACTAGATCAAGTGCAGAGACAAAATATCATGCCATGTCTCTAGGCCTATGTGAGGGGCTATGACAGCGTACTGGGTTACAAGATTTGGGTTTCTCTGAGACAACCCATTTCTCCTTGTTCTGTGACAATAAGGCAGCTATTAGCATCTCTCATAACCCAGTCCAACATGACATGACAAAACATGTTGAAGTTGATCGATACTTTATCAAAAATCACTTGGATAAAAAGACAGTTGTCACTCATTTTGTTCATTACAAAGATTAACTGGCTGATGTGTTTAATATTCAAAAGCTTGGGATGACCGACATCTTACGTCTGACTTGAGGGGGAGAGTTGTAATAAATATTTAGTTTATTCCAAGTCGGATTGGAGTAGTATGGTCTTTTTCTGTTTTTAGGTTTTTTCCTTACTCAAATACATGTATGAGTAAGGCCTCTCTTGATTTATCGTGAAAGTATTATTCCTCTCTACAGTCGATACATCATGATCAAAATTGATTGTTAAGAAGCAATTGAGAACCCAAATAATAGTTGGGAATAAAGAAGTGATTTCCTAATTACATTATTTCTTTTTTTAGTTATGCACAAGTTTTTTAAGTTCAATTATGAAGAGCTAATGCAATTCATATATGGTTTTCATATTTATTATTGTGCTTTTGGTAGAGCTTGCCATCACCACTTAAGGGTGTAATATATGTTAGGGAGCAGAAAACAAAGGTTTCGGGTAAGTGGACCGAAGTTAGCCTATTTAGATTTGTCATTGGTCAAACTCATATTCAACCTAGAAGATTAAACTTATGGTATGGGTGAGGCTCAATCATATGATATTTCTACACCGCCATATTTTTTGCATATCCAACCATGGGACTAAGTCAAAATTCTTTTGTACATTTACAATCTCCCTTTTACGTGAGAACTATCCGCATCGGTCATCACATCGCTTCGAACCGAAGTTTTCATCATCAAATATCATGCACCAAGAACGCATCACATTGAATCATCGTGGGAGTCACCCGCCCTTGAATTATTTTCAACATAGTTGAAGACACAAAGACTCATGGGTGCTACAAACCACATGTGCTTATTCAGTCCCAACCTAACCATTGTTTTGATACCACTTGTTATGATGCAGAAATTGATCCTTTTATATTTAGTTGTCATTGAAATTGTTGCCTCACACCCATATTTATCCACGTCTGTGCCCAAAATGAGTGTGTTCTTCTGTGAAAACAGCCCCACTACCCTAATTGTCTGGCCAAACTCCTTCATTGTCCTGAACCTGCAGGCATCTTAGGTGTCACTCCGTACATCCCTTCCCAGCACCCTAAAAAAGTCCATTCCCACCTCCAAACCCTCCTCAACACCTCACACCACTCCTAAATTCACCAATTTGAGTTTCAGTCCCCTTCCAAATCCACTTCTCGAAGAACGAAGATGAATATGGTCCTTGTCATTGAGGAAGATTGCCGAAACAGAGATGAGAAGTCATAGGAGGAGGAAGAAGACCTGAGACAGTCTGAAATTGAGGTCTGATAGGTGAATTTTGTATAGTATTTGTGGCTTTATTTTAGCTCGATTATTCACGCATTTTGCTCCTAACATTATGATTTAATTGCATATTCTCCAAGAATTCTCTAAGTTGATACATGAGCACATTTGGAGATAAAAGGACTGTTTTCCAATTTAATAAGAGTTGTGGAGACTTATTAGATATTCTAAATATGGTGCACATTCATGCGCTATCCTTAGCGCAAACGTGCAGCCCAGTATTCTCTTAACTTTTACTCATATTTATTTCTGCTAAATATTTATTTCTTGGGATGCATGATCATGTTTTAGCATAAGCGCAGCCATGTGCCCAATTTCCCTGATTTTTGGCTTAAACAGACATTTTCTTTGCCACGCGCTATCGTACACCTCACATCGCACCACTGTGCGCTTTTTCCACTCTTCCGACAAGAAAATCAGAGTTTTGTCAAATGGTCGTGCACGTTCTTCAAGTACGATCGTGTGCTTGACGCACTGGCGATGTGCATATAACCTTGTGTTTTCTTCACCCCAACCTTTTCTCGCCAGTAAATTCGAGGTCGTGCACGATCATTTTGCCTGCTCGATCATGTGCCCTCTCACGGCAAATCCTACTTGCGTTGTTAAACTGAACGCTGGCCGAGTTCTGGAGTTTTGCCTCGTCTTCATTCCATCCTCATTTTTTGAGCTAGGGGATCCATCCCCAAGATTTTCTCAACCATTCCTAGGGTTTTAAGGAAGCTTTCAATGATTCTATTAAAGGACTAAAATGAATCGAAAGAGAACGTGGAAATAGTGGATATAAAGAGAAGACAGGTAATATTAAGAGATGGTGACAGTCCCCCCCCCCCCCCCCCCCCCCCGACCCCAGACGCAACCGAGGATTGGAAGGACCGGAATGACGACGCGGAGTTCATTCTACACGCCTAAGACATAGTCTCTGTTCTATTTTTGTATTCTTCTTCCCCCTTCGCCCAAGCTAGAGAGGTTTGAAATTCCTTCAACATTTGTATAGGAATGGTTGTATCTTTTAATTGTTCAAAGTTGTAATCATGCATTGCCACGGTTAATGATAGTGTAGTACTGATTTCATCTTTTCTCAATTAATCCTTGTGTGGAATGATCAAGGCCCATTGTTAGTTAGGATTTTCATTTCTTGTTCTTAGAATAGTAAAAATCCAAATTTGATAGCTTAGATAGCTTGTTGATATATTAGTCTTGGGAATTTCAGCCCAGTGCTCCCTGTGGAGGAAATACTAATTCACTTTTTTATTAATTGCGACTGGTGCACTGTCGTAGCATCTTCTTCAGGATTTGCAATGTGCACGTTGCGCACGTAAAGTTTTTGGTGCTATTGTCGGGGAGCTCAGATGGTCATTTCAGAGATACTTTTATGAAAGTATCTTAGCTAATTTAAGCATTTTTCTTTTCTTTTTACCTGCTTCAGTCCAAAGATTTCCTTCCTGGATTTATGTATCAACTTCTGGTATCGCATCAAAGATTATCCCCATATTTCCTCTCATATTTTCGAAAGCTTTGCCTTAAGGACAAATCATATTTTCGACCATGAGATATTTTTAATGGAAGGATGGCAACTCCTCCAAGATGAGAAATATATCATGGTGTTGACTTAACATCTAACGAATCAGTTAGACAATTACCTATTTGATATCTAAATTTTTTTGTAGCATTTCGTGAAAATCTATATATATTAAGCTATAACCAATAGCTCTACGAAGGTATTTAAATATTCTTGTGAGTGTTATCTAATGTTCATTACTATGATTACTAGTATACTTATTCAATCTTCCTATGACATATGAAATGTTAGGCCTAATATTATTAGTAATATAAAATAGTGATCCTATCATTTGAGCATACCTATGTTGATCAATAAGTTCACCTATAACTTCGGGAAAATTTGTATGTACTAATTTATAACCAAGAACTTCACAAAGGTATTTAAATGTCCTTGTAAAGGTTGTCGGGATCGAGATCCTTTGTGAGATCGTTTCGAGATTGGATCAGATCGGATCGAGGATCGCAAGATCCTACAACATTCATAAATTAAGACTAAAAATATAAAATTGAACATTGTATCATTCAATTACATGCTCAGTTAACAAAAAAATCACTAAATTGAGCAGTATGTGAATAATTATATAAAAAATAATTAAATAACTAAATCAAAAAATTTATAGTGTTCTAACTTCAGTTTCAGGTAGGACGCCTAATGGCTACTGACAGTAAAAACGAATCTAAACCTATGAATTGCTGGAAGCCTGGAAGCAGGAAGACAGACCTGGATTGCTGGATTACTTGTATGTTGGAAGCTGGAAGATTGGATTGATCATACACTGGAAACATGAAGCATGGATTGCTCGTATACTTTGTCTTGACTGCCTCCATTTGCAGTCGACACTTGAGGTAGGGTAAAGCAACAAGATATGATTCTGTGATGGGATATGAGGTTCATGATTGTGATCGGGTTAAGCGATGGGGTATGGACGTTGGACCGGTTGAATGGGGTCGGGATAGGGTTGGACATATTTTTAGTTCCCTTTGATTGGAGCGGTAGAATCGGGTCTGGATCGCGATCCTAACGATCCTAAGATCCGGATCGTGACCCCAACTGTAGAGGTGTCGATTTAGATCTTGGGTAAGATTCATATCGATTTGCAAAATTTGGATATTAGGATTGTATAATCGTAAGATCCTACAATCCGGATCGTGATCCTGATACCCATGATTGAGGGTTCAAATAATAAATTGCAGCATTCAATGACTTATACAAAGTTGATTTGCCCATCTCTCATCAATGATGGCTCGTATCTATAATATAACACACAAAATAACCCTTGCATATTGGCACATGAATCAGAACAAAATATGACACTTGAATTTAAAACAATTAAATTATTTAATTTCTTTTAATGTTGTCAAAATTAATTTGAATCTTTTTTTTTGTTCTATCCATCTGCTCATATATGAATCTCATCATAGGTGTCTTTGAATCAACCATTCTAAGCATTTTGATTAGTGGAAGTTCTGCTTTCAAGCATACCGTAATATGAGACCAAAATCGACTTGTATTCGAAACAATTTTTTGAATTGATTTCCCCTCCTTTGAACTAACAAATCTACTAGACTTCTATCTAGCATAAATAAACATTGTCATCAGAACACCTTTATTCTCAGAAAGGCATCTCAAAGTCAAGTAAGCTATGACAAATCGAGTGACTGCAGTTCAGATCAATTCTCCCTCCTTTGTAAATTCAAGCAACCAAGTCTGAAGAAAAGTTTTAGAATAGATGTATGTTGTTGTTTTTCTACCCTTTGTTATCGTTAATTTATGCAGCTCAATTTTTTCTTCTCAAAATCTCCTAAAATCAAATCAATACAATACACAACATATGACGTTCAATATAGTTTTTTTTCTCTTCTCTATCAACATTTGACCGTCTGCCTTATAGTTTTAAGCATTATCAGATATTTTGGAGATATCAGAAGTATCTATGACTATGAGTGACAAGAACACGGTGCCTTTTACGTTATTCACCAAGAAGTTGCATATGAATTACCTTATCCTATCTAGCCATCCGTAAGACATAGTTGTGCAACCAACTTTTCTTCATTCCACCTTGTACTCTTCTAGTAACTCTAGAGTTTTATCCACCTCTTGTTTTTGGTATTTCACTCTAATATTATTATAAGAAAGTGGTTTCATTCCGGGGCTATATTGATCGATTGCTTTAATTATGCTTATGAACTTAGGGTTTTTCACACAATTGGATGGAATTGCACTCGTATAGAAAAATGAGTAATTTATTAACACGCCTTTTCACGCACATCTTTCTTGAATATATAATTAATTGTAGATTGACTTGATTTTTTATCAAAAATATTCATTGACTCCTTTCTTTTTTGTTTTTTCCTAGACCCAATTCAACCTCATAATTAACACTGGATTTCTCAGTATTTCTTTTCTTCTTTAGAGACTTCTCTCTATGATCTTAAAGAATACTTAAATTTTGATTTCTCATATTTTTTGGTACTTTTGTGCATGCTTCTACATTAAATTTTCTTTATGCTAAATGATGTTTCAATCCTTATATTCCACAAGATTTATTGACTAGACAATATGATGGGGAGCCATCAGATCGTGCACCTGGAGGGGTTTGCCGCAAGGCGGGACCTACGTTCATTTATTTGCGCAGGAAGGCTTGATCGGATCGCCGATCCGATTTCGCGGTTGCGTCTGACACGTCGCCGCGAGTCAAAAACATATATTATATTTTGGGGTTTATTATTTATGTATTTTAGTGGCCGACCCCACCGACCAATCATAGCCGTTGATGGGGAAGCCCTAGCTTCTTATAAATAGGAGTGTTAGGGGGCTGAATGAGGGCATTGCAGGTTTTGGAGTGATTATTCCCGGAACTCCACGATCACCCCTCAGTACCGATGCCGTGGAACCCTAGATGACGACTCCTAGGCGCTCAAACTTCCCCCCAAGGTACTACCCATCCATAGCCTTCTTCCCCTTCTGAAACCCTCATCCGCAGCCCCTACAACCCCAAATTCCAACCCGTCATTGCTGCCCAAGAAGGTCGGTTATTGTTCACCGGTTACTGTTCACGCCGACCCTCCACTTCTTCCCTCCCGTGGATCCACTCTCCTTTAGCCCTAATTTCTTGGATCAATTCAGATCTAAGAATTTCAGTCCCGATCCGTTAATTTCATATTCTGTTCATCACCCCTCTATCCAGATTCGATCACAAAATATCGAATCTAGTCTCCCCCACCCGGATCTCCCTCCTAGTGGTTGGATCTTTCCATTTCCGGCCCGATCTCCCCACTCGCCGTCGAGGACAACCACCGCGACCATTTCCGCGCCGTCGGGTCCATCTTCGATCGCCGATCTACACGTCCGGATCCATAATCTTCAGTGCTTCAGTTCAGCCCTCTACTTTGTGAGTTCTCTTGTGGTATTGGTTTATGTGATTTGACATTTTTCATTGGTGAATTAATATACATCGTTTTGATTCTTGCTAACGTAGAATTGTTTCGATACACTACTAACTTGCAGGAGGTGCTATTCGCCGCGCGCTTGACCTTGACACTCCGAGCGGAGGAACGCCATATTAAATTGTCAAATTGAATGTTTTTTTTGCTCTTTAATTATTCGTGTAGCCCTAATATTTTCATTGCTCAAGTTTTGTCATCGCCGTCACTGACGGTTGCATTGCATTTAGATTCGGATTAGGGTGTCACTCCCGCACCTCCACCTAGAGTCGTAGGTTTTGATGCACCCCGTAGCCTACCCTACATCACAATATTTGCACTGCATATTTTTAGTCGTACCGTCAATTTTGATCACACGCTCATTCAATAAATCTGGTTCAAATCACATTTTTAGTCTCAATATTGAACCAGAAACATTCTTTCGGGATTTTTTGCCAATGAGATTTGAACCCGAACCCTAAACCCTAAATACGCGGAACTAAATGTTATGCCACCCAATGTCTTATCATAGTGGTCGTCACTACTCTGATCCTCAATTTGAGGAAATACCTTTCGTCTACGCTCGATCCCATAGAGTGTAGTCAGAGAGGTTTTCACATTATTATGACGATTATCGTCGTCCTTATTCCCACACTCGAGTGGATTCTATTGATCCTTTGACGTAAATTTATGAGGGTAGAGTTGAGTATTGTTCAGGTCATCGTCGCTACACGTTTCCTTTATTTGAGAAACCTGAGTCTGTATATGCACGACCACCACCACACGTTCGTAGGATTCACGTCCACCCATGAGCACGACATGATTATGTTATGGACGACCATCTCGATGACCCTCAAGAATCCCATAGAGGTCACCTTCATCTAGGTAACATCACACGTAGTTGCCTTCCTAGTGTTCCGAAAGGGGACATGACGAAAGCCGAATTTCAGCAATGGGTTCTTAAGAAGTTTGATCAATTGGATGCACAATTTGACAACCTTTGCACCCGCGTTGCCGCCATTGAGGGTCTGCAAGAGCACTGCACTTCCCAAAGCAGGGAAACCTCGCCCACTCCACCTGATACTCTTTGAGTAAGAACGGGTTGCCCTCCCAACACAGGATGCACGTGCTAGGAATCGGCCACCATAAAAGACCGTTCCACTTAGATAGCCTGCCCTCAACACTATACCTATCAGCTCACTATTGAGTATAGACTTTTCTCACACTTCACCTGATGACGCATTGAACCACATCATGATCGGGAGCCGAGAGACTAGTAGTGATCTCGTAGTAGCCACCTCACCCCTTTCGGTGAGCACGACCCCTTATTATGGTTTGTTTCTGGAGGACCATTCCCCTGTTGATGGGTTCTTTGACAACCCTCATGTTGAGCCTCTAGATGAGCCACCTCGTACTTATGAGAATGAGATTCAGGTGAGTGACACACTTATGAGTATTGAGACATTGACATCTCTCTCATTATCACCCTTGATATTGATAGTGCTCCATAGAGAGGATCTTGAGTGTAGCATCTTGTATGTAGGGTCCTCCCGAAGAACACTGAAGTATAATTCAGATATTTTGAGAGTTTGCCATCTGGTCACACGCACTCGTGGTGACTTTTGGGTTGTACCTCCTACTGACCCGCCAAGTGAGTTCTTTCTCATGAGAGACACCACATTCTAGAGTCGCATCATATTGTCGATGCCCACGATTTTCACTTAGGTGATCGTCACATTCACCGTAATTTTTCATACGTCCCTCCTGGTGAGCCCCCTAATGCGTCACATCCCCTTAGCAAGTTAGCTGACATGTCACATTTGATGTTCTTCTTTTGCCTCATCTTTTGTATGAGAATACTCCATATACTTTTGGAACCTACGTTAGTACTCGTCGCATTTGCGATAAATATTTACTATACCCCTCCCTATGAACCCCTTGATGGGCCATATGTTGGACCACTGCTCATCTGGAATGTATCTAACATTAGTAGGATGGTCGAGTTTGTGGGTGCGCTCACTGACTCATTGATCTTATATCTTACCACCCGCACTTGCAGAGACAGTTCACACACTACATTGACACATCGTATTACTGATGTCTCCGATATTCATTTGAGTGTTCATCGCGCCTGCGATGAATTCTTTTATACCCTACATTTTGAGCCTCCTGATCATATACCAATTTTGGGAGTTTTTTACAGTACCCAAAATCCTTAATTTACTCTGTTTGTCGTGTTTGTAGTTCATCTTTTATATTTGTTGCTTGTTCATTCACATTTAGTGCATTGTTCATTCATGTTGCATGATTCACACATGTATGTTTTGCATCATTTGCATGAAATGTATGAATTTATCCGGAAGAAAACTACTAACAATATTGAATTATATAAGGTACAGACAGACATGCACAGATGTGAGCAACGTTTTCGGTTGTGCGAGCATGTCATGGTTGGACTTTGCAAGGAGAGGCTCCTAAAAGGAGCCGAGAGGCTCCTAAAAGGTAGGAGCCACAACTAAACTACAATTTAGGGTTATAAAAAAAGTTGGAACAAATGCTTACGAGATCGATTTCTCTGCAAATATGTGTATTTATCCTGTATTTAATACGAAAGATTTAGCACATTACTTTGAGTTTCTCGAGCATAAGGACCTATACCTTGAGCCTTTTCTGCCACGCTCCCAGTTACAGCTTTACACTTCCCTTGATCACCATGTACGAGCACTCGCGGACTTGTCCGCACCTCCTATGATTCCACCGATTTTTCTGAATCGATCAGCACGAGAGTTGAGAGCATTATTGATATTGTGATGGACGAGTGTACCACCTCTACAGACGGTCCTTCTTGCCATTACTTGGTGCACTAAAGTGGACACCTCACCATTGGCGATATTTGGATATCTGCGATGAAGCTTGATAGATTTACCCCGATCTTCGATTACAGCTCATTCATCTTCATTCCTCGGAGATGAATATTTTTCAGTCGGGGGGGATTGATGGGGATCGGCTGCATGATCGTGTTCGATAGAGGAGATTGGGTCACCACTCAGCGAGACCCATTTTTGCATATTTGCCTGCGATGCATTGATCAGATCAGCGATCCGAGACTACGAGTGGGTCCGGAGCGTCGTTTACTTTTTGTGTATTTTTTTTTGTCTTGTATTTAGTGTTTTAGGACACCGGGCGTAACAAACGATCATAGTCGTTCACGCCAGGTGCCCAACCGCCCCTCTCGTTATAAATAGGGGAGGGTGTTCTCATTTTCAGTGATTGTTGATTTGTGAGAGATTCCAGACCGGCAATCATACATGGTGCGAAGCCACGTGACCTCGGGGTGCGACGTCCCAGTTCATTTATTAGTTTTATTGCTTTTAATTCACTGTTCTTATCCTTTGTTCCCGTAAACCAACCCTCTACACACGATCTCTTTATCCACGAAGAAAAAAATTGTTGTTCATCGTGTTCCCAACGACCTAAAACCGCACGTAGGAAACCGCCGTGTTCATCTTCTTCGATGCCTTCCTACTCCCCACGGTCTTCCATACTAACCGCATATCCTATGGCCATACTCATCGCTCTCCCCTATAACCACAAACATAGCCTCGTCAACCCCACATCAGCCGCTCCCACTACGACTTTTTCTGCGCATCTCTTTTTCTCGCCATTTACCTCACAATAACGCTCCCTCTGCTCAGTTTGCAACTCTTCTCTACCCCAATCGTGCACCCCATCGCCACTACCTATGCTCACTTCCCTGCAATTCCACCTAGTCCCTTTCCACCAGATCTTCAGAATTCCTCGCTCTAACTTGTCACAACATCTCCACCGCAAAGAGACACATTATTGACCACCTCCTTCCTCCATAGCATCACATCACAAACATTAGTACATATTATTTCATTATGTCCTTATATGGTTGCTATACTTTTGAAGATTGGGAAGAGTAAAACAAATGATCAGGTGAAGGCACAAGGTGTTTTGTTCACATTGAAATCATTTGATTTTGTTTTAATGGTTCATGTGATAACCACTATATTTTGGTATACACACGAGTTAAATCTCATTTTGCAAAAAAAGATTAAGATATTGTTAATGATGTCTTTTGTTAGTTTGACAAAAAAAAGTTGCAAACTTTGAGAGATGGTGGATGTGACACTCTTTTTAAAAAGGTCTTGCTTTTTGTGGCAAAGAAGATATTCATATTCCCAATATGTATGGTCGGTATATTCATTGTGGAAGATTGGGACGGTTTGTTGAAAACTACACAAATTTGCATCATTATTGGGTTGAAATTTTCTTAAAGGTTGTCGATCAACAACTATAGGAGTTAAACAACAGTTTAATGAGGTGAGTATGAAGTTTCTTCATTGTATGACTTGCTTGAATCCCGCTAACTCATTTGGTTGTTTTGAGAAGCAAAAAAGTGGTGAGACTTCCAGAATTTTATTCTAATGACTTTTCAAGTTTAGAGTTGTTTAATTTTGAATTTCAACTCGACAACTATATTGTTGATATGAGAAGTGATGAGAGATTTTCTAATTTGAAGGACCTCAGTCATCTGTCTATTAAACTTGATCATTTATTTATGAAGCTTGTTGAAATTGATAAACATGTTTATCAACAAATTTACAAGCCTTTGAAGTTTGTATTGATTCTTCCTATGACTATTTCAAGTGTGAAAATAGTATTATCAGGCATGAATTATGTCAAAAAAAGTTGCACAATAGTATGAACGATCAAATGTTAAATGATTGTTTGGTTACTTTTATTGGGCAAGCAGCATTTTTTAAAGTCAGTGATGATGATGTTATCGACTATTTTTAAAAAATGTGAACTCGTTGTGGTTATAATAATTTGCTCATGTATTTTGTATTTTGTAGTGTTATGTAATTTTGTATTATTTTGTAATGTCATAGATTTAATATTGACTTATTATTTCATTTGAAATAAAAATTGTCTCTCCCATTATCAATTTTCTGGATCCGCCACTGCTTGTAGCCGAACTCATCTCCATACAACAGTTGCCCGTCTCCAACTGTCGACTACTATATCTTCCTTATTTGCGAGTATTATTGTAGTGTCTTAGCTACTTCTTTATTTAATATTGGATTAGAATGTTATATTTGTTTGGGTGTTGAAAATTGTTAGTTTTATTGTTTTGTTTTCTTTTAAATCCTATATTTCATTTATATAAGTTATAGTATACTAGGGCGGATCCAGGAATTTCAACAAGGGGGGCCAGATCTTTCAAGTATTTTTAGAAACTCATAGTTAACAAATGCAGTGTTGGAGTTTGTTTTTCAAAAATAAACAAAGTCACGTAGCAGCTTATTTTGTGTGTGTGAGGGCACTAATTAAAAAATTCAACCAAGAGAATATTTATATATTTAGTGCACATATCTATATAAAAATATTAATTAGAGGATCATATAAAAATGCACTAATTAGAATCCGTGCTCTTGATTCTTAAATCCCGCTCCTGCCAAAATCGGCCCTCCACAAAGCTCACTCACTTGACGTCATACCTCCGGTTCCAAGGAAATCGCAACTCCTCATCCTTGTTGGTGGCTGTTTTGTTCTTGCATCCAACTAGGTATGTCCTTGATCTTTAATATATTTTTTGTTTCAAAAATTTCTTTGTATATATTTAAAGATCAAAATATGAAAAATGAATAAACATCTAAAGAGTATTAAAGCATATTACTTAACATATTGTTTTCTTAAAGAGCTTATTGACCAATCTTGATGTCATGTACTATTTGGGTGTAATAAAGAGGACGCTATCAAAATTACAAATTTTGAGTAAAGAAGATATTGCGCCATATCATGCCAAAGATGACGGTGTTTTTTTCAGAGATTCTGAAGAAGCTATGAAGAAAGAAAGTGGACTTGGGGAGGTCAAAATTGGTTGCAGCTATCTCAACTAAATTTACACATTCCACCTCCATAAAAATTAATTAAACAAGTTAGTTGTCGTGCCATCTTCCTTCTCTTCCAAAAAAAAAAATTGAACATCTCCACCTTTCCTAATCATTTTTCCCTCGCTCGGACACCATTTTTGACATATAAATAGTTGAAATTCATTGTCTCGGCGAGAGAAATCCAAATTCAGCATTCATTTTACAAAAATTATTGGGAGCCCGGGCCCCCACCGGCCCCCCTTAGTTTTGCCCCTGGTAGTGGAAAGCATTACTTGTGAAAAGAGCATGATTATTTGCTTACACGCATGAAAATTATCCAGAACACTGTGTTTATTTGTGATGCCTATTAAAATCTATAATTGATTTTTAAAAGTTATATTTTGTGTTCAACTTAAGAATTGGTGGCGAAATCAAGACGTCAGGAGCTTAGGCATGCGATAATTTAATCAAAAGTTTTGTAAACCCGCACAAGTGACTAACATTTGTCTACATGTAACAATATAACTAACTCATCCACAAGTTTATCAATTAAGGATAACGACAACAACGATAGAAAATTGACGAAAAATATGAGCAAGATTAAATTGGGTAAAGAAGTTCTGAAAATTATTAAACTATAACATGCACTCATGAGAAATAGAGTAAGTGTAATCGAGATGCAAAGGAGGTCAAGTCGTACCAACGCCATGTGCAAACGTTGAATTGCAATTGTGAAGGGCTAGAATTAGGGCAGAGGACAGCCAGCTCGGATCAATCGTGGAAGGCTCTGTAGAGGGAGTCTCGACCCGGGAAGGTTGCCGCCAAAAGAAGGGCGACAGGGGCGGTCTGCCGACGGCTCGGTGGTGGAACGTGGCCGGGAAAAAGGCTGGAAAAAGTTGTTGCAGCAAATTGCAGGGCCGGAACAGGGAACCCGCGACAGGAGCAAGGATCCTACGGAAGGAAATGCCTGGAGTTGGAGGAGGTGCGGCACTGGTCTCGTCGACTGGACTAGCGGTGGTCCCAGAAGTGTACGTCGGGGTCGTCCGAAGATTCAGATGGCGTCGAAGGGGCGAGGAGCTCAGTCGACGGGCAGAGAGGGGGCGCCGGTGATGGTGGAGGAACCTTCTGGCAGCGGCGTCAGGCGAGGAGATGCGGAACGAGCGAGGCTTATGCTGGCATTACCAGGAAGCAGAGATAATTTTCTTTGGTTCCCGATTCTTTTCCCGTCTACCTATTTCCTGGACCAGCTGAGTATAAAAAGTAAGTGGGGGGAGGGGTTGCATTTAATGAAATAAGGTGGGAATGAAATTACCGGCTGATTATTAAAGGGAGGAGTTATAAAATTAAGCCGACTATTTTGACTCTTGAAATGTAGCGGTTTTCAATGGAAAAGAGAAGGCAGCTGTAATATTAAATGGGGAAATGAGGGAGTTTTAAAGTCCCGCCTTATATAATATTGGCATATAATATTAAAGGGCCGACTATTATATAATATTCAAGGGCCGGTTGGAATGGGAATGAATGAGAATGACAAAGGTTTAATAATTAAATATCTCGCTTGCCCAAATTAACCCTAGACCTAATTTGACGGACCAATTTATTTAAGATCTTGTTGGTCGGTCACGTCAACATGTCGCACGAATGATTGCACAAACGCGGCACAACACACACAAATATATGAGAAATAAAAGACATACTTGCGTGACGACATGCACTACAATATATTTAAAATGCAGTAAAATAAAGTAACTGTGCAACTCAGGTTGCATCAATTCCCACGGGTTTGAATGAGAAGACTTCGTGAAACCTTGAGTGACACATTTTGACCCCGTCGAGACTTTGATTGAACCTGTCACTGAAACATCCAAACAACAATACGAGTCAAACACTGCCTCTGCCTCGTCAAGGTAGATGGTCAAACACAGGAAGGACTCATTATTGCATCACAAAACTTGTTGGCAAACCCTCTTTCCTGAAAGGAACGGAAAACTCATCTTCATTGGAAAAATATAACTCCTGGCGGTGAAATCAATCGCGGAGTTATAGTTTTCCAAAGTTTCTCGAAAACTGTTAGTCAAAATTTCATGCATGACATGCAATTGTTTAATAAAAATCAGAGTTGTAAGGAGACGAGTTTGACAAAGTGGGAAAGAGAATGGGTCAATATAGCAAAGAAATAGACAAGGCCGCAAGGAAACTATGGGAGTGTATGCTAAGCCTCACCTGCTGCAGTTTTGACAAGTCTTATCAGCCACCTTTTGGCAGGTCTTTGGTATCAACAATAATGAAAAAAAGCATGGGCTAAGATGAATTGATCCAGAATGTCGACATCCAACTGCCAGCGCCGTTTGGATATGAAATGTTAGAATAGACAAATATTATTAGCTCCCTTTCCTGCCTATAAAAGGCTTGGTCTATTGAAAGATGGCAGTAAGGCTGAATATCAAAAACTGTGTATCAAACTTCTTGAAGAAATGTAGTCGATCAGAGCTTCTCCCTCTCCCCTTGCCTTCCCTCATTTCTATTTTATGTTTTGTTATTTCAGTTTTATGTAAGTATTGTTATTTTCTTCCCGCAAATTTCAACATGGTATCAGAGCCAGGTTGCGTTGGTTGATCGTTCTCGCTAGCGAAATCCTTATGAAATCAAATCTCGGCGAGACCATGACGAGAGGGACCTATAATATGCGGAATATCCCCGGTGGCTCGTTTGGGTTTTGTCTCACAAGTTCTACCTAGTGCGGTTGCGTGTTGGAGGTTTCGTCTTGTCGTGGAGTGTTGTTTGATGTGCAGAGTCAAGGAAGACCATGACGAGAGGGACCAGAAAAGAAAACGGAATATCCCCGGTGGCGCTTTGAGTTATGTCCCACTTCGTCTACCCGACAGTGTTCCCTTACCTCCTTCCAACAAGATCCATTAAAAATTTATGGAAGAGAATAATTCTTTTGCGCAGATTTTGGCTTACGGGAGGGTGTTGGAAGTGTATGCTAAGGTTCTGTTTGGGACAGCTCTGGCGGATTGAAAAGCTGCTGTCCGGATAGAGCTGTTTTAAAATAGATCTCTGGGGAGCAGTTTTGAAAAGCTGCAGACTGTTTGGGTGTTCTGTGCAGAAGTGCGCTCGGAATCGCCGGAGGAAGGACGTCGGGGGCTTGGAATTGCTGGAGGAAAGCCGTCCGGGGCTCGAAATCGCCGGAGGAAGGCCGTCCGGCCTCTGAGCATGTTCCAACTGAAGAAACCATTAGATTTCCAAAACATGTGAGAGAGAAAGCTATTTTGCGGGAGCAGAAGCTGGGGAGGGAGAGATTTCTGAAAAGCTGCAAAACAGCTCCAGATTTTTGAAAAGCTCTTCTCAGGGAGCTGTCCCAAACAGACTGAAAGCAGCTCTGGCGGTTGGAATAGAGATTTTCCAACCGCCAGAGCTGCCCCAAACAGACCCTAAGCCTCACCTACTACAATTTTGCCAAGTCTTATCAGCCACCTTTTGGCAGGTCTTTGGTATCAGCAATAATGAAAAAAAGCATGGGCTAAGATGAATTGATTCAGAATGTCGACATCCAACTGCCAGCGTCGTTTTGATATGAAATGTCAAAATAGACAAATATTATTAGCTCCTTTTCTTGCCTATAAAAGGCTTGGTGTATTGAAAGATGGCAGTAAGGCTGAATATCAAAAACTGTGTATCAAACTTCTTGAAGAAATGTAGTCGATCAGAGCTCCTCTCTCTCCCCTTGCCTTCTCTCATTTCTATTTTATGTTTTGTTATTTCAGTTTATGTAAGTATTGTTATTTTCTTCCCGCAAATTTTCACAGAAACATGATCAACTTGTGGATTCATTAAAACATATTGCATTATACATACTCGTGCTAGACACCTACGAGAGTTTACAAAATAATGATCAACTATCAACATATCATCACCCACTGATATCTGACTAACAACACAAAATTTTAAACCGAGCACAACTTTTTCATTTAAAACCAACCATAGAAATCCCTTAAACCGTGTGTCCCTATTAGGAGTGAAAATTCTTTGAAACGTTTCAATTTCCCTAGTAAGGCTAACACAAAAAATTCAAAATTCAGTTGACGAAGCCCAAAATGCTCACGTACACTCACAGGATAGAGGTGCGAACTAAACACATGATCGCCGAATATAAAATCAACGTGTGGTGGTGCTGGCAGAACATCTAAAATGGATGACTCACCAGAGTCAAGTGTGTCTTCCTGGAGCAAGGGTCTAGGCAGAAGTGCGACACTAAATAAGAGTGGGGTAGTGGTAACTATGGAAGGTGAGGGAGTTGATGACGAGGTCCTCTCGGGAGCCTTAGGAACAATACTATTCTTCTGAGGAAGAAGAACAATCTTGCGCCCACGGTGATCGAATGAATGAGAGATCCTTACACCATCATGCACGACGCGTCTATCGTACTACCATGCTCTACCTAACAGGATATGACAAACATCGATGAGGGCGACATCACATAGAACAGAATCCTGATACACATTCCCGATAGAGAACTCTACGAGACAACGATGAGTAATGTGCATAGTCATGTGACTATTAACCCCAAATAACTGGTAGGGCCACTCCAAGGGGTGCGTCTTGAGTCCTAGCTTCTCAACCATACGTTGAGAAACAAAATTTTTCGTGCTAGCGCTGTCAATGATGATGGAACAAAAATGTCCCTGAATATGAGCAGTAGTGCGATAAATCTCGTGTCTCTAAGGGGTGCGTCTCGAGTCCTAGCTTCTCAACCATACGTTGAGAAACAAAAATTTTTGTGCTAGCGCTGTCAATGATGATGGAACAAAAATGTCCTTGAATACGTGCAGTAGTGCGAAAAATCTCGTATCTCTGAAAATCATGCTCAATGGGGGAAATCAAGCTATAACGAAGGACACAAACTAAGTGCTCGACTTGCTCTCCCTTGACTTCGATAACGCCATTAGACTCGGGCTCGGGCTCAGGCTTGGAGTCACTAAGGAAGACTCCATATTCTCGCTCACGCCCATCAGAGGAATCAATAATTGTGATGAAGTGGCGTTGCGGGCACCCGAAAGATTTGTGCCCAGGCTCCCATACACTTGAAGCATTGGAATAATTTAGTGTTGGGCTTGGATCCCATAAGCTCCTTATCTCGGGTGAGGCTAGTGGGAGGAGCTGGGGTCCCAGTATTGACATGAGGAGGGGGATCAGAATTCTTAGAGGTGGGTGCAGTGGTGGTGGTGCTCGAGGAAGACCTATCAATAGACCTACGCCCAGATGTCCTCTTCTGAAGTGAGGCCTCCACTCTATGTGCTCTACTAGACACTTCGCCCAAATCTCTAAAGTCGTGCAACTCTAGCTCGTCCCTAATAGCATAACGACCCCGTTCAGATAACATGACCTTGTCATATTGCCCTCCTCATGTAGGTCTAGCCTAGATTGTAACACTAAAAACTCGTGTATACTTGTCCACGAAAAGCTTGTCCTGACAAAGGTTGTGGAACCTTCGATAGAGAGTTTGTAGATAGTCTAAGGGGACATATCGCTTCTGCAGTTGTAACTTAAACTCTACTCATGTGGTGATAGGTGCTAGACCCAAAGTGAATCGAGTGCTTTCTAGCTGAACCCACCAGACTAGTGTGGGTCCCTTAAGACTAAGGATGTCATATTCAACCTGTCGATTCATAGACATTTGTTTCCATGTCATGAATCGTTCAACGTGCTCACACCAATCGAGGCATTTCTCGGGTTCCACGTGACACTCAAAATCACCTACATCAATCTTTACTCCATCATCCCAACAGGCTTGGCGATGGAGTCCAAGTTCAGGTTGTGCCGGTTCTGCGGGTCTAGGATTTTGTTCCTCTTGCCTAAAATTTTGGCGAGGAGGTTGACTTAGTCCCAGGTGACGTTCAGCTTCTATGTTATTAACGGAGGTTCTTAACATTTACGACGTAGTTCGTGTCTCTCACGTTGGCAGTGAGTGCTTCTACCGTCTTCATCAGTTCACTCATTCGGTTGGCTAGGTCGCCTATTTTGGCGTCTATGCGATCTATGCGACTCTCCATTTTTTAAATAAAAAACTTAATAATTAATTTTTTTACTAATAATAATTAATAAAAACTTCTTTGTTTTTTGTTTAGAAAATAATGGACTCAAAAAAATTTCTTTTAAAATAAAACGCGACTGTTTTTTTTTTAAATAAAAAAAAATTCTTTTGTTTTTGAAAAACAACTTTTTTTGTTGAAACAACTAAATAAAACAGGATCGTTCGATTCACAATAGGAGTGAATCGAACCGACCTCTAATACCAAACTGATGCATACTAAAATCTGTAATTGATTTTAAAAAATTAATTTTGTGTTCAACTTAAGAATTGGTGATGAAATCAAGACGTCACTAGCTTAGGCATGCAATAATTTAATCAAAAGTTTTGTAAACCCGCACAAGTGGCTAACGTTTGTCCCCGTGTAACAATATAACTAACTCATCCATAAGTTTCTCAATAAATGATAGCGACAACAACGATAGCAAATTGACGACAAATAGGAGCAAGATTAAATTGGACAAACAAACTCTGAAAATGATTAAACTATAACATGCATTCATGAGAAATCGACTAAGTGTAATCGAGATGCAGACGAGGTCGAGTCGTACCAACGCCGTGTGCAAACATTGAATCGCAACTGTGAAGGGCTGGAATTAAGGCATAGGACAACTAGCTTGGATTAGTCGTGGAAGGCTCTGTTGAGGGTGTCTCGACCCGGGAAGGTTGCCGCCAAAAGCAGGGCGATAAGGGCGGTCTGTCGGCGGCCTGGTGGAGGAACGTGGCCGGGAAAATATGGAAAAGGTTCAAGCAGCAAATTGCAGGGCCGGAACAGGGAACCCGCGACAGGAGCAAGGATCCCGTGGCAGGAAATGTCGGGAGCTGGAGGAGGTGCGACACTGGTCTCGCCGACTGGACTAGCGGTCCCAGAAGTGGACGTCGGGATCGTCCGAAGCTTCAGATGGTGTCGAAGGGGAGAGGAGCTCAGTCAACTGGCGGAGAGGGAGCACTGGTGATGGTGGAACCTTCTGGCAGCGACATCAGGTGGGGAGAGGCGGAACGGGCGAGGCGGAACGGGCGAGGCTTATACGGGCATTACCGGGAAGTAGAGATAATTTTCTCTGGTTCCCGATTCTTTTCCCGTCTACCTATTTCTTGGATCGGATGAGTATAAAAAGTAAGTGGGAGGGGGGAGGGGTTGCATTTAATGAAATAAGGTGAGAATGAAATGACCCACTGATTATTAAAGGGAGGAGTTATAAAATTAAGCCGGCTATTTTGACTATTGAAATGTAGTTGTTTTCAATGGAAAAGAAAAGGCAGCTGTAATATTAAATGGGGGAATAGGGGAGTTTTAAAAGCCAGCCTTATATAATATTCACATATAATATTAAAGGGCCGACTGTTATATAATATTCAAGGGCCGACTGGAATGGGAATGAATGGGAATGCCAAAGGTTTAATAACTAAATATCTTGCTTGCCCAAATTAACCCTAGACCTAATTTGACGGACCAATTTATTTAAGATCTTATTATTCGGTCACATCAACAAGTCGCACGAACGATTGCGCAAATGCGGCACAACACACACAAATATACGAGAAAGACATACTTGTGCGACGACATGCGCTACAAAATATTTAAAAATGCAGTAAAATAAAGTAACGGACTAACGGTGCAACTCAAGTTGCATCAATTTGCTAGTTGCTTATAAACTTGTCGCTAACGTTTAGTTCCTGATAAAATGCAAATATGCGCGCATCATTTAAATTGGGTTTGATCATATTCATTCCGCACAGTCACATATGTTTGCATTAGCATGTCGGCATCGCCATATTCACAACCCCTCCCACATCACTGGGTAGAGCTACAAGAAAGTTGAGATGAGTTATTTAAGTTATATAGGAATTTATCTTTAAAATAAATTGTTGATATAGCTTCAAAAAAATATTGTTATTAGAGATCTCAATAACCTGAGAGTTAGTAATGAGACATTTATTATCGGGCGCATATCATATAAAGATAGAGTCTATGATTTCTAGTGTATGATACATTCACATCTTTCTTTTCTAAAACTCTCCATAAGATCTCTCTTGGAACTCTATCATAAACCTTCTCAGGATCGATAAACAACATATGCAAATCTTATTTTCTTTCTTGGTAGTTGTCAATGAGTCTCCTCAAGAGATGTATAGCTTTCATAGTCGACCTCCCTGGCATGAATCCAAATTGATTTTCTGAGATGTTAGTCTCCTGAGTCATATTCCTAAACTTGGAGAGTATGTTTATGTTTATGTGACGTGAATTAGGCCTGAAAACCAAACCTTCCTTATTTAAGGATGCCATGGTAAGAAACTTCAATCCCAGGTCCCAACGTATGTTCTCATATATCAAAGTCTTTGGCACTCTAGAGGAGAGAATCTATGATGCTTAATTCAAATAACATTAGATCAATTTAGTTTTCAAAAAGGTATATTTTTAGAATTTTATTATGCAATAATTATTTTATGAAGTCTTTGTGAAAAAACACTTGGAGGGAAACCCTTTCATAAAAGGATGAAAGCCTTTTAGTCCCGTCATGTCAAACTTCACTACTTTATGAGGGGTATATAAACCATTTATCTAATATATATTATGTTGAAAGAAACATAAGAATCTATAGATGACACATGTGTGCGAGCTCACTCACATAGTCACATGCATAGGACTACCATATTTGTATTTGCAATTTGGGGAATAATTGAATCAAATTACTTATTTTGTAAAAACTAGTTTTGCCACTTTGAAAGCATATCGATGCAAGAATTCCTTCTTCACGCCCTTGAAGGTTTGTCGATTGACACACGCGCCTTCGGCTATCGTCTAGCACTTTCTCGTCTTCTTTCGTCGAATCCATTTGGCTATCGTTGAATTGCATTCGACATTTGACGACAACTGCTTTCTAAGCTGAGAAGTCGACTACCATTCGATGCTCGTTGAATCACTATCGACTATCGATTACCGCCTTCTGAACTTTGCTATCGCCTAATCCTATTTGAGGTTCACTGATTTACATTCAACGATCCCGTGTGACTTCATTTTTACGCGTGTTTCTGAGTGAGTTTTCTACGAGAAAACAATTAATTTATAATCGTTAAGATTATATTTTACGCCTATTTCCAATTAATATTTATTGTTGAAAATATCAATTTCTTTATACGATGATTTTACTTCTTATAATCATTGCAAATTAATTACGAGATTAATTCTTGGGTAGAAGTGTTGCTTCTCTCTTCTTTCATCCTTAATAGAATTTCAACAAAACGTAGTGAGAAAATCTCATTTGAATTATTCAAATTAAGACCTAACTTCCATATTCTTCGAGTGTGGGAGTGCTTAGCGAAGGTAGCTATCCCTGAACCTAAAAGGAAAAAGAATTAACACTGACATAATGAAATATATGTATACAAATTCAGTGACAAGGGTGAGGACATATGGAGAATTAACACCGGAATTCCCTATCATTGTTGGCTTACATCAAGTTTCAGTTTTAAGCCCTTATCTCTTTACCCTTATCTTAGATGAGCTCACCAGACATATCCAACAAGCAATACCTTAGTGTTTATTGTTTGCATATGATATCATTTTGGTCGATGAGATGCATGAGTGTGTAAACGTAAAACTTGAATCTTGGCGAGACACTTTAGAAAAGAAGGGTTTTAGGTTGACCAGGGCAAAAACAGAGTATATCGGCTTCAGCTTCCAAATTATTATTTGCTAAGCTAAACACCTCTAATTAAAGCGTATGCTTTATGCTGAACTCCACATCCTAAAGGCTGTTTTTTGTATTTCAGTATTAGTAGCATGTGTTGTGTTGTTAGAATCCGAGTATTCTGCCTAAAACCAATTGGTTGGAAGTGAAGTAGTCCGTGATTTGTATTAGGGGTACAAGATTATGCTAGTTTATTGAGGTGGGACTATTCTCAACATTCCCACTCGTGTGTAGGGTACTAGGGTCTTTAACCTGTAACATGTGAATTACTTTTTTTTTTTAATTTGGTGACATGGAATGGGCATTTAGGCCTAGCCTGCTCTGAGACCGCATTTGAATCCAAGCATCCAATGTTGGAATTATAAAATTCCAACATCCAACTCGAAACAAATTGTTTGCAGCAGAGGCCTGAGAACTATATTAAGTGCACATAGCTATGTTAGTTTCTCAATATGAGAGTATTCTCATCAGTGTTGTATCCCTTGTATAAAGGGAGTAGTATGCCTCCTCTCGATTCTCTCTGGGTATTTTGGATTTGGCATCGGGTTTTGCTTGGGCGAAAGCATAGAGAGAACAGATAGTGTAGCTGTATCTATTCAACCAATGCATTGAGATTTGTCTTTCTCGTGTGTTTGAATCTCCTTGGACGGAACCCCTGTGCCTTATGTCGAGTTTTTTTTTGTATCACAGAGATTTGGGATGCGCTTCGAGCAGCCGTCGAAGCTGATGTCAGCCTCGCTCAAGCGATCGTCGACAGCGCCGGAGTCATCGTGGCCAATTCCGACATGACAGTCTGTTATGATGAGAGAGGTATGAACCTCAATGGAAGAACCAAATAGCTAACTTGATGCCTTAAAAATAACATATTTTTTTTCTGATTAATGAAAGTTTCTATGGCAGGTGCGAAGTATGAGTTGCCCAAGTATATTTTGAGTGAGCCAACTAATCTGATTCATGACAGCTGATCTCGTGTCGAAGGCTTATGCCGGCATAGGAACACTACTACACACCGTGTATAATCCGTGAATCTGAATCATTACATATCGATAGAATCTTCTGCTTGAATGTGAAGAAAGTACGGCGGGAACCATTTGGCGCTGCTTTGGTGAGTTTGAACAGAAATACCGCAGTCATAAAACATATGTTTATGGCCACCGTCATGCCAAACGGACCCCGAATTTTGTCGGTTTCAGCAACATCGAGGCTCTCTTTGATTCTCTATTTTTACTGCAGTGTTGTTTTTGATTCTCCTCACATGAGAAAGTGTTTGGGTAACATCCTTTTTTTGAGTTCTGGTGCGGTGAGAAAAAGCTAAAATCTTCATTTTGTTCTCCTAATGAGTCAATTCAGTGGTTGTATATCAGTGAATTGCTTTTGGGTAACTGGAAAATCATTATCTTGGTCAGCGATTTGCCATAAAAAGGATCAATTAAATTCATTTTTGTTATAAAAATTGAGCGTAAATCTCAAAAATTTCAAAATCGCATAAAAATTCTTTTAATAATAATTTGCATTATGTATGTGTGCTATTTGTTTTTAAAAAACTGTAATGAATTACACCAAGGTAATTAAATTCATCAAAATTTTAGTTTAGTATTTCGTATTATTTATAATATATCATATAAATGATAATTATATTGTCTTTGCATTGTGTATTTTAGACAGTAGCGGACTAGTTGTCAATTGAATTCTTTGGTGCAAGTTGTTTTTTCATCAGGCGTATTATGAAGGATTTTAAATGTACAAGTATTGGTGATGTCACACACACCATACCCATATGAGGCCCCTGCGAGGGAAGGTGCACCGGGTCTCCCATGCGGTGAACATTCAGTCGGGGGTAATATTTGACGGACGAGCCACAACATTTGGCGGACGGTAACATTCGGCGGGTGGCATCATACGCCGGATAGGATCATTCGGCGGGCTGCAACATTTGGCGGGTTGTATCATTCGGCGGGCGGCATTATTCGGTGGGAATGATCATTAGGAAGACGACGACATTCGGCGGACAGCATCATTCGGCGGGTTGCAACATTCGATAAGCGACAACATTCGGCGGCAAGCATCATTCGGTGGGTGTGCTGCATCATTCAACGGGCAGGATCATTCGACAGGAGGCATCATTCGGCGGGAGGCAACATTCAGCGGGCGGCAACATTCGGAGGCGACATCATTCGGCGGGAGGCAACATTTGACGGGCAACAACAATCGCCGTGCGCCAACATTCGAAGTGTGACAACATTCGGCTGGCAGCAGCATTTGTCAGGTGAAACATTTGGCAAAATGCATCATCATTCAACGTTCGACATCATTCGACTGACGGTATCATTTATTGAGCAACAATATTCGGCGTGCGACATCATTCATTGACGATAACATAAAAATTGAACTAATAGTTATTTTAACATGATCAGCTTGATGTGCTACAACTTTCAAGCAAATGTGCTAAATAAATAAAATAACTAAAACTCTATTGCTTGACCTAATAGTAATTTTTTGACATGACTTATGATACAACTTGATTACTTGAACTAATAGTTTTCATTCTATGTGCCTAATTTTTCCGTATCATGTTAAAATAAGAGTGTTGTTATTAGCAGTCCTATTTTGATTATTAACCGTTCAATTTTGACTTCGTTTGAGGGGACTTATTTTTACCGGTCAAACGGTTACGACCGCATGTACAATAAGCCCCCCCTATATATAATTGCACCCCGATTCTGCCTGAATTGTTTACACCTCTCAATCCTGCGAGTTCGCCTCTCCTCTAGGGTTCCAGCCGCCGAGCCTTTTTGAAAGCTCATAGTTCAAGTCATTGACCTCCACCCCGATCTTTCCTGCAAACGATCCTTCCAGCCCACTCGGATCCAGTTGCAAGATCCCTCATACCGACCGGACAACTTCATCACACGCGACTTCTATCTTTCAGCCGGCGAAATACAACAATCGAGTGAAAAAAAAACGCACGTCCGGGTAAAAAAAACATGCGCCAGGGTGAAAAAACATGCACCCGGGTAAAAATTTGGATCAAAATGTGATAGACTTAGGTTAAGAGATTTTTAGATTTACTTGAATATGGATGATTTTGGACATAAAAGTCAAGTTTACCCTTAAATTAATTATTCGAACAACATAATTGATTTTCTAATTGTTGAAGCAAATTCTTGAGTACCAATTCTTACGGACCCTAATAAGTGTTTTGATTCAGGAGATATAAGGCTTTACCTTTAATGGGAATGAAATAATGATGTCGAGAGTTAGGGTTTGTTTAATTGAGCGGTGCGGGAGGAGTCGGCGGGTCCAAACGGAGGTGTCGAATCGTAGGGGGGGGGGCTGGAAAAGCTCCAATTTGATGGCTTTTCCTCTATCCGGCGGGTGCAAACGGAGCAAACGCTGCCGGCGCCCGTTTGTTTACCCGCCGTCTGACGACATTTACTCCAAACGAAAGTGATGAAACGCCAAGTCAAACGAAGCCTTATTCTTTTAAAAATTTCATGTAAAAATATAAGAAATTGTCCATCACCAATTTAATTGTCTAAGATGTCTACCATGTCAATTAATAATATAATATTTTTAAAACCCCTACTTTTTCTAAAAATACAAGTGGACTTGGTAAGGATATCTTGATTATGAGTTAAATTTTAACTCTAACTTTACCTCATATTTTTGATATATGCAAAATAACACATGGTTTCAATATATGAAATTGAATAATATTAAATAATTTGGAAAATGGCCAAAAAAACTTGCATGCAAATTATTTTACTTCATATTTGTTGCGGTCAAACTCGGCGCTCCGGTCGATCCAGACTAACTTGGATCGCCTTAGCTCGCGGAGCGGTCGAGCGCGCACACAGTCAGTTAAAGAGGGGAAATGTACACAAGGAGTTTTAACGTGAAAAACCCTTCAACCGGGTGAAAAACCACGTGACCGGTTCGCTGCCAGTCAAAATCCACTAGATTAGGGTGATTACAGTATGTTGAGTGAATCGGGGCGACATGCCGCTCCCGTTACAACTTGCGGGGAGAGAGGATGACTATAACTGCCGGCGGGCAACAGACTGCTCCGCCAAAGTGACTTAAACGGTGGAATGCGCGGGATGCTTCTGGCGCGTGCGCCCGGGGGCGGCGCGCTTGCGGGCTTCGACTGTCTTCTTCGCTCGACTTCCTCTAACTTTGGGAGCCTCCTTCCCAACTGCGCGTTGATGGGGTGCCAATAGCCGATGACGGGTGTTGATGGCCACTGGTGGCCGCTGGTGGTCGCTGGTGGCTGGCGGCGATAGGTGGCCGACACGGTGGAGGAGGCGGGAGAGCTCTCACCTGAGGAAGAGGGAGAAGAATCGTAGGAGGAAAAGATGAGAAATAAGAGTCCCCTGATGGTCTTTTTATAGCCTCTAGGGGTGGATCATGGCGGGCCCCACCACTAAAGTGGTGGGGTAGTGGGAAGTTACCACTTTGATCGGACGGCATGGAGGGCCTTCCTCTTGATCGGACGGCGGGGAGGCCCCCCCCCATGGAGGCGGGTCGTCATGACGGCGGCGGCGGCCGGACGACCAGCGAGGGAGGGCCGGCCGCCGGCGATGGCTCGTGGGTGGGTCCTTTGGTGGCGGTTTTCCCCATGATGGGAGGGAGTGGGGCCCGCCCCCATCACCTCCATGAGAGATCATGGGGGGTGGGGCCTACCCATGACTTTCCTTGAGTGGAGATCATGGGGGGGATCCTTGCCTCCTATAAATAAAGGTGTAACCCATCAAATGCCCCCCAAATCTCTTCTGGCCGGGAGCGAAGCGAGCGTGAGGAGAGATTTCTGGAATTTCTCGTTGTCATGGTGGGTGCCAGCGAGATATCCGAGGCGGCGGCGATGGATCGTAGTTCTAAGGTATTATGTCGTGCGGAGGCTTGGCGAACGGGCGCTTGGATGCATGCGGGCGGAGGCCGGCGCGGTACACGAGTGTCAAAACGGCGCGCACGAGGAAGGGCCGCGGGGGCGGGTGCTGGCCGCGTGGGCTGTTTGCGCGCGCAGGCCGCGCGTGCAGGCCGCGCGCGCTTAGACCGCGCGCGCCCGTGCTGGCCGCCTGCGCAAGATTTGCGCGCGGCTTGTGCGCGCTCAAGCGTGGATTGTGCGGTCTTGCAACTGCGGGATGATTTTTACTCTCCATCATGTGAGGGTAACGAAGCATTCCTCTGGTCCGATGCGTTTGCGCTCTTCCTTGACTTAAGATGGTGTGGAAATTTGGAGGGCGAAGTACGGGCTTCCTGCTGACTTAGAAGTGAGAATCCCGCGGCCCGAGGAGCGGGTTCAGAATCCTCCCCGTGGGTGGCTGACGATTTGTGAAGTATCCCTCAGATCCGGCTTCCGGCTTCCGCCCTGTGATGAGGTGATAGAGATTTTGAAGTTCTGCGGAGTGCCTGTCTCCCAATTTTCTCCGACTGGGGTTGTCTGAATCATGGGTTTGGTTGCTTTCTTCCGTGAGCATGGGGGCTCGCTTTCTTTGGACCAATTTTGGGATTGGTGCGACGTGCGCTTTGACGGTGGTGAGCGGATTGAGGTGCGCAGCAACAAGGCTTGGCTAGGGTTCGAGGCCCGTAAAGATCGTCGCCATGGTAATACTTTTTGTTTGGATACGTGAATAACTCCTGGGGTCTCCCTGAGGTGTGGAATGCGCTTCCCGATCGTTGCCGTCATGTGAAAGGGAGGGAACGGAACTTTTCCCCAGTGCTGGGATTTTCTGAGCCTCGTGAGCTGGCCAATCGTCTCTTCAACATATATGTTTACGTGGAGGAAAAACGACTGCTGGGATGTGGCATCTCGGTGGGCACGGTTCAGGTGACGACGGCTTCTCAGGGAGGGGGCCGAAAGAGGAAAGCGGCGATGGCTCCTGTTGATGACCTTGATGTTGTGGTGGTAGCTTCTGAAGATTCAGTTCCAGAGGTGCAATTACCTGTTTCCCCGGTTCCCCAGGCGCTCGCTAGTACAGCGGCTCCACGGATGTCTTCTTCCTTGAGGGCGATGAGTGATGCGGTAAGGGGGTGACTATCTTTTTTCCTTCCTTTTTGTTTTGAAAGTGACTGATTGTGTGTCTTTCTTTTGCAGATTGAGACTCAGGCGCAGATTGCAGTGACCTGGAACGATCATTACTTGAGTCTGAAGGACGGACACCTCGCTTTGCAGGAGAAGCTTTGGTTGTCGATGAGCTTGCTTGCCTCCTTGAAGGAGGAACATGACCGGGATATTGTGCGGCTTCGTCGAATTGGCTCAGAGCTGAAGTCCGAGCTAGAAGATACACGTGCGGCTTTGGACGTGGAGAAGGCTTCGGTGGATAGGACTACTCAGATGCTGAAGCATGCAAAGGAGGAGACATCTGGCTTAGGGAGCCAGCAGCAGGCGGCACGAGAGGAGGTTTCGGGCCTTGAAACTCAGCTTCGGGCGGCGAAGGCGCGGGTGGAGATGTTGTCCTCTAACGACCATGCATCAGAGCTGAAGGCAGCAGGGCTTGCGGAGTACTTGGAATCGCTGGATTATCTTCGAGATCGCAACTTGATTGCGGAAGAGGTTCGTGATGATCTTTGGTCCAAGGAGGTAGAGCCCCAGATGGATGATATACGTGAGCTGGCGCTCCGTCGCGGCGTATCGAAGGCATTTCGCTTTGTAGGCAAGCACCTTGGGTGTGACACCTCCAGTTTCAGCTTTGCGGACGTTTTCGGGGACGAGCCCTCCGACTCAGATGCCGATGGAGAGTAGCTGTAGTGCTTATCTGTTGTTGTATGTTTTGTCGTACATTTGTTGCTTTTTTGCTTTCGCTGTAGCCTTTGAGATTGTCGCCCTTAGGGCTGAGATTCGTTGTCTTCTATGATAGCTTCATTTTTATGTTATTGTCATATGCTTTGTACAAATATGCTTTGCCAAAAAGTGGCGGTGTAGGAGGGCGTTGGTGGCGTCCTTCCCAAATCTTCGAGAGCTTGTTCGAGCTGTCTTCGATTTTGCGGCCTAGTTGCAAAAATAGAGAGGGAGTAGACCCTTGCGAGGGTGTACGAGTCAGGCTCGTGGATTAATTGCGTGGAGTAAGTCCACGGCTTTGTGCGCGAGACTGGCTCGCGGCTTGGTTGCGTGGGACTGGCCTACGGCTTTGTGCGCGAGACTGGCTCGCGGCTTGGTTGTGTGGATTTGGTACACGGCTTTGTGCGCGAGGCTGGCTCGCAGTTTCCTCGTGAGGGAACAGGCCCCCATGGTGTTGCGCGAGGGTTGCTCGCGGCTTAGATTGCACGAGGGATGCTCGCGGCTTCTTCGTGAGAGGGGGGCAGGCCCCTATGGTGGTGCGCGAGGGCTGCTCGCGGCTTAAGTTGCGCGAGGGATGCTCGCGGCTTCTTCGTGAGGGTACAGGCCCCCACGGTGGTGCGCGAGGGCTACTCGTGACTTAAGTTGCGCGAGGGATGCTCGTGGCTTCTTCGTAAGGGGACAGGCCCCCACGGTGGTGCGCGAGGGCTGCTCGCGACTTAAGTTGCGCGAGGGATGCTCGCGGCTTCTTCGTGAGGGGGGCAGGCCCCCACGGTGTTGCGCGAGGGCTGCTCGCGGCTTAAGTTGCGCGAGGGATGCTCGCGGCTTCTTCGTGAGGGGGGCAGGCCCCCACGGTGGTGCGCGAGGGCTGCTCGCGGCTTAAGTTGCGCGAGGGATGCTCGCGGCTTATTCGTGAGGGGGGCAGGCCCCCACGGTGGTGCGCGAGGGCTGCTCGCGGCTTAAGTTGCGCGAGGGATGCTCGCGGCTTCTTCGTGAGGGGGGCAGGCCCCCACGGTGGTACGCGAGGGCTACTCGCGGCTTAGGTTGCGCAAGGGATGCTCGCGGCTTCTTCGTGAGGGGGGCAGGCCCCCATGGTTGTGCGCGAGGGCTGCTCGCAGCTTAAGTTGTGCAAGGGATGCTCGCGGATTCTTCGTGAGGGGGGTCAGGACCCCACGGTGTTGCACGTGGGCTGCTGACGGCTTAAGTTGCGCGAGGGATGCTCGCGGCTTCTTCGTGAGGGGGGCAGGCCCCCACGGTGGTGCGCGAGGGCTGCTCGCGGCTTAAGTTGCGCGAGGGATGCTCGCGGCTTCTTCGTGAGGGGGGCAGGCCCCCACGGTGGTACGCGAGGGCTACTCGCGGCTTAGGTTGCGCAAGGGATGCTCGCGGCTTCTTCGTGAGGGGGGCAGACCACCATGGTGGTCCGCGAGGGCTGCTCGCGGCTTAAGTTGCGCGAGGGATGCTCGCGGTTTCTTCGTGAGGGGGGCAGGCCCCCACGGTGGTGCGCGAGGGCTGCTCGCGGCTTAAGTTGCGCGAGGGATGCTCGCGGCTTCTTCGTGAGGGGGGCAGGCCCCCACGGTGTTGCGCAAGAGCTGCTCGCGGCTTAAGTTGCGCGAGGGATGCTCGCGGCTTCTTCGTGATGGGGTAGGCCCCCACGGTGTTGCGTGAGGGCTGCTCGCGGCTTAAGTTGCGCGAGGGATGCTCGCGGCTTCTTCGTGAGGGGGCAGGCCCCCACGGTGTTGCGCGAGGGCTGCTCACGGCTTAAGTTGCGCGAGGGATGCTCGCGACTTATTCGTGAGGGGGGCAGGCCCCCACAGTGGTGCGCGAGGGCTGCTCGCGGCTTAAGTTGCGCGAGGGATGCTCGTGGCTTCTTCGTGAGGGGGGCAGGCCCCCACGGTGTTGCGCGAGGGCTGCTCGCGGCTTAAGTTGCGCGAGGGATGCTCGCGGCTTCTTCGTGAGGGGGGCAGGCCCCCACGGTGTTGCGCGAGGGCTGCTCGCGACTTAAGTTGCGCGAGGGATGCTCGCGGCTTCTTCGTGAGGGGGCAGGCCCCACGGTGTTGCGCGAGGGCTGCTCGTGGCTTAAGTTGTGCGAGGGATGCTCGCGGCTTCTTCGTGAGGGGGGCAGGCCCCCACGGTGGTGCGCGAGGGCTGCTCGCGGCTTAAGTTGCGCGAGGTATGCTCGCGGCTTCTTCGTGAGGGGGGCAGGCCCCCACGGTGGTGCGCAAGGGCTGCTCGCGGCTTAAGTTGCGCGAGCAATGCTCGCGGCTTCTTCGTGAGGAGGGCAGTCCCCCACGGTGTTGACTTGATTAGCGCCATGCGTTTGATCTGATTACGTGGTTTATCGTGAAGAAGCCATTACTTGATTCTCGTACTACCAAGGTAAATGATAAAAAGATAGTCTTCATGAGCCTGAGCTTGTGGTTTTTACAATACTTAACAAACAAAATGATCAATGAAAATAAAACGACTTAAAGATTGAGTTGGCGAGAACGGGATTGGAAGACATCCAGGAGCGATTGTTGGAGTATTGCGGTGTAGTCGGAATCAGCTTGGATGACGGCGAACTGTACGTCATAGGATGCCTGTCGATGCACGTCTTTGAGAGTGACTGGGAGAGTGATGGTGCTGATGACTGGTACCGGGTTGTTTTCTGAGACGCGCGCTTGCAGACATTAGCTGGAGGTGGCCGGTTGTTAGTTTGAGCTGAAGCAGTGTTGATAAAAACAGCACATTAACGGTGATTTCTGCGTCCATCAAAACTTGGTTCAACTCGGTAGATGGCTCGCCGATCCTGATTGTTGTAGGCGTCATCCTTCTACCGGGAGGGTATGTTTTTCTTAATAGGGATTGATCAACTGCTCCTAGGTTGGCCAGTCGTTGGATTTCCTCCTTTAGCCCATTGCATTCGTTGGTGTTGTGTCTGTGGCCTCGATAATACTCGCAGTACCTTGTTTGGTCAGCCTTGGGATTTGGCCGCGGTGCTCTTGGTCGTTGGAATACTGGATTATTTTGAATTGCATGCATCACATTGGTGCGGGTAGTATTCAGGGGGGTGTATTCTTGAAGTAGATATTGCCCCCCACTCCCTGGAGGGCCGCGTTGATGACTACCGCGACAATGCCTGTTCCGAGGTCATCCTTCTTGTTTTGGTCCCTCCTCTTTCTTCCTTTTCTGTCTTCCACTTGATCCTGGATTTTCTGGTGAGGAATTTATGAATCTTCTGCTGAAGAGGGCGGCGAGTTCGAGGTAGCTGTCAATCTTTTCTCCTTGTAGGGAGTAAGACCAGGCTCGAGCTCTGCCTTTGAGTGTCGCTAGAAACGTTTGGATCATGAGTTGATCTGAAGCGTTGCGGTGTGCATGATAGTTTCAAAGTACTTTAGGTGTGCCAGTGAGTCGCCTGTCCCGCTGAAACTATGGATTTCGGAGCCATCCTCCGAGCCTGGTGCTGTCTGGGAGTCTAATGAGTTGTAGCTGGGCTGATACTCGTTGAGTCTTTGCTCTGTGGCCGAGGCGTCAGGGTCTGTTATGCTCCCAACCCTCTGTTTATAATGCGAACAGGCAAGGTGATGATTGTACATCTCTTGGAATGATGCGGCGGGTGCGGGGGAGCTGCTTGTGCTTGAGAATTCCTTCTCTATGTCATATTCTCTGCGCAGGCAATGTGTCGTTGGAAGAGGGGGCTCTTCTTGTGGTGTCAAATCAGCTTGCTCGGAGGATTGGGGATTCCTTGGCCGGAGGGATTTTGAATTTCCTCGCACTTTATGCCTTGCGCTAGCACATACAATGCCTTGGGGGAAGTATTCTTGGGGCTGGTGCTGCCCCCCGGTCGTTGAGGGGTTACGCTGGCGGGGCTTATCTTGTCGCGACTCTTCCTGTCTACTGAAGTTTTGTCCTTCTTTCTGTTGGAATTCTTGTGTTGGGACGTGAATTGACGGAGGTTGCGGTTTGACTGATGCTCCCAGATCTCGAAGCAGGGCGAGCAATTTGACCTGTTGTTCTTCCATTTGGCGGATGCGTTCTTTAAGGGTGGCCTCGGGAGTTAAGGCGGTTTCAGTGTTTAGTGGCGCGTACACCAGAGAATGGGAACGTGCAGGCTCAGTGTGTCTGCCAAGTGCAGATCCTTCGGCAGTGCGGGCATTTCTCTTTGCCATCACGGTGGCAGGGATGATGAACTCGTTCTGCGAAGGATGTTGGGAATGTTTCCCACAGACGGAGCCAAACTGTTGCGGCCAAACTCGGCGCTCCGGTCGATCCGGACTAACTTGGACCGCCTTAGCTCGCGGAGCGGTCAAGCACGCACACAGTCAGTTGAAGAGGGGAAATGTACACAAGGAGTTTTAACGTGGAAAACCCTTAAACCGGGTGAAAAACCACGTGACTGGTTCGCTGCCAGTCAAAATCCACTAGATCAGGGTGATTACAGTATGTTGAGTGAATCGGGGCGACAGGCCGCTCCCGTTACAACTTGCGGGGAGAGAGGATGACTATAACTGCCGGCGGACAACAGACTGCTCCGCCAAAGTGACTTAAACGGTGGAATGCGCGGCATGCTTCTGGCGCGTGCGCCCGAGGGAGGCGCGCTTGCGGGCTTCGGCTGTCTTCTTCGCTCGACTTTCTCTGACTTTGGGCGCCTCCTTCCCAACTGCGCGTTGATGGTGTGCCAATAGCCGATGGCGGGTGCTGATGGACACTGGTGGCCACTGGAGGTCGCTGGTGGCCGCTGGTGGCCACTGGAGGTCGCTGGTGGCCGTTGGTGGCCGCTGGTGGCAAGCGGCGATAGGTGGCCGACACGGTGGAGGAGGCGGGAGAGCTCTCACCTGAGGAAGAGGGCGAAGAATCGTAGGAGGAAAAGATGAGAAATAAGAGTCCCCTGGGGGTCTTTTTATAGCCTCCAGAGGTGGATCATGGCGGGCCCCACCACTAAAGTGGTGGGGTAGTGGGTAGTTACCACTTTGATCGGACGACATGGAGGGCCTTCCTCTTGATCGGACGGCGGGGAGGCCCCCCCATGGCGGCGGGCCGTCATGACGGCGGCGAAGGCCGGGGAGGGAGGCCGGCCACGACCGGGGAGGGAGGCCATGGTCCCGGGCGGCCATGGTCCCGGGCGGCCATGGTCGCGGCTGGCCATGGCCGGGGCGGCCGTGGGAGGGTCGGCCGCCGGCGGTGGCTCGGCCTCTTGCCTGCGGCGGTTCCTTTGATGGCGGTTTTCCCCATGATGGGAGGGAGTGGGGCCCGCCCCCATCACCTCCATGAGAGATTATGGGGGTGGGGCCTACCCATGACTTTCCTTGAGTGGAGATCATGGGGGGAGCTCCTTGCCTCCTATAAATGAAGGTTTTACCCATCAATATTTTTGATATATGCAAATGCATGAAAGTTGAAACATGATTAGATAGAGTTTAGAAAGGATAAGTATTTTGTATATGAAATTTTTTAGACCGACATGTAAATTTTATCGAAAATATATATCACATGTTATATTCTTTGGATAATATTATATTCATCTAAGACATATCAAAAAATCACAAAAAAGTGGGTCCACTCAGCACAAAAATACCCGATGTTCTTATTTTCCCAACTTTGTAAACCTAATTATAAGAGTGAGATGTTTTTGTGCAAAGTGAGGTCTACTTTTTGTGATTTTTTGGTATGTTTTAGATGAGTATAATATTATCCATATTCTTTTGATATATAAAATTTCATAAATTATTTTAGTGACTTGTGGATCTCTCATTTTATTTCTTTGACTAGTTAATGATAAAATTTTCATGAACTCATATGTTCCAAGAAACATGGTTAGAGCCTAAACAATAGTGATTTTTTGCATGTGGGTTATTTGATGAGATTTAAGTATACAATGATTTTGAAACCTAAATCTTATGGTGAATATTTAGGTTCCGTTCGGGAAGACTTATTTTCACCGGTCAAGCGGTTACGACTGCATGAAGCGGACCTTAATTATGGTTCGGTTCATGCGGTCGTCACCGTTTGACCGGTAAAAGTAAGTCCCCCCAAACGGAGCCTTAGTTGTACGATCATGCATTCATTTCTGGTGATTTAGACATTGATATTGATGATGTTTTTCTGATAGTATCACCGCACAAAAAATCTTGATTAGCAGAGTGCAAAATTTCTTGCTAATTTTAATTAATATGGAATTTAGAAATTTAAAAAATCTTTAGCTAATATGTCCCTAGCTCATTTTAGCTAAAAATTTATTTCTTGAAAATTTATAAGATTTATTTATCCTTTCTATATTAGAAAGAAAATCTAATTTTGCTACTAATGTTGTGTATTTTATTTTATTATTCTATTGAAAATTTATAAGATTTATTTATCCTTTCTATATTAGAAAGAAAATCTAATTTTGCTACTAATGTTTTGTATTTTATTTTATTATTCTATTAAATTTTATATATATATATATATATATATATATATATGAAATGTTTTTTAAATCCATGCTTTTAAAAGTTATTGGAGTAATTACGGCCATTAGATCTCAATCACTATTTCTACAGCCATTCATTATTTAATTATTAAAACAATAAAAAAGTATAGGGATCCTAAACCTGAAAGCCATATAGGAGAGTGTAATGGGAAGAAAGGAGAGAGAGGGGGGAGAAGAGAGAGAGAGGGGGGAGGAATAGAGAGAGGGAGAGAGAGAAAGGAAGAGATTCTATTAGGGCGCTGCTATCCGCACCGCACTTTTGGCTATTCGCACTCATCGCTATCCGCAAGCATTATTTTGAGTTAAGGGATATCTGCAAGCAAAACATTATTTACACCACAATATTTAACTTGAAAAAAACAAAATATTAAATAGATTTTTGTTGACAAAACCTGACTAAGATTGTATTCTGAATATATATTAGAGTGCAAAAATCATAACCAAAATATATATATCAAAGTCCACATAGAATCATATTCCGAAAATGGATTATAGTCTAAACATAATATTCAAAACATCGTATTGAATGTTGAATGAAATCTTCTCTTCACTTGTAACATCTGCATAAATGAAAAAAAATTAGATAAATATTTAATAAAAGTATACGTATATAAACAATGAACATATTAAGCGTACCTGTTCATACCACCTCGTCCAACTCCACTAAAATTGCATTCCCGGATTGAGGATGAGTTCGTGTAATACGCGATTTATAATGTCTTTCCCAATCTTCCGCTATGGCCTCGTGATATCTCATCCATGTCGGAACAATATGTGGTATCGGAGAGCACTCTTTTAATGTCAATTCAATAAAGTGATTATCTCTTATAAATCCAATGCAAATAATTCTTGATTTCTCCGGCATAGAAGAATGAAGTGGAAGGAATGTTAAATTTTGAAGTTCTGAAAGTTGAACCAAATCAATGTTGTAACACGAACTGATAACTAGGCCCATATCGGGCATTGTCATCCATTTGTCATATGATGCAGGAGTTTCCATGCACTTAACTCTCTCTAACAACTCTTCATATATATGGTGACCAAAAATACGACCATATAAAATGTTGTGATTTTCAAGCTCCATCTGTAAATCATTCCGCACCTGTTGCCAATCACCGTGTACATTCAAAGCATGACTAATGACACGGTAACCGCAGTGACCATCTCCCAACACGTCAAATGCAATCACCCATCCCCAAAACTCTGTATCATCGGATTTGCAAACATTGCAGTCAAAACCACTGTAATGGAGGAGGAGATACTACCTGAGTATGAAGAAGCTTGGATCGTCGTTATCCCGGTGACAAGCCGAGATTGAAGATGGAGATGAGCTCCACGGTCCTTGTCGCGGGCGAGATCTAAGAAGGGAAGGAGATGAAGATGAAGCCGAGCATGAAGAAGCATAGATCGCGGTTGTCGCGGGCGAGAGATACGGATACCTGAGCTTCACAGTCCTTGTCGGCGGCGCGGCGGCCTGAAACGCTTGCGGATGGAAACCCTAGATGCGGAGGCGGGCGGTCGAGCGAGAGCGATGGCGTGCGTGGAAGAGAATAGCGTGCGGTGATGGAAAAAAAAATCTAAAATGGAGGAAGATTTTGAGTGCAATTAGCTGCACCTGCAGTGCGTATATCACTGCCCTTATATTATATATTTAGTATTATAAAGAAAGAGGGGGGAGGGGGAGAGTGTGCGGGGCAGAGGATGAGAGAGGGAAAGAGAGAGAGAGGGGGGAGGAATAGTAATAGAGAGGGAAAAAATAATTTTTTTAGGTATAAAATATATTTTTTTACAAATTAAATATGTAATATTGATTTAAATTTTTTGACGATCATTTTGAGTACTCATATGTATATGTTGCAGGCGCAGTCCCCAGGACCCGTCGGGTGCGGGCGAAGCACGTCGTCCGTCATTGGCCGGGTACTGTGACGCGTAGTCATCGGGCTGGAGGCCCGTACCTGTCACTCATGTGTGTGTGTGTGTGCGCGCGCGTGTGCGTGCGTGCGCGTGCATGCGCGTGCGTGCGTGTGCGTGCGTGTGCGTGCGTGTGTGCGTGCGTGCGTGCGTGCGTGTGTGTGTGTGTATTATACGGGCAGTTCTATTATACGGGCGTGCGGGCTAAGAAGGGCGGAAGGCGGACGGCGGAAGCAGGAACAGTGAGGCCAAAACGATGCACTATTCGCGTGATTACGTCTCCGCGGCTGAACGCCACAGCTTGGCGCCTTGTTCTTGCCGACGATTAGGGTTTAGGTGACTCCTTCTCGCCGGCCGCCTGAAACCAGCGGCGTGCGGGCTTACAGGGGCGGTGGCCGGCGGCTGCGGGCTCGCCGGCCACCGCCCCTGTAAAAAAATTTGCACCAGTGCAAATTTTTTTACAGGGCAGCGACATGCGACTGCGGATTCGTCGGCCGCCGACGAACCCGGGGCGGCCAGTGGTCGGCGAGCCCGCAGTCGCCGACCGCGGCCCTGTAAAAAAAATTGCACTGGTGCAAATTTTCTTACAGGGGCGGTGGCCGGCGGCTGCGAGCTCGCCGGCCACCGCCCACCCCGGATTCGCCGGCGTGCTCGCCGGCGAATCCGGGGCGGCCGGTGGTCGGCGAGCCCGCCGCCGGCCACCGCCCCTGTAAAAAAAGGGCTTGCACGCTTGATCGCCGGCGTGCACAGTATGATTAATCATACTGTGCACGGGATTAATTATATAGCCTGCACGCTTGATCTGATGGCCAGGATTTTATGCCCGTACGCCCGCACTATATATCACCCCATATATATATATATATATATATATATATATATATATATATATATATATATATATATATATATATATATATATATATATATATATATATAAACAAACAAAATATACACTTCTAATGCAACTTGCTGAGAATTGAATAGCCAGCATGCTCTACACATTAATGAGCCTAGATATGAAAATATTATTGTTTTCATGTTTCCATATCATGACATTCATGAGTAGATAACTAATGATATAGTATATATGTCTATCTATTTATATTTGTGTGTGGAAGTATCTCGACTTTAATAGGTACGGGGCTCCGCCTCTTTCAATTAATTAATTTAACTTAAAATAAAAATACTATAAATTTATTAATCAAGAAAGTAGTTATATACCATTTTTTATTTTTGTTAAAAAAAATCTCAATCCTTATGCATATATATTATCATGTATATCAAATCAATATTAATAAATTTGATTAGTTTAATGATAACTCCTCAAAAATAATGCTGACATGACTAATGACAATCTTCCTAAAAAATACTGCAAGCATGCCTAATTAATGACTGCTACTGATTTTCATCGTTACTTTTAATTTGGAGAAATAACGTGTACAACCCCATTATTCGCTGAGGTGGAACCTAGATTCTCAAAGGACCGGGGGTGGGCTAGCCTTGGGCTAGCTTTTGGCTAGAGGCCGGGTCAACTGGCAGATGGGCGAGAAGGTTCCCGCCCATGGTAGGCGAGAGGGTTCCCGCCCAGGGCAGGCGAGAGAGCTTGCGCCCGGGTTGGCGGGATCCCCTCAAGGTTGATGTGGGGGAGGTGAAAAACTTACAGAGGGCGGAAGGGCTCCCGCCCAGTGCGGTCCAGGGGTAAAATTACCAGATTGCTCTCGGGTAAAATTACCAGGATACCCTCGGGTCTGCAGTTAGCCTTTTAGCACAGCGGAATTACGCTATTGGCAGACCATCCCAGAGTATTTCAGTAATTTCAGAACAGCGAAGGTTGGTTATTTGTAGGTCGTTTACATGAAATCTATAAATAAACCCGCAGAGTACCTCAAAAGGCAATCTTCCATACTTTCTCAAATCAGTTAGTGCTTTCTGAGGTGCTCCCAGCCCAGCAATAGGCTAAGGAGGGGAAGCGCTCAGAGATCTTCTGGGTTAGAGGAGAGACCTCTCAGCTGAAGCTTAGGGTCGGTTTTCGGTTCTTCTTTGCTAGTCGGGGGGTTGAGAGAAATAGGTGTTGACTACACCCTAATGTCCGAACTCTTGTTGATGCCAGTTTTTTTGCTTCAACATTTCTAGTGCGGTGAGCGTGGACCGTAGCCGACACAAGAAAATCTCAAGTCAAGTCTCATGATTGGGGGTGAAGGCGAAGGAGCTGACTCGGGAGGTTCTCCCTCTCAGGGATGTGGGGTGACGTTGGGGATGTTGGAGGACTTCACGCGGGAAGTTTTGCAGACAATTCACTTGGCCTTCTCGGTTAGAGGCGAGTGGGCGACGCCATCAACTCTGGTGGTCGTGGCCCCTTCATTGAGCGAGAACGCTCTCAGACAGCATCCCGGGAAGGAGGTTCCGGCGGAGGTTGCCAAGAGGGATGTCGTCGGGCGGGAGCTTTTCCCCGGGCAACCCAGCACTGACAGGGCTAGCGAGCCGAGGCAGCGAGAGGAGACCTCTCGGCAGGCTAGGGGCGGGAGCCCTTTTAGTGATCTTATCATCTCGGCTCCGGTTCCGGGAGCCAGACATGTCCTACTATACCGGCCGGGACGACCCGGTGCAGCATGTGCAGTGGTTTGAGGATGTCGTTTTCATAAGGCAAATGTCGGATGCCTTCAAGTATAGGCTCTTCGCCATCACTCTGAAGGAGAAGGCCAGGGACTGGTTCCACCAGTTGCCTGCGAGTTCAATCTACTGTTTTGAGGATCTGCGACGCGGATTCTTGCTGAGGTTCTCAACATCCAAGAAGAGGAAGAAGGGAGCAGAGTGCTTGTTTGCCTTCAAGAAGAAGCCGGAAGAGGGGCTAGGACGCTACGTAGATAGGTTCTGGGAAGAAATTTTGCAGGTCCAGGAGATGTCGGGGTACACCATGATGCTTGCCTTCACCCTTGGGTTTAGGCCAAGTTTCTTTAGCATGGAACTGAAGAGAGTTCCCCCATCTCCTTCGAGGAGCTGATGAAGAGGGCGACGAAGGAGATCGAGATCGAGGTAGCCAACCCGGCGTTCACTAAGAAGCTGGACAAGTTGGCAGAGGATGATGGGAAGGAGTTGAGAGCAGGGAGATAAAGGGAGCAGAGAGAGGAGAGAAGAAGGGAGGAACCCCGAGGTTAGGGGCAATACCAAGGTTGGGGGCAGCACGAGCCGAAGAACAGGTTGGGTTGGAGGCCAAAGGAAGGTCACCTCCAGGGGCAGGATGGTGGTCTCCAAGGAAGGGACAACTTTCGCGAGCAAAGGAGATTCAATCAGCCGGCCTGGAGGCAGGGACAGAGGGCCCCCTCCCGCCGCAGTAGGAAGCTATGGAGATCATGAGAGGAAGAGGAGGAAGGAGAGGAGCGAGGAGAAGAGAAGGCAGGGTAGTGTTGCCCTTTTGTGACTTTCATCGGGAGGAGGGTCATGCAACAGCCCCCTGCCCAGAGTTCTTGGATATGAGAGGGGCCAGGGACAAGTCAAGCAGCATCAGCCCGTGAGGATTGAGGAAGTTCTGCAGGGAGGAGCAGAGGATAAATATGAGGACCGGGTGGATGTGGGAGCCCGAGGAGGGATCAGGGTGATCCATGGGGGAGTGGGGATCGAAGCCACCCGCAAGGGGAGCTTCCAAACCATGTACCGAAGGAGCGTCACCTCGACCTCCCATACCCCCCTAGGAAGAAAAAATCACTTTCTCAGCAAAGGACATGCCCGACTACGAAGACACGTTCTGTGATGCCTTGGTGATCCAGATGGCAGTGGAAAATTTCACGGTCTCCAGGATCCTGGTGGACAATGGGAGCTCCGTAAATGTGATCTTCAAGAAAGCTTTCGATGAAATGAAGGTGGAAGCCTGGAGGGTTCTAGCCTCGGATGGGCCGTTGTTTGGATTCTAGGGAGAGAGGAAGGAAGTTGGAGGGGTAGGACTGCATGTTATGTTGGGAGGGGTGTCGAGGAACTATCGGTTCGTCATTGTTAACGCTCCGAGCAGCTACAACGCAATCTTTGGGTGCCCTCTCATCAGCGCCTTTCATTGCATTCCCTCCTCGTTTCACGATTGTCTCAAGTTCAGTAGTGGAGGAGTGCAGGTCCGGATCAGGGGGGATCTTAAGGTGGCGAGGCAGTGCTATGTGACTGTCGTCAATACCATTTCTTGGATGGTCGAGGCGGAGGGGCTAGAGATAGTGATGGTGGCGTAGGAGGAAGTTACAGAGGAGGGGGAGGTGAGCCTAGGTGAGGTTGGAGAGAAGGATGAGGATAAAGAGAGGGAGGGAGGAGAAGTTGAGGTGGAGGCCCATGGAGGAGGAGAAGTGGAGTCAAGGGAAAGCCTATTGGAGGTAATGGGAGTAGAGGAAGTAGGAGGGTAGGAAGAGTTCGGGGAGGAGGAAGAGCCGAGGAGCAGCGGAGGGCAGTCCAGGTTGGAACTAGCAGAGGAGATTGTGGAGATGGAGGTCTTCACCAAGGAAGGGAAGGCGGAGAGGGTACTGAAAGTCAATCTAGTGTCAACTACCTTCACCTTTGGGGGGGGATAGGTGATTTGTAGTCTTTTTGCAGAATTAGAAATAAACCTGCACAAGAAAACAAAACAAGCACAACACAGAAATACACAGGCAGTTATAGTGGTTCCCCGATTTGGGTACGTCCACTTTCCCCCTTCGACCTATCTCCCAACAAGGGACGACTCGGTCACTTCACCAACCGGATTGAAATCCAATCCTCACACTATGGAAGGAACCCTTCCACCCGAAGGAGTCACTACTCCTCCACCACGGGTTGCACCCAACCCTTACAATGAGGAACCAAAGTTCCTTTACAACAAAAGTAAAAATAGAATGTACAAAATACAAACTACGTTTGGAGCGCTTGGTGTCCCTCTTCGTTCGATGAAGCGTTCTTGAAGAAGACGAAGAGTCCACGACCTAAGCACTCTCTTGGAGAGGATCTCCCCGAGATCGGCGGCAGAAAGGATTGCGGCGGCGATGCTTTGTAGATCCAAACTTCGTAACAAAGCTAGCAAAGTCTACCAACGATCTTACTTGAATCGATCGTCTCAATCGATTCGGAAGGGGAAAGTATTCCCGTTCAACAAACCAAGAGACAAAGGATCTCAAGATAGAAACGTGAGACACATTGCTTGGCTGAGTTTCTGTCGCCGGGAGATCAAGAAGAAATCATGATCAGCGGCGGCGACAACCTTAGCGAGCGGCTACGGAGGCGGAAGAGGTTTCGCGATTAGCTAGGTCAAGTCGGCGGCTCGTTTTCTTTATCGTATGTTCGGGGATCATTCGTCATGTTCAAAATAAGCGAGTATTTATACTGTAGATCATCCTTTATGACCGTTGTGGGCCCCACCAGAAGAAACCCTAATTTCGGTTCAAACAGCACCTGAACACTTGGTCCGGTCCAACGAGCCAACGGAATTCGCCTAAGGCAAATTCGGCGGGAATCATTGGTGATTCTCGACGAATCGGCGAGAATCACTTATGATTCCCGTCGAATTCTCCTTAGAAGAATTTTAGCTGAAGGGCTTGCCATCCGGAGTGAATCGGCGAGAATCAAAACCATTCTCGCCGAATCGGCGAGAATGCAGAGTCATTCTCGACGATTTTGACTTGGCAGAATTCTTGAAGGCGTTGAGTCAGTCGGGTGATTCTCGCCGATTCTGACTTTGCAGAATTCTTGAAAGTGTTGAAGGCGTTGAGTCAGCCGGATGCAGTCGGCGGGAATCGGCGAGTGATTCTCGACGATTCGGCGAGAATCACTAGTGATTCTCGTCGATTCTAACTTAGACGATTCTTCGTCTTTCTTCCCGTGAGTTGGTCTTTGACCCATCCTTGCTCCTTATCTGCTCTTGATCTATCTCAGCCCTGTACTTGAAAATAAGTACACTCCAATAGAGAGAGTACACATGAGCCAACACACTGATCTGATCAACGAGGGATTACGTTGCGCAGACCCGTGAATATTGACCCACTGAACCCTGATATTGGTGTGTACTTAGCGTGGAATAACTGCAAGCACATCTTGAAGAAAATCATCAAATACATTATCTATTCAACTTAGCTTGTTCAGAGGCTTCTTCAAATCAGGTACATTGTGGATACAATACCCAAAAATCTCCCCCTATTTGAAGAAGCCTAAACCCTACAAGCTAAGGTGAATAGAACATATGGGAATGAAATTCATAAACTAAGAATTCAGTTGAGAGAGAAATTCATTACCATTACCACTAGCCTGAGAGCATACTTGGAGCCACCTTAGCCTTAGCCGAGAGGGTAATCTCCCCCTTTTCGGCTTCTGCAAATCTGGGACTTCACTTGGAGCCACATACTCCCCCTCAGATCTAGCATCCATGCTCGAGCTTGAGTTCCTTGCTGATGCTCCCCCTTGATCCAAGAGCCTTGAGCCGTACAGTCTTCACTCTTCATAGTTCAGCATGCCGAGTTCAGTTTTGAAGAGACTGAACTTGGCCTCGTCTAGGGGCTTTGTGAAGATATCTGCAACCTACTTATCCGTGGGGACATAGCAGAGAGATATATCTTTGTTTTCCACATGCTCCCGAATAAAGTGATAGCGCACTTCAATATGCTTCGTTCTGCTATGCGACACAGGATTGTTCGCAATTGTTATGACGCTTGAGGAGTCGCAATACATCGGAACTTCGCTGAACTGCAAGTCATAATCTTTGAGCTGATTTCTAATCCATAGAAGTTGTGTGCAACAGCTTCCTGCTGAGATGTACTCAGATTCAGCTGTGGAGGTTACGACACAATTCTGCTTCTTGCTGTTCCATGAAATAAGCCTTCTTCCGAGGAATTGACACATCCCGGAAGTGCTTTTCCTATCATCCCTGCTTCCTACAAAGTCAGCATCTGAAAAGCCTATCAGCTCGACATCATTGTTTCTTGGGCACCACAAGCCAAGATTTGGTGTACCTTTAAGATATCTAAGAATCCGCTTTACAACGACATAATGAGATTCCTTAGTGTTCACCTGATATCTAGTACAAACGCATGTGGAAAACATAATATTCGGTCTACTAGCAGTAAGATAGAGCAGGAATCCAATTATGGTTCTGTACTTGGTTTCATCAAAAGGTTTCCCTTTCTCATCCTTGTCCAGAGACACAGTGGATCCCATTGGAGTCCTCATAGAGGTTGTACTCTCCATTCTGAATTTCTTGAGGAGTTCATTTGTGAACTTCGTCTGAGAGATGAAAATCCCATCCTCAGACTGTTTCACTTGAAGTCCCAAGAAATACTCCAGCTCTCCTATACTACTCATTTCAAACTTCCCTTGCATAAGTTTGGAAAACTTCTTGCAAAGGTTGTTATCCGTTGACCCGAATATTATGTCATCGACATAGATTTGCACCAGCAAAATCTTGCCTTTGACTTCCCTAAGAAACAATGTCTTATCTATTTTTCCTCTAGAGAACTTGTTCTCAAGAAGAAAACTAGACAGAGTCTCATACCAAGCTCGAGGAGCTTGTTTTAAGCCATATAAAGCTTTATTAAGAAAATAAACATGATTGAGAAATGTAGGATTAACAAAACCTGGGGGTTGTGCGACATATACTTCCTCTTTCAGGTTTTCATTGAGGAATGCAGATTTCACGTCCATCTGATAGACAGTGAATCCTTCGTGCATAGCATATGCCAGGAACAATCTGATCGCCTCGAGCCTTGCCGCTGGTGCAAAGGTCTGGTCGAAGTCAATCCCCTCCTCCTATCTGTAACCTTGAGCCACTAGCCTGGCCTTGTTCTTTATGATGACACCGTGTTCATCCAGTTTGTTTCTGAAGATCCACTTGGTGCCGATCACATTCTGGTTCTTCTGTCTGGGAATAAGCATCTAGACGTTGCATCTTTCAAATTGATGTAGTTCATCTTACATGGCCAATATCCATGCTGCATCTTTGTTCGCCTCGCCGAACTTCTTTGGCTCAACCTGTGACAGGAAACTAAGGTGCAAAATCTCGTTAATTGTACCTCTTCGATTTCTGACACCGTCACGAGGATCTCCGATGATCTGATCTCTAGGATAATCCCTCATGTGTCGGAGCTCTAGGAGTCTAGCATCTAGAGCTCTGACATCTTCTTGGGCTTCTTCTTCTTCCGGAAGATTTTCTCCATCCTGCTCGTCAACTTCTCCAGCTGACGTCGAGGTGGAAACCTTGACGTACTTGGGAGTTGCACCTTTTGTAGTCTCATCAAAACTTAGCTGTTCAAGCCTTGCACCTGCATCTTCAAAATTCCACTGGAAGAATTGCTATGAAGTAAGCTTCCTTCATCAAAAACAACATTAATGGACTCTTCTACCACTAGGGTTTTCTTATTGAAAACCCTATATGCCCGACTATGGCTACTATAACCCATGAATATGCCTTCGAAGCATTTTTCACCAAATTTAGTACGCGGGTACTTCCCGTTATTGAGTACATAGCATCTGCAGCCAAAGATCCTTAACTAGGACATGGTTGGTTTCCTGTCTTTCAGTAGCTCATAAGGCGTCTTACGATGACTCTTGTTGATCAAAGCCCGGTTTTGTACATGACAAGCCGTATTGACAGCCTCTGCACAGAAGTATTCTGGGAGAGAAGCGTCATTCAACATTGTCGTGCAAGCTTCAATGAGAGTTCTATTTCTCCTCTCCGCAACTCCATTTTGCTGAGGAGTGCGCGGGGAGGAAAACTCATGAAAGATACCATGTTCTTCACAAAATTTTGTCATAGCACCAGACTCGAATTCTGTTCCATGGTCACTTCTGATTTTGACCACTGAGCAGTTAAGTTCGTTCTGAATCTGTTTGACAAAACTAGTGAAGATGTCAAACGTATTCTACTTTCGTTTTAAGAAGAACACCCACGTAAACCGAGAGTGATCATCAACAATCACTAGCGTATATGACTTGCCTCCCAAGCTATAAACTTGCATTGGACCAACCAAGTCCATATGCAGAAGATAAAGACATTTGGAGAAGTCTTTGTCTGCAATGCCCTTAAAGGTAGCCCGAGTCTGTTTACCCTTCTGTCACGCAGGACAGGGGCTATCTTTGATGCACTTTATAATGGGAGCATCTCTTACTAAATTTTTAGAAAACAACATATTAATAGTCTTGAAATTAATATGTGCCAACCTCTTGTGACATTGTTCACAAAGAGATGCACTGCCTTTTGCTACTAGGCACACGGGGGTAGAAGAATCTAAACTAAGAAAATCTAAACAAAAGATATTTCTGCTCCTAATGCCGGTTAATACCATCTCCGAAGAGGCACACAATATTATCAAGTATTTATCCTTGCAGAACTTAACGTCATATCCTTTACCACATAATTGACTTACACTGATCAGGTTATGATTTAACCCTTCAACATAAGCCACGTCAGTGATAGAGATTATTCTGTTGGAAATCATACCATAACCTCTGGTGACACCTCGATCCGATCCCCCAAAGATGACTTTGGGTCCATTTTCGACTGGAGAGTAATCACGCAGCAGTCTTCTCGTCTCAGTCATATGCCAGGAGCATCCACTGTCCAAGTACCATATAGGAGTTTTGGTGGCCTTTGGACATTCTTGCAAAACAGAATTAATTTCCCTTAGGAACCCAATCGAACTTGGGTCCTAGATTCCTTGTTAGCATACTCCCCCTCGGATGGTTAGCCCTACGAGTGGTCGGCCTCGCATTGCTAACTTGAGAAGTCTCGTTATATCTCGGATTAAACCAGCAATCTACGGCAAAGTGACTAACTTTGCCACAGCACCAACAGTCAAATCTGTTTTACCGTTTCCTAGGCACCTGCTTCACCCTTGGAATGGTGGGTCCAGCCGGGGCCTTGGATCTGGAGGTGGAGGCATCATGATGACAACAGTCACATGATTTCTTCACCTCCTGGTTCCTCAGTGTAACAGGCTTGGCCTTTGGTGCCTGCTTCCTATTATGGCCGCTAGAGAAGTGATCATAATTCTCAGCGTGGATTTCCTCATAAGGTGCCTTGAAGACACTCTCACTGTAATAGCGGGGAAAGGTCCAACCATCATATCGACTCTTTAGCTTTTCAACTGAGGGCCTAAAGTGATGACCATAAGTTGACTCAAAGTCATGCTCATTGCAGGGAAAGCTAGGCTTTCTGAATGCAATAGGACTGAGTGGGGCCATCCCCTTTTCAGCAACAGAGGCCTTCTTGGCAGCCTTATTCTTTCTCTGGTTTCTGTTTCTCCTGGATAATGCTCCAGGCACACCCACATGCCCCAAGCCATCCCCCTTAGCCTGAGCAGAGAAGGTATCAACCAGTGGAAGAACAGTCTTTGGCATAGAGAAGCTTTTGACAATCTTCCTTTCTGCCGTAAGTTGTTCTTCAAACTTATTGATTTCTTCCTGTTTAAGGTCAAGGAGACTTAGAGACTCTGAGTGCTTAGAGATCAGGTCCAGGTGCTCCTGTCGGAGAGAAATCAAGCTAGTGATCTCTTCCCTTAGGGAGACACCCTCGACCTTAAGGAATTTGACTTCCTTTTTCTGAGCCCTCAATCTCTTGCGGCATTCCTCGAAGTTGTTGAGCAGAAGCTCATACTTTTCTAGGAGCTCAGCTTCTCGGGCAGAAGGGCTGTCCTCGAGATCATCATCATGAGACTCAGAGTCAGAGTCAGAGTCAGAGAGGGGGGGTGCGATTGATGCAGGCCCTTGGTTTTGACGGATTAAACTACGCGTTCTTAGATTCGATAATTAGCAAATCAAACTAAGTTACGCGCAAACATTCACAAGACCAATACAAGAATATCCGGACTAAATAAGTGATTTAAAACTAAGTCCAAAATAATCCCCAAAAATTAATTAATAAGAGGGTTGCTTACCCGCTCCAATTTTCATAAAAAATATTCGGATGATTTAGGCTTGAAAATTTAGATTTTTAATTAAGCACAATATTCAATATAAATCAGGACCAAATACTAGCCTTCTGTTTCCACCAAAACTCACAATAGTTTAGAAAGAATCACACGAGAGATGGCATAGGAAATCGTTACCCAAAATCTCACGAGAATTCCATCCACGAGATGGGTGGAGGATGCGCACACGACGGTGGTTGATTCTATTCCCACGCAACTCCACGGTTCCGCGCCGGATGATGAAAACGCAAGCCGTCTTCCTTCGCAAAACCCTAGAAGAGGGAGTTCCTTGAAAAGTCCAGTAATTATATAGGGAGAGAGAGAAAAGGTGATGAGAAAATAATTTTCTCAATATGATGGGGGTGGCAGCTAGGGGAGAGATGTGGTGGCCGGCAGTTTTGTGGAAGGAGGCTGCTCGGGTTTTGGGAAAAAGGAGGAGGGTGGCCGGAAACGAACTTGGAGAAGGAGGAGGGAGGAGGAAAGGAGGCCGAGATAGAGAGGTGAAGGAGATATGGCCGGCGGCCAAGAGAGGGGAGAAGAAAGAGGAGGCCGAAAATTGCCAAGAGGGGGGAAAATTCACTTTGAATTTCTTAGGTTTTCTTTTTCATTCTTCACTATCCAAATCAAAAACAAGCATGGCTTTATATAGCCTTACACCACTCAATCTCCACCACACATGAAATAGGAAAACAATATAGGCCTTATTTAGGCTACACCACTCAATCTCCACCATTCATAAAATAGGAAAACAATCTAACATATAATGCATACAATATGAATAAAATAAAACATGCATGAAATAAAAGATACTCTTGATGGTTATAAGCACCCATCATATTTGAAATGAAATAATAAAATAGGACATAATAATAAATGATTAAATAAAAATATATAATTATAATTATTTAATTTATAATTATATATTTTATTTAAAATGGCAGCGGCAGACGTCGTGCAAAATATGTAGCGGCGTTGGCGAAGAACGTCGCGGCGTTGGCGAAGAAACGTCGTGGTAGACTCTCATCTTCAAGCTTGCGGCAACGACCGTCCCAATCCACGAACTTTCTATGTCGGGGATCAATGGCCGCATCAGCAACGTCGCCATCAGCGATCTTTTACATTCCCAGTAAATGGGGGCATTCTCCTTCTGAGTCAGAGCGACCCATTAGCCCGAAGTAGGATTCCTCATCATCACTGGTGTCTGAAGTGTCAGATTCACTCAGTGTCTTTGGCTTCTTAGCAATGTAGCTTCTCTCCTTCTTTTTATCTTTAGAGGGTTTGTGCTCCTCTCCCTTCCCCTTCTCTCTCTTGCCTTGATGGCAGTCAGCCACGACGTGTCCTGGCTTATTGCACCCAAAATAAATGATGTCAGTATGACGATGTTTGTTCGGTTTTGATTCATACCTATCAGAAGAATAATTTTTCTTCTGATTTCTGGAGGAGGAGCCGTCTCTCTTTCTTTGATTCCTCATCTTAAGGAACTTCTTGAATTCTCGGGTGATGAGGGAGAAGTCTTCTTCAGACGGCTCTGAGCCGGAGGAGCATTGCTCGGAGTCTTCCTCCTCATCCTTTTTCCACGAACGGGACGAGGCAGCACCCTTGCCTTTCCTAGAGTGAATGGCTTTCAAGGCCACAGTCTTTTCTTTTGCTGCGGCTTTCCCAGCTTCTTCTTCGTCTTTCCTCGTGTTCAGCTGAAGCTCATAGGACATAAGCTTCCCAAATAGTATCTAAGGATCAGTTTCTGCTAATTTTCCAAACTCTCGGATGGCGTAGATCTTTGTGTCACATTCCTTAGTAAGGGACCTAAGGAATTTATCATTCAGTTCACCATCAGTGAACACTCTTCCATATCCCTTTAGGGCATTGACGATCTTGAGGAAATTCTCGAAGGTAACTCCGATCTCTTCCTTGGGCCCTTGCCTGAAGGCCTCATATTTCTGGTTCAGGAGGTATCTCCGATCATCCCTCACTTCATCTGTGCCCTCCATCAGAATAATCAGGTAGTGCCAGATATCCTTGTCTGTCCTGCAGTTGCAGAAGTTCTGTATCATGGAGTCATCGACTGCGCTGACTAGAATGTTCTGTGCCTTCTTATCAAGTCCGACCAGCACCATCTCGTCCTTGTCCATTTTAGAAAACTTCTTAGGCACCATTTTTGTAGGATCAATGGTGGAGGCCTTAGTGGGAATGTAAGGTCCCTCCTCCACGATCATGAAGAGTCGGGGGTCGACTGCTTCTATGTAAAATCTAATCCTTTCCTTCCAAATAGGAAAGTTTAGCATGGTACACACTGGGATCTTGCCTGAGTACTTGAGTCCGTCCATAGTAGATATCTGCCTTCTTCTTGACACTAGTGGCAGGAACTTACTCAAGGTGTTGACCTTTTTGATGAGCAACCTCCTTCTGATACCACTTGAAAGTCAATCTAGTGTCAACTACCTTCACCTATGGGGGTGGATAGGTGATTTGCAGTCTTTTTGCGGAATTAGAAATAAACCTGCACAAGAAAAGAAAACAAGCACATCACAGAAATACACAGGCAGTTATAGTGGTTCCCCGATTTGGGTACGTCCACTTTCCCCCTTCGACCTATCTCCCAACAAGGGACGACTCGGTCACTTCACCAATCGGATTGAAATCCAATCCTCACACTATGGAAGGAACCCTTTCACCCAAAGGAGTCACTACTCCTCCACCACGGGTTGCACCCAACCCTTACAATGAGGAACCAAAGTTCCTTTATAACAAAAGTAAAAAATAGAATGTACAAAATACAAACTATGTTTGGAGCGCTTGGTGTCCTTCTTCGTTCGATGAAGCGTTCTTGAAGAAGACGAAGAGTCCATGAACTAAGCAATCTCTTGGAGAGGATCTCCCCGAGATCGGCGGCGGCAAGGATTACGGCGGAGATGCTTTGTAGATCCAAACTTCGTAACAAAGCTAGAAAGGTCTACCAACGATCTTACTTAGATCGATCGTCTCAATCGATTCAGAAGGGGAAAATATTCCCGTTCAACAAACCAAGAGACAAAGGATCTCAAGATAGAAATGTGAGACGCGTTGCTTGGCTGAGTTTCTGTCACTGGGAGATCAAGAAGAAATCACGATCAGCGGCGGCGACAACCTTAGCGAGCGGCGACGGAGGCGGAAGAGGTTCCGCGATTAGCTAGGTCAAGTCGGCGGCTCGTTTTCTTTTTCGTATGTTCGGGGATCGTTCATCATGTTCAAAATAAGCGAGTATTTATACTGTAGATCATCCTTTATGACCGTTGTGGGCCCCACCAGAAGAAACCCTAATTTCGGTTCAAACAGCGCCTGAACACTTGGTCCGGTCCAGCGAGCCAACGGAATTCGCCTAAGGCAAATTCGGCGGGAATCATTGGTGATTCTCGACGAATCGGTGAGAATCACTTATGATTCCCGTCGAATTCTCCTTAGAAGAATTTTAGCTGAAGGGCTTGCCATCCGGAGTGAATCGGCGAGAATCAAAACCATTCTCGCCGAATCGGCGAGAATGCAGAGTCATTCTCGACGATTCTGACTTGGCAGAATTCTTGAAGGCGTTGAGTCAACCGGGTGATTCTCGCCAATTCTGACTTGGCATAATTCTTGAAAGCATTGAAGGCGTTGAGTCAGCCGGATACAGTCGGCAGGAATCGGCGAGTGATTCTCGGCGATTCGGCGAGATTCTCGTCAAATCGGCGAGAATCACTTAGTGATTCTCGTCGATTCTAACTTAGACGATTCTTCGTCTTTCTTCCCGTGAGTTGGTCTTTGACCCATCCTTGCTCCTTGTCTGCTCTTGATCTATCTCAGCCCTGTACTTGAAAATAAGTACACTCTAATAGAGATAGTACAAATTAGCCAACACACTGATCTGCTCAACGAGGGATTACGTTGCGCAGACCCGTGTATATTGACCCACTGAACCCTGACATTGGTGTGTATTTAGCGTGGAATAACTGCAAGCACATCTTGAAGAAAATCATCAAATATATTATCTATTCAACTTAGCTTGTTCAGGGGCTTCTTCAAATCAGGTACATTATGGATACAATACCCAACAGGTACGGATCAGCGGCGGCTTGAGCCCAGAAGACCAGGCGAGGATGCAGGAGTGCATCCAAAAGAATGTCGATGTCTTCGCCTGGAGCGCGGCGGACATGCTGGGCATTGATGCAGATGTGGCATGTTGCCGTTTGAACCTGGACCCCAAGATGCGTCCCATCCGCCAGAAGATGAGGACCATCGCCACCAAGCTGGAGGAACCCATCCGTGAGGAGGTCAGGAAGCTTCTCGATGCAGGTTTTATCTCAGAGATCTAGTACCCAGGCTGAGTCTCCAATGTGGTAATGGTAAAAAAAGGGGATGAGAGGTGGCATATGTGTGTAGACTTCTCTTTATTAAATAAATCGTGCCCTAAGGATTGCTACCCCTGGCCTCAGATCGATGCGCTGGTTGATTCAACTCTTGGTTTTTCTATTATGAGTTTTTTGGATGCTTTTTCAAGTTACCATCACATTCGAATGCATCCCCCTAACATCAAGGATATCATCTTCGTCACAAGGGAGAGATGCTTCAGCTACAAGATGATGCCCTTCCGGTTAAAGAATGCAGGGGATACTTACCAATGCATGATGGATCGGGTGTTCAAAAGTAAGAGGGGTAGGATCCTAGAGGTTTATGTTGATGACATCATGGTAAAGAGTGGGGATGTGGGTTCATACCTACTTGACCTAGAGGAGACGTTCGCGACCCTGCGGAAGTTCAAGATGAGGCTGAATCCCCAGAAGTGTGTCTTTGGGGCAAGCCGAGGCAAATTCCTTGGGCAAATTCTGATCCCAGCAGGGGTAGAGCCCAACCCGGATAAGGTGAAGGTCATCGTGGAGTTGGAATTACCTCACAATGCCAAGGAGGTTCAGCGTTTGACGGGCAAGCTCGCCGGGTTGAGTCAGTTTCTCTCCCGTGCCGGGAAGAAATGTTCACCCTTCTTCAAGACGCTTTGGGGGACCCAAAAGTTTGAGTGGACGGGGGAATGCGAGGAGGCTTTTCGGGCATTGAAGGCTTAACTATCCCAAGCGTCGCTCCTTCAGAGCCCGAAGGAAGGGGAGGACCTAGCCTTGTATCTTGGGGTAGGGGTAGAGGCAGTAAGTTTTGTATTGATAAGGGAAGAAGGGAAGAAACAACTGCCAATATACTATGTCAGTAGGATCTTGAAGAAGGCGGAGCTCCGCTACCCCATCCTAGAGAAGTTGGCTTTCTCTTTGATCATCTCAGCCAGGAAACTCAGGCCATATTTCCAAGCTCATTCAATCAAGGTGGTGATGGACCATTCAATACGCAAGATTTTTGAGGGGGTGGAGCACTCTGGGCGGTTGGCCAAGTGGTCGATCGAGCTCAGTGAGTTTGACGTCTCTTTCGTACCAAGGCTCTCTATCAAGGCATAGACGGTGTGTTGGAACACCCTATTACTGATTTTGGTAAGGATCACTATGTCCTTAGGAAAATGTCTTGACCTCATTGTATAGTTTTAAAGGTCAATTAGAATATGTCTAAGACTTAGAACTTAGGTTTGAAAGCTGTCCCCAAGACCTTCTAGATCAGATTACAAGTGCAGAAGTTTAAGGCAATTTTCGTCGAGCTCAGATCGACGAGGCGTCGAACTCAGTTCGACTATCTCTGAGCTCAGTTCAACGAGTGGTCGAACTCGGTTCGACGATCTCCGAGCTCAGATCGATGATTTTTGTCTCAAGTCTATTTCCAGTCTCTGAGCTCAAGTCGACGATAGTCGAGCTCAGATCGATGACTTTCTTGAGAGATCGACGATTTTAGAATTCAAATTCAGTCAGTTATGGAATTCAATCTGATTCATATCCAGCATTTATTTCAAAGGATTTTGTAGCTGTTTCAATCAATCTGGAGCAAGTTTCAAGGAAGAACAAATGGAATGTCTCTTAGGACTTTCCTCCAGAGACAAATATCAATTAAGGAAGTCATTTATGACTGGCTAATGGCTATCTAGAAGACTGAATTTCAATATATCATCTGAGAGTAATTAAGACATGATGATGATTATTATTCTAAGGAATAGATTTTTAGACACAAGTACTACAGGATTACATGCTAGAATTCTTACAGAACAAAAGGAATATAATAGTGAAGGAGATCACCACACAGAAAAGAATTCCTCTATTCTTTCAAGATCTCTTCTGATTCAAGTGTTCAAGGCTTCATCAATCAAGGACTCCAGACACATCACATTTCAGCCTTTGTTGAAATCATTCTTTGCTGGAGATCTCAAATATACTGAAGGCCTATCACCCTATGCAAAGCTTTTCTTCCTGAACAACTGCAAATCTCAGGGGGAGCTTTGACAACAACATTCCACTAGTCTTCTCTTTGATTGTTGATAGAGAAGAACATCAACTCTTTCTTTTTCTTTTATTCTGCTGTAAAAGGGTTATTCAAAACTCCCTTCAAAAGTTTTGTGGTTGGTTTCTGAGACCTTGTCAAAACTTAGTGGTGGCAAGACACCTGATCAAAAAATCTGATCTGGTTTTTGAGCACCTTATCAAAAGCTCATTGGTGCCCAGGACACCTGATCAACTATTCCTACAGTGGATTCCTACCTAGGGTGGTAGAAGAGTGGATGTACCCAGGTTGATTGGGGAACCACTATAGATCCTTGTGTCTTCTGGTTGCTGTGTTTGATTTGTTGTGTGCTGTGATCTGTTTCTTGCTTACTTAGTTTTTATTTACTGCAAGCACAATACACTTATATATAAATCAAGTCTTCTACTGCTGAATAATTTTTAAATTGAAAAATTATTTTAATATACTCTATTCACCCCCCTCTAGAGTAAAGATAGATCTTACCCTCACTTTCAATTGGTATCAGAGGGAGGTTGGTTATTCAACAACCAAATCTTCATCAGATTGGTTGTTCCTACAGGCTAACACCTGAACCAAAAGATCTCTGATAAGATCAATCTTTAATAGAGGGTCATTATTTTTATTATATTTATTTTTATATAAAACCATGGCACATAACAATGATTATGCTAGCACCAGACCTCCAGTGTGCAATCTTTCTAAGTTTGCCCTTTGGAAGGCAAGGTTTAGATTATATATTAATTTTATTGATGAGGATATCTATAATTCTGTTTTGACAGTGTGTCCAAGACCCCCAGAAAATATAAGTACAAGTGTTGTTCCACCTCCTTCAGGAATAGATGCAGAAATCAAAAAGTGGAAAGTTGCTGATGCTAAGGCAATGAACATATTGGCTCAGACTATTTCTGATGACATATTTCAAAAGGTGGCTGAATGCAACTCAGCAAAAGAAATATGGGACAAGCTATCTGAGCTTGTGTCAGGATCAGCTGATGAAAGAAAAGACAGAAGATCCCATCTCATAACCCAGTATGAGAATTTCAAGAAGGGAGAAACTGAGTCAGTTGCTGATATGTACAACAGACTCAGTCTAATTGTCAGTGAACTGAAGACCTTGGACAAGGAGATCTCATTGACTGAACTCAATGACAAGATCCTAATGTGCTTCCTCAGCACTTGGGACTCAAGGATCTGGCCAATCAAGGATGTCAGAAGCCTAAATGAGATCACCACTAAAGCTCTATTGGGCAAGCTCAAGTCTTATGAGCTGCTTATCAAGAATAGAGAGGAAGAACAAAAGGCTGCTTCTCCAGCAATCAGGAAGGAGAAGACAATTGCCTTCAAAGTTACAGAAGAATAGCCTGAAGACAAGGTCACAGGAAATGAAGATTTAATGAGTCTACTGGCCAAAAGATTTTTACAGATGGCCAGGAAAGATTTTAGGAAAAGGTCATCCAGAGGCCATAAAAAGCCAAGATATGACAAGTCCAGTAATAAAGAAGTTATTTATTTTGGATGCAGGAAACTAGGCCACATTGTGCCTGATTGTCCAGAGAATCAAAATAAGGACAAGAAAGATAAGAAAGATAGGAGAAGAGACAAAGACTCCAAGAGAAACAACAATGATAAATCCTCCTCCAGCAAGAACAAACACACCAGGAAGGGATTTGTAGCTGAAACCTGGAGTGCAACTGAAGAAGAATCAGAGGCTTCATCAAGCTCAAGTGATGATGAAGATGATGCTGAAGAGAAGGAGTTCTGCATGATGGCTATCAATGCCTCTCAACATAGTTCTGATGCAGAACAAGAGTCAGAATCTGAATCTGAACATGAAGCTGAAGAAGATCAGGTAATAGATTCTTTTGATTTCAATTCAGAGGACTTTAAATTTGAATTTAAGGCACTATGTTTTGACCTACTCAAGTCTGAGAAGGAGATTATCTCTCTCAGAAATCAACTATCTGAACATAGCACTTTAAAATCAGATAACCTCAAACTCTTTGAGGAGTTAGAATGCTGTAGGGAGGATATAGCTTCGCTGAAAAGTGAACTATCTCAGGCAAAGAAGTTTGAGGAATCCCTTAATGGGAGAAGCATCAGACTGATGGACATCACAAGCACAGTGAACTCAAGACTTAATAGTACACTGGGCTTGGGTGCTTCATCCAGCTAACCTATAGTATTAACAACCCCAATTAAATTTATCTTTGATAAAAGAAAGGGTGTTGTAGAGGTAGCTAGGAAGAATTCTAATTTTTCTAAGAAAAATAAGGTTCAACGGAAAACGTCAAACAGAGCTCGACGATCACCGAACGGAGCTCAGCGATCTCAAGCTGAATCGTCGAACTCAGGTCGACGATCGCTGAACTCTGAACTCTGGCAAAGTTGATCTTCGAATGGAGCTCGACGATCTAACCCAAGATCGTCGAACTCAGCTCAGAGATCGTCGAACAGAGATCAGAGCTTTGAACAAATTTTTAAGGGTAAATCAAAATTCAATCCTAGAGGTCCTACATCCCAAAGCTTTAACCCTTATGCTGAATGGATAATACCTCCTAGGATATATCATCCTGAAGGCTATAAGAGTCAACTAGTGATGTCTTTTATTTCAGAATTTAAAGGTTATCAACCTAGGCCTAAGGTAAACTGGGTCAAAAACAAATAAATTATTTTTTGTGCAGGTGAAGACCTATCCAACAATAAAATAGCAATGGTATCTGGATAGTGGGTGCTCAAAGCACATGACAGGGAGCAAGGTTAATTTAACATCCTTCAAAGCCAAGCTTGGACCCAAAGTCATATTTGGAGATTCAAACTTTGGACAGACCAAGGGATATGGTCCAGTCCAAATAGGGTCAGTCACATTCAAGAAGGTTGCCTATGTGGAAGGACTGAAGCACAATCTAATCAGCATCAGTCAACTATGTGATGAAGGCTACCAAGTTGCATTCAACAAATCCTCATGCAAAATCAAATCAGAGGACAACACAACTGTGTTGACAAGTAAAAGGAAAGGTAATATCTATCTTGTAGATTTTCATTCAACTAAGGTAGATATCTGCTTGTTCAATTCTGTTTGTAAACCAAATGAACTATGACATAAGAGATTAGGACATATAAACCTTAGAACCATTGCTAGGCTATCCAAGGACAACCTTGTTAGAAGACTACCTTCTGGCCCTTACAAGAAGGAAGGACTTTGCAGGGCTTGTCAGTTAGGCAAGCAAACTAAAAATAGTTTTAAGTCAATTAATACGAGTGATTCACCTAGGATTTTGTATCTGTTACACATGGATCTTTTTGGACCCATTACAGTACAAAGCCTAGGAGGGAAATCTTACACTTTAGTAGTTGTAGATGACTTCTCTAGATTCACATGGGTGTTCTTTCTGAGGAAAAAGTCTGATAACTTTAAGTGTTTGATAGAGTTTTTCAAATGCATACAGATTGAGTTAAATATTCACATTGCCCTAATCAGAAGTGATCATGAGACAGAGTTTGATTCTCTTCTTATGCAAGAGTTCTGTCAGAGTGAAGGGATCAGGCACACTTTCTCAGCTCTTAGAACTCCTCAACAAAATGGGGTAGCTGAAAGGAAAAAATAGAACCCTTATTGAATCTGCTACTACATTGTTGACAGATGCTCACCTTCCTCTATCCTTTTGGGCAGAGGCAGTGAACACCTCAAACTATGTGTTGAATAGAAGTTTGATACATAAGCTGAAGGGCAAGACTCCCTATGAATTACTCAAAGGGAAGAAACCTAAAGTAGATTATTTCAAAAATTTTGGTTGTATATGTTACATACACAATAATGACAAGAAATACATAGCAAAGTTTCAAGCCAAAGCTGATGAAGGAGTGTTTCTGGGATACTCCATGATCAGTAAAGCTTATAGGGTGTATAACAAATCTTCTCTTAAAATTGAAGAATCTGTATATGTATTTTTTGATGAAATTAACATGTCTTATAAGGAGAAGAACACTTCTACCATAGAACCTTTGCAGGTACATTCTCTTTCATAGAATTTGGACAGGCTGAACATAATTGAAGAGGGTACCACACCCTCACCTATCCAAATAAAAGGTGAAAGCAGTGAAGATGAAGAGGACACTCAACATCTTGGAGAGAACCACATTGAAGAGCCAGTTGTTGTTCCACAAGAGGAAACAACAACACAGGTTGGTGAATAATCAACACCCCCTGTTGATTTAGTAACATCAAGAGATCATCCAATCTCCCAAGTGATTGGAGACATCTCAACTGGTGTGCAAACCAAAAATCAGGTCAACCAAAATCTAATGCACACCAGTTTTCTATCTCAAATTGAGCCTCAATCCATATAAGATGCAGAACAAGATCAATAATGGATCATTGCAATGCAAGAGGAATTACATCAATTTGAAAGGAACAAAGTTTGGGAACTAGTGTTAAGGCCAAAGGATCACTCCATTGTTGGAACAAAATGGGTGTTCAGAAATAAGTTGGATGATCAAGGAATTATTATAAGAAACAAGGCAAGGCTAGTTGCACAAGGATACTCACAAGAAGAAGGAATAGATTATGACCAGACCTTTGCACTAGTTGTAAGGTTGGAAGCCATAAGAATATTTCTAGCTTATGCAGCACACAAGGGATTCAAGATCTATCAAATGGATGTAAAGAGTGCATTTCTCAATGGAGATATCAAGGAAGAAGTCTATGTTAGACAACCCCCAGGTTTTATCTCTCCAACTCATCCTGATTATGTTTTTAAATTGCATAAAGCATTATATGGTCTCAAGCAAGCTCCTAGAGCATGGTATGAGACCTTAGCATGCTTTATTTTGAAAAATGATTTTATAAGGGGTAGAGTAGACCAAACTCTTTTTATTAGAACCCATAAGTCCAATATCCTACTAGTACAAATTTATGTAGATGACATTATTTTTGGATCTACTGATTCAAATTTGTGCAAGAGGTTTTCCAACCTAATGCATTCTAAATTTGAAATGAGTAGCATGGGTGAGCTTTCCTTCTTTCTAGAATTGCAAGTCAAATAGCATGCTGATGGCATATTCATTTCTCAAACTAAGTATGCAAAAGAGTTGGTTAAGAAATTTGGTATGTCTGAAGCATCATGTATGAAAACACCTATGCCTACTAATGTTGTATTAGATACTGATGAACATGGGAAACCTGTTGATCAGACAACATATAGAGCAATGATTGGCTCTTTATTGTACCTTACAGCTAGTAGACCTGACATAATGTTTGCTACATGCATATGTGCTAGATTCCAAGTAAGCCTTAGAGAGTCATAACTAACATTAGTAAAAAGGATTCTTAGGTATGTGAAAAGTTGTCCAAATCTAGGTCTCTGGTATCCAAAAGATTCAGGATTTGAATTAACTGGATTTTCAGATGCTGATTATGCTGGATGTAGAGTAGACAGGAAAAGCACCAGTGGAACTTTTCAGTTTCTTGGTGACAGACTTGTCTCCTGGTTTTGTAAGAAACAAACATTTGTGTCCACATCAACTGCTGAAGTTGAATACATGGCAGCAGGTAGTTGTTGCTCATAGATATTGTGGATTCAAAATCAGCTCCTAGACTATGGTTACAACTTAGATAAGTCAAAAATATTTTGTGATGACACCAGTGCTATTTCTATAGCCCAAAATCCAGTCCTCTATAGTTGGACAAAACATAAAGAGATTAGGCATCACTTTTTAAGAGATAATGTTGAGAAAAATAAAATTGAACTTCAATATATCCCAACTGATTTACAAAGGGGAGATATTTTCACCAAACCTTTGGATGAAAAAAAACACACATTCTTCCTGAATCAGTTAGGAATGTTATATGGAGGAAGTTTAAATTAAGATCCAAGATTTTAAAACCTTAAAATTGACCAAGGCTAGGCTAAAAACTTGATTTTTCTAGTGTCTATAGGGTATTTATGTTCTCTGAACTGCGCTCGACGTTTTTCCCAAAGATCATCGAACGGAGATCGACGTTCTCAGAAATCGTCGACCAGAGTTCAGCATTTTCCAGATAGTGCTAGGCTATCTCTTTCCGATCACAGATCATCGAACGGAGCTCGACGCACTCCAATATCGTCGAACGGAGATCGATGATATTGAAGACCTTTCAGATTCCTTTAGAAGCCCAGATCGTCGAACGGATTTCAACGATCTTTCCTTTTCAAAGTCGAACCCTGATATAAAATTCATTTTTCGGTCGTCGTTCCCTTTTGCGCATTCATACTTTCTGCAAAACTTTCTTTCCCTCCAAACCTCTCTGCACTTGGTCTTGTTTGTTCGTTTTTGCAGGTAATAATGGTCGTCTCTGTTACCGTTCTAGCAGCAATGAAGTTCGACATGGATTCATTCGAAGGCAGTGATCAAATCTTCAAAGACATTCTAGAACTGTTCAAGGAACAACGGTTGGTTCCTATCATGTCCACAAGAATGAAATTGGCTGCAGATAAAATTAAGGAATGAGTGTATACTGCACACAACTTGGATCAAAATACAGTGATTGGAACAATATCAGGAACACAGGTATCCCTAACTCCTGCACTCCTAACAGAAGTTTTCCAATTGAGTACTGGGCATGATTCTGTAGAGTTATCTGGAGAGGAATTTGCTAATATGCTGGATAGAATGGGTCACTCAGTAGCAAACCCTAATAAGTTGCTTAAGAAAAATCTGGCAATGGAGTATAGATTCTTAGCAGATGTTGTGGGAAAGGTATTGCTGGCAAAGCATTCTGCTCATGATACCATCTCTAGCTATCAATTCTGTTTGATGGGTGCTCTAGTTGATAAGAAACATTTGAATTGGGGAGAAATATTCTTTGATTTAATTAAGAAAAAGATTAACAAGAATTTTGTTAATTTTGGGGGATTTTGGGCCTGTTTCTACATAACAGATACCCCCAACTGCTTGTTTCCAATGGCATGCACATCAATGCCTCCAAGAGACTCTCTTGTGCCCTCTTTGGAAAATGGGACAGGCAAATTGCCAAACCCAGCAGGGCTCCTGCAGTGGTCTCAACTTCAGGCACAAGGACTGTACAAGTCACTTCCCCTCAGGCAACTACCCCCTTGGAAGAATTGCCTGCCTCCTCCTCATCTCCACCATCTCCACCTCTTGTATCTTCAACCATCCCTACATCCACCATAACCATTTCAATTTCATCCCCCATCACAATCTCCTCTCCCATCTCAACTCCATCTCCAACTATTTCTTCACCACCTCCAGCAACTCATCTAGAACAATTCCATCCTCTACACTACTATCCCCATCTTGACATTGACTCATCCATCCATCTTCCATCTTTCAACCTCTTAGATGATTCCTTCATGGATGATTCTCATTCCTCACCTCTTGAGCCCACATCATCTTCCACCTCTTACCAACAATTGATTCAAGACATTCTAGCTCAACCATCCTTCACCCATCCATTTCCATTCCAGTGACATCCCTCACCACCATTCCCATTTCTCAACCATCCATTTCATTACCATCTACATCATTTCTCCACATCACTACAGCTCCTCCAACACCATCTACTTCTGCAACCTTTTCCTCTACCTCTACTCAAGTATCCCTTGAGCAAGTAGATCTTCCAGTCCTTGCAGATAAGCTATATGAGTTATTAGCTCCCAGGCTAGCACTCTTGCTGGAGACCTCCATGGCTCCACTTCTTAAATCCATCCAGGAGTTATCTGCCAGCCTCTCCTCCTTCTGTCCTCCTCAGGCAATCCCTTCTATGGGGTGCCTTGATCCAGTTTATACTGAATCCAGGCAGGGGGAGATGCCACATGAAGAAGAGATGATGCCTGCTTCAGTAGAAGAAGTGCCAGTTATCTCAGCCACAGCTCCAGTTTTATCCTTCAGTTTAGTTGACTTTAGGTCACTGCTTTCAGAATTTGATGCTCTCCATAGCAGATATCTTCCAGGTCAAGAAGATGAAGACCTTACTAAGGCCATTGTGCCTATCTCCAGTTGTGATCCCAGCCTGATATCTTCTTATATCAAATCTATCAAGGCTGTGGAAATTGTTACTTATGCTGATGCTGTGTATGTTGATTCTACTGCTGATGAAGTTAGTCTTGATATTGCTAATGATATGATGATGACAGAGGCAAATGATTCAGAGCCTGCTATTCTTGTTGATGAGCCTGCTGTTACTACTGCTTTTGTTTCAGAATCTGCTGCTACTGTTATTACTGTTTCTGATGTTCCTGCTGCTCCAGTTATTTTTGTTGCTACTTCTGTTTCTGCCAGTGTTGCTATGTTAGCTGTTACTGCTTCTGTCACTGCTGCTGCTGCTTCAACTGAACAATCTAAACAACAGAAAGAGTATATTAAAAGGATTGATGAATTGTATGACAATCCTCAAAGCTCAGACAGTGACAAGTTTAGAACTGATTCTGATGACTCCTCTGCAACCATTGCAAGGAAGAGGAAAGCAAGAAGAAAAGCTTTGAAGAGAGTTCCTCCAGAGAAAGTGAAGAATGATAATGATATTCCTTATTATATTCTGCATGACTGCCCTTTAACTTAACCATGGATGCAATTCTCAAAGAATCAATTAAAGGCCAGGAAGAAGAAGAGGAAGTATGATAAAGGATCATCTCACCATAATCCTCCTCCTCCTTCTCCAGATGCAGGGACTGGTGGAAGTTCTGCTTCACAATCCTCTCATGCTAAAACTCAAAGTTCCTCTCAAATTCAAGACAGATCACAATCCAGAGGAAATCAACAAAGAGGCTACCAATCCAGAAGAGGCCAACATAGAGGAAATCAAAGAAGTTACAGAGTTTATTCCAGAGGACAATCAAGATAACATCCTTATCACAGGGAAGGACAAGGCCCCATTGATTCAACTTCTGGTCCTTTCCCTTACAAGCTGAAAGAAATTGTTACTTCAAGAGCTCCTCCTGCTGATAAAATCAACAGATATGAACCTCCTGTCCCCTTTGAAGATCCAGAAAACAATCCCCTTTCTTGGACAGCAAGTATGAAAGAATTGCCTGCCTTAGATCAAATAAAGAAGGCAAGAGAACAAGGGAGAGATACGTCAAACATCTCTACTATATCTGAGCAAATGAAGAAAGAGCTTGAAAGATACTCCTCCAGAAAATTCTTTGATCCAGAGAGTTACTTGAAGCTGCACCCAGAGGCTGTTGTTCCCATACCAAAATCTCAAACCTCCCTAGGTGTTGTTGATGACAGAAGATCCAAGAAGGAAGCTCAAGATCCCAACAGAGAAATTTTATTCAAAAAGGGAAAAGAAAAGGAGTAATTATGTAAGCTGACAGTATACATCTATTTCTGACTATCTGCTGTGATATCATATGTGCTTCTGCAATGTTGCAATTCATTTCTCTGCAATGTTGTATTTGCTTTTATTTCTGCTTGTATGCTTGTTATTTCCTATATGTCATGTAAATAGTAATCCTAACCCAAATAGGGGGAGATTGTTGGAACACCCTATTACTGATTTGGGTAAGGATCACTATGTCCTTAGGAAAATGTCTTGACCTCATTGTATAGTTTTAAAAGTCAACTAGAATAGGTCTAAGGCTTAGAACTTAGGTTTGAAAGTTGTCCCCAAGACCTTCTAGATCAGATTACAAGTGCAGAAGTTTAAGTAAATTTTCATCGAGCTCAGATCGACGAGGCGTCGAACTTAGTTCGACTATCTCTGAGCTCAGTTCAACGATTCGTCGAACTCGGTTCGACGATCTCCGAGCTCAGATCGACGATTTCTGTCTCAAGTCTATTTCCAGTCTCTGAGCTCAGGTCGACGATAGTCGAGCTCAGATCGACGACTTTCTTGAGAGATCGACGATTTCAGAATTCAAATTCAGTCAGTTATGGAATTCAATCTGATTCATATCCAGCATTTATTTCAAAGGATTTTGTAGCCATTTCAATCAATCTGGAGCAAGTTTCAAGGAAGACCAAATGGAATGTCTCTTAGGACTTTCCTCTAGAGACAGATATCAATTAAGGAAGTCATTTATGACTGGCTAACGGCTATCTAGAAGATTGAATTTCAATATATCATCTGAGAGTAATTAAGACATGATGATGATTATTATTCTAAGGAATAGATTTTGAGACACAAGTACTATATGATTACAAGCTAGAATTCTTACATAACACAAGGAATATAACAGTAAAGGAGATCACCACATAGAAAAGAATTCCTCTATTCTTTCAAGATCTCTTCTGATTCAAGTGTTCAAGGCTTCATCATTCAAGGACTCCAGGCACATCACATTTCAGCCTTTGTTGAAATCATTCTTTGCTGGAGATCTCAAATATACTGAAGGCCTATCACCCTATGCAAAGCTTTTCTTCCTGAACAACTGCAAATCGCAGGGGGAGCTTTGACAACAATAATCCACTAGTCTTCTCTTTGACTGTTGACAGAGAAGAATATCAACTCTTTCTTTTTCTTTTATTCTGTTATAAAAGGGTTATTCAAAACTCCCTTCAAAAGTTTTGTGGTTGGTTTCTGAGACATTGTCAAAACTCAGTGGTGGCAAGACACCTGATCAAAAAATATGATCTGTTTTTGAGCACCTTATCAAAAGCTCATTGGTGCCCAGGACACCTGATCAACTATTCCTGCAGTGGATTCCTACCTAGGGTGGTAGAAGAGTGGATGTACCCAGGTTGATTGGGGAACCACTATAGATCCTTGTGTCTTCTAGTTGTTGTGTTTGATTTGCTGTGTGCTGTGATCTGTTTCTTGCTTACTTAGTTTTTATTTACTGCAAGCACAATACACTTATATATAAATCAAGTCTTCCACTGCTAAATAATTTTTAAATTGGAAAATTATTTTAATATACTCTATTCACCCCCCCCCCCTCTAGAGTAAAGGTAGATCTTACCCTCACTTTCACGGTGGCTGATTTTTTGGCTGACTATGTCGTAGAGTTGGAGGGAGAGGAGGCACTGCCACAGGAGGCATGGAAGATGTTTGTTGACGAAGCCTCGAGAAAGCATTCCCTGGGGGAGGGGTAGTATTGGTAAGCCCTCAAGGGGTCACCATAAAGCAAGCAGTGGTGCTGCACTTTCCGGTCACAAGCAATCAAGAAGAATATGAGGCCGTCATAGCCAGGTTGTGGTTGGCCAAAGAGCTCGGGATTCAGGACGTAGAAGTGCTTACGGATTCGTTAGTGGTGGCGCCATAGATCAGGGGTGAATATGAAGCTCGGGAGCCCACCCTCCTGAAGTACTTATCAAAGGTGAGAATGATTGTCGGAGGGTTCCGAGCATTCTCAATCCAGCATGTCCATAGGGAGGAGAATGAAGCGAATGACCGATTGGCCAAGTTTGGACCTAGGGGGACCCTGACCGAGTTGTTTCATCCGGCGATTGAGGAGGGAGAGTTGATGGAGGTAGATCGGCGACCCTCATGGGTGGATCCTTTCACCTACTTCACTACAGACAACCTTCCTGAAGGGACCAAGGATGCGAAAGGCTTTTGACACAAAGCGGCACACTACCTCGTGCATGAAGGAGGGTTACATCGGAAGATGTTGTCGGGGCTTTTGGCCTGATGTGTGGTGGAGGAAGAGATCCCAAGAATTCTGGAGGAAGTGCACTCGGGCGAGTGTGGCAGCCACTCAGGAGGAAGAACCTTGGAAGCAAGGGTGTTCAAGGAGGGGTACTTCTGGCCATCCCTAAGGAAAGTTGCGGCGGAGTTTGCGAGGAGGTGCCAAAAGTTCCAACTATATGCCCCCTCCAACTCTTACCTGCCCAACGGATCCGAAGCATCACGACACCATGGCCTTTCGCCATCTGGGGAATGGATCTAGTTGGGTCGTTCCCCTCGGCGAGTGGGCATAGGAGGTTTCTTTTAGTCATGATTGATTACTTCTCGAAGTGGCTGGAGGTCAAGGTGTTGACAAAAGTGACCTCTCAGGTCAGCAGGAATTTCGTGTGGGGGGAGATCATCTGCATGCACGGGTTTCCTCAGGCCATTATCACAAACAATGGGCCTCAGTTTCCCAGCGAGGAATTCATCAGCTTTTGCACCTAGTTGGGAATCGACCTTCGGTTTGCCTCCGTCCACCACCCAAGGAGCAACAGTCAGGTAGAGGCGGCAAACAAAATCATAGTGAACCTGCTCAATAAGAAGGTGGAGATCTTGAGGGGGAGTTGGGTGGAATACCTCCCCTCAGTGCTTTGGGCTTTACGGACAACCCCGAACATTGCCACTGGAGAGACCCCTTTCAAGCTTTCACATGGGTGCGAGGAGGTCCTGCCCGTGGAGTTCGAGGTTCAATCCCTGCGAGTTGCGACCGCCAGCCGAGGAAATGAGGCATGGAGGGAAGAAAATGAAGGGGAGCTGCGGCTCTCGCTGGATATGATGGAAGAACTTCGCAATGTGGTCTCGGTCAGGCAGGAAGAGGTCAAGCGATGAATGGCAAGGTACTTTGACAAGCATGTCCGCATCAAGCAGTTCAAGGAAGGTGACCTGGTTCTGAGGAAGGTCGACGTCGCGGGTAGGTCTGTGGCTGTGGGGAAGCTCAGCCATAATTGGGAGGGTCCTTACATAGTCGAAAAGGACTTGGGGTCAGGGGATACCACCTCCAGGATGTGGAAGGGGTGTCCATGAGTCGTGCTTGGAGTGGGGATGACTTAAAGCGCTTCCACCCTTGACTTGAGTAAGGTTGTACATTCTATTATAATAAATTCATTGAATGGTTACAAGTTTGTTTTCTCTTACAGTTGTGTGGAAAATGTATTTTTTGCAAGACCCTGAGAGGATCCCGCTACTCAGGCTCCCATTAGCTGGCAGGGCTAGAAGGAACACTCAGCCCTAAGTAGACCCGCTGACAGGCTCCCACTAGCTGCCAGGGTCATAGGCTCGCTTGGGGGGTAAGGGAAGACCCTGAGAGGATCTCGCTGCTCAGGCTCCCATTAGCTGGAAGGGCTGGAAGGCACACTCGGCCCCGAGTAGACCTACTGCAAGGCTCTCTCTAGCTGGCAGGGTCGTAGGCTTGCTTAGGGGGAAAGGGAAAGATGATGGTAGTTTGCAAGACCCCGAGAGGATCCCACTGCTCAGGCTCCCATTAGCTGGCAGGGCTGGATGGCGCACTCGGACCCGAGTATACCCGCTATCAGGCTCTCAATAGCTGGCAGGGTCGTAGGCTCGCTTTGGGGGTAAGGGAATACCCCGAGAGGATCCTGTTGCTCAGGCTCCCATTAGCTAGCAGGGCTAGAAGGCGCACTCAGCCCCGAGTAGCTGCCAGGATCTCTATAGCTGGCAGGGTCATAGGCTCGCTTGGGGGGAAAGGAAAAGATGATGGTAGTTTGTAAGACCCCGATAGGATCCCGCTGCTCAGGCTCTCATTAGCTGGCAGGGCGTGAAGGTGCACTCGGCCCCCAGTAGACCCGCTATCAGGCTCTCTCTCTAGCTTGCAGGGACATAGGCTCGCTTGGGGGGAAAGGAAAATATGATGGTAGTTTGCAAGACCCCGAGAGGAACCCGCTGCTCAGGCTCCCATTAGCTGGTAGAGCTGGAAGGTGCACTCGGCCCCGAGTAGACCCGCTGTCAAGCTCTCACTAGCTGGCAGGGTCGTATGCTCGCTTGGGGGGGGTAAGGGAATTGATAGTTTAACTTTCAAGGCAGCCTAAACACCTAGAGGGGGGGATGAATAGGTTCTGCTTTTCTTTTGAAACTTCTAGGCAGAATTCAATTCAATAGCTAACATAATAAACACAACAATCACAGAAAAAAAAACAAAACATCACAGATTGCACTATGTTTTATAGTGGTTCCCCAAGGTCTGGGTACATCCACTTTCCCCCTTCACCTATCTAGCAGTATGCTAGATTCGGCCAAACTTCCACTTATCTTAGATCAATAGATCCTACAACTCAGAACCCAACTGGTTCCTACAACTCAGGCACAACTGCCCTACCTTAGCCTTGCCCCAAGGCCTACAACTCAGAGAATGTCCTTCTCCTACACTCAGGCAAACAGCCCTACCACTCAGAGTTCAACACTCCTACACTCAGCCTTTATAACATAGGCTTACAACTCAGATCTGTGTAAACAGATCCTACAGAAATATAGAAAAGATTATTAATCTGTCTTGCCAAAGTTGAGAGAGAAAAGGCCAAGACAATTCTTGATCAGCTGATGCAATCAACTGTTTCTTAGCCTTCTTCAAAGCTTCTTGAAAATGTACTTAGCTGAGTTGATTCCAAACAGCTTCTTGAGAATCCACTGGTGGTTTCTTTCTTCTTCTTCAAATTCTGACTTGATCTCTCTCTATCCAGAACTTTGAATGATTCTTCTGAATTCTGATTAGAACTCTTCTTAGATCTATCCTTAGATAGTCTTCTTAGATCTCCCGGAGAAGATCTTCTTAAGTGCCTAGCACTTTCTTGAAATGAGTAGAATTGTAATCCTTCTCCACTTTTTGATCCAATGTATTTCAAAAGGTTAGTTCTCTATATTTTTCTGAATCTGTCTATTTATAGACATTCTTCATGGAAACCGGCTGATCTGGTTTCTAACCGTTTTCTGACAAGTCTGACACCTTCAGTTAACCGGTGATAACCCACAACTGTCAAGTCTTCAAACAAGTTCTGTGCCTTAGTTTTGAATCATAAGTTGTTGAAACAGTCTGTCAGAAAGTGTCGAGACCATCTGTCTATCTGTGTCGACATAATTAACTTTGGTGTCGACACAGTCTTCAGTGATGTCGACTAAGTTGCCTTTGAGTCGACACAGCTTCTTCTGCAAATAACTTGATCTTGACTCTTCAGTGTGTCGACACAAGTCCTGTGTGTCGACACAGTTGTTGTAGAATCATAACTTTAGTAAGTGTCGACATAGCCTTCAGGTGTCAACACATTCATTTTTTAACTCTGCTATAATGTGTCGACTTAATGACAATGTGTCGACACATTCTGCTGGTGTCGACAAACTTGAGGTCGACTATTTTCTTCTGTGTCGACACATTCAGATAATGTCGACAATCTTGAGATCGACTATACTCTTCTGTGTCGACATATTCTCCCAATGTTGAGGTCGACGCTTTTCTTCTGTGTCGACACAAATTCCCAGTGTTGTGTCGACTCTTTTTCTGTGTCGACACAATTTCCCAGTGTTGTGTCGACTTACTTCTTCTGTGTCGACACTTTTTCCCAGTGTAGTTGTAGACTAACTGCTATGTGTCGACACTGCTTCCCAGTGTTGTGTCGACTTACTTCTTCTGTGTCGACACTTTTTCCCAGTGTAGTTGTAGACTAACTGCTATGTGTCGACACTGCTTCCCAGTGTTGTGTCGACTTACTTCTTCTGTGTCGACACTTTTTCCCAATGTTGTGTCGACAATTTTCTTCTATGTGTCGACACTGCTTCCTCTATGTCGACACTTGGACTTAGAATTTTTCTGCATACTTTATCAATTCTTCACCTGCACATGTCAACTTAAAACAACATCAAATACACCTTGATGTATACCATTGAGCTAGGTTGGGCTTCTTCAAATCAGGTACACATTTTCCAATGTACCCAACAATCTCCCCCTATTTGGAGAAGTCATAACCCCTATAGCCAATGATATACACCATTTATAAACAGTACTAAATGATGATTAATGACATAGCAGGAATACTTTAATATAAACAAAACATAACAAAGAATCATTCATCACAGAATGCACATTAAAATATGCCAAACAATATTTTGTTTATAACTGGGTAATGTTTGATTACAATGTTTTACATTTAATGATTACATCACAACATTACAAAATATTTAAAACAAAATCAGGATTGATCAGGCTCTCTAATTATAATCCCTTTGCCAGACTGAATTGTAGCTGTCACAGGAGCTTCTGATTCTTCAGCTATCTTTTTTCCTTTAAGATCAGCTTTCTTCTGAGCTTCTTCCTTGATCCTTTGCCTTTCAAAATAATGAAAAGGCTTTGGGAAGTATTTGCTTGGCTCCTTAGCATCTGATGGCAGTCTTCCCAGCTTGGCTTTCCTTCTGAATTGTACTATTGCCTCTTGCCTTGCCTCATACTTCTGCCATTCAATTTCATTGTACCACTTCCCTCTCTCATGAACTTTATCTTGTACAGCTTTCCATGCAGTGAGTATTATGTTCCTTGAAGTAGGACTCCACTGCTCATAATCTGGCTTAAGTACAGCCTGCTCTCTGAATTTCTTCTTTGCCAATAGAGCATCCTGCTGTTCTTTCAGAGTAGCCTCAGGCTTATCAACCTTTCCAAAGACAATATTAGTAACCTCCTTTGGAGGACTATACATTCCTTGAACTTTCTGATCAATCAAGTCAAAATCTGGAGGGGGGTAAATGACTTGGGCAACCTCAGGTTGAGTGCCTTCAAGTAGATTTGATTGTATTCCTGATTCAGCTACCATAGCATCATCACACAATGGGGGATATCCCAAAGTGGCTCGAATGCTATTGGTCACCCATTTGGAGTGCTCTGAGCCTGCATGTATTAGCATCCTCTCCCCCTTTATGGCTTCTCTAGATACATGATCTCTTAGATCTTCCTTTTGAAATCGAATTTGGCCATCCAAATAATTCACTCCCTCTTTGAAAAATGGTCTTAACTTGTTAAGCTTTTCAGATATTTCTTTTTGAGAGGTTGTGATGGCAGTCTTAACAGATGCAATGGCATCTTGAAAATTCTTATCAAAATCTTCCCTTTCTTTGGCTCTATCTGCAGGCAGACCTGGAACAATCTTCTTTACCTCCCCAATGATCTCATTATGAGATTCAGTTAAATTATCATTCATTCTGATCTGATTTTCCAAAACATAACTTTGCTTCAAAGCAATGTCATCCACCTTTGTAGTGATAGCCTCCTGTTGTTTAGCTAGATAAACCACAGCATTGCCACCCTTGTGGAAGCAATCTGCCATTTCAGTTTTATGCAAGTTGACCTGAAACTGGATGGACTTGATATCCTGAGCTAAGTCAAACTGAAGTGACTTGCTATTCTCATCAACATACTTTTCCATAGCCAACCTTTGTTCATCCAATTTTACTTGTAGATCTATCATAAATTTGTTGTAATCAAAGGCTGGAGATACTTGTAGAGGTGTGGTCTGTAAAGCCTGCTTATAATTCTTGCTTCTTCTCTTGAAGACAACAAGTTTTCTTTTCTTTGCCACCCTGGCATCTTCAGTTTCTGTTTCAGATGAAGTATCTACATGAATTCTTTCTTGAGGATGATGAATTGTATCTGTTCCAGGGGTCTGTTGCTCAGCTTCAACATCCACTGGCTCATCCTCAACCTGTGGTTCAACTGCAGCTTCCTGATCAATGTCCATTCCTATGGACTTCTCAATATCTGGTCCACCTCCTACCTTATCAGCAGTAGTATCAATATCTGGGAATAGCTCCTCCATAGTAAATTCTAGTTGAGCTGCCACTTCTGCAGCAGTTAAATCTTGAGATAAGTTTAACTGTGCTTCCTCTTGTACTTGCACTTCAGTACTTGTAGTATCTAGAGTAGGAGTGGACACTAGCTCCCCCTGAACCTGTGCAGTAATAAGAATATGAGCAATGTCTTTTATAGTAAAATACATTAGCTCCCCCTATACCTGAGCAGGAGTAGATACCTTTGGAGCAAGAGTGGAAACTGGCTCCCCCTGCATCTGTGCAGGTGTTGATACTTCCTGGACCACAGTTGAGTCAAGCTGTGTCCTCAGTGGATCTTCTTGTACTTGTTCAGATTCTTGATTTTGTGTAGGGGATTGCACAGGGGTGTCTGGCCTGCTCTCTTCAAGCACATCCTTGGACAGCACCCTATCCCACCTAGAGAATAGTCTCATATCCATTCTTCTCATATGATTAATCTTACTCCCTTGTAGTTGCTGCATCACATCAGGAATCACTCCAGTGAGGTACAGGCTCATGATCCTAGCCATGTTAGGCTTCTTGATTCCTTCTTTGATCTTGTCAAAGATCACTCCTGACCAATCAGTAGGAATAGTAAATACAATCCTGGTCATCAGGCTGAACATATAGGCTGAAATCCTATCATGTCCACCTGCCTTGCAGAGGATTACCTTCCCAACTACTTCTGACAAGAACTTCCCTTGCTGATTCATTCCCTTCCTGTGGAATGCAGCTCCAATCTTCAATCCTGAATCCAGTCCACACCATTGAAGAGCTTCCCTTGTCTTAGATATAGGAACTTCCTCTTCATTCTCAACTACTTGCAATTGGAAGATCTTTCTTAAACTTCTTTGGTTAATCTTTACCTTAGTCCCTTGAACAGTAGACTTAATCTTGAGGCCAGTAGAATGGACTGATGCAGAGATAAAGAACTCGTGCACCTCCTTCTTCCAGATTTTAGTAGGTTCTGAAATGAGAAATTCTAACCCTGATGCAGAGAGGAGGGTGATAACTCCTTGAACATCTGGCGGCGCCTCTGCAAAGGCCTGGCGCACCAACTCATACCCTTCATTGATGGAATCTTCAATCTTTGGCGCCATCGTTTTGTCGAGAAAGCTTGAGAGAAGAGAGAAAGATAGACTGTCGACACAGGGTTTTAGTCTCGAAAACCTTGGAAGCGTGTCGACAGAATGAGATTTTGACCTATTTATAGCCGCAGTTGAAAGAAGTTCAAAAGGCGCCAAAATCAGTCAAAATGTGTCGACACAGACGGAATGTGTCGACACAAACTTCTACCGTCTCGACATTACTTCAGCCTACTATGTGTCGACACCAATTTGTGGTTATGTCGACACCTTGGATACATAGTAGAAAGACAGAAATTCTGTGTCGACTCTAAGGATAAGTGTCGACACATATTCTGTAAGTGTCGACACCATTATTCTGGTTGAGTCGACATTACATTTCTGGTTAAGTCGACAATAAACATCTTAAGTGTCGACACATATTTTCTGTGTCGACACAATATTTCTGACTTGTCGACATAATTTCTCTGAGTCGACACATTATTACTGAATGTGTCGACACATTCTTACTTAGCCAATTGCTGTTGTTATTCCTTAACTTACTTAAATCCTACTTCTCTTGCATTGTTAATGATTTTGTTAATACATTAATCAATGGTTAACATACCTAATTCAATTTTGAATTTATTGAATTTGGTTTCATCTAAAGGCTTAGTAAACACATCTGCTATTTGATAATCTGTTTTTACAAATTCCAATGAGATGTCTCCTCTTTCTACATGTTCTCTAAGAAAATGGTATTTGATTTCTATATGCTTAGTTCTACTATGAGAAACTGGGTTATTAGCAATAGAAATAGCACTCTTTGAATCACATAAAAGGGGTGTTCTACTTACCTGAATACCATAATCCTTAAGCTGATGCTGCATCCACAATAGCTGTGCACAGCAGCTTCCAGCAGCAACATACTCTGACTCAGCTGTGGAAATTGCCACACTGGTCTGCTTCTTACTACTCCAAGATATTAGTCTTCCCCCCAGGAATTGACAAGTACCTGTAGTACTCTTTCTATCCTCTCTACATCCTGCAAAATCTGCATCTGAATAGCCTGTTAGTAGAAAATCTCTATTCCTAGGGTACCAAAGACCTAGAGTAGGAGTGCCCTTTAGATATCTCAGAATCCTTTTGACTGCAGTATAATGAGATTCTTTAGGGCAGGCTTGGTACCTAGCACAGACACATGTAGCATACATAATGTCAGGTCTACTAGTAGTGAGATATAGTAGAGACCCAACTATTCCTCTATACAATGATTCATCAACAGGTTTACCTGCCTCATCTTTGCATATAGGTATACTTGTTCCCATAGGAGTTCTCATGGAGGAGGATGACTCCATACCATATTTCTTAATTAATTCTTTGGTGAACTTAGACTGGGATATGGACAATCCATCATCAGTCTGTCTTACTTGGAGTCCCAAGAAGAACTTAAGTTCTCCCATACTGCTCATCTCAAATTTCCCTTGCATAAGTTTGGCAAACTTTTTACAAAGGTTGTTTTCAGTAGATCCAAAGATTATGTCATCAACATAGATCTGGACTAAGATGATCTTTCCTTTGGATTCCCTAAGGAATAGAGTTTTGTCTATCTTTCCTCTTGAGAATTTATTCTCAATGAGGAAGGTAGACAGGGTTTCATACCAAGCCCTTGGAGCTTGTTTTAACCCATACAAAGCTTTCCTAAGCTTATACACAGAATCAGGTTTAAGAGGATCTACAAAACCTGATGGCTGCTCTACATATACTTCTTCTTTAAGATCACCATTCAGAAATGCTGACTTCACATCCATCTGGTATACTTTGAAGTCTTGGTAGGCTGCATAGGCAAGGAACATTCTGATTGCCTCCAGCCTTGCTACTGGAGCAAAGGTTTGATCAAAGTCAATCCCTTCTTCCTGCCTGTATCCTTTTGCAACCAATCTTGCTTTATTCTTTACTATTATTCCACTTTCATCTAGCTTGTTCCTATAGATCCACTTAGTGCCAATTATGTTGTGGCCTCTTGGTTTAGGAACAAGCTCCCAGACTTTGCACCTTCTGAATTGATTCAGCTCCTCTTGCATAGCATCAATCCAGTGCTGGTCTTGGATAGCTTCTTCAAACTTCTTAGGTTCCATTTGGGACAAGAAACTAGAATGCAAAACTGTGCTTTGATTTCTGCTTCTAGTTTGAACTCCTTGTCTTGGATCACCAATTATCTGATCAGTAGGATGATCTCTTAGATATCTTATAGCTGGAGGTAGATTCCCTTCAGGTTGAGCATCTCCAGCTTCTTCATTCTGCTGTTCCTCTTGGTTTTCATCAGCTTCCATTATCTCTTGTACTCCCCCTGGACAGCAACCTTCATTTTCCAATGCTCCATCTTCCTTTGAAGCTTCAGCAATGGAGAGCTTGTCCATCTTCTTGCTTATACCTGTTGAGTCATTTGATCTACAAGACAACTCACAATTGATTAATCTTGTTTCATCAAATACAACATGCACAGATTCTTCAACAACTTGAGTAGTTAAGTTGAAGATTCTATAGGCCTTACTATTTGTGCTGTACCCAACAAATATCCCATCCTGGGATTTGGCAGCAAACTTAGTCAAATATGACTTGCCATTGTTAAGTATATAGCATTTGCAACCAAAGATCCTAAAATAGGACAGATTTGGTTTTCTGCCTTTCACAATCTCATAGGGAGTCTTTCTGTGGCTTTTGGTGATAGAAGCCCTATTGATGACATGACAAGCAGTGTTAACTGCCTCAGCCCAAAAATATTCTGGGAGAGAGGCGTCACTCAATAGAGTTCTACCAGCTTCAATTAATGTTCTATTTTTTCTTTCAGCAATTCCATTTTGCTGAGGTGTTCTAGGTGAGGAGAACTCTTGGAAAATCCCAAAGTCTATACACAAGTTTGTTATGCTTTCAGATTGAAACTCAGTACCATGGTCACTTCTGATTTTGACCACTGTACTATTCAGTTCATTCTGAATTTGCTTTACAAAATTAAATAATACACTTGGGGTTTCAGATTTTTGTCTCAGAAAGAACACCCATGTAAATCTAGAATAGTCATCTACAACCACTAGAGTGTAGACCTTCCTACCTAGACTGTGAACTGGCATAGGACCAAAAAGATCCATATGCAAGAGGTATAAGCACCTCACAGAATCCTTGTTTTCAAGGCTTTGAAATGAGGTTTTTGTCTGCTTGCCCTTTTGACAAGCTGAGCATACCCCTTCCTTTATACACTTAACTTGAGGCCCATTCCTCACTAGTTCTTTACTAAAGAGTTGGCCAATTGTCTTGTAGTTTAGATGAGCCAATCTCTTGTGCCACTTAACACAATGAGAAGCATTGTCATCAGCTACAAGACAAATGGGGGAAGCCTTATTCTCACATTCAAAATTAAGGCAATACACATTTCTCTTCCTATACCCAGTCAATATGATCTCTTGATCACTTGACCTTTTGATATGACATCCATCCTTACCAAATGAAATGTCATATCCTAGATCACTCAGCTGGCTTATGCTTATTAGATTATGTTTCAAACCTTTTACATAGGCCACTTGGGTGATAGTAATTAGGTTAGAAGAAATGTTACCAAATCCTTTGATGACTCCTTTTTCAGATCCACCAAAGATCACTTTATGTCCATCTTTGACAGATGAATACTCCTTCAGCAGCCCCTTTGTTCCAGTCATGTGCCTGGAACAACCACTATCCAAGTACCATATAGGGGCATGGTTACTTGGATTCACCTGCAATACAGAATTACTTACCCTTAGAACCCAAGTAAGTCTTGGGTCCTTGGTTCAGGTTAGCATTAATAAAGTTATCATAACCTCTTCTAACAGGTAGACTCTTATTCTTTATAACACTTGTGTTATACCAGCAGTCCAATGCAAAATGGCCCCTCTTGCCACAGCACCAACATTCAAACTTATTGTATCTAGATCTAGATACATCCTTGTCAGAAGAATTTCTGTTCATTGCTGGTGCTATTGCAACTTCACCTACTGATTTCTTAAAACCATTGGGTTTATGACCATAGGTAGGCCTGCTTGCCTTAACACCCTTGTTCTTCAGAACATTTGTCTTAATATGACCTTGAATATCTTCATGATCATATATGTTAGAAGGCACTTTCTCTTACTAAACTTTATGGGGACTGAAAGGTTTAGTGGCTGAATAGGGGCTTTGCCTTTCCTCTTGAATCTGCCAGCCCTGGAGTTACCTTTAAATCCTAATCCAGCCTTACCCTTCTGAGTGACAAATTCATCTATCAAGGGTAAGACAGATTTTGGCTTAGAGTAACTAGCCACTAAATCCCTTTCAATTCTAAGTCTGGCCTCCAGACTCTTTACTTGATCATTAGTATAATTAATTGTGCCCATCTGAATAATAGTTATATTCTTCAGCTTGGCAATTTCATTTAATTTTTGATCAAGGACTTTTTCTAACTCAGTTGTTGCTACCCTTAGTTCAGCAATTTCCTGAGCCTGTGTTTTAACCAGGTTCTTGCTTTTCTTAAGGGCCTGCAACAAGTCCCCATACTTGTCTATCAATTGATAGACATCTCCTTCAGATCCAGATGCATCTTCATCACTTGATGCAGATGTAGCTGATTCTTCATTTGTACTACAAACAGATGTACAGGAAGGACAATTTACCTCATTAGGACCAGACTAATTCTGGCATATGTCCTCTTCTGATCTTGTCATCAAACCCATGCATTGATGTTCATTGATGGAGTCTAGCAACTGCATAAACTCTTCTTCCTCAGATGCAGCATATAGTCCAATATATGCTTCAGCTTCAGATCCTGATTCTGAAGTTGACTGGTCTGACAGACTTTTATCTTTCTTTGCTACAAAGGATTTCTCCTTCTTGCCTTTCTGATAAGTCTTCTTCTTTTCTGAAGATTCCTTCCTTTTGTCAGGACAATCAGCCACTATATGTCCAGGCCTATTGCAACAATAGCAGACAATCTTTGAAGTAGTGGCTTTGCTGGGCTTTGATCTGCTTTTCTCTTTCCTTGATGACCTTCTCTTCTGATAATAGTCATCAACTTGCTGTGATGTGGAAGGCCTAGACTTCCATTGCTTCTTTTTCAAGAACCTTTGGAATTGCCTAGTGAATGCAGCAAAGTCTGCATCTGACTCACAGCTAACTGAACCCTTATCTGAATTTTCAGAACTATCTTCTTCAACTTCCTTAGGAGGAGATGGTGATTTCCTCCTATTCTTTCTGGTGGCTTCAGCATTAAATGCCACAGTCTTTTCTCTATGCTCTCCTCTTGAGTTTCTTTCCTCCTCCTTCCTTACCATAAGTTGCATTTCATAGGATAGCAACTTTCCAAACAGAGTTGGAGGAGATATCTCTGCCAATTTAGCCACTTCTCTTATGGCACAGATCTTTGTATCCCAATCCTTTGATAAGGATCTTAGGAATTTGTCATTCAGTTCATAGGTACTAAAGACTCTTCCATAGGATATTAGCTCATTCACAATTCTATAGAATTTCTTATAGCACTCAGTTATGCTATCAGATTTTCCTTGTCTAAAGCTTTCATACTCCTGATTTAGCATAGACTTTCTGTCCAGCCTTACTTCTTCAGATCCCTCCATGTAGACAATCAATGTGTCCCACATCTCCTTGGAGGTCTTGCAGTGAATCAGATTCTGAAATGTTGAATCATCTATGGCACTGACAATGATGTTCTGTGCCCTTTTATCCATGGTTGCCAAGATGATTTCATCCTTGGTCATTTCTGAATAAGTCTTTGGTATTTGGATATTTGCATCAAGAACAGATATCTTCATTGGAGTGAAGGGCCCTTCCTGTACTGTGATGTAAATCCTTGGGTCAGATGCTTCCATAAACAATCTGACTCTCTCTTTCCAGATCCCAAAGATTTCCTTCTTGCATATGGGTAATTTCATAGACCCTAGCTCCTTATGATTCTCTCCAGAACCCATCTTCTTGAATCTTGAATCTGCCTTTCAGATCTACCTCAGACTGTTAAGTCCTTTTTGAGGAACCTCCCTCTGATACCACTTGATAGTTTAACTTTCAAGGCAGCCTAAACACCTAGAGGGGGGGTGAATAGGTTCTGCTTTTCTTTTGAAACTTCTAGGCAGAATTCAATTCAATAGCTAACATAATAAACACAGCAATCACAGAAAAAAAAACAAAACATCACAGATTGCACTATGTTTTATAGTGGTTCCCCAAGGTCTGGGTACATCCACTTTCCCCCTTCACCTATCTAGCAGTATGCTAGATTCGGCCAAACTTCCACTTATCTCAGATCAATAGATCCTACAACTCAGAACCCAACTGGTTCCTACAACTCAGGCACAACTGCCCTACCTCAGCCTTGCCCCAAGGCCTACAACTCAGAGAATGTCCTTCTCCTACACTCAGGCAAACAGCCCTACCACTCAGAGTTCAACACTCCTACACTCAGCCTTTATAACATAGGCTTACAACTCAGATCTGTGTAAACAGATCCTATAGAAATATAGAAAAGATTATTAATCTGTCTTGCCAAAGTTGAGAGAGAAAAGGCCAAGACAATTCTTGATCAGCTGATGCAATCAACTGTTTCTTAGCCTTCTTCAAAGCTTCTTGAAAATGTACTTAGCTGAGTTGATTCCAAACAGCTTCTTGAGAATCCACTGGTGGTTTCTTTCTTCTTCTTCAAATTCTGACTTGATCTCTCTCTATCCAGAACTTTGAATGATTCTTCTGAATTCTGATTAGAACTCTTCTTAGATCTATCCTTAGATAGTCTTCTTAGATCTCCCGGAGAAGATCTTCTTAAGTGCCTAGCACTTTCTTGAAATGAGTAGAATTGTAATCCTTCTCCACTTTTTGATCCAATGTATTTCAAAAGGTTAGTTCTCTATATTTTTCTGAATCTGTCTATTTATAGACATTCTTCATGGAAACCGGCTGATCTGGTTTCTAACCGTTTTCTGACAAGTCTGACACCTTCAGTTAACCGGTGATAACTCACAGCTGTCAAGTCTTCAAACAAGTCCTGTGCCTTAGTTTTGAATCACAAGTTGTTGAAACAGTCTGTCAGAAAGTGTCGAGACCATCTGTCTATCTGTGTCGACATAATTGACTTTGGTGTCGACACAGTCTTCAGTGATGTCGACTAAGTTGCCTTTGAGTCGACACAGCTTCTTCTGCAAATAACTTGATCTTGACTCTTCAGTGTGTCGACACAAGTCCTGTGTGTCGACACAGTTGTTGTAGAATCATAACTTTAGTAAGTGTCGACATAGCCTTCAGGTGTCGACACATTCATTTTTTAACTCTGCTATAATGTGTCGACTTAATGACAATGTGTCGACATATTCTGCTGGTGTCGACAAACTTGAGGTCGAATATTTTCTTCTGTGTCGACACATTATGATAATGTCGACAATCTTGAGATCGACTATACTCTTCTGTGTCGACATATTCTCCCAATGTTGAGGTCGACGCTTTTCTTCTGTGTCGACACAAATTCCCAGTGTTGTGTCGACTCTTTTTCTGTGTCGACACAATTTCCCAGTATTGTGTCGACTTACTTCTTCTGTGTCGACACTTTTTCCCAGTGTAGTTGTAGACTAACTGCTATGTGTCGACACTGCTTCCCAGTGTTGTGTCGACTTACTTCTTCTGTGTCGACACTTTTTCCCAGTGTAGTTGTAGACTAACTGCTATGTGTCGACACTGCTTCCCAGTGTTGTGTCGACTTACTTCTTCTGTGTCGACACTTTTTCCCACTGTTGTGTCGACAATTTTCTTCTATGTGTCGACACTGCTTCCTCTGTGTCAACACTTGGACTTAGAATTTTTCTGCATACTTTATCAATTCTTCACCTGCACATGTCAACTTAAAACAACATCAAATACACCTTGATGTATACCATTGAGCTAGGTTGGGCTTCTTCAAATCAGGTACACATTTTCCAATGTACCCAACAGGAATAACTCGAGAGGATCCCACTGCTCAGGCTCCCATTAAATGGTAGGACTGGAAGGCACACTCGGCCCCGAGTAGACCCGGTGTCAGGCTCTCTCTAGCTATTAGGGTCGTAGGATCGCTTGGGGGGGAAGGGAAAGATGATGGTAGTTTGCAAGACCCCGAGAGGATCTCACTGCGCAGGCTCCCATTAGCTGGCAGGGCTGGAAGGTGCACTCGGTCCCGAGTAGACCCGCTTCCAGGCTCTTACTAGCTGGCAGGGCCGCATACTCGCTTGGGGGGAAAGGGATAGGATTTGTGATTGTAGTTGGCACCACATGGGCCTACCGACTAGGCTCCTACCAAGTTGGTCGAGGCTAAAGGCTCGCTCGTTGACGAAGACAAAAAGGAAGAATAAACAAATCGGGGGCCACTCCTGCCATCAGACTCTCACCTAGCTGACGGGGCAGTGGGGCCCATAACGAATGTCGCGAAGAGCCTCACTAGAAATCTTTCAGATAGCCAGCTCTAGTCCTAGTTGAGAAGGGGAAACTTATGGCCTCTCGGCACATGGCATTTCAGCAAAGACTTCTCGGCATGACCACTCGTCGCACCCTTCTTGGCGAAGTTTACCTACATTATGAACGGGCGAACGTTACCTCCTAAAAGGCCTAAGGCGTACATGAGGGTGCCAAAGCGCGGGCAGCCAACTTGAAATAAGGGTAGGGCAAATTTGGCGACATGCTCCAGGGGGCGAGACCTCTCGGCAAGGGCCTCTCGGTAAAAGCCTTTCCGGCGAAACCTACTCGATGAATTCTCTCTCGACAGGGGGTAGGTTCGCGGTTACCACCTAAGAGCCTAAGTCTCTAGCGAGAGCACTGAAGCCTACCGCGAGCAACGCGCAATAAAAAAGGGCACATAACTATTTCGGCAAAAGCAGATGTACAACCTCGTATCCCGCGAGTGGTCAACAGGAGTTGAACCGGCCGGCTCAGACCGCAATGTGAACCCAGCATGCCGAGCCCGAGCTCGGTAATAGCCGAGCCGAGCCCGAGCTCGGTAATAGCCGAGCCAAGCTCGGCGATAGTCGAGCCGAGCTCGACGATGGCCGAACGAAGCCCGGCATGCCGAGACCGAGCTCGGGTAAAGGAGTAGGGCCCGATGGTAGTCGAACCAAGCTCGACGATCCCCATGCCGAGCTCAGTTTCTGTTGGAGCTCGGCGATCGTCGTGCCGAGTCCGAGCTCGGCAGTAGTCGGGCCGAGCTCAGCGATAGTCGAGCATAGCCTGCCGAGTACGTGCTCGCCTAGGCCTAGGGCGAGGCGAGTTAGGCCCCCTGCCGAGCGAGTGCTACCTCAGGCCCAGCTCGCATCTTGGCCATGACATACTTTTACCATGTTGCCCCCTTTGGTCTGCCTGTAGTCCTCGAGAACAGTGAATGTTGTATATTGGCAGGCCATCTTTTCCTATAAATAGGACCCAAGGGGTACCTCAGAAGGCATGCTTGCTAACTCTCCGGCCTACTAGCGCTTTCTGAGGTACCTTAGCCCGGCACTTGGCTAAGGAGGGGAAGCGCTCTAAGATCTTCCGGGTGTGTGGTGGGACCTCCACGCCGGGCCCTTGGTCTAGTCCTTGGTTCTTTTTTTTTTCTTGTCATTTTCTTGCAGGAGCGAAGTAGGTGCGCGGCCACGGTCGAACTCCACAAGAGACCGGTTTTCCGGTTTCAACAGCAGAAAAACTGTCATTACATACAAGTATCCCAAAAAGTTACACGGGGGTCTCGCCCATTACATGAAAAATCAGAAAAAAAAATTACAAGTTTGAGATATAACAAGGAGAGGGATGAGGGGCCGTCAGGCAGGGCCGCTGGAGGTTCTGTTAGAGCTTTCTTCTGAGCTACCGCTGGGGGTCTTGCCGGAAGAGCTGCCGTCAGACCCGTCATCCTGGCCAAGCTCTAGTACACCTTCCTCCGGGGAATCTCCCTCTCCCGCAGGCTTGGGAATGGGTTCGAACAGCCAGGGCAGGACTCTGCGCGTGGTAAGGGTCTCGCTACCTTCGTTCAAGAGGCCTGATTCTCTCAACACCTCGATCACCATCGCAGATGCCTTCTGCACGTTATTCTGCATCATCACTTTGATTTCGTATTCCGAAAAGTAACGGCTTTTGAGCCTCTCGTCCAGGGAGGGGGGGACCGGCTCCTTGACTCCTTGTGCAAGCTTGAGCTCTATCTTCAGCAGCTTGTTCTCGCACTCAAGGCCGACCACCCTCGCCCGCAAAAGTTGGGCCTGGGCGGAATCCTGCGGGGATTTTGGGATTAGAATTAGCATGAGATTGTCGTAAGCAGAATGGCCTTTGAAGGTTTGCATACCTCAGTCGCCGGGCGAAGGGCGAGAAGCTGTTGGGAAGCCGCTAGTTCGACCTTCAGGGTGGTTGTCTTGACAGCGACGGTTTCCCTTAATTTGAGCGCGTCGACAAGGTTGCGCTCGAGGGTGATGTCGTGGCGCGCAGTCTTCTGAGCGAGCAAAAACACACGCATATGGGCTCTGGCGGTGTTGTAGGCGAGAGACCGGGTAACCTCCTGGTTGAACGTACGGGCATCTTTCGTTTGTATAGCCCGAAGCCTAGCGCGAAGGCATCGCCAGAGACCGTGTCTTGCTCCGTCCAGTCGGGGAGAAGTGACGAGATTGAAACCCGATTGACTTCGGGGTCCCACCGGAGCAGGGGCTGACCCTCTTCATCAACTATCTTCCCACTGATGCCGAAGTTCCGATGCCCTTTCGGTACTGGCTTGGTGGGGGCCTCGGCGGGGTTCTCGGCAGCTTGCCCTGTGGCAATCGCTTCACTAGCAGTAGGTGAGGTCTCGGCCGGGGTCTCAGCGAGGGACTTGCCCTTGTCCTCCACACTTATTTTCTTCTTGGGAGGAGCCGGAGGAGGGGAGTTGGGCTTCCGCTTTCGGCCACTTGGTGCGGATGAGCAGTCGGGCTCCTTTCGGCAGGCCTGGATGGAGTATTTGGCGAGATCTAGGGTGTTGGCGAAATCCTTAGCCTCATCCAAGGGTTTGCGAAGGGGAATTTCCTGTTCACCTGCGAAGGTTTTAATGATTAAAACTCATAAACTATGACGAAGGATAGCGAAAGCGGGCCGAAAAAGTACCTTCTCCCGGAGGGACCGGCAGAAGAGAGTCTAGGCCTCGCCGCAGGAACTGGACGTCGAAAGCCTTCGACCCAAAGAACTCAACAAGGGCGCCCTCTCGCCCCCCAAGGGCGGGAGACTTGTAGGTCGCCCCGTCATACTGAATGGGTGCGAGGGGAATATTGTCGAAAGTCCCAGAAACGAAGACGAATTTCTGGGTCCAATGGTGGTTTTTGTTGGCGAGGCCGCCAGTCTTCTCCAATTGCCCAAAAAAGAAACCCCCCCTTTGAACCGTAAGTTGAACAGCTTCCGGAAGACAGAAAAGCTGAAATCGATCCTTTACACCCGCATATAGCAGGCGAAAGCTACCAGGATTGCGACAGAGTTGGGGTTGAGCTGGGCTGGCACTACCCCATAGTAGCGAAGGGCCTGGCGCACCTCCGGCCAGAGGGGTAGGCAGAACCCCACCTCAAAATGTTCTAAAGGGATGACGAGCTCCCCGTCTGGCGCAAGGTTGACCCTGTCCTCGTTCTCAGAGTTTCACGCAATGAACTCTGGCGGGATGAAGTTCTCAACTATCGAGAAGAATTCCGCCTGGGTCATTCAGCAGGGCGGGAAGTTATGGTCTAGGAAGGTTTGCGCGCACTTAGAGCGACCCTCGGTCTCGCTAGGCATCTTGAGAAAGGGTGGAAGGGAAGTAGGTGAGAGGCTCTGAGTTGCAGAGGATGGCGCGAGCAAGGAAAAGAGAAGGACGAAGGCACGAAATTAGAAAGAAATAAATGTGGTTGTTGGGCTTGCCCATTTATAGAGAGAGAAGAAATCATTAGGGATTTCCTAGGCGGCGGAAATGCGGTTAGCAAATTTAGATATTTTGAATCTTCATATTCTACCCCGCCTCGCCGACGCCTCTCGCACCTACAAACGACGAGAGCTTTCGGGAGGGATCCCAGATAAGAGCAAAGTAACATACACATATGAAAAGCAAAAAGGGGGCGGCAACCAGACACTCGACAAGATAGATAAAATAACAAAGTACATAAAATCAAACATCAAAGGCGTCTCGCTGGGCGAGAGCCTTACAAATAATTATGATGATAGCAAATGTTTAGATTGATCGGGAGGGGTACACCGCGAGAAGGGTAAGCTGGGAGGTTAGGGAAAGAAGAAGCAAGATCTGGTGCAGTTCAGTACTGCTCCCAATGCCATCGGCCTTGACCTCGCCTTCCTGATCTCGGCGGCACCCGCAGGTAGTGGTAAGTGGTTAGGGCGGTGAGCCCCTAGTTGGCCAAGAGCAGCTGATCCCGGACATACGCAATATACCTTCCGGGGGATGCCTCCTCGCATTCAACCTGGCGCTCCTGCTTGCCGAGAAGGTAAGTGTAGTCCCTCTCGATCACAGCCATCCGTCGCTCGACCGACCTTTCGAGTCTCATCAACGCCAGCGAATTGGCTTGGTGCATCCAAACAATCTTTGTTAAGACTTCCGTTATCCGCTTCTGACGAGTTCTACCGCTGCTGTCGACATCTAGATATTCCTCCATGTCGTTGGGGGAAGGCAGGGGCGAGACCGTCCCCTCTTCTTCATCGGCTTCCGCCTCCACAGCCGTCGGATCTAATAGGAAAAATATAGTCAAATCAAGCAAGGAAGAAAAGACTGGGCAAGGACCGATTACCTATGCTAGGGGGCGGGCTCTTGGTCGTAGATCGGCGAGAAGGGTCGGGCCGCCTTCCGTGCTTTTTCCAAAAAGGAGGTGGAGAGATTTGCCTCATCCCGGGGGGGGACGCCACGCACTCTAGAGTGATGGTTTCGGCCATTTGGGGAGTGTGAGAACCCGCCCGCCCATATCACATCTCAAAACCCAGGTATTTAGATGAAGGGTGGCGGGGTACATAAACACCGAGGACCAAGCACTGCGAGCGATGTGGGACTAATCCCAACCACAGGACCGCGGGGATATTCCGCCACAGGGGGGCCCACCGGGGTCAACACCCAGACCAGGAACGCGATGGGGAAAGCCACGGGGTCGGTCCCACACACACGTGTCCTGCTGACAAATTACTCCAACACACCCCCGCAGCAGGACAACCTGGCTCTGATACCATGTGAGAACCCGCCCACCCATATCGCATCTCAAAACCCAGGTATTGAGATGAAGGGTGGCGGGGTACATAAACACGGAGGAGCAGGCGCTGCGGGCGATGTGGGACTAATCCCAACCACAGAACCGCGGGGATATTCCGCCACACAGGGGGCCCACCGGGGTCAACACCCAGACCAGGAACGCGATGGGGAAAGCCACGAGGGCGGTCCCACACACACGGTCCTGCTGGCAAATTACTCTCAACACACCCCCGCAGCAGGACAACCGTACAACCTCTGATACCATGTGAGAACCCGCCCACCCATATCACATCTCAAAACCCAGGTGTTGAGATGAAGGGTGGCGGGGTACATAAACACGGAGGAGCAGGCGCTGCGGGCGATGTGGGACTAATCCCAACCACAGGACCGCGGGGATATTCCGCCACACAGGGGGCCCACCGGGGTCAACACCCAGACCAGGAACGCGATGGGGAAAGCCACGGGGACGGTCCCACACACACGTGTCCTGCTGGCAAATTATTCTCAACACACCCCCGCAGCAGGACAACCGTACAACCTCTGATACCATGTGAGAACCCGCCCGCCCATATCACATCTCAAAACCCAGGTATTGAGATGAAGGGTGGCGGGGTACATAAACACCGAGGACCAAGCGCTGCGAGCGATGTGGGACTAATCCCAACCACAGGACCGCGGGGATATTCCGCCACAGGGGGGCCCACCGGGGTCAACACCCAGACCAGGAACGCGATGGGGAAAGCCACGGGGTCGGTCCCACACACACGTGTCCTGCTGACAAATTACTCCAACAGGGAGCGGCGGTACCTTCTTACACCGGAGGCCGGGACCCTGATGCGGGTGCGGTTGATTCAGGAATAACCCTTCCGAGCGAAAGGGGAAGACTGTCTACTATGTTCTCAGGATCGTTGGGCGCGGGAGTTCGGGGGCTCCGGTGGGCGAGCCTTGGGCTGCCGAGAGCGGGGCTGCGAAAAAATGAGTCAGCGAGAAGAAGGCAGGTCAAAGAAGATGAATGACGAAAGAGGTTATCGGGATGGATCACATGCTGGACTTGGGTAGTCGGGGGGGATGGCCTCCGAGACCAGCTACGGGTTCTCCCCCGGGGGATGAATCAACTCGGTATCTACCAGAAGGTTGTCAGCGGCAGTTTCTAGAACCTGTCAGCGAGAAGGGATGGGTGTAAGACTCAGCAAAGCGGGTTCACGCAAAAAGGCAAGACGAGGGGAATACCTCCAGCAGGGAAGGAGGGTTCTCAGAGCGGTTAGGGGTCGGAGAGGGAGAGGCTAGGTCCTTCTTTTAGTGGTCTCGCCTAACCGACTTGGTCTTTCTCTTCTTCGGTCAGGGAGGGTAGCTGGTCGGCCTCTAGCGCCTGAGCCAGGGGGAAACCCCGATGCAGTTGGCACGGGCTCTCGCTTGAGCCGCGGTAAGACAGTCTTGGAATTCTTTCGAGAGTGGCTTCTCGCTACGCTTGGCATACATCTTGACAGCCTTGCAGGAGCTAAAGCGGAAGGTGACGACAACAACGGTGGCCTAAAAACTGGCCTGGTGGCGTATATATATATACATGGGTAAGGTAGGGCCCACCCAAGATTTTCTTCCAGGTCAGCAAGAGCCCAACGAATATCTGGGGTTGGACATGTCTTTTCGAGCGCAAGACTAGCTCGCAAAGAGCGGAGATTGTGTATAACCCCAGATTCGCTGAGGTGGAACCTAGATTCTCAAAGGACCAGGGGTGGGCTAGCCTTGGGCTAGCTTTAGGCTAAAGGCCGGGTCAACTAGCAGATGGGCGAGAAGGTTCCCGCCCATGGCAGGCGAGAGGGTTGTCGCCCAGGGCAGGCAAGAGAGCTTGCGCCTGAGTGGGCGGGATCCCCTCAAGGTTGATGTGGGGGAGGTGAAAAACTTACAGAGTGGCGGAAGGGCTCCCGCCCAGTGCGGTCCAGGGGTAAAATTACCAGATTGCCCTCGGGTAAAATTATCAAGATACCCTCGGTTCTGCAGTTAGCCTTTTAGCACAGCGGAATTGCGCTATTGGCAGACCAGCCCAGTGTATTTCAGTAATTTCAGAACAACGAAGGGTTGTTATTTGTAGGCCGTTTACAGGAAATCTATAAATAGGCTCGCAGAGTACCTCAGAAAGCAAGCTTCCATACTTTTTCAAATCAGTTAGTGCTTTCTGAGGTGCTCCCAGCCCAGCAATAGGCTAAGGAGGGGAAGCGCTCAGAGAACTTCCGGGTTAGAGGAGGGACCTCCCAGCTGAGGCTTAGGGTAAGTTCTCTATTTTTCGTTGCTAGTCAGGGGTCGGGGGTTGGGAGAAATAGATGTTGGCTACACCCTAAGGTCTGAACTCTTGTTGAACTCAGTTTTTTGGCTTCAACATAACGTAATTATTTGAATAAATATTTTTTTAAAAAAAATTATTAGATTATAATATATATTAAGTCATTAGATTAATCAATAAAATTATATTTAATAATTTTGAATGTTTACTAAAAGCAATTTTTCTCTTTAATATTGTAAATATATAAAAATAATATTATAAGTACGGACATGGCATGTTCTCATGCGCTTTGTCTCTCTGATGAGCTGATTTCTTAAGCGCAATAATTATGTACGTGCAATAACTCATATAAAGGATTGTATGAAACTGTATTTTTAGTGTGAAATATAACTTGTAACGTAAAATATAATTGCAAAATACAATTATTTTTTACAAGTGTATTTTCAATTTGAAATATATATATATGACTATTTAAAATGATCATAAAAATGCATTAATTTATATTTAATAATTTATTTTGTGAAAATAAAAATAAAAAAAAATTGAATTTGCGCACAGTTATCGAAATACAATGAACGTATAAAAAATTGGCGCTTCTTCGAGGAGGTAAATAGCTAATTTTGCTTGATTTGACATCGGACTTGGTGAGCATGCAGTTCGAGTTGGACGATCTTATCCATCATTTGTGACTTGTGAGATAGCAGCGGGATTTTGGGATTCAAATCGCCTCACAGCATACGCGGGTAAGGGGGCCGGTAAAGTGCGGGTGACGTACTTTATCATAAAGTGCGGGCAACTAACGGTTCGCGTGGATGCTCACACACTTTTAAAGGCGCTTTGAAATATGTGTACTTAATTTGAGATTTCTGATTTGAGATGTGTGCAGACATCCAAGAAAACCGTTGGATACCCGTACTTTTACGCTTTTCTCCACCTTTATCCTATATAAGCTCAAACTCTGATCACTCTGATACGATCATTCTACAATAGTTATTTGTATTGCATCATATAATGAACATTTATGAAAAATACCGGCGTTGTTTGTTGAATTTACTTAGGCTCTGTTTGGGGGGGATTTATTTTCACCGGTCAAGCGGTTACGATCGCATGAATCAGACTATAATTAAGGCCTGATTCATGCGATCGTAACTGCTTGACCGGTGAAAATAAGTCCCTCCAAACGAAGCCTTAAGCTTAATTAGATAAAATTGAGGAAAAGGGGAAACTCTTTAGTTCAGGATCACCAAACTAGCTTAAACTTTGGTGCTTATAATGCTTCTTGTTAGGTTTTTGCCTCCATTAACTCCCCAACATCGTATCAACCTCTGGGCACGCAGGAAATTTTTCCGGGACGAATTTCTGTAATTTTCAAATTCTGGCCGAGAAGTCACAACCTCAGAAAAGGAGGTTGCAACCTTCGTTTTACTGCCTTTGGCTTTCATTAATTCTGAACCGTTTCTTTATTTTTGGGTTTTTTTTATTAAGTAATATTAAAAACCTATATAATACTTCCCTGCAGGCCTAGAGAAACAGACCCGACTCATCTCCACCTTCTTCCGCCTTTTCTCTCCCTCTCTCTCTCTAGTTTTTTCGTCTCTCTCTCTCTCTATCGTTGCCTCTCGCTGGAGGCAGACCGCCGCCGTCGCCGCTGCTCTGACCGCCGTCGCCGCCGCTGCCTTGTTGGGCCGCCGCCGCTGCCTTGTTGGGCCGCCGCCGCTACTTTGGAGAGCCGCCGCCGCCGTTGCTTTGGAGGAGAGCGCCGCCGCTGTGTGAAGGGAGGGTTGCCGGCGCCGCCACCGCTGCGCCGGGTTTGGGAAAGGCTACTGCTTGCTGCAGTTTTGGGGAGAGGCCGTCGTCGTAGCGACGCCGTCGGAGTTTGGGTTGCCGCCGTGCTTGGCCGTGAGGATCTTCCTCTTTCTTCGGCCGTTTTGCCGCAAGGTATCCGGGAGTCACTTTTTTTATCTCATTTTGTATAGGGGTAATTTATCCCCATTTGTAACACTGTGTATTTTGTGTTGAATGAGATTGTGACTGCCATTTCCGCCCGTGGACGTACCCATTCAGCGGGAACCACGTTATTTCTGGTGTTCTTTTGTGCCTTTGTGTTTTCTGTTATTATCACTTGTGCCAGCATCAGGTATTCTGCACGACAGCACCGCTTCGAATCCCAACAAGTGGTATCAGAGGGAGGTTGCGGGCTGACACTTTTGTTTAAAGGACGAGTTGTTTCCGATCTCGAGTGTACACTTGGGTGCGGTAGTTTACGACCGTTGGTCCGCTGGCTATCCCCTTAGTTGTGCACTGCTGAGGTCGCCAACTCAAGTTTAGTGTCCCGTGCAGTTTCTGCGTTCCGTTCTCGATGGCTTCGTCTATTCCTAGTGTTGTGGCCAAGTTTGACGAGAAACAAAACTTTGGTCTATGGCAGGTCAAAGTTCGTGCACTTCTTATAAAAGAAGGCTTACACCGTGCCCTACTGGGCAAGACCAGTAAGGATGTTGAGGTTTCTGATCGTATGTGGGAGGACATGGATCTCAAAGCTTTGTCCACCATACAGCTTTGCTTACATGATGACGTGCTATATGGAGTTCTTTCAGAGACGACTGCCTCTGGCATTTGGGCAAAGTTGGAGAGTACCTACATGACAAAGTCTCTCCCCAACCGGATCTATCTCAAGCAGCAGTTGTACAAGTTTAGCATGAAGGAGGGATCCTCTATTCATGACCACCTGAACAGTTTTAACAGACTGTTATCGGAGTGTCTCAGCATGGATATTCAGGTGGATGAAGAGGACAAAGCAGTGATCCTTTTGAACTCTCTTCCAAAGCTCTATGAGAGCATGGTTACTACCCTTACCTACAGTAAGGACGTCTTGGACTTGGAAGAGGTGACTGCGGCCCTACTCTCAGATGACATCCGGAAGCGGTCTTCAGGTTCTCATGTTAATGAAGACTCCGTTCTATACTCTCGGGGTCATTCTGGTTCTGATAGAGGGGGCAAGTCTAAGTCAAAGGACAGTTCAGATTTATACTGCAAATACTGCAAGAAGAAGGGTCATATGATCAAGGACTGCTGAAAGCTTCAGAATAAAGATAAAGGGAAGAGCACTGGTGATGAAAAGGGGAAGTCTGACATATCCTTGTGCTTTGAGGATGTGGGGGATAACCTCATCTAGGTCATCCTTCTCTCTGCTCTTCTACTTTCCGCTTATATGTTCGTGCTTCCTATTCTGTTTGTTCCCTATGTTGCTTGCTTTCCTTTCCCTCATTATGTTCATGTTATTCCTGTTATCTTTCTTATAACCTGTTTTTGGGTTATTTATTCCGATCACTACTCCGTTGTATGAATGCTTTTGTTTCACCCTAGTACCTAAGCTCTTTCATTGTTACTCCTTCGTCACATGAGCTTAGTGTGTGTCTAATCAACATTTCCTGATTAGCTCGTATAGGGGTTCTCTTTATCCATGTTGAGATCACTTTTGCCTGCATTCAATTGTTGATGTGTTTGCATTTATCATTTCTCTCCCCGCGCACATCATTTCTGGAGTCTGTGATATTTTTCTTTTGCTTTGGGAGACCACCGCTGGAGGTGGAGCAGTTAGACCTTTGCTTCAGGTGGAGCATTTCTGGAGTAGTCACGTCAGTCCAGTTTGTGTACTACTCAGATTGAAGGAGTTCACTTTATCTGCCCTTGGCGGGAGCAGATTCAGTTGATGCGATTTGCATCGTTCTTGACGGCAACTTGGTTGGTTGGAGTTATCTCGGCAGGTGGAGTTTGTTAGGTTTTTGCCTCCATTAACTCCCCAACATCGTATCAACCTCCGGGCGCGCAGGAAATTTTTCCGGGGCGAATTTCTGCAATTTTCAAATTCTGGCCGAGAAGTCACAACCTCAGAAAAGGAGGTTGCAACCTTCGTTTTACTGCCTTTGGCTTTCATTAATTCTGAACCGTTTCTTTATTTTTGGGTTTTTTTTATTAAGTAATATTAAAAACCTATATAATACTTCCCTGCAGCCCTAGAGAAACAGACCCGACTCATCTCCACCTTCTTCCGCCTTTTCTCTCCCTCTCTCTCTCTAGTTTTTTCGTCTCTCTCTCTCTATCGTTGCCTCTCGCTGGAGGCAGACCGCCGCCGCCGCCGCTGCTCTGACCGCCGTCGCCGCCGCTGCCTTGTTGGGCCGCCGCCGCTACTTTGGAGAGCCGCCGCCGCCGTTGCTTTGGAGGAGAGTGCCGCCGCTGTGTGAAGGGAGGGTTGCCGGCGCCGCCACCGCTGCGCCGGGTTTGGGAAAGGCTACTGCTTGCTGCAGTTTTGGGGAGACGCCGTCGTCGTAGCGACGCCGTCGGAGTTTGGGTTGCCGCCGTGCTTGGCCGTGAGGATCTTCCTCTTTCTTCGGCCGTTTTGCCGCAAGGTATCCGGGAGTCACTTTTTTTATCTCATTTTGTATAGGGGTAATTTATCCCCATTTGTAACACTGTGTATTTTGTGTTGAATGAGATTGTGACTGCCATTTCCGCCCGTGGACGTACCCATTCAGCGGGAACCACGTTATTTCTGGTGTTCTTTTGTGCCTTTGTGTTTTCTGTTATTATCACTTGTGCCAGCATCAGGTATTCTGCACGACAGCACCGCTTCGAATCCCAACACTTCTTGTCCTAGATTTGTTTAGAATAGACAAATTAAGGATGTTATGAACTAAAAAATTAAAAAATGGAAGTTATTGCTCATTCTCAAAAAAAATTAAAAACTTCTTCTCGTGCTTTTGAGATTGTTTGTTGCGACGATTCTTCTGTCTAATCTTTGAATCTCTCTTGCATTCGCCACCAAATCTTCGCCGGCGGAAAAAAAAAGTCAGATCTCTTCAAAATTTCAAAGAAATCTCTTCTCATCATTCTAAGATCATTAATAGTGATTGTTCTTCATCCGATCATCAAATGTTGAGATTTTTATTGTACCTTCTTAAGTCTTAACCATGAAAAAGTAATATTTAAATAATTATTTTTAAAATTTTTTAGGAAAGCTTCTGTTTAATTATTAACAAATTGTAAAACTTACATATTTTAATTTTGTATGCTCAAATCTATTGCCAAGCTAGCTGAACAATAAAATTGAAATTCAGATCAATTTAAATTAATGTAGGAATTGAAATGAATTGCAATTCTTAAAGAACATTTATATTAGCACTATACTTATGTATATTAGCTTCCCACTAAAAGATATTCGTACCTTGCATAAACACCAAATAATACATAAATTATATGGATATTAGCACCCCCTTTAAACACCAAAATACCCATAAATTTTAATACCTTACATGTATACTCTCACCCCAACACTAACCCGCGTCCCCCACACCCACGCCCCTCGGTCACTGCACATCCCTATCGCTCCTGACACTGCTTACGTCACCAACATCGCGACTCATCATCTCCACCTCAGACGACTTTTCTGGAGAAGGTTGCGTCTTATGGGCCCAAATAAGAACCCATCTCCACAAACTTATTTTGAAAAAAAATTAAATTTGATAATCTTATTTGTTTAATTTATTGTTTTCCTCACCAATCGAAGGTGGGGAAGCAGTGCACACAACCTAGAAAGACTATTGAGTGTTGGTGAAGCCCGGTCCATCTGCTGGCCATGCAAAATTTCCTCAAAATTCTTTGGGGCGTTTGTAGCCAATTAAACCCTTTCAGTCCGCTCACCCATCCCTGCATTACCAAGTCAGGCAGCCGCCTTGTTCAGCCTTCAATTTACCGAGCAGATTCTGAAGTTGATATCGAGAAGTTTTGCATGGATCAAGCTAAACGGATGCAGGATCTTCCCACATCATTTCTTGTTGTAATCTTCAGTATTAAGTATTGCGGTCAGGGGCGGATCTAGAGGGGGGCCCGAGGGACGCTGACACCCCCATTATTTTTTGAAATGACTAGTGTATTTAGATTGCTCTCGCCAAGCCAATGAATTTTGACTACTTTATACGTCAAAAACGGTGGTCAGATGAGGGAGAAATTAAAAACTCTTATAAAATTGAAACGTGCAAAATTTTTTTTGAAGGAAATTGATGTTTGGCCACCATGTTAAAATTTTTAGAACCCAGTGACACATTAAAAAAAAATGTGTGCATCCTCGTTATCAATTTGTGCACCCCCATTATTAATTTTCTGGATCCGCCGCTGATTGCGGTATTTAGTTAGATTCGAAGGCTGCGCAGTTCTGTGCATGTGAGATCTCATTGAGAGTGATGGTTTCAACCATAGCCAATGTTGAAGCCAAAAATGACCCCAACGAATGTTCACAAACCAAAGTGCAGCCGACGCCTACTTCTCTCTTATCTCGACCCTTGACTGGCTGCTAAGGTCAAAAGACTGACCCAAAGCCTCAGCTGGGAGGTCCCACCACACACCCGGAAGATCTCTGAGAGCTTCCCCTCCAAAGCCAAATGCTGGGCTGGGAGCTCCTCAGAAGGCACTAGAGTGGGAGAATAATGAGAGCCTGCCTTCCAAAGAGCCCCTATGGGTCTTTTTATAGTCTTCCTTTGACCTGAAAATACTAAAATACCCCTGAGGGGTCTGCTAATAGCCAAATCCCGCTGTTCTCCTAAGGGCGTTTGGGTAATTTTACCTCAGGATAATAATAATAAAATAATCCCCTTTACGAGCGCCGGGCCCTACCACGTGGGCCCACTTGGCGAGAATCCTGGCCGTGAAGGCTCTCGCTGGACCCCCCACTGGGCCAACCTTGGCGAGACCCCTTGCCAGGGAGGTTCGCGCCCCTCACGGTCTTGAAACTATCGCGACTGAAGGCTTACTTAGAGCCTTCTCGCCTGCCCTGGGCGGGAGCTTTCCCTAAGGCGGGAGCTTCCGTAGTCAGGCCCTCTGCTTCGGTCGGTCGACGATCTCTCCTGCCGAGAGCTCGACTATCTGCCCTTGTCGGTCGACGATCTCTCCTGCCGAGAGCTCGACTTTCTGCCCTTGTCGGTCGACGATCTCTCCTGCCGAGAGCTCGACTTTCTGCCCTTGTCGGTCGACGATCTCTCCTGCCGAGAGCTCGACTTTCTGCCCTGGTTTCCTCAGCTTTCGCCTGCCCTTGGCGAGAGCTCCTACAGGACGAGAACTCCCCAAGTATGCCTTAGGGTTAACCCGAGGCTAGCCTGAGACTAGCCCAATCCTGACCATTGAAGCCTTTGGATCCCTCCCAGCGAATATGGGGTTGTACACAATCCCCGCTCTTTTCGAGCTAGCCCTGCGCTCGACAAGACAAGTCCAACCCCCGAAATATTCGCTGGACACGTGCCAACTAACCAGGGGAATCTTTTGGTGGGTCCTACTGCGGCTATAAATACGCACCGATAGGCGACCATATGCCTCGCCCTTGAAATACTGTTTTTACGACTGAGCTCTCGCCCCCCGGGACTTTTGCGCGAGCTTACCATGCATCCCAAACGTGCTGCCAAACCGCTTCCGCAAGACCTCCAAGACAGGTTAGCCGCTGCCCAAGCGCGGGCCTTGGCTAACTGTGCGGCGGTGGCTCCATGGTTAGTGAAAAAGACTTCCATCGCCGGGCCGTCCGAGCCGAAGAAGAAGGAAAAGAAAAGGGCGAAGGTGGTCCGGCGGGACCTTTCCCGCGAGAACAGGGATCCTCCTTCCCCCACTCCCAATCCTGAGGGGGATCCTTCTCCGCAGAAGGTAAGCCTTTCAACCGTTCCTATCGAGCTGATTGTGCACTGGATCCGACAGTTAACGCAAGCTTTCGCAGGAAGCCGCTCCTAACGATGGCGACGAGATCCCGCCAAATTCTTCGAACCTGCCCGCTCATTCACCCAAGGACCAAACGCGGGTCTTGGAGAGGATTCCTCCGGCCGAAACCGGAACGATAGGTACATTTTCCCTTGTCAGTATTTCGACCCGACCTTTTCTTTTCTGAACCGTCTTCTCGCAGTGCCAACTCCCGCCGACCCGGGTCTAACCACCCGGGCAGATGAAGCGAGAACCGTTGAAGCGCCTCCTGCGGTGGCCAATCCTATCCTGCAGGCGGGAGGGGCGGCTTCTGAACCTTCCGCTACTCTCAAGGATGCTGATCGTCCCCTGAGAAAAGACAACTCCCCTCCTGCTTCCGGCCAGGCCGGGATTATCGCGCGCGAGCCCTTCCGCCCGGGGCTGGGCAAGCCTCTTCACCTTCTATATGGGACCAACGGAGGGGCCGGGCCTTCTCGTCCAACTTTGGTTGACGGTTCTCGCCCAACCGCAGGTATGCGAGACCTATTAAAATCGTTGATCGCCATGCTTTAACCAAAATTCTCGCACGTTTCTTTCGTAGGTGATCCTGGCTTGCGGTCGGGAGTCAACGAGGAAGGAGAAGAAGAGGAAGAAGAAGACGAGGAAGAAGAGGATGAAGAGTCCCCTCTCCCTTCGTCTGGCGAGATAGAGGAAACCCTGAACAGTGCTGGGAGCGCGAAGGGGAGACGGAGGAAGATCTCGGTCATCCTGGCCAAGCTTATCCGGCGAGACCGTGCCCATACTGCCGCGGCGAAAGCATTCCGCGAATCTGTGGAGCAAAGGCTGGAGGCTCTGGAAAGGGATTTCTTCTTGGGCGAGACTGATTGCCCGCGTGGGCCTTCCGCCGAGTCTTCGCCAGGGAGGTGCATCTCGCAGATCCGGGATTATGCCAGGCGGATCAACCTTGGGTGTACCACGCTATCGTCTTACTTCAACCCGTTGGCGCCCCCAAGAACTAGGCGGCGAGAACGGGGACGATGGAGCTGGAAGCCCTACTAGCCTTCACGCTCTGAATCTCAATGTATCTCTTTTTTTTTCAATGTATCTGTAATAAACATTATTACCAATTAAGTTTTATCCAGCTTGCGCTAGCGAGAATCCCGCTTCTACTCATGTCTCTCTTTTCCTTTTTCTTTTTATCGCTCTGCGAGGCTTTTTAATTAAGACGCTTACACCAATCTAGGATGCTTGCGCCGATCTAGGAGGTTTGTGTTAACCTAGGAGGCTTGCGCCAATCCAGGTAGTCGCGTCGAAACCCGAAACGACCGTTGACCGCTGTCATCCCGAGGGGGAGAACCGAGGCGCCGTTAGCCCGGATTCTGACAGTTGTACTCCGCTGTCACTTTCTCTCTCTGTCGGATGAATTCATGATGATTACGTTTTCTTATAAATAGAGAAGTCTACCAACCGCATTTACTTCTTCGATCCGGAACCTCAGCCTTCCCTCCTTGCTTTCGCGTTCTTGCTCTCGCTTCGACCCCTCTTCCGCTCTCGCTCTTACTCACAAACCAACCATGCCTGGCGAGAGCAAGGGTCGCGCCCACTACGCGGAAGCTTTTCAAAAACACCTCTTCCCTTCCTGCAAGCTCACCCTCGACGAATACAACATGATCGTTGACCGCTACATCCCCGCCGTCTTCTCGGCGCGAAACCCGGGGAATCACGATAGGGTGAATACTCCGGGGGCGGGAGAGCTTGCCATCCCCCTCGAGCACTTCGAGGTGGGCTTCCGCCTCCCCCTTTGGCCGGAGGTTCGGCTAGCTCTTCGCTATTATGGGGTGGTTCCCGCCCAGCTAAACCCGAACTCAGTCGCGATACTTATAGCATTCATATGCTATATGCGATCCGAGAGGATCGAGTTTAGTCTGCCCATCTTCCGGAAGCTATTCAACTTCCGCGCAAAGGGGGGGGGGTAGTTTTCTTCTCCGGGCAACTGCTCGAGGTTACCGGTCTCGCCAACAAGCACCACCACTGGGGCGAGAAGTTCGTTTATGTCAGCGGGGACTTCGGCAACGTCCCGCTTCAGCCCGTCCAGTATGAGGACGCTGCCTACAAGCCGCCTGCTCTGGGATCGCGCGAGAGCGCAATCCTGGAATTCTTCGGGACCAAGGAGTTCGTCGTCCCCTATCTTCGGCGGGACGTCGACTCCCTCCCACTTGTTCACTCGGGCGAAGGTACGGTCTCGCCTCAGATTCCCTTTTTTATCAAAGATTTTCTTGCGCTGAAGTGCTAAAGCGTTTTAACTTTGCAGGAGAGCGGGAGGTCCCTCTGCGCCAACCCTCCGCTGAAGGCCGGGGTGTCGAGGGTCTGGCAGCGAGAGGCTCCCTTGCGCTCGCGGAGGCTAGCTCCAGCGCCTGCCGAGAAGATCCAGCCCCTCCCTTGCCGCCACCGGCCAAGAAGCGGAAGGTCACCCTTCCTCCTCTCCGAACGCTGAAGAGGCCGAAAACCTCTGCCCTTGAGAAGGGGAAAGCCCCGGCCGTCCCGCCTGTCCAACCTCCTCCAGAGGGCAGGTCCTTTGAAGCGATCCTTCAGATGGCCAGCGAGATGGATGCCGCCGCCAAGAGCCGTGCCGAGGCTTCTACCGGGAACCCCTCGGCCGCGAGCGAGGCTGGGGGAGGAGTGGTCGCCGCCGAAACCTCTGCCAGCGTCCCGCCCCAGGAGGTGCCGAGAGGGCACAGGAACTTTGGCTTCGGCGTGAAGTACGTCGACGCGGAGGGGAAGCCTCAGATGGAATGGGACCCTGAGTCGAACTTGATCAAAGTTACGACGCTCCTTCCCAGCTGGGCGGAGGGGGAAGATGTGACTGGCGAGGCCTTCTCGCTTGGATACGGCCTTTACAGCCGGGAGGATGCCAGCACATTCGACCAGATGTCCACCCGCCTTATAGCCTTCGATGCCATCCGGGCTCTATTGCGCGGGTTCGAGCTTGCGCATATGTGTGCGCGCCGAAGCATCACCCTCGACAAGAATTTCACCGATATGCGCAAGGCGAGGGAGGACGCGATGGCTCGAGCGCAGGCTGCGGGAGAAGAACTCGCGAAAGCTCAACAAGAGCTTGCGGATGCTCGACTGGCGCTGTCTCTACGCCCTGCGGCTGAGGTAAGCGAGACCCTCCCGAACCCTTGCTTTCGTTTTTCAAAGTTATGATGGTGCGATGTTTCCAGGCTGAACTCTCTTTTTCTTTTCACAGGATTCTGCCCAAGTCAGGGAGCTTCGCGCAGAGCTGGCCAACGCGCGCTGCGAGAGCGTCCTCTTGAGGGAACAGCTTCGCGCAGAGCTGGCGAAGGTCCCGCCTCCGGAGCTAGATGCGAGGCTGCGGAGTCGTTACCTTTCGGAGTACGACGTTGACAAGCTGCTCCAGGCCAACGCTCAGGCAACCGTCAGGCTGACGCTCGAGATGCTGCGAGACGTCAAGCTGCTTCGGGAGGACGGCGCGACCATCGACGCTCGCCAGCTTCTTCCTTGGCTCTACGATCCAGTTCCCAAACCTCCGGGCGCGCCGGACTCACCTCCCTCAGACATCCCGAGGTCTTCTACCGCTGGCGAGACATCTGGAGAGGGCTCTGGCGAGGACTCAAGCGAAATCACCAGCGGGAGTTACAGCGCGTCCCCCTAAACTTCTCTTTTTGTTTCTTTTGTAATGAGCGAGAGGCTCCAACTTTGTGTAATTAATTTTATGTAAAGCAGTGTTTCATCTCTCATTTTCAGCGTGCTTGAAAGTATGTTGTTCTACCGAATGGCTTCCGCGCGAACTTCCGCCGAGACCCTTAGTCTCTTTAGGATAACCTCTTAGAAATCCGTTAGGCGGGAACCTCGCGTTGTTAATTAAGTTGTCCCGCTCAGGTCCGCCGGGAGCCTCTTTTTGCGAGAACCCCCCCTTTGACCGAGACCTTTGCTGGCCGCGACCTTTGAGCCGAGACCCTTACTGGCCGAGACCTTTGGGGCGAGACCCTTACTGGCCGAGACCTTTGAGCTGAGACCCTTACTGGCCGAGACCTTTGAGCCGAGATCCTTACTGGCCGAGACCTTTAGGGCCTTGCCTTCAGTCTAGGTCAGGGCCCTACCCACGTATTTTTCCAACCAATCAAACCCCTACCTCGCCGGCGAGCCGTCGGACCTGCTAGCTTATTGAGAGCCTGCGCAACGGGTCTACCCGGGGCCGAGTCGAGTTCGTTGTAATGTAGAAGTGGCCAAGAACAAAGTATCTCAGGAGCCAACCTATCCCCCGCAGGCGAGCCTTCGGACCTGCCAGCTTGATGAGAGCCTGCGCAGCGGGTCTACCTGGGGCCGAGCCGAGCTCGGGGTATCGTAGAAGTGGCTAAGAACAAAGTATCACAAGAGCCAACCTATCCCCCGCAGGCGAGCCTTCGGACCTGCCAGCTTGATGAGAGCCTACGCAGCGGGTCTACCTGGGGCCGAGCCGAGCTCGGGGTGTCGTAGAAGTGGCTAAGAACAAAGTATCGCAAGAGCCAACCTATCCCCCGCAGGCGAGCCTTCGGACCTGCTGCTTGATGAGAGCCTGCGCAGCGGGTCTACCTGGGGCCGAGCCGAGCTCGGGGTGTTGAAGAAGTGGCTAAGAACAAAGTATCGCAAGAGCCAACCTATCCCCCGCAGGCGAGCCTTCGGACCTGCCAGCTTGATGAGAGCCTGCGCAGCGGGTCTACCTGGGGCCGAGCCGAGCTCGGGGTGTTGAAGAAGTGGCTAAGAACAAAGTATCGCAAGAGCCAACCTATCCCCCGCAGACGAGCCTTCGGACCTGCCAGCTTGATGAGAGCCTGCGCAGCGGGTCTACCTGGGGCCGAGCCGAGCTCGGGGTGTTGAAGAAGATAACCAAACCTCTCCCCCACAGGCGAGCCTTCGGACCTGCCAGCTAGATGAGAGCCTGCGCAGCGGGTCTACCTGGGGCCGAGCCGAGCTCGGGGTGTTGATGAAGATAACCAAACCTCTCCCCCACAGGCGAGCCTTCGGACCTGCCAGCTAGATGAGAGCCTGCGCAGCGGGTCTACCTAGGGCCGAGCCGAGCTCGGGGTGTTGATGAAGATAACCAAACCTCTCCCCCACAGGCGAGCCTTCGGACCTGCCAGCTAGATGAGAGCCTGCGCAGCGGGTCTACCTGGGGTCGAGCCGAGCTCGGGGTGTTGATGAAGATAACCAAACCTCTCCCCCACAGGCGAGCCTTCGGACCTGCCAGCTAGATGAGAGCCTGCGCAGCGGGTCTGCCTGGGGCCGAGCCGAGCTCGGGGTGTTGATGAAGATAACCAAACCTCTCCCCCACAGGCGAGCCTTCGGACCTGCCAGCTAGATGAGAGCCTGCGCAGCGGGTCTACCTGGGGCCGAGCCGAGCTCGGGGTGTTGATGAAGATAACCAAACCTCTCCCCCACAGGCGAGCCTTCGGACCTGCCAGCTAGATGAGAGCCTGCGCAGCGGGTCTACCTGGGGCCGAGCCGAGCTCGGGGTGTTGATGAAGATAACCAAACCTCTCCCCCACAGGCGAGCCTTCGGACCTGCCAGCTAGATGAGAGCCTGCGCAGCGGGTCTACCTGGGGCCGAGCCGAGCTCGGGGTGTTGATGAAGATCCCTTCAACCAGGCCTATTCTATCACTGAGATGAGGGATCATAGCCAGTTAAAACTAAAACATAAAGATTGCCTATTCAACGACAGTCAACATTTTGAAATAAACTCATTGAAAATGCAACAGTTGTTTACAACACTACAATCCTTCTTTCCCTCCTACGGGTAGAAGCGCTTCAGGTCATCACCATTCCAGGTGTGACTCAAGGTCCTTCCCTCCGCGTCCTGGAGATAGTAGCCTCCGTTAACCAGAGCCTTCTCTACTATGTAAGGCCCTTCCCAGCTAGGGTTGAGCTTACCAACCGCGGCCGACCTTCCCGCAGCGTCGACCTTCTTCAGTACTAGATCCCCCTCGGCGAATTGCTTGACTCTGATGTGCTTATCGAAGTACCGAGCCATTCGCCGTTTTATTTCTTCTTGCCTGATGGCGGCAACATCCCGCAGCTCTTCCACCATATCTAATGAGAGGCGCAACCCTTCCTCATTCTCCAACCTCCAAGCTTTGCTTCCCTCAGCTGCGGCCGCGACCCTTGGGGACCTAACCTCGAACTCCACAGGGAGGACAGCCTCACACCCATAAGAGAGCTTGAAGGGGGTCTCTCCTGTGGCCGTGTTCGGAGTTGTTCGCAAGGCCCACAGGACGGAAGGGAGCTGTTCCACCCAGCTACCCTTCAGGTTCTCCACCTTCTTTTTTAGCAAGTTGACGATGACTTTGTTTGCCGCCTCCACCTGGCCATTGCTCCGAGGATGATGGACAGAGGCGAACCTGAGGTCAATCCCCAATTGGGTGCAGAAATTGATGAATTCTTCACTGGCGAACTGAGGACCGTTGTCCGTCACTATCGCTTGGGGCAATCCGTGCCTGCAAATGATTTCCCCCCAAACGAAGTTTCTGATGACCTGGGAGGTTACCTTGGCTAACGGCTTGATCTCCAGCCATTTGGAGAAGTAGTCAATCATAACTAGGAGGAACCTCCTCTGTCCGCTAGCTGGAGGAAAGGGTCCAACCAGGTCCATTCCCCAAATGGCGAAGGGCCATGGCGCCGTGATGCTTCGAAGCCTTTGGGCGGGCAAGAGCTGCAGAGGAGCATGCACTTGGCACTTCCGACACCTCCTTGTGAATTCAGCTGTATCCTTCCTTAAGGTCCGCCAGAAATATCCTTGCCTTATCACCCTTGCTTCCAATGTCCTTCCCCCTGAATGACTGCCGCATTCTCCCGAATGCACCTCTTCCAGTATCCTCGGGACTTCCTCCTCGGTTACGCATCTCGCGAGGAGCCCTGACAACATCTTCCGATGCAAGCTCCCCTCCAGCATCAGGTAATGAGCCGCCTTGTGCCTGAAGCTCTTTGCATCCTTGACTTCTTTTGACAGTTCTCCTGTGGTCAAGAAGGTCACCAACGGATCTACCCATGAGGACCGCCGATTCACCTCCATCACCTCTCCCTCTTCAATGGCTGGCCGAAATAGTTCGGTTAGGGTACCTCCACCCCGAGGCCCGAACTTTGCTAACCGGTCAGCTGCCATGCTTTCCTCCCTGGGAACATGTTGAATAGAAAAAGAACGGAAACCTCCAATAATAGTTCTTACCTTTGATAGATATCTTGCGAGGGTAGGCTCCCGGGCCTCAAACTCGCCTCGGATCTGCGATGCTACCACCATGGAGTCGGTGAAGGCCTCCACATCCTGGATTTCCAGCTCCTTTGCCAAGCGAAGGCCAGCGATCACAGCCTCATACTCCGCTTGGTTGTTGGTTACAGGGAAATGGAAAGTCACTGCTTGCTCTATGGTAACTCCCTGAGGGCTTACCAACACCACACCTCCTCCCAGGGAGTGCCTTCCTGAGGCCCCGTCGACCACCATCTTCCACGCTTCTTGCGGCCTTGGTTCTTCAACCTCGGCCTCGGTAACATAGTCCGCCAGAAAATCCGCTACGGCCTGGGCCTTGATGGAGAGCCTCGGGACGAAAGAAATGTCAAACTCGCTTAGTTCGATGGACCACTTTGCCAACCTTCCCGAATGTTCCACCCCCTCCAAGACCTTGCGAAGGGGATGGTCGGTTACCACCCTAATCGAGTGTGCTTGAAAGTAAGGGCGAAGCTTCCTAGCTGAGATGACCAAAGCATACGCTAGCTTCTCCAGGATGGGGTATCGGAGCTCCGCCTTTTTTAAGATTCGGCTGACATAATAGACGGGTAACTGTTTCTTCCCCTCTTCCCTAACCAAGACGGAGCTCACTGCCTCTCCCCCCACTCCAAGATACAGGGCTAGGTCCTCCCCTTCCTTCGGGCTTTGAAGTAACGGAGCTTGGGAGAGTTGCCTCTTCAGCCCCTGAAATGCCTCTTCACACTCGACCGTCCATTCGAATGCTTGGTTGCCACGAAGTACTTTGAAGAAAGAGGAACATCTATCCCCTGACCGAGAGAGGAACCTGCTTAGCCCGGCCAACTTCCCGGTCAAGCGCTGGACCTCCTTGGCACTGCGAGGCGATTCCAGGTCTAGGATAGCCTTAACCTTATCGGGGTTAGGCTCTACCCCCGCAGGAGTCAAGAGGTGTCCGAGGAATTTCCCGCGACTAGCCCCGAAGACACACTTCAAGGGGTTCAACCTCATCTTGAACCTTCGCAGGGTGGCAAATGTGTAACACACCCCATCCGTTACGGGTAATATAACAGAAGGTCCGGCCGGGGCCCCACGTCATATTAAGCGAACAGACGGAACGGTTACTAAATTGGAAATACCATAGTCCGATACATTAAATTAAAACCGTATCCTAACTCAGAATCATTCTAGCGGAAGCATAAAAGGAGTTTAACGAAAAACCGCGCCCAACGGCGAATGTCCACTAAACCAGCAAAGGAATGAAAATACAACCACATGTCCACACAACGGCCTTAAGGCCTTACATGAAAGTGTTCAGCTGAAAATACAAGTAGCTTGCATACATCGGCACGCAGGCCGGCAATACATGAAACTAGCTAACAAAAAGGGCTGGGCCTTCGAGGGCCAGCTCAGCAAAATGGGCTTCGGCCCGCTATTTCCCGCTCGGCTCCGCAGCACCTGCAAGCAAACATTCCACCGAGCGGTGGCAAACAAAGTAACGGTCAGCAAAGGCTGACCAAATTATAACGACCCCACCCCTTTCTCGGGGTGGCGGTGCCTCTTCCCTGCAAGCGGATTAGCATAATCACATAAAGCTAAAAAGTGCATTTAAAGCATCAAAACACCACAAACGTTGGCTCGACCGGCCCAACGTCTCGTGCACTCAGGGCACCTTATCAGTGTACCGGATATCCCCGGTCCCACTACCATTCTCAGTCCTGGACTGGATGGCTACATGATGAGCATTCGCTAGTCGTGACTCAAAGGTCTCGACTCTCTCCTATGCCTGTAGCAACCCACCAATTATCTTAGGTGGTCGAACTACACCACATAGTGCAGGTACAGTTCGGTCGAGCCCGCTGCTCAAATCGTCGTACCCAACACGCACGACGCGGGTCGACTTCCCCTTGCCTGTTATCGCATACATAACCGATTGTTATGTAACAAGGGTGGTACTCGCGGCCACCTAAGTTGGGCCCTCAAGGAGCACAACTCCACACACTAGCCATACGGTCTCCGAGAGACGGGCTTCGCACAAATACGACAAAAACCCCTCGGGAGTTGATGCCAACGATCCAACGACCTAGTGCAAGCGTAAAACAACCACGGAGTCTTCTCCGGGCAATCATAAACATCACCAATCCAGACGCATCCGGATGGGCTTCACACAGCATGCCTAAACCGTACTCGCGCTTCCGGTACTAATGCAATTAAACTAGCGGGGATGTCAACATCGACCCGTCGGAGAGCACCTTTCCCCCACGCGATGGTGGGGAGACACTTCCATGCAATTATGCTAAATAAGGGCTTCACCTGCCCAAGAAGAAAAGTCGTTACCCTTGACGTGCGTTTCTGAGGCATGGCTCGGTCACGAACAATCCTTGTAGCGGCTTCCACGCACGTATCCGGCTTGCTCACGCCGAAGAAATCTCCACGACGAATCCTTCCGGTGCGGCTTCCCCTTTCCAACACGAAACCCTAACCCTAACCCTAACCCTTGGTCGGCCAAGAGGAGGAGGGTGTAGGTTGGCTTCAACCCTAGCCGGCGGCGGCCGGGGCAAGGAAGAGGGAAGAAAAGGCTCGGGCTAACTCCTCACAGCCGGCGGCCAAGAGAAGGAGGAGGTGAAGGAAGTGGAGAGGAAGAGGCTCGGGCTTCTTCCAACCAGCAAGAGAGAGAGGGAGGATCGGAGTCCTCCTTGTAGCCGGCGGCCGAGAGAGAAGACGGAGGCGGCGATCTCGCCGATCGAACTTCGTCTCACCGATCGAGCTCGGATCCCGTCGAGAGAGAGAGAGCGAACGGGAGAGGGAGGATCGGAGGGAGACGGAGAAGATGGAGGGAGCTGTGTGCTCCTCCGGCGCCGGCGACGGGAGAGGTGGAGGTAGGCGGGGCTCCGACTTCTGCGCGCCGTCGAGAGAGAAAGAACGAGAGAGAGAGAGGCGATCGGGAGGGGTGAGGGCTGGGTAGGTTTAGGTTTTAGTTGGAATTTATATTACTCCCACCTACAACCGGATATTGGCAGCCCTCCCATTACACGCACACCAAACTCGTTCAAACTCGCGCGCCAAATTTACGGGGCGTTACAATTCTCTCCTCCTAAAAAGAAATTTCGTCCCGAAATTCAAAATACGAATAACGAAATGAAATTCGCCATACCTGAGTCAAACAGATCGGGGTACTCCTCGCGCATGACCTCTTCAGGCTCCCAAGAGAGCTCTTCGCGGCCACAATTGTCCCAACGGACACGCACCATCTTGATTGTCTTTCTTCGCAACTGTCGGATGTCGCTATCGATAATACAAATCGGCTTCACCTTAGTAGATAGGCCGCTATCCACCGGCACCACATCGGCTTCCAACACAGAATCGGGTTCTCGCACCGCCTTCCTCAGCACTGAAATATGGAAGACGTCATGCAACCCACTCAGCTCCGTCGACAAAGCAAGTCGGTAAGCTGCCTCGCCGATGCGTTCGGTGATCTCGAATGGCCCTAAATACCTTGGACTCAGCTTCTTCAAGCGACGAACCCTCGACACTCCTTTGAAAGGCTTTATCTTCAGGTACACCCAATCTCCAACCGCGAACTCCACGTTCCGGTGCCTTGCGTTATAATACTTTGCTTGACGATCTTGGGCGGTCAACAACCGCTCTCGAATAATCCGTATAGACTCATTTGCATTGTCAACGTCTTTGCGTTTCAACAGCTTTGTATCACCTGTCTCTGCCCATGCCAACGGAGTGCGGCACTTCCTGCCGTATAACGCTTCGTACGGGGCCATCTGGATACTTGCATGATAACTGTTGTTATAGGCGAACTCAACCATGTGCAGGTGATTCTCCCAATGTTGTCCGAAATCTAAAACGCACATGCGCAACATATCTTCCATCGTACGATTAGTCCTCTCAGTTTGTCCATCAGTCTGCGGGTGGAAGGCTGTGCTAAACTTGAGCTTCGTGCCCAACGATCGATGAACATGCCTCCAATCACCGGACGTAAACCGTCCATCACGGTCGCTGACTATGCTGCGAGGGACTCCATGCAACCGAACGATGTTCTCCACATACAACTTTGCTAGCTTCTCCACTGGATCGCTCTTTCGATTTGGAATGAAATGCGCAACTTTGGTCAACCGATCAACAATCACCCAAACGGAATCATTTTTCTGCAACGACTTCGGCAAACCGTGCACGAAATCCATGGAAATGTCATCAAATTTCCACTCCGGGATTGGCAACGATTTCAAGAAGCCTCCAGGTCGTTGGCATTCGGCCTTCACTAGCGCGCATGTTTGACATTTTGCCACGTAGAGAGCTATGTCCTTCTTCATGCCTGGCCACCAAAACAAAATCTTCATATCCTTATACATCTTTGTGCTCCCAGGGTGAACTGAGTACTTGGTGTTGTGAGCCTCGTACATCAATTCTTCCCGTAGAGTGCCAGACTTTGGGATGCACAAGCGATTATCCTTCCTCAGAAGACCGTCTTGAACCAAGAACTGGGAATTTGACCCTTCCGATGCATAACGTTTCATGCTCTCATCGAGCTCCAACGCTCTCCGAACTCTGTCTGCAAGGTCGCATTGCACCTCCGTCCAGTTCAAGCATGCGTTTGCACTAGTACTCCTGTCGACACAGGTAATACCCAAGTCTTCCAACTCCTGGATTAAACGTTCATCATGCCTGCTCAACCAGTTTGCTCGCGCTGGAGTTCTGCGACTTAAAGCATCAGCGACCACATTCCCCTTCCCGGGTGTATAATGAATCTCGAATGTGTAATCTCCGAGGAATTCCATCCATCTTCTTTGCCGCATGTTCAACTCCTTCTGGTTCAACAGGTACTTAAGACTTTTATGGTCCGTAAAGATGTCAACCTTCACGCCATATAGATAATGCCGCCACAGCTTCAGGGCGAATATCACCGCCGCTAACTCCAAGTCGTGGACGGGATAGTTTCTCTCATGCACCTTCAGCTGGCGCGAGCCGTAAGCTATAACTTGACCAAACTGTAGGAGAACGCAGCCTAAGCCGCTCCCTGAGGCATCGCTATAAATTTCATAGCCGTCCGTACCACATGGCGATCTCAAAATAGGCGCCGTGGTCAGACGACCCTTCAATTCCTCAAAAGCTCGTGCGCACTCTGGTGACCACACAAACTTCTTATCCTTTCTCGTCAAGGTAGTGAGAGGTAAAGCAATCCGTGAGAAGTTCTCCACGAACCTCCTGTAGTAGCCGGCAAGTCCCAGGAAACTCCGGACTTCCGCCACTGTAGTCAGTACGGGCCACTCCTGTATAGCTGCTATCTTCGCTGGATCCACAGCGATACCTTCTCCACTAATGACATGACCGAGAAATGCTACAGACGATAGCCAAAACTCGCACTTAGAGAACTTGGCATAAAGTCGACTTCTCCTCAGGGTGTGCAAAACCAATCTCAGATGGTTCGCATGATCCTCCTCCGACTGTGAATATACCAAAATGTCGTCTATGAAGACAATCACAAATCGGTCCAGATATTCTCGAAAAGTTCTGTTCATCAAATCCATGAATACCGACGGCGCGTTTGTCAGCCCGAACGGCATCACTGTGAACTCGTACTGGCCATAGCGTGTGCCAAATGCCGTCTTGGGAATATCACTTTCCCTTATACGCAACTGATAATAACCGGACTTCAGATCCAGCTTCGAGTAGACAGTTGATCCGGCCAACTGATCAAATAGATCATCGATTCTCGGAATCGGATATTTATTCTTCTCTGTCAGCTTGTTCAGTTCTCGGTAATCTATGCATAGACGCAGGCTTCCGTCCTTCTTTTTCACGAAAAGGACCGGCGCACTCCAAGGTGAACCACTTGGACGAATATACCCCTGCTCTAGCAATTCCTGCAGCTGAACCTTTAGCTCTGCCATTTCCTTTGGCGCCACTCTATACGGTGCACGGGCCACAGGTTTCGCACCTGGCACCAGATCAATAGGGAAATCAATCTCTCGCTGGGGTGGAATCCCAGGGAGATCTTTAGGAAACACATCCGCGAATTCTGACACAATGGGAATGTCGTTCAAACGGGACTTCGGCTCTACAGCCTCCAATAATGTGAAGAACAACTCTGCGCCCTTCTGAACTGCTTTTACCACTTGGAGAGCAGACATCAGCGTCTTGCTCGATCCTCGCATGCCAGCGAATTTGGTCTCGCATTCAGTACCTTGCCCCAAAGTGATTTCCTTCGAGTTGCAGTCAATACACGCATGCTGCTCTGAAAGCCAGTCCATGCCAAAGATCACGTCAAACTCGGATATCGGCAGTAGAGCTGCTTCCAACTTAAAATCACGACTACCAATCCGCACTTGGACACAGCAAGACCTATCCGCACGCATCAAGCACCCGTTAGGTAGTAAAACATCCAGTCTATCACTTGATACAACGGAAGGCACTCCGATGCGCAATATGAAGTCCTCGGATAGAAATGAATGAGAAGCGCCTGTATCGAACAGTGCTCTCGCCGGATAGTCCCAAATTAGGACGAAACCTAACTCAAACATGTTAAGCATGACACAAAGTAGCAAGTATATAAAGCAGTAGAAACTATATACTACGACATACCTGTCACCACGTCGTTTTGCTTTATAGCCTCCTGTTGGCCAAGGTTGTAAACTCGAGGCTGAGCGGGAGTATAGTGAGAAGCTGTTGACTCCACCGCTTTCCCCTTCTCGGCATAAGATGCCCCTGCCTTCTTCTCAGTCTTCGGAGGGCCACTGCGGCACTCCCGGGCATAATGCCCCACCTTGCCGCAAGTGTAACAAGTAACCGGGCCTCTACTCGGAGTAGCTCCAGAAGTAACAGTAGAAGGGGCGGGTCCAGACGACCTACCCTTCTTGTTCCACCTGTTGCGGAACCCAGACTTCGAAGAGGTATTTGCCTTGAAATCTGGCTTCTTCACAGCCAGATCTTTCTTACTCTGCACTCTCCTCATGTCTACATCCAACGATCTGGCAGAGTTCACCAAAACCTGAAAGCCCTGCGTCATCGGGCCTGAGAGAAGTAGCCTCAGGTCATCCCGCAGTCCTTCATAAAACCTGTTGGTCTTTCGCTCCTCGTCCGCAAACGTGAAGCTGGCATACCGTCCCAACCTCGTGAACTCGTGCAAGTACTCATCAACTGAACCTTCTCCCTGAGTCAGACGCTGAAACTGGTTCTCCAACGCAATCCTCTGCGTGGAGGGGAGGTACCTGGCCAGAAATAGTCTCGAGAACTCCTCCATCGAAACCTCAGATAGCTGCCTGCCAGCAAGCTGGTGCAGCTCTACCTCGTCCCACCAAAGCCTTGCCTCTCCATCCAGTAGGAAAGTGGCTATGGTCACCTTCTGAGCTTCATCAGTCTCTGTCGCTGTCAGGGTCCTCTTGATACGGGAGAGCCAATCTTCGACCTGCGTCGGTGATTCCACTCCCGAAAATGTAGGAGGATGGAAGCTCATGACATGTTGCATCTGCCTGTCATTTGCTCGCTTTGCCACTAAGGGCTCAGCAGGCACTTGCCTCGCCGCCATCGGCTCGGCTACAACAGTCTGCTGCGGGACCACCACAGGGTGTACCTGCTCTCTGGGCTGCGCATTGATCATCGCAAACACCGCTTCCGCAACTAATCGGATAGTCTCGGCAGAAGGAGGAGGTGTAGGTTCATCCCTCGGTGCATTACTCTCTGCAGTGTGCTGATTCCGGGACTCCGCAGCACCACTTCTGGTCACCTATAGTTGCAACGCACACATTCGTGACTAAAAGACATAGCAAACATCAAACAAAGGAACGCTCAGGTTCCACAAACAATGTTTTTCAATGTGTTTCATGCATGATTTTCATTCCTAAGTGGACATTCACGGGTCGTTTCATGTTAAAATGGCAACGCACATAAGTGCTCACCACCCCTTAAAAGGAATTCGACCACGAATTCGAAGAAGGAAGATCGACACCGGGCTCTGATACCAAATTGTAACACACCCCATCCGTTACGGGTAATATAACAGAAGGTCCGGCCGGGGCCCCACGTCATATTAAGCGAACAGACGGAACGGTTACTAAATTGGAAATACCATAGTCCGATACATTAAATTAAAACCGTATCCTAACTCAGAATCATTCTAGCGGAAGCATAAAAGGAGTTTAACGAAAAACCGCGCCCAACGGCGAATGTCCACTAAACCAGCAAAGGAATGAAAATACAACCACATTTCCACACAACGGCCTTAAGGCCTTACATGAAAGTGTTCAGCTGAAAATACAAGTAGCTTGCATACATCGGCACGCAGGCCGGCAATACATGAAACTAGCTAACAAAAAGGGCTGGGCCTTCGAGGGCCAGCTCAGCAAAATGGGCTTCGGCCCGCTATTTCCCGCTCGGCTCCGCAGCACCTGCAAGCAAACATTCCACCGAGCGGTGGCAAACAAAGTAACGGTCAGCAAAGGCTGACCAAATTATAACGACCCCACCCCTTTCTCGGGGTGGCGGTGCCTCTTCCCTGCAAGCGGATTAGCATAATCACATAAAGCTAAAAAGTGCATTTAAAGCATCAAAACACCACAAACGTTGGCTCGACCGGCCCAACGTCTCGTGCACTCAGGGCACCTTATCAGTGTACCGGATATCCCCGGTCCCACTACCATTCTCAGTCCTGGACTGGATGGCTACATGATGAGCATTCGCTAGTCGTGACTCAAAGGTCTCGACTCTCTCCTATGCCTGTAGCAACCCACCAATTATCTTAGGTGGTCGAACTACACCACATAGTGCAGGTACAGTTCGGTCGAGCCCGCTGCTCAAATCGTCGTACCCAACACGCACGACGCGGGTCGACTTCCCCTTGCCTGTTATCGCATACATAACCGATTGTTATGTAACAAGGGTGGTACTCGCGGCCACCTAAGTTGGGCCCTCAAGGAGCACAACTCCACACACTAGCCATACGGTCTCCGAGAGACGGGCTTCGCACAAATACGACAAAAACCCCTCGGGAGTTGATGCCAACGATCCAACGACCTAGTGCAAGCGTAAAACAACCACGGAGTCTTCTCCGGGCAATCATAAACATCACCAATCCAGACGCATCCGGATGGGCTTCACACAGCATGCCTAAACCGTACTCGCGCTTCCGGTACTAATGCAATTAAACTAGCGGGGATGTCAACATCGACCCGTCGGAGAGCACCTTTCCCCCACGCGATGGTGGGGAGACACTTCCATGCAATTATGCTAAATAAGGGCTTCACCTGCCCAAGAAGAAAAGTCGTTACCCTTGACGTGCGTTTCTGAGGCATGGCTCGGTCACGAACAATCCTTGTAGCGGCTTCCACGCACGTATCCGGCTTGCTCACGCCGAAGAAATCTCCACGACGAATCCTTCCGGTGCGGCTTCCCCTTTCCAACACGAAACCCTAACCCTAACCCTAACCCTTGGTCGGCCAAGAGGAGGAGGGTGTAGGTTGGCTTCAACCCTAGCCGGCGGCGGCCGGGGCAAGGAAGAGGGAAGAAAAGGCTCGGGCTAACTCCTCACAGCCGGCGGCCAAGAGAAGGAGGAGGTGAAGGAAGTGGAGAGGAAGAGGCTCGGGCTTCTTCCAACCAGCAAGAGAGAGAGGGAGGATCGGAGTCCTCCTTGTAGCCGGCGGCCGAGAGAGAAGACGGAGGCGGCGATCTCGCCGATCGAACTTCGTCTCACCGATCGAGCTCGGATCCCGTCGAGAGAGAGAGAGCGAACGGGAGAGGGAGGATCGGAGGGAGACGGAGAAGATGGAGGGAGCTGTGTGCTCCTCCGGCGCCGGCGACGGGAGAGGTGGAGGTAGGCGGGGCTCCGACTTCTGCGCGCCGTCGAGAGAGAAAGAACGAGAGAGAGAGAGGCGATCGGGAGGGGTGAGGGCTGGGTAGGTTTAGGTTTTAGTTGGAATTTATATTACTCCCACCTACAACCGGATATTGGCAGCCCTCCCATTACACGCACACCAAACTCGTTCAAACTCGCGCGCCAAATTTACGGGGCGTTACAAAATGTCTCCTCCAAGTCTTGCAAGTGGGAATTAACACACTTGCTCTTGACCATGAGGTCATCCACATAGACCTCCAGGTTCCTTCCCCTTTGATCTCGAAAGATTCGATCCATCATGCGTTGGTACGTCGCCCCTGCGTTCTTCAATCCGAAGGGCATCATCTTATAGCTGAAGCATCCCTCTCTCGTGATGAAGGAAACATCCTTGACATCAGGAGGGTGCATCCGGATCTGGTGGTAACCTGAAAATGCATCTAAAAAACTCATAAGAGAAAAACCAACGGCTGAGTCAACCAGCGCGTTGATCCGAGGCAAGGGGTAGCAATCCTTGGGACATGATTTATTTAATAAAGAAAAATCAACACACATGCGCCATTTTCCTCCTCCCTTCTTTACCATTACCACGTTGGAGATCCAGCCTGGATACTGGATCTCTGAGATGAAGCCTGCGTCCAGGAGCTTTTTGACCTCCTCTCGGATGGGGGCTTCTAGCTTGGTGGCGATGGCCCTCATCTTTTGGCGTATGGGGCGGGCTCTGGGATCCAGGTTCAAGCGATGACAGGCCACGTCCGCGTCGATGCCCGACATGTCTGCCGCGCTCCAAGCGAAGATGTCGACGTTGCTTTGGATGCAGGCTCGCATCCGCTCCTGATCCTCGAGGCTCAAGCCTCCGCTGATCTGAATCCTTTGCGCCTCCCCCGCTCTTGTAAGCACCTCCATCTCCACCACTTCTTCGACCGGCTCCAGCCCCGACCGCTCCCAACTTACCCTTGCCTCTTCCTGCTCAAACTCGAGCTCCTCTCCCCCAACCTCATAACCTTCCATCGCCTCCTCCAGACTCTCCTCCTGCCTTTGCTCTTCTTCATCCATCACTCCTCTCGACTCTTCTAGGCTGATCTCCTCCACCTCTGCCAACTCCTCAACAACCTCCATCGCCTCTCCCAGGCTTATCTCCCCTTTCTCAACCCCTTCCTGCTCAGCCATCTCCTTCTCCAACTCCTCTGCCTCCGCCATCCACGACACGGTATTAACCGCCGTCACATAGCATTGACTTGCCATCTTCGGATCCCCCCTAATCCTAACATGCACCCCTCCATTGTTGAACTTGAGGCATTGGTGATATGAGGAGGGTACGCAGCGAAAGGCGCTGATGAGGGGACGTCCAAAGATGGCATTGTAACTACTGGGGGCGTCTACGATCACGAACCGACAGTTCCGTGAGACGCCCCCAAGCCTCACATGCAGGCCCACTCCCCCTTCCACTTCTTTCCTTTCTCCGGAGAAGCCAAAAAGCGGTCCATCAGAAGCCAGGACCCTCTTTCCTTCCACCCCCATCTCATCGAAGGCCTTCTTGAAGATCACGTTCACCGAGCTCCCATTATCCACCAGTATCCGGGAGACGGTGTAGTTTTCTATCGCTGTCTGGATCACAAGCGCGTCGCAGAACGGATCCTCGTAGTCTGGCATATCCGCGGATGAGAAAGTGATCTTCTCTTCTGGGGGTGGAGCCTGGGAGGTCGAGGCGACCCCTCGGCGGAACATGGTTTGAAGGCTCCCCTTGCGGGTTGCCTCGATCCCCACTCCCCCGTGGATCACTCCGATCCCTCCTCGGGTCCCCACGTCAATCCTGTCTTCACATCTGTCCTCCACCTCTTCCCGCTGTACTTCAACGATCCTTACTGGCGGGTCCTGCCTTCCGGCCCCTCTGGCCCCTCTAATCTCCAGAAACTCTGGGCAGGTGGCCGTTGCGTGACCTTCCTCCTGATGGAAGTCACAATAAGGCAACGCCTCCCTGCCCCCTCTTCCTTCTCCTCCTCCCCTTCTTCCGGCTCCCCGAAATCTTCTTCCTCTTCCTCTTCCTCTTCCCACCTCCATGGCCTCCTGCGGTGGTGGGAAATGACCCCTTGGTCCTTGTCGCCATCCTCCCTGCTCCAGCCTTCTTTGCTCCCGGAAGTTATCTCTTCCCTGAAGTCCTCCTTGGCCCTGGGGGCGACCCTCCTGAGGCCTCCAACCCAGTCGGTTGTTCGGCTCCCTGGCCCCCCCATGCTGCTGTCCCTGCCCTCGGGGCTCTTCTCTTCTCCTATCTTCCCTCGGCTCCCTCTGCTCCCTCTGCTCTCTCTGTCTTCCCACTACCGGCTCCTTCACATCATCCTCGGCCAACCTGGCCAGCTTCCTCGCAAACGCAGGGTTTTCCCTCTCAAAGTCTATCTCCTTCGCCGCCCTCTCCATGAGCTCCTCAAAAGAGAGAGGGGGCACTCTCTTCAACTCCATGCTGAAAAACCCTGGTCTCAGCCCCAGGGTGAAGGCAAGCATCAGCGCGTACCCCGGGACCTCCTGGACCAGGAGAACCTCCTCTTGGAACCGGTCGACATAGTGACCCAGCGTCTCTTCCGGCCCTTGCCTTACTGCAAACAGGCATTCAGCCTCCTTCTTCCTTTTCTTCGAAGTCGAGAACCTCAACAAGAAACCTCTGCGCAGATCTTCAAAACTGTAGATGGAACTCGCCGGCAACTGGTGGAACCAGTCCCTGGCCTTCTCTTTCAGAGTGATGGCGAAAAGCCTGCACTTAAAGGCATCCGACATTTGCCTGATGGACACCACGTCCTCGAACCATTGCACGTGCTGAACCGGGTCATCCTTCCCGGTGTAGTAGGTCATGTCCGGCTCCCGAAACCCCTCCGGCACTGGAGCCGAGACAATGAGCTCACTAAAGGGGGTCTCGCCTCCCGCCTGGCGAGATGGCCCGTCTCGCGTCCTCGGTTGGCTGGACCGATCCGCGAGACCATGCCGGGGAAGAGTTCCCGCACCGTCGCCTCCTTCTCGCCCAGATCCGCCGGAAGCTCCTTCTCGAGACGCTGGCCTGGGAAAAGCTCCCGCGCGGCTACGTCCCTCTCGCCTGCCTCCACCGGGACCTCCTTCCCGGGGCGCTGCCCTGGAGCGTTCTCGCCTAGCAGCGGAACCACCTCCACCGGAACCTGCGGCGTCTCCCACTCATTCCTTGCCGAGAAGGCCAGGTTGATCGTCTGCATGACTTCTCGCCTGAAGTCCTCAAACATCTTCTTCGTCGCCTCGTCCACCCGGGTGGGGGATCCTCCTGCGCCTGACCCTTCACCTTCGCCTCCTGCCATGGGACTTAACTCGAGATTTTCTTACACCGGCTGCTTCCACGCTCACCGCACCAGAACTGTTGAAGCCAAAAATGACCCCAACGAATGTTCACAAACCAAAGTGCAGCCGACGCCTACTTCTCTCTTATCTCGACCCTTGACTGGCTGCTAAGGTCAAAAGACTGACCCAAAGCCTCAGCTGGGAGGTCCCACCACACACCCGGAAGATCTCTGAGAGCTTCCCCTCCAAAGCCAAATGCTGGGCTGGGAGCTCCTCAGAAGGCACTAGAGTGGGAGAATAATGAGAGCCTGCCTTCCAAAGAGCCCCTATGGGTCTTTTTATAGTCTTCCTTTGACCTGAAAATACTAAAATACCCCTGAGGGGTCTGCCAATAGCCAAATCCCGCTGTTCTCCTAAGGGCGTTTGGGTAATTTTACCTCGGGATAATAATAATAAAATAATCCCCTTTACGAGCGCCGGGCCCTACCACGTGGGCCCACTTGGCGAGAACCCTGGCCGTGAAGGCTCTCGCTGGACCCCCCACTGGGCCAACCTTGGCGAGACCCCTTGCCAGGGAGGTTCGCGCCCCTCACGGTCTTGAAACTATCGCGACTGAAGGCTTACTTAGAGCCTTCTCGCCTGCCCTGGGCGGGAGCTTTCCCTAAGGCGGGAGCTTCCGTAGTCAGGCCCTCTGCTTCGGTCGGTCAACGATCTCTCCTGCCGAGAGCTCGACTATCTGCCCTTGTCGGTCGACGATCTCTCCTGCCGAGAGCTCGACTTTCTGCCCTTGTCGGTCGACGATCTCTCCTGCCGAGAGCTCGACTTTCTGCCCTTGTCGGTCGACGATCTCTCCTGCCGAGAGCTCGACTTTCTGCCCTGGTTTCCTCAGCTTTCGTCTGCCCTTGGCGAGAGCTCCTACAGGACGAGAACTTCCCAAGTATGCCTTAGGGTTAACCCGAGGCTAGCCTGAGACTAGCCCAATCCTGACCATTGAAGCCTTTGGATCCCTCCCAGCGAATATGAGGTTGTACAGCCAACATATGGTTTTACTATATATTAAACACGGAATGACGTTTTTGTCCAACCTCACCGGAATAAATAAGCTGTGATAAGCCGCGCTAAACCCAGCCTTAAATTTTATTCCAATTCAATCCAAATGAAAGTGCTCTAAGAATATAATATTATATATATATATATATATATATATATATATATATATATATATATATATATATATATATATATATTACTATATTAGTGGTGATATTAAATGACACCATATGCATTCAACTTATTACCACAAGTTTGAAGTTCACCAAGAACTTTTACTGGTCAGGCAAATGGCAAGCTGACAGTCAATCTCTGCAATTTAATATGCTACCTTGTCATAAACTTTATATTACATATATAATAAAATAATATTTTTCAATTCCTCCATTTTATTTTAAGGTGACTGTTGTTAGCACTGCACTTTTGGATATTCGCACTTTATTTACTCTTAATTTTTCGCGCCTTTTGAAAATATTCTTTGTACATGCATTTTTAGGAAAAGTGTTCAACACTAAAGTTGTAGATCTCCACGAGATCTACAACTTTCGTGTTGAACACTTTTCCTAAAAATGCATGTATAAAGCGTATTTCGAAAATGCGCGAAATCTGAGCGTATTTCTAGAAATACGCTTTATACATGCATTTTTAGGAAAAGTGTTCAACACGAAAGTTGTAGATCTCGTCGAGATCTACAACTTTCGTGTTGAACACTTTTCCTAAAAATACATGTACAAGAAGTATTTTAAAAAGGCGTGGAAAATTAAGAGTAAATAAAGTGTGAATATCCAAAAGTGCAGTGCTAATAACAATCACCTATTTTAAAATGTTATTGATGTGAATATGTGATGCGATTCTTTCTGGTATTGCTCTATTCGAACACGTGTCAAAAATCTACGACTCCTGAACTAAAATTTAATCCCGTAGTCCAAAAATTTCTATCTCAGCTGACTTTTTTCTTTAGGGCTCTGTTTGGGATACCGGTACCGTTTTAAAAGGGAGCAGTTCAAAAGGGAGATTCTAAACTGTATTTTCAAAACTGTATTTTCAAAACTGAGGTTGTGTTTGGGTAACCTCCGTTTGCAGTCAGGTTCGAAACTGTATAATAATTTTTCTGTTTGGCAAAACACCGTTCCAGTGGCGGTTAATAATAAACACATACAACGTAAATAAAATGACACAAAATATTTTTTTCAAAAGTGGAGAACAAAATAAAAATGCAACAAGTTTAGCTTCAATTTTCGACGGCTTCATAGAGTTGCTCGGCAATAGAGTCACGCAGTGTCGCCATTTGACTTGATCCACTCCTTCCACCCCTACCAATTTCATTGTTCTCCCTCCTTATGTTCCTTGTCATTTGGACCCCTTGTCTAATCAGACGCGCATGAGGGTATACAAAATTCTCATCATTATCACATCGGTAGAAATGACTGTCTGCATTAGAATGATGTCTGCGTATAAAATTATGCAGTGTCATTATGGAGATCACAATATTCCGCTGTTTTTTGAAGCCATACTGCGGCATATCACGAAGAATACGCCATTTCTTCTTCCATACTCCAAAAGTTCGTTCTATCACACTACGCAACGACGAGTGCGCCTTGTTGAATATTTCCTTGCGTCCTTGTATCGGACGTCGGCCGCGTGCAAAGTCTGGCAAATGATATCTTGTTTCTGGGTACGGTTTTATATATCCTAACTGTAATGGGTAACCAGCATCCACCAAGTAGTATTTTCCTGTGTTCAAATTTGTATTAGCAAACTATAAAGTACGATTGTTGTAATAAAAAATAGTTTATTACACGTTACCTGGTGGTGGATGAGGAAAATTCCAATGTCGATCAGTAATTGCACTATGAAAAATACGGCTGTCATGTGCTGAACCCTCCCATCCAGCCATGACAAAGGTGAATGTCATATCGAAATCACATACAGCCATAATATTCTGAGAGGTATAACCATGACGTCCAATGTAGGGAACTTGCTCGTCTACTGGGATGCGGGCATCTACATGCGTCCCGTCGATTGCTCCAATGCAATCTTTGAAGTAAGGCATGTATCGATCATCGTTTAAAATCTTTGCAGGGATATTTGTAAATTGTCCGTCTACCGGCGCAATAAGGTTTTGTGATAGCTTTATTATAGCTGTCAAACATTGTGAAAAATATCGACTTATTGTTTCTGTCGAATGCTGAAAACGCTCACTGCAATCCCTCATTGTCATATTATGCGCCATAATATTTATTGTGATCGCAAGTACTTCTCTTGCCGTAGTACTTCTTGACCCTTGTAGACCATGCGATTCGACTAATTGTTGAAGTAGATCTAAAAAAATGTCCTTCGACATTCTAAAGTTATCATGAAATCGGACAGGATGACCATCCAATAGTTCTCCAACCCATTTATCTCCTGTATTTGTTGACGTCATGCGAGGGGTCTTCTCTTGATAATGAGAGCTGCGATTGAGAACAATACAGACACTTGTGTTCACCATCATGATATAATAGGCTCTTCTTCGGCGTCTTTCATTCAGAGTATTCAATTTTGTGTCAATGAGTTCTGCATCATTTTCAGAATCCATCTGGCACGATAACAGTTAATCAACCATTTTAGATGTGAAACTTAAAAAAAAACATTGTCATGAACACATCTCAAAGCAAGTATAACAAATAAGAAATCCCAAAGCAGATATGACATTTCATGTTCTTTCCCAAGCAAAACATATGTGTGATTCTATTCTTTTGTCAGATTTTCATGTTTGCATTGTTCTTCAACCTATCGTCATTTTGCTGCACATATATGAGTTTCTGGTTTTGAAACCTGATGCATAAATATTATATGCCTCTGATAATTAACATACGGGAATCTGAATTGCAGCATTAACGTACAGGAGTTCAACATCCATAGGAAGCAAACCATACTGAAGAACTACAAAATTTTAAACGTACAGCATTAAAGCATTAACATTCTTCATTAATAGGAAGCAAACCATACATAATATTAAAATCCGACACATGACATTTGACATAATAGGAGTTCAACACCTTACATAAGACACATAAATAAACTTCAAGACAGAAACCATACATAATATTCAAATCTGACACATGACTTAATATGATCCCAAACTAGAAGCACCCTAAGATAGTAATAAAAGTTCAACACCATACAGAAGAACTACAAAATTTTGCGCGCACAGATCATAATTAAAGACCACCCGAATGCATGTTCGTGTATTGTCGGTTTTTTAGCCACCACCCTTTTTTGGAGTTAGGTAGGCTCAGAAATAATTCTCTGTTCTTGTTGTCAACAAAAAAATTGTTGCAAAGTCATACAATGCCGGATCATTGCAAATATCTGGATGTTTCTCCAACTCGTCAACTGCTTCGTGAATAGTATATGAAGGAACGAACGTTTGGGGTGGCTGTGATATAATATCTCCAACTCTAATTGTTGATTCAACCAACTGTTCGATGGTATATCGCCCACGACGGTTTTTCTGAATGCCCTTTCGGCCCTTTTCAATCCTTCTTTTACTGCCCTGTGAAGATCCACCTCTTTCAAATATCCCAACATCGTCCCTTTGATCATCACTCAAGCCCGCAGGGGTCCCCAGTTCTTCTACCACATCATCCTCGTGCTCAGACAGTACATGTTCAGGACTAGATGGGTCGACCCTTGAGTTAGGAGCCCATGCATTATCCCCAGTAGCAACAACCTCATTGAACATTGTGTACAATTTTTCTTCCAGCTCGGGTGGAATGCCTGCATAACGAAACTTCTTCGCAGCTGGAACAACCTAACATCCATGTTGAAAAATAAGATTCGGATTAAAACTAGCAAATTTAAAAAAACAGAAAATTTTTTCACCTCGAGCCTCTCTTTCCACCAGTCATCTGATGCATCAACTGTTCTCCTTGTTGAATCCCACCCTAAACCTGTGGCCCCATGCTTCAGTTCCTTCCATAATTTCCAATCTTTTTTCAATTGGTCCCATTTATTTTTGAACTGCGCGCAGACATACATTTTTTATGTTCGTTCCTGAAACTTAGTAGTTACATTTTTCCAACCCTCCTTCGACAGGTGCGTTGTTGGTCTATTACCTAGCCCAATCTCCGTTATACATAAATCACAGAATAACATTACTTCACTTGTCTCCCAAAGTGCTGCAATTCCTCCTTCTTTAGTTTTTACCATCGTGATACCTAATAACACGCCTATCTAAATGTAAACGTAAAAGTAACATTAGCAAATGTAACATTAGCAAAATTTGTAACAGAATAGCCAGTAAATTATGTGAACTGTAAACTGCATAAATTTGTAGAGCCTTTAGCACCTTTCTATCATCATTTTTTGTCCAGATTATAGTTTGAAAAATTTGTGTGAACTGTAAACTGCATAAATATCTTGATAATACTCGCAATTAATCTTATTTCTGGTGGAAAACCAGTAAATTATGTGTCTAATTTTTTGGGTTTTTACATGGACACAGAGTCGAGAAGTAATGGAAATACCTTGGCATTTCAACACAGTTCTAAATGGGATGAGTTCAATCATGCATCCGTAGCAGCAGAAGTTAATCTTATTTCTGGTGGAAAACCTTGTGCTGATCAATTTGTTAATGTTCAACATATCAAGAACTAACAATAATAATTATGCTAATGTTCAACTAATTGTTGAGTAATTTCATATGATGAGGAGAAAAATATACATAGATGAGGAGCAGCACAGCCTGAGTGCTCTCCATATTTAACAACAACAAATTAAAAATCCTAAATTTCTAGATCTGCTGGCTGATACATCTTAAGAAGGGAGCTTCTTCTAACTTTACTAGAAATCAACAAGTCAAGCAAAAGGAACTGAAAATCCCCAAATAATGAAATATGAATCCCGTATGCTTCACCAGATCCTCCAAATCAACTATACATGACGGCATATAAAATACGCACACACAAAAAAAACCTAGAGCTTACCAGAAATCAGTCGGAGCTCTGCGTGTTTGCCAAACTGGAATCGGAAACAGATCGCCGGAGATGCAGAACGGCGGTGGTTGCGGCTGGGCGAAGAGCGAATAACAGTTCACCGAAGATGCGGAATGTCGGTGGTTGCGGCTGGCCGAAGAGGGAATAAAAGATCGCCGGAGCTGCAGAGTAGGCGCGAAGAGTGCTATTTTTCCCGCGAAGGAGGCGAGAAAACTCAGAACGGCGGGTTGCAGACGAGGCGGCTGGTGCTTCTTCCTCCAGCGTAAAAGGGCGAGGGTTTTGCCCTTTTCAATCGGTCGGTTTAAAAAGGCTTCAACCAAACAGCTTTTAAGAGTACTGTGCCGGTCCGGTTTAGCTGGAATGGAGTCAAAACTGTATCCCAAACAGACCCTAGGTCACAACAGAAATCTGACGGTTGTAAGTTGTCGTTATGCATGTCGCAACAGACGAAACTATCGTCCACGTGGCAGAACAGCGCGTTCTTTTGCTCTAGCGGTTCAGCGGTTGGCAACAGCTCCCTAATAACTGCACGTGCGTTGAGATCAATTTCCCCTCAAAAGCAACCTCGATCCATTAATTCCTAGGAGAATTGGGCGCGTATATAATATATAATATTTTTGTTATTTTGTAAGGGATCCCTTATTGTAATTATGTTTTTTTATCACCGCCCAGGCCAGGCCTTGGCCCACCAAGGGGACTTGATGGGACTCATTTGGTGCCGTGCGGGCTGCAGCCTAAGCTCCCCAAAATCTTGCGGTGCATGTTTATCGGTAACGACGCATTGTTGAGATCGACGGGGTGTCGAACCCACAACCCCTTTGATGAGAGAGCCCTGAGACCGCTCCTCATCACCAAATGAGTCCGCACGGCTGGCCGAGGCCGCGCATTGGCGAGGCTTTGGGGTGCTTGGGCTGCGGCCCGCACGGTGCCAGATGGGTCCCACTAAGTCCCCATGGTGGGTCGAGCCCTGGGTCGTGACAGCTGGCCGTCGACGCGCCTCCCGGGCGGCGAGCGCGGGCGGCCGCCACCGCGCCTCACGGGCGGCGACCGCGGTCGACCGCCGTCGTGCCTCCCGACCGGTGACCGCGGTCGGCCGCCACCGCGCCTCCCGACCGGCGACCGGCGCGCCTCCCGACCGCGAGTTCGGGGCCGCAAGGTCCATGGTCGGCCTCCCCGCCCGGCCGCTGCGATGTCTTGGGATGCGTGAATGTGGCCAGCCGCCGCGCCTCCCGACCTGCGACCGGAGCGCCTCCCGGCCGCGCGGTCGTGGCCGCAAGGTCCATGGTCGGCCTCCCAGGCCGCTGCGATGTCTTGGGATGCGTGAATGTGACCAGCAGCCGCGGTCACGCGAGCGCGACGGCGAGGCCCCCGGCCCGCCCCTCAACCAACCGTCGCGGCGCCTCGCGGCCGCGTGCCCGTGCACTCGCGAGGACCCATGACCGCGAGGGCTCGCGGTCGCGCGCCTGGGAGGGCCCACAGTCACGCATTCGCATGGGCTCGCGGCTGGGACCCCGCGAGGGCCCGCGACCGCGCGCCCGCATAGGCCTATGGCCGGGCCCCAGCAAAGGCCCGTGCCCGACCGCTTCTCCTTCCTCTCTAGTCGGCTCCCCGCTACGAGGGGCTCGCCACTGGTCACCCCCGCCTTGTATCTCTCCCCTGCCGTCCGATTAGCGCCTAGTATTTTTGCGACGAAACTCGAGGCTTCGATAAGGCTGTCTGAATCGAATCGTCTTTTCCCGGGAGTGGTTGGTTATGCACGCAAACAATCAATGTAAAATGAGACGGTTGACAAAGAAATTTTTTAACGTGAAAAACCCCAAAAAGAGATTAAAAACCTTGTGGCCTCCTGCGCCGACCAAATTTTTACTATATTCTTTATGTTATTACAAGGCTTGGTAGAGAATGCGATGACGACATACCTCCTCCCATTACAGCTGTTGAGAGAGAAAGAGAGAGGAGAGACTCCGAGAGTGATAGGTCACCGCTCGTGGAGCTAAGTATTTTCTTCTTGTGCACATGAGAGCGTTGCGCCCTAGGCATTCTGGAGCCTTCTTCTGGTGCTCGGGAGTTGGAGTGGTGCATTCTCCACGTTTTGGGGTCTGCGGCCTCGATCCTGTTGCAAGCGGAGGAATCTGATGTGGAGGGCTTGTTGCTGAATGGAGATCGTAGTGTTCGCGGAGTGTTCTAGGGGCGTAGGAAGTGCGTGCAGGGTGAAACGTACGGAGGGTGTAACATGTGCATGCTGGAACGTACGCAGGAGAGCTTGAAGGAGGTCGAAGGTCTTCATGGGATCTTTGGAGTTGCTCGAAGATCTTCGAAGGATTCGTCAAAGACACAATGAGATCTTTGAGGTATTCCTCAAGAAGCTCCCTCGTGCGTGTGAGGCGAAGTGGAGGAGAAAAAGATAAAATGGAAGGAGGGCCCGGAGCCTTATTTTATTGTTTTTATGAGTGGTGTTTCCATAAATAAATAGGGGTTTCTGTTGTTATGTGCTATATCCAACTTATGTGCTATATCCATAAGTTGTGTGCTATATCCACACTCATCTTACTTACTCACTAACTTATGTGATATATCCACATTATTTATGAATATGGCTATGCACACTTCATAATCATATTACTTACTCACTATATGCAGACCATCATGCATATATTTGCTATACGCAGACCGGTTTCTTATATATTATGATGCACATTTTAAGGAAATTTAATTACTACACGCCCACAGAGTAAACAAACAGAAGCATTTTTATTATCATAGGGTACGATTATGTGCACCCCCATGATAATTGGTTACGCTGGGGTGGTTACATGACGATCGAATTACGACGTCTAGTCGACAGCTAAGGGACCGTATAACACCCTGCCTGTTCCGAAGAATAACCAACGGGTCAGGCTGGGATATCACGCCTTATTAAACTAACAAGCTAAAGTCTTACAAAATGAATAATCAACATAATTTAGACATCACAGAGTAAACAAACAGAAGCATTTTTATTAAATTAAAACTAGCTTGTCCACCACATTATAGGAATGAAATAACAATAATTGTTTATAATATTGATTTATATATTTTTACGGTCATTTTGAGTACTCATATGTATATGTTGCGGGCGCAGACCGCCTTGATGTGGGTGTAGCACTCCTTAATGAAGACGCAGCCTGCAGTGATGCATCAAGCACGGGCGAAGTCCACCTGGATGCGGCCAAAGGCCGCCCGAGAGCATCGAGCGGGCGTAGCCCGTGCGAAGATAGACTTCGACCCACTATTTCTCGCTTGGCTCATCAGTACATGCATAAGTATATTTCACAAAGACGTGGCAAAACAAAATGGTGGTCAACTTTAGCTCACCACAAAGGTGTAACGACCCCACCCCATTTCCAGGGCGGTGGTACTCCTTCCCTGCAAGCAAGCAATATAGTAGCATATATCTACCATCATGCACAATCACCACAAAGAATGACATGCACGACCATACATTTTGTGCTCTCAAGGCACTCTTTTGGTGTACTCTCCGAGTTCCACCTCCATTCCTAGTCTTAGACTTAGATGGTTATTGAGTTTTTGTCGTCAAAGACCACTTTGCCTTACGGATTTCACCAAGATCAATTGGTGCACCGTGGAGCTATTTCTTCACCAACTAGTATGAGACAGGTTCAGATCGGCTTTGCACGTGCTCAAATCACCATAATCATGTTGTTACGGTGTAGTTACGACTTCACCTCCTCCTATTAATATGATAACCAACGTTATCACACAAAAAGAGGGCACATAAGGCCACCAAAGCTAGACACATCAGACCATTTGGCTTAAAATGCTACACACCTAGTCCCCAGGACTTAGGCTTCACGGCCACAAACAATGCTCACTGTTTTTCAGCAAGGGAGATAACACTGGCGATATCCATTATCGTCGGATGATATCAACAAAACAACAATTCTGTATTACAACCTTGAGTGTTTACTGGATTTGATCTCCAATACTCATTACAGCATCCTACCGCACCCAGAACTCAAAACAATGCATAATTTTTCACAGGGTCTTCTCCGGTATGCAAAATTAAACATCACCAATCCAGACTAACTTGCAGTGGATGGGTTCCACACAGCATGCCTATGTTTGTACATCGATCTAGACTCTATATGCAATTCCTACAAGGGATAAACAACATGAAAAAGGCTCACCTTCCACTAATTAGTGGATGCACTTTCATGCAATTATGCAATAATAAATATAGGACTAGCATGTCCTATCATCGAGAAGAAGAATCATTATCACTAACGATCACTTCGGCGTCATGAATCCACAATTGATCTGGATGAAAAGGCTCGCAGCGTTTTCCTCTTCGCTGATCTACTTTCAGCTCGCGAATCCAAGTTTGGAAGTTCCTCCAATAGCTGAACTTAGCACTCTTCTTACATATCCCTCTTCCCCTCTTCTTCTTTCACTTAGCTTTGGAGAAAGAAGTTGAAAATTGAAATACAGATAGCTCTCCCCTTTCAATTGGCTTAACACACATTAGATGAATCCCAGTCCTTAGATCCAAAATCCAATAGTAATGGACGACCACAATTTAAATTGAGATTTTTGTCTTAAGAGCTATTGTCGGCGATATTTTCCTATTGCTTATGATATCTCAGGCGGTGGCCGTTGTCCGAGCTAGCGGTGCTTATCGGCTGCTGCACGGCCAACTGACACATGATTGTTTGTCATATGGCCTACTATCATTGGTGATATCTTAATATTGCCTGATGATATCGCCAACGACCAGATTTAACGATTTCTACTATTGGGAAATTGGGGTCCTACAATTCCCCTTCCCTTAAAAGAAGTTTGTCTCGAACTTCCAGAATAGGATATTAGTTAAGAACAATAAATAGATACAAACGTAAATTGTACCTCATTGGAACAACTTGGGGAACTCTTCAAGCATGGTTTGCTCTCGCTCTCATGAAAGTTCCTCGTGACCGCAATTATCCTAACAAACTATGACCATTCAAATCATGTTATTCTGCAATTGTTTGATCTCAGTGTCTTCTATGCAAATGAGCCTGGCCTTTGTCTTTAGCCTACCATCGACTGACACCTGATCATCTACAACTAATTGAGTAGGATCTTGCACAGCCTTACTCAATACTGAATGTGAAATACATCTTGCAAACTGCTCAAATCCTTTGAAAGAGAAAGCATATAAGAAGCTTCACCAACACGCTTTAAAATCTCAAACGGGCCAAGGCATCTCGAACTTAGCTTTTTCTAGTGTCAAATCCTTGACACACACTTGAATGGTTTGATTTTAATATAAACTCAGTCACCAACATCGAACTCAATTTTTCTGTGTTTGGTATTATAGTATTTCGCCTGCCTATCCTAAGCAATCAACAACTACTCTTAGATCGTTTGAATCATCGAATTTGCATCTTCGACATTCTTTCGCTTAAATAACATTGTTTTACCCATTTTTACCTAAATTAAGGGAGTATACACTTTCTACCATAAAGGGCTTCGAAGAGCGTCATTTGAATGCTTGTTTGATATGTTGTTATAGGTAAATTCAATCACATAGAGATGGTCCTCCCACCTCTTTCTTAAATCCAAGGTGCACATACAAAGCATATTTTTCATTATTCTATTGGTCCTTTTGATCTGACCATCCGCTTGAGGATGAAAGGCTGTGCTAAACTTCAACTTAGAACCCAACAGTTGGTGCATTAACCTCTAGTCATTTGACATAAAGCGCCAATCTCAGACATTTACAATTCTACGGGGCATACCGTGCAGTCGTACTATGTTATCAACATAAAGTTTTACCAAATTTCCCACTAAATCATACCTCTGGTTCGGAATGAAGTGTGACACTTTCGTCAAACGGTCTACGATCACCCAAATGACGGTGTTCTCTTGTTGTGATTTCGACAAGCCATGCACGAAATCTATAGAAATATCATCAAATTTTCATTCCGAAATCATTAACGACTTCATAAATTCACCAGGCTTTTGACATTCTGGTATCACTAGTGCACAAGTATGACACTTTGCCATATAGAGAGTTATGTTTTTCTTCATTCTTGGCCACAAAAACAATTTTTTCATGTCTTTAAACATCTTTGTGTTCCCTGGGTGAATCGAGTACTTTGTAAAATGTGTTTCGTACATCAACTCATCCCCCCAATTTGTCAATATTTTAGACGCACAATCGACTGCCTTTTTATAGAAGACTGTCTTCAAAGGAAAACTCGGCATTAGACCCATCCACAGTCTCTAACATATATTATGTCATGTTTTCATCAAGCTCCAACGCCTATTGTATTCTGTCTGTAAGGTGATACTTCACCTTCGTCCAGTTTAGTAACGCATTTGTGTTTGTTCTCTTATCAACACAAGAGATCTCCAAGGCTTCTAAGTCATGAATTAAATGCTCATCATGCACTGAATCCAGTTTGCTTGTGTCGGAGCCCTTTGGCTTAACGCATAAGCGACTGCATTTCCCTTCTTGGGAATGTAATGAATTTTTAAGGTGTAGTCTCCAAGTAACTCAATCCATCTCATTTGTCGCATATTCAAATTCTTTTAATTCAGAAGATACTTCAAGCTCTTATAGTCCGTACAGATATTGATCTTCATAACATATAAGTAATATCGCTAGAGCTTAAGAGTAAATATCACGACAGTTAGCTCCAAGTTGTTGACCAGATAATTCCTCTCGTATATCTTCAACTGACGTGAGCCATATGCAATAACTTTTCTAAATTGAAGAAGAACGCAGCCTAAGCTGCTCCCTAAGGCGTTACTGTATATCTCATAGTCTTTCGTTCTACATAGCGAACACAAAATTGATATCGTGATCAGAAGATCCTTTAACTCGTCAAAAACTCGCGCGCACACTAGAGACCAGACAAACTTCTGATCCTTTCTAGTCAAAGTTATGAGGGATAAAGCAATTCTCAAAAAATTCTCTATGAAGCGCCTAAAGTAGCCATCAAGTCCTAAGAAACTTCAGACTTCCACTACTATTTTCAACACAGGCCACTCCCGTATCACAACAATCTTTGTCAGATCCACTACAATGTCCTCTTCACTAACCACATGACTTAAGAATGTCACAGATGCCAGACAAAACTCACATTTAGAAAACTTGACATATAACTAACTCCTCCTCAGGGTGTCCAAAATAATGTGTAAGTGAACTACATGTTCTTCTTCTGATTGAGAGTATACCAAGATATTATTAACAAAGACGATCACAAACCACTCTAGGTATTCTCTAACGATTTTGTTCATCAAATCCATGAATACCGATGATGCATTCATTAGCCCAAATGACATTACCTTGAACTTATAGTGACTGTAATGGGTACTGAATGCTGTCTTGAAAATATCACTTTCCCTGATCCTCCACTGGTAATATTTGGACTTCAAATCCTGCTTCGAGTACACAGTTGATCCAACTACCTAATTAAACAAATCTTTGATTCTCAGAATCGGATACTTGTTCTTATCTGTCAACTTATTTAGTTCTTGGTAGTCCATATATATATGCAAGCTTCTATCTTTCTTCTTCACAAAGTGGACCGGTGCACTCCAAGGGGATGAACTCATATGTACATAGTCTTGCTCTATCAACTCCTGTAACTGAACTTTCAACTATGTCATCTCTTTTGGCATTATTCGGTACAGAGAACGTGGTATAGGTTTGGCACCTGACGCTAACTCAATAGTGAAGTCGATCTCTCGCTAAGGTGGAGCTCTAGGGAGATATTTTGGAAACATATCTGTATACTCTGATACAATAAGAACATCACTCAAACTAGGCTTGGCTCTGAAGCCTACAACAGCGCGAAGAATAACTCCGTGTCTTTCCGAACAGTCGTGACCACTTGGAGAGTAGACATCAATATCTTGCCTGATCCTCGCATACCAACAAACTTAGTCTCACATTTAGTGTCTTGCCCCATTGTGATTTATTTTGAATTGCAATCAATGCATGCACGCTACTCCAAAAGTTAATTAATGTCAAAGATCACATCAAATTCTGATATTGGTAGCATAGACGCTTCCAATTCAAACTCGCGACTTCATATCTGCATCTTAACACAAAAAACTCTATCTGCACGCATTAAGCACCCATTTAGCAGCAATACGTCCAATCTATCTTTCGATATGAAAGAAGGCACTCAGATACGCAGCTTGAAGTCCTCAGATAGAAAGGAGTAAGATGATCTAATGTCACACCCTGCCCGTTCTAAAGAATATACCAGCGGGTCTGGACGGGACCCCACGCCATATTAAGTGAATAAGCTAAAGCCTTACTCTATAATCCATATTCTTCCAGGGTGTAACACCCCAAAAATGAAAACAGAACTTGTTATCGTAGGGCGATAGTGGGTATCACTGGTGATAGCGATAGCATTCGACTCTTTCAAGCGTCGAGTAAACTCAAAGAATCGTTGAGTAAGGGACTATTGCGTGGCGATAGTGGGTATCGCGTGGCGATACCACTCAACACACTCAACGCTTTCAACGAATCGTTGAGTAGACTCAACGCACTCGATGCTTTCGAGGAATCGTCGAGTGAGCTATCGCGTGGTGACAGTGGATATCGCTGGTCGATACTGCCACAAATGCTAGCCATGTGTCAGATGGCCGGACGGCGGCTGAAGATCCGTGGTTGACAAGGTTCAAAATGACTACCGACGATATCGCCTAGGCGATAGCAGATATCGCCAGGCGATATCGTTAGTTTTGACTTGCCAGCTAAAATCGTGGCCTTTGCTTCCTGTTGATGAAATGATCATGTGGCTGGGATTAATCCCGAGACCACTTAACCAGAGGAGAGGTGGAGAGAATTTTCATTTTACTTCTCCCTCTCTCTCTCTCTCTTCATCTTCTATTGCTCTCTTGTTAGAAAGAGCTAAGGAAGAAGGCTGAGGCTGAGGCTGAGCTTAGCAATGCTTGGTGAAAGGATATCTTATGGTCGGAAACAAGAATCGAGGCTAGATACATAAAGAGAAAAGCGAGGTGCTCCTTTCCAACCGGATAAAAAAGCGTTCACGGCTCTGAAGAAAACTACAAGGGTAACGATTTTCTCCATGGACAAGTGAAGTATTCAATTTGCATATGTGCATGGAACCCCTCACCAAAAGGTGGAGAAAGTGTGGTTTCCAGCGGGTCGATCGTTGTGATCCCCGATTAAATTTGCATATAGATCCGGAAATTTGCAGTATGGAATATGCATGCTGTGTGAAGCCCATCAGGACAGGTTGGTCTTGATTGATGATGTTATATTTTGTGTGTCGGAGAAGACTCCGCCTATAAACATGTAGTTTACGGGGTCTATGAGTTATGCCTGTGAAATGGGAGTAGTAGGAAGTACTGGAGATGCTCTCCATAAAAATAACCAAGAAATTCTACGGTTTGCAAAACTGTTGGATATCGTCGGGCGATAGTGAGTATCGTCGGCGATAGCTCCCAGTGAGTTATGTTTGTGAGGCCTATCTCGTGTAGACCTGTGGGCCATTGGTTGTGAAGCCTGTCTCTAGGAGACTTGCAGGCTACATTAGTGGGAACTTAAATAGTTTTACTTGGGCACAAGGGGACGCTGAACTCGCGTCATGTCACGGAGATGAACATTTCGGCTTTCGGTGCATGACGGTTTGAGCAACGGACATTGGCTAACCTACACCCACCTTATGACGATCGACTTGGAGTGAGTCGCTGGATTGAATCTGGGAGAGCTCCTTTGACTTTGTCGACTTATAAGAAGAAAAGAGAGAAATGTTCAAGTTTTGACCATCAAGTCTAGGACCGTGGATGGTGGTGGTACCTGGGAGATCCGGTACACCGATAATGTGCCCTACATGCACGGGGTGTGTGGTCATTTGATCCTGAGTTTGTGGCGAATGTGCTTAAGTTGCACATTTCTATTGCCAAAAGTATATATATATATATATGTTGCTGCTTGTAGGGAAGGAGAACCACCACCCCGAGTGAGGGGTGGTGTTGTTATAAATTTGTCAGTTAATGCTGACCATTGCTTTGTTTGTCACACTTTGGTTGGTCGTGCTATGCAGGTGCTGAAGAGCAAAGTAAAAAGTAGCGGGTTGAAGTCCCTTATGCTGCAATTGGCTGGCCCTTGAAGGCCCAAAGGCGAACGTTTACTGTTTCATATGTGGCCGACTTGTGTATCGATGTATGAAAACACTTATTGTAAAGGAAACAGTTATAAGGACTTGGTGACGTAACTTTTTGTGTCTTTCGAATGTACATTCCTTTTGTAGATATATAACTATTAGTTATATATAGTGAACTTTCGTATGATTTGAGTTCGAGCAACCTTAAAGCTTCCACTAGAATGCTCTGAGTTAGAATTCGTAATAGTAATTTTGATATTAACCTGTAATCCAACTACCTGTTTGTGGAATATGGCGTGGGCCCCGGCCAGACCCTCTGTTATATTTCATGTAATGGATGAAGGTATCACTACTAAAAAACAGACTTTTAGCCACGACAGATTTCCGTGCCTAAAAGTCCAAAATCGTGGCTAATAACTATTAGCCACGGCCTACCAACGACAAATGGGTGTGGGCAATGCGAGCGTGGCTAATAGTATTAGCCACGTTGAATCCGTGGCTAATAAGTTATTAGCCACAGTTCAATTGTCGTGGCTAAAAGTTCTTCATTTGCCACGGTTCAATTGTCGTGGCTAAAGGGCCTGTAATAAACCTAACAAAAAAATATTCGGCCGCCCTCCGCCGCCCGGCAGCTGTCGCCGCCGCCGGCCGCCACCGTCCGGCCGCCGCCGCCGCGCCGATTTTATTTCAAACAATAATTTTGAATGAGCTATATAAACCCCAAATCGAGCTTTTTATTGGCGGTGTGGGACTAAAAAAACTCAACTTTTTGTCACGGATTAGGCTTCCGTGGCTAATACTAGATTATTAGCCATGAAACAGGAAAACCGTGGCAAAAAGTCGGGTTATTTGCCACGAATTAGTCATCAGTGGCTAATACTAACTTATTAGCCATGGAATAGGAACCATGGCTAATACTTCAGTATTAGCCACAGTTTTCCCCCGTGGCAAAAAAACCGTGGCTAAAAGTCATTTTTCTAGTAGTATGTTACAGAGGGTGGACCCCTCCAGAGCCAGGTCAACAAGATTCAAAGTCTGCAAGTCAAGACAGAAGTCAGAGTCAACGTGCATGACAAAAAAAGGCCTGGGCAAGTATTGCGAGCTCCCCTCGCAAACTCGTCAGGTAGGGGACTAAGCTAGTTACTCTCACAGCCTAATCGAGCTCCCCCAAGAAGTTGCCTAATTGCCAAGGGTGGGGCTATAAATAAGACCCCCTACTCTTGGATTTTCCTATAAATAGGACTCCATAGTTATAGGGAGATGAACTTCAGAATCTCGCAAAAAATCTCAAACACCTCATTTCTTAGACTTCGAGCTGAGCCTTTGAATCATTTCTACAGAGATAAAGGTCGCGAGCTAGCGACTATCCATCTTAGTCGCCGCCTTGACTTAGTCGCCATCTAGAATCTACCTCGTACCCTGCTCAACCATCTTTGGTTGTGGAGGGGGAGCTTCTTCTAAGCATCTGGGTATGTGGTGGGACCTCTCTGCCACAAAACCTGGGATTATTTTAATTGCTTGTTTGTTAAAGCATCCTAGCTCGTTAGTCATCGAGCCTGACTGCTAAATCAGTAATCTTAAACTGCCTTGATTCGGATTTTGGAGTAGGAATTTTCTCAGTTTTAACACTTACAAAATGAATAATCAACACCACTTAGACACCACAGAGTAAACAAAACAGAAGCATTTTTATTAAATTAAAACTAGTTTGTCCAACGCACTGTAGGAATGAAATAACAATAGTTGTTCTTAGCCTTAAGGTCGTTCATGCTTTTCAAAAGTATTTGCACATCTATATGGTTTACATACATCGACATGCAGTACAACAACACATGAAAGATATAAACACCAAAACTTGGCCTTTGAGGGCCATCACAATAATGGGGGTTAGCCCCCTATTTCTCGCTTGGCTCTCCATCCCCTACACAAGTACATTCCACCAAGATGTGACAAAATAAAATAGCGATCAGCTTTAGCTGACCACATTGGTGAAACGACCCCACCCAATTCCTGGGATTATGGTACTTCTTCCCTGCATGCAAGCAGTATAGCAACATATATCTACCATCAAGAAGAATCACAACAAACGATGACACGCACGACAATACATTTCGTGCTCTCAAGACACCCTTTCGGTGTACTCCTTGAGTTTTTCCTCCATCCAAAACCTTAGACTTAGATGGTTATTGAGCTTTTGGTGTCAAAGACCACTTTGTCTTACAGACTTCCCCAAGATTAAAAGTTCATCGAGGAGCTACCTGTTCACCGACTAGCATGAAACGAGTTCAGATCGGCTTTGTCCGTGCTAAAATCACTAGAACCACGCTATCACGGTGTGGGTAAGTATTCACCTTGTCTCGTTAATATGATAAGCATCATTATCGCACACAAAGCGGCGCAAGGCCACCAAAGCTAGGGATATCAGGCCCTTCAACTTAAAATATTACACACCAAGTCCCCAGGACTTCGGCTTCATGACCACAAACAATGCTCACTAGTTTCTAGCAAGGGGGATATCGCCGGCGATATCCACTATCGCTAGGAAATATCAACAGAACAACAATTCTGTGTTACAACCTTTGGTGTTTCCTGGAGTTGATCTTCAGTAATTACAGCAACATCCTGCAACACTTATAACCTGAAATACCATACAATTTTCCACGGAATATTCTCTGGCATGCAAAATTAAACATCATCAATCCAGAACAACTTGTCGTACCATGAATAAACAACATCGACTCGCTGAAAGTCTCGTCTTTCACTAATTAGTGGAGGCACTTCCATGCAATTATTCAATAATAAACAAAGAAATAAAAGTCTTATCACCAGGAAGAAGGATCGTTACCCTTAACAATCGCCTCAGTGCCATGAATTCGCAATTGATCCAGATGAAAAGGCTCGCAACGCTTTTCTCTCCGTGGATCTAGCTTCAGCTCTCGAATCCAAACTTGGAAGCTCCTCCAATGGCTAAACTCGGCCCTCTTCTTCCTTTCCCCTCTTTCTTTCTTCTTCTTTCATTTAGCTTTTGAGAGAGAAGATGGAAAATGAAATGAGGATAGCTCTCCTCTTTCAGTTGGCTTAACACACACGGGATGAATCTCAGTCCTTAGATCCAAAATCCAATAGAAATGGACGGTCAGAATTTGAATTAAGATTTCTATCTCATGAGATATTACCGACGACACCTTTCTATCGCCGGCAATATCTCAGGCAGTGGTTGTTGTCCGAGATAGTGTCGTTTATCGACCGCTGTACAGCTAACTGACACGTGGTTTACTATTGTCGGCGATATCTTACTATCACCTGACGATATCGCTAACAGCCAGATTTTACGATTTCTACTACTGGGGAAATTGGGGTGTCATACACCTGCCGGCGGCGGCGCGGTCAATGACAGTTGGAGGCGGGACCCGACTGACTAGGGATACATAGGTATGGGCATCAGTTGTAGTCAAGAGCTCGTTTGGCAACCGGTCGGTCGTTTGGCCATGCGGCCATATGGTCGTATGACTAAGGGGCCGCGAGGCGGCGGCCGGCCGATCGAGGGGGGGTGGGTGGGGGGAAGGTCGGGTAACCATTCGTCCGCGTTGCCTCGCGGCCGCGTGGCTGCGATTGGGGGTGGTTTTGTGGCAATTTTGTCGTGTGCGGTACGCGTGCTGCAATTTGGGGTGGTTTCATTCTGGGTTAATGAGGTTGTCGTTGGTTAGCCTCATTTAGCCTTCACGACTCCCACTAGTTAGTGAGGGGTGTGAAGAATTTCGACTATTGCATCCCAAAATTCCTATAAATCAAATTATTTCATTTTCTATTTTATTTGAGATATGATAAATGTCATATTATCATGTGTACATTATGCTCTACTATGCATATCTTTGATACTTATATATTATCAAATTTTATTTGCACCGCATTTTTATAAATATACACCACATTGAAAAAAAAACTTTAAGTATCTTCCAATTAAAATTAAAGGCTTAGAGCTAGTTTGTAAGAAACATTAGTACAAGCATCGAGTAACCAAGTTTTCATTTGGCGCATCTTATTTGCTCCAGTGAGCTTGATCAATGTGAGAAACGAGCGTGAAGAGGGCAAAAAGTAAATAAACCGTAAATTTTATTGCTTCAAAAAGATAGATAATACATTGGTATGCCCTCATATTTATATGAAACGGGGGAGATGAGAGAATAAAATAAGAGATGTAGAACTAAATAAGTATCTGCCAATTCTATCCGCTTGACCGCCAGCTAACCGCCAGATCGCTCTTGCTAACCACCAGTCTGCCAGAACACCAGCAAGATGCCTGTCCGCAGCAACAGTTACCATACTTTCCGCTCTACGACTAACTGCCAGACCGCTGCTGTGGTAAGCCACCAGACCGCAGTTGTGGGAATCCCTCAGGCCGCAACGGCAAAGACAAGCCACAAGACCAGTTCGCTAGACAATCCTCCAGATCGCATAACTAGCTGTCATACCGGTTTTAGCGGTAAACCATCAAACCGCAGATGCGGGAAGCCCTCAGACCGCATCTGCCGGGATTTGCTTCCAGAGAACAAGACCTCCTGGACTAACCGCCCGACCTGCTAGCCGCCCGACTAGAGTCCTTAACCGCCAAGCTCTAACACTCCCCCTCAAGCTGTAGCATATATGTCAATCATGCCCAGCTTGCTACAAACATCTGTGACCGAAACTGGTTTTGTGAAAAAGTCTGTTAGTTCTTTGTCAGAAGTGACGAAGACAATACAGATCTGATTCTTCAACACTTCTTCCCTAATAAAATGACAATTCACCTCAATGTGCTTTGTCCTCTCATGAAAGACAGGATTCTTTGATATGTAACTGACGGTTTTGTTATCACAGAACATAGGAAGAGTATGATCGTAGACTTCTCCCAAATCAAGCATAAGCGCCCGTAACCATTTCAACTCACAGGTAGTTGAGGTCATGCTCCTATATTCAGCTTCAGCACTAGACCTTGAAACCACTGCCTGCTTCTTGCTTTTCCAGCTAACAAAGTTTTCTCCTACAAAGGTGCAAAACCCTGATGTAGATTTTCTATCTTCCTTGTTATCAGCATAGCTGGCATCAGAGTATGCTTCAATCCTCAGATGACCATTCTTCTGAAACAACAAGCCCTTTCTTGGAGACCCTTTCACATACTCCAGAATCTTTATGGCAGACCGAAGATGACACTCTCTAGGATTCTGCATAAATTGACTGATCTTCCCAACTATATAATAGATATCTGATCTAGTAATAGTCAGATATATGAGTTTGCCTACAAGATGTCTGTATAAAGTGAAATCTAGAAGAAGAGGAGAATTTTCAGTCCACCCCTTATCATCACCAACCGCCATCGGGCAACGAGCCGGTTTCATGCCAAGAATACCGGTTTCCTTTAAGAGATCTAGCGCATACTTTCGTTATGAAAGGACCACCGAGTTCCTCTTCTGTAAAATCTCAATTCCCAGAAAGTACTTCGGAGTTCCCATATCCTTAGTAACAAAATATTGTCGAAGATGTCATTTAGCTAGATCAATTCCTTCTTTATCATCACCAGTCAGAAGAATGTCATCAACATAGACAGCAAGAACCACAAGGCCTTTAGTAGTCTTACTTATAAACGGAGAATGATCAGCAGGGCTTCAATTGAACCCAATAAGAGAAACAATCCACTAAACTTATCAAACCAAGCTCATGGACTCTGTTTTAAGCCATAAATTGCCTTCTGAAGCTTGTATACCTGAGACTCCCCCTGAGCAACATATCCTGGAGGTTGCTCCATGTAAACTACCTCTTACAAATCCACATAAAGAAAAGCATTCTTCACATCTAATTGAGACATCTCCCAGTCGCGATTAATAGCTACAGAGAAGAGAACACGTATAGTGCTGATGCGGGCAACCAGAGAAAAGGTATCAAAGAAGTCCACCCCATATGTTTGAGTGAATCCTTTGGCAACAAGTTATGCATTATAGTGATCAACCGAGTCATCGGGAAGATATTTCACCACAAAGGCCCACCGACAACCAACCACATCAATGCCCAAAGGTAGGGGTACAAGAGTCCAAGTCCATTGTTCAATTAACATGTTCATTTTTTCATCCATATCAACTTTCCACTGAGGACTAGCAAGGGCCTCTTAATAAGTATATTGAGACCGAGCGGTCTGTCGGTTGAGACCGGGCGGTCTGGCGGTCTGGCGGCTTGTCCAGCAGTTTGGTAGCCGGGTTGGAGATCGGGCGGTCTGGCGGTTTGTCTGGCGGTCTGAGCAGTCTAAGGATATTGGTCGGCTGTCTTCCTCTTTGGAGTGGTCATGCGGTTAGTCTAACCGTGCGGCTTGTATAGTTTCTTGTTCTTGTAATTATTAGTCCCACATTACTTATTTGTAATCTCTTTTCTCTCCTCCATTCTATAAAAGGGAGGTCATACCTTTGTAATAGTGATCTTTTTGGATAATAAAACTTTCAATTATTCAAAGTTCCGGCTTGTTTTTTTTAGTCGTTTGCTCGCTACTTTCACATGGTATCAGAGGACTCGATTTTCTCCTCGTGATTCTATGCGCCTTTTCTGACCGCGCGACCTATCCTCGCGGCTTGCTTCTTCTTCTCGCGACCTGTCCTTGCGGCTTGTTTCTTCCGCCCGCTTGCACCATGTTCGCGCAGCTTTTTTCCCTTCTTGTCGTTGCCCTTTGCGTGCGTGACCTCTTTGTTTATCCTGTCTTCTCGCCGAGACCTGTGCTTTGTCGTCGCGCCCTCCTTTCTAGCTGCTCCTTTTCTTTAGTTGCCTCGGCTTGTTTGCCTTGTGCGCCTTGTTTGCCTCCCAGTGGACTTTTCTCTGTTCGCGAGGTCTTCGCCATCTTCCGTGTTCGCGCGGGCTGATTTCTAGCCGCTCGACTTCTTCCCTTTGCTTGGTTCTGCGGCTTGGTCGTGGCTTTTCTGGCCGCTGGTGTCTATCATCGTGACCGCTGCAAATCTCTTTCTCCTCACCGCTGCGATTTCTCCCTATTCGCACGGTTTCTTTCTTGTATAGGCGGCCCCTCTGCCCTTCTTCCTTTTCCGCTCTATCTCTCTTCGTCCCCACGACCTGTCTTTAAGTTGCAGCGGCCTGTCCTCCTCTGTGCGGCCCCTCCTTTAGTCGCTCCTGCTTGATTATTCTCCGCGACCTCCTATTTAGTCGCGCGGCTTATTCTTCTCTCTTCTTCCCCTTTTCCTTGCTCTGCACCTTGGTCGTGGCCCTTCTTGCCGTTGGTGTGCTGTCACCGTGACCGCTGTAGTTTTTTTCTCTCTTCATGGCTTTCATAACCTCCTCAAAGCCGTTCCCCTCGGTGGTCACGTCTTCTGGTAGTGTCCACGTTGTTACTCAAGGAAAATGACTGATCGACACCGGTGCTATCAATCATATGACCGGCAATCTCTAGTGTTTTTCTCTCCTAGAAACACATGATCGGTTGCCCCCAGGTTATTCTCGCTGACGACTCTTCATCATCGGTCAATGGGATGGGAATGGTTCATGTCACTCCGTATCTTCGCTTGGCGGATACTCTCTACGTGCCCAAGTTCCCTTGTAACTTATTATATGTTACCTCTCTATGTAGGCAATTACAGTGTTCCGTCACATTTACTTCTACATCTTGTTCTTTTCAGGATCCGGACTCCCAACAGATGATTGCTACTGGGACTGAGAGTGGCGGCCTATACTTCCTTGACAACGTTTCCGCTTTGTCCACCTTCTCCTCCACCTCCACAGATCTTCTGCAATGGCATCTCTACCTTGGTCATGCTTCTCCACTTCTTCTTCGTCAACTTCTGCCTCAACTTCCTCCACAAAGTCCTCCCCTCAACTGTGAGGCCTGTCAGCTTGGAAAGAATCACCGCTCCTCCTTCCCCCCAAAGCACGTTCGTGGATCTACCCGTCCGTTTGATCTCATCCACTCCGATGTTTGGGGTCCTTCTCCTACCCTTACCGTTGGTCGGGGTAGTTCATATTTTTTCACGTTTATTGATGATTTCTCTCGCTGTACGTGGGTGTATCTGTTAAAAGATTGATCTGAATTATTCTCTGTAAGGACGTCCTTCTATCTCATGATCAAAACTCAGTTTAATGTTTCTATTAAGGTTTTTCGATATGATAATGCCAAAGAATATATCAGTCATGACTTTTCTACCTTCTGCATGCAAAATGGGATTATTCATCAAACTAGTTGTGTCTATACTTCACAGCAAAATGGTGTGGCAGAACGCAAAAACCGTCACCTCCTCGATGTCGCTCGCTCCTTGATGACCCAGATGCATGTTCCTCGCTCCTATTGGGGCTATGCTGTTCTCCTTGCCTGCTACCTTATCAATCGTATTCCCTCCACAGTTCTTCCACGGAAAAACCTACTTCTCCATTCTATATCCGGGCAAGGAGCCTTTTCCTCTCCCTCAAAAAACTTTGGGTGCACTGTCTTTGTGCATGCTCCATCTGCCATCCATAATAAGCTCTCCCCTCGCTCCACCAAATGTTTCTTTCTGGAGTACTCCACCACTCAGAAAAGCTATTGTTGCTTTGATCCCGTTCTTCGTAAGCAGTTCGTCTCTGCTGACGTCACCTTCTTCGAGAATACCTCCTACTTCTCGGATGACTCCTCTCCTCTTCCCCCAGCTTCTGATTCTCCTGTTGTTTCCTTCGTTCCCTCGTCTCCTACTACGATCTCCACCCCTACACCGTCTCCGCCTCTCTCTCCCTCTTCTCCGCCACCGTCTCCCTCATCTCCGCCGCCATCACTCTCTACTCCAGGGCCAGCTCTCTCTGCCACGGATGCTCCGGATGTCGAGGGACCCGCTGACCTGGATCTTCCTATAGCTCTTCGAAAAGGGGTGCGGACGTGTACCATACACCCCTTTGCGGCTGTTGTTTCATATGATAGTCTTACCCCTTCTCGCAGGGCCTTTACACTGACTATCTCTACCACTGCCACACACCGCTCCTACCAGGATGCCCTTGCTATTCCTCATTGGAAGATGGCCATGGATGAGGAAATGACAACCCTAACTGAGCGGGGTACCTGGACTCTTGTTCCTCCCCCTTTGGGCACTGATGTGGTTTGTTGTCGATGGGTATTCGTTGTGAAGTTTCGTCCGGACGGCAGTGTGGATCGATACAAGGCCCGCTTAGTCGCCAAAGGCTTCACTCAGACTTATGGGGTTGATTACTTCGACACATTCTCTCCAGTTGCTCGTCTCAGCACCATTCGGGTTCTTCTCTCTGTGGCTGTCAACAGGGATTGGCCCATTTCTCAGCTGGATGTCAAGAATACCTTTCTCTATGGTGACCTTCAGGAAGCGGTTTACATGGAGCAACCTCTTGGGTATGTTGCTCAGGGGGAGACACGAGTATGTCATTTGAAGAAGACAATCTATGGCCTAAAGCAAAGCCATCGAGCTTGGTTTGACAAGTTCAGCGGCATTGTTGCAGTCACTGGTTTTGCACGAAGTTCAGCCGATCACTCCTTATTTATTCGCAAAACCTCCTCTGGTATGGTGATTCTTGTTGTATATGTGGATGATATTCTTCTGACTGGCGATGACCAGGCTGGGGTTGCTTTGACAAAGAAACACCTCCGGCAACACCTAGTCACTAAGGATATGGGCTCTCCCAAATACTTTCTGGGGATTGAGATTTCTCGAAAACCCAACTCTTTAGTTCTTTCCCAACGGAAGTATGCTCTTGATTTGCTAAAAGAGACAGGGTTGACTGGTGTTAAACCTGCCAGATGTCCCATGGCTATTGGGGAAGACAAAACTTGGACAGATGGCTCGCCTCCTCTATCTGATTCTTCGAGGTACCAGCGTCTGGTGGGCAAACTCATTTATCTCACAGTGACCAGACCCGATATCTCCTATACTGTAGGCAAGGTTAGTCAATTCATGCAAGCTCCTAAGGAGTGTCATCTATAGTCTGCCCTGAGGATATTGGAGTATGTTAAAACAGCTCCAGGGAAAGGACTGCTTTTTCAGAAGAATGGTCATTTGAGGGTTGAAGCGTACTCAAATTCAAGCTATGTTGATGATAAAGGAGACCGCAAGTCAACATCGAGTTTTTGCACATTTGTTGGAGGAAATCTTGTGAGCTGGAAGAGCAAGAAACAATCTGTGGTCTCCAGGTCTAGTGTAGAAGCGGAATATCGTAGTATGACATCAACCACATGTGAGTTAAAATGGTTACGGGCTCTCATGCTTGACCTAGGAGAGGTCTACAACTATCCTCTTCCTATGTTCTGCGACAACAAGGCTGCGATATACATTTCCAAAAATCTGGTCTTTTATGAGAGAACAAAACACATAGAGGTCGACTGCCACTTTATTCGTGAAGAGATTTTGAAGAAACAGATTTGTACTCCGTTCGTCACTTCTGACAACGAGTTGGCAGATATCTTCACCAAGTCGGTGCCCGCTTCTTTGTTTCATATTTGTGACAAGCTGGGCATGATTGATATCTATGCTCCAGCTTGAGGGGGAGTGTTGAGACCGAGCGGTCTATCGGTTGACACCGGGCGGTCTGGCGGCTTGTCCAGCAGTTTGGTAGCCGGGTTGGAGACCGGGCGGTCTGGCGGTTTGTTTGGCGGTCTGAGCAGTCTGGGGATATTGGTCGGCTGTCTTCCTCTTTGGAGTGGTCGTGCGGTTAGTCTAACCGTGCGGGTTGTGCGGCTTATGCGGCTTGTATAGTTTCTTGTTCTATTAATTATTAGTCCCACATTGCTTATTTGTAATCTCTTTTCTCTCCTCCATTCTATAAAAGGGAGGTCATACCTTTGTAATAGTGATCTTTTTGGATAATAAAACTTTCAATTATTCAAAGTTTCAGCTTGTCTTTTTTAGTCGTTTGCTCGCTACTTTCACAAAGTAGATGGGATGATAGTAGAAGAGATAACAAGAGCAAAATGCTTGCCATTCGGGGAAAGCTGAGCATATGAGATAACATCATTAATAGGATGCATAGTACATTATCAAACACCTTTCCGCATGACAATGGGAAGATCAAGGTCACTGTTGACCGGAGGAGGCAATGCACTATCAGAAGAAATAGAAAGGCCTGGAACAGGCATAAAAGGCTCCAAAGGCCACACATCAGGCTCCAAAGAAAGAGACGGGGCAACAGGAACAGATAAGGAAAGAACTGGCTCTGGCAGAGTTGTCGAGATAATAGGCATAGAAGAAGTGTCTGAGGGTAAGAGAGAGGCAGTATGAGAGAAATACGGAGTATCTTCAAAGAAGGTAACATCTGCTGAAACGTACTATTTTGCCCAGAAGTGGATCAATACATCGATACCCTTTTGAGTGGGACAATAGCCAAGAAATATGCATTTAACCGAGCGGGGAGAAAGTTTGTCACATCCAGGAGAAGGGACGCAAACAAATGTCGTACATCCAAAAGTTTTAAGTGGCAAAGGAAATGGTTCAGCCTCTGGATATAAAATAGAAAATGGAGTGTTTCCCTGAAGAACAGACGTGGGAATACGATTAATGAGATAGCAAGAGAGAAGAACTGCATGACCCCAATAAGACCGATGGACATTCATTTGCAAGAAAATACTGCGAGCAACATCCAAAAGATGATGATTCTTGCGTTCAGCAACGCCATTCTGTTGAGATGTATATGGACAACTTGTTTGATGAATCAAACCTTGCTCACACAAAAGTCAGAAAATTGACGGCTGACATATTCCTTGACATTATCAATACGAATAACCTGAATAGATACATGAAATTGTGCGGAAATCTCATTATATAAGATAACAAATACAGAGTACAGCTTAGAACGGTCCTTCAAGAGATATAGCCAAGTACTTCTGGATAAATCATCAATGAACGTAACAAAGTACAAACTGCCTCTACCAACAGTAACAGTTGGAGAAAGACCCCAGATGTCAGAGTGAATAAGTTGAAAAGGAAGCGAAGAACTACGTCTCTTTTGAGTTGGGAAAGAAGATCGATGATGTTTATCAAGCTGACAAGCTTCACAATTCAAAGGAAGATCCTCTGAAGGGAGGTCTGGAAAAAGTTAAAGAATAAGATGAGGAGGATGACCAAAGCGACGAAGTCATAGATGAACAGATGAAGAAGCAAGAAAAGCAACGTCTTGGTCAAGATAAAAGAAGCCACCACTTGCAGTCCCAGTAGCATTCGTAGCTTTAGAGATAGAATCAGAGAAAGAACAAGTGATGCCAGTAAAAGTAACCGTGCAATTCATCTGAGTGCAGAGAGCGTGAATATAGAGTAAATTGCACGAGAAAGTTGGGACATAGAGAGTGTCCTTGAGCAGCAAAGACGAGGAGATATGCACAGTCCCACTTCCATGAATAGAAGCAGAAGTCTCATCTACAATAACAACAAGAGATAGCCGGTTCTGGGCAGTCAAAGAGGAGAACAAGTGAGAGTTCTCGGTCATGTGACAAGTGGAACCAGATTCAATAAGCCACTTGTTAGAGGAGGCAAGAGCACGAGCTGTAGAGGAGAGAAGAGAAACCATCTCTACGGGGAAAGAAACCAGAAAGAAGATGAGCTAACCGCTCGGTTAGAAACAAGCCGTACAAGATCAAGATGGCAAACTTGTCACAGAAAGAAAGCGACCAAACGAAAGAAACTGGCATAAAAAAAATCAAAAAACACGGTTTGACAAGAAGCCGGAAACAATAACGTCGTTGAGAGAAGCCAAGGTAGCAAAGAAACCGCGCAAGAACACCACACGGTCACCGTGTCAACACACCAGTGGCAAGAAAAAGGAGCCACGACCAAAATACGGAGCCCGCAGCGGATAGAGATGCCACATCGATAAGAAAAGGGGAGAAGCCTCCCGGTCACGGTGACAACACACCAGCGGCAAGAAAGGTGCTGCGACCAAAGGGCAGAATAGCAGAGAAGCCGCGCGAAGAGAGTAAAGAACCCGCGCGAGAAGAAAATTAAAGAGAAGGAAAAGAGTCTGCACGGTCAAGGTGACAACACACCAGCGGCAAGGTAGATGTCGCGACCTAAATGCAGAACTCCCAACTGAAGAGAAGCAGCGAAAAAAGGCGACAAAGCCATGGAAGCCGCGCTAATAGAACACGCGTAAAAAAGAGATTGCACGAGAGCGACAAGCCAGGGAGGGAAGGGAGGGAATCAAGCCGAAAGAAGCCGCGTGGGAAGCAAACCGCGGGGTTAGAAAAACAAGCCGCAATCTGATTGGAGCAATGGATCGGTTTCCTCTGATACCATGTGAGAAACTAGTGAGAAGACGACATAAAGTAAATAAATCGTAAATTTTATTGCTCCAAAAAGATAGATGATACATAGATATGCCCCCATATTTATATGAAACGGGGGAGATGGAAGAATACAATAAGAGATGTGAGACTAAATAAGTATCCGCCAATTCTATCCGCCTGACTGTCAGCTAACCGCCAGATCGCTTTGTTAACCGCCAGCAAGATGCCTGTTCGCAGCAGCGGTTACCATCCTTTCCGCTCTGCGACTAACCACCAGACCGCTATTGCGTTAAGCCACGAGACCGCATCTGCGGGAAGCCCTCAGACCGCAACTGCAAAGACAAAGCCACCAGACCAGTGCGCTGGACAATCCTCCAAATCGCATAACTAGCTGTCAGACCGACTGTAGCAGTAAACCATCAAACCGCATATGCGGGAAGCCCTCAGACTGCATCTGCTGGGATTTGCTTCCAGAGAACAAGAGCCGCCCGACTAAAGTCCCTAACCGCCAAGCTCTAACAATCAAAAACATCATTATCATCGAATATATGTTTGGCAAGATAAAGACTGACCACTCTCAAGAAAAATAAACTAATTTTGAGCATAAAATGCATGAATTTTCTTAGAAAATTGTTATTCGCATCTCAAAATTGGATATTAATATTCAGAATAATACAAATTTTTGCATTTTCCCCCCTAAACCTACCTAATAATTATACCCAACACAACTTCGTTTCTGTTTCTCTCAAGCCCTAAACCCCCGCAGCCGAACCTTCACCTCTCCACTCACAGTCTCTCGTCGACGGTCCGATAATATCTCGCCGTCCGTGACGCCCTCTATTCCGCCGCGTCTTCCGCCCATCTCCTCGCCGTCAGTCAAACTATAAATAGTTCGTTTTAAGTCGTATGTGTATGTTCTAGCATAACAACATAGTAGACTAAGTCCAATAATAACTAACTCTCAAGTCCACGAGTTAGTAGCCGAAGACACATGATACCTATTGGCGCGACGACGGCGATGACGGTTGATGCGGCGGCGGCGAAGGCGGTTTTGGTGCGGCGGCGGCGGCGGTTTGCGGCGACGACAATGGCGGTTTGCGGCGACGGCGGTTTGCGGTGGCAGCGGTTTCGGTGTAGCGTCAACGATAGCGGTTTGCGGCGACGACGATGGCGGCTTGCGGCGACGACGATGGCGGCTTGCGGCGACGGCGATGGCGGCTTGCGGCGACGGCGATGGCGGCTTGCGGCGACGGCGATGGCGGTTTGCGGGGACGGCGATGGCGGTTTGCGTGGACGGCGATGGCGGTTTGCGGGGACGGCGATGGCGGTATGCGGGGACGGCGATGGCGGTTTCCTGCGACGGCGATGGCGGCTTGCGGGGACGGCGATGGCGGCTTGCGGGGACGGCGATGGCGGCTTGCGGCGACGGCGATGGCGGCGACGGCGATGACGGCTTGCGGCGACGGCGATGGCGGCTTGCGGCGACGGCGATGGCGGCTTGCGGCGACGGCGATGGCGGCTTGCGGCGACGGCGATGGCGGCTTGCGGCGACGGCGATGGCGGCTTGCGGCGACGGCGATGGCGGCTTGCGGCGACGGCGATGGCGGCTTGCGGCGACGGCGATGGCCGCTTGCGGGGACGGCGATGGCGGCTTGCGGGGACGGCGATGACGGCTTGCGGGGACGGCGATGACGGCTTGCGGGGACGGCGATGGCGGTTGGCGGGGACAGTGATGACGGTTGGCGCGGCAGCAGGCGATGATGGCTGTTGGCGCAGCGGCGGCGAAGGCGGTTTGTTGCAACGACGATTTTGGTTATGTCGGGGAAGGTTCGGATCTCCGCACCTCATGCATGGTGTACGGGCGCTGCTAACGCCTCTCAAGAGATCTCATCGTTTTTCTTAAGGTTATTATGTATGAGTTCAAATATCAATTATGAGTTACAAATTTTCATTTCGAATACAAATATCAATGGATTTCAAATACTTATTTATGAATTATCTATAACAATTTTCTTTTTTTTTAAAGTAAGATCGAGCATACATTCACAATCACCACGTGTCAAACGAAGCCTAGATTGAATAAAACTTCACGTACAATCCCTTAATAAGGACATTGGCGATGTAGCATGCAGGCCTTCCACCCCCAAAATATTCCAAATTTTAAATAGAGCATGCCTCATAATTTTCGGAGCTTTTTGGTATATTTATAAATTGTTATATTTACAAATCCACTTTCTTAAAACACCAAGTTATAAGGTTGTATAAGAATAAGAGGGTCGCGCCTTCTGAAAAGTAAGCAACTCTCACGCACTAAAAACCCAGGAATGACCCCCGTAATTGTCCGTGGGACGCGAAAGCTGCCACCGCCGGCAGCGTTCTTCACTCCGTCAGGACTCTCCGACGAAGCTCTCCTCCGCCTCCTAGTTTCCGTGTCAGAAAACCTTGTGGCCAAATATTCTGGCCGGAGCTGGTCGACCTGGCCCCAGCGGAGGAATGCCCGATCACTAATTCGCCGGATTCAAATCCTTCTCCTGTTCTTTCAGTTTCTGCGCGACTGCCGGAAGCCGATCCCGATCTTGGCTGTCCTCTGCTTAAAGGAATTTTTCATCGTTGTCAGCCGCGCTAAGTTTTTGCTCGACTACTGCCGGCAATCAGGCCGGCTTTGGTTGCTCCTCCGCAACCCCATGATCTCCGGCCAGTTTCATGACCTCGGCCGCGAGATATCCACCTTACTCGACCTCCTTCCACTGGATGAGCTCGAGCTCTTCTCGGACGTACGGGAGCACGTCGAGCTCCTCCGGCGACATGTTGGGAACTCTCTCCTACATATGAATTGCAGGGAGGAAGAAGAGCTTCGGCTGCATATTCTGTCGATTTTGAAAGAATTCGAGGAAGAGCGGCTGCCGGAGTCGGCGGACTTAAAAAACACTTTTTTACACCGGATTCAGATTCAAAACGCAAGGGATTTGGATTCTGAGATTGAGTTTTTGGAAGAGCAAATATACAATCTAGACGAGTTCAACGACGAGATTGAATCTGCTACGATCGCTAGCACGATCGCCGTGGCTCGCTATAGCCGATTTGTCATCTTCGGGGTCAGTGAAGCAGAGGAAGCTGGCAAGCGGAAACAGAGCCCGCCAGAACTGAATTTTATCTCTGTCCCCAAGGATTTCTGCTGTCCAATTTCACTGGAGATAATGTCGGATCCTGTTGTAATCTCTACAGGTCAGACCTACGAATACAGCTCGATAGCACAGTGGATAGCCGGCGGCTACCGTACATGCCCAAACTCCGGCCAGACCATTAAGAGCACTGAATTCACTCCCAACTCTGCTCTGCGCCGCCTAATTTTTCAATGGTGCGCACATATGGGCTTCCCCTGCTCCGAACAGAGAAATACCAGCCGCCGGGCCGGCCCCGGCGCCACAACCAAGGCAGTAGTGAAAGCGAACCGGGCCACCACACGAATTTTGATAGGGTATTTATCCGCCGGAGACTTGAATTCGAAGACAGCCGCCGCGCAGGAGCTTCGGAAGTTAGCAGAGATTGGGAGGGAAAACAGAGAGATTATAGCAGAGGAAGGAGCTATCCCTGTTCTCTGCCTTCTAATCCGCTCGAGATCTCAAATCCTTCAGAAAAATGCAATATTTGCCCTCCTCAACTTATCCATCCACGACCCGAACAAGAGGATGATTATGAACAAAGAAGGCAGCTTGAGCTCAATCGTAGCAGTTCTGCGGCATGGGCTGACGCCTGAATCTAGAGAAGTCTCAGCGGCGGTTCTTTTCAGTCTGTCTGTAGCATACGAACACAAGAAGCGTGTAATGGAAGAACGTGGAGGTGTTGAGGCGCTTGTGTGGATGCTGAGCAGAGGAAGCGAGAGGGGAAAGAAGGACGCGGTGATGGCTCTGTTCAGCTTATCGACGCATCAGGAGAGTTGGGGGAGGATGGTGAGTTCCGGCGCGGTGGAGGCGCTTGTAGGGGCGCTCGGGGACGAAATGGTGGCAGGGGAGGCGGCGGGGGCGTTGGCGCTGCTGTTGCGGCGGCGGACGGTGGCGGGGTGGGTTGGGTGGGAGGCGAAGGCGGTGGTGGGGCTCGGCCGGGGTAATGAGAGCGGGGAGCACGGTTGGGAGAGAGAACGCTGCGGTGGCGCTGCGAGAGATTTTCAGGAGAGGTGGACGGGCGGCGGCGGCGGCGAGGGTGGTAAGAAGAACGGGGAAGAAAGGGGATGGTGTAGCGGGTTAATGGGCCCACTACTGACATCGCCACACAAGACCAACGAGTGAGATCAGATCAGCGGATTTGAACGGTTCAGATTACGAGCAGCCGTAAATAGTTATAATAATATGAAATAGAATAGGGAGAGGACATGTGGCATCAACCAATGTCTCTTTATAATAGTATTATTTACGAAACTATAAAGGATAACTGAAAATAGTTGGATATTATTGAATTAATAAAGATTTCTCAAGAATGGGTATAGTCTTTTAGGGTCTGTTTGACAACCCGTTTTCTCCTCATTTCGTTCAGGCTGAACTGGAGCTGGACTGTTTGGGTAACCGACGCAAGCTCCGTTTTAAAACTGCCGGCGTGAAAGGGGGATTTTCGGCCGTTTTGGCGCTGGCCCTCCGAGCACCAGCGACCGTCCGAACCGGCCGTTCTGATTTTATTTTGATTTTTTTTATTTCCTGCAGGACTTACACGGCAAGCTCCTCCTAGCGTTCCTCCTCCCACAGGGTTTCCACGGCGAGCATCTATCTTCTCCGTTCATGGAGCTTGCAGATCGAGAATGAAAATGGCGGAGCTTTCCTGCACATCGGTAATTGTGAAGAAGGTGAATAGTATATAATAACTTTGCCTACGAATAATACAAATAAAATATATAATTTAATATATAATAATTTAATACAAGTAAAATATAATTTTTAATAAGAGAAGAGTAATAATATAATTAAAATATAATTTTTGATATAATTTAAATAAAAAAGGATTGATAATTTATGATATAATTTTTAAACCGTCATCGAACCGAAGGTTTCTCAAACAGAACCTCAGTTTTGAAAATCCAGTTTTAAAAATACAGTTTTGAATCTCCCTTTTGAACCTTCCCCTTTTAAAACGACACCGGTTTCCCAAACAGAGCCTTAGTTGCATGGGTATTGACTTTTAGAAATTAACTTTCGTCAGAAAATTAATATTTATAAGAATTGATTTTGTGTAGAAAATCGATTCTATTGTTCGGTTGCAAAAAAAAAAAAATCAGTGAGCAAAATTAAAATTGATGCTTAAAAGTTGTCTGAGTGCACGGTAGAATTGTCCTTTTTGAATTTAAAATTTTAAAATCCATAGTTTTAAAATGTAGATAGTCGTGTCATGGATCTTATGTGATCGTAAAGTACCACTAAAACTTAAGGTCAAGTTTTACCGTACTACAATTAGGCACGCGATGCTTTATGGTTCTAAGTGTTGGGCAGTGAATTATGTACATGAGCAAAAACGGGGGTAGCGGAGATGAGAATGCTTAGGTGGATGTGTGGATACACGAGATTGGATACAATTAGGAATGAAAGTACCAGGGATAAGATATGAGTAGCACCAATTGCAGAGAAGATGCGAGAAGCTCGTCTAAGATGGTTTGGACACGTACAAAGGAGACCATTAGATGCACCTGTTAGGCGTTATGAGAGTCTAGTCATTAGGCATATTAAATGAGGGAGGGGTAGACCAATAAAGACTTGGAATGAAACGGTAAGGAAAGACATGATGTACTTAGGCATTAGTGAGATTATGACAAAAGATAGGGCTCACTAGCAACAAAGGATCCATATAGCCGACCCCACTATAGTGATATAAATGCTTGAATGTTGTTGTATAATTTTAAAATGTGACAATAAGAAAAAGAGTATCTAGTTAAGTGAACAAAGCAAACAACTCATTAAATATTTAATCTATCTAATCTACTACTCAAGAAGAGGTACTAGTTTGAAATGTAACAAAAGAATACCTATCCAGAGGGACACAATCCTTAGCCGCAAACTTCAGCACCTTTCGGAACTCCCACGCATCCTCCACCGAGGATTCTGAGGCTCCGTTTGGGAGGACTTATTTTCACCGGTCAAGCGGCTACGACCGCATGAAAAGTCCGGCTCATGCGATCGTAGCCGCTTGATCGGTGAAAATAAGTCCTCCCAAACGGAGCCTGAATCTGCCATGAATTGATATAATGAAAAACGAGCCAGTAGAAGAACAACAATTAGTGGTAAACTGAGAGGACTAAGTACCATGCAAGAGATATTCACTGAGGATAGTCTAGCGGGAAGATTAATCGGAGCCAGAAAGAACCTCGCAACCTTCTTCTATCTCGGAGCCAATCCTTCATACCCGCTGCGAATAGATCCCAAAATCGCAAGAGCGAAAAGAAAAACAAGCAGGAATGGATTAGCTTGCACTGATGGCGGGTAGGGAGATGAGAAGAAGGTCGAGATGGAGGTGATGTTCTTTCCGTAGCGGGATCAGTCAGAGGAGGTCGAGCGGGACAGGTTTTTGTGGCTTTAGTTTTTAGGTTAATCAAAAAATTGTGCGTTTCCCACCCAAAACCAATACTCGCCAAATTTTGTCCCGTGCCGAACGTCAGAATTAGTTTTCTGAAACCCAAAGGCAATTCCAGAAAACCAATTCATGTGCGTCGAACGGATCCTTAGTTTAACCTAACAAAGAAAAAAACTATCCATTAGGATGTTCATCAAAAGTTCTTAGAAATTCAAATATTCTTAGCACCCATGACTGCTACAAATTAACACAAAGATAAAGGAACGGGTCTGCCTGGTTCTAGGCTCAGAATTAATGCGCTCATGAAGGAGCTTCTTCTTCATCACTCGTCGACATCCAAGAGGCACGACCTGTTGTGTGAAACGATGTGGAAAAATAAAATCACACAACCACAAACAATAAACATGATGTGATTTACGTGGTGCGGCGAAGAGCACCTACGTCCACGGGGAAAGGCTGTTCACTATCACCGGTGGAGGAGAAAAGAAGAGACCAATACAAAGTTACAACACAACACTCTCTCTAGAACTACACAATAAAAACCATAACCCTTTTATATTTATAGGAGAAATTAGAACAAAACAAAAAAAAACAAAAATCTTGGGTGCAGGAAATCGTTCGCCGTCGCCGTCGTCGGATAGGTCTTCCGTCCGATCCGCCGTCGCCGGAGCTTGGGTGCAGGAAATCGTCGTCGGAGTAGAGATTCGGACTGCTCTCGCCGAGACCTTCATGTGCATGGTGAGTTTTTCTGGTTTCCTGGATTTTTGGAGTTGGAGCGGGTAGCCTTAACCTTCGTTTTCGCCTCAAATCTTTCAGAAATTACTTGTTGGGGGTTTCTTGTTGTCGATCCGTGGCGTGGGGTGCTGTAGAGGCGATTTTGTCGAGATTTGAGGCAAGCGACGGACTACCCCTCTTGTTTTGTTACCATTATTTTTGTCTATTTCTTCCCTTTCTTCATAGGACTTAGAAATATCGCTAGTTCTGAAAATAATTGCATTGGTCGAATTTAATGATGTAAAGAAATCCGTCCTAAGTAGAATTCGTCGAGTGAACTCATGAGACCGAGTAGAACTCGTCGAGTGAACAATGGATTGGTCGAGTGAACTCGTGAGGTCGGGCCGAATTCGTTGAGTGTTCCCGAGTAATTAGCTGAGTTGGTTAAGTAGAATTCGTTGAGTGTACTCATGAAGTCTAGTAGAATTCGTCGAGTGAACTCGTGAGACCGAGTATAATTCATCGTGTGAACAGTGAATTCGTCGAGTGAACTCGTGAGGCCGAACCGAATTCGTCGAGTGTTCCCAAGTAATTTGCTGAGTTGGTCAAGTAGAATTCGTCGAGTGTACTCGTGAAGTCTAGTAGAATTCGTCGAGTGAACTCATGAGACCGAGTAGAATTCTTCGAGTGAACAGTGAATTTGTTGAGTATTCCCGGGTAATCTGGTAAAATTCGTCGGGAGAAGCAGGTATATAAATATGAGATAGATCATGGATCCTCTCTATTTCAAGTGAAATGGAGGGGATGCATTTCACGGTCTAGATTGAAATCTCTTTGATCTGACGGGTTTATCATTTTCCATGTTTTTAAAGATTTTTTTAATAAAAAAAAAACTCACCACAAATTTCTTTCAAGCCTGTCTTATCCCTTGGTCCATTTGGCTTGAAATAGAGTGGATCCATAAATATGGGTGTGGCGGAGGCTAGTGATGTGGACTCCAGGAAAAACATGACTCATCTAAGCAGGGAACTGTCGTTCTTAATGATGCTGCTCCAACGGGATGAATCTCAGATTGGGGCTCGCGAATCAAGCCACAGACCTTATTTCTTCCGGCAAAGAAGCTCCCACTCGGTTGAGAATGTGAGCGGGAAGATGTTGTTAGAGTGCTCGAAGCATCCACGTGACCGTCAAGTTTGGAACGGTCTACTCGTTGCCCCTAACATGAGTATTTATAGGCAAACCCTAAATACCCGACTATGGTTTATTGGATTCCTATCGGATCCTAACTGCAACCCGTTAAGCACCCATCACGCCTATTTCAATAAAGCTCAACAATCTCCTCCTATATTGTAAATAAGTGTTATTACAGTACAAGTTACTTAAATAATAGTTAATAACGACCAAAGGAGTTTTTCAGAAAAACCATAAATATGAGCTTTAGATAACAAAATGTTAAACCCAAACACATAGTCCCAAACATAGCAATAGGAAATCTGAAAGAAAACTCAAAACTGAAAAATTGATCTATGAAAATAATAGATCATCTTCATCTGGGTTGAAATCAATTTTCTCTCATCCAATCTCCATGTTATCTGCAAACAAGCGCAATAAGATGTCATGAGACAAATCTCTATGAATTCTAACATTTGTCAATCAAAAGTAAAATGATTAATTCTAGCAGTAAAAGAACGTAATACTCTAACAAGGAAGAAAGAATATCATATCAGCATCTATATCTAATTTACAAAAAATTAGAAAATTGATTTCATAGAATCAATCCATATTCCATTGATTATTAAGATTATTATTCACCATTTCACAATTGTGTTATATCATCAAGTTTGGAATGATACAACAAAATGTGACAATCATATCATCAAGTTTGGAATGTTATAATTAATAATCATAACATCATGACTCATATCAACAACTTAAGTATTTCTTTTTGGAATGATACCCAATTCAGCCTTCTAATGAAATAATTGTATAAGTCATCAAGTTTGGAATGACTGACAACTATTCATCTCTAGCTTTCATCAGATAGCATCTAAAATACTTCAGTGTGCTCACTCTAGATGCTTGAATGTAGGCAGACAACGGTTCTAAATATTAAAATATAAGCAAGGTATTAAGTCCTCCTAAATGGACTTTAATCTCATCTCCCCCGATGTTTTAGTTGTTAGAACCTTACATAAGCCCTTGGTGAGAACATCTGCTACATTATCTTTTGATCTCATGTCCAAAAGGGAGATTATGCCCTGACTAGTGAGATATGTCAACCAGACCTGTTTCATCCTTAGTTGCCTTCACTTTCCATTGAACAACGTATTTATAGCAATGGTTTTTGTGGCTTGATTGTCACAATATAACGAAATAGAGTGCATTTTCAGACTCATTATTTGAATGTCCATTATCAGGTCTCTTATCCACTCTGTCTCTTTCCAGCTGAGGCGAGAGCATAGAGTTCTGATTCTATAAAGGATAGTGTTATACACGTCTGCCTCTTAGACTTCAAAGCTACTACTGTTCCTCCTAGGGTAAACACATAACCACTAGCGCATCTACTGTTAGCAATTTCTAAGCACTAGGAGGCTTCAAAATAACCCTCAAGCACTGGAGGATATCCACTGCAACATAAAGCATACTTCTCAGTGTACTTTAAGTATCGCATTAGCCTTTTCAAGGCGTCCTAGTGGTCCTTCCCAGGGTTTCTAGTGAATCCACTCAACATGCCGACCGTAAAGGCTATGTCAAGTCCAGTGCAGGTTATAGCATACATGAGACTGCCTATGAGTTTGGAATAATACAACTATCTAATACGTGAACCTTCATTCAGTTTCAATCTATTGTTGTAGTCGTGTGGAGTCCCGACCTTTTTGCTACTAACATAACCCCATTTTTCCAGTAGATTCCTAATGTAGTGACTCTGACTTAGGGTAATACCCTTTTCAATGAAGTTCACTTCCATACCTAAGATGGTCTTCACCACTCCTAAGTCTGTCATGCTAAATATGGCCGTCAAGACAACTTTCACATCTTCCACCTCAGACTGATCAGTGCCCAGAATTAGCATATCGTCAACATACAAGCATATAATTGCGACTTTATCTTAACTTGTTTTCACGCACAGACATTTCTCTGATAGGCTAGATTTATGATTTACGCGTTTCAGCAACTCCAGCCTTCGTCGTTCCTGTTCGATCGAAAGGGAAGTTCACGCGTAACTCATCGTTGCCCCTAACATGGGTATTTATAGGCAAACCCTAAATAACCGACTATGGGTTATTGGATTCCTATCGGATCCTAACCGGAACCCGTTAAGCACCCGTCACACCTATTTCAATATACCTCAACAGATGTTTCTTTCTTTCGATGTGGACAATGGTTTACATTCCAGTGACTCAAGCGCGAAGCTGGAGTTGCTAAAACGCTCTGTTTCGGGTTCAATATCTGCAGCAATAGTGCTTAAGACGTTGTTTTATATAGTTGTATGTACACTTTTAGTACTTGCTTGAAACTGTGAGTTGTTGCTAGTTCACCTACTTGTCCTTTAAACATTCAATTCAATGTCGTTATTCACATTAACCGTTGTCGTTTTCCCACTTTATTCATGTTGATGCGCAAAATGCGACACCGACCAGTTAACGGATTGTTCGATCTCACAAGTTAAGGGTAAAGGAAGAAGGGTTGCGGGGATAGAGGAGAAGCTTGCTCGAGCAGAGAGGAAGCTTGCTCAAGCAGAGAGGAAGCTTGCTCAAGCAGAGAGGAAGCTTGCTCAAGCGGAGAGGAAGCTTGCTTGAGAAACAGAGAAGCTTGATTGATCAACGGAGAAGCTTGATCAGGTACTGTCGAGCAGACGACTACTTTGATGGTTAGCTTCGCAGGTTGATGCCGAGAGAGGAGAGAAGAAGAGAGGAGGCCGCTAGCAGCGGCAACAACAGACTTCGCCCGCCGCGGCTTGAATGCCACTCTTACGACGGGCGTTTCCTTTAATCAAGAAGCAAGTTTACAATTTGCTAGTTCACCATTACATGTAAAAACGGTAAAAAGTACACGGGGAAGCTGGCGATTGAGAAAAAGAGTTGTCAGAGACTAAGTAAAAGAGGCTGCAGAGGAGTGGAGAACTAAGGCTGCAGGTGCTGCTCAAGCTTCCTGCTGAGGGCAGAAAAAACTAAGTCCACAGCCCTTGACGACCTGGGCGGACTGGAGATTGGAGGCGGCGGAGGCTGCTCAAGCTGCCTGCTGCTGACAGAAAAAACTAAGTCCACAACCCTTGACGACCTGGGCGGACTGGAGATTTGAGTCCGCAGATCTTGCTTGATCAACTTTGACGGACTGGAAAACTGAGTTCGCAGACCTTGCTTGATCAACTTTGACGGACTGGAAAACTGAGTCCGCAGACCTTGCTTGATCAACTTTGACGGACTAGAAAACTGAGTCCGCAGACCTTGCTTGATCAACTTTGACGAACTGGAAAACTGAGTCCGCAGACCTATATCAAGCTGGCAGTTCTCTGGTGCTCCCCCCCCCCCCCCCAAATGAGAGGTCTCGAGGCCCATTTATAGGCCCGAGGGGAATATTCTTGAAGTGGGACACAGTGATGTCATCATGGAGGACTGGGCGGACTCGGCAGACTGGAAATTTGAGTCCGCACAGGTCGTCGCGAGCGGAGCCGACAGATCTCTGGGCGAATCGGGCGGACTCCAGGGGGAGTCCGCCCCTGATGGAGCGGAGGCCGCCCCCTGGCGGGCGGCCTGGGCGGACTCCAGGGGGAGTTTGCCTGGCTGGCGGAGGCCGCCCCCTAGCGGGCGTCCTGGGCGGACTCCAGGGGGAGTCCGCCCGGCTGGCGGAGGCCGCCCCCTAGCGTGCGGCCTGGGCGGACTCCAGGGGGAGTCCGCCCGGCTGGCGGAGGCCGTCCTCTAGCGGGCGGCCTGGGCAGACTCTAGGGGGAGTCCGCCCGGCTGGCGGAGGCCGCCCCCTAGCGGGCGGCCTGGGCAGACTCCACGGGGAGTCCGCCCGGCTGGCAGAGGCCGCCCCATAGCGGGCGTCCTGGGCGGACTCCAGGGGGAGTCCGCTTGGCAGACGGAGGCCGCCCCCTAGTGGGCGGCCTGGGCGGACTCTAGGGGGAGTCCGCCCGGCTGGCGGAGGCCGCCCCCTAGCGGGCGGTCTGGGCGGACTCCAGGGGGAGTCCGCCCGGCAGACGGAGGCCGCCCCCTAGCGGGCGACCTGGGTGGACTCCAGGGGAGTTCGCCCGGCAGACGGAGGCCGCCCCCTAGCAGGCGGCTTGGGCGGACTCCAGGGGGAGTCCGCCGGGCTGGCGGAGGCCGCCCCCTAGCGGGCGGCCTGGGCGGACTCCAAGGGGAGTCCGCCCAGCAGACGGAGGCCGCCCCCTAGCGGGCGGCCTGGGCGGACTCCAGGGGGAGTCTGCCCGGCAGACGGAGGCAGCCCCCTAGCGGGCGTCCTGGGCAGACTCCAGGGGGAGTCCGCCCGGCTGGCAGAGGCCGCCCCCTAGCGGGCGGCCTTGGCGGACTCCAGGGGGAGTCCGCCCGGCAGACGGAGGCCGCCCCTGACGGGCGGCTAGCGGAGCATCTGTCCTTGAGCGACTTTTGACCCGGCAGTCCGTCTTGCGCGGACACGGTGGACATCAGGGGTAGCCTGCTCCTTGCGGATGAGAACCTGTAGGAGAGAAGTAGAAAGGATGGGCACTTTGGAGAGGATTGCCGATTTTGGGGTTAATATAATCCCCGTACTTTTTTAAGTTCCGAAGGGAACTTCGAAAAAGTAGGAGACCCACAAAAATCGTAATCTTCCCCTCAAAAAAACAGGAGAGAGAAAAAATTAGAGATTAAGAGAGATAGAACCTGATATTTCTCCTCGGAAAAATCTGTCAGTGCCTATCCTTTACCTGTGAAGAAAAAGTCAATGCAGGCCAAAGGAGGTGCATCTTGCGTGTACCTGAGCTGAAGGGGACTTGCTGGTATCTACTAGTCTCTACAAAAGTAGGGTGAATGAGCAGATAGGAAAAGAAAATAAGGTGCAAGTACCTGAGAGGAACTTGCTAATGCCTACTAGTCTCTGCAAAAGGAGAGTAAGCAAACATATATGATAAAAGATTAGATCGCAAGTACCTGGAGGGAACCTGCGAATGTCGATTATTGATAGGATAAGATATGATAAAAGATATATCCGGCAAACTTTATTATCAACTGAAATAGAGATCAGAACGTGACAATGCTCATCTCGTATGTTCAGATATAATGTTAATATGAAACCCAGATCAGCAAGATGAAACCATCTTAGTTTAGAATTGTAACAACATAACTTGTCAATCAAGAAGAACCAGATACTCTGATCAATGATTTGTGCCAGAAATATCTGATAAGAGAGCTTGTTTATAGTCATATGATAAAACTTTATGCAGGCAGTGCATATAAGATGATCATAAGCCAAAAAGATATTGTCAATCCTTAGAATAGATTGAGTTTAACCTGTTGACCTGTAAAAAGGCAAAAAGACAAAGGAGGGCTACATCTCTATGGTGTTCAAAAAAGACTGGATACTGCCACAGGTGTTCCCCGTGGGCGTTATGCATCGCTTGCCTTTAAAGGAAACCATATAGAGGGTAGTCCTACCTAAAGCGGGCCGGCCGCGCTCCCTTAGAAGGGCACAAAAGAAAAACAAGCGCGGAAATTCTTGAGAAGGAAACGACAGATGCACTTCTCTCATGCCTCGGGTTACAAGCATCGCTGATCAATTAGACTAGTTGTGCCAAGCGGCCTATTGCTTGTTTGTGAATTGATCAGCGGAGTTGTGGGCCCCGCGAAGGAACAGATTGAGAGTACCAAGGAGTGTTCAGCTGTTACAATTGTGAGATGATCGAAGAGACAAGGCTACACTTGATCGTCATTGTTTGTCACGCAAAGATCATCGTAACTGTAACGTATCCTTTAACGAAGCACAGCAGAGCTAACACTTGGGTCCTCCCTGGAAACACGCTTTGTGTTAGATGCTGGCAAGGATCCAAAGTCCTATCATCCTCCGCACGAGAGTTGAACGGCCCCCACTGCACATATGCGAAAACTCCCCGCGATATGTGGTCGTTGTGGTCTTACGCCAGAGGACAATCTCGAGGGGGCCCTGAGCAAGACTTGGCGATATCTCGGTGGTTCAGTGATCTCTTTGGCAAAGAGAAAAAGTAGAGGAGGAAGCACTTCACAAAGGGAAAAGTGTCAGTATGGGATCTCTGACGTAAACTTTATTGAGATAGAAAATGAAACACTTAGAAGTATTGAAAGATATTGTGTTTGAAGAGTAGAGTAAAAACAATCGGTCATTATTATGAGGGTTATCGAAGAGCTGCGACATCCTCTTTGCTTTAGAATAGCATTCCAAGGTTACCCTCGTCATTGGCGTCAAAGCACTCAGGCCGAACGTTGATAGGCCCCAAACGGCCTGCATCCTCTACGTCCACGCAATTCAATTGAACTTCAGCCACCTCCTTGCCCTTGGAGGTGGAAGGCTTTGAAGAATCAACTTTTTTGATCAGGTCGTTGATCTTGCCCTCGATGAGTAATCTTTCAACTAGTTGCCGAAGGGCCTTACAGTCTTCAGTGAAATGACCCTTCTCTCGGTGGAATTCACAGAATGGATCTGAATCTCTTGATCTTTGATTTGCCGACTGGTAAGGTATTTTTGAATTTACCCTATCCTTTACGATCTGGCAGACTTCTTGCATGGTCTCATCGAGTCCAGAGTACGGTACATCATTGTCTTGTGAGTGATGCACAGAGGCTGTTTGCAGAGGTGGGGCTTGTAGCAGTTGCAATTGCTCGTGGACACGATCCTAACCTGGGAAGGAGTGCTGATGATGATGCTGGAACTTCTTTACTTTCTTAGAGTGGGATGAAAAATCTTTTCGAGGAGACCTCGGAGGATGCTTGTATGGTTGATTTCTCTCTGCTACAAGCCTGGAGACAAAGCTGGGGTTGCTTTTCTCACCGCGGATGTATGAATTAGCTAAACCAATCAACTCTTGATAAGTCCTGGGTGCTCGGACGTTAGCCTCAAACTTGAGTGGTCATTCACGCAGGCCGTGAATAAGAGCCACTCGGTACATTTCTTGATCAATGATCTCAATGTCTAAGATTTCTCTCTAGAAGCGATCCACAAAATGAGACCAAGTCTCCGTCTCTCGCTGCTTGATCTCAAAGAGGGCTTCTGGGCCGCCCTTTCTCTTTGTTGATGTAGAAAATCTGAGCAAGAACTCCCTTCGCAGATCAGCAAAGGAAGAGATTGACTGAGGACGTAGTCCATAGAACCAATCCCTCACTTGGCCATCAAAGGTCGTGTAAGACCCCCTTTTTTTTTTTGAAAACCCGGGGTCTTATGCCCAGAACCGCCGCTTTGCGGTGACACCTTCGCACCCGGGAAGGTCGTCACTACAACACGCCGATTCTGCCGGCCTTTTCGATCACAATAAGTAGCAAGCAAGAGAGAAGCAAGTCCACCAAAAGAGAATATCACATAAAATAAAACTCCACGAAGGGAGTGTCCACAGAAAATCATCAGAGTATAAATAGTCTGGAAATAAAAGGGCTCATGCCCGGTACATCAAATCCTCACTACAAGATCACTCAAAAGCGGAAACAAAACTAAAACTCTACGAAGGGTCGGGACTCAAAGTCCCCGTAGTCTGGACTCCAGTGCTAGACTGTCCCATCTCCAAGCGTACCGGCCTCCTGGGCTGCTCCTCCATGCTGGGCTCCGCGATCCCCTAAAATGATATGGTTCAAAAACCGTTAGTCTAAAAGACTAAGCCCTATCATCCCCCACCCCTTCCCCCACGCTCTAAGGCACCGGGCGGAGAGGAAGAAAGGGGAGGACATGAAGGTGGAGATAAATTCCAAAGCAGATGACGGTGGACCTAACTAGCAAGTTATAACAAGGGAACAGTATAAATGTTGTAATAGGTATAACAGAAAGGAAGTAAGTAAGAAATTAAACCTTCGCTTATGTGAGTACACATAAGCCAAGGGATCTTTTGCAAGGCTCCCATCGTATAACGCGTCCCATACCGCTTATACGTTGGGGTGTCGGTTATCACACAGCAGGTATTACATATATCAAATTAACCTTAATTTATAAACTTGCCCACACAAGCTTATAGACCAAGGGGTCGTTTTGCAAGTCCTAAAGTATAAGCGTCCCATTCCACTTATACTTTAGGTGTCAAGGTTGTTATGAATGATTATGATATGCAGCTATATGGTGGGTATGTTATGTCATGCAGTGCAACTCACCCACCCAACTTTGTGTACACAAACCTTTAGTTCCCCCTTTCTGGAGATAACTCCCAGGATACTCCCGTAGTGGCAGACGAAAGCGGTGGGTTGGGCCTCGCCCACCTCAAAACCAGTAAAAGCACTACTAGTCTGACCTATCGTACGCCCTCAACGCCTGGTGCACGAGGCGGACTCCTGCGTACTCTTGCCGACTGGTCCGCCGGACTTAACCTTGGCTAAGTGCTAGTCACCTTGCCGAGTCAACGATATCGGTGTCGGTGCAATCGAACTCCCCGATATCGAGAACCCACCACCTTAATCCTTCCTATTTTTATGCACATGCAGTAGTTTAATATATAATAATTTAAAGTGTCAAACTCCCGGACTAAACCGTCCGTATTAACCACGTCCGAGACCAAATTCCCCGGACTAAACCGTCCGTATTAACCACCTTCGAGACCAAATTTCCCGGACTAAACCGTCCGGCTCATCTCCAGACTCCATCCCTTAGAACACCACGGAACAGCGCCCCCTTGAACACCTCGGGACGACTTAACCATTACCAACCCTAACTAATGAGTGTGTGCAATGTGAATCCCTATTAGGCTAATTACTCTTTCGTTTGTTTTAAGATTTACGTTAGCCCAGGACTGCCCCCGGCATACCCCGTGAAGGGCTCTCAAGGGGCACTAGGAACCAAGACGGCGGCATTACGGCCCGAAGTTCCCTTTCGCAAGGCACTTATTGTTATTGGTTGTTTTTCCCTTACCCGTTCCCTCTATAAATTGCATCGAACTAACCCTAGGGTGGATTTGACTCTTCACTCCTAGGGCAAGACGATCTTTCGTCTACCCCGAGCACCTCCTATGCTAGCCAAACACGTCTTTACTCATCATAATCTCCAATGATGAATTTCATGCTCATTTTCCCAAGCCTATAAGGTACAAAACTCCACCCTTATATCCAAGTCCCATACTAACACTGTTCATGCCTTTTTCACACCAGACATACCCTTCTACCCTATACGTTGCCCATGATAGAACGTCCATTAAATTCTCTTCCAAAACCCTTGTAATAAATACTGGGAATCTACCATGTCATAATATGCCTAAATCCAGAAAATTATAATTTTTCCTAATTAAATTGATAATTAATTAATTTTCCAAATAATTGACCATGGGTGATAATGAACATGAACTACATGATCTACTCAAGTATTGGTCATCCAAAAATTATAGTTACTGTATAACAGTGAATTATTACTAAATATTAACTCCCATGATTTTACAAATAGTATTTATCCTCTAATTAAATTATTCATCAAAATTCCACAATTCATATTTAATGAAGAAAGTACAATAATTAATCATCATAAAATTATGTAAAAATTACAGAGCCTTGATAATCATCAGAAAAGTCCTCTGACCAAAAATAATAATTTTATTTGCATTTAATATACCAAATTGAATTTATCAAAATTTTTATGGGCAATAACATTTAATGAAGCAACCCCTAAATTTATAATTCAAATAATTCCATAAAAATTCACTGAGATGTAATATGATATTAAAACTCCTCTGACTAAATTTCACAAACTTTAAATGACTTGTTACTTCATAAATAATTCCTAAGTAAAAATCTCTATTTGCTAAGTTGTGAAGGAAGTACTCTAATTATTATCCCATAAATCATGATAAAATTTCCAGAGGTTTAATGTATCCTAAAAACATGATGTACAAAATTTCATTAAAATCTAAATCATACTACCACATAAATTATTTCTCCCAAGATTCTACGATTATGCTTTTGTTAAGATACAATATGAAAACTTATTTAAATTTCATGAAACAACAACTACTGTTCAATATATCAAAATTAACATCCTCTATCATAATTTTACATGAACTTAAAATCCTTTGACTCATCATCCATTCCATAAGATATAAAGACCTAATTTTGTATAATTAGAATTAAGTGATGTGACTAAGTACCCATACCATGCAACTCCTTCCTAGGGCATAATTCCACCCCTAGAACATCATGGACTAAACTCTAGATCCATACAAAGTCATAAAACCCTATGTCCTTCACAAATCCCATAGATCAACCCTTAAGGTTTGAACTTGGATCCTAGGGCAAACCCACCCCAAACCATCTCAAATTCCATGAGGGGGTGTTTTCTCTGTCCATGGGGCTCTGGCCAAAATCCCAACTCATTTGGGTGAGAATTGGACCCACCATGCCCCAACAACCCCTTGCCCTAATTTTCCCCTTTAAGGACCAATCTTTGATCACATCAAAACCCAATCATTTCAAATCCAATTGGGCTGAAATTTTTATCAGAGCTACATGATAACCCTAAAAACATGTCTCCAAAATTTTGGAGACTTTTGAGGTGATTTGACCCTTCAACTACCTTACCCTAACTTCTCTAGGTTTAGGGAAAAACCCTAGGTTAAACTTCTTTAAATGGGTTCCAATTTTTACAGGAGCTAGGTCTAGGTGAGATTAAGCCCCTGTCCAAAATTCAAAGCATTTGGACCAAGGGTTAGGTTTGGGGAATTTTTCAAAGATTTGCCCTATTTGTAGGACCTACCCTAGAAAAATGACCCTACAGGTCAGAATACTTGTCCTAATATTTTCCATAACATATCAAACTGTAGATAATTAAAAAGCCTACAAAATTCATGTTGATCAAATTTGATGGACAAGCCTCTAAAGGGCCTAAATAATTTTTATAGGAAATCTGCCCTAATCCTAGGACATACCCATAATCAAATGGCCCTACAGGTCTAGGTACTCTACCAAATTTTCACCACAGCATATCAAATTGTAGGTATTGAAAGGGCCTACAACTTTTATGCTAAAAACTTTTTCATCAGGTTCCCCTAAGAGGCCTAAAATCCATTTACAGTGAAAATAGTTTTAGAAAATCAGAAAAAGGATTTAAAAGTATTAAAACTGATCCTGCACGAATCTTGAAGCGCCATCAGGTGGCTCCTGTTCATCTTCTCCGATGGGTCGAAAATAGACCCGCGCAGGTGGTTTTTGCGGCCCATTTCCCGGCGGCCTGAGGCGGCGCCACCACCGGGAAACATCACCCATTTGTTCCCGGTGGTGGGGGCTATCCATGGCCGGAGCTAGGGTGGCCGGAGGTGGCGGCGCCGCCCTACCCGAGAGCTCCAAAAGTCCATGAAAAATGGCAAATTTCTGAAATTTTGAAGCTTGGCTCCGGTTCGTTTGGGCATGAAATCAACTTTTAAACATTCCTAGGATCTAAGCATGAGAGAAGGAGAGGAGGAGGACCTGAGTTCGGGCTCGGATGCGGGTGGAGCGACGGGAATGCATGGCGGCGGCGGTGGCGGCGTTTCCTCCCTTGGTGGCGACGGCAGCGGCTCTCCCTCCTATCTAGGGTTTCGAAATCCCTCACCCAAGCTTGTTGATGGGGTATAAATGGCCAGGAGGGGAGGGGGAAGGGTGGTTTTGAAAATGACCATCAAAGCCATTAATGGCTAGGTTTGACCATGGTGGAGGGGGCTGAACCAAGGCCTAGGTGGCCGGGAATGGGTTGAAAACTTCTCCCCTTCCCCTGGGGAGTTGAATTCAGCCATTAAGGGTGGCCTTTGGCCTCCCCTTGGCTGAATTCCTCCTTCCCTCTCTCTTGAATTTTTCTCTCTCCTCCATTATCATGAAAATGGAGCTCTCCTTCTCTCTCCTAGTCACCCATGTTGACTTGGTCAACTCCCTAGGATATAGGCAGCCAAATATCATGCAAAAATAATTATGCAAGAGTTAGCCTAAGTGAGAGGGTGGTTTGAGGGTGGGTTAGCCCATATAGGCTAGGTTTGACTTGATTTGGGCTTGGGGTTGACTTGGTCAAATTGACCACTATGGTTGACCCAAGTGGGTCTTTGGTGACTCATTGGGCCCACATTAGGTCTAAGGGAATTTTTTTTGAGTCACAATGAACCTACTAGGCCACCCAAAATCAGAGTTTTGAAAATTACTATTTGCAGACCAAGTGAGTCTCAACTTGGTTTTTAGGTCTCTTGGTCTCCTTGGCTCACCTAGGTTAACTCATATGACCTTGTTATGCACAAGTCACTCCTAAGGGGTGATCTAATTGGAAAATGGGATGTTACAGGTCGTTACGAGGAGTTTGCACTTAGTCGCATCCGAGAGAGTCTTGAGAGAAATGGAAGATTCAAAAGCTTGAAGGTGCTTGACTGGATCAGTCTCCCCAGTGTAAATGGGCAACGTGGCTCTCTGAAGTTAGCTGGAGTCGGTTCATATCGAACACTCTCTGTAAATGGTGACTGCTCTTCTTGTTCTCCTACAACATAAGGAAAAAAAGGAGCATAAGTTGCAGCTGCACAAGGAGCTGGAGGATAGAAAGGAAAAGTTGTTGCGGGAGGAGCAAAGGCAGGAGCTGAAGAGAAGGGATGATTTCCCTGAAAATTAAGAAATCTAGTTGGACTTCCCCGGGCAGCTTCCCGAAAGAAGTTTTGACGAGCTGCAAACTCATCATCCTGAGATCGCAAAGGAGCTGCAGGCCCTTGCGGAAAGGTTGGAGTGTAAAGAAGAGGGTAGGTCGGTGGATAAACTTGAGGAGTCTCAAATGCCGGTGTTGGATTGATTGGAGGAGCTGGCACTGCTGAAGATTGAACGGCCAATTGCTGTGTGAGAGCTGCTAGAGTACGATTGACGACTTGAAACTGTTGGGCAGTTTCTCTGCGAGATTGCTCTAAGGCCTCCCAAAGAGAACCATCACTGGGACTTGAAGACAGATTCTCGGCTGGTTGATGGTCTGACATGAGTAACCACTGCTTTCACTATCTGATCGAGATCTAAAGGTCGCGTGTTAACTATTGATGCGTGAAATGCGACACCGACCAGTTAACAGATTGTTCGATCTCACAAGCTAAGGGTGAAGGAAGAAGGGTTGCGGGGATAGAGGAGAAGCTTGCTCGAGCAGAGAGGAAGCTTACTCAAGCAGAGAGGAAGCTTGCTCAAGCAGAGAGGAAGCTTGCTCAAGCGGAGAGGAAGCTTTCTTGAGCAACGAAGAAGCTTGATTGATCAACGGAGAAGCTTGATCAGGTACTGTCGAGCAGACGGCTACTTTGATGGTTAGCTTCGTAAGTTGATGCCGAGAGAGGAGAGAAGAAGAGAGGAGGCCGCTAGCAGCAGCAACAGCAGACTTCGCCCGCCACGGCTTGAATGCCACTCTTGCGACGGGCTTTTCCTTTAATCAAGAAGCAAGTTTACAATTTGCTAGTTCACCATTACATGTAAAAACGGTAAAGGGTACCAGGAGAAGCTGGCGGTTGAGAAAAAGAGTTGCCAGAGACTAAGTAAAAGAGGCTGCAGAGGACTGGAGAACTGAGGCTGCAGATGCTGCTCAAGCTGCCGTCTGAGAGAAGAAAAAACTAAGTCCACAGCCCTTAACGACCTGGGCGGACTGGAGATTGGAGGCTGCGGAGGCTGCTCAAGCTGCCTGCTGCTGACAGAAAAAACTAAGTCTACAGCCCTTGACGACCTGGGCGGACTGGAGATTTTAGTCTGCAGATCTTGCTTAATCAACTTTGACGGACTGGAAAACTGAGTCCGCAGACCTTGCTTGATCAACTTTGACGGACTGGAAAACTGAGTCCGCAGACCTTGCTTGATCAACTTTGACGGACTGGAAAACTGAGTCCGCAGACCTTGCTTGATCAACTTTGACGGACTGGAAAACTGAGTCCGCAGACCTTGATCAAGCTGGCAGTTCTCTAGTGCTCCCCCCCCCCCAAATGAGAGGTCTCGAGGCCTATTAATAGGCCCGAGGGGAATATTCTTGAAGCGGGACCTAGTGATGTCATCATGGAGGACTGGGCGGACTCGGCGGACTAGAAATTTGAGTCCGCGCAGGTCGTCGGGAGCGGAGCCGGTAGATCTCTGGGTGAACAGGGCGGACTCCAGGGGGAGTCCGCCCCTGATAGAGCGGAGGCCGCCCCCTGGCGGGCGGCCTGGGAGGACTCCAGGGGGAGTCCGCCCGGCTGGCGGAGGCCGCCCCCTAGCGGGCGGCCTGGGCGGACTCCAGGGGTAGTCCGCCCGGCTGGCGGAGGTCGCCCCCTAGCGGGCGGCCTGGGCGGACTCCAGGGGGAGTCCGCCCGATAGGCGGAGGCCGCCCCCTAGCGGGCGGCCTAGGCGGACTCCAGGGGGAGTCCGCCCGGCTGGCGGAGGCCGCCCCCTAGCGGGTGGCCTGGGCGGACTCCAGGGGGAGTCGCCCGGCTGGCGGAGGCCACCCCCTAGCGGGCGGCCTGGGCGGACTCTAGGGGGAGTCCGCCTGGCAGACGGAGGCCGTCCCCTAACGGGCGGCCTAGGCGGACTCCAGGGGGAGTCCGCCCGGCTGGCGGAGGCCGCCCCTAGCGGGCAGCCTGGGCGGACTCTAGGGGGAGTCCTCCCGACAAACGGAGGCCGCCCCCTAGCGGGCGGCCTGGGCGGACTCCAGGGGGAGTCCGCCCGGCAGACGGAGGCCGCCCCCTAGCGGGCGACCTGGGCGGACTCCAGGGGGAGTCTGCCCGGCTGGCGGAGGCCGCCCCCTAACGGGCGGCCTGAGCGGACTCCAGGGGGAGTCCGCCCGGCAGACGGAGGTCGCCCCCTAGCGGGCGGCCTGGGCGGACTCCAGGGGGAGTCCGCCCGGCAGACGGAGGCTGCCCCCTAGCGGGAGGCCTGGGTGGACTCCAGGGGGAGTCCGCCCGGCTGGCGGAGCCCGCCCCCTAGCGGGCGGCCTGGGCGGACTCCAGGGGGAGTCCGCCTGGCAGACGGAGGCCGCCCCTGACGGGCGGCTAGCGGAGCATCCGTCCTTGAGCGACTTTTGACCCGGCAGTCTGTCTTGCGCGGACACGGTGGACATCAGGGGTAGCCTGCTCCTTGCGGATGAGAACCTGTAGGAGAGAAGTAGAAAGGATGAGCACTTTGGAGAGGATTGCCGATTTTGGGGTTAACAATTCAGGTATAACACGACGCTATTGGGGGATAAATTTGGGAAGTTTCCATCTCCATTGCTGACGAATACTTTTCATTTTGTTTTGCAAGCCGTTTTATCCAAGATCAGCCTTTATTTTCACAAAGGTGGATTAGATGGTGATAGGAGAATTACATGGAGGGATTACTTTTGTAGAGGTGAATACATTAATGTTTAAATGATTAATTCTCTGTTGTGTAATTTCTATATAAGCATACCGTAAAATGTTTATGATTTTATTGTTATATAATATATTACACATCATGAAGGGGAGCGCATCGGTTAAGGTGTCACCCTGTGACCATGAGTTCACGGGTTCGAGTCCTGGAAGAAGCCTCTTACAAAAATGCAAGGTAAGGTTTGCCTACATTTCACCCTGGTGGCGGGACCCTTCCCCGGACCCTTGCTGTGCGGGGATGCTTTGTGCATGTCTGCCCTTTTATAATCTATTACACATCATCATGTATATATCATGCCAGTTAATTGGGGCACTATGAAGCTATCAAAAGTATATTTTACAAAAAACAAGAGTGATGATGACTAAGTAGTATTTAAAGATGTCTATCAGGTAGTAATATATCATGACAGATATTTCGTGCACGACTAAAGTCATGACTAGCTCGGTTAGGGCTCCGTCAGGTCCTTGCTCATATGTTGTCATGATGTGTTCGGCACATGCATACACAGGGACATTTGTCTCATATAATAGAACCGCTACTTGTTCTCCCTGGATTGTATTTAACAGTTCTCCATCAGTAAGAAAATACATTAAGTCCCTAATTTATAGTCCAACGTGTTCTCTTCGAATATCAAAGAGGCAATGAATTTTAGGAAAAAGATCGTAAGCAAAAATTTTGGTTCTTTTCCATGTAACATTTAGAGAGTCTCGACAATCCGTGATTAAGTTAATACTTAAAGAAGATTAATTATTTATCAAAATCCCAATTAGAAATGCATAAATCTATCTTAATGTTTGTAACACTCAATAATATGAATGATGGAAGAATGTAGATAAAAAGGTAAGCTTACCTGTGAGTTTACTTAGGAGCAAATCCTTGAGGGCGAGTTTAGCTACCTTGTCATAGTTAGGTGAATATTAACTATAGTTAGAGTCATGAACATGACTTCTCATGGCAGGTAAAACTGTCGGGCGGTGAAGGCTTATGGCATCACCATAGCTTTTTGTCCCACAAGGGGGTGAGAGCAACTTCACCATAGTTTTAGATCATACACAAATTTCTCAACTGACTGCAAGAGTTGGTCATAGATTTGCCTCCAAGTGAATTCACAAGTTTAAAGAATTAATGAGTGAATGAAGATGATAAATGTTTAAGTCTATGCACCAATAGTATGAGAAAAGATGAGGTATAAAAGATACATATGCATAAAGAATATTTTGAAAAGAACTAAATGATAGAAATTTAATAAGTAAGCTATGAATTCAATTTTGAGGCCACTTTTCAAATACAACTAATATTCTCAATCTTAGGAAACTTATGAAATGTTTGAAAGCTTTCTACACATGTTAGAATTTTGGAGTAATAGAAGTACTCATTGAGATTTTATCTCACACATTTTTTTAACACTCCAGATGTTGGTTACAATTGACGAATCCCGATGAAGAGTAAAAAAGAATCAAATGCTTGCTTGAGATTGTTTATTATCCTAGGATGAAGATGACTAAAGTTTATGCACATGGTTAGATAATATTCTTGAAAAATTGAAATTGAATTTAAGTCGTCCCCACTTGTCATTTTATTACTTTAATAATGTTGATGAATGATGATAAGCATAATAATATATTTTGATTAGTTGGCTCTATGTGTTCATGGATAGTACATTAATGTGATGCTTCCTTTGTAAACATAGTTTCAACTTATTAGAACCATTAGATGTTACATTCAGTGTGCTCAGTGATCTCACCAAGCCTCCATTGATTCCCTAAGGGGTCAGCCGTCGCCTTCCTACTACCGATCTTCTTCCCATCAGCTGGAGTATTTTGTAGTCGACCAATGATCTTCTTCTTGTATTCCTCATACCCAGGGGGGGGGGTTCTATGAGAGATTCTTCAGTTTTGTCGCCCAATGTTCAGTTGGCACAAATGAGTGACCCCTCACAAGACTCATGGATGTTATGGCTCGCTGAACATCACTACCATATCGCTTGATGGGAACAACTACCTTGAATGTTATCGTGCATCTCAACATGCTATCTGTGGCCACCAGTTGTATGTCTATATTGATGGACCGTGACTGGGCCACCCATGAGGCCAAGCCTAATCCATCATGGAGGAAGTGAGACTCTAAAAATTCCTTGGTCATCTGTTGACTTCTCCACTCTACGTATCCTACAACATATATGTGTTATATGCTTATGTATTCTTCCTACGAGGTCTGAACTCATGCTCATGACACCTACTCATAGATCGACAACTACTCAAATTTATGAATTCACCATATAGATTCTTGAACTAATGCATGGCTCCATGAATATATCCAACATTAGCAGGCAACTCATCGTGTTCTGAAATACATTAAGAAGTTCCATGTCCGTGGACTATTATTATCCAAGAATAACCACTTAAATATTAAAGTCTTTATAGACGTAAATTGGGCAGGAAGTCAGCATGATAGAAATTTCCCCACAGGTTATTGTACCTTTGTGGGAGACAACATGGTGACCTGGAGGAGCAACAAGCAACTGTGGTGGGACGACCTTGTGCAAAATTGGAATACTATGCCATATCCAAAAGATATCTGTGAAAGCTTGTGGTTGACATCTACTCTAGAGGACCTGAGGATCCATGGTCATAAGCTTCTCTTATTGTAGGTCGCCATCAATATTGCATGCAATCTTGTTCAACATGATTGGACCAAGTACGTTGAAGTGGGCAATTATTTTATAAAAGATCATCTTGACAAAGAGAATGATGTTATTCCATTTGTTAACTCCAAAGATCATTGGCGGATTTCTTCACATAAGGTGTTAGTTGTGATATATTTACTGATAATATATTCATGTTGGGAATGATAGATATCTTTCATTCAACTTAAAGGGGAGAGTTGAATTAGAATATCAAGTCTTGCATTACTTTATATGTTACAATGTAATGTGCTAGATAGTGATATAATCGTAATTGTGTATTTTGGTTTTATGGTACCCCAAGTGTATGTATGGGTAGCAATTGCATTAATGAATTAATTTCATTTCTCTCATGTTCCCGTCGACTTAACATTCTCCAAAAAATAAAAAAAAACACTCAAGATTTACCAAAACTTCTGAAATGTTGGACATGGAGTTAATAGATGGTTTGAAATACATGAACAATTACTAGAAACTTCGTTAACAACCATACAGTGAGTATGAGTTCTTATTTCAAATAGCTGAGGCAATATATAATAATTGCTATAATCAATACCTTGCATATTTTTGTGAAGTTTTGTTATTATTGTACACTCACATATTTTTCTTCTACAAACTCTGCTAGTTCTACAGCCATCTGTTTATGTAGAGCATAAAGGAAGTGACTACTTTGTGTATCAGTAAAATTAAATGAATTTCAAGTTTAGAATTCTATAGAAGAAGAAATTTCTCATAACGGCTCGTTCGTGGGACAACAATATGAAAGACGGCGAAAGGATGCGGCATCAAGCGGGGCTGAACCATCCGGTTCAACCCTCCTCAATTAAAACAAGAAGGCGGTTGGGGGCTGAACTAGATGGGTTTAGCCCCTATAGGAGGGACCGACCGGCTCCTCCATGGCCCAAGGGGTATAAATACCCCTAGGGGTTCCCGACGATGGACAAACAAATATTCTCAAACATTCCTTCGTCCCTCTCTCAGACACTAGATTTCTCCTTCCTCTCTTGAATCCCTTCTTGTTCCTAACATTTGGTAGCAGAGGAATTTCCTCGAACTACGCCCCGACCCCAACATCAAAAAGCTTCGATCGATCGGATCGCTGCTTCACCACAACATCAAAATCTTCGATCGATCGATCAGATTGCCACTACATCTCGACATCAAAAGCTTTATTGATCGTTGCTTCGCCTCCACACCCGACTACGCCCAGGCTCTCTCCCGCGCACACCGCATCCGGGCGTCCGACGACTGCTTCATTTCACGACGTTCTTCCCGCGCTAACTACCCTCCTCCGCTCGACGTCTTCGATCGACGTATCATCAATTTATTTAATTTCTTCCGGGACTTCGTCGACCGCCTCGTCCATTGCCACGAACGCAACACCATTCAACTCTGGGATCAACAACGACCATTCAACTCCCGATCAACACAGGTCCGCATTTAGAGACCATTCAACTCTGGGATTAACGACAACTGGTTCGGCGCTTCCGGGACTTGTTTGATGCTTTCATTCAACACATATCTGCATCCTTCGTTGTATCAAAGCAGATTTTGCAGTCGACTGCTTATTCAACAGCATCAGACTGCCTCAACGATCTCTCTGACACTGACGTCATTTGCGTGCAACGGTCATTCTACTTTGAGGCCGCCTGCTGCCTTCTCTAAACTCTCGAGCTCCACCATGATGACTCGCTTCTAGGAAGAATCCAATCGTTTGGCAACTCTAGAAGAGAACTACACCGTGCTGTCTGATACGGTGGCGGCCATCGAAGAAAAGTTGAGGGCATCAGAGAAATGACTGTACAAAAAGTTGGATGCGCGCATGGACGAGATCAAAAATTTGTTGACTCAACACATCAAGGGTAAAGTTGTTGCAGAAGAGACCAACACAGTCCTGATCCCCCTTCCATCCCCAACAATGGGACTCGAAGACTAGATGGGTAGGGAGGGTAACGATCGGGTCTCCAACGTCAAATGGGGCTTGGAATCGATGGTAAAAGGGCATGAGGCTCACGACGACCACCGACGGGGTCCGATACAACCTAGATAGGAGGAATCGATGCGTCAGCCTTGGATTTTCCTCCTTACGGCAAATATGCATGTGCCCCGGAGTCTAGCTGGGCTCGAGAAGGGTGCTAGGATGACCAACGACCTAGAGGGATGTGGTACGTACATCGGGATGGATTCCTTCCTATGTCGGGGATGTTGGGACATACCAGTGGCGGTAATGGAGGAGGCAGATGGTAGTTTAGGCCACCACCGGCGGTACGATACCCATACAGAGAGGATTGGGAGTACCCACACGTAGCCTCTGATTGACAACTACTACAAGGACTTGGGAAAGAGTTGGAGGAACCGGAAAGTAGCAACTGAGAGCCTACATGTCGCCGAAGGTGACACACATGAACTACCCCAAATTCAAAGGAGAAGACGCATTGGAATGGATCCAAAGGAAGAGTTATTATACAATTATCAGGAGATACCAAAAGAACAATGAGTGATGTTAGTATCCCTTCACTTTGAGGAGGATGCATTTCAGTGGACCCAGTGGTTTCTCCGAGGACGGGACCACACGCCATGTCACGAATTTGTTGACGGATTCACAACCCGCTTTGGCCCACTGGAGTACGAAGATTTTGAGTCTCTTCTTTAGAAACTGTGGCAGAAAGGGACGATGATGGAATACTGAGCAGAGTTTGAAAGGTTAGCCAACATGGTGCAGTGGGGGAGAGAAGACATTAATGAGTTGCTTTATTTTAGGTTTGAAGGAGCACATCAAGGATGAGTTGCATGCCTACATACTGCGTAGTTTGACCCACACTTTCAACTTGGCCAGGATTAAGGAAGAGTGACTCAACCGACATAAGTCTAGAGGGGGAAACACGAATAACACTACAAACCCACCAGATACGAAGAAGGATCAATGAGATACAAAAAGGGCGACAGTGAAGAAATTGCAATGGTCAGAGCTACAAGAAAGAAAGGAAAAGGGATTTTGCTTTAACTGTGTTGAGAAATTCACCCCAGACCACAAATGTCAGATGATTCAGGGGTACATGTTGTAGGAAGAAGACGAGATGTCAGATTCAAAAGGAGGGGAACAGGAGCACATCCCAGATACAATCAAGTTTGGGGTATCTATCCTGGCCATGGAGGGAGGTTCCACACCACCCATTATGAGTATCACGAGAAGATCGACCAATAGAAGGTGACCATTTTGGTCTATAGAGGGAGTACGCATAACTTCATCAACTCCGTTATGACATAAAAGCTGAGGCAAGAGATCACCAAGGAAGACGTTTCCCAGGTCATGTTGGTGGACGAAAATAAGATGCAGTGCGAAGGGATGCTGAAGGGAGTGAGGGTTAGTGTGTAGGAATACATTAGCAACATGAATGTCTATTTGTTGCACATCCAAGGGTCAGATATGATTTTAGGGGTCTAGTGGTTGCGACAGTTGGGTAAAGTAACCCTGGATTGGGACAACTTGACCATGGAATTTGCTCACGATGGGAGAGAGCACTGCCTGCAAAAGATCGGAATCTCACCGGTGAAAAAGATCTCTCTTCGCTGCTTGGAGAGACTGTGGGAACAAGAGAATGACATGTCTGTGATGAGCCTGAAGTAAGGGACTAAGCCGACCCACATTTGACCCTACCGTTACCCAGATTTCCACCTTGAGGACAAGCTTGTTCTTGAAGGGGAAGAGAATGTTATGAATCCCCATAACGGCCCGTTTGTGGGACAACGAAAGGATGCAGCATCAAGCGGGGCTGAACCATCTGGTTCAGCCATCCCCAATTACAACAAGAAGGCGGTTGTTGAACCTGACGGGTTCAACCCCTATGGGAGGGGTCGGCCAGCGCCTCCATGGCCCATGGGGTATAAATACCCCTAGGGTTTCCTAGCGATGGGCAAACAAGTATTCTCATGTATTCCTTTCTCTCTCTCTTAAACCCTTGATTTCTCCTTCCCTTCCCGAATCCCTTCTCGTTCCTAATAGTTTACTTCTAGGTCAATCATGTGTCAACCTGTCACTGGTTGGGTTTAAGGCCATATAGAGCTTTGTTCAAATTGTATACTTTTGTTTCTTATGCATGTTGAATGAATCCTTGAGGCTATTCTACATAGACATCTTCAGTAATTATTCCATTAAGAAAGGCAGATTTAACATCATAATGATAAATAGGTAACTGATATTGTGTTGCATAAGCTAACAATAGTCGTATGGTATTCATACAAATGACATATGCATATGTTTCTTCATAATCCTTTCCATATTGCTGGAGCCCTTTGCTACTAGCCAAACTTTGTGTTTAGAAATAGATCCATCTTCATTATATTTAATTCTATATACCCACTTTAGTCCAACAATCTTTTTATCAGGAGGTTTAGTGACTAAATTTCATGTATGGTGTTTATTAATCATATTAATTTATTTCTTCAGTCATAGACTGTTGCCATTTTGGATGTTCTCTAGCTTCAGCAAATGTACTTGGGGTTACACAAGTAAGAGCTACTTCACTGGTTTGATAAATATCTTCTAAACTGCGCGTTTTTCGGGGTGATGATTAGTCGGAGCTTGAAGCAGAGGATGGATCCTCTAGTTGTTGTGTTTGAGCAATAGGAAGAGGGTGGATGGTTTCATTTTCCATAAATGATTCAACCACTCTTCTTGATGGTGCCTTTTGTTGCTCGACTGAATCTTATTTCCAAATTTCTGTCTCATTAAATAAGACATCACGGGAAATTAAAAGTTTTTTGGTAATAGGCTCATACAGCCTATAGGCTTTTGAGATTTCACTGTATCCAATAAAAATACAGATTGTATTTTCTTATCTAACTTCTCTTCTCTTCCTTTCTGTATCAACATGTATGCTGGACATCCAAATATTCGTAAATGTTGAATTGATGGTTTTCTTTGAAATAGTTGTTCATAAGGTGTGGAGTTGAATAGAGCTTTTGTTGGTGCTCTATTCAGAATATGGACTGCTGTGTGTACAGCTTCAACCCAATATTCTTTTGGTAAACCTTTTGTTAACAGCATTGTCCTTGCCATTTCAATTATAGTCCTGTTTCTCCTCTCTACAACCCCATTCTGTTGAGGAGAATAAGGTGTTGTGAGTTGTCTACGTATGCCATTTTCAGCACAGTAGGTAGTAAATTGATTGGAAGTGAACTCCCCTCCCCTATCAGTTCTAAGACACTTAATTGAAAGATTGAGTTGATTTTCAATTTCCTTTTTAAAAGTTTTGAATATCTGGAGAGCTTCTCCTTTAGTAATTAGGAAATACACCCACATGTATCTACTAAAATCATCTACTATTAAGAAGTAGTAGTGCTTACCACCAAGTGATTTTGTAATTGTTGGCCCCCATAGATCTCCATGTAATAATTGTAAAGGTTGTGTTGATACTCCAGTAGTAAACAGAGGAAAAGGAAGTTTATGTGCTTTGCCTTTAGCACAATTTGAGCAAAACATCCTTTCTTTTTTTTATTATTGGTAACCCGTCTACTAACTCCTTTTGCTTCATTAAGTAGATAGCCTCATGATGTAGATGTCCCAATCTATGATGCCATACCATATTCTTGTTGAATGTCTGAGTACAGATAAGAGCAGTTGGTACCTGAGAGATAGATAAGTCTAAGGGAAACACCTTGTTCTTGCCCATAGCTGCTGAGACAATAAGAGCACCAGATTGTGCTTCTGTGATTGTGCAATATTATTTTGAAAAGATACTTCATATCCTCTCTGGAGTAACTGGCCTACACTAAGTAGGTTTTGTGTCAATTGCGAAACATATTGTACATCTTCAATTTGGCGTATTTGTCTAGAAGGAGTGATGATCTTGATTGCTCCTTTTCCTTTTATTTGAGAGGTTTTTCCATTTCCTAGAAATACTTCAAATTTATGTGACTCATCAAGGGTTGAAAAATGAGTCTTTGCATATGTCATGTGTGTCGAACAACCACTGTCTATGTACCACAAATTTTGTTGTTGTGTTTCTGTTTTTAAACAGGAGTAAAATAGGCTCTCTACTCCTTCTCCACTTTTGTATTTTTCTACAAAATGAGAAGTTTCTTTGTGTCAACAGTCCTTATCTGAATGGTTAGGGATCTTACAACGTTTACATCTTGCATAACAATCTCTTGAATTATGAGTTGTTTTATTGCAAATGATACAATAGGGGGTAGGTTGACCAATAACACATCCTTGTGGTTGTATTGGACCTCTCCCTTTACCTTTACCGGGTTTACTCCATGGTTGAGGAGTTTTTGAAAGTTTCCCATTGTTTTTTAAACTAACTTGTTGATAAACTCTTGCTCTTTTTGCTTCTTCAACAGGTTTAGAACACTTCAATTTCATTTGTAATACTTGATTTACTTGTTGAGTATCACGGCTCAGCCTATCTTCATGTGATTTTAAAGAAGCTACAAATTCTGTAAGTGGCAAGTTATATATGTCTTTTGACTCATCTATTGCTGTGACAGCTGGATTAAACGAACTTGGTAGGCTTCTTAATAGTTTTGGTACTATATGCTTATCTGCAACAGTATCACCAAGGGCTCTAATTTGATTAATTAAATTGATTACCTTTGCAAGGAAGTCTTGCACGGGTTCCCCTGCTTTCATAGATACTGAATCTAATGCAGTCCATAAAGATTGAAGTTTCATTGCTACAACCTTTAGTGATCCCTTGTATTCTTCACAAAGTATATCCCAGACTTCTTTAGCGGATTCTGCACTCATGATTCGTTGGAAAATAATATTTGTTAAACCCTGTTGAATTAGCATGAGTGCCTTTGCATCTTTCATGAATACTTCTTCTCTTTTTGCTAAGGTAATTTCTATTTCTTTTCCTGATAGTGCTGCTTCAGGTCCCTTTTGTACCAACTCCCACAGGCCCTGAGATTTGAACACTGTGTGAATCTGTACCCACCAGTGTTGATATCTTTCACCATTGAAAACAAGAACAGATTAGTAGGAGGCTGAAAAGGTGAAGAGGTAGATGATGAAGCCATAGGTCGTGCAATTTAGAGTTTGTCAAAGCTCTATGTAAATACCAAACTGGCTCTGACACCAGTCTTGAATAATAGCAGAACACACAAAGATACTAGATTTTATTAGGATGAAAAACCTTACTTTTTTATTACAAGCTGATTGCTCCTTTTTATAGAGAGCAAGTTTTTTGTCTCAAGATAGATTGCACTTTTTGGCTTTATATGGCAGCCATTTTTACAAGACATATCTTATCCTATTTGTCAAAGATAAACATATGTGATGTCTTTATATTGACAGCTCATAAAAACAGTTTATTACTAATAGTTTGGTCTGAGTTGGGCAATTGCACCATATATCTGTAGTAGGTTTTGGTCTGATTTGGGTTATTAGCATTTTTCCCAAGCCTCAAATAACACAGTATCATGCCCGAACTCTGATACTTTTTTCAACCCAAAGCTTTGATAATATTTTCAGCCCTAAATTTTGATACAATTTTCTTGTTAGATGATATCAGGTTGATTAAAATGAACCAATCTAGGTTAAATTTGACTGTTTTGTAGTATGTACGTTCTTAAAATATCTCAAATCTAGTTTATAGACTGTGGGGTAATTCAAGTCTGTCAAATCACCAAAAACTAGTAAGCCAAAACCTGTGAGAAGGCCTCGTCAAATGTCACCTAAAGAGGATTTCTAGATCAGTTTCTATGGAAATCACTTCACTGGTGGTAAATTTGTCGAAGACTTTTGAAAAGGATACCTTGGTGATTCTATGATACAGTCTTACGGCGGACTATTCAGTAGTTTTCATGCTATCTAGGTCTGTAAGTCAAAACCAACCAAACTGCAAAACCGAACCGAACTAAAACGGTTTGATTCGGTTTTAGTAGGCCGCGGTTCGGTTACGGTTTTGAATTTAGAAAAACCCTACAGTTTGGTTCGGTTTATGGTTTTGTGTTGAAAATCGAACCGAGTCGAATCAAACTGAACCGTTGTGTATAAAAACATTTAATTTATTAATTAAATTTCATTAAATCATACGGTTAATCATACAACAGTTAATTACATTTCATTTTTTCTCTAATCAAGATCTTTCTCCAAACAAACAATGCTGATGAATATTTCATTTTTCATTCATTTGATTTTGGAGTCCTGAAATGGTTGGATGATAGAAATTGTGTTCAGACAATACTTTCATATTGGGTGATTGAGCCTCATTCATTGCATCATCCATGATCTCTATCTATAAATCTTTAGACTTTATCACATTATTTAAACCACCAAAACCTTACTGAACCGAACCAAACGTTCGGTTTGATTTCAATGTTTGAGCGGTTTGATTCGATTCCAAATTTTTGGAATCACATAGAAGTGATTTGATTTACGATTTTACTTATAAATCGAAACAAACCAAACCGTTACAGCCCTAATGCTTTCAACCAGGCTTCCAACTAAAGAGCTTCTTTTAGCAATAGGAGGCCTCATTTCCCGAAACTCACACATGATCAATGGGTATTGTCCGGCACTTGTCGGCCATTACCAAAAAGATGTTACCTGACAAGACTTTACACAATGCTTTTGACAGGTAGCTGTCACACCCTCTGACAAGATGTTAAAAAACATGTAATGACAGATACATCGACCCTTGCCTGGAAAATCAAAATAATCCAACTTTAGTTTTAAATTCAGCTATTATTAGAAGTTATATTGGCTAGTCAGGCTGGCCTCAACAAAGGTTACAAAGCACCAAGTGATGATTGATCACTCTAAGGTGTAATCAGTACTCATTGATATGAAGAGCATCGCTGAATATCAAATATATGTGAGCTTATGAACTATAGTGCAATGCCTAATTGGCAAGTTATAATGAAAATATACAGCTAGCAATTTTCAAACAAAAAGAAAAAAAAATCACAAGGATGAACATTTAGGTCATTATCTTACAAAATGACTAATTTTTATGAATTGAAATCAAAATGTTATAGTTTAAAAAAAGAAATACAACTCATTGTTATCCTCTTCTCCAAAGCAAGCAATTGCTCTTTGAAATATGTTCCTTCTCGAATAGTCATGGTAGTTCTCTCAATGAAGACTTAAGAAGCAACTTGAAGACCTCCTCCTAAACGCTATATGGTAGTTCTCTCAATGTGACTCCCTCGTGTGTTTCCTTAACAACAACAATTTATAATCCCCCGCAAAGGCCTATTAAGCTGAAGGTTCCTTTCTCCAATCTCAGATCTTGGTTCTTGGGTGGTTGAAGTTGTTACAACTCACTGTTTGAGATCAGGTGCACAACCTCGGAATGGGGAAGTTTTGGAGATAATCCCTGTTAGATATATTGTACATTATATATTGTCGACATGACTTAGGCTCACCTTGGGTGTTTTAAGCACCCTCTCATGTACATGTATATATACCATATTGTTGATGTGAATAGTAACTTTGATCATTCTGTCAATCCTCACGCCCCTTCTTGGATCTTGAGTTCCCTATGGTCTTTGGTCGAGAATGGTTGGTGGTCAAATATAAAGGTACGTATATTCGAGCCTAGGTTTGTTCCTTCGATTGTCTATCTCATGGAACCTGGAGCAAATTTTATTGTACATGCGTTTGGAAGAAGAAGCTTAGTGGTGGGGATTCCTTTTCAATAAAACCCATTCGATGGAAGCAAAGAAGACTACACGATGACCCATATTGTAGGCCTTCTTATCGTAACTAGTCTTGTGTGAATTTAAGCATCTGATCGCTGTCCAAGTGGGCGCAATCCACTTTATCAACCTCTACGGTGCCTCTAATGTAAGTAAGAAGTCATTGGAGTTCACGACTATACATGATTATGAACGGGGCGGTCTATAGGGATGTGTGATAGTAGGTGTGTAGTAGTATTCCACCCTTTGAAGCCAACATACACAGTTCTTAAGTTAATCCATGGTGATGCACCTCAATTACATCTCCACTGTGTATAAATAGCTTCTTCTACCTGATATGATGCTCTTAGGAATCCTATGGAAGCGAAAAACCTGCGTGAAGAACGCATGCAGTGAAAGTTTGAGGCAGTAGGTAAGCCATCCAAAAAGTCCATAAAGATATATTCCTATATATGGTTGAGCACCGAGAGATTGTAGCATGCTTGCTAGGTGAAGATGGTCGGTCTTTTTATGCTGCCATATGGAACAATGCACTATGAATTCCTAGACTCATCCCTTGAGTCCCTCCCAATATTTACTCTCGTTAAATGCAGGTTCTTGTGTATTCCTTCATGGATCTCCACTTGGTTTTCCAACAACATTGTGATCACAATAATGTCAGAAGAAGGTAGAGCATATCTTGATAAAATAGGAGACCATCTCTGGTCACCCATTGGGGAGGTTGCTATGGATCCTAGACGTCACGTATCTAGCTTTATGATTATTGAGTTGAGTTCTTGTATCGAGTCGTTGTTGTATTAGTCGTATCGAGTTTGTTAGTCTTTATGTATTTCGTTATAATTACAGTCTTGCCATTGAGGGTTTTATATATTGACCCTTAGTCTTGTATCAAGTTATGAAGAAATGAAGTCTAATTCTTGTCCCTTGTTGTGAGATCTTTGTGGCTCTCTCCTCTAACGAGCAATCTCGCTTAGGCAGCCGCAATTAAGGCTCCATTGTATCCTCCACCACCATCATCTCCGCCACCAATCACTACTTCAGGCACTATTCCGGCGAGTTACCGCTGTTACGGAAGTTGGCCTACAACAACTTGGTATCAGAGCTCTCGGTCCTCTTTCGCCGACGCATGTCATTCCACTCATCCTCCTCCCTCCCACAAATACTCCTCTGTGTTGGGAATATTGCCCACATTATTCCAGGATTTGAAGAAACATCACTTGCAATGATAAGCGCATACTGGATTTGATGATATTTTTATTTTATATCTATGTAAGAATTATTTGTTATCTCTAAAACAGGTTTAGAGAAGAGTTAGTGAAGATGGAGAATACCGTTGAGATCGGTATATGGTTCTTCATGGTATCAGTGCGATCATGGAAAGCTTTGAGACGATATCGTGGAGAAGACGCAGAAAGAGATAGATTTCAGCACTAAGGGATATACTGTTGATAACGAAGAATTTTCTCAACGATATCGTACTGATAGAGTTTTTGTTACCGTTGAGCACGCGCAGTGGCAGGATTTCAAATTTGGCGGTGGCGCATAAAGACCTGTCAGTTCTTTCTATTCTTGTGCATACTTTTACAAGAATTTTTCTAATCAATTGATCGTTAAAAATGTAAAAGGTATATAAAGAATAATTAGGGTAATGGAACAATATAGATGCTACCCGTTGTTGCTCAATCTTACTGAATCTTCAAACACAAGTAGCGGCACAATCTGTCTTTACCGAGCAAGCTTTCTCTGAAGTGATTCAGATAGAGCAAGGAGGAATCAAGCTTCACGACTCTAGTTAGGTCTTCTTCCTGGAGAAGAAGATCATGAAGAAGAGCCCCAGATCTATTCTACCTGAAGACTATCTCAAATCAAGGGTTGCTTCAAGGAGATTGCTCTCACAGCAAAAATAACTGAATATTCAGAAATATCAAGGTTCATTCTGTAGAGTCTTTAGTTGTATTCATTTACAAACTTCCATATATAGGATCTAGTCATAGATCTGAGTTGTAGGGTTATTGCCTGAGTTGTAGGGGGGTTGACCCTGAGGTAGGGCTGTTTCCTGAGGTAAGGATGTTGAGCATGTGGTAGGATCTCTGTGTAGATCTGAGGTATGAGACCAGCTGAGTATCCGAGCTATAAGAGTTGAAATACTCTGAGTTGTAGGGATGTTGAGCATGAGGTAGGGCTGTAGAGTCTGAGGTAGGGTCTGGGAGTAGACCTGAGAGATTCTGAGGAATCTGTGTTATAAGCTCTTGGAGCCGAGTATTGAAGAAGTTTGTTGAGTCTAGCACACTGCTAGATAGGCATAGAGGGACAGTGACTGTACTCATATCCTGGGAAACCACTATAAATTGGTGTGTGTTGTGTGTTATGCTTGATTGGCTATGCTTTATATTTCTTATAACTGCTAAAACTAAAAAGAAACAAACAATTTGCTCGACCACCTATTCACCCCCCTTTAGGTGAGTTAGACTACCAACAACAACAATCTTTTAAGTGGTATCAGATGTGGGTTAGTCAAAATAAGACTTAACAGTCTGACCAAGATCCTACAAGAGTATTCAATCTAATCACCATGGCTTCAACTGATAGCCATAAGGAGCTGAGCTCAATGAAGCTCCCCATATACAGAAAGGAGAATTTTGATATATGAAAGCAAAGGATAAATATATTCATGGAAGCTTCAGACCCTATAATTTGTATCACAGTTAAGGAGGGACCATTCATCCCCATGAAGGCCTCTACCATTGATCCTAATCTGCAGGTCCTAAATAAGTATGCTGACATGACTAGGGATGAATTTGTATTGGCTACCATGGATAAGAGAGCCAAAAATATAATAGTCAGTGCAATTGATGATTCCACCGTTCAAAATCTGATTCACTGCCAGGCAACAAATGAAATGTGGAGTACACTTATTGTATACATGGAAGAGACTGGGGAAGTCAGGGATAACAAGAAGTCCCTGCTCAACCAAGAGTATGAAGCCTTCAGGAAGGGCAACAAAGATAGTATAGCTGAGTGCTATGAGAAATTTTTTAAAACTATTAATGAGTTGAAAACCTATGGAAGGGTTTTCATAGATTATGAGCTAAATGACAAGTTCCTTAGATCTCTAACTAGAGACTGAGATAATAAAATCCGTATCATCAGGGAGATGGGGAACCTGGCCAACATTCCTTCCCACTCTTTTTGGGAAGCTGCTCTCCTATAAGATGTAGCTAAATGCAAGAAAGGAGGAGGAGGTTGATGCCAAGTCTCACAATAAGGAGAAGACTGTGGCCCTCAAGGTTGTGGGCTCCAGGAAGAATAAAGAGAGAATCCCCTCTCCTCCCAAGATAGTGACTGAGTTAGAGTCTTCTGAACCCAGCAATTCAGATGTTGATATGACTGATGAAGAGTTTGTTGCCTTCTTAACGCAATTTAAAAAGATGATGATAAGGAGGAAGAAGTGGAAGGGCAAACCTTCATCCTCCTCCAACTACAAGAAGAAGAGCAGTAAATCTGAAAGAGCCCAGAAGCACCCAAAAGGGGAAAGGTATGGTTCTAAAACTAGTAAATATGTTTCTTCTGATATTGTTTGATATTGCTGCAGCAGACCTGAACATGTTATAGCTGACTGCCCAATCAAAAAGAAAGAGAAAGCTGCTATTGGTGAGAAAAAGCACTACAAGGGCAAGAAATCTGAAAAGACTTTTCTTACCAAGAAGGAGAAAAGCTTGAGTTAAAGTGACTCAGACTCTTCTGAGTCAGAAGAAGAGGAAGCCTACATTGGGTTGTTTTCTCTAGAGGAAGAAGAAAAGGCACCTGCTCCAACGATAGGCATTAGGGCTCCTTTGTCATACTCAGATGGTGACAATAAGGAAGAAGAAAATAGTTGTGGCTTGAATACCATGACTGATGAAGATGATCAAGAAGAATCTATTCCTGATGAGGTTAGTTCAAGTACCAACCTTAAATAAATCTGATAGTTGAACAGTGGATGTTCCAGGCATATGACTGAGATAATGAGTCTTCTCAAGGATTACACTCCTATGAAGCATGCACCTAAGGTCATATTTGGAGGCTCTGACAGGGGAGTCACCAAAGGCTATGATATGATTTCCAATGACATAGTCTTAATCACAATGGTAGCTTATGTGGAGGAGTTGTAACACAACCTCATAACCATAAGCCAACTATGTGACTTAGGCTATGTAATTGAGTTCCACAAGGATAAGAGTCTGATCAAAACGTCAGTTGACTTAGAGACTATTCTCTCAAACACTAGGAATGTCAATGTCTATTATTTAGATTTTATTTATCATAATTCTTCCACTCAAGTATGTCTAGTGGCTAATGAGAAAGAGTCTCTGTGTTTAGTGGCACAATAGACTTGCTCACATTAACTATAAAACATTAAACAAGTTATTTTTTAAAAACTTAGTTAGAGATAGTTCTAATCTAAAATGTGTTAAAGAGGCTCCCTATCATACCTGCAAAATACACAAGCAAACTAAGGCCACCTTTAAGAGTATTGACTCCAAAGACTTTATTAGATGTCTTTATCTGTTGCATATAAATCTATTTGGTCATATGCCCATTCAAAGTTTATGAGGGAAGTTGTACACTTTTGTGATTGTAGATGATCACTCAAGGTTCACATGAGTTTTCTTCCTTGGGAAGAAGTCAATACCCTGGATGTCTTCATGAATTTTGTCAAGTCCATTCTAAATGAACTGGATTATACTAGCTATGGTCTAAGTAAGAAGTGATCATGGTACAGAATTTCAATCTGGTGCAATATCAAAATTCTATCAAGGTCAAGTTATCTTCCAGGAGTTCGCTTCCCTCAGAACTCCAACAATAAAATAGAGTGGCTGAGAGAAAGAACAGAACCTTTATAGGGGCTGACAGAACATTGCTTAGTGATTCCTCACTAGCAGAGTATTTCTGGGCTGAGACAATCAATACAGCCTGTTATGTTCTGAACAGGGCCTCTATCAGCAAGTCCCATGGGAAAACTCTCAATGAACTTTTGAAGGGCACCAAACTAATAATTTCATATTTTAGAATCTTTGGTTGCAAATGTTTTATTTTAAATAATGGAAGATCTCAACTGACTAAATTTGCTGAGAAGTGTTGTGATGGTATTCTTGCTGGATACAATTCACATAGTAAAGCTTATAGAGTATTCAATAAGAAGATCCATGTTATTGAAAAATTTATGAATGTTGTTTTTGATGAGACTAGCCTTATATATAAGGGCTGACCTAGTGCTCATAACACTGCAGGTACAGAACAAAATTTGCAAGAGTTGTCTATCCAAGATAAGCCCAGCTCAAGCAAGATCTCTCCTCCTAATGAAGATTTATGTGGAGATATATAACCAATTGAAGAAGATCAGGTAGCTGAAGATGTTGTGGCTGTTGCTGGAACACAACCAGCTGGTGAAAGGTTGCCTGCAGCAACACGACACCTAAGAGATCACCCCAGCAATCTGATTATTGGGCATGCCAGCCAAGGAGTCACCATCAGGAGCAGGATCCATAATGAAGCCCTATTTCTGATCTGTCTGTCGTGTTTCATTTGCATCATTTGCATGAGTCTATTGAGTCATTTCTTTATCATTTGCATGTGGCTGTTGAGTTGTTTGTTCGTTGTTTGAATGCGTGTCATGAGTCGGTCCGACGAAAAATCAATATTGGTAATAAATTCTATAAATCACATGTGGATGTTCATTGACAAGGACGGGTAATTCATGAAGGTGAGCAGGTGATGGTAAAAATCCGCGTTGTGAGGCTCCGCGTGATGCTTGCTAAAAGTTTGAGCGTTAAGTGAATGAATCTCTATATAATCATGAGACAGATCGAAGCAAATATCTATGATCTTGATATCCCTGTAAGTATGGGTATCCACTCGGTACTTAATGGTTGAAGATCTGACGTCGTACTACGAGCCTCGCGAGTATGTGGACCCAAGTAGTGGAGACTCCCATCCGCCCACACCTCCACTCTCGTTGCCTTACCACCCTCACAGTCCACCCATGTCTGATGGACACTATAGTTCACCCATTTCTAACACCCACCCATCTGGGGGGGTCATCTTCTTTGGTTCCACCTACGGCATCGCTGATCGCACCGGGATCCACCACTCGTGAATTGAGCACTGAGAGCATTACGGAGACCAGATTCCACTTGTACGTCCCTACTACAGATGCTGATGACACTTGGATATTACCATCAGAGCTTGATCGATTCCCCGCAGAACTTTGACTTCAGTATGACCGTCTCCATTCATTGGAGATAGAAGCTTTTTTAGTCCGGAGGAATTGATTAGCGAGGATACTTTCTCAGCGACGACACTTGGACGACCTCTAGTGGACCTCATCGAGTCTTACCTGGCACACATCGAGAGAATTCTGATCCCTATTCATCAAAAGATGAATTTTTTCAAGCTGGGGAGAATGATGGGGTGCAAAGACGTGGGCTTGTAGCGGAGGACGAGTTTTGGGCCCGTTCGGGGCCGATTGACGACTTACCATATATGGTGTACCTGGATTGATGATCCGACTTCGCAGATGCGTCCGGATTCGCTTTGCGAATCGATTTCATATATTACTTTATTAGTTTTTGCATTTTATTTGATGTATTTGTGTACCCCCGCCTCCAACCAATCATATTCGCTAATGGTAGGATGCCCTAGTTCGCTTATTATTATAAATAGGATAGTAGTAGGCTTATTTGAGGCATTGTAGATTTTGGAGACTCTATTCCCGGAATTTCATAATCCCTCCACGGTGCCGACTCCATGGAATCCTAAGTGACGACTCCTAGGTGTGTATCTTCCCTCTCAAGGTATCCCCTAACCCTAAACTCCTTCCCCTCCCAAACCCTCATTCGCAGCCCCTACAACCCCCTATAACCCCCAAAACTATTGTCTGTTCGTTGTCCAGTAACCCCCTTACTAGCTGCCCCTCCCTTTCCAGAAATTCCACAGCCGCCGCCCCTATTTCCCCTCCCAGCAGTCGCCGACCTCCCCTCTACGCCCCATTAGCCGCCACCACCTTCTTCCCCTCTCTGTGACAGCCGCCGACCACTATGTAGCCTCTCCACAGCAGCCCCCTCCACACTACAACCCCACGTACCTTGCCGCCGCCACTATCCATCCCGTGGAATCACCCTCCCCGCCCTCCACCTTAAATCCAGCCCTCCCCCTTGTCCACTCCACATTCCCTAGCCCGAATCCGCTCATAAACACCGGATTTGCTCCTAAACACCGGATCCATCCTTCCCTCGCCCGAATCCACCTCCACATAGCCGAACTTATTCATTTTCGGCATGATCCAGGCTTCCTCCACTGGTTCCAACCTCCTATATCGTTTTCCCTCCATCGGTTCCTCATCGGATCGTCGCCAACGCATTTCCGACTCTGGAATTTTCATTGCCTTCAACAGCCCACTACTTGGTGAGTTATTGTTGTACTGGACTATTATTTTCAGCATATTCATATTAGATTGGTTGATCTATTTGTTTGGAAATTTTGCCTATGGAAAGATCGTCGGCCGCCGTCGCCGCCCGCCGCCCGCCCCCGCCCGCCCGCTGCCCGCCGACCGCCGGCGCCGCGACCCTCCGTCGCGCCTGCCCGCGAGCCCGCCCGCGAGCCCAACATATTTCAAAAATTCATTGTGGAATGGTCAATATAAACCCAAAATTGATGTTTTAACTGGCGGTGTGAGACTAAAAATGATCAAACATATTATGAGAAAAAATTACTATTTGTAACGTAACATTAGTGTTGTTACAAATACTTACATTTATAGTAACAAATTAATTTTTATTGTAACAAAATATAAAATATTCGTTACACAAAGTAATTTTTGATAACAACAGAAAAAATTCGTTACTAAATATAGCTATTAGTAACAAACTATGTTTTAGTTATATTTCAGTCCTTACAACAGGTGCAGTTTGTGATAGTGCTTTTTTTTAAATTACAAAAAATTACCCTCTTAGTATATATTTCATAGTAAGCATACACAAAAGTATCCCTTGGAGCTCCCCTCTTGGGGATATGTTTTTGCATGTGTGTTAAATATAAAGTTACAGGGAATATTTGCGTGATTTCAAAAGATAGAAGGGGTGCAACCTGTAATTTTACAAATTCCTTGCAGACATAAATATATATATATCTAATATATATATATATATATATATATATATATATATATATATATATATATATATATATATATAAAAGTGACCATGTAGCCATATAGGCTCACTTACGGTCAAGATTGCAGATGTCGGATATCAGACTCATGTCGGTTTGAGTTTTTTATATTGGATATTGCATTGCGGGATATATCGGGGACATTCAAAAATGTCGGATTATAATATTATTATATGTATATATATATTTCACAATATTTTCATTTATTAATTATATGATAACTATTTTATCTAATTAAGTATAAATAAAAATTAATATGCGAAAAATAAACTACTAACAAGTGTTTAATCGTATTTGATTGGTGTCATTTAGAGTCACATTCTCACAAAATGGTCAACACGGATCTCTACCTACCATGGAAGAAGTGCTAGATATCTTGCTAGAACCTTCTGAAGAATGCATTCTATTAAAAAAGAATTATAAATATTTTTTGAACAAATTAAAAATAAAGCCGCAATATTGAGCCGACATTAGCTGACTATTGGGTCAACATGTCCGACATGTCGGCTGCAATACTGGAAAATGCCAGAATTGATAAATGTGGCGATAACATGTCGTTTCCCTCTCAAAAGTGATATGTCGGACATGTAGACCGCAATCTACAAGCTTGCTTACGGTCCTTCAAAAGTCCACCAAAACAATCGTGACCATCCATTTTCAATCAGAGATGGAGAAAGAGAAAAAAAAAGAGGAAGAGAGAGGGACGAGAGAGAGGGAGAGCATCCATCAGAGATGAAGAGACCGAAAAAAAAGAGAGAAGAGAGGGGAAAGAGAGCGGTGAAAGAATAGGGGGAGAGAGTATAGTGAGAAAGAGAGAGAAGAGAGGGGGCAAGAGGGGTGTGACCCACTTTAATAAATACAAATAAAGAAATAGAGAGGGAGAGAAGGGGAGGCCGAAGATTTGGGGGGAGAGATTACAGAGAGAAAGAGAGAGATGAGAGAGGGTGACAAAAGAATTGGGGGGAGTAGACAGAGAAAGAGAGATGAGAGAGGGGTGAGATCCATTGCAATAAATAAAAATAAAAATCAAAACATTAACATACTGTGAATATGTGGGTGTTGTCTGTTCGAGAGCATCGAGAGCAGTGAAGATGGGCACAACCTATGTTATCAAGATACGCACTTAGGCTCACTTGAGGCGCCGGGCGCACTGGTCCCACTCCGTGATGCCTCAATAAGGCTGAGGCGGGCGAGGTGCTTGAGGCGCACCTAGGTGGAATTGGACGTCCAATTCACTGAATTACAGTGAACTGGGAGCCCAGTTCAGGCGCCCAGTTCACTTAATTTCATTGAATTGGGCGTCCAATTCACTGATTTTGTGTTTTTTTTTCATTTTTGCGCTTCGCGTGCCTCGGGCGTGCACCTGTGTTTTGCGCCTTGCGCATAGGCTCCAAGACTCTGCGTCTTGGTGTGATTTGCGCCTTTAATAACATTGGGCGCAACACGGGATTTATGCAAGCTCGCATTGATGCGGCCGAAGTCATCCCGAGAGCATCGAGCATGGGCGTAGATGCTTGTGCGAAGATGCGTGCGCGCGCGTGTTGATATCTGAACACAAGCCGACGCTTCATAAATTTGTTGTTGAAGGTGGCATTGCTGTATGTAGCATGAACAATTTTCGCCATCAGAGCATAAAAGGAAAAAGGGGTGCAGGAAGAGCGATAGAGAGTCAGAAGGGAGAGCTTAGGGCTTCGTTTGGTGCGGCTTATTTGCTCGGATAAATTTGGTCAAAAACGTCATTATCATAGAATATATGTTTGGCAAGACAAAGGTTATGACCGTTACTAAGAAAATAAATTAGCTATGAGCATAAAATGCAAGGATTTTTTTAGATGAGGTCGGGTGTTCTCGATCGACGGTTCATGACTGTTGCGGACTAACTCGATGCTCCGGTCGGACCGGATATTCTTGGACCGCCTTAGCTCGCTGAGCGGTCGAGCGCGCACACAGTCAATTGAAAAATGGGGGACGGACACTGGAGGTTTTAACGTGGAAAACCCTTCAACCGGGTGAAAAACCACGTGACCGGGTCGGTGCCGATCAAAATCCACTAGATTGTTGGAGGTTATAATTTGACGGGGGAAATCGGGGCGACAGGCCGCTCCCGTTACAATCTTGAGGAGAGAGAGAGTATATGCGCTCGTTGGTGGGCAACAGACTGCCTCGCCAACGGGACTTGGATGGTGGAATGCGCGAGATGCTTCAGTCGCGTGCGCTCAGAGGCGACGCGTGTCCAGAGGTTGTCATTGCTTCCTTTGTGCGTCTTTCTCGGTCCTTGGAGTGTTTCCTTGGTAACTGAGCTCTGGTGGGGTGCAAATAGCCGATGATAGGTTCTGGTAGCCGTTGGCAGGAGCTGATAGCCACTGGAGGCCTCGGGCGGCGGCCGGTGGTTGGCGGCGAGAAGCGGCCGCTGGTGGTTGGCGACGAGGGGTGGCCGCCGGCGGAGAAGAACGGGAAAGCTCCCACCTGAGGAAGAAGAAGAAGAAGAAGCGTAGGAGGAGAAAGTTAGGAAATGAGGAGCCCCTGGGGTCCTTTTATAGGCTCCAGGGGAAGTTATGGCGGGCCCCACCACTAACCTAGTGGGTTAGTGGGTGGTTTTGTCCCGATCGGACGGCCGGTGGGGCCTCTCCCCCGATCGGACGGCGGGGAGGGCTTCCCATGATGGCGGGCCGTCATGACGGCGGCGGCAGCCGGGCGGCCGGCGAGGGAGGCCGGCGGCGGCCAAGGTCACGGCCGGCCATGGCCACGGCCGTCCGTGGCCGGGGCGGCCATGGCCACGGCCGGCCATGGCCGGGGTGGCCATGGCCGGGGCGGCCCTGGCCGGGGCGGCCATGGCCACTGCCGGCCATGGCCGGGCGGCCATAGCCGGGACGGCCATGGCCACGGCCCACCGGCCACCCGGCCATGGCCGGGCGGCCATGGCCACGGCGGCGGCCGGCATGGTCGGGGCCATGGTCGGGGCCGACCATGGCCGGCCATGGCCGAGGCCGGCCATGGCCGAGGCCGGCCATGGCCGAGGACGGCCATGGCCGAGGACGGCCATGGCTGAGGCCGGCCATGGCCGGGCCATGGCCATGGCCGAGGCCGGCCTTGGCCGAGGCCGGCCATGGCCGGGCCATGGTCATGGCCGCGGTCGGCCATGGCCGAGGCCGGCCATGGCCGCGGCCGGCCATGGCCGCGGCCGGCCATGGCCGCGGCCGGCCATGGCCGCGGCCGGCCATGGCCGCGACCGAGCATGGCCGCGACCGACCATGATCGTGGCCGGCCGGCCATGGCCGGAGGGGAACCGCCGGGGGCGGTTCCCTCCCCTAATGGTGGGGAGAGAGGGGGCCCACTCCCATGATCTCCATGAGAGATCATGGGGGTTAGGGGGGCCCGCCCATGATCTCCATTCATGGGGATCATGGGGGTCTCCTTTTTCTTATAAATTAAGGTGGAGCCCATCAATTGCCCCCCAAATCTCTTTCAGTTGGGAGGGAAGCGAGCACGGGGAGAGATTTTTAACTCTGGTTGCGGTGGTGATTGCCGGCGTGGAATCCGGGATGGCGGCGATGGTAAGCGGCTCCAAGGTATGCCGGTTCGTGTTAGTTTGGAAAGCGGACGCCAGACGGGCTCGCGCGAGGGCCGGCAAGGCGTAGGAGTTGGGGGTGTGCCACCGTTGCGGGAGAGGGACCGAGCGCGCGCAGGCCGCGCGTGCGCAGGCCGCGCGCAGGCTTTGCGTGCGGACCGCGCGCGCTGGCCTTGCGCGCAGGCCGTGCGGGCACGGGTCGTGCGCGCCGGCCGCGTGCGTGCAGGCTGCGCGCGCGCTGGCCGCGCGCACTGTCCTTGCGCGCATGCCGCGCGGGCGCAGGCCGCGCGCGCGCAGGCCGCGCGCGCAGGCCGCGCGCGCGCAGGCCGCGCGCGCAGGCCGCGCGCGCGCAGGCCGCGCGCGCGCAGGCCGCGCGCGCGCAGGCCGCGCGCGCGCAGGCCTTGCGCGTAGGCCGCGCGCGCGCAGGCCGCGCGCGCGCAGGCCTTGCGCGCAGGCCGCGCGCGCGCAGGCTGCGCGCGTAGGCCTCACGCGCAGGCCGCGCGCGCGTAGGTCGCGCGCGCAGGCCTTGCGCGCGTATGCCGTGCGCGCTGGCTGCGGGCGTGCAGGGCGTGCGCGCGTGCTGGCCGTTCGCATGCCGGCCGCGCATACAGGCCGCGCGCGCGCACAGGCCGCGTGCGCAGGCTGTGCGTGTCGGCCGCGTGCTTGCTGGCCGGACTTGGTGAGGCTGCGTGTACGCGCGCGCGCCGGCGGTGCTTGCTCGCAGGCCGTGCGCGGCCATAGAGAGGGTTGTGCGTGATTTTTACTATTTTGAAATGACTAATTTTTTGCGGTGTGCAGGTACCGAAGCGCTCTACTGGACCAATGCGTCTACGCTCCTCTTTGACTGAAGACGGCGTTGCTATTTGGAGAACAAAGTTCGGGCTTCCTTCAGACTTGGAGGTGAGGATCCCGCGTCCCGAGGAGCGGGTTCAAAATCCTCCCCGTGATTGGTTGACTTCTGCGAAGTGTCGCTCAGATCTGGTTTCCGTCTTCCTCCCTGCGACGAGGTGGTGGAGATTCTGAAGTTTTACGGAGTTCCTATTTCCCAGTTTCCCCCTACCGGGGTTACTCGTATCATGGGCTTGATTGCTTTTTTTCGTGAGCACGGGGGCTCTCTTTCTTTAGACCTATTCCGTGATTGGTGCGACGTGCGCTTTGATGGTGGTGAGCGGATCGAGGTGCGCAGCAACAAGGTTTGGCTGGAGTTTGAGTCTCGCAAAGATCGTCATCACGGTAACACTTTGTTCGGATATGTGAAGAACTCTTGGGGTCTTCCTGAGGTGTGGAATGCGCTTCCCGACCGTTGTCGCCGTGTGAAAGGGAGGGAGCGAGACTTCTCTCCTGTGTTGGGATTTTCCGAGCCTCGTGAATTGGCTAACCGTCTCTTCAACATATATGCGTTTGTCGAAGAGAAGCGATTGTTGGGATGTGGTATTTCTGTTGGCACAGGACGGGCGGTGTCGTCTTCTCAGGGAGGAAGAGGCCACAAGAGAAAAGCGGTCATGGCCCCCGATAGTGATGTTGACGTTGTGGTGGTAGCCTCTGATGATTCAGTCCCAGAGACGCAGTTACCTGTTTCCCCGACTCCACGGGCGCTTGCTAGCGCAGCGGTTCCTCGGATGTCTTCCTCTTTGAAGGCGATGAGTGATGCGGTAAGTTGGTGCCTTATTGTTTCTCCCTCCTTCTTCTGTTTTTTGTTTGAAGGCGGCTAATTGCGTGTTTTCCTTTTGCAGATCGAGACTCAGGCGCAGATAGCGGTCACCTGGAACGATCATTACGTGAGCCTGAAGGATGGCTATCTTGCTTTGCAGGAGAAGCTTCGACTGTCGATGGGTTCACTTTCTTCTCTCAAGGAAGAACATGACCGGGACATCGCGCAGTATCATCGAGTTGGGTCAGAGCTGAAGTCTGAGCTAGAAGACGTGCGTGCTTCCTTGGATGTGGAGAAAGCCGTGGTGGAGAGGACTGCCCAGATGTTGAAACATACGAGGGAGGAAATATCTGGCTTGGAGACTCAATTGCATGCGGCGCGAGATGAGGTTGCAGGCCTTGAGACCCAGCTTTGTGCGATGAGGGCGCAGGTAGAGATGTTATCTTCGGATGACCGTACATCAGAATTGAAGGCCGCAGGCCTCGCGGAGTACCTGGAGTCCTTGGACTATATGCGGGATCGCAGCCTGATCGCGGAGGAGGTTCGTGATGACATTTGGTCCAAGGAAGTAGAGCCTCAGATGGATGACATGCGCCAGTTAGCGCTTCGTCGTGGTGTTTCGAAGGCTTTTCGCTTCATAGGGAAGCATCTTGGGTGTGATACTTCCAGTTTTAGCTTCGCGGACGTTTCAGATGATGAGCGTTTTAGCTCAGATGCTGATGATGAGTAGCTGTAGTGTTTATCTGCTTTTGTCTGCCTCGTTGTTTATTTGTAGTCATTTGTTTCTATCATAGCTTTTGAGATTGTCGCTGTTAGGGCTCTCATTCGTTGTTTGTTATGATAGCCTTACTTGTATGTCGTTGTCCTGCGTTTTGCATAGATGTATTTTGCCACGAGATGGTTTCTTGTGGGAGTTGATCTTTGTCATGGTGTATTTGTATTTTGACATGAGATAGTGTGTGGGCCTGGCTCGCGGCCTAGTTTGTATGTGGGCTTCTTTGTGAGGGGGTCAAGTCCTCACGGTGTTGCGTGGAACAGGTCCATGGCCTTTCGCGCGAGACAGGCTCGCGGCTTCTTCGTGAGGGGGGCAGGCCCCCATGGTGTTGCGTGGAACAGGTCCATGGCCTTTCGCGCGAGACAGGCTCGCGGCTTCTTCGTGAGGGGGGCAGGCCCCCACGGTGTTGCGTGGAACAGGCCCACGGCTTTTCGCGCGAGACAGGCCCGCGGCTTCTTCGTGAGGGGGGCAGGCCCCACGGTGTCGCGTGGGACAGGCCCACGGCTTTTCGCGCGAGACAGGCTCGCGGCTTCTTCGTGAGGGGGGCAGGCCCCCACGGTGTCGCGTGGGACAGGCCCACGGCTTTGAATTTCGTTAGAACATGCAGTGTTTGCAGAAAATAAAAGGTAATTCTTTGAGTAATAAGCGTGATTCAAAGTATTTGCATGAGATCAGGTTTGTGACTTATATAGATCACCTAGTCTCGAATTGAAAATGACGGCATAAAAGAGTCGTAATGTGTCACTGGTAAAAGCGGCGTAGATTTTGTGCGTTCCAGGTGCGTGGGAGAATCTTTCCTTCGGCGTTTCGTAGCTTGTATGTGCCTGGCTTCACCATAGCGGTGACAGCGAACGGTCCTTCCCATGTTGGAGATAGCTTGTCGCCTTGTGTTCCCTTCCCGGCAGCTTCCAAGGTGCGAAGGACTAGGTCTCCGATGTTGATTGAGCGGGCCTTTACCCGGCGGTTGTAGTAGCGGGCTGTGCGTTGTTGGTAGGCGGCGGCGCGAAGAGCGGCTTCTTCTCGTACTTCGAAGATCAGGTCAAGGTTGTCTCGGAGCGCCTCGTTGTTTATCTGAGGATCGAAGTCGGATGTCCGAGGACTAGGGACGCCAATGTCGACGGGTATAATAGCCTCCGTTCCATAACAGAGATTATAAGGAGTTTCTCCGGTAGGCGTTCTCTCTGTGGTGCGATATGCCCATAACACATTAGCAAGAGCGTCCACCCATTGCCCCCCAGCATCTTCTAGTCGTGTTTTTAGTCCCTTTAAGATAGTACGGTTGGTTACTTCAATTTGCCCATTGGATTGGGGATGTGATACTGCTGTGTGTCACAATGCTATCTTTAAGTCTTCACATAACTTGGTAAAGGACTTTCCAGTGAATTGAGTGTCGTTGTCTGTGATAATGATTGCCGGTATGCCGAAGCGACATACGATGTTCTTCCAGACGAACTGTTTGGCGTTCTCTTCGGTTATCTTGGCCAGTGGTTCTGCTTCGATCCACTTGGTAAAATAATCGATTGCCATAATGATGAATTTCCTTTGACCGGAAGCTAATGGCAAAGGTCCAAGGAGGTCTATCCCCCATTGTGCGAACGGCCAGGCTCCTTGTATCGACGTGAGGGCTACCGGGGGCTGCCGGAGAATGTTAGCGTGTACTTGACAGCTCTTACACTTCTGAACGAATTCTGTCGCTTCCTTCTTCATGGTTGGCCAGTAAAATCCTTGCCGTAGGATTTTCCTGGCCAGGGCTTTTCCCCCGAGATGTTCGCCGCATATTCCTTGGTGAACTTCGCGGAGCGTGTACTCGGCATCTTCTCCTGATAGGCACTTCAGGTAGGGTCCTGCAAAGGACCGTTTGTATAGCTCCCCGTCTATCAGAGTGAATGCTACCGCTCTCATTCTCAGGCGACGAGCCTCCTTTTGATCTTCCGGTGACAGTTGGCCCTTCAGATGGGCGATTAGCGGGGCTGTCCATGATTCCTCTGCTTTATTGACTTCTGCTACTTCCCACGGGCCGTGAATACTGGGGAAGACTATTTCTTCAACTTGGCGCCTTCTTGTTTGGTATTGCGTTGAAGAAGTGGCCAGCTTTGATAGGGCATCTGCCTTGTTATTTTGTTCTCGAGGGATATGCATAATTTGGATTTGTGGGATTTGGATGAGAAGGGACTTGACGAGTTTCAGGTATTGGGATAGCTGTTCATTCTTGACTTCAAATTCTCCTTCTACCTGCGAGACAACAAGTTGTGAGTCAGAGTAAATGATCAGCTGCTTGACCTGGCAACTGATGGCGAGCCTGAGTCCCGCGATGAGGGCTTCGTATTCTGCTGCATTGTTTGTGGCAGGGAATTTTAGTCAGAGTCCATATTCTAGAGTAACGAGTTCTGGATTAATGAGGAGCAGGCCTGCCCCAGCACCTTCAGCCCCTGAGGCCCCGTCTACGTATAACGTCCATGTTCGTCCGGCTTCCGTGGGTGCAAATTCTGTTTCCATCGGTAGAGTGTTCTCTACAATGAAGTCGGCCAAAACCTGAGACTTGATGACGGGGCACGGGAGGAAGTGGATATCGAACTCACTCAACTCGACAGCCCACTTAACCAATCGACCGGATGCTTCGGGTTTTTGAAGAATGGCTCGGAGTGGTAGCTCGGTTAGGACCTTAATAGTGTGTGCCTGGAAGTAGGGACAGAGTTTTCTTGCGGAAAAGACAAGTGCTAAGGCTGTTTTGTCTACGGCTGGGTAGCGGGTTTCGGTATCAGAAAGGATTTTGCTCAAGTAGTAGATGGGGCGTTGAATTCCCCCTTCGTCTTTTACTAGGACTGAACTTAGGGCTGCTGGTGTGATGGCAAGATATAAAAAGAGAATTTCTCCGGGAGCTGGCTTGGATAGAAGTGGAGGAGAGGCCAGGTATCGCTTTAGGGATTCAAAGGCTGATTGACACTCATCGGTCCATTGAAACCCTGAGCTTCGTGCTCCTCGGAGAATTTTGAAGAAAGGGAGGTACTTGTCCCCTGATCGAGCTAGGAATCGGGATAGCGCTGTGATTTTTCCGTTCAGCCGTTGTACATCTTTAAGTGATCTGGGTTGAGACATTTCTTCGAGAGCCTTAATTTTCTCAGGATTGGCCTCTATTCCTCGCTGGGTAACCATGAACCCCAAAATTTTTCCGGAAGTGACACCGAAGGCGCACTTGCTTGGGTTGAGCTTCATTCCATATTGTCTGAGGATCCTGAAACATTTTTCTAGGTCTTCTAAATGGTCTTCTCGGCGAATGCTCTTAACCAGCATATCGTCTACATATACTTCCATGGATCTGCCGATGAGTTGTTTAAAGATCTTGTTCATGAGCCGCTGGTAGGTGGCTCCTGCATTTTTAAGTCCGAATGGCATTACCTTGTAGCAATAAATTCCTTTGTCGGTACGGAAAGCCGTGTGTTCCTCGTCGGTCGGATCCATTCGAATCTGGTTGTATCCAGAGTAGGCGTCCATGAAGCTAAGCAGTTGATGTCCGGCGGTTGAGTCAACTAGTTGATCGATCCTGGGAAGTGGAAAGCTGCCCTTAGGGCAAGCCTGGTTGAGATTTGTATAATCCACGCACATTCTCCACTTTCCTGAGGATTTCTTTACTAGGACAACGTTAGCTACCCAAGCAGGGTAGCCAACTTCTCGAATGAATTGCGCGCGCAGGAGTTTTTCAACCTCTTCTTCTATTGCTTGGAGCCTCTCAGGGGTGAAATTCCTCTTCTTTTGAATGACGGGCTTACATGCAGGGTTGATGTTGAGGGAGTGGCTGATGACCTGAGGGTCGATCCCAGGCATATCTTCTGGGGACCAGGCAAAGATATCCTTATTCTTGCGGAGGTAGGCTGCTAATTCTTCCCTCTCGTGCTCCTGTAAGAGGGATCCAAGCTGGACGGTGCGATCCGGCTTTGTCGAAGAGAGGGGGACTTCAATTAGACCTTCGGAGGGTGACCCCCGCTGCAGAACTGCTTCATCTCTGAGGTCGAAGTCATCGATGTTTAGCGTGGTAGGCTCGGTGGGCTGTTCTTGCTTGGAATAACAACTCCTTGCGGCTTCCTGGTTTCCGCTTACTACTCCAATTCCTCCAGGAGTAGGGAACTTCATTGTTAGATGGGGGATAGATGGGATGGCCTTGAAGGTAGTCTGAACTGGCCTTCCGAATATAGCGTTGTATGCTGAGTTTGAATCTACTACCACGAATTGAGCTTCATGCGTAATCTGTCTTGGGAATTCTCCCAACGTGATTGGTAGAGTGACTGTTCCGATGACTTGGACCTGATGGTTGTCGAAACCATATATTGGTCCCGCGGCTGGAGTTAGCTGCTGTCGAGATATATTCATACTCTACAGAGTATTGGAAAAAAGGACGTCGACTGAACTGCCATTATCGACGAGGATTCGCTTAACGTTATAGCAGGGATTTCCGATTCCGGCGCTAATTACGAGCGGGTCTTGATGCGGGATTCGGACGTTGATAAGGTCTTCATCCCCAAATGATATGGTGGTGTCCTGCTTTCTTCTTTTATCTTCATGGGCTTCCTTTACAGAGTGGACTAACAGTATCTGTGAGGTTAGAATAGGTGACCCGGCAATAGTCTCAATGTTTCCTACTGCTTGCCTTCCTCCTTCGGGCGCTGGCGGGGCATTCTGATGGTCCCTGGGTCGCCTAGGCGGGTCTCGCTGCTCTTGGACCCTTCCTTGCAGAAATCTACCGAGCAGTCCTAAACGGACTAAACGCTCGATTTCCTCCTTTAGGCGAGCACATTCTTCAGTGGTATGCCCGGTTGTCCGATGATATTCACAATACTTTGATTGATCGTTCTTAGGATTAGGAGGTGGTTGCCTTGGTCGCTGTAATGCTGGTTCATTCTGAATGGCATACAAAACGTTGGTGCGGGAAGTGTTGAGAGGGGTATAGTCCCTAGGGGGATCTCTCTGCGCGTCACGCCTGCGTTGTCCGGCTCGATGTTCCTCATGGAATCTTCCTTCCTGCCGTTGAGGAGCCGGCTCTTTATCTCTTTGCCTTTTCTGTACCCCATCGAACGGTCGCCTATGAGCTTCAATAGCTTCGTCTGCGGCTATCTGTGCCTCAATTCTGTGCACCAGATCCGGGTAGTTAGGTACGGTCTCTCTCATGAGTGTCGAATAAAAGCCGCTGGGGCGAAGGCCCCCCAGGAATACTCCACGTAGGAGTTCGGGGTCGACGCCCGGGATCTGGCGAGCTTCTGCAGTGAAACGTCGAAAGAATTCTTTGAGGGTTTCTCCTTCGTTCTGGCGGATTCCAGAGAGATGGGATGGATCACGGACAATCTTTCGATTAGCGATGAATTGGTCGGAGAATTGTCTGGTTAGCTCGGCAAAACTAGCAATGGTACCGGGCCTTAAAGAGTGGAACCATGTTCGAGCTTGCCCTTTGAGAGTAGTTGGGAATACTTGACATAACAATTGATCGGTGGCATGGAAGATCCTCATGATGGTGGTGAAATGATTGACATGCTCGAGTGGATCGTCAGTTCCGTCGAATGTTTCGACGCTTGGGAGTTTGAACCCGAGTGGAATTGGATGATCAAGGATCTGCTGGGTCAAGGGGGGCCTTGATAAAGCGTTCGCTGAGGGTGGAAATCTCTTCTTGCGGCTTGGCGGCATTCTTCAGCCACAGCCTCCCTGATCTCTTGACGAGTTAGTAGAGGGTGGATGGGAGCATCGTTAACTGGATCGTGGGGGCGATCTGCCCTTGCTCTTCCTAGATGGGGATGAGCCGAACTGGCGGCATCTGAATGATCTTCGGGTCCTTCCTGCTCCACAGGGTCTTCCTGGTTCCTTGGTGGATTAAAAAGTGGAGGATGGTTAGCTGGCGGGGGTGACCTGGGCGGAGCTGGAGGCGCTCCCAAGTTCCGAAGCAGTGTGAGCATTTCTGTCTGCTGCTCCTCCATTTGGCGGACACGCCCCTCCAGAGCGGCGACAGGGGCGAGCGCTGCTTCAGCGGTCAGTGGCACATCTACCAGAGAGTGAGATCGTGCAGGCTCAGTGTGTCCGCCAAGTGCGGATCCTTCTGCGGTGCGGGTACTCCTCTTTGCCATTGTGATGAACTTGCTCTGCGAAGGATATTGGGAATGTTTCCCACAGACGGCGCCAAACTGTTGCGGACTAACTCGATGCTCCGGTCGGACCGGATATTCTTGGACCGCCTTAGCTCGCGGAGCGGTCGAGCGCGCACACAGTCAATTGAAAAATGGGGGACGGACACGAGAGGTTTTAACGTGGAAAACCCTTCAACCGGGTGAAAAACCACGTGACCGGGTCGGTGCCGATCAAAATCCACTAGATTGTTGGAGGTTACAATTTGACGGGGGAAATCGGGACGACAGGCCGCTCCCGTTACAATCTTGAGGAGAGAGAGAGTATATGCGCTCGTTGGTGGGCAACAGACTGCCTCGCCAACGGGACTTGGATGGTGGAATGCGCGGGATGCTTCAGTCGCGTGCGCTCAGAGGCGACGCGTGTCCAGAGGTTGTCACTGCTTCCCTTGTGCGTCTTTCTCGGTCCTTGGAGTGTTTCCTTGGTAACTGAGCTCTGGTGGGGTGCAAATAGCCGATGATAGGTTCTGGTAGCCGTTGGCAGGAGCTGATAGCCACTGGGGGCCGCTGGAGGCCTCGGGCGGCGGCCGGTGGTTGGCGGCGAGAGGCGGCCGCTGGTGGTTGGTGACGAGGGGTGGCCGCCGGCGGAGAAGAACGGGAAAGCTCCCACCTGAGGAAGAAGAAGAAGAAGAAGCGTAGAAGGAGAAAGTTAGGAAATGAGGAGCCCCTGGGGTCCTTTTATAGGCTCCAGGGGGAAGTTATGGCGGGCCCCACCACTAACCTAGTGGGTTAGTGGGTGGTTTTGTCCCGATCGGACGGCCGGTGGGGCCTCTCCCCCGATCGGACGGCGAGGAGGGCTTCCCATGATGGCGGGCCGTCATGACGGCGGCGGCAGCCGGGCGGCCGGCGAGGGAGGCCGGCGGCGGCCAAGGTCACGGCCGGCCATGGCCACGGCCGTCCGTGGCCGGGGCGGCCATGGCTATGGCCGGCCATGGCCGGGGCGGCCATGGCCACGGCCGGCCATGGCCGGGCGGCCATGGCCGGGGCGGCCATGGCCACTGCCGGCCATGGCCGGGCGGCCATGGCCGGGGCGGCCATGGCCACGGCCGGCCATGGCCGGGCGGCCATGGCCACGGCGGCGGCCGGCCATGGTCGGGGCCATGGTCGGGGCCGACCATGGCCGGCCATGGCCGAGGCCGGCCATGGCCGAGGCCGGCCATGGCCGAGGCCGGCCATGGCCGGGCCATGGCCATGGCCGAGGCCGGCCATGGCCGAGGCCGGCCATGGCCGAGGCCGGCCATGGCCGGGCCATGGTCATGGCCGCGGCCGGCCATGGCCGCGGCCGGCCATGGCCGCGGCCGGCCATGGCCGCGGCCGGCCATGGCCGCGGCCGGCCATGGCCGCGGCCGGCCATGGCCGCGGCCGGCCATGGCCGCGGCCGGCCATGGCCGCGGCCGGCCATGGCCGCGGCCGGCCATGGCCGCGGCCATGGCCATGGCCGCGGCCGGCCATGGCCGCGGCCGGCCATGATCGTGGCCGGCCGGCCATGGCCGGAGGGGAACCGCCGGGGGCGGTTCCCTCCCCTAATGGTGGGGAGAGAGGGGGCCCACTCCCATGATCTCCATGAGTGATCATGGGGGTTAGGGGGGCCCGCCCATGATCTCCATTCATGGGGATCATGGGGGTCTCCTTTTTCTTATAAATTAAGGTGGAGCCCATCAATGACCAATGCGTTCATGACTGCCATCACTGCGCCAAACGAAGCCTAGGTCACCAAATAGATTTGCTTTGCTTAAATTATATTCCTAATTAGCAGCGCAGATACTATCGTTTGAAAATGGTTAAGGCTTCCTTTGGCACAGTTCGGGGCAAATGCCGCCGCATGACGGGTAATCAAATGGCCCGCGGAGGCATTTACTCCATTAATTTACACCCATCGCGCCATGGAAAATGGAGGAAAACGGAGGGATTCCAACCGTGGTCTCCCCCCTCCGGTTCCAAAAGCCCTCCTTCTCCTCCCGCCGCCAGAGCAAAACACCAAACCAAACGAATCCTAAAACGCCATTCATTAAGGATCACCTAACAAACATCATCCGTTTGGCCGTAAAAGTGGATGAAATTCCTTAGATGAGCGTTAACTAATCACAAACATGTGAGGATAAAGAAGCTGGAATTATTAACCAAGAAAAAGGAAGCTGGCATGCTGTCAGATTGGATAATAAATCAAGGTGATTGTTAACCGCAACCCGTTATTGGCTAGTCGCACCCCAAAATCTACTAATTTTTCGCGCCTTTTCGATATACGCCTTGTACATGCAATTTCAGGAAAAGTGTTCAACACGAAAGTTGTAGATATCGATGAGATCTACAACTTTCGTGTTGAACACTTTTCCTGAAATTGTATGTACAACGCGTATTTTTGAAATGCGTAAAATCTGAGTATATTTCCAAAGTACGTCTTGTACATGCATTTTTAGGAAAAGTGCTCAACACGAAAGTTGTAGATCTCGACGAGATCTACAACTTTCGTGTTGAGCAATTTTCCTAAAAATGAATGTACAAGACGTATTTCAAAAAGGCGCAAAAAATTATGAGATTTTGGGGTGCCACTAACAAATAGCCGGTTTGCGGTTAACAATCACCTAAATCAAAAGCAATGTGACATATATACTCTAAAGTATCTGAATGATTTGTCTGCTCCAGATACACTTACATATTATAAAGCTGCACATGGAATACTGAAGGCCCTAGGTACATCCAAGGGGAGACATGAAGACCAGAGGGATCTTTTTAGGTCTCACTTTTTTTGTTTACAAGCTGACAGCCACTTAGCTTTTTATAGCATGTGATTCTTTTTGATCGGGCACGATCATATCTGATCGCACACTTATTTTTACCACACACGATTATTTTAGGCAATAATTATATGCAAGTCACGTAATTTCATAACGGTTATATACATGTCAAGCTTATACGGGTTTATCACTTCCTATAGTTTTTTAATTTGACTTGCATTTATCTTTGGACTACACGTAGCCAAAAATGACATGCATATAAGATGACCCTTATTTTATCATGCGTGCTTATTTGCCTTAAATGATTCTTTTTTGGTTAGCACGATTACCCGGGGAGAAGAAATTAGAGTTTGGAGCGCAAACACAAACTTTATGCGCTAATCTGTGTAAGAATAATAATTTAGTGTTTTAAATAGGATGTTGTTAATGACAGACATGTTTATGTTAATGACAGTCCATTATTATTGAAAATACAAGTGCAGATCATATTGTTAATGAAAATAAAAAATCTTTAACAAAACCCAACCTGCTCATGCACACTTGCTGCAGACATATACTAACCAGGTTTCTCCTGGTTCCCAGTTGGGGTAATGCTATAATGGACAGATAAAATATTAACAATTTATGATATGCTCAAGAAAAACCTAAACTTCAATGGGAAAGAGAAGATATTAAACAATAAAACCTAAATCCGCTCCAGTTCGCCGGACGTGCGAGGGAGAGGAGGTGCTACAATTTCCGCAAGGAGGGAGGAGGGTTTCACCGCTCGAGTGAAAGATAAGGGGCTGGTATCGGGCTAGAGGATGGAATCGGGCTGCCAATAGGTAATTTTAGGTTTTATAAAAAAAATTACTCTTTAGGATTTTGATGGTTTACCAATGTCTAAAGGAGGTCTGTCATTAAAATTTTCCTTTAAATATCATATTGACTTATTGTTTGAGTTAAAATTACTTGAATATGAGTTTGATGGTTTGTGCATATTGATAAATTTGGCTCCATTTGGTTCCTCATTCTCTAGGTGGTATGAAGTCTCATGATTTGATTGTGATGTTCATGGGATTTGTGGCATTGAACCCGGAAATCACGACTCAACGAGTAGTTCGGATCAGAGGTGTAGCTTGTCTTTACTTCTCCGAGTCGGAGTCTTGACCGAGAACTTGGACTTCGGAAACTTATTCACCAGAATAACCTCAAACAGACCCCGAGCCGCGACGAGGAGGTCCCGCCACATACCCGGAATAGCTTAGATTGCTTCCCCTCCCAATCCAATGATGGGCCAGACACCTTTGGAGGGCCGCGATAGCTCCCAACCACCCACCTTGAAACCACGGTGAATGATGAGTCAAAGCTCTTGCCAACCAAAGCTAGCTAAAGAAGAGAAAAAGCAAGAAGTGATCTTCTTCAAAGGTGCCCTAGAGGGTCTATTTATAATTTTCTGGGAATGGTCCCCCAATAGCGAAATCGCAATTTTTTGTTCTACTAAACGCATCCCAAAGTGGTTTGCCAACAACGAAACTCCGCTGTTTGAAGGGGCTATTGACAGAAATTGGATCACAAGAAAATGCGGATCACTTCTCATGACAGACGAGTCGGGTCGACCTTGGCTGACTTGCCTAGGCGGCAAGTGCTCGGTGGAACTGGGCACTCGCCACTCGCAACTCGCCCAGCTGGCATGTGTTCGGTGGAACTGGGCAATCGCCACTCACCTCCTAGCCATGGGTGAGCGGGAGCTCTCCTGCTCCACTCGCCAGAGGTCCCTCATCAGGCGGGTAGCAGATACCTGGTGAAGCTGGGTACTCACCTCTCACCACCCGCCTCGGGTTGGTCTGGGCCACTCAACAAATACGGGGTTACACATGTGGCTCCAGACCATCTTTCACGTTGGTCTAAACTTTTGACCTCAGGTTGGATTGATTCTAAAGAATTGGTACCATAAATATATGTATATGTATATTTATGTATGTATGTGTGCGTGTCTCTCTCTCCATAATGAATGAAGACATTTCCAATACCGACAGCTGCTCCCGCCAAAACCAATGTAGCAGCTTTCGCTCTGATTGGTTTAGACCCTTCTAACATCTCTCTTCTTCTCGTTAGGCTTTTCACATTCATTATTTTCTCTTCTTTCTTCTTTGTTGTTTCTTCCCTTCATTCCTACTATTAATTTGAACCTCTTTTCATACGAGATTTCGAGTTTTGAATTGTAAAAGCTTACAACTAGAAGGGATTGTTGAAACTGTTGAAGTGGAAGTGGAGTGGGAAGTCTGGTTTGGCAGATCACACAGACTGCCAGCAGTCTGACAGATAGAAGGTGGCGGTTAGCCGGAATTCGGCTTCTTCTCTTTTTTCCTGCGGTCTGGTTCAGCAAGCACCCTGTGATGTAACCGGACGGTTAGCAGCAGCTAACTGCGACTGTTGCGGTCTGGACTACAGACTGCACAGTATTCTTGGAGCTTTTTCAAGTTCTCTGGCTCGCGAATGGGCAGGCGGTTAGCGCGGTCTGCGAGGACTAACCAATCAGTTCTCTAGGTCCTATTCGTGCGGTTTGTGCCATAGTTCGTTGGTTGTGTGGACTTGGTCATGGTGTTATGATAAGTCTAATTTATTGTCTAGTCCACATGGTCGCGCGGTCTGCTTTGGAGTTCGCCGAGTCCGCTATACTGCGCGGTCTGGTAGTCGGAGATCGGCAGTCCGTCATTAGTGCAATGATGGATCAGGATGCGTGATTGGTTTGCTAAGTCCACACGGACTAATGTTGTTGTCCTCTCGCCTATGCGGACTGGTGGTGCTTTCTGCGTAAGCAGTTATTTTGTTTATCGCGCACGGACTAGCTCGTGTGTCCGCACATCTATGCAAATAGTTGATTATCAGTGGCAGACTGAAGTTGGTATCCACACTTGTGTGATACGTGGTGCTAACTGTAGGACGACGGACGATTATCCTATAATTATGGGCGGTGATCACACTCCCTCTGTCGCCTATAAATATGAGTCTTTGGATTGTCATATATAACGAGAACAATGAGAACTCAGCTCGCGTTTTGATCTTACGGTTACGAGTTTCTAACCTGTGTGACTAAGTGAAGTTGACTTGTCTGTGCAGGCTTTGCGGCTAGCATTGGTTGACTAGGCAACTAGTTGGGAAGCTCAGTGTGGAACAGTTCGTGGTTACAGTCAGTGGTATATAGCATGTTGCGGTCTCAACGGCTTGAAGTCACTTCCTCCGGGTTGAGGTTAGTCGAGCAGTTCACCAAATTTATCAATGAGTTTTGTTCAGTTCATCAGCATTCAATAAAGACAATCCGCGCGGCTTGGTTGCAGTTGACGATTTGGCAGTTTCGGAGGACAGGGCTTGCAGTCAGCGGATTGTGCGGTCTGTGCAGTTTCAGTTTTCAGACCGCGCAACTTCATCTTGCTTATGATTTTTTCTGCTTTCATCGGGTATATTGTGAAATCATGTCTTGCAATGTATGTCTCGTATTATAAAGAAGTTTGTTAATTCCAGATTGAGACTCTCGTGCTTCTATTGTTGTTGATTTCTACTTGGCTTTGATTGTGGTTGAGTGTTCCTATGACCTTTCTCGACTTCATAGGGAAATTTTTACACTATATCAGAGGGGGTGTTGAAGAGTTAGCAATTCATCAACCTCAAAAGTTTGATATTTCTTGGAAGTTTAAGTAAATCAGATTTGATCAATGGAAGCCTGTTATGCAAGAGGTCTTGGAATTGAGCTCTTGATACAGACTAACTTTTAGAAGTGACGATCTTGCATGAAGAGTTATCTTCTAGGTGAGGACCTTTGGGAGGTTGTCGGTGGAGACGACATGCAAGAGGTGGTAGTTGCTGCCGGGAATGATGATGTGGTGAAAGCTTGGAGGAGAACGAATGTGAAGACATAGTTCACTCTGAAGCGGGCAATTTCATCAGAACTATTTGACCCATCATCGGATGTCGGTCAGCTGCTGAAATCTAAATGCCCTTGGATGACCTATTAAATAAGAAGAACGTTGCTCGGCTACAGTTCTTGGAAAATGAGTTGGCAAAAGCCATTCAAGGAGATCTATCTATTTTAACATTCTTTTTGAAGACGAAGAACCTCTGCACTGAGATATCAACATTGGACCCAGAAGAGTCTATCTCAAAGGCGAAGCTAAAGAGATATATCATCTACGGGCTGCGGAAGGAGTATATTGCCTTTGTAACTTTTGTGTAGGGCTTTGCCAATCAGCCATCTTTGGTCGAGTTGGAAAACCTATTAGCTTCGCAGAAGAGATTGGCGAGGCAGATGAATGGAGTTTCGATCTAGGAGAGAGATGACGAGGTTCTCTTCTTTATCAAGAAGAAGAGATGAGACAGGAAGAAGTCACCTGTTTATGATGGTCCGTCTTCTTCATCGCAGCATAAGAGGAGCAAGGCTCCTAATCAGGATGATGAGAAGAAGAAGGGACCATGGTGCTATATGTACAATAAGCTTGGTCACATCTAGAAGGATTACAGAGTCAATCTTCAGTCAGGGCATGCTATAGGAAAGGGAGAGGCTGAATACAGAGCTGATGAAGGAGGATGGGGGATTGCGTTCATAACAGGCACTTATGTTCGGGCGCTTGCCTCCGTCAACTATCAGGAGGACTGGATCGTTGACTCAGGGTGTGGTCATCACCTCACCGAGGACGAGTCAAAGTTCTCTTCACTGTAGGAGTATAACGGTAATGATCTTATTATTATGACTGATGATATTGTGCATGATATAGAGATGGGGACAGTTTCCTTAGGCAGTGATCGGGAGCCAATCACATTAAGGAGTGTGTATCACGTGCCAGGGATGAAGAAAAACCTCTTCCCGGTGACCAACGTTGTAGAAACTGGGTATCATATTCTGTTTGACACAATAGAAGTGAAGTTTCTCTGAAATGTGTGAGCTATGAAAGCTGATGTCACTCATATGAGAAGGAGGGTGAAGGAATTGTTTGTGTTGCCGACAAGCTTCTATATTGAGAAGATGAGAGGGAATGATAGTGTTGCTATCTGACATGAGAGGCTGGAGCATGTTGGGATGTATAAGCTGAAGGCTATGGCGGCGAGAGGCATGGTGCATGAGCTATCCAGTCTTTCATCCTTTGGAGATGGTCATGATTGTGCAATATATCTGTATGGTAAGGCTCATCGTCTTCCATTTGACAAATCACAGAACAGGTGTAAGACACCATTGGAGTGCACCCATGGTGATCTGATGGGACCCACTATCACCCCCAGTCTCGGTGGTAACAAGTATATGCTGGTGCTGGTTGATGACTTTTCAAGGTATACTTGGGTATACTTTATGAAGGAGAATTCAGAGACATTCAGGAAGTTTGTGGAGTTCAAGGAGCTCAAGGAAGGTCGGCTCGGTCTGCTAATCAAGTGGTTGAGAACTGACAATGGAGGAGAGTTCAACTAAAATGAGTTCTCCAACTTTTGCAGAAAGCTCGGAATCTGGATGGAGCTTACTTGTAGGCATACTCCACAACTGAACGAAGTTGCAGAATGGAAGATCGGTCATTTGAAGGAGACCTACAAGTGTCGGCTTCACGCCAAAGACATTCCCAGAGTCTTCTGGGTAGAGGGAATGACATGTGCGGCATATTCCATCAACCGGATGCCCCTCAGTCCAAATAACATGAAGTCTCGACATTAGCTGATGTTCAAGGAGAAGCCCAGTGTGGAACATCTTTAGGTGATTGGGTCAACCTGCTACGTGCATGTTCCAGACGCTCTCAGAACGAAGCTAGATGCAAAAACACAGAAGCTAGTCTTCGTCGGCTATGATGAGAGAAAGAAGGGCTGGAAATGCATGGATCCAGAGATATGGAAGTTCGTTGTCTCACGAGATGTAGTATTTGATGAATTCACGTCATACTAAGGTAGCTCATCTATAAAGCTACAGGAGATTAGGTCTGATGGAGGGCAAGTTAAATCTGCTCAGGATCTTCTGGTGAGTTGCATATATCATTAGGTGCTCCGGTTTCATCTAGCTTTGGTGTAGAAGCTTCTGGATCTAGAAGCATGGGGAGTGATTCTCCTGGTGTGCCCGAGAGGAGAGTTTGTTTAGAAATAGCAGCAGAAGTGGTGGATCAAGGTCAAGTCCTGCATAGGTCCAAAAGGACCATTATTCCACCAGCTCAATATAGGGGCGAGAAAATTGTGAGTTTTGTCTTATGTTTCTTCACAGGTGTCTTGGATGATTGAGAGCCGTCATGCTTTGAAAACACCACTGACATTAAGGAGTGGAAAGATTCTATGGATAATGAGATGACCGACCTCAAGAAGAACGAGACTTGGGACCTTGTGCCCAAGGTCGAAGACATCACTCCTGTGACATGCAAGTGAGTTTATAAACAGAAGAAGAAGACTGACGACAACATTGAGCGGTACAAGACCCGTCTTGTAGCTCAGGGGTTCTCGCAGCAGTACGAGAAGGATTATGAAGAGACGTTTAGTCTGGTGGTCAAGATGACTTCAGTTCGGGTGGTGATTTCTTTGGTGGCTTGTCAAGGGTGGTGTATTTGATAACTCGACGTGAAGAATGCATCCTTTACGACAAGATCGACAATGACATCTTCATGGAACAACCACCTGGTTATGTATCTGAAGAACATCCAGGACACGTCTGTAAACTGATGAAGGCCCTCCATGATCTGAAGCAGACGACTCGGCCGTGGTATGAGAAGATTGCAGAATACCTCCAGTTCTGCGGTTACTTTACTTCAGATTCAGATTCAAGTCTATTTGTTAAGAAGAGGGGGAGCTTCAGGTCTTCGTACTACTGTATATTGACGATATAATCGTCGCCGAGAACTCGGAGGAAGAAGTAGCTAACCTTAGCTCTAAGCTAGCTATTAGGTTTGAGATGAAGGATTTTGTGAAGCTCCACCATTTCCTTGGACTCAAGGTTGAGAGGAAGAAGAGTGGTGTGCTCGTTTTCTAGAAGGGCCATGCGGAGAGAATCGTTAAGCGGTTCAGCATGTGGGAGGGAAAGAATAGCTCTACTCATCTGGATGTCGGTCTCAAACTTTGGCATGATAAGGGAAGAGTTCTTTCTAATCTCTTGGTGTTCTGGGCTCTTGTATGGAGTTGTCTCATATATTTGACGATTACAAGACTGGATATTGCCTATGCTGTGGTTCGAGTAAGTCGATATATGGCGGAGCCGTAAAAGGTTCATCTGGTGGCGGCTAAGAATATTCTGAAGTACGTGAAGTACACCTCGGACATGAGCCTCTTTTACGAGTAGGACATGTGCTTCAAGCTAAATGACTACACAGATGCTGATTATGGGGGAGATTCTGATGATCGTAAGTCGAGGTCAGGATATGTCTTCATGTGTAGAACGACAACTATCTTGTGGTACATCAAGAAGCAAGATTCAGTGTCCGTCTCCACTACGGAAGCAGAGTACAAGACTTCATCCTTGATAGTTCAGGAAGCCATCTGACTCAGGAGATTAGTGGAGGACATCCATAAGAAGGTGCGAGGTCATACTCAGCTGCACAGTAATAACAAGAGTGCACTCAAACTAGTCAATAATTCAGTTTGTCATGTGCGGACAAAACACATTGAGATTGGGCATCACTTCGTTCGGGAGAAGGTGTTGGAGGGATTTTGATGGTTGAGTATATGTAGTGTCAGGACAATACCGCAGATAACTTCATGAAGCCACTATCGAAGGGACCGTTTACTTGGTTACGGGGTTTGCTCGGGCTGGTTTCTTTTTCCCTCTTCAAGAGGGAGTGTTGAAATTGTTGAAGTGGAAATGGAGTGGGGCGGTCTGATTTGGCAGACCGCAGAGACCGCTAGCGGTCTGGCGGGTAGAAGGTGGCGGTTAGCTGGAATTCGAATTCTTCTATTCTCTCCTGTGGTCTAGTTCAGCATGCACCCTGGGATGTAACCGGGCGGTTAGCAGCGGCTAACCGCAGCTGTTGCGGTCTGGACTATGAGACCACACAATTCGCTTGGAGCTTGGCAGGTTCTCTGACTCGCGAAGGGGTGAGTGGTTAGCACGGTCTGTGAGGACTAACTGATCAGTTCGCTGGGGCCTATTCGCGCGATTTGTGCCAGAGTTCGCTGGTTGTATGGACTTGGTCATGGTGTTATGACAAGTCCAATTTGTTGCCTAGTTTGCAGTGTCTGTATGGTTGCGCTATCTGCTTTGGAGTTTGCCAAGTCTGCTATACTGCGTGGTCTGGTTGCGGATACCGATAGTCAGTCATTAGCGCGATGATGGATCAGGACCCGTGGTTCGTTTGCTAAGTCTATGCGGACTGATATTGTTGTCCACTCGGCTATGCGGACTAGTGGTGTTTTCCGCGTAAGCAGTTATTTGGTTTATCGCGCACGGATTGGCTCGTGTGTCTGCACATCTATGGGGATAGTTGATTATCAGCGGCAAACTGATGTTGGTATCCACACTTTTGCGGATATGTGGTGCTTGTGTTGGTTCTACCATGGTGATCTGGAAGTGATCATGCATGTAGCCTCACTGGCAACGTAGTATGAGCCTAAAAGGTCGCACATAAGAGCTCTTGAGAAGTTGGAAAGGTTTGTATTGGTCTTGCCCATATGTGATATGAGTGAAAGACCAAGCCTATGACGATCTGGACGTGGTGGAATTTCATTTTGGGACCTGCATTGTGAATATGGGTCGACCGATATGAAGTCGGCAGAAGCTAAGGGAAATTCATCGTGTATAGGTGAGAGGTTTCGACGAATAGGTTGGATTCGTCGAGTATAGTCGTGACCATTCAACGATTCATCGAGTGTTTAAGTAATACTCGACGATTCGTCGTGTATCGTCGTGACTAGTCTTCGATTCGCCGTGTTTCGTCGTGACCATTCGCTGATTTGTCGTGTATCAACCTAATACTCACCGAATTCGGCTTCGACTGGTTTATTCTTTCTTGGTCTGGTTCGGCGGTTCTTTGCTTGCTTTAGCCGGTTCGGTTCAAGGTATATATATGAGTTTACTGTTAAACCGAAAAAGGGTCGACTGTTCATCCCGACCTAATTTCCCGACGACTTCTTCTTCGCGACGGAAGTGTTCCGCTCCCGCGATTTCGCCGACCGCCGCTTGCTTCCGCCGACCGCCGCTGGTTGCCGCCGACTGTCCACTGTCCTTAGCCGCCGCAGGAAAGTGTTTCCAAGGCTTCGTCTTCGTCGTTGCCGTCTCTCCTTGAACGGATTTAGTAATCCGTAGGGACGTTGAGGGCAAGTCTCTTTCCGACCTTGATCTTGTGCGACAAGAGTCTAGGGTTCTCCGTGCTCGTGTGGATACCCGTAGAGGTGTGGACACTATTCTACGCTCGAAACTCCGGCTGTTGCCGTTCATTGGAATCAATTAGAGCACCTAGGTTGAGTATTGACTCAATCCTGTAGAGGTATAATTTATTTATTGATCATTACTTCTTGATTAATGGTCATCGCAAGATCCGCAAGTTACTTTTGGGTTTTCCTTGTTTTCTTATTCCGCTGCGTACAAATGTTGTGATGAATGCAAAACCCAACAGCTAGCTGCAGGATGACGGACGATTATCCTATCACTATGGGCGGTGATCACACCCCCCTATCGTCTATAAATAGGAGTCCCCGGCTCGTCATATATAACGAGAACAGTGAGAATTAAACTGAAGAATCATGTCTCGCAATGTATGTCTTGTCTTGTAAAGAAATTTGTTAATTTCAGATTGAGACTCTTGTGCTTCTGTTGTTGCTGACTTTTTACTTGTCTTTGATTGTGATTGAGTGTTTCTGCGACCTTTCTCGACTTCCTAGTGAAATTTTTACAGGAATTATGTAAGAGCATTCGTTTATCGCAAGATGCTCCTACAACTGCTGAGGTAGTTTACAGTGGTACCTGAGACATGTAAGTCAGCTATTACTTCGTACTCACATGTAGTGGAAGCATGTTCCTCATTTGAATGCCCTGGACATCATAACTTGTGGAAGAGGGGAGAAGGTTGATTACCTGTCATTTTTCGCACATATAGTAGTCGGAGTATAGGTAGAGCCCTTAGCTCTCTTCATGGAGGTTACCAAGAATCGGCTGCAAGCTCTCGATTGACAAATTTTCTTCATGGGTATAGGCAGACCTATGTAGGAGAACAGTAAGCACTCTTCCTGTCGCCTGTAAATAGAGTCGTGATTCTTCAACTTAAGGGGGTTAAATGAGAGGGATTTCTGTTTTCTGAGAAATGTAGGGGAAAAGATATTCAGTTCAATGAGAATGGAAGAGAGATTTGAGTTTTTTTTTTCCAAAATCCTGATTTTATAGATGTTTTCTGTTTGTTTTTGCTTGTTTTTCCTCAAAATTCAGACCTTATAAAAAGAATTCAAGTTTAGGATTTTAAATGTTTCCAACAACTGTTATGGTAAGGACAGCCTGAGAAATTTAAGAGTTTCTAGTTTGCCATCATTTACTTAATGTTTTAAATTAGAAAAATATATTTGACCCTAAATAATTGATACAAGAAATTGATGATCTAGTTCCCACAATCTGAAAAAGGGATAACATCTATTCAACATTCATTCCCTTTTAAAAAAATTAAATTAAAAATGAATGTTAAATTGATTAGGAAATGTAACGCCCCGAAATTCAAAAGAGGGACGAATGATGTTTTAAGTCAAGGCTGAGACCTGGAGCAGGTGTCTCGGGCGTGTCACGGGCGTGACACGGGCGTGTCACGCTAGGGAGTTTTCTGAGTCATGTACACGGACCATGACACGGGCACAGACACGGGCGTGTCACATGTGACACGGGCGTGTCGGGTGCCGTGTCGCAGGCCGTGTCCTCCTCGGGAAGCAAGTGTTGGTAGTTGTACACGGGCCATGACACGGGCACAGACACGGGCGTGTCACATGTGACACGGGCGTGTCTGGTGCCGTGTCGCAGGCCGTGTCCTTCTCGGGAAAAGAGTGTTGGTCGTTGCACACGGGGCGTGACACGGGTCGTGACACGGCCGTGTCGCATGCGACACGGGCGTGTCGGAGGCCGTGTCGAATGCCGTGTGCTGGTTATCGCGTCGGTCGAGACGGCGAATGAGTGACACGGCCATGCATACAGCCGTGTTGCAACCCGTGTTCGGCCCAGATTTTGTAATTTTAGGCCGAATCGTGGTCGTTCGTTTCCTTGGCTTTGAATCCGACGGCTGAGGGTTAGTGTTGGCGGTTTAAACCCGAAGTTGGGGTTTGAAATCCCTCATTTCATCCAAGTGCTTCTCTTTCTAAAGTGTAGAGAGAGGGGAGAGCAAGGTGGAGGAGGAGACCAAGATCCGGCCACCGGTGGAGCGTCGGAGCTCCGAATCGCGATCCGAGTCCAGATCCGCGAAGGCGACGTCGTTGCGGTGCTTTCCAACCGCGTAGATTTTTCATGGCGCCGCGGAAGAACGCAAGGGTAACGATTCTCATCCTAGGGCATGTGAAGCCCTCTTTTCCTTTGCATAGGAAGCCCTCTCTCGCGAGAGAGCGAAGAGTTGGAGCGTTCCTTGGGGTAGATATGTAAAGTCCCCCTTATATAGAGTCTGTATGCGAAAACGGGCATATGCATTGTGTGTGAAGCCTATCCGGACAAGTTGATCCGGATCGGTGATGTTGCATTGCATATGAACCGGGGAAAACTCCGGCTGTTTGAGCGTTTTTCGGGTTTTCTACGTGGTAGATTGCAGCAGGGAGCCTTGGAGATTAACTCCAAGGTGCACCCGGAAAACTGGGCAAAAGCGGGTTTTGCCAACACGATGGCCGGGGAGCCAACGTGAACATAACCGGGTTATGTGATTGTTGTGGCGGAAACGGGACTCGGTGAGTCTAAACCTGCGCATATGGCTTAAATTTTCGTTGTGGAATGAGCACGGGTCAGGCGGAACCGTACCCGATCTATGTCGTTCGGTGGGACCGTTGGCATGGATGAGAGTCTTCGGCGGTCTATGGCTTAAATTGTCGTGATCAAGGCCAGGAAGACAAAATGCTCATATGATTGGCCGTCTAAGGGGCGGTGGTGGAACAGGAACGTCTATGGCTTGAATTGACGTGACGTTGGCCGGTTCGCCGTAAATGTGCCCTGTGTGCACGAGGTGTGTGGCCGTGCGAGCCTACGCCTGTGATGGAGTGTGTTTACACTATTATGATGCTATACTAATAAAGTGCAGGGAAAGTGCATCGCCGCCCCGATTTTGGGGGCGAGATCGTTATAATTTGGTCAGCATTGCTGACCGTTATTTTGTTTACCACCGGGCGGTGGATTGTGTCTTGCAGGTGCTGCGAAGCCGAGCGGGAAATAGCGGGCTAAAGCCCATGTTGCGGTGCTGGCCCTCGAAGGCCTAACCTTTTTATGTTTTCCGTTTATCTCATGTATGGCCGGCCTGCGAGCCGAAGTATGAAAGACACTCTTGTTTGAGGAAACTATTGTAAGGTCATAAGGCCGGTACTTTTGTATTTAACATTCCTAGTTTATCTGAGTAGTGGACATTCGTGCTTGACAGGGTTCTTGTTTTTGTGCAACTTAATAATTGCTTCCGCTAGGTGCTGTGTAGGACGTTGTGATTGGTTGAATGGTTTCAACGCGTAACCAACCGGTCTGTCCGTAGTATATGGCGTCGGGCCCCGGCCGGACCTACTGCTATATACTATGTGACGGATATGGGTGTTACAGGAAACATGCTTAAACTTTGTACCTATCCATTCATGTACAGCCATCACAACAACCTAAGGATTGAAAATTGAATTATATGATGTTAATTTAGTAAGTCTTTGTCCCTATTGCATAGTTTCAAAATGGTTTAAATTTATTGCGACCGGACTTTATAGAATTTCTAGTTCTGTCACTGTTCATAGGTAAGTATGAAGAATTTGCAATATATGAGAATGTCCTTGGGAGTTTTTGCCAATTTGGTAATCCTCTAGGAGCCTTCTATGAGCAGCACCTTTAGGCTCCGTTTGTGGGGACTTATTTTCAGCGGTCAAGCGATTACGACCGCATGTACCGGACCTTACATGTGGTCGTAACCGCTTGACCGCCGAAAATAAGTCCCCCTCCCCTAACGGAGCCTTAACTTCGAGAACTTGAATGTTTACTGTTAATGGTAATTTGAAGTTCTATTCACGACTGTCCAAGTCGAACCGTAATTGCATAGTTTTGCTCAATAGCTTCTAACAACTTCTATAGCAGTTGTTCGTACTTCATAGTTGCGGCTATTGATAGACACCTGAGTTGTAACTATGACTCCGTTTGGCACGGTGGCGGCGGTCATAAACATGGGAATTAAATTGTCATTCATTAACGCCCATGCACCTAAGAAACTTCATCCATTTTTATGTTCAAACAGATGATATTTGTTAGATGATTCGTTAACGAATGACAGTATTAGCCTATGTTGAGTGAACCTCAAATCAGAGCTTGGGATGTTCTTTAACAAGTATTAGCCTATGGTAGTGTGAACAGCATGGAGCACAAAATAAATAAAAATGCATATAGTTTCTCAAGTAAATAAAAAGGGTGAGATGTATCTTATTGTTAGGGCTCTTGAGTAATTAAAGTATACCCCTTGATCACCCAGTGAGGAAATGATCCTCTCATTTGGTGTGGTCCATCCCTCATGCCCTCCACTCCCAAAGGTGTAAGGCTATTAACATGTGGCTTGTGGGAGCATTGGCAAACCAATAGACAGCATTCATAAAAGGGGAATCTCTATGGTCTGCAGCAGGAGTTGGTGTCCTTGCGAATTTAAATAAGGTTGGTTTGGCAAATCCTCGGACTATTCTGTGAACTACCGAGTAGTCTTGTTGGCAAACAACGCCCTCTCAAGTTCATAATGAGTGCTTTAGTAGTTATGTTGGTTTGTGATGAAGGCTCCGTTTGGCACTGTGGTGGCGGTCGTAAACGCATGGGCTCCCGATTTTGCGAATCGCGCCGCTCAGATTCAGATCTTCCCATCGTGGAAGGAGGAGGGCTTGTGGATCCCGTCGCCGCTCAGATCGAGGGTAGTTGCTTGTTTCTCCCGGGCGCCGCTCTTCCGCTCTCGCAGATCTCTGTCACGATTTTGTCGCTCCCGTGTTCGTGAAATTGAGTGCCACTCTTCAATTTTCCTGCCGCCGAGATCGCGAAGGAGGAGTGCTTAGTTTGCCCTTGACGCAAATCTGGTTGAGGGAAGTTCTCCCAGTGTTTTGTTCGCGATCCATCCGTCCCAGGGCACCGATCAAGATCTCTCGTGCCTCCTCCAGATCTCCTCTCTTCCTCTGTGCCGATCCAGATCTAGCCCATTTGAGTGTTGTTGCATTAATGAAAAGTCTCCAGTTATCTGTATGTGGATGACATGTTGATTCTGTGATCAGATCTTGCTGCAGTAAGAGATATTAAGGCTTCGTTTGGCGGGGCTTATTTTCACCGGTCAAGCGGTCACGACCGCATGAACCGGACCTAAATTAAGGCCCGGTTCATGCGGTCGTTACCGCTTGACCGGTGAAAATAAGTCCCCCCAAACGGAGCCTAAATCTACTCTTGCAAAAATATTTGGCATGAAGGACTTTGGTCCTGTTAATACCGTTCTAGGAATGAAAGTTAGAGTAGACTAGGGTCGCGTTATTCTTAGTCAAGCTCATTATATAGAGCAAATTCTTTTTACCTGAGGTTATAAAGACTGTAGGCATTTAGAGACATTGTTGATCAAAAGGTCAAGTTGCGTTCAAATGTAGAGACCAATATTGACCAAGTAAAGTACTCAAAGATTATTGATAGCCTTATGTATGCCTCAAGTTGTACAAGACCATACATTGCCTTGTTTTTTGTCATGCTGAACCACTTTACCAGTAGTCCAGAAAAAGAGCATTGGGATGCCCTAGATAGGCTGATGAGATACCTGAGAGGTACTAAAAATCATGTTTTGTGTTACATTGGTTATCCTCCTACTGTGAATGGATTCTCTGACGGCTCGTGGTGTTCAGAAGTTGTGAACAACAAGTCTACCAGTAGATATATATTTACGTTGGGTGAAACTGTTATTACTTGAAAATTCAAAAGAAAGACTTGTATATCTTTGTCGTCTATGAAAGCTGAGTTGTTTGCCTTAGATTCAACTGATGAAGAGGCAGACTGGACCAGGAATTTTATTTTAGGCATACCCTTGTCTAAGTTACAAGTCAACTCATTGAGATTGTATTGTGATAATCAAACAACGGTTCAAGTCGTTAAAAATGTTCTCTATAATACTAAAAGGAGACATGCACGACTGAGACATGTTTTGTTAAATTATCTAAAAGAAAAAAGAATTATCACTTTTATCGATGTGCGTTCGAAGAATAACCTGACTGATCCATTAACGAAAGGAATGCCCAAATATCGATTAATAAAAACAGTGGGAGAAATGAGACTAAAACAATTTAGTTCGGCCTTAGTTCAAGGTTAGGCTATTCAGTTTAGGCTTAGTTCAAATGTTTTGATTTTTCAGATTTTCTTTGTTAAAACAGACATGTCATGCTCCGTTGATGCTCTTGTTTGCTAAGTATGGATCTGGTAAGTTATTTCATTCTAAATCTGATACTAACAACTTCACCTGAATTCGGCTATCTTATCTTGGAGAAGTGTGTTATTTCAAACTTGATAACACGATCTGACTTGATTTGACTTTTCTTCTGTTAATTGGTTACATTCTAAACTTGATGAGTTCCAGTTAACTTTAAAAGAGCAGTAACCGTGACATTTCATATAGAAACACGGATATAGATGCGGTATCTAGAAGTCCTTAAATCGTTTCGTTTGGAAACAGATAACGGATTTTGAGGTCAATGTATAATACTTCGTGAAAGTACCCTTCAGTTAATAATAATAATAAAATACTACGTTCTTACAATAGAATTAGATATTTGTACATTTTTAAAAGATTGAATTCATTGTAAAATGAAATTCTCTGTTGAAAATTATAGGTACTGCTGATGTAGGAGGAACACTGGTAGACTGGTATCATGATCAGGATGATCTTCTGGATGACGATAATTAGAGTATTAGTAGATTTATTTTGTTCATCTATGTTTCAAAGCACTGTTTAGCTATTACTTTTACATATTTGTTTGGACTTTTATACTATCTGTTTGATTTGGGATGCTATATTTATATGACATGTGTCCTGATTGTATCTGAAATTATGTTATAATGTTGCTGAGCTTTACTTTTTTGCTTATACGTGCATATTATTTTTCTATTTAAATCCAATATGTTTAACAAGTGATGAACACGGTTGTGAATGATTCATGTTTGACTGAACGTTGCACAAATCACCTTTTTTTCCAACGTAGGGTTTACGACGGACATATATGGAGATTGTTGTTAGATATATTAATTACATGTCAGCACGTGTCGAGACTGTCTCGGAGCATGTTATTGGATTTGTGTCACTTTAGGGCTAGACTTTACACTGGAGATACCATATAAATCTTATTCCAAACTTGATAGAGCATATGAACTATCTTGAGCGGAGCCAAACCCATCTACACAAACATCATCCGTTTGATCATAAAAGCGAATGAAGTTGCTTAGATGAGCGTTAACAAATGACAATTTAACCTCGTGTTCATGACCGCCACCACCATGCCTAACGGAACCGAAGTCTCCCCATCAATAAAACATTTTTTTTGTTGGCAAAACAACAACCCTGCGAGGGAAGAAACTTATGGGATGAGTTTTACTTTGTTTTGTATAAAGTTGGACACTCTTCCTCTCTCTAAAGTACTTTTTTCTCTTATTTTAAAAAATCTTGAAAATTATTCGTTATTTAATTAAATTGAAATATACTCAAATTAGGCCCACGGCCGTCACATCTAATCTTTGAATAGAAAAATATTGCACAAAAGTATAATGATAGAAACAAAAAGAGTGAAATATTCATATGTTAAATGAAGTTTGGTAATCTAATGTCTTTTTGAACTAGAAATCAAAATGATATGCCTGATAGGCTCGCACGTGTGCCTTTTCAATTATTGTCAGACAGGGACACGCATCTTCTTGCAAGAACTAGGCCCCAAGACTATTTGGATGGAAAAATTTGTAGGCATGTAAGACGCGCAAGAGCATGAATTAAAAATTATTATTTTAGGTTAAGTTAATTACTTTTTATAAAATTAATTACGAATTATTAATTAATTTTTACTAACATTTAAGATTGATGGGTGACACCACCTTTTATAGGAAAAGTTCCTCAATGATCTCCTCTCAAAATCGGGATCATGGGGTCAACCCCACCTCCCATGAACTCCCCATAATGAGGGAAACATGGGGGGTGAGGCCCACTCCCTCTCCCCATGAAGGAAAACCACCCTGCCTTTGGAAGAACCATCGCACAGCCGCGGCCCGCCATGCAGGTTGCCGCCGCCGCCGCCCTGACCGCCGCCGTCGCCGGCCTTGCCGCGGCAGGCCACGACAGGCCGCTACTGGCCTGGCCGCTAGCCGGCCTTGCCGCCGCCGGCCAGGCCACTATCCAGGCCCCCGTCCCTTCCGCGGCCAGGCCACGGCAGGCCGCTTCCGGCGTGACCGCAACCGGCCTAGCCGGCAGCGAGGCCGCCGCCGGTCAACAGGTCGGCCGCCTCCGCCGCTTTGGCGCCCTGTTGCCGTGGACAGCTCGCCTGCCGTCCGATCATGGTGGGCTTTCCTTGCCGTCCGATCAGGGGGATAACCACCCACCAACCCACTACGTTAGTGGTGGGGCCCACCATGAACCCCTCCTGGAGGCTAAAAAAGGAGCCCCAGGGCCTCCTCATTACTTACTTTTTGGCTCCCGCTCATCTTCTTCCTCAGGCAATAGCTATGCCGGACTCCTCCCTCGGGTCATCCTCCAGCCACCAGCGGGCCACCAACAGGAAAACGCCTAAGTCCCGGAACGAGCAGAAGAAGGAGGAAGACGACCACTGCAAGCAAACGAGCGCCAAAGCCGTGCTCCAAACTTCCAAGCACCAGAACCACTCCCCGGATTCCAGCATCCAAGTCGCTCCTTGGCATGTCGCCCATTGGGAGCGGAACTCTCTCTGTAACACCCCTATCCGTCACATAGCATATAGCAGTAGGTCCGGCCGGGGCCCGACGTCATATACTACGGACAGACCGGTTGGTTACTCATTGAAACCAATCAACCAATCACAACGTCCTACACAGAGCATCTAGCAGGAGTAAATTATTAAGTTGCACAAGTAAAAGAACCCAACCAAGCATGAATGCCCACTACTCAAACCCATAGGAATGTATAATACACAAATAAAAATGGTCTTATGGCCTTACAAGAGTTTGTTTAATAAAAGTGTCTTCTAAACCTCGGCACGCAGGCCGGTCATACATGAGTACATAAGGAAAACACTCAAAAATTGGCCTTCGAGGGCCGGCACAGCAACTTGGGTTTTAGCCCGCTATTTAGCACTCGGCTCCGCAGCACCTGCAAGCAACAATCCACCGCACAGTGGTAAACAAAATAACGGTCAGCTAAAGCTGACCAAATTATAACGATTCCGCCCCCAGACCGGGGCGGCAAATCTCCTTCCCTGCACTTGTTAGCAAAACAAGCAATATAGCAAAGAAACATCACATCACAGGTGCACGCGCACAAGACCGTACACCTCGTGCTCTCAGGGCACTTACTCGGCGAAGCCAGTCCGAACCCCGTCCGGTCCTTGACTCCACCACCACCCCCAAGGGGCGGCAACCACGTGAGCATTTAGTCCTTTCAGCCGTAGCCTAGACTCGTTCTCCAAACCTCGGCAAGTCCCACGTAAAACTTTAGGTCGCTTTAACCAAGCAGATGGAGCGGGTAGGGGTCCACCAGCCCGTTGCTCACCCCGTCATTGCCATTTGGCCTTTGACGCGGACTAAGCTTCCCCAGTCCCAACTATCGATCAAACACGGTACATAGCCCCGCTATGTACCCGGTTGGCTCCCAGGCCACCAATCTGACAGAAATGCGTATCCGTCTAGGTTTCCGGGTGCACCTTAAGGTTAATCCCCAAGATTCCCTGATGCATTCTAACGCATAACAACCCGAAAACAAATAAAACGCTCGGAGTATTCTCCGGCTAACAATGCATAGCAAATCATCACCGATCCAGACCAACATATCCGGGTAGGCTTCACACATCATGTCTATGTCCGTACTACAATTCCGGACTCTAACAAGGGGGACTTTACATATCTACCCCAAGGAATACCTCAATCTCGTCGCACACTCACGTGAGAGGGGTTTTCCGATGCAAAGGAAGAAGAGCTTCACATGCTCAAGATGAGAATTGTTACCCTAGCATTTATCCTCGGTGCCATGACGATCTAGCCGGATGGAAAGAACCGTATCGGCCTCGCCTTCGCGGATCCGGACTCGGATCGAGAATAGGAGCTCCGAAGCTCCACCGGCGGCCGGAGTTGACCTCCTTCTTCTTCCTCCTTGCTCTCCCTTCTCTCTAGCTTTAGAAAGAGAAAGCTTAAGTGAAATGAGGGTTTTCAAGCCCCATTCCCGGTTATAACTCATCAGGAACAGCCCCCCACCGTTGGATCTCAAACCAAGGAAACGGACGGCTGTGATTCAGCCTGAAATTCCAAAACCTGGGCCGAACACGGTTGCAATACGGTCGTGTGCATGACCGTGTTACTCATTCGCCGTCACTCCAGCAACACGACCAGTACACGGTCTGTGACACGGCCTCCGACACGCCCGTGTCATATGTGACACGGCCGTGTGAGGACCCGTGTCACGCCCCGTGTGCAACACCAGAAACCTCCCGAGAATGACATGGCCGGTGACACGGCCTCCGACACGCCCGTGTCACATGTGACACGCCCGTGTTTGTGCCTGTGTCACGGCCCGCGCGCCCAAACCAGGATTCTCCCGAGAACGACACGCCCTGGGACACGCCCGTGTCCCAGGCCGTGTGCCTACTCCCGACGATCACCGATCGCCAAAACGTCGACCACGCGACCCGTGGCCGAACACGCCCGTGACACGCCCATGACACTCCCGTGACATGCCTGTGTCACGCCCATGACACCTGCTCCAAATCCCGAACTTGGCTTAAAACGCCACCCGTCCCTCTTTTGAGTTTTGAGGTGTTACAACTCTCTCCCTCTTAAAAGAATTTTGCCCACGAAATTACTAAAGGAAGAGAAAATAGAAAACTATAGGCGGTACCTGAGCGGAATAGCTCTGGGTACTCTTCCGGCATAGTCTGCTCTCATTCCCTAGGAAGCTCCCCGACCGTAATTGTCCTACCGGACCTCGACCAACCTGATCTCCTTGAGACGAAGTCGCTTGACTTCAAGGTCTTCAATATGAACGAGCATGACCCTAGTCGTCAACCCTTCGTCCACCGCTACTTGATCGCCTGTGATCAAGTTCGAAGGCTCTTGCGCCGCCTTCCGCAACACTGCTGTGAGGGTTACATTGCATAAACTACTCAACTCCACTGATAGTCTTAGGAAATAAGTCGCCTCACCGATCCGCTCCAGAAATCTCAAGTGGTCCAAGGTATATCGGGCTCAGCTTCTTCAAGCATCGCTCCCGTGAAACACTCTTGAACAGCTATAACTTCCAATACGCCAACCGTGAACTCCACATTCCGATGCGTGGCATTAAAGTATTTAGCTTGCCTATCTTGAATGATCAGCAAACGCTCTCGTATGGTTCGCACCAAAGGGGTAGCGTTTACCACCTCTTGCTTTAAGTACAACTTCGCGACACCCGTTTCTAGCCACGACAACGGCGTGCGACACTTCCTACCATACTAGGCCTCGAAGGGCGCCACCTGAATACTCGCCTGACAGCTGATTTTTGTACGCAAACTCCACCAAATATAGGTGGTCTTCCCAATGCTTCCCGAAGTCTAGAACACACATGCGGAGCATGTCTTCCATAGTTCTGTTGACTCTCTCGGTCTGCCCATCCGTCTGCGGATGGAAGATTGTACTAAACTACACTTAGTCCCTAGCATTTGCTGCTCCAAGCTCCAATCATTGAACGTGAAATGGTCATCTCGATCGCTCACGATGTTGTGGGGCACACCGTGCAGTCTAACTATGTTATCCACAAACATCTGCCAGTTTCTCCACCGGCTCATCCTTCCTATGTGGAATGAAGTGCGACAATTTTTTCAACCGGTCTACGATCACCCAGATGGCATCGTTTCCTTTCTACGACCTTGGCAAGCCGTGCACAAAGTCCATCGATATGTCGTCGAACTTCCATTCCGGAATATGCAAGGATTTCAAGAATCCTACCGGCTTTTGGCACTCCGCCTTTACCAAGGCGCACATATGACACTTAGCCACAAACAGTGCCATGTCCTTCTTAAGCCCTAGCCACCAAAACAGCTTCTTTAGGTCCCGGTACATCTTCGTGCTCCCTGGGTGGATTGAGTACTTGGTATTATGAGCCTCGTACATCAACTCCGCCCGTAGATTTCCCCCGCTTGTGACGCACAAACGATGTTCCTTCCTTAACAGCCCATCCTCAACTGAAAACTGGGAATTTGACCCATCCAAAGCTGCATCCATAAGCTCCTTCATGGTGTCATCCAACTTCAATGCCTGCCGAACGCGATCAGCCAGGTCATACTGAACTTCCGACCAGTTCAATAACGCTTCGACGCTAGTCTGCTTGTCAACACAAGAGATAGTTAACGTATCCAACTCTCGGGTCAGTCTCTCAACATGAACCGACAACCAGTTGGCTTGGGCGGGAGCCCTGCGACTCAACGCATCCGCAACTACATTGCCCTACCCCGAGCACAAATTAAATTTCGAACGCATGGTCCCCCGGGAATTCCATCCATTTCCGCTACCACAAGTTCAGATCCTTTTTATCCAACCGATATCTCAGGCTCCTATTATCGGTAGAGGCATCGACTTTTACGCCGTACAAATAATGCCTCCACAATTTTGCGCAAACATACGACCGCTAACTCCCGATGGCGGACTGGACAATTCCTCTCATGCTCTTTCAATTAGCGCGAGCCATAAGCCATACCATTACCATGCCGCAGTAGCACGCAGTCCAATCCACTGCCCGAGGCAGTGCTGTAGATCTTAAAGCCTTTGGTCCCACTCGGAGAACTTAGTACCGGCGCCGTGGTTAACTGACTCTTTAACCCTTCGAAAGCTTGTGCGCACTCGCGCATCTTAAACGAACTTTTAAGTTTTTCCTTGACCACGTTATGAGGGGTAATTCTATCCGCGAGATGTCCTCTACGAAGCGCCTGTAGTAGCCGGCCACCCCAGAAAACTCTGGACTTCCGCTACCGAGACAACACAGGCCACCCTCGTATCGTGGCTAACAATGCTGGATCCACGCACTCCCACTCTACCAACTATAGGACCAAGGAGCGCTACCGAGGATAACCCAAAACTCGCGTTTGGAGAACTTAGCGTAAAAATGGTTCCTCCTTAGCATCCCCAAAACCAAAAGTAGGTGTTCAGAAGTGATATTCTTCGCACTTCAAGTACACCAATGCGTCGTCGATGAAGACGATCACAAAAATGGACTAGGTACTCCATGAACATTCCGTTCACCCGATCTATGAACACTGATGACACATTTGAATGCCAAGATGGCACAATCGTAGACTCAGATTGCTCTTTCCTCGTGCTTAACGCCATCTTTGCGATATCACTTACCCTTATTATCAGTTGAGGGTAACCGGACTTACGATCCACTATTGAGTCCACCGAAGACCCGACTAACTGATCAAAAGATCATCGATCATTGGGATCAAGTACTTGTCCTTTTTCTGCAAACTTATACAACTCTCTGCAACAGATACAAAATTTCAAACTCTCGTCCTTCTTCTTGGTAACAAGGACCGGTGCGCTCCAAGGCAATGAGCTTGGACGCACATACTCTTGCTCCATCAACTCTTCTAGTTGAACCTTTAACTCTGTCATCTACTTAGGCGCCAAACTATAAGGCGAGCATGACATAGGTTTAACACCTGACACTAGCTCGATCGTGAAGTCGATCTCTCGCTGCGGTGGTGCTCCAGGGAGACCATCAGGGAAACACCTCAGGATATTTGGATACACCCAATAAACTATCCAATGTAGGCTTAGGCTTCGAAGCCTCCCATGGTAGCAGTAACGACGCTTGCAAGTCGAACTCCTGACCACCAACCCGCACCTTTATGACACAGACTCTCTCTCTCTCTCTCTTCGCGTGCATTGAACAACCACTAGGCAACTATACATCCAATTTTGTCCTTTACCATCGAAGGAGGTACTCCGATGCGCGATATAAATCCTTCAAACAACAGGAGTGCGAAGCTCCCGTATCAAACAATGCTCTCGCCGGATTACCAACAATCCAAACAAAGCCTAGAACCTCCAGTCCTAAGCTAACACGCATAAGGTATCAGGTATAAGAAGCTAGATTGCTATCAATTAAACCATACCTGTCATCCCGACGGTCGGCCACATGGCCTCCTGCTGGCCAAGGATGTCCACTCCTGGTTAGGCCGGAGTAAACAGTGATGCGGTGGACGCCACCGCCTTGCCCTTCTCCTCAGATATTGCCCCCGGCTTCTTTTAGGACATTGGGCGTCCACTTCGACAATCCCGGGCATAGTGTCCCGGCTTTCCACAGACAAAGCATGCACCCGGGGTTTGGGCTGTAGTCGCTCCGGATATGTTAGAGGAAGGGACTAGACCCGACCTCCTAGCCTTCTTGTGCCACCTACGATACCCAGATTTTGAGGTTGGCACTTTGAACATCGTCTCCTTTGCACTAGAGTCTTCAACTGCTCCTACCATAGGTTTCATTGTCTTCTGAGCACCCTCCCAACAATCTCTGAAAAAGTGCCCTTTCTTGCCACAAGAATAATAATTATAAGTGACTTGGCTAAAGATGATCTAGCCTCTTTCCTCAGCATTTTTCGGTAGGCAGTCCTTATAGAATCTGTAGGGTTTGGTACCCTATTCACTGGTACTTGGTGAGTTTTCCCCAACTCCACCTCCAAAGCTCGAGCCGACTCCATCAAAGCTCGGAATCCCAATAACTTTGGTCCTAGCAGTAGGATACGCAACTCGCTGCGCATACCATTATAAAATCTATCAACTATAGATTGCTCGCTTTCACATTCAAAGCCTGGGTAGCGCCTTACCATAAGGAATGTCTGCAAGTATTCGTCAACTAAATGCGCTCCCTGCACCATAACCATGCTCATCTGCTGCCCTAATGGACCTCCAAATGCACTTTGCTCCAACATACCGCCCGGTGTTGGGGCCATCTCAGGGACAGAGGGTTGCACATTTCTCCCATGTTGTGCGTTGGTCACAGCGAACACCACTTCAACTACTCTTCTTATGGTTTCCAAAGAAGTAGGGGTCTCAGGCACATCGCTTGGTGCAGTACTTTTCTCAGAGAATGTGCGTTCAGGCTGCCACGCGCCACTTCCGGACACCTATAGTCGTACAAAACACCGATAAGTGCCCGAACAAAATTACAAAAAGCAATTATAGGAACACGCAGGTTCCCCAAACATGTGTATTTTCATTCCTAAGTGGACATTCATGGGTTCTTTTCATGTTATAACGATGACGCACACACATGTGCTCACCACCTCTTAAAGTAAATTCATCCACGAATTTATTTAAGCTTGACCGAAACCAGTAGTCTGAGACTAATTTGTAACACCCCTATCCGTCACATAGTATATAGCAGTAGGTCCGGCCGGGGCCCGACGCCATATACTACGGACAGACCGGTTGGTTACTCATTGAAACCAATCAACCAATCAAAACGTCCTACACAGAGCATCTAGCAGAAGTAAATTATTAAGTTGCACAAGTAAAATAACCCAGCCAAGCATGAATGTCCACTACTCAAACCCATAGGAATGTATAATACACAAATAAAAATGGCCTTATGGCCTTACAAGAGTTTGCTTAATAAAAGTGTCTTCTAAACCTCGGCACGCAGGCCGGTCACACATGAGTACATAAGGAAAACACTCAAAAATTGGCCTTCGAGGGCCGGCACAGCAACTTGGGTTTTATCCCGCTATTTAGCACTCGGTTCCGCAGCACCTGCAAGCAACAATCCACCACACTGTGGTAAACAAAATAACGGTCAGCTAAAGCTGACCAAATTATAACGATTCCGCTCCCAGACCGAGGCGGCAAAGCTCCTTCCTTGCACTTGTTAGCAAAACAAGCAATATAGCAAAGAAACATCACATCACAGGTGCACGCGCACAAGGCCGTACACCTCGTGCTCTCAGGGCACTTACTCGGCGAAGCCAGTCCGAACCCCGTCCGGTCCTTGACTCCACCACCACCCCCAAGGGGCGGCAACCACGTGAGCATTTAGTCCTTTCAGCCGTAGCCTAGACTCGTTCTCCAAACCTCGGCAATTCCCACGTAAAACTTTAGGTCGCTTTAACCGAGCGGATGGAGCGGGTAGGGGTCCACCAGCCCGTTGCTCACCCCGCCATTGCCATTTGGCCTTTGACGCGGACTAAGCTTCCCCAGTCCCAACTATCGATCAAACACGGTACATAGCCCCGCTATGTACCCGGTTGGCTCCCAGGCCACCAATCTGACAGAAATGCGTATCCGTCTAGGTTTTCGGGTGTACCTTGAGGTTAATCCCCAAGATTCCCTGATGCATTCTAACGTATAACAACCCGAAAACAATTAAAACGCTCGGAGTATTCTCCGGCTAACAATGCATAGCAAATCATCACCGATCTAGACCAACATTTCCGAGTAGGCTTCACACATCATGCCTATGTCCGTACTACAATTCCGGACTCTAACAAGGGGGACTTTACATATCTACCCCAAGGAATACCTCAATCTCGCCGCACACTCACGGGAGAGGGGTTTTCCCATGCAAAGGAAAAAGAACTTCACATGCTCAAGATGAGAATCGTTATCCTAGCATTTATCCTCGGTGCCAAGACGATCTAGCCGGATGGAAAGCACCGTATCGGCCTCGCCTTCGCGGATCCGGACTCGGATCGAGAATCGGAGCTCCGAAGCTCCACCGGAGGCCGGAGTTGACCTCCTTCTTCTTCCTCCTTGCTCTCCCTTCTCTCTAGCTTTAGAAAGAGAAAGCTTAAGTGAAATGAGGGTTTTCAAGCCCCATTCCCGGTTATAACTCATCAGGAACAGCCCCCCACCGTTGGATCTCAAACCAAGGAAACGTACGGCTGTGATTAAGCCTGAAATTCCAAAACCTGGGCAGAACACGGGTTGCAACACGGCCGTGTGCATGGCCGTGTTACTCATTCGCCGTCACTCCAGCAACCCGACCAGTACATGGTCTGTGACACGACCTCCGACACGCCCGTGTCATATGTGACACGGCCGTGTCAGGACCCGTGTCACGCCCCGTGTGCAACACCAGAAACCTCCCGAGAATGACACGGCCGATGACACAGCCTCCGACACGCCCGTGTGACATGTGGCACGCCCGTGTTTGTGCCCGTGTCACGGCCCGTGCACCCAAACCAGGATTCTCCTGAGAACGACACGCCCTGGGACACGCCCGTGTCCCAGGCTGTGTGCCTACACCCGACGATCACCGATCGCCAAAACGTCAACCACGCGACCCGTGGCCGAACACGCGCGTGACACGACCGTGTCACGCCCGTGACACCTGCTCCAAATCCCGGACTTGGCTTAAAACGCCACCCGTCCCTCTTTTGAGATTTGGGGTGTTACACTCTCTCACCCCCAAGTTGTAATGGGGAGAGGCCTGTCGCCCCCGATTCTCCCTGCATATTGTAACCGCAAGCAGCTAGTGGATTTTGACCGGCACAGACCCGGTCACGTGATTTTTTACCCTGTTAAGGGGTTTTTCCACGTCATCACATATTGTGTCGGCCTTCTATTTTCATTGACTGTGTGTGCGCTCGACCGCCTCGTGAGCTAAGACGGTCTAAGTAAATCCGGTCTGACCGGGGCATCGAGTTTGTCTGCAACAGTTTGACGTCGTCTGTGGGGACACGATTCCCAGCATTCTTTGAAGTATAAGATCACCAACTTTGCCACTTCCAAATTCTGCTTCAATGGCAAAAAGAAGCGCCCGCATTGCTGAAGGATCCGCCCTTGGCAGACACGACGAACCCGCATGTTCCCACTCTTTGGTGGACGTGCCACTAACAACAGAAGTCGCTTTTGCCCCCGTCACCTCCCTGGAAGAGCGTGTTCGTCAGATGGAAGAGCAACAGACTTAAATGCTCACCCTGCTCCGAAACCTGGGAGAACTTCCTGCTCCCTCGCTGCCACCAGCACCAGCTATTCCCCTGCCTCTGCCAAATCATGGCTCGACACAAGAATTTTTGCAAAGAAAAGGATAAATCCTCACGGGACAGGAAGAATGGCGTCAGGCTGTGCCCCGTCAAGGTAACCCTCCAAGGACTGGGAGCAACATCCACCTCAAGAATACTCCCCTTTGAATACCACCCGCACTGGCGTGATGCACACAACGCTGAATGATCCGGCGTTCCACCAGCCAAGAATTCCTCAGCCGCTCAAGCAAGCTAATTCGCCGTTATCAGAAGAACTCTTTGCCTCAACCAGACATTGCATGCACAAGAAATACGATATAGAGAAGGAATTCTTAAGCACAAGTAGCTCCCCCGCACCTGTGACATCACTCCAAGAGATGTACGATCACCACCTCGCCGGCCCTCACTATGAAGAGAATGATGGAAACATGATGGGTCTCGATGCCTCAGCCACGAATCAAAGACTAAATGAGTATCTACCCAACTACAACTCACCTGACTCCCGAGCAGCCCTGAGTTCAGAAGATGGCCTTGAAATCCACAGTTTCAGCGGAACCGGCAACCCGCTGCACACGTGGAGTATTTTGAAGCTATCATGCACGCTCACATCACTTCAGATCAACTCATGGTCCAGACATTTCCAGCAACATTAAAAGGGAAAGCTCGAGCTTGGTTTCATTCTCTACAAGAAGAAGGGATAGACAGCTATATTGAACTCGCAGCTCTCTTCATCAGAGGTTCACGGCGGTCAGAAAACCCTCACTAGAAAGTCCAGGCCCGAGCAAAGTCCAGAAAAGGAAACTAGAGAACAGTGTATATCCCGAGAATAAGAGAAACTACGATCAGCGCGCAAGTACCTACAAAGAGCGAGAGTTACGTCAGTTTGCGGCGCTCAACGCCCCTCAAGGCAAGATCTTTGAAGCAATTCGTAACCATCCGGCCTTGACGAAGAGATTTGTCAAAGTACTGCGAATATCACAAGGGTCAAGGTCACAACACCAACGGATGCAATCGGCTAAAGAAAGAAATCCAGCGACTGACCAATCTGGGGGCGGTTGATCAATTTCTATCGAATAAAAGACTGCCTCCTAGTCAAAGCATGAGATGTACAACCATCAGGATTGGAGAGCCATCCACCGAGTTGAACCGAGTTCTAGTGGACAGAGAGATTACTGTTAAGGTGCTGTTTTTATCAACACTACTTCAACTCAAGCTAACCACTGACCACCTCAAACTAACATCTGCCAGCACACGGGTTTCCGAGAACGCCCTGGTACCAGTCATGGACACCATTACTCTCCCGATCACTCTTGAAGAAGATCTCGGCAAGCATCCTACGACGTACAGTTCGTCGTCATCCAAGCTGATTCTAACTACACTGCAATACTCCAATAATCACTCCTGGATGTTTTCCAATCCCGCTCCCGCCATTTTCATCTTTGAGCCGTTTGCTTTTTCCGCTCATTTATTTATTTATTATTGTAAAAACCGCAAACTCAAGCTTGCAAAAACTATCTTTTTGCTATTTGTTTCATTAGTGCCTAATTAAGAAATGATTTTGTCAGGCTAGGTCGCGCAACCAGATCGAATACATACAAACCATCGCCCAGATGACGCACGTCAAAACACCGTGGGGCCTGCCCCCCTTACGAAGAAGCCGCAAGCATCCCTCGCGCAAACTAAGCCGTGAGCAGCCCTCATGCAACACCGTGGGGGCCTGCCCCCCCTCACAAAGAAGCCGCGAGCAGCCATCGTGCAACACCGTGGGGGCCTGCCCCCTCACGAAGAAGCCACGAGCAACCATCACGCAAACTAAGCCGCGAACAGCTCTTGTGCAATACCGTGGGGGCTTGCCCCTCATGAAGAAGCCGCGAGCAGCCCTCGCGCAAACTAAGCCCGAGCAGCCCTCGTACAACACCATGGGGACCTGCCCCCCCCCCCCCCCTCACGAAGATGCCGCGAGCAGCCCTCGCGCAAACTAAGTCGCGAGCAGTCCTCGTGCAACACTGTGGGGGCCTACCACTCACGAATAAGTCGCGAGCAGCCCTCGCGCAAACTAAGCTGCGAGCAGCCCTCGTGCAACACCGTGGGGACCTGCCCCCTCACGAAGAATCCACGAGCATCCCTCGCGCAAACTAAGCCGCGAGTAGCCATCATGCAACACCGTGGGGGACTGCCCCCCTCACGAAGAAGCCGCGAGCAGCTCTCGTGCAAACTAAGCCGCGAGCAGCTCTTATACAACACCGTGGGAGTCTGCCCCCCTCACGAAGAAGCCGCGAGCAGCCCTCGCGTAAACTAAGTTGCGAGCAGTCCTATTGCAATACAGTCGGGGCATGCCCCCTCACGAAGAAGCCGCGAGCAGCCCTCTTGCAATACCGTGGGGGCCTGCCCCCTCACGAAGAAGCCGCGAGCAGCCCTCACGCAAACTAAGCCGCGAGCAGCCCTCGTGCATTACCGTAGGGGCCTACCCCCTCACGAAGAAGTCGCGAGCAGCCCTCGCGCAAACTAAGCCGCGAGCAGCCCTCGTGCAACATCGTGGGGGCCTGCCCCCCTCACGAAGAAGCCGCGAGCAGCCCTCGCGCAAATTAAGTCGCGAGCAGCCCTCGCGCGAACAAGACCGCGAGCAGTCCTCGCGCAAACGGAGCCTCGAGCAACCCTCGTACGAATGAGACACGGACCAATGCCATGCAAACAAAGCAGCTAAGATGGCACAAGGAAAGTGATGTCATACGAAACAGCTGGAATAATACAAAAAAGACAATCATCGCCTAAGGCAACAACAACAACAAATGCTGAATAAAAAGCAAAGTACAGTACAACTAACAAAAACAGCAAAATACAAGTACACAACTGCAAATATGTAAGAACTGCTACTCATCCTCGACATCCGAGTCAGGACGCTCATCTTCATAAATATCCTCAAAGCTGAAACCAGATATGTCGCATCCTAAACTCTTGCTAACCAGGTGAAAGGCCTTCGAGACGCCACGCCGGAGAGCTAACTCACGAACGTCGTCCATTTGAGGCTCCACCTCCTTGGACAAAATCTCATCACGAACCTCCTCTGCAATCAACCAACGGTCTCGCATGTAGTTCAATGACTCCAAATACTCCGCAAGTCCTGCGGCCTTCAGCTCTGACGCATGACTATCAAAAGACAACATCTCCGCTTGCGCCTTTGCCACCTGAAGCTGAGTCTCAAGACCCGAGACTTCCTCCCGCACTGCCTGTAATTGGGTCTCTAAGCCCGAAGCCTCCTCCTTCGAATGCTTCAACATCTGGGTGGTCCTCTCCACCAGGGTCTTCTCCACTTCCAAGGTCGCGCGCGCCTCCTATAGCTCAGATTTCAGCCCAGATCCTATCCGGCGCAACCACGCAACATCCCGATCATGCTCCTCCTTCAGGGAGGCAAGCGAGCTCGAAGAAAAACGGAGCTTCTCCTGAAGAGCAAGGTATCCATCCTTCAGACTCACGTAATGGTCATTCCAAGTTACCACAATATGCGCCTGAGTTTCTATCTATACAAAGAAAAGACCAAAGTAAGCACCAAATGACAAAGAAAAAACAAAGAAAAGAATCTTGTGGACAAATCAAGTCCTTACCGCATCACTCATCGCCCTCAAGGAAGAAGACATCCATGGAGCCACTATATCCGAAGACACCCGAGGAACTGGGGACGCTAGTATCTGCACTTCGGGAGTCGACTCATGACAAACAACAAAAGAAACCTCCGCCACCGCCGCGTCAAGGTCACTAGGAGAGAACGCCACCGCTTTCCTCTTCCGGGCCCCTCCTTGAGAAGTCCCAGCAATCTGAGCCGTGTCCAAAGAAATACCACACCGCAACAAACGTTTCTCCTCCACATAGATGTAAATATTAAAGAGGCGGTTGACTAGCTCGCAAGGCTCGGAAAACCCAAGCACCGGGGAAAATTCTCGCTCCTTCCCCCTCATGCGACGACAACAATCGGGAAGTGCATCCCACACCTCGGGAAGGCCCCAAAAATTCTTAACATACCCAAACAAAGTGTTACCATGTCGGCGATCCTTGCGGGATTCAAACTCCAACCAACTTTTGTTGTCGCGGACCTCCACCCGCTCGCCACCATCAGAACGGATGTCGCACCAATCTCGAAATTGGTTCAGAGAAAACCGACCTCCATGCTCGCGGAAGAAGGCAACTAAGCCCATAATTCGGGCAATTTCAGCCGGGATGAACTGGAAAATTGGCACCCCACATAACTTCAAGATCTCAATCACCTCCTCGCATGTTGGAAAGCGGAAGCCGGACCTCTGGGAAACATCGCAGATCGTCAGCCATCTACGAGGAGGATTTTGGACTCGCTCCTCGGAACGTGGTATCCTCCCCTCCAAATCAGCAGGAAGCCCATATTTCTTCCTCCAAATTTCCACACCATCTTCGGTTAAAGAGGAGCGCAGACGCATCGGGCTGGAAGAGCGCTTCGAGACCTGCGTAGAACAAAGATAAAAGGGTCAGGTTTGCCTAAAAAGTAAAGAATTCGAGCCGCGCATCCAAGCACATGCAGCCGAAACTGTCACAACCCGCATTTTTCTCACTATATTTTAAATCAGAGTAAGAGAAAATCTACGCGCTGTGATGCCACGTCGAGCAGGGGATAACTGCCGACGTTCAGGCGACACTCCAAATCCTTCAAATCATGACTTATTTGATTATAAAAACTTGATTTATTTATTGGCCGTATCCCTCGGCTCAGTGGACCAAAGAGTCCACGGTTTCAAAACTGATTTTTTATACGTAGCGGAAAATACTTCATTTATGTCAACATCCTAAATGAGCGCATAAGTGATCCCGAAGGGCCCTTACGCTGAACCAAAACTCTAGTTTTAATTTATACATATATAGGAAAATCATTTGTTATACGTAATCAAGAAAGTACGTTAAGTGAGTTCTTTTTAGAAATCATGCTGATCATATGCTTATACATAATATAGTTTTACTTTTAGCTTTTAAAGTAACTAGCAACCTAGCATAAAACTTCCCAGAGCAAATAGACTATCTCCCAGAAAGGGTAGCAGTAAGAAGAAAAGCATATCTAGTACAAAAAGGTAAAACTACCAGGGGCGCCAACAGCTGACACGAACCCACTGGCAAGTATGTATGTCTGTAGAAAGTGCAGTAAAACTACCTCACAATGACTCAAGAGAGTCTCAACAGTCAACAGAAGGACCTCCAACAGCACCACAGCAACAGCCACCTACTGGCTACTGCCCAGAACCTGAGGCGTTCAGAAGAAAATAGAACACCTCAGAGCAAGGAATGCAAGTGCTAAAAAGAAAAGTAAGGTAAAAGCAGGTAAAGTAAGGTAAAGAGAGTACAACTAGAGTAAAAACAACAATGCCCAAGGAAGGGCGAAAAGCAAACCTGCACCAAGTGCGGGTAAACAGCAACTACTCTGCCTAAAAACCTGCAGAGTCAACATGGCCATGATGCCAAAAAAATGCTGCAACACCTACGGAAGAAACGCCTAACATCCTAAATTGTGAGAGGCGGCAGTAGCAAAAACAAGAAACTTGGAATCAGGTCGAAAGCGTTCCAAATCGCCCAACCACTAATTCCGAGTCAACAAATTGCTCAAGGGTTGACACGTGAAGGCACAAAAGACCCATCACTCACTTGCCCAGAAACTACTCGAGTCAAGGTAAAGAGTGTGGTCAAGGCTACATCACGCCACACAACCCCTAAAAGAGCCATCCACCACCACTACTGACCACAACCCACGATTCGGCCTTCGAAAGGTAACAGCCGACAAGGGACTCTCGATACACGAGCAAAACACTCGGGGAGAAATCAACGCTGAGGGATTAGTCGTTGCGATTACGCAACGCCGCTGCGAGTGAGTACACTCACTCGATCCTAAGCCTAGCGTACGAGCACCGTCATCGAGTCGCACGATTTAAAAGACGCACGACCATAGGCCGTGCGCGCACAATTACACCTAAACGCCTCAAATAGGCAAACTAGGCAAAAATCCCAAACCCTAGACCTACACCTAGGCCTAACATAAACCCAACCCGACGCTAACCCACATCAACGCTACACACCTACCGCGACGCCGTCCTAAATCGGGGGCTACTAGCGGGAGGGATATAACCCTAATTTTCTAACGCGATTCAATAGGGATTAGGGTTAGGAGGATCGTTATTACGACAAAATTAACTATTTACTAATGAATTTAACATGCAATAGAGGGAAAAAGAGAGGCCAAACGGCGAAAGAGGGGAAGCACTTGCCTCGCACGCGTCACCGAAAATTTCGCCAGCACAACGGCGCTATGGCGGACGCCCAAAAATTCCGGAAGCTCCCAAAATCACCAAATCCACCAAGATAACCTAAGATCGCATTCTAAACATGAAAGGAGAACAATAAATTCCAAAACAACGAAAAATCCAAAACGAATCCAAATGAAAAACATGGAGGAATGACGAATAGACTACCTCGGCTCGAAGCTCTCGGCGAGGGGAGCGCGGATCCGGGCTCGGATCGGAAGGAGGGGGCCGGGGCGGCCGGCGGCGGGCGGCGGAAGGAGGCCGGCTAGGTCGAATCGCCGGGCTCGGGGATTTCGCACAGGAAGGGCACGGGAGGAGTGGGCTGCGGCTCTTTTTAATTTCTAGCGGGGGGGGGGGGGGGGGTTTAATTTGATTAACAAGGGGGCCGGCTGTAGCTTTATTAGGATTTGGGGGGGGGGGGGGCGGTTTAGGTTTAATAAATCCTAAATACTTAACTAATTTATTAACCTAATAACAATAGAACTTAATTATATAACCTAATATAACTTAATACCTAATACCCCAAATAATTAATACACCCTAATTAAAATTCATCTAATTAATTCATACAACCCAATCAATCCTAATAACTAACTCTTAATAACGAACTAACCAAATAATTATATATACATATTAACGCAAATGCCGACACGCACGCGAAATCAATAAACCACACCGGCTCGCGCGAGTCGCGCGCCACGCGACACATGCGCCAAGAGACGTGCCGTCATAGAAAAATGACGACTCGTACAAACTAACAACCGCCAAAACGACGCGAAAACGCGACGTCCTCGGATTTCGACCAAAATCGCACCGTAGCTAAAAACCCGGGCTACGAGAACAACGGCGAAGTCAAAAACGACTTCCGACGAACAGAACTCGAGCTAACCTCGCCCGAAGCCAAACACGAGAATTCCCTGAACGGCTCAACCGGGTCTCCAAAACAGACACCGGCTAGCTGGGGAAACCCGCAAACAGGCTAAACCTCTAAGAACACCTAACGAGGTACTCTAACAACGGCTCGAGACGGAAAACGTCAACGTAACGCCGAAAAAGGATTTAAAATAAATCATCGACAATTCGGGGGCGTTACAGTCACTCCCCTAACAAAAAGTTTCGACCCGAAACTTTGCGAAAACTACTCCTACAACAGAAGGAAAGAAACCAACCACTAGAGGGGAAACGTACCCGCAAACTCAGGGGAACAAATGAGGGTGAGCCTCCCTCATAGCCGACTCTAGCTCCCAAGTCGCGCTCTCCAAATCCTGATTCTTCCAAAGAACCTTCACCATAGGAATAGACTTCGTCCGCAACACTCGAGCTTGAGCTTCCAAAATGCGGACCGGCACCTCGACATACGAGAGATTTGGCTCCAACTGGGGCACAGCGTCCAAGACTTGCCCACTGCTCCGCACACACTTCCGCAACTGGCTCACATGAAAGACATTATGAACCCCCGGGAAGCTAGCTGGCAGATCCAGCCTATAAGCAGCCACACCAATACGCTCCAAAATCCTGAACGGGCCCACAAATCTCGGATCCAACTTCCGATTCTTGCCAAACCTCTTCACTCCTACCATCGGAGATACCTTCAAGAAGACCAAATCATCCACTGAAAATTCTAAATCGGACCTACGCCGATTGGCGTTCTTCTCATACCTCTCCTGAGCAACTCGAAGCTTCTCCCGAATAAGTTTCACGGAAACCTCCATCTCTTCGAGTGCATCAGGACCCAAAACAGGCCTCTCACCGGCCTCGGCCCAAAACAAAGGGGTTCTGCAGCGCCTCCCATACAACGCCTCGAAGGGAGCCATCTGTAGACTCTCTTGGTAGCTGTTGTTGTAGGCAAATTCCATGAGCCGCAAACGCTCATCCCATGCACCTCCATGATCAAGAATATAGCACCGGATCATATCCTCCACAATCTGATTCACACGCTCGGTCTGCCCGTTGGTCTGCGGATGGTAAGCTGTGGAATACCTCAAATCAGTGCCCAAACCCTCTTGCAAACTCCTCCAAAAGCGAGATGTAAACCGAGAGTCTCGATCTGAAACGATGTTAACGGGAACACCGTGCAATCTGACGACCTCATCCAAATACAACTCAGCAATCTTCTTCATCGAGTAATCGATCTTATAAGGTACGAAGTGCGCACACTTCGTCAATCGGTCCACGATCACCCAAACAGAATCAAACCCTCTCGGAGATCTCGGTAAGCCTGTAATGAAATCCATCGAGATGCTTTCCCACTTCCAAGTCGGGATCTCCAAAGGTGCCAACTTGCCACCAGGCCTCCCATGGTCGGCCTTCACCCGCCTGCAAGTGTAACACTCCGAGACAAAACGAGCTATATCACCCTTCATCCCATACCACCAGGCGATCTGCTTCAGATCATGGTACATCTTCGTAGATCCCGGGTGGTAGGAAACACTGGATCCGTGAGCCTCTTTGCAAACTAATACTCTGATGTCTCCAACTGCGGGGATGCAAAACCTGCCGCGGTACTTCAAAGTACCCGCCTCGTCGATGGAGAAATCTGGCAACTCTCCCCTCTCAGCTCTGAGGTACAAGTGCAACAAATCCGGATCCTCTTTCTGATGCAATCTGGTGAGAGAAATCCATGACGCTCTGCCACTACCAAACTGCTCTGCAACTCACAGCGTCCTGCGGTGATATCCATCAATAGAAACTCCTCCACTAAGCGATCCGCGGTGAGATTGAAGACTTTCCCCGTCTTCCGGCTCAAGGCGTCGGCCACCACATTGGCCTTGCCCGGATGGTACTGAATCTCAACATCGTAATCAGCAACATACTCAAGCCACCGCCGCTGGCGCAAATTCAGCTCCTTCTGAGTGAACACGTACTTCAGGCTCTTATGATCGGTAAAGATCCTGCACTGGGCCCCATAAAGTAAGTGTCTCCACAGCTTCAGGGCGAAAATCACCGCTGCGAACTCGAGGTCGTGCGTAGGATAGTTCCGCTCATGAATCTTCAACTGACGAGACCCATAAGCGATCACCTTCCCTTCCTGCATCAACACGCCACCGAGTCCAACGTGCGAGGCATCCACATAAACGTCATAGTCCTGTCCCTCCGCCGGTAAGGTCAACACAGGGGCAGAACATAACCGGCTCTTCAGCTCCAGAAAGGCCTCCTCGCACTTATCACTCCAAACGAACGCCGCATGCTTCTGCGTCAGCTTTGTCAAGGGCGCTGCCAAGGTAGAAAAGCCCTCGACGAATCTCCTATAATAGCCGGCCAACCCCAAGAAGCTCCTGATCTCCTTGGGTGTGCTCGGCCTACTCCAATCCATCACTGCTGAGATCTTCTCCGGGTCCACTGAAATACCATCTTTGTTCACCACATGACCCAGGAAGGAAACCTGAGGCAACCAGAACTCGCACTTGCTCAGCTTGGCGTACAACTGATTATCCCTCAAGGCGGATAACACCAACCGCAAATGCTGATCATGCTCCGCCGCATTCCGAGAATAAATCAAAACGTCGTCAATGAACACGACGACAAACTTGTCCAGAAAGTCCTTGAACACCCGGTTCATCATGTCCATAAATGCTGAAGGCGCATTGGTCAGCCCAAAAGACATGACCAGGAACTCGAAATGACCATGCCTCGATCGGAAAGCCGTCCGTGGAACATCCGACTCTTGGATCCTAAGCTGATGGTAACCCGAACGGAGGTCTATCTTCGAAAATACTGAACTGCCACGCAACTGATCAAATAAGTCGTCGATTCTGGGCAGTGGATACCTGTTCTTGATGGTGACTTTGTTCAACTCTCTATAGTCGATACAAAGGCGCATCGAACCATCCTTCTTCTTCACAAAGAGAACCGGAGCACCCCAGGGCGACGAGCTTTGCCTTATGAAGCCCTTCTCCAATAACTCATCAAGCTGAGTACGAAGCTCCTCCAGCTCTCGCGGGGCCATTCGATACGACGCCTTGGCAATCGGACGCGTACCAGGCTCCAAATCAATCACGAACTCCACATCCCTGTCTGGAGGAAGACCGGGAAGATCGCTAGGAAACACGTCAGGAAACTCTCGCGCAACCGGAATCTCATCCAAAAGCGGCACACTGCTAACAGTCCCCAACACTGAGACTAGACAAGCAAAACAACCAGCAGGAAAAAACCCTCTGAGCACATACCGCAGAAATCGCCGGAGAGTCCCGACGCGAATCACCGAAAACACTCCCGGGCTGACCGCTGTCCTTTCTGAAATCCAAGCGCTTTCCCCTGCACTGAATCACTGCATCATATCGGGACAACCAGTCCATACCCAGGATGACATCGAAATCCTCTAAGTCTAACACTTTCAGATCAGCCTTGGCCAGATAATCCCCCAACAAAATAGGGCAGTCCAGAATGCCCTGATCTGATATCACGGATTCACCCGAGGGGAACTTGACGCTAAAGGCACCACCAACACGATCAACAACCCACTGGCACCGCTCGACAAAGGCCCTAGCCACAAAAGAGTGGGTAGCACCTGAGTCAAATAGAACGCGGGCCCAGCGGTTCCTTACCTTAAATTTCCCTATACACCAACAAAACAATAAACGCACAAGCAATAAACAAAACCATAGCAACACTAAAACTGCTACAAAAGAGAAAGTCAAGCGAGGGGGGGGGGGGTTTACCTGAAATGACCTGCGTCGAAGTCTCAGCCTCCGCTGAAGATACCACATTCAGCTTCCCTTTACCCTTGTCCACCGGCTGAGGCGGAGGTAAAGCCTGAAGCGGAACAGCATGAAGAGCGGACTGAACCTGAGGGCACCTCGACTTAATATGGCCCTTCTGGCCACACTGGAAGCAAACACGATCCTTGGACCAGCACTGAGCAGCATCGTGACCGGGTCGCTTGCAGACAGGACAAGGAACATCCCTCCTAGGAGCACCCTGGATAGCATGCACATGCTCCTTCTTCTGGACCCTTGCCCTCTTGAAGCACCTCTCAGCTGGGTGGCCCGGATGGCCACAGAAACTGCACACTACCTTGCTCTTCTTCTCAGAAGCAGCACCAAGAACCTGGGGACCCTTTTCCTCAACTGACCTCCTCTTCTCGCTTCTCGCCTGCTGTCCGCGCTGCTTCGCGTTCTCGATAGCCTCTACCTTCAAAGCGGCCTCAACTGCTCCCGCATAAGTAACTGCGCCATGAGCAACCGCAAGCTGCTGGACATCGCTCCTGAGGCCACCCAGAAAACGCTTTGCTCTGGCCTCCTCAGTAGCCACCAAACTCGGAGCAAATCGACTGAGTTTGCTAAACTCAATCTCGTACTCGTTGATGGTGAGCTGACGCTGCTTCAGATGGAGAAAGTTGTTCATCAACCGGTCTCGTTCTACTGACGGTAGAAACTTCCTCATCAGCAACTCCTTGAAAGAACTCCAGGAACATTCTCCGACCATGCCTTCCTTCTCTCTTAACCACCAGGTCTTCGCCAAACCCTTCAGCTGATAAACGCCCAGCATCACCTTCTGATCATCTGAGATACCTGAATAGTGAAGCATCTCCTCCATAGTGATCAGCCAGTCGTCCAATACCATGAAATCCGCCTTCCCATCGTACGTGGGAGGGCTCAGCCTCTGGAACTGGGAGATGAAAGCCATCCCGGGGGGCACCACTACTGGAGGCACGAGAGGAGTAGGGGGGGCAGGAGGGGCTAGGACAGCTGTACCCACGGCGGGGTCCTGAACTCCCGGAGTCTGACCCGCCGCTCCGGATAAAAAGGACTGCATCTGGGCCTGCAACTCCACCACCTGCCTTGATAAGGCCTCGTTACTCTGCCTCAGGCTTTCCACCAACGCATCACTTTGAGCACCGGAGGACTCACCCTCAGACTGGGGAGTCGACCTCGTCACTCTACGCTTCGGCGGCATACTATAAGGAAAATTAAACATAACAAACGATTAGAACTTAGCTAAACTCCTAGGATTAGACAAAAGGTACAGACAATACATACATAAATATGATCTTCTGCTGCTATACTTGCTCTGAGATTTTATTTTATTTAATACAAAAGGAATGATATGCTTAGCCTAAGATGGTTCACCACCATCACACTAACTCTTGTGCCTAGATCGGGAATGCATGAATTATATTATTTTTGACTCAAAAATTATGTGTGTACACATGTCATCCTGCACGTCTTTAGCTTGGCGCGTTGTGCTTATGCAATGTTATGCTATGCATGATTATGCTATGCATTCTAAAAAGGCCCTAGTGCATGCCATGGCGGAGTACACATGAAAATGTTATGCATCCCATAATACATAACATTCCCATGCAACTAAAAAGAAAACGTGCTAGTCGCATCCATGCGGTGAGGTTATGCACCCCATAATACATAACCCTCGCATGTTGCCCCTATGGTGGATCCATATACAACCACATATTATGTATCGTAAAATACATAATATGCCCCGTATACTTCATGTTATGCTTATGCGTGTAGTGCAGTGTTCGTGCTTCAGCCAAAACGTGCCGATGACATGTCGGTGTGTGTATGATATGACTCTAAACATCTAACACAAACAAAGGAAGGTTGCCCGACCAATTGTCAAGCAACCTCCCTCTGATACCAACTGTCACAACCCGCATTTTTCTCACTATATTTTAAATCAGAGTAAGAGAAAATCTACGCGCTGTGATGCCACGTCGAGCAGGGGATAACTGCCGACGTTCAGGCGACACTCCAAATCCTTCAAATCATGACTTATTTGATTATAAAAACTTGATTTATTTATTGGCCGTATCCCTCGGCTCAGTGGACCAAAGAGTCCACGGTTTCAAAACTGATTTTTTATACGTAGCGGAAAATACTTCATTTATGTCAACATCCTAAATGAGCGCATAAGTGATCCCGAAGGGCCCTTACGCTGAACCAAAACTCTAGTTTTAATTTATACATATATAGGAAAATCATTTGTTATACGTAATCAAGAAAGTACGTTAAGTGAGTTCTTTTTAGAAATCATGCTGATCATATGCTTATACATAATATAGTTTTACTTTTAGCTTTTAAAGTAACTAGCAACCTAGCATAAAACTTCCCAGAGCAAATAGACTATCTCCCAGAAAGGGTAGCAGTAAGAAGAAAAGCATATCTAGTACAAAAAGGTAAAACTACCAGGGGCGCCAACAGCTGACACGAACCCACTGGCAAGTATGTATGTCTGTAGAAAGTGCAGTAAAACTACCTCACAATGACTCAAGAGAGTCTCAACAGTCAACAGAAGGACCTCCAACAGCACCACAGCAACAGCCACCTACTGGCTACTGCCCAGAACCTGAGGCGTTCAGAAGAAAATAGAACACCTCAGAGCAAGGAATGCAAGTGCTAAAAAGAAAAGTAAGGTAAAAGCAGGTAAAGTAAGGTAAAGAGAGTACAACTAGAGTAAAAACAACAATGCCCAAGGAAGGGCGAAAAGCAAACCTGCACCAAGTGCGGGTAAACAGCAACTACTCTGCCTAAAAACCTGCAGAGTCAACATGGCCATGATGCCAAAAAAATGCTGCAACACCTACGGAAGAAACGCCTAACATCCTAAATTGTGAGAGGCGGCAGTAGCAAAAACAAGAAACTTGGAATCAGGTCGAAAGCGTTCCAAATCGCCCAACCACTAATTCCGAGTCAACAAATTGCTCAAGGGTTGACACGTGAAGGCACAAAAGACCCATCACTCACTTGCCCAGAAACTACTCGGGTCAAGGTAAAGAGTGTGGTCAAGGCTACATCACGCCACACAACCCCTAAAAGAGCCATCCACCACCACTACTGACCACAACCCACGATTCGGCCTTCGAAAGGTAACAGCCGACAAGGGACTCTCGATACACGAGCAAAACACTCGGGGAGAAATCAACGCTGAGGGATTAGTCGTTGCGATTACGCAACGCCGCTGCGAGTGAGTACACTCACTCGATCCTAAGCCTAGCGTACGAGCACCGTCATCGAGTCGCACGATTTAAAAGACGCACGACCATAGGCCGTGCGCGCACAATTACACCTAAACGCCTCAAATAGGCAAACTAGGCAAAAATCCCAAACCCTAGACCTACACCTAGGCCTAACATAAACCCAACCCGACGCTAACCCACATCAACGCTACACACCTACCGCGACGCCGTCCTAAATCGGGGCTACTAGCGGGAGGGATATAACCCTAATTTTCTAACGCGATTCAATAGGGATTAGGGTTAGGAGGATCGTTATTACGACAAAATTAACTATTTACTAATGAATTTAACATGCAATAGAGGGAAAAAGAGAGGCCAAACGGCGAAAGAGGGGAAGCACTTGCCTCGCACGCGTCACCGAAAATTTCGCCAGCACAACGGCGCTATGGCGGACGCCCAAAAATTCCGGAAGCTCCCAAAATCACCAAATCCACCAAGATAACCTAAGATCGCATTCTAAACATGAAAGGAGAACAATAAATTCCAAAACAACGAAAAATCCAAAACGAATCCAAATGAAAAACATGGAGGAATGACGAATAGACTACCTCGGCTCGAAGCTCTCGGCGAGGGGAGCGCGGATCCGGGCTCGGATCGGAAGGAGGGGGCCGGGGCGGGCGGCGGCGGGCGGCGGAAGGAGGCCGGCTAGGTCGAATCGCCGGGCTCGGGGATTTCGCACAGGAAGGGCACGGGAGGAGTGGGCTGCGGCTCTTTTTAATTTCTAGCGGGGGGGGGGGGGTTAATTTGATTAACAAGGGGGCCGGCTGTAGCTTTATTAGGATTTGGGGGGGGGCGGTTTAGGTTTAATAAATCCTAAATACTTAACTAATTTATTAACCTAATAACAATAGAACTTAATTATATAACCTAATATAACTTAATACCTAATACCCCAAATAATTAATACACCCTAATTAAAATTCATCTAATTAATTCATACAACCCAATCAATCCTAATAACTAACTCTTAATAACGAACTAACCAAATAATTATATATACATATTAACGCAAATGCCGACACGCACGCGAAATCAATAAACCACACCGGCTCGCGCGAGTCGCGCGCCACGCGACACATGCGCCAAGAGACGTGCCGTCATAGAAAAATGACGACTCGTACAAACTAACAACCGCCAAAACGACGCGAAAACGCGACGTCCTCGGATTTCGACCAAAATCGCACCGTAGCTAAAAACCCGGGCTACGAGAACAACGGCGAAGTCAAAAACGACTTCCGACGAACAGAACTCGAGCTAACCTCGCCCGAAGCCAAACACGAGAATTCCCTGAACGGCTCAACCGGGTCTCCAAAACAGACACCGGCTAGCTGGGGAAACCCGCAAACAGGCTAAACCTCTAAGAACACCTAACGAGGTACTCTAACAACGGCTCGAGACGGAAAACGTCAACGTAACGCCGAAAAAGGATTTAAAATAAATCATCGACAATTCGGGGGCGTTACAGAAACCGCGCGCGAAGCGAGGGCACACCAGGATACAAGAGCACACTCGATCAAAGAAAAAGACCGCCTGCACATACCCAGGAGAGCACGGCCTGGGCGCGCGCGACCCACCACGCACGTGGCCTACCGTACGTGCGCAACCTGGGCATGCGCGGCCTGGCGCGCGCGCATAGCCTGCTGCACGCGCACGGCCTGGGCGCGTGCGGCCTGCCACGCGGGCACAGTCGGGTGCGCGCCCAGCCTGGGCGCGCGCGATCGTACGACTAGGGCGCGCGTGGCCAGCCCCGCGCGCGGCCAGCCCCGCGCGCACGCGGCCCCGCGCGCGCGCGGCCTGGGCGCGCGCGGCCAGCCACGCGCGCCCTGCCTCGGGCGCGCGACCCAGGCGCGCGCGGGCTATAGTGCGTGGCCCGCCGACGCACACGCGCGGCCTGGGGCGGGCGCGGCTTGGGCCAGGCCGCGCGTGCCCTGGGCCGCGGCCGGCCTAGGCGCGCGCGTCCTAAGGCCGGGCAACCCAGACACACACAAACCACTGCATCCGGCTTCACGCGCAACTCGGGTAACGCGCGACCGCGCTCAGCGTCTTCGCCGGCCGACTCTTCTTCAGCGAGTTTGCTCCGAATACCTTTGAAGCACCGCCCTTCGCCACCTTCACCTTCTCGCCGGAGGTTGTCATGACAGCAGGATAGAAAGGGACATCAGGAAAATCCTTCTTTTCTTGCTCGCTTTGCTCTCAAACAACAAAGATTTTGGGGGCAATTGATGGGTTACACGGCATGCCGCTGCCGGCTAGGTCGCTTGTAGCCCACGACAGGCCGCATGTAGCCCACGGTCTCGCATGTAGCCCACGGCAGGCCGCTGCCGGCCTGGCCGCCAGCCAAGCCGATAACCTGCGCGCACGATAGTTACGAAGTGGATCGGGCGCGCGAATCCCGAGTGCGCCGATAAACTGCGTAATTCTAATGACTTTTGTTGGGGAATAAGGCGGTTTCGCTATGTGTGCAGCCCGATTCTTTCTACAAATTAGGGTTGACCCCATCAAGCTCATTTTTTTCTGGCTTGAGCTAAAACTCAATGCCAACTCGAGTTGAGGTGTAGTTTCGAGCTCGCCAACTCGAGTCGAGCTATTCACTTGTTTTTTAGATCTAGTTTTGAGCCTGGGGCCGGCCTCCCCGGGTAGCCGCAGGCGGCCGCGACGTGCCTCCTCGGTCGGGTCCCATGCCCGCAGCGTGCGGTCGGCACCGCGATCAGCTTCCCCGACCGTTGCGCTCGCTGTCGGCCTCCCCGGTCGGCCGCGAACGAGCCTTGCGTCAGTGAGGCTGCGACCGCAAGGCGCGGTCGACAGCGGTCGTGCCTCGCGGCTGCTAAGCGCGGCCGACGCGTCTCCCTCTAGTGGTCGTCCGCCGCTGGGGGACTTGTCGCCTAATTACTGCCAATGGCGGCCCCTCTCCGTCGTCTGATCGTCCCACTTTGATCACCGTCATTCATTTCAAGGTTAACCACCCGCGTAACCACCATCATGAGAGGGTGTTAATAACCGAAATAATCATAATTTGCGCTTTGTAAAATTATTAAAATAATACGGGCCTTGAACTATTTTAAATACAGTGTACAATTAGTAATTTGGGTGATTACGACGTGCGGATAACCGCATAACCACCTCTAGGACCTATAAATAGAACCACATACCCCCTCTCATTTCTAACTTTCACTTTCTAGTCTTCTACTCCTACACGCCAAAACTCTACGAAATCCTCTTACGAGCCGCCTCCCTTCGAGCGCTTCGAGTATTTGTTTAAGTCCACAATGCTCCCGCGTGCAAGGTGTCCTGCCGACCTCCACATAATTTCTCCTACGTGTAAGGCGTACTGTGAGCCTTCCTCCTCAATTCTCCGACAAGCTACCCTCCAGAGTTTTGCGTCCGGACAACGACAGAGAACGCTCTACTCCATCAGTTAGAGACAAATGTTGAGTTTTGTGAGAGCTGACCTATCACCCTCCAAGCAATCCACCATCTCTCGTCCCAAAGCTGTAACGAAGAGTGACCTGTCGCACTCAAATTCTTTTAAAGCATTGTAAACCACTGAAAATAGTGAAATTTGATCGGCACCGATCCGGTCACATGATTTTTTACTCAGTTAAATGATTTCTCACGTTAAAAATCCGCATGTCCACCTCTCTACTTACTCTATTATTGTATGCGAGCTCGACCGCTCTACGGAGTAAGACGGCCAAATGTAATCCAGTCTACCAGGAGCCTCGAGCCACCCGAAACAACTTTATATTTCTGTAGGTGGCTTAATATTATTGAAATTAATATTTATCTTTTAATAATAGTAAATTAATCGGTAGGGATACACGTTTAATCTTTAACACAGTTAAAAAAATACACAACCGTCTTCTAATCCAAAAAAAAGGACTGGGCTACAGGACTAGTGGACTAGGCCTCATTTTATATATCTATTTTAAGAAAAACCCAACTCCCCTCCACTGCCCTCTCTTGTCTCTCGGACCGAGACAGTCTGAACTCTGAACCGAGCCGGCCCTCCTCTGTTTTCTTTTATTTTCCTTAACATCTTATTCGCCCTCTATCCGAAGGTCTCTGCTCCGATGGATGCCACCCGACCGGCTCTCGCCTTCACCACCACCCTCTCGAAGGCCTTCACAAACCTCCTCCGCCTTACCCGTGTAGACTCCAACTCCGGCAGCGGCGGAGTTGCTCTCAGCGAACCCGACCTTCACAACTTCAAGTTTTCCGGCAAAAACTCCGACGAGCCCGATAAGGAAATGGATAAACTCGCCGCGAATATCTTCGCTGGAATCTCCGCCATTAAGGCTTCCTACGCCCAGCTCCAGGTTGCCCAGCTACCCTATGACCCCGACGCCATCCAATCCGCCGACCGCGCTGTCGTTGCCGAGCTAAAGCGACTCTCTGCTCTGAAACAGAGCTTTCTCAAAAACCAGCTCGCCGGAGAAGACGTCCAGCCAGCGCCGCTCGACGCTCAGATCGACGAGCAGCGTAATCTTCTCAAAACCTACAAAATCACCACCGCGAAGCTCGATTCCGAGCTTCGGTCCAAGGAATCCGAGATCGTCTCCCTCCAGTCCGAGCTCCAAGCCGCCAAAAAATGGCGCCGGTTCCTCGAGGCCCGACTCCGGTCCGATTTAACCGCCGCTCTCAGCGATCTACACCTCTCAGGCCTAAACGCCGGCCACTTCCTCACTCTTTTCCGGCGAACCATCAAATCCATCGGCTCTTTCGTGAAGATCATGACACGCGAAATGGGCTCAGCTGTTTGGGACATCGACGCCGCCGCCCGCGCGATTCAGCCGGACCTCCACCGCCGGAACTCGGAAGACAGAGTCTTTGTCTTCGAATCCTATGTCTCGCGCCTAATGTTCTCTGATTTTCAGAACCCGGATTTCGGCCTCGGAGAACCGCCGCGCGACCGCCGGCGATTCTTCAAGGAGTTCTCCGAGCTAAAGTGTCTCAAGCCGAAGGAGTGCTTTGAGAAAAAATCACAATTCGGAATGTTTTGCCGGAAAAAGTATTTGGGGATGGTGCATCCGAGGATGGAAGCCGCGTTCTTCGGTGGGCTAGACAACCGCGCAATGGTGAGCTCCGGCGAAGGTTTTCCGGCGACGGATTTCTTCCATGTTTTTGCGGAGATGGCGAGGCAGGTTTGGCTTCTCCACTGCCTGTTCTTCTCCTTCGGGGCAGCAGAGGAGAAAACGATCTTTGAGGCAAGGAGGGGGAGCCGGTTCTCCGAGGTGTACATGGAAAGCGTGGCGGAGGAGGAGGCCACGTCGGCGGACGGCGGCGGCGCTCGCACGCCGGCGGTTGGCTTCACTGTGGTGCCGGGGTTTAAGGTGGGAAGGACGGTGATACAGTGCAGGGTCTATCTGATAACTGGCGACAGCTGACAAAAGCAGTGAACGGCCGTGATGCGTCCGTATGGGTAACTGCGTCCTCTGCGGACCGTCGGATGGCGTTTTATTCTAGGAATTAGTGGGGTCGCCGGGATCGTGGGGCCCATGCGGTAGCTATTCTTCTGCGATTTTGACGACTGTGTAATGGTAATGGCGCGTGAAGAAAATGTTTAGTTTATTGCAAGATATGTCTTGATATAATATTCTCTTTGGAATTGATGCTTCACTATCACTTATACTATTTATTTATATATTTAAATATTACATTATTTTTATTAAATTAATATATAGTTTCTGCTAAAAAAATTCCTAAATATTATTATCTATATTAATAAGAATACATTGGAATTCCGTCCTGGCCCCCGTCTGTCGTCGGTCACGCAAATGTAACGCCGTCCGCTCCCGTGCTTTGCAAAATCCGTCGTCGCCTGCTACGCCGCCTGAAAACCCGGAACGCTGTGCAGCTGTCATTGCTCCCGGAAATGCCTACTCATCGCTGCACCGCCTTCGCACCGCTGTTTGGGCGATTCATCTGCCGCAGCCTTACACACGTCGTTCATCTCGCCGCGTGCCGTCGTCGCCGCGTGCCGTCGTCGCCGCGTGTCGCACTCGACATCTGCCGCATTCCTCTCTTACATCGCTGGTTGCCGCCTGCCCCTTCCGCCGCATATGCTGCAGGTATATCCGCAGGATAACATTTCCCCAATTTTCGCTTCTCTTGCTCACTGCCTGCTCTCTTCCTGCGCGATTCTCTGCGCTTCTCCTCCTCACGCCAGCAACATCCACGCCCACCTGAGCACAGCCAATTGGTCTCCACTACCACAACAGCCGGAAGATTTCTGCGATTACTGCAATTCCGCGTCAATATTTGCCTGCCTGCTATCGTCAAGGTAAGCTTTAATTATTTTAGCCATCTGTTCTTTGTATAACTTCATTCTGTGACGCACGTCTGTTGCTTAAGACTGTAACTTTCCCGTGCAAGCATATTAGTCACTTCTTCCCTGCAAATTTCCACCCTAAACACTAACACGGTATTTGTTATTGCTCGATATCTCACCTCATATCGTTATACTGCAGTGCATTATCGTTTATGCTAAATTCCGTATGTTATGATTTCATTTGCCAATGCCTGCTGTTCTGGATTTGTGTTTTGTTTTTTTTCCTGATTCCACTTTCTTCTTCTCTTGGTTGTTCTTTACAGCTGTTACGAATTTGATTTTTATAAATTCATTTGATCACAGCCTTTTATAAATTCATTTGATCTTCTGATTCGCTGATGTCTTCAGCTGTTCTGTAAATTAGTGATGTGTTTTTTTTTATTGGATAACATCGCGTCTCGCGGATTTCCTTTGCAAATACTTTAAATTTCAGCCTTTGGATATTTTTCTAATCAACGGCTGTGAAGGGTCCTTAATGTGAGGTAAGGATGGACTGTGCTGGAAATGAGGGGTCTGCAGTTGAGAAAAAGTGTGCTTTCCCCCTCAATTCTTTCGCAAATAACTTGAGATCTACAGAACCATTTCAGCTAATTTTTATATCATTTTGAAGCTTGGAACCTTAGCTTTATATCAAATATAAATTTGCATGATTTGATGCAGTATTGAGAAAAATACAGATTTTTTAGTAAACTTGGTCATGCACATGGTTTTGTGTGAGTTTGCTGGACTTTCAGATTTCCTGCGGCAGATTTTGATTGATGATTCCTGTTTTTCCTGCTCTGGGTGATAGTCGAGGAGCAAATGAGCAAATTGAACTTGAAATTATGAAAATTGGATTACAATTGATAATTTTATAGTGAAACTAAAGTGGTGAAAGAGAACACCATGTTTTGATCTTGGTGGTCCTTTTGGCATGAGATTTTGTTTGGAATTTCTTTTTTTCTTTCATATTTCATGGAAAATTTTGATTTTGAAAACTTTGATGTGATCTAATGTGTTTTGGTTATAGAAATAATGCTATTATAGATTAATTTTACATATTTAAATTTTTTATTCATTATGCACATGCTAATGATGTTCTCTTGCTTTTGAATAGGAAAACCAACTTTTTTTTCACATAAACTTGCCTCCACACATTGAAATCTCTCCCAACAGAGTGATATTCAGCATTGTTGATCCCAAGGTTCTACTGAGCAATGAAACTTAATGAATTAGGTGGAAATATTACTGAAAATGTCTTTGCTCAATTCATGAAATTTTACCTATGAGTTGATTGAAGTTGTTGGATATAATACTTTTTTTATTAGATTGTAAGGGCATTAAGCGACCCAATTATGATTCGATCGAGTCGTTGTTCAGTATCGGTCCATTGTTATCAGTTGCACTCACTCGGTTGTCGTCGGTTACGCCGCGCCAACGTCGTCAGTTCCGTTGTTCTGCAAAACCTTCGGTGCTTGCAGAAATGGCCAGGTGTCTCACGGCAACATCGCCTCATCTCCACCGCTTCATTCCGGCTCTTTCTTCCTCCGCAGTCGACACCGCTGCAAGCGCCATGTTACCATCTCATCTTCACCGCTTACGCTCACAGCGCCACGAAGGGCCGCTGCTTCAGGTAAAAACCCCCGACCCTCTCGCTTCTCTTCCCCGCTTCCGCCCACTGCTCCATCTTCCCTCTCGCACACGGCTTCCGCTGCTCCCACCGCTGTTCCCGCAATTAAAATACGTTTTCCATTTCATTATTGTCGTTGATTTCCACAACGTGCACTGCAATTTGCACGTCACTCTGCATTATGCACAGAATTCTACAGTATGCACAGCACCGCAATTGTCACTGCATATTGCGCACTTGAACAACCTGCACTGATGTGTGCAAGATTCACCAAATTGTGGTGCATTTCGCACAGTAACATGCATGAAATAAACATACATATTGGATCAACAGCTTTTTCTTCAGGGCAGGCCGGAGCTTAATTTATTCCTTACAGCAAGGCTTTCTTTTGCCCACCTATTTTCTCCTCCTCTAAACCATTTTGCACCATAGATGACCGAAACTGGGTAACACTTACATGGACTCTTCTCCTCTTCTTCTCTACATCTTCTCCATTCTGATTCTTATTTGATTCTAAGGTGGATTTGTTAATCAGGAATGATGTTTTCTTTCTGTTCACTGATAATATCAGCGTACTTTAGTTTCATTCCATAAGAAATTGTGAATTGACCGTAATTTATTTTCTGATGCTTTATTTCTTCTAATGCTTGATTAATCATTTATATTAACCATTTGCATTCAGAAGTTAATTGATCTGTTCTATTCCCGATAAATTTCCAATTATTAAGAAGGTAATTTCAAGTTTTTTTGTTTTCTGAAGCTATTGCTCGAGTTTCTGTCAGATTTCTGCTCCGACTGGGGGACTTATTTTCACAACACTTGGGCATGGAAGGTGTAACATTCGACGTTCCCAAAATACCCTCCATACTATTATTTTAATTTTTGGTGGTGTGGTCGTTAGATATATTCCCGCCATTTGACCTCCTCATGCCATTTTCTCCTTCTCCAGCATTTTACCCATGCTGTTTTTCTTCTCCCACTATCTCCCAGTATCCACCAATGTTATCTTTAATCTACTCATCTTTCATCATAATGTTATCTTTAATCATTAGTCGAGTTAGGCTGTTGATTCAGGCAAGGACATACTGTGCAATGCTATTATTAGTCACTCCATTTCTTCAGCTTCCAAAAACTTCTACTAATCTCTATTACTTCCTGTTATTCTTCAGTATACGCTAGCTATTACGATTTAGTTTACATAAATTTTTGCTGCCCCAATTCATTAGAGAACTGCTGCTGCAGTTCAAACTGCATTTGAAATGTACTACCTACCAGGATTCTGGCCAGAAGATCTGGGGGACACACTGATTTCATATTTCAGATTTACAGGGTGAGCAAATTGACGGCTTCTCGCAGAGAGGATTGCACACAACTAAACTCATCAAATTCAGGTTCTTTATTTTAATTGTGTGCGTTATCTATTGTGAATCACGATGCTTAGTTGAATTATGTTGTGAATCACACAATATTTTTGGTGAATATTTTTCATCCAACAGTTTGAAAGGGCTCTCGATTAGAAGTTTCTCCACACTCTACTTTGTTCATGCATAAAAAAAACCGTTTAATTTCATATTGCCTCTTACTGTTTCAAAATATTCTAATCCACCTTGACAACAACGTTTTAACACATTAGTCATCAACTAAGATCATAGCCATCCAAGTCCACAGTGCAATCATAGCCATATATTACTGTTTTAACACATTACGATTTAGTTTACATAAATTTGTGCTGCCCCAATTCATTAGAGAACTGCTGCTGCAGTTCAAACTGCATTTGAAATGTACTACCTACCAGGATTCTGGCCAGAAGATCTGGGGGACACACTGATTTCATATTTCAGATTTACAGGGTGGGCAAATTGACGGCTTCTCGCAGAGAGGATTGAACCCAACTAAACTCATCAAATTCAGGTTCTTTATTTTAATTGTGTGCGTTATCTATTGTGAATCACGATGCTTAGTTGAATTATGTTGTGAATCACACAATATTTTTGGTGAATAATTTTCATCCAACAGTTTGAAAGGGCTCTCGATTAGAAGTTTCTCCACACTCTACTTTGTTCATGCATAAAAAAAACCGTTTAATTTCATATTGCCTCTTACTGTTTCAAAATATTCTAATCCACCTTGACAACAACGTTTTAACACATTAGTCATCAACTAAGATCATAGCCATCCAAGTCCACAGTGCAATCATAGCCATATATTATTGTCTTTGATTTTCATTATAGGAAATCGCTTTTATGCCGCCTCAAAAACTCCACATCTTCAAAGGTTAGAGAAATAAATGTGTTCATCAATTCAATAATATGCTTCTGTTCTTTTCAATAATATGCACAGCACATGGATATACATCTACATCTGAAATATGCACACCGCATGGACATACATCTAAATCTGGAACGTGCACACCGCATGGATATACATATAAATCTGCAATGTGCATAGCACATGGATTTGAGATTATTTTTCATGTATTCATTGAGCAAATGAAAAATATCCTCATAATTGTTTTCCATTGGTACAGGTTCATAGTTTTTCTTGGGGATTTCAATACGACTTCCGGTCTCATCAAGGATTGAACTGATATTTCTTCATCCCGCCGCCATATCTAGGTACTCCTGTAACTTGAAATTTTTTATTTTTTCAGACTTATATTACCATAAATAATGATAGGAATTATTAACACAAACACAACAAATTCCAATAATGGCTCAGAAAGTATCTATGTTTTTAGACATATGATGCTGTTTTTGAACCAGTTATTTGCGATTTTATAATCTGCGATTATTATAATATGTACTTTTGCTTACTTACATTACTATTAATAATGATAGAATTTATTAAAAAAACCAGCAACTTCCAATAACAGCTCAGTATTCCTGGTGATATCTTAGTCATTTAATAGTATAAGAATGTTGTGTTTTTCTGTTTTAAAAGTCTGATATATGCGGTGCTCAATGCTGCTGTGAGGGAGTATGTTAAATTTTCTAGCTTAAAATTGAGGTTTGCGATGGTGTATTGACATGATAAAGTCGGTTTATTTGGATTACCCTGTCTGTTCACTGATCAAATATCATCTCATTTGTTTTGATGTTTTTCATTCTATATTTAATTACGGCTTTCTGCACATTGCAGTTCATATGTGCTCTATTAATGGTATTTTGTCGCTCCAATTTATCATTTACAACATGCTATCAGTGCACGTGATACTATTTTAGAATTTAAATATTTTCTTTCAAAAATATTTTAACGTTGTCATAACAATAATCATACAAAAATACGAGCATCTTCGCACGGGCTACGCCCGTGCTCGATGCTCTTCGCATCGACAGTACCCCAGCTGCAGCGGTGCCTCCACCCAAACTCCCCCCCCTCTACGACACTCGATGCTCTCGGACGACCTTCTGCCGCATTCAGGCGGGCTTCGCCCGGCAGCGCACAAACTCCAACTATGTTGGATGTTCCGGGCGGTCTTAGGTCGCATTGAAGCAGACTTCACCCGCTTTCACGTAAATCACCATCTCGGCCCCATATCCGTCGCTCGCGGCCCCCGGAGCGCATATGCAAAATCACACATAACAAAACACATAAAAACATAAACCGTTCTCTGATAAAGATTTTGCGTTTGTTTGTATGTATTTTGTTATGTGTGATTTTGCATATGCGCTCCGGGGGCCGCGAGCGACGGATATGGGGCCGAGATGGTGATTTACGTGAAAGCGGGTGAAGTCTGCTTCAATGCGACCTAAGACCGCCCGGAACATCCAACATAGTTGGAGTTTGTGCGCTGCCGGGCGAAGCCCGCCTGAATGCGGCAGAAGGTCGTCCGAGAGCATCGAGTGTCGTAGAGGGGGGGGAGTTTGGGTGGAGGCACCGCTGCAGCTGGGGTACTGTCGATGCGAAGAGCATCGAGCACGGGCGTAGCCCGTGCGAAGATGCTCGTACTTGAAAAAGTATCAAGGATATCTTGGGCCTCTTGGCCAAGTTTGCTACTCTTTGATCAAGGGTCCGTTTGAATTTAAGGCTAATTTTGAGTCGAGCTAGAGCGATTTTGGCTTGGCTCGAAATCAAAATTTTCGATCCGAATTCAGTTTGAAATCGACTCGAAATTGATTTTGAGTCGAGTTAGTTCGACTCGAAATGACTCGTTTCTGAGTCGGCTCGAAATCGAATCGGGTCGGCTCGAAATTGAGTATTTTTTCTCTTTATTTCTTTGTAGCTCAAAATTAAATTGGACAATCTATAAATTTAGCAAATGAAACACTTAAAAGTCTCTTTCTTTTTATTTAGGTTTAAATTTTATTAGTTTTAATTTTAAAATAAGAATATATTAATAAATACATAATGTTATTAATTAATTCGAGTTGATTCGAGTTATATTTCGAGCGATTTAAGGCTGGCTCGAAATCAGATTTGAGTCAAATTAAATCGACTCAGAATGAGTCGAATTATTTTTAACCTATTCCAATTCAGTTCAATTATAAAAATTATTCTTTTATGGGTGTTTATGGACGACAGTTTGTAAAGATATGTCATTGGGATGCCAAATGGACTCTAAAATCTTCTTTAAAGGGGATTTAAGTATGTGCATTATATAAAAAATTAACATATATATTTATATTTAATTTAATTTTTAGGAAACACATAAAATCACCATAATTTGATAGCTCTATTTTAAACTCACATTGGTATTTGAGTTGCCCATGGATTTTATTGGAGATGGTGGTTTATGTTGGTGCTAAAGAAAGGATATGAGAGTGAGAGTTTTCACAAGTAAATCACAATAGTTACTATTCTAGTGCCTAAACATTAGCATATAAGTGTCATTATCATGTTAATTGGGTCATTTATGTCATTTGGAGCTCAAGAAGGCATTAAGACTTCATAAACATTGGATAAGGGCTCTCATGATATGATGAATGGATGGGATTGCTCAAAATGAAGTCGAAGTTACTGAGATATTTGAGCGCGCACATGACTTTGGGTGCATAATCATTTCAAAAGAGACGTCGGTGCACCTACTTTAATCGTGTTTGATGCCCGTTGACATGTTTGGCAAACATTGGTTGGATCTTAAATGGACCTTGAAGAGATGCCACATCATCCTTGGGTTTTTTTTTGGAAATTAGATGAGGACATGGGCTAATTTATGCAAGGGAGGTGTCAATTCACAAAAGAAATGGTTTTTTAAGTGCTAAAAGGGTGGTTTTCAATAGAAGAAAAGGGTAGGAAGCTTGTGGAGATTCATGGTGAGGATTTTCTTTAGATTTTAACTAAGAAACAATGGAGTGTATCGATGGAGGGAGAAGAAGATTGCCAACTTTTTAATACCAATAATTTTGCCTTTTGTATTGTCACCAAGTTAATTGTAACTAATCCTACATTGCATCAAGCATTGTATAATTTGACATGTCTCATGGCATATATTTTAAGGGTGCTGATAGCCGCACCGTAGTTTTGGCTAGTCGCACCTCACTTTCTCCTAATTTTTCGTGCCTTTTGGAAATACGTCTTGTACATGCATTTTCAGGAAAAGTGTTTAACACGAAAGTTGTAGATCTCATCAACAAGAAAGTTGTAGATCTCGTCGAGATCTACAACTTTCGTGTTGAACACTTTCATAAAAATGCACGTACAAGACGTATTTCTAAAAGATGCGAAAAATTAGAAGAAAGTGCGGTGCGACTAACCAAAATTGCGGTGCGGATATAATCACCCTATTTTAAACAACCATTATTCAAGTGTCATGTGTATTCTTCAATCCTTTCGCAAAGCTATACCTACACCAAAAAGAGATAAAAAAATGTCCTTGGGTATTCAAATAATGTTGAGTGTTGAATGAGTATTGGTCTATGTGTATTAACACGTGCACTATAAGAAAAATTATACTTAGCAATGGACTAAATACTTTGCTAATAAGTTAAATTCATTGAAATTGGCAATGAATTTAGGAACAAAATTTTTTTTCTAACTAATATGCTCTTAATTAAATTTAGCAATAAATTTTTTTCGTTCTATATTAGCAAGATTTTATTCTTTATATTTTTGTAGGTAAAGTAAAAATTTCTTTACCAAGCTAAATTTGATGTCATTTAGCTAGGAATTATTAAGCCTTCCTAATTTACCTTGTTAAATGAAAATTTTCTTATAATGTTGTCGCATCAAATTTATAGGAATTCAATAAAATTTTTTGTTTCTTTCTTAACCATCATCTAAATAATCATTCATTTGGACAATATTGGTGCTTAGGACATTTGTCGACAACACCCATGTACATAGGAGGCAATGAATGAAGACATGTTATTGTTCTTGCTACGCAATGTACGGTCACAAGAGATCTCTCCTTGTGTACGACTGTTGGTAATAATATGTTAACATAGATTGCTGAGTGTTTCTCTCTCCCTCTTATTTTTCTCTATACTTTACATCCACATTTAGGTCGCATTTGGTGCTCGATGGCGGTTTTTAAAATGGTGGTTTTGAGCGTCGCTCGTGAAAGCCGACCTCACGTAAGAAACTTCATCCACTTCTGTATTTAAATAAAGTTTTATTTTTTTGGTGGCAGTCATAAGCTTTGTCATGCGGAAAAACATTCTATGATAGTGATATTTTTGTTCAAACTCATCGGAGCAAAAAGATCATGCCAAACGAAGCCATAATCTAAAGTTAACTGCAAGTTTGTTGCTTTGAGCTTGTAATATGAAATTTAGGGTAGGATTCTAGATGGGGGACTCTATTGGGATGAAAAAGAAGAATTTCGGCGAGGAAATCGCCATAGACAAAAGGCGAAGAGAACTTTACCAAATGGACTTAATTTAGATTTATTTTGATTTAATGGAATTAACTTGACAATAAATTCATGGGAACATATTGGGAGATGAGGAGATCCCAAATAATTAAAATAAAATTATGGGAGACATGCGGGAGCATGCATGACTATCTCGTCATCGGTGATTATTTTTAGTGATTTTTGTTTTTTCTTCCTCAATGCGGTTGCGCTCCACACTTATCACCATGCAAATTGCGGTTTGGAGAAAATGATATAGAATAACAGTTGAAGTGAGGATTCTTTATATCGAAGAAAAGGTTTAGAATCCACATAAATGTTGGTTGACGGTTTGCGAGACAATACTACGGTTTAGATTCCGATTTTCGCAGTGCGAGGAGGTGGTTGACATTTTGAAGTTTTGCGGCATTTCTTTGTTGCAATTTACTTTTCTTGGGATGACACGCTTCATGGGGCTACTTGCGTTCTTCAGAGAGTACTGCTCGAGATTTTCTTTGGATTTGTTCAGAGACTGGTGCGAAGTTCGCGTGGATAGCGGTGGCCGTGTTGAGATCTATAGCAACAAGAGTTGGCTTGACTTTGAAAGTCGGACGGACTGCCACCATGACAACACTCTATTTTGTTATGTCTGAAATTCTCGGGATCTGCCAGAGTTTTGGAATTCTCTACCCGATCGCTGTCATTATCAGAAGGACGAGAACGGGATTTCTCTCCCAGGTTTGGATTGTCAGAGCCTCGGGAGCTAGCAAGTTGTTTGTTTAGCATTTCTTTATTTGTGGCGGAGAAACGACTGCAGTCATGCATATTTTGGGTTGATTATGAGCGTGTTGTGGAGGCACCATTGGAAAGAAAGCTTGTTTTGAAGGACATTAGTGATGCAGATGCAGAGCCTCGACCTTTGTTGAGGAAGAGGGATTGTCAGACTGAGGAGGTTCCTCGAGATGAGGATACACCATCTTATCCTGAGGTCGAGGTGTTGGAGTCTTCTGCCCCCCGTGTCTCTCATTTAAAGGTTTCTACCCCCTTCCCCCCGACTCCCTATTTCAGAGGTTTTTGCACCCCCCCCCCGAGTGTCTTCTTCTTTGAAGACAATGAGCAATGTAGTAAGCGAGCTCTCCGATTTCTAGTTTTTAGTTTGATTATTTTATGCAACTCTGACTTTATCCTTTTTAGTTGTACATTGAAGCTCAGACTCATTGTTCATGTGGAACGACCATTATGATAGTTTGAAATATGGATACTTGCTTTAGGAGAAGCTCCAGGTGGTAGAGAGTTCACTTGCTGACTTAAAGGAGGAGCATGATCGAGATATATCTCGATTTCGACAGATTGGTTCAGAGCTAAAGGCAGAGCTTGAGGAGGTCCGAGTGGCGTTGCTAACGGAGAAATCCCGAGTGGAGAACACTGCACAGTTGCTGAAAACTGCTCAAGAGTTGGCTTCTCGCTGAAGGTCTTCGGTCTCCCTGAGTATATGGACTCCTTGGACTATATGCATGATCATTACTTGATTGTCGAGGAGATTCATGAGGAGGACTAGACCAGAGAAGTAGATCCCCAGATGGAGGATATCCACGAAGTCGCCCTTAGGCATGGAGTGTCGAAGGCACTTCAGATGGTGGCCAGGAGACTTGTGTGTGATGTCTCGTGCCTTGGCTTTGATGACCTTTCTGATGATGATGACTCAAGTTCTGATTCTAATGTAGACATAGTCTGCAAGTAGTAGTCTTGCCTTTGTATGTTTGTGTTTGCTTTGTCAGTTGAGTGTGTATGATTTTGTCGCTTTGTGATGACTTTATATTTGTCTTTGTACTTTTGTACTTGTACTTTGTATCATCCTTTGACAATATATATGTTGTTTTGGAGCAATTCTTTGGATTGCCTTTGCAATCTTTCTTCAGTGTTGAAGGAGGAAACCCGGTGACATCTTAACTCGCTGGCCAGGCGAAAAATAAGATTTTCGGACTGGGGGTGTCACTGATTTTTGCGACCTACCACGGGGGAGAAGGGCGCACCTTCGATCTGGGTCAGTGAGAGGTTAGTTGAAGACGACGAGGGGTAGACCCTACCAGCCATTCGTTGATTGTGACAGTGAAGTACCAACTTTCGACCTTGGCAGTCGCGAGGGGGGCAGGCCCTGAGAATGCCATGACCTACCGCATGGGAGAAGGGCTTACCTTCGATTCGGGACAGTGCGAGACCACTTAGAGATGGCGAGGGGAAGACCCTACCGACCATTTTGGCATACGTAAGAGGGGCTTGCCCTGGCGTTACCATGACCTACAACGATAGGGGGGAGGGAGAACCTTCGACCCGGGCCAATGAGAAGTCATTAGGGGCATGGCCCTTCTATGTATCCTTATCGCGGGGGAGAAGGTCGCACATTCGATCAGGGACAAATAAGGATTACCGTGATGTTGACTGTCTGCGGCTGAGTGGATGAGCTTCGAGCATTCCTATGGCGACAAGGTTAGAAGCAAACAAAATCGATTAGATTAAACAGTATATAACATATGTGCGTAGATATATAATTGTGTGTTTGTCTTTGTTAGTCAGTCTCGATTTGGGATTCCAACCTCTGCACAAGATCAGGATAGTTAGGTATCGTTTATCTTAATAATGATGAATAGAATCCACTGGGGCGGAGTCTCCCAAAGAAGACTTCTCAAAGTAGCTCGAGATCTACCCCTGGTATCTGCATCGCTTCTGAAGTGAACTGGCAAAATAATTCCTTGAGGGTATCCCCTTCGTTCTGACGGATGATGGGCAGGTGAGAAGGGTCCTTCAAATTTTGATTAGCCACAAACTGATTTAGAAATTGTTGAGTTAACTCTGCAAAGCTTCAGAATGTTCCTTCCTTGAGGGAGTAGAATAATGTTCGGGCCCGACCCTTTAGAGTGGCTGAGAAAACTTGACAGAGTAGCTGATCAGGAGCGTTGTAGAATCACAATACTGTGGTGAAGTGATTAACGTGTTCCAACGGGTTTTCAGTCCCATTGTAAGACTCAATGTTGGGCAGTTTTAACCCAGTCGAGACAGGATGTGCCAAAATCTCTTATGCTAGTGGGGATCCGGCTCGGGTAGGGTGATACAGGTATGTGTTCCTTAGACCAATCTGACCATATTCTTCTGCCATGAACTCTCTGATTTCCTCCCTGATGGGTCTTCCGGGGGCGAATGCCTGTCGGTGCTACTATTGCTGCCCAGCTCTGTCGGCCCTAGTTATACGGGCAGGGTGTGAAGTGCTTGTGACTTTTGAGTATTCTTTGGAGCTCTCCTCCGGATGATTCTCTAGAATGATGATTACAGGCAGGGGAGCCCGGTCGGCGGGTGCTAGAGGTGATGCGCCCTTCTGATCCATTCCCAAATTTCTGAGCAGCGTGAGCACTTTAGCTTATTGCTCCTTTATGCGGGTGATCCTTCTGGTGAGCACATTGTACTGTGCGGTAATGGTTTCTTCTTGTCGAAGTGCGTTAACCTGGAAATATGAGGGCACAACATTATCGAGTCCTTGTCGGGCTGATCCTTGGGTTGTGCGAGTACTTATTCTCACCATTAATATCAGTCACGAGTGTCACTTGGTAGAGGACACTGTCTTTAGAAAACTCTTTTAAGTTTTTGGGGAACGTGTTCCCATAGACGTCGCCAAACTGTTGTGGCCAACTCAACCCTCCTGATAGACCAGACTAAACTTGGTCGTCTTAGCCCGTGAAGCAATCGAGTGTGCACATAGTCACATAATAAGCAGAAACACGCAAGATAATTTTAACATGAAAAATCCCTCAACTGGGTAAAAAATCACGTGACTGGTACGGTACTAGTCAATCTTCACTATTGGCGTCAGTTTATGCGAAGAACCGAGGGTAACAGACCGCTCCTCGTTACAACTTTGAGATGGGAGATTGCATAGTGCTCGGTGCACGACAGGTCACCACATGCGAAACTAATTCCTTTTTTATTCTCTGATGGAGACGAGCGTTCTCAGACACTTCTTGGCTGACGAACTTCGTGGTGGGGCATACAAGGATGTGTCGATGATGACTTGAGTGGTGTCACACACGTCGGAGGTTTTGTGGAATGTCATGCAGACCACTTTATTATCAAAAGCGTCGTGGACTTAGACAAATTCTCGGGTGCCCCGACTGGCATAGGAGGCTCGTAGGAGGATTTCGACAGAGCTCTAACCTGAAGAAGAAGAAGACTAGGAGGAGGAAAAGTTAGAAATGAGAGGGGTCCTAGGTCCCTTTTTATAGGATACAGGAGGTGGTTATGGTGGTTACGTGGCTATCCGCACACCCTAACCACCCAAAATAACTAATTGAACCGCATTTAGTATAGTTTCGGGCGTATATTATTTCTATGATTTTGGCTACATGCAGACCATTAATTAAATAAATAATATTCCCCACTAATTATGGGGATTAGTGGGTAGTTATGCGGGTGCTTACTCTTATAACGGATAGTGGTGATCGCGATGGGATGATGGGACGATGGTGATCGCGATGAGATGATCGGACGGTGGTGAAGGCCTGCCACGAGCGGGAAGCCAACTTGGCGATGATGGGCTACCGGTGGAGGAGCCGCGACCTGCGGAATGACCGACTATGGAGGGAGAGCTCACGAACATGGGACACAGTTATGGGAGGCGACCGTGGGGGGGAGGTCACGGGGTGAGGCAGCCACTTGCGGTCTTGCACCCACGACCGTGGGGGGCGGCCGCAGGAGGCGGTCGTGGGGTGCGGCTGCCCTTGGCGGGGATAGTTTTGCGGCCGCGGGGGAAGGCAATGGGGAGGGGGTGGGGCCGCAGGGTGCATCCACCCCGTACGGGAGCAGACCCATGATCGCGGGAGGCAATCGTGGGATGACGACCGTGGGGTGCAGCCGCCCTTGTCGGGCGCGGCTCCGTGGCTGAGGGCGGCGAACGTAGGAGGGCGGTCGTAGGATGTGATCACCCTTGGTGGGCGCGACTTCGCGGCCGCAGGCGACGTCCATGGGAGGGAGGCTCTGGCTAAGGCGGGGCTGCCTGGGCGTGGACTACCCGATGCCTGTGGGCTGGTGCTGGCATCCAATAACGATTATTGTGTGGAAGGTGTGCGCAGTAGGGTCCACATACGGGCCGCACAGGGATTGGGCACGTCAATCGCGTGTGTGGTAGTTACCCCATGAGCCTACTAAATTATTGGGGATCATGAGGGGAGGGATATTAACACCCCATTTGTTAATAAATTCTAGGATGGTATCATCACGAGGAATACTTAATTAAAATTAAAATACTTTAGCCCCACCTAGCCCAAGCCAGACACCCTTGAGTCACATTGGGTCTAACCCAACCCAGGAACATGACTTGCCACATCACTTGATAAGCAAGTCAAAGTGAGGGTTTTGAATGTAAAATCTCTCATCCCGGAATTGGGCATGACCGAGAAGAGATTTTATGCCCAGGATCGTTGCCTTAAAATGACACCAACTACGAGTTAGTTGCCACCATAAGACAACGACTTTGTCGGCAAACACGATCATTCACACAACCAATAAAGAAGAAATAAAACTAGTCCACGCATCACATCATAGATATATATGTTGAAGCCAAAATTGACCTCAACGAATGTTCACAAACCAAAGTGCAGCCGATGCCTACTTCTCTCAAATCTCGACCCTTGACTAGCTGCTAAGGTCCTAAGACTGACCCAAAGCCTCAGCTGGGAGGTCCCACCTCACACCTGGAAGATCTCTGAGAGCTTCCCCTCGAAAACCAATAGCTGGACTGGGAGCTCTTCAGAAAGCACTGGAGTTAGAGAATAAATGAAGCCCCTGCCTTCCAAAGAGTCCTTATGGGTCTTTTTATAGCCTTCTCCTGACCTGAAAATACTGAAATACCCCTGATGAGTCTGTCAATAGCCAAATCCCGCTATCATTCCAGGGGTATACAGGTAATTTAACCCGAGGATAATGAAATAATAATAAAATAACAAAATAATCCTTTTTCCTGGGCGCCAGGCCCCACCACAGGGACCTGCTTTGGCGAGAACCCCGGGCGAGAAGGCTCTCGCTGAGCCTTAGCTGAGCTCACCTTGGCGAGACCTCCCGCCAAGAGGGTTCTCGCCCTCGGTGGTTTTGACGTCATTGCCGTTGGACGTGAAGACCTGAGTCCTGGCGCGAACGATCTCGCCTACCAGTAGGCGGGAGCACCTTAAGGGCGAGAACTCTGCCGGTCCGCCCTAGGGCTAACCCGGGACTGGCCCAACCCTGACCACTGAAGTCTTAGTCATCCCTGTCCTCCCCAACGAATATGGGGTTGTACACAATCCCCGCTCTTTTTGAGCTAGCCCTGCGCTCGACAAGACAAGTCCAACCCCAAAATATTCGCTGGACACGTGCCCGTCAGCCAAGAGAATCTTTTGGCGGGCCCTACTGCGGCTATAAATACACGCCGACGGATGACCATAAGTCTTGCCTCCGAATCGCTGTTTCTTCACTGAGCTCTCGCCCGAGATTCTATGTGCGATACCAAGATGTCTGCTAAGCGTGCTGGCAAGCCACTTTCGCAGGACCTTCAAGATCGGTTACTCGCGGCTCAAGCGCGAGCCTTAGCAAATAGTGCTGCGGTAGCTCCCTAGCTATTGAGGAAATCTTCAGACACCGGCCCCTCTGAGCTGAAGAAGAAAAAGGAGAAGAGGAAAGCGAAGGTGGTCCGGTGAGACCTTGCTCGCGAGAACAGGGATTCACCTTCTCCTACTCCCATTCCTGCGGGGGACCCCTCCCCTCAAAAGTTATGCCTCCCGACCATGCTTACCGAGCTGATTACGCTACAGGCCCGATAGTTAACGTGACCTTTCGCAGGAATCCGCTCCAACCGACGTCGCCGGGTCTTCCCTGATTCCCCCAGATTCGTCAGCCCTCCCTTCTGAGGATCGAACGAGGATCTCGGAGACAATTCCTCCAGCCGAGACCCGGGTGATAGGTACGATTTCCGCCACTTTTTAATACTTCAACCGTACCTTTCCTTTTCTGAACTATCTTCTCGCAGAACCAGCTTCCGCCGTCCCGGGTCTTGTCACCCGGGAATATGAAGCGAGAACCGGCGAGCTGCTTCCTTCTGCGGCCAATCCCGCCCTGCAGGCGGGAGGGGTGGCCTTTGAACCTTCCACTACTAAGGATGCCGATCATCCCTTGAGGGAGGACAACTCTCTCCATGCTTCCGGCCAGGCTGGGACCATTGTGCGCAAACCCTTCCGCCCAGGGCGAGGCAAGCCTCTCCACCTCCTTTATGGAACTGACGGAGGGTTCGGGCCTTCTCACCCGACGCCAGTCAATGACTCTCGCCAGACTACAGGTATGCGAGACATTCTTGTCGGCTGATCGTTATGCCTTAATCAAAACCTTGGGCGCACTTTTCGCAGGGGATCCCAGCTCTTGCTCGGGAGCCAATGAGGAGAGAGAAGAAGAAGAAGATGATTCCCTTCCTCCTTCGCCTGGCGAGATAGAGGAAACCTTGAACGGCGCCGAGAACGCGAAGGAGCGGAGGAGGAATATCTCGGCCATTTTGTCCAAGCTCATCCGGCGAGACCGCGCCCATGCTGCCGCGGCGAAAGCGTTCCGCGAATCCGTGGAACAAAGGCTGGAGGCCCTGGAGCGGGATTTCTTCTTGGGCGAGACTGATCGACCGGGAGGGCCTACTGCCGAGTCTTCGCAAGGGAGATGCATCGCGCAGATCCGGGATCATGCCAGGCGGATCAACCTAGGGTGCACCACCCTGTCTTCTTACTTCAACCCGCGGGTGCCTCGGAGAACTAGGCGGCGGGAGCGAGGGCGATGGTGTTGGGAACCGTATTAGTTCATCTAGGTCTCGCCCCTTCTCCCTTTTTAGCCTTCCCTTCCGCCATGTACCTTTATGCCTTTGTAATAACTGTTATTAACTTTATTCAGCTCTCGGCAGCGAGAGCAAGTTACTATCCGTCTCTTCTTTCATTGTACTGCGAATTTTAAGAATGTGTTGGAATTAGGATGCTTGCGCCAAAATTAAGAGGCTTGCGCCGAAACCAGAGACGATCGTCGACTGCTGTCATCCCGAGGGGGAAAACTGAGGCGTCGCCGGCCCAGACTGTGACAGCTGTACTCCGCCGTCACTTTCTCTCTCTACCGGATGGAGCTGTAACGACCATGGTTCCCTATAAATAGAGAAATCTACCAACCGCATTTACTTCTGTGATCCGGAACCTCCACTTCCTTTCATTGCTCTCGCCCTCTTGCTTCCGCTTCTACCTCTCTATTGTTCTCGCTATTACCCTTAAACCCAATAATGCCGGGCGAGAACGAGGGTCGCGCTCATTGCGCGGAAGCGTTCCGCAAGCACCTCTTCCCCTCCTGCACGCTCACCTTGGACGAGTACAACTTGATCGTCGACCGCTTTATTCCCGCTGGCTTCTCAGCGCGGAACCCGGGTAATCACGACAAGGTGAATACCCCGGAGGCGGGAGAGATCGCCATCCCCCTCGAACATTTCGAGGTGGGCTTCCGCCTTCCCCTCTGGTCGAAGATTCGGCAAGCTCTCCGCTACTACGGGGTGGTTCCCTCCCAGCTGAACCCGAACTCCGTCGCGATCCTTGTGGCATTCATATGCTACATGCGATTCGAGAGGATCGAGTTTAGTCTGCCGATCTTCCGCAAGCTATTCAACTTCCGCGCCAAAGGCGGGGTGATCTTCTTTTCTGGGCAGCTGCTCAAGACCACCAGTCTCGCCAATAAACATCACCATTGGGGCGAGAAGTTTGTCTACGCCACCGGGGACTTCGGCAACGTCCCGCTCCGCCCTGTTCAGTACGAGAATGCTGCTTACAAACCGCCCACTCTGGGGTCGCGCGAGAGCGCACTCCTAGAGTTCTTCGGAACAAAGGAGTTTGACGTTCTCTTCCTCCGGCGAGACATCGACTCCCTTCCTCCTGTCCACCCGGGCGAAGGTATGGTCTCGCCCTAGATTTGATCTTCTGTTAGGATCTTCCTGTGTTGAATAGCGCTAACTTTGCAGGAGAGCGGGAGGTCCCTCTATGCCAACCTTTCGCTTCGGCCCCGGGTGTCGAGGATCGGGCTGCGAGAGGCTCTCTCGCTCTCGCGGAGGCCAGCGCTCGCGCCTGCCGGGAAGAGCCCGTTCAGCCTTTGGCGCCCGAAGCTAAGAAGCGGAAAGGCACCACTCCCGCCCCGCGACCGCTGAAGAGGCCAAAGCCATCCGCCACGGATAAGGGCAAGGGCTTGGCCGTCTCGCCCGCTCGACATCCTGCCTCGGGCAAGTCCTTCGAAGGGCTGCTCCAGATGGCCAGCGAGACGGGTGCTGCCGCCAGGAGACGCTCCGAGGTTACTGCCGAGAACCCTCCGGCCGCAGACGTGGCTGGAGGAGTGGGAGTCGACGCCGAGACCTCTGCCCGAACCCCGCCCAAGGAAGTGCCGAAAGGGCACATAAATTATGGCTTCGGCGTGAAGCACGTCGACGCGGAAGGGAAGCCTCTGCTCCAGTGGTATCCCGAATCCAACAGGATTGCGGTTTCAACGCTCCTCCCCAGCTGGTCGGAGCGAGATGAGGTTACTGGCGAGGCCTTCTAGCTAGGCTATGGCCTCTATAGCCGAGAGGGCGCCAGTGCCTTCGACCAGATGCCCACCCTGCTCCTAGCTTTCGACTCTACCCGGGCCCTGCTGCGCGGGTTCGAACTTGCGCACATATGCGCGCGTCGAAGCCTCAGCATCGACAGGAACTTCGCCGACATGTACAAGGCGAGGGAAGAGGCGGTGGCCAGGGCACGCTCTTCGGAGACAGAGCTCGCGAGTGCTCGGCAGGAGTTGGCGAATGCTCAACAGGCGCTGTCCCTACGTCCCGCAGCCGAGGTAAACGGGATCTTCCTGGACCCTTGCTCTTGCTTCTCGAAGTCACGTTTGCGCAGTATTTACTGAGCTGATCTCTTATCCACAGGATTCCACCCAAGCCATGGCGCTCCGCGCGGAGTTGGCTGACGTACGCTGCGAGAACGTCCTACTGCGGGACCAACTCCGGCGTGCGGAAGCGGCGAAAGGCCCGCCTCCGATGCTTGATGAAAGACTAAAGAGTCGTCACTTCTCGGTGTACGACATCGACAAGCTGCTGTAGGCGAACGCTCAGGCTACCATCAGGCTGACGGTCGAGACGCTGCGAGACGCGAAGCTGCTTCGGGAGGACGGCGTAACCATCGACGCTCGCTAACTCCTCCCCTGGCTATTCGATCCAATCCCGAAGCCTCCCGGCGCGCCCGAATCTCCTCCTTCGGATATCCCGAAGTCTTCCTCCGCTGCCGGCAAGACGTCTGGGGCGAGCTCGGGCGAGGACTCCGGCGAGGATTCGGGCGAGAGCACCAGCGGGGATTACAGCGCGTCCCCTTGAAATCCCTTTTCTTTTTTTGTGATATTCTTTTGTAATGAGCGAAAAGCTCCAAACCCCTGTAACTATTAAATATAATGCAATGTTTCATTTTTCACTGCCGGTGTTTGTTTGAACGAATAGGTTAGTCGGCCGAGTGGCTACCGCGCGAGCTTCCGCCGAGACCCTTAGTCTCCTTAGGGTCACCTTCCTTAGAGATTGATTAGGCGGGAGCTTTGCGCCATCGATTAGGTCGTCCTGCCCAGGTCTGTCGGGGGCCTTCTTCAACGAGATCCCCCCCAGCCGAGACCTTTTGACCGAGACCCCTATTGGCCGAGACCCTAACTGGCCGATACCTCTACTGGCCGAGACCTTAACTGGCCGAGGCCGAGACCTCTACTGGCCGAGACCTTTAGGGCTTTGTCTCTGATCTAGGCCAAGGTCATGACAAGATTCCTTCCCACAAACTGGATCTATGCTCCATCGGCGAGCCTTCGGGCCTGCCGGCTTGATGGGAGCCTGCGTAGCGGGTCTACCGGAGGCATAGCCGGGCTTGTTGTAACACTGGGCAACCATAAATCAAGAACCATGGACCACAAGCCAAAGAATCAACCTATCCCCTACAGGTGAACCTTTGGACCGGCCAGCTGGATGAGAGCTTGCGCAGCGGGCCTGCCTGGGGCCGAGCCGAGCTCGGCGTGTTGATGAAGATCAAGCCAAACCTCTCCCCCACAGGCGAGCCTTCGGACCTGCCAGCTAGATGAGAGCCTGCGCAGCGGGTCTACCTGGGGCCGAGCCGAGCTCGGGGTGTTGATGAAGATCGAGCCAAACCTCTCCCCCACAGGCGAGCCTTCAGACCTGCCAGCTAGATGAGAGCCTGCGCAGCGGGTCTACCAGGGGCCGAACCGAGCTCGGGGTGTTGATGAAGATCAAGCCAAACCTCTCCCCCACAGGCGAGCCTTCGGACCTGCCAGCTAGATGAGAGCCTGCGCAGCGGGTCTACCTGGGGCCGAGCCGAGCTCGGGGTGTTGATGAAGATCGAGCCAAACCTCTCCCCCATAGGCGAGCCTTCGGACCTGCCAGCTAGATGAGAGCCTGCGCAGCGGGTCTACCTGGGGCTGAGCTGAGCTCGGGGTGTTGATGAAGATCAAGCCAAACCTCTCCCCCACAGGCGAGCCTTTGGACCTGCCAGCTAGATGAGAGCCTGCGCAGCGGGTCTACCTGGGGCCGAGCCGAGCTCGGGGTGTTGATGAAGATCGAGCCAAACCTCTCCCCCACAGGCGAGCCTTCGGTCCTGCCAGCTAGATGAGAGCCTGCGCAGCGGGTCTACCTGAGGCCGAGCCGAGCTCGGGGTGTTGATGAAGATCAAGCCAAACCTCTCCCCCACAGGCGAGCCTTCGGACCTGCCAGCTAGATGATAGCCTGCGCAGCGGGTCTACCTGGGCCCGAGCCGAGCTCGGGGTGTTGATGAAGATTGAGCCAAACCTCTCCCCCACAGGCGAGCCTTCGGACCTGCCAGCTAGATGAGAGCCTGCGCAACGGGTCTACCTGGGGCCGAGCCGAGCTCAGGGTGTTGATGAAGATCAAGCCAAACCTCTCCCCCACAGGTGAGCCTTCGGACCTGCAAGCTAGATGAGAGCCTGCGCAGCGGGTCTACCTGGGGCCGAGCTGAGCTCGGGGTGTTGATGAAGATCAAGCCAAACCTCTCCCCCACAGGCGAGCCTTCGGACCTGCCAGCTAGATGAGAGCCTGCGCAGCGGGTCTACCTGGGGCCGAGCTGAGCTCGGGGTGTTGATGAAGGTTCCTTCAACTAGGCCTATTCTATCATCAAGATGGGGAGACATAGTCGATTAAAGCAAAAACATTTTAGGGTAGAAAAGAACTATTCTTATGATAGCATTTCTTAGAGAATCAACATTCTGAAAAGACTACTTTGAAATGATAATATTTATTCACCATATTACAATCCTTCTCTCCCTTTAAGAGTAGAAACGTTTTAAGTCATCACCGTTCCAGGTGTGGCTCAAGGTCCTTCCCTCCACATCCTGGAGGTAGTAACCCCCATTAGCCAGAGCTTTCTCTACTATGTAAGGCCCTTCCCAGCTGGGGTTGAGCTTGCCCACAGGGGCCGACCTTCCTGCTGCGTCGACCTTTTTTAGCACTAGGTCCCCCTCGGCGAATTGCTTAACCCTAATGTGTTTATCGAAGTACCTGGCCATTCGCCTTTTTATCTCTTCTTGTCTGATGACAGCAATATCCCGTAGTTCTTCCACCATATCCAACGAGAGGCGCAATCCCTCCTCGTTCTCCAACCTCCAAGCTTCGCTTCCCTCACCCGTGGTCGCGACCCGTGGAGACCGAACCTCGAATTCCACCGGGAGGACCGCCTCACACCCATGAGAGAGCTTGAAGGGGGTCTCCCCTGTGGCCGTGTTCAGAGTTGTTCGCAAGGCCCACAAGACGGATGGGAGTTGCTCCACCCAGTTGCCCTTTAGGTTCTCCACCTTCTTCTTGAGCAAGTTCACGATGATCTTGTTCGTCGCTTCCACCTGGCTGTTGTTCCGGGGGTGATGGACAGAGGCAAACCTGAGGTCAATCCTCAGTTGGGCGCAGAAGCTGATGAACTCTTCACTGGCAAACTGAGGACCGTTATCCGTCACTATCGCTTGGGGTAGCCCATGCTTGCATATGATTTCCCCCCAAACGAAGTTCCTGATGACCTGGGAGGTAACCTTGGCTAGGGCTTTGATTTCCAGCCACTTTGAGAAGTAGTCGATCATGACTAGGAGGAACCTCCTCTGCCCGCTGGCTGGAGGAAAGGGTCCAACTAGATCCATTCCCCAAATGGCGAAGGGCCATGGGGCCATGATACTTCGAAGCCTTTGTGCGGGTAAGAGCTGGAGGGGGGCGTGTACTTGACATTTCACACATCTCTTTGCAAACTCGACAGTATCCTTCCGCAAGGTCTGCTAGAAGTATCCTTGCCTTATCACCCTTGCCTCCAATGTTCTTCCTCCTGAATGACTGCCGCACTCTCCCGAATGCACCTCCTCCAGGATTCTCGGGACCTTCTCCTCGGTCACACATCTCGTGAGGAGCCCCGATAACATCTTTCGGTGCAAGCCCCCTTCCAATATCAGGTAGTGGGCTGCCTTTCGCCTAAAGCTTTTCGCTTCCTTAACCCCCTCTGACAGCTCGCCCGTGATAAGGAAGGTCACCAATGGGTCCACCCACGAGGATCGCCGACCCACCTCCATCAACTCCCCCTCTTTAATCGCTGGTCGAAAAAGTTCAGTTATGGTTCCTCCTCCTCGAGGCCCAAACTTCGCCAACCGATCAGCTGCTGCGCTTTCCTCCCTGGGAACGTGTTGAATAGAGAAGGAACGGAACCCTCCGATGATTGCCCTTACCTTGGATAGATACTTCACGAGGGTAGGCTCCCGAGCCTCAAACTCCCATCTGATCTGCGACGCTACCACCATCGAGTTCGTGAAGGTCTCCACTTCCCGGATCTCCAACTCCCTTGCCAATCGAAGGCCGGCTATTACAGCCTCATACTCCGCCTGATTATTGGTAACAGGGAAGTGGGAAGCTACCGTCTGTTCTATGGTAACCCCTTGAGGACTTATTAACACCATACCCCCTCCCAGGGAGTGCCTTCCCGAGGCCCCATCGACCATCATCTTCCATGCTTTGTAGGGCTTTGGCTCCTTACTCTCAGCTTCAGTAACATAGTCTGCCAGGAAGTCCGCCACGGCCTGAGCTTTGATGGAGAGTCTCGGGACGAACGAGATGTCGAACTCGCTCAGTTCAATTGACCACTTTGCCAGCCTTCCCGAATGCTCTACCCCCTCGAAGATCTTGCGAAGAGGATGGTCGGTGACCACCCTAATCGAGTGCGCTTGAAAGTATGGACGAAGCTTCCTTGCCGAAACGACCAAGGCATAAGCCAGCTTCTCTAGGATGGGGTAGCGGAGCTCCACCTTTTTCAGGATTCGGCTTACATAATAGATGGGTAGCTACTTCTTCCCCTCTTCCCTAACCAAGACGGAGCTCACAGCTTCCACCCCCACCCCGAGATACAAGGCCAGGTCTTCCCCTTCCTTGGGGCTTTGGAGTAGTGGAGCCTGGGAGAGTTGCCTCTTCAGCCCTTGAAAAGCCTTTTCGCATTCGACCGTCCATTCGAACACCTGATTACCGCGGAGCACTTTGAAGAAAGAAGAACACTTATCCCCGGACCGAGAGAGGAACCTGCTTAGCCCGACCAACTTGCCCGTCAGGCGCTGGACCTCCTTGGCGTTGCGAGGTGACTCCAAGTCCAATATAGCCTTCACCTTGTCCGGGTTAGGTTCTACCCCTGCCGGAGTCAAGAGGTGTCCGAGAAACTTCCCGCGACTGGCCCCGAAGACACACTTCAAGGGGTTCAACCTCACCTTGAACCTCCGCAGGGTGGCAAACGTTTCTTCCAAGTCCCGCAAATGGGAATCCACGCATTTGCTTTTGACCAGTAGATCATCGACGTAGACCTCTAGATTCTTCCCTCTTTGGTCTTGAAAGACTCGGTCCATCATGCATTGGTATGTTGCCCCTGCGTTTTTCAACCCAAAGGGCATCATCTTATAGCTGAAGCATCCCTCCCTCGTGATGAAGGAGACATCCTTGACATCAGGAGGGTGCATCCGGATCTGGTGGTAACCTGAAAAAGCATCCAAAAAACTCATAACAGAAAAACCAACGGCTGAATCAACCAGCGCGTCGATTCGAGGCAGGGGATAGCAATCCTTAGGACATGTGTACAACCCATATTCGACGAGGGTGGGTCCTACCACCGCCAGGTCATCAGAAGTCAAAGTTAACAAGGCAAGATGGGGATCCAGATCAGCACCCCAGGCCGCAGGAGGTTCGGGCGAGTATGGCGAGCTCCCCAGGCCAACTCGCCAGGTGGAGACTATGGCCAGATGCTCGCCTCTTCTAGGCGAGCTCCCCAGGGAAGTCGCCAACTCGCCAGGGTGGGGGTATAAGTAAGACCCCCCTCCTTGGATTTCCCTATAAATAGGACCCCAGGGGTACGAGGGAGAGTGGAAGCAAATCTCGGCCTGAGCCCTCGCGAGTTCCAACAATTGCCCTCGACTCGCTATTGCTCGAGCTCATCTCCTTCGTACCTAGCTCGACCAATTTGGTTGAGAAGGGGTTGCTTCTTCTAAGCAACTGGGTACGTGGTGGGACCTTCCTACCGCAGCAACCTAGGGTCTTGTTCGCACAGTTTGCTTCTGTTTCCTGACCAGAGACCGTCTTTTTGACCGCTCGACCAGTAACTTCAGGTGGCCTAGTCCGATTTCTGAGGTTGAGATATTTCTCGGCTTCAGCACTTGGTGCGGTGAGCGTGGATAGCGACCGAAGGAGAAAGTCGTGGTTGGAAGATGGCCGATGGTGGAGACCGGGGCGAGTTGGGAGGTAACTCGGCGGGAGCTGGAGTCCCGGGGCAAGGTAGCGAGTATGTGACAGTGGCGGATTTTGAAGAGTTCGCGAGGAGAGTGGAGAAGGCGATACTCGTCGGGTTGTCCAATCCGCCTAAGGTGACGACGACTTCTCCCCGCCGCCGGACACCCCCGGGCGAGGAGATACCAACTCGGCGAGCAGGGAAGGAGCCCGCTTGGGCAAGTAGAGGCCGTGAACAAGCTCATCATCAACTTGCTGAAGAAGAAGATCACCAACCTCAAGGGAAATTGGGCCGAACAACTCCCTTCCGTCCTATGGGCTCTCAGGACCACCCCAAACTCAGTCACAGGGGAAACACCCTTCAAACTGTCACACGGGTCCGAGGCACTCATCCTGGTCGAATTTGAAGTGCATAGCCCAAGGGTCATCGCAGTCGAAGACGGAAGCGAGGAATGACGGCTAGAGAATGAAGAGGCTCTCCCTAGATTATGTGGAAGAGCTTCAGGACTTGGCCTCCATACGCCAGGAAGAAATCAAGAGACGCATGGCGAGGCATTTCGACAAAAATGTCCGCTTAAAAAGCTTCCTCGCAGGGGACTTGGTCATGAAGAAGGTGGACGCCGCTGGGCGGGGAGCCACCGTAGGCAAGCTGCATCCCAACTGGGAAGGACCTTTCATCGTCCAAGAAGCCCTGGCCACAGGAGGCTATTACCTACAAGATCAAGCAGGAGAGCAGCTGACTGGGACCTGAAGTGGGGATGATCTGAAAAGATTCTACCCATAGCGGTAACCCATGTATCTATTTCTGTAAACATAGTTAATATACAAAGGATGCGGGATTTTATCTCTTTTGTGTTGAACATGCCTCAAGGCTTCTGAGTGTTTCCATGGCCCGCCTCGTAGTCGACTTCGGGAGGCAGTGGTCGGTTTGTTCCTCATACATAGCCCAGTACGGATGATGGGACGATGCTTCGGGATTTTAAGCGCTCTTGTAAGACCGGGCCTCTGCATTGTCGGCCGAGATCAGCTCCCCCCTTGCATGTCGGCCTATGTCTCCCTGAGTGAATCTCTCTTCCGTCTGGAGGAACTACGAGGAACAGATTCGCACCCTGATCCCCCGGACTCGAGGAGAGGCCGGCCTCGTAAAGCACCCAGAAGGAAAAAATCTCAAGTGAGCAACAAGGCAGGATAACCTGCTGAAGGGAGGGCGTGGACGAGCCCAGGGGTGTGTGTTGATTCCGAGTGCGTCCGAAGAGGACCCTCGATGAACACCACCCCCGTTCGAATCGTAGCTGGAAGCAATCTTCACTATCAAATCGAGATACGTGCCTTCAACCCGTTCTTACTGAATAGCCTAGTACGGATGATAGGACGATGCTTCGGGACTTTAAGCGCTCTTGTAAGACCAAGCCTCTGCATTGCCGGCCGAGATCAGCTCCCCCCTTGCATGTCGGCTTAGGTCTCCCCGAGTGCATCTCTCTTCCGACTAGAGGAATTCTTAGGAACGGGTCTGGACGCCAACCCCCGATTTGGCAGGGTCAAGAGCGTCTCTCCGGAGAGAGTTTCTTTCTTGTCAAGATGTCTCTGAGATTAATCTCCAAACTATGTAAGGATGCAGGATTTTATTCAAGACTTCGAGTTGAGCAGCGTCGTAAGACCGGTATCCCCACGAGCTCCTCTCCTCGGGAATCGGCCGATCTCCTCGATTATAATCCAAGACTTCGAGTTGAGCAGCGTCGTAAGACCGGTATCCCCACGAGCTCCTCTCCTCGGGAATCGGCCTATCTCCTCGATTATAATCCAAGACTTCGAGTTGAGCAACGTCGTAAGACCGGTATCCCCACGAGCTCCTCTCCTCGGGAATCGGCCGATCTCCTCGATTATAATCCAAGACTTCGAGTTGAGCAGCGTCGTAAGACCGGTATCCCCACGAGCTCCTCTCCTCGGGAATCGGTCGATCTCCTCGATTATAATCCAAGACTTCGAGTTGAGCAGCATCGTAAGACTGGTATCCCCACGAGCTCCTCCTCGGGAATCGGCCGATCTCCTCGATTGTACTCCCAGACTTCGAGTTGAGCAGCGTCGTAAGACCGGTATCCCCACGAGATCCTCCTCGGGAATCGGCCGATCTCCTCGATTGTACTTCAAGACTTCGAGTTGAGCAGCGTCGTAAGACCGGTATCCCCACGAGCTCCTCTCCTCGGGAATCGGCCGATCTCCTCGATTTTACTTCAAGACTTCGAGTTGAGCAGCGTCGTAAGACCGGTATCCCCACGAGCTCCTCTCCTCGGGAATAGGCCGATCTCCTCGATTATAATCCAAGACTTCGAGTTGAGCAGCGTCGTAAGACCGGTATCCCCACAAGCTCATCTCCTCGGGAATCGGCCGATCTCCTCGATTATAATCCAAGACTTCGAGTTGAGCAGCGTCGTAAGACCGGTATCCTCACGAGCTCCTCTCCTCGGGAATCGGCCGATCTCCTCGATTATAATCCAAGACTTCGAGTTGAGCAGCGTCGTAAGACCGGTATCTCCACGAGCTCCTCTCCTCGGGAATCGGCCGATCTCCTCGATTATAATCCAAGACTTCGAGTTGAGCAGCATCGTAAGACCGGTATCCCCACGAGCTCCTCTCCTCGGGAATCGGCCGTTCTCCTCGATTATAATCCAAGACTTCGAGTTGAGCAGCGTCGTAAGACCGGTATCCCCACGAGCTCCTATCCTCGGGAATCGGCCGATCTCCTCGATTATAATCCAAGACTTCGAGTTGAGCAGCGTCGTAAGACCGGTATCCCCACGAGCTCCTCTCCTCGGGAATCGGCCGATCTCCTCGATTATAATCCAAGACTTCGAGTTGAGCAGCGTCGTAAGACTGGTATCCCCACGAGCTCCTCCTCGGGAATCGGCCGATCTCCTCGATTGTACTTCAAGACTTCGAGTTGAGCAGCGTCGTAAGACCGGTGTCCCCACGAGCTCCTCTCCTCGGGAATCGGCCGATCTTCTCGATTGTACTTCAAGACTTCGAGTTGAGCAGCGTCGTAAGACCGGTGTCCCCACGAGCTCCTCTCCTCGGGAATCGGCCGATCCCCTCGATTATAATCCAAGACTTCGAGTTGAGCAGCGTCGTAAGACCGGTATCCCCACGAGCTCCTCTCCTCGGGAATCGGCCGATCTCCTCGATTGTAGTCCAAGACTTCGAGTTGAGTAGCATCGTAAGATCGGCACCCCCACGAGCTCCTCTCGTCGGGAATCGGCCGATCTCCTCGATTGCGAGAATGAGAGGCCCGCAGGTTATGATTCGACAACTAAGCCAGGTTCGACTTGCGTCACGCGCAGGTGGGCGAGCAGGCCTCGCGCGAGTAGGCGAGCTAGTCCCACGCGGGTAAGCGAGCTGGAACCGCGCGAGTAAGCGAGCCCCGGAGGGCATGCGAGTATGTCCCACGCGCCGACCCGCGCGGTGCGCGAGGTTCTCCCAGCAGGTTCACGAGTACCCGGGCGCAGGGGCGAGTAGGTCCCGGCGAGCGGATGATCGATGTCGGGACCATCCCCCTGCGATCTAGCGAACGCTCCTCTCCGAGCCTTTGAGCCTAGCGAGCAACATGTCAGAAAAATGCAGAAAAATGCAGGAGCAAAAATTTGTATAAATCACAAGTCAAAAATTGATTTACAAAAGGAATATCGGCGAGCAACTAGGACTCCTCGTCGCCAGTATCTGGCCGATATTCGTCGTCTCCGATATCACCGATATCTACAAATTCATCGCTCTCGCTCCCGTCGCTGCTGCTTCCGCTGCTGCTGTCAGCGAAATCGCCGGAGCTGGTCGGCGGCGAGGCGCGGTACGGCGGGATGGTCCCCTCGGCGAGTAGCTCGGGAATGAGCTCTTCGACAGTGAGCGGCTTCTCCCCCTCGACGGGCTGGCCCCCAAGCCTGAGGCGCGCGAGTATGATGTTCCTCGCCGCCCGCGCAATCTCGCGGCGAACAGAGGATCTCTCCTCCCAGAGGACGCGAGATTGCTTCACCGCTCGCGCCGGGTCTTCGGGTAGCGTGGTTGAGGAGCTCGGTCGTCCTTTAGCAGCGACCAGCCTCGTCTCCATCTCCGCTGCGCGAGTTTGGGCCGCCTCCAGCTCGGCCTGGGAGGCGGCGAGCTTCTCCTCGCACTCAGAGAGCTTCTTCGCTGCTTCTATCTCGGTTGCCTGCGAGATGACCGACGTCAGGACCTATCGATGAAACAAATCGAGCAACCAACCCAAGTACAGCTCACCTCGAAGTCCTTCCAGCGGACCGACTACATGTCGAGGTCGATGGCCTTCTTGGAGACGACCTTGAGGGCATCGGTCGTCTCCAGCAGCTTCCTCGCCGAGTAGTGCCCCAGCTCGGCAGACCGCGCGAGCGCGCAGGCCGACTGATGGGCGAGCTCCAACGGGGTCAGCTCCAGGACGGACTCCGCATCGACTCGTCCATATATGGCGTGGAGGACGGCGAAAGCCTCCCCATTGTTCTCCCAGTCAGTTGACCAGGACGGGAGGTTGGTGCTCAGCGACACCGAGTTGTCCTCCGCCGACCAAGTCACGAGCAGGCGGTCGTAGGAATCCACCACCCCCTGCCCGAGGCCGTAGTTGGGGTGGAAGTGGGGCGACCGGGCGCCCGTCGGCGACCGACGATCGATGGATTGTGGCGACGAGGCCTTCGCCCTCTTCCTCGCGGGATCTGGCGAGCTGACCCGCGACTTTCCTTTGGCCGCCTTCTTCTCCCCAACGTCGACATGGGGGCGAACGTCCGAGCACGTAGTGGCGACTTCCTTTGCCAAAGGAAGAGGATTCTCCGGAAGCTCGTTGGGAACTGCAAAACGCGCGACAAGTTAGCTTCAGCGGAAAAAGGACAACGAGCGAGTAACCAGGACACATTCTAAGCTCGGCTTACTCTCACGGGGGTGGACTGCCTCGAGCACGTTGACGTTTAGACGCCAGAAAATGACGTCAAATCGCTGACCCCGGAAGTACTCGAAGAGCTGCTCGCGAGCTCCTTCGAGGATGGGAGGAAGGAAGGCGACGTCGGCCGGTTGGTGCGGCCTGCCGAGAATCCCGCCGAAGTCGCCGTGGACGACCACCAACTGCTCGCTCCAGCGGTGGACCTTATTCGCGGTCGAAGGCGATCCTCTCTTCCCGGAGGAAGCATAGGAACCCCATGATGATCGTCATGCCATTGGGGTTGATCTGCGCGGGGACGATCCCGAAGTAGCGCAGGATCTCGCAGAACTCCGGCCAGAAGGGAGCCGCAGGCCGGCGTCGAAATGCCGCAGCGACAAGACAAGGGCGCCCTCAACATATGTGTTGAGCCGCTCGCCGCGAGTAGGAAGCCTCGCCGAGTAGTCCTCGGGCAGCAGGCGCTCCCTGAAGGCCGCCAGGTCCTTCTCTGAGGTAATGGACTTCTTGAATGCCGCATCCGCGAAGTTAATGGCATGAGCTTGTCGGCGAGCGCTGGCGTCGTCGCCGACCATGTTTGCGAGCTGTAAAAAGAGCGAGAGAAGGCGAGCTGGATGTTCGGATACTCGCCGATATGAAGAGAAGATCGCTACAACGTACGCTTTATGACCCACCTACCCCTCCTATTTATAGATATGGCAAGACAAAGGGGGGGGGGGGGGTCTGCCCCTCTCGACGAGTATCGAACGAGCTCGCGCGGTGAAGAATAAGAGGCGACATTTCCAGAAGACCTAGAGATCGGCACACCACAAAGAAAGCGTACACACGAAGAATCAGAAGGCGAGAATGTTGGAGCATGCGTTCCGCACTTCTTAGTTTGAGAATAACAAATCCCGGATGTATTTGATCTTGGTATGTGTTTTAAATGTGCAGGGATAACAGGTTTTTTAAGTACTAAGGAATGGTTGAGCATAGCATTGAAGAAATGGAAAGTCACACTATCGCTGGCGATAACGCTACCGCGTGCGATAACATGGACAGTTACTGCTGACGTCAGCCTTGAACCACATGATGCCGCACACGATGTCACGGTTGAACGATATCGCGAGGCGATACCGATATCGCCGAGCGATATCCCACGATCGTCACATTCACCACTCAGATCTGAAAGTCCGCGCGACGTGTGCCACGTGCCAAGCAACGGAGAGTTATCTCTATCGCGGGGCGTTAACGCTAACGCCGGCGATAGCATAAAGATATATATACGGCCAAATTTCAGGGAATTGATTGAGAGTGCAGAGCTTAGTTTTCCCAGAGAATTTTCAGAGCCTTCATCTCCGTTTCCAGACAAACTCCCTTGGTCCGTTGAAATCTCAAGAGCGAAGAAGATACAACCGTGCGTTCAAGATTGGAGATCTTCTCATCGGTCCACCATCATCTTCAAAGCTCATTATTTTGAGGGAGTTTTTAAGTTTTACTATTATACTTTCATATTCACTTTTTATCTCTGTAATTGGGAAGGGAAAATCACCACCTTGTGTGTGGTGTCTAAGTCCGTGTGTGGCTTAGGGGCAAATCACCGGCTTATGTGTGGTGTCTAGGTCCTTGTGAGGCTTAGGAGTAAATCGCCGCATTGTGTGCAGCGTCTAGATCATAGGTTTGATTTAGGGGGAGGCTGGTAGTCATATCTAGGGAGATATTGACTATAGCCTACCGGTCCTTGGGAGAAGGACCGGTGAAAAAGCTAAAAACTATTATCGTTGTAAGCCTTGATTTCAAGCTTTATTGGAATCATTTTACATATATATTTTGGAGAAATAAAATCTTGATTTTCATTTCATTGGTGTGTCTCAAACTTTACATCTAATTTCGTATTTTATAAATAGTTTGTTAAAATTTTAAAGAGCCCTTATTCACCCCCCCTCTAAGGGCGCCACAAGATCCTACAAGTGGTATCAGAGCCAGGTTATTCCTAATACGGTTTCACCACCAGGAATTATGGCGCAGCATGACCATGCTTTCTCTGAGGGGCAAGGAATTAGTAGACCTCCGCTATTTACTGGATCTGACTATAATTACTGGAAAACTAGGATGAAATGTTTTCTTATTTCTCTTGACATTGAAGTTTGGAATATGGTAGAGACTAATTATGCTCATCCCACTTATACAGTAGGAGATGTAGAAATGGAAAAACCAAAAGATAAATGGGATGATCAGGATAAGCTAAGGTGCAAAAATAATGCTAAAGCCATGAATGCGTTATTTTGTGCATTAGATAGAACTGAATTTAATAGAACTTGTGCTTGCAATAATGCTTATGAGATTTGGAATTTACTTGAAGTAACTCATGAAGGTACCTCGCAGGTGAAGGACTCGAAGCTGTTTCAACTGGAATCAGAATTTGAAAAGTTTAGGATGGAAGTGGATGAGGACGTAGACTCAATGTACACAAGATTCACCAAGATAGTGAATGACTCAAAAGTACTTGGTAAAATTTTTTCAAATGGTGATTTGGTGAGAAAACTTCTTAGATCTCTACCCCCTAAATTTAATCCCAAAGTGACGGCAATTTCTGAATCTCATGATCTTAAATCTCTTAATATTGAAAGCCTGATTGGGAACTTGAAAACTCATGAAGTTGAATTGAAAATTCAACAACAAGAGTATATGGAGCCAAAGAAGAAGGAGTTGGCTCTAAGATCTAATAAAGAGGAAGGTAGTAATTCTGAGTATGAAGAGGAAGATGAGGAAAGTCTTTTCGAAAGAAAATTTAAAAAATTTATGAGAAATCCGGAGAGAAGAAATACTTTTAAAAAGTATCTTAAGAAGGAGACGCTTAGAAAGAAAAAACAAAAGGATGACGATGAGGAGGAAGAAAGGCCCCCACCGGAGTGCTATCACTGCAGGAAGTTAGGACACATTCGAAGCAAGTGTCCAAAGTACTTGAAAGAACTTAAAGAAAAGAAGCACAAAGGGAAGAAGAAGGTCCTGAAAGCTGAAACATGGGATGATACTACTTCTGAGGATGCAAGCAGTTCAAGCTCAAGCGAGGAAGAGGAGGCCAATATGTGCCTAATGGGAAAAAGCGTCATATCTGATGACGAGTGCAGTGTCCAAAGCGACACTGAGGTAACTCCTCCAACTTATAATGAATTATTTTCTGAATTTTTAAAGACTTGCAAATGTTTTGAAAAAAGTTTAAAAGATAATGATCTTCTTAAAACTGAAAATAAAGTTTTAATTAAAGAAAAAAAAAATTGTTAAATGAAATTAAGACTATTGGAAAAAAGAAAGTCTCTTGCCAAGAGTGTGATCACTCTATGGGAAGAATAAAAGAGCTTGAAGAATCTCTTTCCAAATCTCATTCAAAAATAAAAATTCTCACAAAAAAGAATGATATTTTGGAGAGAGATCTGAAAACTTCTATTTCCAAAGTCCATGAAAGAAAGAAAGCTTTTGAACGTAGATGTGTAAATATAGTTTCCGAGAATACTGAAATGAGGAACCAGATTCATGACTTAACACTAGCCATTAAAAAGTTTGGAATGGGCCAAAGATCACTAGATATGATCTTAGGTTACCAATGTCACGGATCTGAAAGATTTGGACTCGGATACACGACTAGAAACTATCGCCCGACGATAACCACTAACGCCGGCGATAGTGATAAATCCAGAAAATCGAATTTTAAAAATCATCATAATAATAAATTAACTGATACTACATTTTCTTACAGTAAAAGTCCAGAGAAGTTATATTCTTCTCATTACGTTACATGTGCCAAATGCAATAGATTTGGTCACACCACGGACTCGTGCTGGAAGAAAGGAAAAAGTAAAATTAAGCAAATCTGGATGCCTAAGGCTTCTACCTATACTATGGGTGGAACCACTTGGGTAGCCAGATCTTTACTCACATCTTCTTTCTAGATGTGATTGGCAGGCGAAGGACAAAGAAGACGTGTGGTACTTGGACTCGGGTTGTTCAAAGCACATGACAGGTAATAAAGAGAAGTTCCTTAGCCTGGAGATGAAGAAAGGAGAAGTTGTAACATTTGGAGATAATGAAAAAAAAAAGATCATCGGCATCGGTGTTGTGGGTAACAAAAGTTTTTCAATTTCAAATGTTTTGTTTGTAGAAGGCTTAAAACATAATTTGATTTCTATTAGCCAATTGTGTGATGAGGGTTAAAATAGTTTGTTTGAATCTTCTACAAATTTGTGCAAAATTCTTGATTCAAAAACAAATGAAATAGTTTTTACCGCACCTAGATGTCATAACGTATATATGATTAAATTTCATGACTTTTCAAATTCAACTTTAAAATGTTTTTATCAAAAAATGATGAGTTAGAATTATGGCATAGGCGACAGTACTGTAAATCTAACCATTAAGAGGGATCTAACCTTACTTTTTGGAGTTCTTGAGGGTTTCCGCTGAAGAATACGATGCCAAACAGTCCAGGGTCGAAAAAAGGAGGAGATGTGTCAGCCCTATCCGTTGTTTTCGAATTTTCTAACAAAAACGCTATCGCCGCGCGGTATCGCTACCGCTGGCGATAGTGCATTTTTAAGCCACAACTCTCTAATATTCTGACACCTTTTCAACAACCTTGCTTCTAGTGTTACTGTAATTTTTTGGATGATTATCAGGATACGTTACCTATTACATGTGTGATAATTAATTTATAAGTTCTTTAAACATTTTTTAATTTTTCTTTCTCTCGATATCTTTCTATACCTTTGATGACTAGAACTTGCATAGACTTGTTTCCGCATGCCTCTAAGTATGAGTAATATTTTATGTTTGATAATGTGCTTCCACTGACACGGGGTGATAGGTACACATACTTAAGTTTCTTATTACATGTTCTTGGTTTGTTTCAACGATTCGAATATAATGCTACAACTTTAATTTATGCTTCATTCATATTGGTTTTCAAAACTGATGGCCATTCTGAGAAAAACATTTTTTATGTTTGCAATACAAGTGAATTCGGAGTCCTAAGTCAAAGTTTCTAAACACACAAAAATGAATGAAAAAAAAATAAAACTGACTAGGATACTTCAATCAAGCTCTACTCACCCTCCTGATAAGTCTTAATGAGCATTGTGAGGTTGAGCATCTTGAAAAGGATTGTAAAGTGTCTTGTGCAAACAAACTTGGCCAATTTTTTAAATCTTTATGATATGAAGTTATTTATGTAAAGATATTAGCTTCATGTATTAGTATATTGCAAACCTTCATGTAACATTATTTCTTAAGGAATATGTATACTAAATCACTCTTCACATGTACACATCATTATCATTTATAAAATTTCTTCTCATGAGAATTGGACCGGACATAGTCTTTCTCTTCTATTTCATCGTTTCTAATGCTTTTGCTATCTTGGCCTGACAAATTTTCAATGTTTAAATTCAACTCTTAAATTAATTTTCTACACAACAAACAATTTTTCTGATAAAATTCCAAATTTTATGGTAATACTATTCCATGGCTGTTAATGTTGTTCTCATACTCCTCATATAACCAAATTCTACTCTCATTTCTTTAAGCTTCCACATTTTGCACCTCGCTATTTTTTTTGTTTGTCTCCACCGACTTTTGCTAATACCAAAAGGGGGAGATTAAGTACGAAATAAATTGAGTAAAACATTTAGGAGGAGATCTTTTAAATAGGGGGAGATTATAGGGGGAGAAACTCGTGTGTATTATAGGGGGAGTTTATTATAACTATTTGTGCACTTTGATTCATAATGATTATCTGAATTGTTTCACATTCTACTGGTCTCACACAATTTCTTTCTCAGGGGATTTGTTATTATCAAAAGGGGGAGATTGTTGGAGCATGCGTTCCACACTTCTTAGTTTGAGAATAACAAATCCCGGATGTATTTGATCTTGGTATGTGTTTTAAATGTGCAGGGATAACAGGTTTTTTAAGTACTAAGGAATGGCTGAGCATAGCATTGAAGAAATGGAAAGTCACACTATCGCTAGCGATAACGCTACCGCGGGCGATAACATGGACAGTTACTGCTGACGTCAGCCTTGAACCACATGATGCCGCACACGATGTCACGGTTGAACGATATCGCGAGGCGATACCGATATCGCGAGGCGATACCGATATCGCCGAGCGATATCCCACGATCGTCACATTCACCACTCAGATCTGAAAGTCCGCGCGACGTGTGCCACGTGTCAAGCAACGGAGAGTTATCTCTATCGCGGGGCGTTAACGCTAACGCCGGCGATAGCATAAAGATATATATACGGCCAAATTTCAGGGAATTGATTGAGAGTGCAGAGCTTAGTTTTCCCAGAGAATTTTCAGAGCCTTCATCTCCGTTTCCAGACAAACTCCCTTGGTCCGTTGAAATCTCAAGAGCGAAGAAGATACAACCGTGCGTTCAAGATTGGAGATCTTCTCATCGGTCCACCATCATCTTCAAAGCTCATTATTTTGAGGGAGTTTTTAAGTTTTACTATTATACTTTCATATTCACTTTTTATCTCTGTAATTGGGAAGGGAAAATCACCACCTTGTGTGTGGTGTCTAAGTCCGTGTATGGCTTAGGGGCAAATCACCGCCTTGTGTGTGGTGTCTAGGTCCTTGTGAGGCTTAGGAGTAAATCGCCGCATTGTGTGCAGCGTCTAGATCATAGGTTTGATTTAGGGGGAGGCTAGTAGTCATATCTAGGGAGATATTGACTATAGCCTACCGGTACTTGGGAGAAGGACCGGTGAAAAAGCTAAAAACAATTATCGTTGTAAGCCTTGATTTCAAGCTTTATTAGAATCATTTTACATATATATTTTGGAGAAATAAAATCTTGATTTTCATTTCATTGGTGTGTCTCAAACTTTACATCTAATTTCGTATTTTATAAATAGTTTGTTAAAATTTTAAAGAGCCCTTATTCACCCCCCCTCTAAGGGCGCCACAAGATCCTACAGAGAATACTCATACACGCAAAGATGAATTAATCAATAAAAAAAAATAGATGTCCGAAAGAAGTACAAAGTCGCGCATGGCGAGCTACATTCAAAAGGCAAAATTATTAAGGCGCCCTAGACCGCTCAGAGGGGTGAGGATGTCGCCCGGCCCAGCCGATCTCGTGTGCACGCCGGTAATGCTCCGTCGCCAACGCCATGGCATCGTCGCCGAGCCGGAGCTGCTCCTCCATCCTCGCCAGACGTCCAGCAGACCCCATGCTCACCCGGATGCCGGCCAGCTCGTCAAGCACCAGCTGCAGGCGGTGGTTGTTCAACTACAGCTGGCGATCATTCTCTTTGACCATGTGGAAGCGAGCTTCATAGTTCTCCAAGGTCGCCTGGAGCCCTTCGACCTTGGCCATCCTCGCCTCCAGAGCCGAGATGCGTCGGTGAGGGTCGCAGATAGCGAGCTGGTCGAACTTGCTTTCCAGCTCCATGTAGGCGCGAGCAGCGGCTTGGCGATACTCGCTCCCCGACAGCCCGATGGCGTCGATGAAAGCCGCCCCAGGGGTCGCCGGGCGATCTGACAAGAAAGAGAAATAGATCGTCAGGTCGGAAAAAGTGGAGCAGAAATCGAAGTGGTAACAAATCTTACCACGGCGAGGAGATCGGGATCGGCGCGGCGAGGGAGGTCGTCCGGAGGTATCTCGCCTCCCCGAAGAGCTGCACAGAAGATCGGCAGGCCTGCCCTGCGCGCGCTCTCCCGACCCTCGGCCGACGTAGTCGGGGTCTCCAACCCGCGGAGGGAAGTAGGCCGGCCGCTGCCTCTCCGGCTTCTTCAACGGCGGAGGAGCTTGAGATGAGCTCGCCGGGTGGTGTGGAGCCTTCTGCACAGGAGGTGGAGGAGGTCGCGGAAGATCCGACCTCTGCGAAGCAGACAAAGGCGGCGGCGGGGGCAGGACGATGCCCGGCATCTGGCCAGGAGTGGCGACCAAGGGTGGCGGCGGCGGCAATGAGGCGCTCGCCGAGACTACTTTCCTGCCACTCGCAACGGCGGAGGCCGCCCTGCTCGCTGGAGGATCCTCGCGCGCCGACCCGGACAACCCAGCGGGAGTTTCTTTCACCGGCAGCTCCTTGCTCGCCGGGAGGGGGGGGGGTGCCCTTCACCAACGTCGCCCCTGACGCCTTCCCCGAGCTAAGGCCCATCCGGACCGTGTAGGCGGTCTTGGACGGCCTATCGGCCGCCAGGGCGAGTAGGGGGCCGAGCTCAGCGGGACAACGTCAAAAGTCGCGTCCGTGGCAGTCGGAGAGTCTGCATAGAATAGTCAGTAAAGAAGAAGCGGCGACAACCTAGCAGGAAAGATTTCCAGATGGCGACCTATCACGGTGACGACCTCGACCTGAGCCGCTGCGGATTCCTTAGCGGCCGCGAGCTCCTCGGCCACTCCCGGGTCCTCCGGCGGGCTGTCCTGAACAGATCCGGGGAGGTCGTCAAGCCCGAGATCGCTCAACAGCTTCTGGGTGCTGGAAGAAGCTGCGGGATTTCCAGTCGCCGTGGCGACTTGGTTCAGCGGTGGAGGCGAGCCGACCGCCGCAGTGGCGGACTGCTTGACCTTCTTCGCCTTTTTCTTCTTCGGCGGGGTCGAGGCGGTGGCGTCTTCCTCGCGCGGCCTTTTCTGTCTGGCTATGCTGAGGAGGCCAGACAGGGCGGCAAGATTGTCCATCAGCAACTTCTCAGCATCCGACATTTTCGGTGAGCTTCAGGGTCCGTCTCGAAAATCAAGCCCCCCTATTTATAGACTACTCTACCAGCAGACGACGATGCGAGCTGTCCAGATACTCGGCAGAGGTACTCGCTGAATAAGCGTTGGATGATTCTTTCCGGGCTCCTACGTCGCCCAAAAAGAGCGGGGATTGTGTACAACCCATATTCGACGAGGGTGGGTCCTACCACCGCCAGGTCATCAGAAGTCAAAGTCAACAAGGCAAGATGGGGATCCAGATCAGCACCCCAGGCCGCAGGAGGTTCGGGCGAGTATGGAGAGCTCCCCAGGCCAACTCGCCAGGTGGCGACTATGGCCAGATGCTCGCCTCTTCTAGGCGAGCTCCCCAGGGAAGTCGCCAACTCGCCAGGGTGGGGGTATAAGTAAGACCCCCCCTCCTTGGATTTCCCTATAAATAGGACCCCAGGGGTACGAGGGAGAGTGGAAGCAAATCTCGGCCTGAGCCCTTGCGAGTTCCAACAATTTCCCTCGACTCGCTATTGCTCGAGCTCGTCTCCTTCGTACCTAGCTCAGCCAATTTGGTTGAGAAGGGGTTGCTTCTTCTAAGCAACTGGGTACGTGGTGGGACCTTCCTACCGCAGCAACCTGGGGTCTTGTTCACATAGTTTGCTTCTGTTTCCTGACCAGAGAACGTCTTTTTGACCGCTCGACCAGTAACTTCAGGTGGCCTAGTTCGATTTCTGAGGTTGAGATATTTCTCGGCTTCAACAACATGATTTATTTAACAGGGAAAAATCGATACACATACGCCACTTTCCTCCCCCTTTCTTTACCATTACCACATTGGAGATCCAGCCTGGATACTGGATCTCCGAGATGAAGCCTGCCTCCAGAAGCTTCCTGACCTCCTCTCGGATGGGCTCCTCCAGCTTGGTGGCGATGGCCCTCATCTTCTGATGTACGGGGCGAGTCCTCGGGTCCAGGTTCAGGCGATGACAAGCTACGTCCGCATCGATGCCCGACATGTCTGCCGCGCTCCAAGCGAAGACGTCGATGTTGCTCTGGATGCAGGCTAGCATCCGTCCCTGGTCCTCAAGGATTAAGCCTCCGCTGACTCGCACCTTCTGTACTTGCCCCGCTCGGGTGAGTACCTCCATCTCTTCCACTTCCTCGGCCGGCTCCAGCCTCGACCGCTCCCATCTTGCCCTTGCTTCCTCCTGCTCAACCTCTTCTCCTCCGACCTCATCAACCCCCATCGCCTCCAACAGGCCTTCTCCTTGCCCCTGCTCTCCTTCCCTTGCCTCTCCCAGGCTCATCTCCTCTAACTCCACTGCCTCCTCCATCATCAAGTCCTCCGCCTCCTGCGGGCTCGCCTCCTCCACTTCTGCCACCTGCCCCCTGCTACTTCTAACGCCTCCTCCAAGCCCGTCTCCTCCTCCTCGACACTTCCTTCCTTCCCAGCCATCTCTTTTTCCAGCTCCTCCGCCTCAGCCATCCACGACATGGTGTTTACCGCTGTCACATAGCACTGTCTCGCCACCTTCGGATCCCCCCTGATCCTAACCTGCACCCCTCCGTTGTTGAACTTGAGGCATTGATGAAATGAAGAGGGGACACAGCGAAAGGCACTGATGAGAGGACGCCCAAAGATGGCGTTGTAGCTACTTGGGGCGTCTATGATCACGAACCTACAGTTCCGTGAGACGCCCCCAAGCTTCACATGCAGGCCCAGTCCCCCTTCTACCTCCTTCCTCTCTCCAGAAAAACCAAAAAGCGGTCCGTCAGAAGCCAGGACCCTTTTTTCTTCCACCCTCAACTCATCGAAGGCCTTCTTGAAGATCACGTTCACGGAGCTCCCGTTATCCACCAGTATCCGGGAGACTGTGAAGTTCTCCACCGCTGTCTGAATCAGTAGTGCGTCACAGAACAGGTCTTCGTAGTCTTGCATATTCGCGGATGAGAAGGTGATTTTTTCTTCTAGGGGGGGGGGCTAGGGAGGTCGAGGCGACCCCTCTGCGGAACATGGTTTGAAGGCTCCCCTTGCGGGTTGCCTCGATCCCCACTCCCCCATGGATCACTCTGATCCCCCCTCGGGTCCCCACATCGACCCTATCTTCACATCTATCCTCAGCCTCTCCGTGCTATACCTCGACGATCCTTGTAGGCGGATCTTGCCTTCCCGCTCCTCTGGCCTCCCTCATCTCCAGAAACTCTGGGCAGGTGGCCGTTGCGTGACCTTCCTCCTGATGGAAGTCACAATAGGGCAACGCCACCCTGCCCCCTCTTCCTTCTCCTCCTCCCCTTCTCCCTGCTCCTCGAATTCTTCTTCCTCTTCCTCTCCCCACCTCCATGGCTTCCTGCGGTGGTGAGAAGTGACCCCTCGGTCCCTGCCTCCATCCTCCCTGCTCGAGTCTTCTCGGCTCCCGGAAGTTGTCTCTTCCTTGAAAACCCCCTTGGCCCTGGGGGCGACCTTCCTGAGGCCTCCAACCCAATCGGTTGTTCAGCTCCCTGGCCCCCCCATGCTGCTGCCCCTACCCTCGGGGTTATTCTCTCCTCCTATCTTCCCTTGGTTCCCTCTGCTCTCTCACTTCCCTCTGCCTCCCTGCTGTCGGCTCCTTCACATCATCCTCCACCAACCTGGCCAGCTTCCTCGCAAACGCAGGGTTCGCCCTCTCGAAGTCTATCTCCTTTGCCGCCCTCTCCATGAGCTCCTTAAAAGAGAGAGGGGGCACTCTCTTCAACTCCATGCTAAAAAACCCCGGCCTCAGCCCCAGGGTGAAGGCAAGCATCAGTGCATACCCCAGGACCTCCTGGACCAGGAGAATCTCCTCTTGGAACCGGTCAACATAATGACCCAACGTCTCCTCCGGCTTCTGCCTCACTGCAAACAGGCACTCAGCCTCCTTCTTCCGCTTCTTCGAAGTCGAGAACCTCAACAAAAAACCCCTGCGCAGATCCTCAAAGCTGTAAATCGAGCTCGCCGGCAACTGGTGGAACCAGTCCCTGGCCTTCTCTTTCAGAGTGATGGCGAAAAGCCTACACTTGAAGGAATCCGACATCTTCCTTATCGACACCACATCCTCAAACCATTGCATGTGCTGAACCGGGTCATCCTTCTCGGTGTAGTAGGTCATATCCGGCTCCCTGAACCCCTCCGGCACTGGAGCCGAGACAATGAGCTCACTAAAAGGGGTCTCGCCCCCTGCCTGGCGAGAGGGCCCGTCCCGCGACCTCGGCTGGCTAGACCGATCTGCGAGACCGTGCCCGGGGAAGAGCTCCCGCACTGCCGCCTCCCTCTCGCCCAGATCCACCGGAACCTCCTTTCTGGGATGCTGGCCTAGAAAAAGCTCCCGCGCAGCCACATCCCTCTCGCCTGCCTCCATCGGGACTTCCTTCCCGGGGCGCTGCCCTGGGGCGTTCTCGCCTAACAGCGGAACCGCCTCCACAGGAGCCTGCGGCGTCTCCCACTCATTCCTTGCTGAGAAGGCCAAGCTGATCGTCTGCATGACCTCTCGCCTGAAATCCTCTAACATCTTTCTTGTCGCCTCTTCTCCCTGGGTGGGGGATCCTCCTGCGCCAGATCCTTCACCTTCACCTCCTGCCATGGGACTCAACTCAAGATTTTCTTGCACTGACCGCTTCCATGCTCACCGCACCAGAACTGTTGAAGCCAAAATTGACCTCAACAAATGTTCACAAACCAAAGTGCAGCCGACGCCTACTTCTCTCAAATCTCGACCCTTGACTAGCTGCTAAGGTCCTAAGACTAACCCAAAGCCTCAGCTGGGAGGTCCCACCTCACACCCGGAAGATCTCTGAGAGCTTCCCCTCCAAAACCAATAGCTGGACTGGGAGCTCTTCAGAAAGCACTGGAGTTAGAGAATAAATGAAGCCCCTGCCTTCCAAAGAGTCCTTATGGGTCTTTTTATAGCCTTCTCCTGACCTGAAAATACTGAAATACCCCTGATGAGTCTGTCAATAGCCAAATCCCGCTGTCATCCCAAGGGTATACAGGTAATTTAACCCGAGGATAATGAAATAATAATAAAATAACAAAATAATCCTTTTTCCTGGGCGCCAGGCCCCACCACAGGGACCTGCTTTGGGGAGAACCCCGGGCGAGAAGGCTCTCGCTGAGCCTTAGCTGAGCTCACCTTGGCGAGACCTCCCGCCAAGAGGGTTCTCGCCCTCGGTAGTTTTGACGTCATTGCCGTTGGACGTGAAGACCTGAGTCCTGGCGCGAACGATCTCTCCTACCAGTAGGCGGGAGCACCTTGTTGAGAGTAATTTGCCAGCAGGACACGTGTGTGTGGGACCGACCCCGTGGCTTTCCCCATCGCGTTCCTGGTCTGGGTGTTGACCCCGGTGGGCCCCCTGTGGCGGAATATCCCCGCGGTCCTGTGGTTGGGATTAGTCCCACATCGCCCGCAGCGCCTGCTCCTCCGTGTTTATGTACCCGCCACCCTTCATCTCAACACCTGGGTTTTGAGATGCGATATGGGTTGGCGGGTTCTCACATGGTATCAGAGGTTGTACGGTTGTCCTGCTGCGGGGGTGTGTTGAGAGTAATTTGCCAGCAGGACACGTGTGTGTGGGACCGACCCCGTGGCTTTCCCCATCGCGTTCCTGGTCTGGGTGTTGACCCCGGTGGGCCCCCTGTGGCGGAATATCCCCGCGGTCCTGTGGTTGGGATTAGTCCCACATCGCCCGCAGCGCCTGCTCCTCCGTGTTTATGTACCCCGCCACCCTTCATCTCAACACCTGGGTTTTGAGATGCGATATGGGTGGGCGGGTTCTCACATGGTATCAGAGGTTGTACGGTTGTCCTGCTGCGGGGGTGTGTTGAGAGTAATTTGCCAGCAGGACACGTGTGTGTGGGACCGACCCCGTGGCTTTCCCCATCGCGTTCCTGGTCTGGGTGTTGACCCCGGTGGGCCCCCTATGGCGGAATATCCCCGCGGTCCTGTGGTTGGGATTAGTCCCACATCGCCCGCAGCGCCTGCTCCTCCGTGTTTATGTACCCTGCCACCCTTCATCTCAACACCTAGGTTTTGAGATGAAGGGTGGCGGGGTACATAAACACGGAGGAGCAGGCGCTGCGGGCGATGTGGGACTAATCCCAACCACAGGACCGCGGGGATATTCCGCCACAGGGGGCCCACCGGGGTCAACACCCAGACCAGGAACGCGATGGGGAAAGCCACGGGGTCGGTCCCACACACACGTGTCCTCTGATACCATGTTGAGAATAATTTGCCAGCAGGACAGTGTGTGTGGGACCGCCCCCGTGGCTTTCCCCATCGCGTTCCTGGTCTGGGTGTTGACCCCGGTGGGCCCCCTGTGTGGCGGAATATCCCCGCGGTTCTGTGGTTGAGATTAGTCCCACATCGCCCGCAGCGCCTGCTCCTCTGTGTTTATGTACCCCGCCACCCTTCATCTCAACACCTGGGTTTTGAGATGCGATATGGGTTGGCGGGTTCTCACATGGTATCAGAGGTTGTACGGTTGTCCTGCTGCGGGGGTGTGTTGAGAATAATTTGCCAGCAGGACCGTGTGTGTGGGACCGCCCCCGTGGCTTTCCCCATCGCGTTCCTGGTCTGGGTGTTGACCCCGGTGGGCCCCCTGTGTGGCGGAATATCCCCGCGGTTCTATGGTTGGGATTAGTCCCACATCGCCCGCAGCGCCTGCTCCTCCGTGTTTATGTACCCCGCCACCCTTCATCTCAATACCTGGGTTTTGAGATGCGATATGGGTTGGCGGGTTCTCACATGGTATCAGAGGTTGTACGGTTGTCCTGCTGCGGGGGTGTGTTGAGAGTAATTTGCCAGCAGGACACGTGTGTGTGGGACCGACCCCGTGGCTTTCCCCATCGCGTTCCTGGTCTGGGTGTTGACCCCGGTGGGCCCCCTGTGGCGGAATATCCCCGCGGTCCTGTGGTTGGGATTAGTCCCACATCGCCCACAGCTCCTGCTCCTCCGTGTTTATGTACCCCGCCACCCTTCATCTCAACACCTGGGTTTTGAGATGCGATATGGGTTGGCGGGTTCTCACACACCTTAAGGGCGAGAACTCTGCCGGTCCGCCCTAGGGCTAACCCGGGACTGGCCCAACCCTGACCACTGAAGTCTTAGTCCTCCCGGGCCTCCCCAACGAATATGGGGTTGTACAATATAAATACCTAAATAAAGGTCTACATGACATAGATGAAAGAGTTCTAGTAATATGGCTTATACTCAGTACATAAACATCATAAATTATCACACACTCTCTCGTCTAAACCATGTGATCATCAACCTGACGTCGGGTAGTAGTAGTGGTAGTGTGCGGCTCCGACTCCTCAGATCCTGGTGTCTCAATCTCTGGTTGCGCTTGGTCGAACTGCGGTGGCGTCTCCATGCATCCCTAAAATGGTGTGGTCAAACGACCATCAGTCAAACTAGACTCAGCTGCTTTGTCCCCACCTCACCCCCGCGACTCCTAGGCACCGCGCGGGAGAAAGAAAATGGAGGACCAATAGTAGCAAAGTGTACAAGCAGGTGACAGTGGTATATATAGGTAATTCTCTAACAGTTCTATATAAGTATGAGCAATAAAGAAGAGCAACAACAAATTCAGTATATAAGTATAATAAGAGGAGCTAAGTAAAACTAGTAAAGTAAAACAACTACACAACCATCACAGAAGCGTACTCTAACTTATATGAATGCTCATACAAACATATAAGTTAAGGTTTCTGAAAAAAACTCATCATATAAAAGAGCCCATACTAATTTATATGATGAGGATCTGCAAGTGCGTATGCTATGTCATGTTATGCAATGCAATGTTTATGTAACTCACACACATGACTCTGTGCACAGACCTTTCATGCATCTTTACTTTTTGGAGGTGACCAACCTCTCAGGTACCAACCTGTACAACCCCATATCCAGTGAGTGGGGCCAAGTCTAGCTCAGGCCCCAATTGAGCTAAGTCCGCGACGTCAAGTGAGGCGAGCTCACTCCATGCCTTCCGCCATGGCGTTGAGTGAGGAGAGCTCACTCAATGCCTTCAGCCGTGGCATCGAGTGGAGCTCACTCAATGCCTTTAGCCATGACATCGAGTGAGGCGAGCTCGCTAAACGCCTTCAGTCGTGGCGTCGAGTGAGGTGAGTTCTGTCAACGCTTTTTGCTCTTGGCATTGAGGGGCATCTCGGCATCCGCCGGCTCGCACTCGTCAAGCCCCTTTCGTCGAGCTCTGGGCCTTTTGCCGAGCTCCAGGACTTTCGTCGAGCTCTGGACATTCGTCGAGTTCTGGGCCGCTCGTCGAGTTCTAGCCACCCAACTAACTCGCGGCAGACGAGTGGAGCAGGCCGAGACCGAGCTCGCCATGGCGCCGAGTTGAGGCGGCGAGTGCCGGCTCCATCAAGCACTCGCTGCCCTTGCTGAGTAGAGACAGTAAGGGGATGCTCGCCCTGGAATCTGTGAGGTATTTTTATCGTTTTTCCACTACTGGCCTGCCCATAGACAGTAAGAACAATGAAGTCTCGCTGTTGGCAGACCCAAGTGGGATGTACATAGTTGTCCCAAATACCGTAGGTTGGCTATTTGCAGGCCATTTTCAGAAATCTATAAATAGGACCCAAGGGGTACCTCAGAGGGCACGCTGACTTGTCTCCTAGTCTTCTAGTGCTTTCTGAGGTACCTTAGCCCGACATTTGGCTAAGGAGGGGAAGCGCTCAGTGATCTTCCGGGTGTGTGGAGGGACCTCCGCGCCCGTCCCTTGGTCCAGTTCCTTGCTCTTTTTTCCTTGTTATTTTTTTGCAGGAGTGAAGTAGGTGCGCGACCACCCCTTCCCCAAGGGTGAACTCCATAGGAACCGAGTTTTTGGTTTCAATATTTTGGTGCGGTGAGCGTGGAGCGTGGTCAGTACAGAAAATCTTCAGCGAGCTTGAATGCAGGAGAAAAGTAAGGATCAGACAGGTCAGACTCGCCACCCCATCCCCCTCTCGCTACGATGGGGATGTTCGAGGAATTCAGGCAGGAGGTACTCGGTCTTGTCAGATTCGCACTCTCCGCGCGTGCCGAGTGCTCGACGTCGGCGGCCCCTATTCTCGCGATTCCGGCTCTCGGTGAGGACTCTCCCGACAGGCGAGCTGGGAAGGAGGTCGCCGAGGAGGGGAGAGGAGGCGAGCTCCCTGGGTGGGTGCTCTTCCCCGGCTCGACAAACAGCCACAGGTTCGGCGAGATGGGGGTGTGAGACCCCCGGCTCGCCCGGTAGGGGGAGGCAGCCCCTTCAGTGAGTTGGTCTCTTCTGCCCCGGTTTTAGAGGGGCTTAGGGAACCCGAGATGTCCTACTACACCGAGAAGGGAGACCCGGTCCAATACGTCCAATGGTTTGAGGACATGGTCTTGATCTGATAGATGTCGGACGGATTCAAGTGCCGACTCTTCGCCATCACCCTTAAGGAGAAGGCGAGAGAATGGTTCCACCAGTTGCCGGCCAATTCCATCTACTACTTCGAAGACCAACGCCAAGGGGGTTCATGTTGAGGTTCACCACTTCCAAGAGGAGGAAGAAGGAGTCGGAGTCCCTGTTCCACATCAAGCAGGGAGTGAACGAGACCATGGGGAGCTACGTCGATCGCTTCCAAGAGGAGGTCACCCAAGTCCAGGAGATGTCGGGACATACCCTGATGATGGCCTTCACCCTGGGGCTGCAGCAGGGTTTCTTTCGAATGGAGTTGAAGAGGGTGCCGCCCCTCTCCTACGAGGAGTTGATGGATAGGGCGGTGAGAGAAGTCGACGGGGAGGCGTCGAACCCAGAGTTTTCCTGGAAGTTAGCCAGGTGGGCTACAGAGGAGGAAAGGCCCAGGGGGGGGGGCAGAGTTCAGGAGGAGAGGAGGGTTGAGCCACGGCAGAGGGAGCAATAGTAGCCACAGCAGCAGCCCAGGTGGGGGCGTAAGGCACCGAACCATTGACTAGGTTGGAGGCCGAAGTGGCAAGACCAACGGCCGAGAAGAGGCCATCACGGCGGGGATAACCGCCAAGGAGGCCAGGGCCAGTTCTATCCTTTAGGTGGGAGGCAGGGCCAGAGGCCACCTCTCCCTGACCAGGAGCAAGCCATGGCCATAGCCATGGGGGAGAGAAGGAGAGCAGTGCGAATAAGAAGGAGGGAGGTTAGGGTGGAGTTGCCCTACTGTGACTTCCATCAGAAGGAAGGGCACGCCATGTCCACGTGCTTGGAGTTCCTCGAGATGAGAGGAAACATGGAGCAGCAAAAATAACAAGACCGCCAGGGAGTGCGGATCAAGGAGTTCCTGCCTCGGGCGGATGAGGGCAGGTGCGAAGACCAGGCAGATGTAGGAACCCGGGGAGGGATCAGAGTGATCCACAGGGGGGGGGGGTCGAGGCTTCCCGTAAGGCAAGCCTCCACACTATATACCGAAGGAGCGTTGGCTCCACATCCCAGACCCCACCCCCAGAAGAGAGGATCACCTTCTTGGTCAAGGATATGTCGGGTCATGAGGATCCCTTTTGTGATGCACTGGTCATCCAGACGGCCATCGAAAATTTTACCGTCTACCAGATCCTCATTGATAACGAAAGCTCGGTCAACGTCATCTTTAAGAAGGCATTTGACGCGATGAAGATGGAGGCTAGGAGGGTGCTGGCCTCGGACGAACCCCTGTTTGGCTTCTCAGGGGAGAGGAAGGAAGTCGAAGGAGGAGTGAGACTCCATGTCTCTCTAGGGGGGGCAGTCCCGCACTTGCAGGTTCGTCATCATGGATGCCCCCAATAGCTATAACTCACTCTTCGGGAGGCCCCTCATCGGTGCATTCTATTGCGTTCCCTCGTCCTTCCACCAATGCCTGAAGTTCAACATCGAGGGGGTCCAGATCCGGGTTCAGGGAGATCACAAGGTGGCGAGGGAGTGCTACATCACGCCGGTGAACTCCATCTCTTAGCTGGAGAGGGATGAAGAGATGGGGCGGAGGATGGAGGAGGTGGAGTAGGAGGCTGACAGAGAGGAGATGGAGGTAGAGGAGAACCTCACCCAAGTGAGGGTGGCGGAATAAGTTCAGGGGTCGGCCGAGGCAATGGCTGTGGAGAAGGCTAGAGAGGAGGTCCTTGTCCTAGGAGGGGAGGACATTGAAGAATGGGAGGAGCAGTCCCGCTTGGAGGTAGTGGAGGAGGTGGCGGAAATGGAGGTCCTCACCCTGGGAGGCCGGGTGGAGAAGGTTCGCGTCAGCGGGCGGTTGACCTCGGAGGCCCAAGGCAGGATGCTGGAATGCATCCAGAAGAACGTGGACATCTTCGCTTGGAGAGCCGCGGAGATTCTGGGGATCGACTCCGACATGGCCTGCCATCGCCTCAACCTGGACCCGAGAGCTTGCCCCGTTCAACAAAAGAAGAGGTCCACCACGGACAGACTGGCCAAGTCGATCAGGGAGGAAGTAGCCAAGCTTCTTAAGGCTGGCTTTGTATCCGAAATACAATACCCTGGCTGGGTCTCCAATGTAGTCATTATTAAAAAAGGAGACGGTCGGTGGCGTATGTGTGTTGATTTTTCTCTTCTTAATAAGTCATACCCTAAGGATTGTTACCCCTTTCCTCGGATCAACGCGCTGGTTGATTCATCCGTCAGTTTCCCTGTAATGAGTTTTTTAGATGCATTTTCAGGTTATCACCAGATAAGGATGCACCCTCCCGACATCAAATATGTTTCCTTCATCACTGGGGACGGGTGATACTGCTACAAAATGATGCCCTTTGGGATGAAGAATGCAGGTGCAACCTATCAGAAGATGATGTACAAGGTCTTCCGAGAGCAAAGGGGGGAGGAACCTGAAAGTGTATGTTGACGACCTCATGATTAAGAGTCGAGATGTTGACTCTCACCTAAAGGATTTGGAGGAAACCTTTGCCACCCTGTGCAAGTATAAGATGAGGCTGAACCCCCTGAAATGTGTCTTTAGGGCGAGTTGGGGAAAATTCCTGGGCCACATTCTCAACCCCATGGGGTAGAGCCCAATCACGACATGGTCCGAGCAATCATGGAGCTGGGTTCGCCTCGGAATGTTAAGGAGGTGCAACGATTGACAGGGAAGCTAGCTTGGTTGAGTAGGTTCCTCTCCCGAGCTGCGGAGAAGTGCTCTCCCTTCTTCAAGACTTTGAAGGGAGGCCAGAAGTGCGAGTGGACCTCGGAGTGTGAGGAGGCATTCCAAGACCTGAAGAGGCAGTTGACCCAGGCTCCGCTGCTCCAAGGGCCGAAGGAGGGGGAAGATCTATACTTGTATCTCGGGGTCGGAGCAAAAGCATTGAGCTCCGTCCTGGTTCGAGAAGAGGGGAAGAAGCAACTCCCCATATATTATGTAAGCCGGGTATTGAGGAAGGCCGAGCTCCATTACCCCATATTGGAAAAGCTGGCATTCTCTCTGATCATCTCGGCCCGGAGGCTCCAGCCTTACTTCCAGGCACACTCGATCCGAGTGGTGACTGACCACCCCCTTCGCAACATCTTCGAGGGGGTGGAGCATTCGGGCAGGATGGTTAAGTGGTCGGTAGAGTTAAGCGAGTTCAACATCTCCTTCGTCCCTCGCCTCTCGATCAAGGCCCAAGCTATAACCGACTTCCTGGCTGACTATGTAGTCGAGGTGGCGGAGGCGGAACTCACTCGTCCAATTCCTTGGAAGGTAATGGTGGATGGCGCCTCAGGGAGGCATTTCCTGGGGGTGGGGCGATCTTGGAAAGCCCTCAGGGAACGAGGATCAAGCAAACCGTGGTAGTGCACTTTCCCATCACCAATAATCAGGTCGAGTACGAGGCAATAATCACAGGGCTCCGCCTAGCCAAGGAGCTAGGGGTGCATAATGTGGAGGTCCTCACTGACTCCATGGTGGTAGCCTCCCAAATTAACGGAGAGTTTGAGGCCAGGGAACCAACTCTGCAACTGTACATGGCAAAGGTGAAGGGGGTCATCGACATGTTTTAGACTTTCTCCATCTGGCACGTGCCTAGGGAGGAAAACGAGCAGGTAGATCAACTGGCAAAGCATGGTCCCCGAGTGGGGGGTACCATCACCAACTTGTTCCGCCCTTCCATCGAGGAGGGAGAGATGATGGAGGTGGACAAGCACCCCTCGTGGATGGACCCATTCACGACCTTCCTCTCCACGGGAGAGTATCCGGAGGGGATAGATAAGAAGAAGTTCAAGTACAAGTCGACATATTACCTCATGCGAGACAACCAGCTATGCCGAAAGACCCTCTCAGGGATGTTGGCGCGTTGCGTGGCCGAGAGGGCGGTCCCGAGGATCTTGGAGGAGATCCACTCCGGGGAGTGTGGGAGCCACTCCAGGAGTCGGACCTTGGAAGGCAGGATCATCAGACAAGGGTACTTTTAGACAACTTTGAGTCATGACGCTGCGGAGTTCGCAAAGAAGTGTAGCAAGTGCCAGTTGTTCGCCCCCCTCCAGCTGCAGCCGGCTCAGCGCCTCAGGAGCATAACAACACCCTGGCCCTTTGCAATCTGGGGAATGGATTTGGTAGGGCCTTTCCCCCAGGCCAGCGAGTAGAGGAGGTTCTTGCTGGTCATGATTGACTATTTCTCCAAGTGGTTAGAGGTCAAGACATTGGCCAAGATGACCTCCCAGGTCATCAGAAACTTCATTTGGGGAGAGATCATCTGCCGGCACGGGTTGCCCCAGGCCATTGTCACAGATAATGGGCCTCAGTTCTCCAGCGCAGAGTTCATCAGCTTCTGTGGGCAGCTCTGGATAAACCTCAGGTTCGCTTCGGTTCACCACTCCAGGAGCAACGAGCAGGTGGAGGCGGCAAATAAGATCATTGTCAACCTCCTCAAGAAGAAGGTGGAGAACTTGATGGGGAGCTGGGTGGAGCGGCTTCCTTCGGTCCTCTGGGCTCTTAGAATCATACCCAACACAGCCACGGGGGAGACCCCCTTCAAACTCTCCCATGGGTGCGAGGCGGTGCTCCCAATAGAGTTCGATGTCCGGATGCCTTGGGTGGTTGAGGCAGGAGAAGACAGGGAAGAACAGAGGTCTGAGAATGAGGAGGAGCTGCAGCTCTCCATCGGCATGGTAGAAGAGCTGCGCGACCTCTCCACCATCCGACAGGAAGAGGTGAAGAGGAGGATGGCTAAGTATTTCGACAAGCACGTTAGGGTCAAACAGTTCGCAGAAGGGGACTTGGTCCTAAAGAAGGTGGATGTTGTTGGGAGATCCGCCGTCGTAGGGAAACTCAACCCCAACTGGGAAGGCCCATATATAGTACAAGAAATGCTGAGATCAGGAGGGTACCGCCTCCATAATGTGGAGGGCAAGACCCTAAGTCTTACCTGAAGTGGTGACGAATTAAAGCGTTTTCCCCTGAGTTATGTAAGCGGTGTTCCATTTTTTAATAAGACCCCTTCGATGTACTTGTGCCCTTGTGATGAATAGTTCAAGTGATAGTCTGCCCCAGACCCCGAGCATATCCCACTGCCAGGATCTCACCTAGCTGGCAGGGCTGGATGTCACTCAAGGGAGTCTGCCCCAGACCCCGAGCAGATCCCACTGCTAGGCTCCCATCAAGCTGGTAGGGCTGGATGTCGCTCGAGGGAGTCTGCCCCAGACCCTAAGCAGATCCCGCTGTCAGGCTCTCACCTAGCTGGCAAGACTAAATGTCACTCTAGGGAGTCTGCCCCAGACCCCGAGCAGATCCCACTATCTGTCTCTCACCAAGCTGGCAGGGCTGGATGTCACTCGAGGGAGTCTTCCCCAGACCCCGAGCAGATCCCGCTGCCAGGCTCCCATCAAACTGGCAGGGATGGATGTCACTCGAGGGAGTCTGCCCCAGACCCGAGCAGATTCTGCTGCCAGGCTCCCATCAAGATGGCATGGCTGGATGTCACTCGAGGGAGTCTGCCCCAGACCCCGAGCAGATCCCGCTGCCAGGCTCCCATCAAGCTGGCAGGGCTGGATGTCACTCGTGGGAGTCTGCCCCAGACCCCGAGCAGATCCCGCTGTCAGGCCCTCATCTAGATGACAGGGCTGTATGTCACTCGTGGGAGTCCCATTCCTAGAATTATCCGAAAAGATCGCTTTCCTAAGGGTGTAGGGGGAAGAATGTCCTTATGGGCAAGATCGTACTCGCGGGCACAGCTCGACAAAGAGAAGACAAGCCATCCTAAGCCTCCTATTAAGGAGGGAGAGCTCCAACGAGGCACTCCACCCCCCTTCAGTTTTACTTATGAGATATTTTGATAATTTCAAGTTGACATTGGCAAGAGAAGGGGAAACTCGCGCGCGAGCTGGGTGGGTACGACCCCAGCTCGGTAGGTCCACTTCCTGGTTAACCTGGGGAAGGGAAAGATCTCAGAATCCACTCGCGGGTACGAGTCCTAAACATGCGCTCTAGCGACAAATCCTATCCTAGTGAGATCCGCCAAAGGGGAGGACTCGCGGGCGAGTGCATCACAAAAGGAAGAATTCAAAGCAAAGAAGATACACAAGCATTTACAAATGTTTTTTATTCTTTAAAAATCTGATTACAATATCCAAACTCGCATTCGCGAGGTTACAAAAGAGGGAAGGGGGAAGAAAAAGAAGCTACAAGTCCGGCTCAACTCTCACCCTCTTCCCCTGATGTACGGCCCTCCTCGCCCCCATGCCCCTGACCCTTGTCCATGTCCTCGAACAACGAGGCAAAGATGTCCTCCTTCTTGCCAGGCGGGCTCTGCGGGTACAGGCCCGACATGAGGTCATGAACCGCGACCTCTTCGCAACCATCCGCCAGTATCCCCGTGCCCCTCATGGCATCCAGGAGGCACTCGTCAGACTCGATTGAGTTGACTCGTAGCCGCTCCTTGACCTCCTTTGCGCCAAAGAGTCGTGGCCTTTGGTAGGGGTAGGGAGCTCGCCGCCACCCTCTAGAAGAAGAAGCTCCGTCTGCCGAAGGAGCTCGCCTTGAAGCTCCCGTTTCTGCACATTCAGCCGCCCCACCTAGGCCTCCAGCTGGGTGGCGCGAGCTTCCTGCCCAACAATACACATCTCCCGCTCGCCGTAGCCGGATTCCTGCTCGGCAAGACGAGCCTACAGCCGAGCGACCTCTGCCTCCAATCTAGAGGCATGGTCCTGCAACTCGCGCGCGGCCTCGGTATCCTGAAAATTGAAGAGTGAGTGCCACTGTAAAAAAGTACAAGTAAAAATGACAAGAGGCGGTCGACACTTACCAACCCGCCTGCAACTTTTGCGAGTAGATCCTCGGCGATACCGCACCACCTCTCTGCATCGGCGGCCTTGTACTTCGCGACGTTGTGCTCCTGCTCGGCCTTCGACAGGAGCCGGCTGAGGTTGGATCCGCGACGCACCATCATGTGGTGCAGCTTGAAGAACCGCTGTGGGCCCGCAGGCCCTCGCGACCCATCTTGCGCGGGGTAATGTTCTTGTAGGCCTCAGTGCCGTCACGACCATAGAGGTCGAAGCCGAGAGCGAAGGCGTGGACGGTGGGTGGCTGGCGAGCACCCCAATAAGGGTGGCGAGTAGAAATGGAAACCCGGTGGGCCGCCCCATCCCACTTGATCATCAGCTCGCCGGCCGAGTCCTTGCATCTCTCCCCCATACCGAAGAGGGGATGTTCCTTGGGCAAGGCCCAACTCGTGGGGCGTGAACCCCTCCGCGACTTTGGGGGCAGGAGACCCATGCTCCCTTCGATCCTTGCCCGAGATCTCCTTCAACGGGCTCACCTGGGAGACATCAGGAGGGGTCACATGCGAGTCCATATATTTGGGGGACTGCCTCTCCCCCCTGAAGATGACCTTGGCCCTCTTCTTCCTGTGATCCGGGGGCCGGCGAGACGAGTCCGTCCCCCCAATGACCAAATGCCTCTTGCTGGAGGAGGGTCGTGACGTCGCCGCATCATCTCGGCAAGCCAGCGCGACTGCCCGAGCGAGCTGGAGCGGGTCGGAGTAGAGCCTCGAATCCGCAAAGGGATGATTCTCGGGGATGAGCCGTTCCCCTGTCAAAAAAACTTAGTTAAAATTCTTGATTTCTTTCCTGCCGAGCTCAACGAAAGCAGAGGGGAGCCGAGACATACCTTCACCAGGGGGAACGGATAGGAGTGAGTCGAGGCCGTGGCGGAGGAAGGAGACCTCGAAGTCTTTATGTAGAAAGAATTTGTGGAGCTCGACATCATTACCAGACACCGAGGGGGGGGGGGGTACACCTCCTCGGCCTTCGGCTAGGGCGAGAAGGGGATGTTGCCGAGTTTGCCCTTGATGAAGACGATCTTGGTCATCCAATTATGATGCTTGTTTGCGACCTCGCGAACTTTTATGAGGGAGCCACCGAAGAAGGTGACCCCATCAGGGGTGGCTTTGTAGGAGAACAACTTTCGGAAGACCGACTAGTTGAACTCTATCCACTGGCGGCAAAGGCAGCAGACGAACGCGACCATCATAGCGATGGAGTTCGGTTTCAGCTGCGCGGGCACCGCGCCGTAGTACTTCAGCATCTAGTGAATCTCTGGCCAGAGAGGCAGGCGCAACCCCATCTTGAAATGTGAGATGGGGAAGGCGAGTTCATCCGAGTAGAAGGAGTTGATGGCTTCGTGCCCAGCCAGGAGGCGAGCTGTGAAACCAGAAGGGATGAAGTATGCTATGCATTCCGTGAGCTCCTCCGCGGTGGTGTTCCCCTCAAAGAAGCAGTGCTCGGAGAAGTGTCGAGCACACCTAGATCTCCCATCGGAGTAGGGGTTCCTTTTGCCCATGTTTGCCGAGAGCGAGAATGCGAGCGCTAGAAGTAGTGAAAGGAAAAAAGGAAAGTATGGAGGCAATAAAGGCATGACATGGGTTGGTGGGAAGGCCTATTTATAGAGGGGGAAATTTGGGGGCGAATCGGCGGCCTCCCCAACTCGCCTACCCCCGCTCGCCTACCCCAGCTCGCCTCCTCCAGCTCGTCGTTCGCCGCGAGCTAAACCTAAACTATGGCGAGACGGGATTGATGGAACGCAGGTTACCATGCTTTAACTTATTATTGATAATAATAATGAAAAAACTATTGTCCAAGTTATTACAGATTCAAATAGCTCAAAGCGAGAATTAAACCCCCCCAGCTCGCGCGGACCGGGGGAGAGCAGGGGAGAGTACCGGTAGGCACATTAGGGGGGTCGTCTATAGCTACCCCGGTCTCGCGGCCCTATCGTCTCGGATCGCCGCGCATGGAGCTCGCAGAGTCGTCCCGGGTTTTAGTGGACGGTCCGCAGACTCTCGTCGATCTCATCCAGGAGCAGGGAAGAAGACGCCTCCTCAGATGTCGGGCTGACTCCCGCCATGTCCGCAAGCCGTGCACACTCCCGCTGTAACTTGAGTTTGTCCCTCCGCACCTCGTGAAGCTCACGCACCAGCTTCTTGAGGACCACCTATTCTCGCCTCGACCTCTCAGGGCCCTCCAGCTTGGAATCCAGGAAGGCATCTAGAGTACCGGGAGAAGGGAGAGGCGAGTACCGGATCTGGCTCGTGGACTCATCGGCCTTAGAATCCATGGTGAGGTCTGCGTGAACGGTTACAGGGTTGAGCAAAGGAGGCGAGTGCTACCAAAAACGTGCAGGATTTAGAGAAGTTAGAAACTTATCGTGCACACTCCGCTCCTCCAGGCCGGTGCGAAGAGGGGATCGCCTAAAATCTTGTCGCGGCCATGACGGGGAGCCTCTGGAGAGAGGCGAGCGAAGCCGGGGGTGGGGATGATCTCAATACCTCTCCCCGTAGATGGAAAAGCGAAGGGCTGCTAGGGAGAAAGGCGAGTTGGCGACCTTGGCCTCTGCTAGTCCAACCCCGTGGTCCCGAAGTTGGGGAGCGAGGCCCGCAGACGCGCGTCGAACGCCGGGTTCCACGGGCTGTCGAGAGAGTCCTTGGCCTGCGGTACGGGCGTCTCGCCGTTACGACCTCGGCTTACCTGGTCGGCGGAAAGGACAATGACATCCTTATCCTGGGGTGCCGGAGTCGGTCGAGTGGCGGAACCGGCCCCGTTGTTCAGAACTGCCTTGAGTTCATTATAGATGGGTTCGACATCTCACTTTTTTTGGCCGAACTAAATTCAGCAAGGTCGCGAGGCGGGGCACTGAGGTCGGTAAGGCCTGCGACGCGAGCTGCAGTCTCCTCCTGGGATCACGCCACTCTCTCTAGGACTTCCTTGGGAAGCGGCATCTTGACGGGGCTAAAAGAAAATAGAATGTCAAAGGTCAGCTAGGTATGCAGACGCAGGTATATATAGCCCCTGGTGGACCCCACCAAAAGATTCCCTCAGACCTTGCCGCACTCGCCGAATCCTGTGGGGTTGGATGATTATTTCCGAGCTTGTTCCAACCTCGCAAAGTGCGGGAATTGTGTACAACCCCATATCCGACGAGTGGGGTCGGCAGGAGCCAGACTTGCCAAGTCTAGCCCAGGCCCCAGGCGAGCCAAGTTCGCGGCGTCGAGTGAGGCGAGCTCACTCAATGCCTTCTGCCATGGCATTGAGTGAGGCGATCTCACTCAACGCCTTTAGTCGTGGAATCGAGTGGAGCTCACTTAACGCCTTTAACCATGACATCGAGTGAGGCGAGCTCGCTCTACGCCTTTAGCCGTGGCGTTGAGTTAGGTGAGTTCTGTCAACGCTTTTTGCTCTTGGCATTGAGGGGCATCTCGGCATCCGCCAGCTCACACTTGCCAAGCCCCTTTTGTCGAGCTCTGGGCCTTTTACCGAGCTCCGGGCCTTTCGTCGAGCTCTGGCCATTCGTCGAGTTCTGGGCCGCTCGTTGAGTTCCAGCCACCCAACTAACTCGCGGCAGACGAGTGGAGCAGGCCGAGACCGAGCTCGCTATGACGCCGAGTTGAGGCGGCAAGTGTCAGCTCCATCAAGCACACGTTGCCCTTGCCGAGCAGAGGCAGTAAGGGGCTGCTCGCCCATGAATCTGTGAGGTATTTTTACTGTTTTACCGCCGCTAGCCTGCCCATAGCCAGTTAAAACAGCGGAGTCTTGCTGTTGGCAGACCCAAGTGGGCTGCACTGCACATAGCTGTCCCAAACAGCGAAGGTTGGCTATTTGCAGACCATTTTAAAAAATCTATAAATAGGACCCAAGGGGTACCTCAGAGGGCACGCTGACTTGTATCCTATTCTTCTAGTGCTTTTTGAGGTACCTTAGCTCATCAATTGGCTAAGGAGGAGAAACGCTCAGTGATCTTCCAGGTGTGTGGAGAGACCTCCGCGCCGGGCCCTTGGTCCAGTTCCTTTCTCTTTTTTCCTTGTTGTTTTCTTGCAGGAGAGAAGTAGGTGTGCGACCACCCCTTCCCCAAGGGTGAACTCCATAGGAACTGAGTTTTTAGTTTCAACACAACCGTCGTGGCTCACGGTGGTAGTGGAGCGGGTGTCTCCACTCTTAGGCGGGCAGGCTCACTACCAGACCTAGACCTCTCGTACGACTTAATGCTAAGAATACAACAGCGGAGCCCTGCGTACTCTTGCTGGCAACTACTAGTCTTATGTGGTCGGGTGTGCTCTTAGGGGACATAGTCCTACAGACCTCGGTATAAATATCCTACCGGTATTCTCAAAGGTCTACACTCCGCACTAGAGTCATCGTACTTCCTTCGGTGTGCTGATTGGACAAGTATCGAGTGAACCACCACATAAACACAAACCAGGTATAACAATACCCTCCTGAGCCTCCACCTCGCAGGGCTAACCAGTCCTGATATCGACCAACAACTCGAGTCACCATCTCGTTGAACCAACAAGCCCTATATCACTCCAACCCACACATGGGTGAGATTTCTATAACATTTCTTAATCCTATCAGACTACTCTTGTCTAACTTCCAGATTACTTAGCGATTTATGATTAACCTTGGACTTCTTGAGGTCTACCTTGTGATGGGCTCGCAGCGGTACTAGAAACTATGATGGGCTGAAGCTCATCGCTCCCTTTCTTAAGACACTTAGTAATGTTATGATACCTTTCACTAAATCCACTCACAGGGTTACTAAGTGCATGACCTCTCAAAAATATGAACTACTGAAAACACTAATTTTTCAAAATTATTAATTGCAGACCATATGATCTTGTATGTGTGTATGAATAACAATCCTCCAAACACTTGACCCAAGGACCTAAGATTATTTCTTGAGATCTATCATGACATCTTAGACCTAAATCCAAATATTTATAATTTTCCTAAAATAATCAGCAATTATTATAATTTTCCCAAATTATTGCTACATGTGATTTTGAACATGAAGTGTCACTTTCTATTATCAAACCTACAAGATAAAATTATTCTAACATCATCTTTAGTAATAATGACTCTGGATAAAATTTCACATTATTCCAATAATATTTGATATTTAATTTCTAATTACAAAAATCTGATTCACTAGCTCAAGTTACCCATGAAGTACTATAAATATTCATCAAATAATTCCAGAAAATTACCGAAGGTCACACAAATGATAAATAATTATTTATTCCAAAAATTTATAATTTTATAACTCAATTTTAGCACAATTATCTCAATAATATAGAAGAAACAAAATGGTAATTATAACTGCAAGCCTAAGATTCTGACTTTTAAAAATTCTAACTAATTTATCCAGTGTTTATAATACTAAATAATTTCTATTTACAAGGTTTCATAATTTTTGCAATTATTTTAGTCACCCTAATTTCACTAATATATTTGCATAATAAAAATACTAATTAATTCATTTACTAAGCAAATCAACTCCAAATGTTCTAAAACTTCATGAGGAGGTGTACTTTCACTACATAATTACATATATAAAATATCACTGGATTTTATCAAGCCAATCTTGATAAATTTACAAGATACATCTTTTTGGCTAAATGCACGCCACTTCACATACACCCTTGCAAATTGCAAGTGGGATTCACCATCCTAAAGGGGTAAAACAGATATGTAATTTTTGGCAGGGACTTACACCTTCTTATTGAATCTCTCACCAAAATTTGGGATTAAAATAATTATTATTATTCAAAATATTCCATTTATAAGAAAAATCAGATTTTTCCAAAAACCATATGAAAATGTTGTTCAAAAATTCCCATTTTGGACTGTGGGTTTATCTATTGTATATTTGTAAATGCTTTAAATTTCAAGTCAATTCCCTTAACCAATTAAAAGTTATTAAGAAAGTAGTGGTTGTCCTACCCTAAGGACCAGTCCCACAAGAATTGTCCTACAGGGAGCTATTTTGCTCCAAATGACCTGATTTCAATTTCTAATTAAATTAGACTTACAGGGCTACATTTTTTATGTTGGTCATTTTCATGTTTCTGCCCCGAAAGGCCTCATTTGCTAGAATTAAAAGATGCATATTAAAGGGGGCAATATATATAATAATTCATATTAATCCAAATCAGTGGTGGTGATTTCGTCTTCCTCCTCTAGCCAAGGGACGAAATCCACCCGACCTGTAGCTTTTTATTGCCATTTGCCAGCCATCCAACCACTTCCCCGACCAGCCACCGCCGCCACCACCTCCGTTGAGGTGGTGGTTATCGCCCGACGATGGCTTGACCGCTGGAAGTGGTGGTTTCTGGCGAACCCGCCACCATGGAATTTTCCAAAAATCTTCATTTTTCTCACATTGGATCGGGCTCTGTTGAGCCCGATTTCTCTCATATTGGATCAAGGATACTAGAAAAAGGAGAGAGGAGGAGAAACATGCCTAATTTCGGGCTTGGATGCGGCTACTTCGGCAGGTGGCCATGGTTTTTGGCGTTTTCGGGAGATCCTCTCCCGATCTTGATTCTCCACCGAAAGCTTTGATGTAAGAGTCGATTTCGACTGCCAAGGAGCTTCTGAAGGTGATGAAATGATCTAATTGAGCTTTGGGGGCCTCCATATAGGAGATCCAAGTTATGAGGGGTATGGTCATGACCATTAAAGGCCCTCCTGAATGGTGTCCAACCTATTACTATTGGAAACCTCCTCTTCTTCATTAGAGAAGATGAAAGGAGGGGTTGGGGAAGAAGAAAGGAGTGCCACTTGGCCCCCTCCATTATTTCTCCTCCAAATGAAACTTCCCTCTTAATTACCTTCATTAAATCCCTTAATTAAAATAATAAATTAGATTAAATAAATTTAAAATTTAGTGGGCCTTAGGATAGGCTTTGGGCAAGGCCTTAGCCCACTTGAATTGGCTTGGACTCTCATTTAGCCTTTAGGGTTAATTTGACTATGATTGACCTTGGGGTTGACTTTGGTTAATTCGGCCAACTAGATTGACCTAGCCCTGAGTCCATCGCTTAGTTGCCTCTCTCTTAGGGTTAGGGAAGTGTTAATGAGCTTACCTTGAGGTGGTGAGTTCATGTGAGTGTGAATTGGTCTAGGTTGACTTGTGCACATTGGGGGTGCACATAGTAGTTTCCCTAAGTTCTAGCTGAGCTAGGGTAACACTAGGGCCTCATGCACCACTCAAGATCTAACCCTAACTTTAGGGAGCCTAGAAGTGTGGGGGATGTTATATTGAATAAAACAACCCCCAACCCAAATCCCAATCTTGCATGTAGCCTCCCAAGCCGTAAAATGTATCTTAGGTTCGCTCAGTCCACACAACTGCTAACCGCAAGCCTTGTCCGTTGAATGCTTGTTATGCGAATTCCTGGAAAAGCTCCGATGACAGTGCGGGGACTCGTGATTTCCAGGAATATCCCTGGCGTGCTCGGCTTGGGTAAGTGTGCTCCTCGGGTGATCCGTGTTCTAGACTTCCTTGATTGGAGTTTTCATCCCTGTGTCTTCTTCCTGACGACAAGTGTGGCTCGACCACTTGGGGTTTCTGACAGCTTGAAGAAGAAAGTCTAGGTCTCTTCCTTCCACTCCCCTCATCAACGAAGCGGATTGCTTTGACTGTTAGGGTTCAAGGTGAACTAAGAGGTGAGGCGTTAGCCTCATTGTTGTGGTGGAATCGCTATCATCTTCTCCAACGTGTCCCCTCTTCCACCTAGAGATCTTGTTCTCTAAAGGTACAATTTTCTAACCCCTTGCGATGGTTAGATGTGATGAGTTAGGTTTTATTTTGCTTAGCCTTGTATGGCCGTTGTCATCGGATGTCCGATCTCTTTGTGTTGTTGGTGATTGTGATTTTTTTAAAAATTCTCCCTACCACTACACTTTGAAATCCAACAGTGGTATCAGAGCCAGATTGGATATCTCATGACAATGGGGCTCTTTTTCTGCCTAGTGGTTTTGATTGGCTTTATCCCAACCCTTGATTCAAGATTACGTAATCCGTTCTTTTATGGATTACGAGAAGATTATTTTTTTTGGATTTAAAATGATCTGGGTGAATCATGTTGGGTTATGTACATAGACCTATTCATCGTTAGGGTTCAGGCTAGCGTTGATGTTGCTTGATTTGGCATTCTTTTATTTTTATGTAATCTCTGGAATGTAATTTTTGTTTGGGATGCATGTAATAATTAGAATGTCGTGTGTTAAGTTATTTTTTGTTATTCCTCATTTCTTTAGAGGAATGCGAAGAGAAAGATTTAAGATTTGTTTTCCTCCTCATTTTATCCACTTAAGCTGGTGAACTTGGATGATCATGAATGTGATTCCAATCACTAGACATGGTGGAACGTGTGTAAGCTTGGTATTAGGCCACAAGAGATTGAATTTTGTGTGAGGCACAATTAACTTTTCTTGTGGAAATATCGCGTTCACACTAGTTGCCCAATAAAATGAGTTTTCTTAAACAAGACTTTCAAGATCTAGGCTTAAATCTTTTGGGAAAAGGTTTTCTTATTATTTCATTTTTCCTTGAATCATGCAATAATATCGTTCAAGAGTCATAAGGGTTGAGCATCGCTTAAAAGGTTATGATTGGTGCTTTGAACCTACCTGGACAAACAAATGGATGAGTCCACTTGTTTGGAAAGTATCTTGTGCGTGTCTATATTATTATTTTGATATAACAATAATAAATTTTATTTATTATGAACTCTAAGTAAATATTTATTCTCTCTCAATTTTTTTTAGAATCATGTCTACTCTACCAAATTTTTTGCGTTCCATGATTGATAAGAGTCCTCTTGCTAATGACGGTTCAAATTATTCTGATTGGATCATCAAGTTGAATATTGTGTTGCGTTTGGGAAATCTCCAACAAAATCTGGATGGGCATTGCCCAGAAGAGAAGGAGAAAGACAAACCAACCGATGTTGAAAACGAGGAACAAAAGAAATGGAATGAACAACAGCGTATTGTGCAGACACTGATCTTGGCCTGCATTGGCGAGCAGTTGCTAAGAAAATTTCTTGATACTCCCGCCAAGGAAATTATCGCACAATTAGAGAAGATGTTCATCGATAGTGCTCGGAAAGAGTATTATAAGACCACCATAGCACTCACAAGGTGCAAGATGATGGAGGGTGAATCTGTCTCGGTGCACTTCCTTAAGGTGCAAGGCTATCTGGAGAAATTAGAGAAACTGAATTCTCAAATTCCTGATGACATTGTTGAGGATATCATACTTGGGTCACTTCTTTACTCCTATAAGGATTTTATAATGCATTATCATATGCGTGAAAGGAAGATGACCATGAATGAGCTCCATAATACCCTCAAAACAGCTGAGGTAGACATGGGCAAGACAATGGCAAATTCTGTCTAAGTCGTTGCGTCAAGTAGCAAGAAGCCCTTTAAGAATAAAGGCAACATTGCAAACAAGACTACAAGTAGAAAGTCTTCATTCAAAGGCAATAAGGGAGGAGCTCACGTGAGCGTCTCCAAGGGAAGCAAAGTGAAGAACTCTCCAACAGCTGTCACCGAATGCTTTCATTGTCATGAGAAATGACACTACAAGATGAATTGCCCCAAGTATAAGCGTGACTTGGATGAATACAAGATTTAACGCAAGCATCCCAAAGGTATATTTGTTATTGAATTAAATATAAACTTGACCACAACTATCCTTGATTGGGTAATGGATACCGGATCATGTGCTTACTTAGTTTCTAATGTGCAGTCACTAAGGGATAGGAGAACGCTCTCCAAAGGAGAGGTTGTGCTGAAGGTTAGAAATGGTGCAAGAATCTCTGTGGTTACTGTTGGCACCCTTGATCTTCATTTATCTAGTGGTTGATATTTTATTTTGAAAGATGTTTATCATGTCTCTTCTGTTTTAAGAAACATTATTTTTGTGTTATGTTTGGATGCAGAAGGTTTTTGTTTGTGATAAATAATTCACAAATGACTATTAATAAGGATGGTTTGTATTTTCATAATATAGTTGAAGATAAACATGTTATGAATACTAATAACAAATGACTCAAAATATCTCATATAAATGAGACACTCTTATGACACCATCGCCTTGGTCACATAAACGAAAAATGTATAAGGAAATTGCATCAAGCTAATCTTTTGGATTCATTTGATTTTGATGCAATTGGGGCATGTGAATCGTGTTTAGCTAGACAGATAACCAAGACACCTTTCAGCAAGAAAGGTGGAAGAGAGAACAACTTATTGGAATTGATACACTCCAATGTATGTGGTCCAATGAGTAATTGTGCAAGAGATGGCTATATGTACTTCATCACATTCACGGATGATCATAGTCGCTACGACTATGTTTATCTCATGAAGCATAAAAGTGAATCCCTTGAGAAATTCAAGAAATACAAAAATGATGTAGAGAACCAGCTTGACAAGAGAATTAAAATCTTGAGAAGTGGTCGTGGAGATGAGTACATGAGCAATATGTTTGTTACTTACCTAAAGGAGTGTGGTATTGTACCACAACTTTCTCCTCTTGGCACCCTGCAGTGGAATGGTGTATCCTAGAGGAGAAACTGAACCCTTCTTGACATGGTTCATTCGATGATTTGTCAGACTGATTTACCTTTATATTTTTGGGGCCATGCGCTTCTTTCTGCGACTCTCACTTTAAACATTGTTCCAACAAAGTATGTTGATAAAACTCCGTATGATGTATGGTTCAGAAGGTCGCCCATTTTATATTTTCTTAAAATTTGGGATTGTGAGGCATATGTAATTAAAACGTATGCAATCGACTAAATAAGAACCCAAAGCTGATAAATGTTTCTTCATAGGATATCCAAGAGAAACAAAAGGGTATAGATTTTTGCACAAGTCGAAGAATACAATATTCGTAAAGAAGGGTGCTACATTTTTTAGAGAAAGAGTTTCTTGAAAGAATCAAAGGATGTAAACGTAAGATAACACTTGAGGAAACTAAAGAGAACCTACTAAGTTGTGAGCATGAGATGAATTTTGACATTCAAGATGATCACGAGATATCATATATAGTTCCTTTGCTCAATGGGAGTGTGGGAAATCCACCTCCACAAATTCATATTGAGGAGGTTCATACTGCGCAACCAAGTGATTGCTTGACTCGCGTTGAACATGAATAAATTCCACAAGTGGTTGTAGAAGAAATTCGGGAGCCTCAAGGTGAGCCAAATAACCAAAGGGAACTCATAAGGTCTACTAGGGTAAAGATAAAACCCGACCTTTATATGGGTCTTCATGAAGTCTTGGTAATTGACACAGAAGACCCCTAAACCTATGAAGAAGCATTAGTAAGGATAGATTCTGGTGTCTGACAAGAAGCCATGAGAGCTAAAATGCAATCCATGTATGACAATCAAGTATGAGACTTGGATGACCTTCATGTTGGAAAGAAATCCATTCCCAACAAGTGGACTTTCAAGAGGAATATGGACATGAATAGCAACATGACTACTTAGAAGGCGAGACTCATGGGCAAAGTAGGGGTGTGCACGGTGCGGTTTGGTGCGGGTTTGGCAAAAACCGCAACCGCACTGTAAGGGCTCGGTTTTTGCCCGAGCAAAACCGCACCGCACCGAAATTATGCGGTGCGGTTTCAGTTCGGTGCGGTTTTTTGCGTTGCGGTTGCGGTTTCGGTGCAGTTTTTACATGTATTTTACATAGACTAAGGTAAGCATCGCCCCCAGTAGCGTCAAGTTGAGCGTTCTATTTATAGAGAAACAGATTTTCTACTACTACAGATGCACCTTTTTAAAACGGTCATGCTGTTTTAATATTTTATTTCAGATTCAATTGAGTTCATTAAAAGTCATTCATTTGATTGCTTTTGATGAAGATTTTTCTTTTTCTACATTTTTCTCTCTAGTCTTGATGTCGAACAACACAATTAACTCCACAACACTCATCAAATTTTCTCTTGTGAGTTTATCTCGATCAAACAGTTTTTTGATCAAGTCACTGTTACTACTGTGACTTTTGACGAATTCTCAACTCTCATGACAATATCAAAGTAACCTATTATGATTTGTACTTATTGTATAAAAATTAAGGATGATTATCCACATTATCCACCTCCACCAAGTGTTGATACTGTTGATTCTCCACCTCCACTTCTTGGCATGATAATATCCTGTATGATCTTAATCTTGCTCTAAAAAAGGGTAACTGCACATGCATCACTCTTTCTATTTCTTAATTTATCTCTTTTACTTAATATACTTAAATGTGACGTCACATAATTATAAAAAATTAAATACACAAAATATTCGGTGTGGTGCGGTTTTTGCGGTTTTCAAAATCAAAAAACCGCACCGCGCTTGGTTTGTAAAAGTTCAAAATCGCACCGCACCTAAACTACGCGGTGCAGTTTAAAAATCGGTGCGGTTTTTGCGGTGCGGGCGGTTTTTGCGGAATGCAGTTTTTCATGCTCACCCCTAGGCAAAAGGAAAATTCAAGTATAAGGAATTGACTACGATGAAACTTTTTCGCAGGTTGTAATGTTCAAAACAATTCGAATCATGTTAGCTATTGCAGCTTTTCATGATTATGAAATATGGCAATTGGACATCAAAATAACTTTCCTGAATGGAAAACTAGTTGAAGAGGTTTACATGATGCAACCTCAAGGTTTTGAAGATCCGAAAAATATCGAGAAAGTATGTAGACTTCTGAGGGCCATTTATGGCTTGAAGCAATCATCAAGGAGTTGGAACAAACGCTTTGACGAAGAGATTAAAACTCTCGGTTTTATTCAAAGCAAGGAAGAACCTTGTATATACAAAAAGGTTAGTGGGAGTCGCATCATATTTTTGGTTTTGTACGTCGATGATATATTATTAATGGGAAATCATTTACCTTTAATGAAACAAACAAGAGACTCATTGAAAACCATCTTTTCAATGAAGGACATGGAACAAGCCCAATATATCTTGGGAATTAAGATATACAGGGATATGTCGCAAAGACTCATTGGCCTAAGTCAAAATATTTACATTGACAAAATCTTAGAAAAGTTTCATATAGAAAACTCTAAGAAAGGAAATGTACCAATGAAGACGTCTTTACAGCTTGACAAGTCTCATTACGCCTCTACGCATAAGACATTGAATGCATGAAAAATGTACCATATGCTTCCGCTATAGGTTCCATCATGTATGTCATGACCTGTACAAGACCGGATGTTGCATATGCTTTGAGCATAACGAGCCGGCATGAAGCTTCGCCAGGTCCCAATCATTGGATCACTGTCAAAAATATTCTTAGGTATCTGAAAAAGACCAAGAATAAGTTTCTTGTTTTTGGTGGGCATAAGGAGCTAGCTGTAGAAGGCTACACGGATGCTAGCTTCATGACAGATCCGGATGACAGGAGATCGCAATCTGGGTTCATTTTTCTTCTGAAAGATGGGGTCATGAGTTGGCGTATTTGCAAGCAATCAACGACTGCTGACTCAACCACCGCAGTAGAAGTCATGACAGCTGCGAAAGCCAACAAAGAGGGAGTATGGATAAAGAAGTTCCTTGAGGAACATGGAGTTATTCCGTCAAGTGAAGGTCCCTTGAAATTGTTTTGCGACAATAATGCCTCCATTTCTCAAATCAAAGAGCCAAAGTCACATCATAAAACAAAATACATGGATATAAAGTATTTTGTTACGTGAGACTTCATTGTGGAAGGAAAAATTGAACTTTTATGGATAGACACGAACAACAACAGCTGATCCCTTCACAAAACCTCTATCTCAAGCCAAGGGCAAAATTCATTTCAAATTCATGGGATTACGTGACCATGGAGAGTGGCTTGATGAGTGATTTTATAGGTTGCTCTTTTGTTTGTAATTTTCTTTTAGACTAAGAAACTTTGAAAAACAAGTGGGAGATTGAAGGATGTGGTCTTTTGAAAGTTGCTTTATTTTCTTATTTACTAAGTGTTCATAATCCAAATAATGTTATTACATTTTGTTCCTTGATTGTATGACATACCTCATGTAAGGTTCAAGAAGATGCTCTTGATCTTGAACTATAGAACCGTGAGTTTTATTATGTCATGTAATCTTATGTTTTCCTCTCATTCATGGTAGTCAAAGGGAACATTGATTGCCGGGTTAAGATTGTACTATTAGTTAAAGTACATTAGAGTTCTATAAATGTTGATAAATGATTGTCGTTTAATCATATGAGTATGTATGCGTCTGATTTCATACATATTAGGGTTGACTTATTTTTATGTTGTAACATTATATGGAATGTGTTTAGTATCATTAATGTTAACAACGTTTCTAATGAATTGAAGATATGAGATGTGTAGATTTAGCGCGTCGATGTGAATAATGTGATTATAGTTGAATGTCATCTTTTGATGATAATATATATTGTGATTCGTTGTTCACACTTACGCGTAAAAAATTTGTATATCAAAATATCATTTGTCCCCAAATTATTTGGGTAGTGATATGGTCGGGCCCCTTGGTAAAGCGAGGTTGTAATGCATGCAAATAACTGAAGCAGTTATAAATACAACTCACTTATGAGACCGAGAATGACAAATATTGTGCAGAAATAATACGGTTTTATTTTGCACTATATTCATAATATCACGTGACAAAGGTAGACACAGGTCATAATGTTTAGTTACCTATACTACCATGTTGTTGTGGCGACTGTAATGCCTTGATAAAGCCTCTTATAGTCCATAATATAAGTTGTTATATTATAACTGTGATGACATGGTGCCTCTGTAAGGTCACACCAAATGAACAGGAACAGTCTCTGTTTGACTTACATGTGCACTTGATTTCATACAATATGCAACCAAGATAGCACAGTAAGTGTGCATTCAAAATGTCATTTTTGACATGTTTAGGCCAAGACGAGTTGTAAAATTGTGCGACTGTTAATCTGCGGGATGAATTGGTTCATCGCGTTATTTTTAATAGTGTGACGACACAATTTCTTATCTCAATCAATCAAAGTAACCTACTTGATTTGATGTAATATTATGATCAAAAAAATGGAGGGTAGATCTTTACCCAAGATCAAAGCCCTCACTTATTGAATATATATATATATATATATATATATATATATATATATATATTATAAAAGAATAGTGATATGTTGAAGCACACCATCAAACTTTTCTCAACCGTTTGATCAAAACTCTATAAAAAACATCCACGGTCAGATTTGGGCCATAACTTTTGGTCCCGGTTGATTAACGTGGCCATAACTTCTGGAGGAGCAATGTTCCATCAAATCACAGAAAGCAAAAGCAGCGGCAGATTTGCAGGAAACTTCCTCCCATACGGCAACAGCGACAGGGCTCTCCTCATATCTACTCTCGCACGATAGCAGGGAAAATTTTTAGGTCAGGACCGTGGACGGTAAACATCATCCACACAACCAATGAGAAACCACAAATGATGAGGGCCTCGCACAAAAGTGTATGGCACAAGCCACAACTGCGTGCTCCGATAGCAGCGACAACTCTCTCCTTCACGGCACCATCTCCTGCAAGTTCTCCCGATCGGCGCTTTACCCCATCTAGGGCATTCCATCTCCAGCTCACGGTTTGCCGTCACCTCCTTCACGGCACCATCTCCCACTCACGGTCGCTTTGCTCTTCCTCACCAGGTATGCTTCCATTTCTCTCTACAGATCTTGCAAATCAGCTTTTTCATGCTCGCTGCTTCTTCATCTTGCTTCTTCATCTTGCGAATCATCCTGCCAATCATCTTTTTCATACTTGCCATTCTGCACCGGCATTTATTTTTACGCATGAATTTTTCTTCGACGCATCACTCTTTTGCAAGAAGGCACACCATCGAGCTTCATGCCGTTCGAACATACTGATTTGAAGCAAGTCAGAGCTAATGGGATCACTGTTTGATGCATTTCATGGAGTGACGCGTGTTTTGAAGCATGCTTACATTTTTATGGTGCATTTCTTTGAAAGCACATTTTTAAAAGTTGGATTGATTATTGCTGCATTTCTTCATTTGGGTGAACTTTGTGCCTCTTCAAAGTATGCACACCAACTGTTTGTTTTTTTTCCTCATTAAACTATCAATGTTTCTGATTCCTGCAGGAGGAAGCAGCCAATGATGCCATTCATGTTATATGAAATCATTTTTTATTTTTTTGTCATTCATGTCTGTATCCACACTGATACCCTTCAAGTTATACGAAATTAGTTTTTATTTTTTTGCCCTTCATTAAGAACCTTTGTTCAAGTCCGACGGTCGCTAGCTGTTCTTATCCTTTGCAGTTTTCTATTTTACTTCAAATTTAGTTCGTATATCCTTATAAAACATGATTTATTTTTGTTTTACTTCAAATTTCTTTATAGATTTCCGTATTCTTATCCTTCAAATTTCAAGCCCGACGGTTGCTGGAGTTCTTTGAGGATCTTTTTGAGTTGCTGATGTCTTATTATTCAAACGGTATTTAACTTTTTTCTAATTTTTTTTTTCATGTGCAAATGACACTGTCGGATTATGCTTTATGCTTTAGCACAATGTGTAAGCACATTATATTATGTAGAATTTCTAGGGTTTTTTTGAGGAGACGGCACAACCCATTTTTACTTGGGTATTGTGGATCGATCTATGATTTTCGCGAATTGTTATGTTGGGTAATTAGCTTCAGTAAAATAATATTTCTACAAAGGTCATGTTGCTGCACTGCCCATTTTGTTGTTTTCAAAATCATTTTGATGTTAAAATTTTTCAGCAAAATAGAAATTGTGATGCGGCTGTTTATGTTGTTGGTTTCAGTGTTTAAAGCAGTCCAAAAATTGTTTGCCGAAACTTTTATTTTAGGCCAAGTTGATTTCCATTCTGCAGCAAAGGTGCCTGGTCCTTGGTAGTCATACTTATAGTAGCCTTTGTTTGCTCTCTATTCCTTATGTACTGCTATCTTCGAATTTTTTTAATGATTTCGCATTACATGTTTCACAAATGTGTCGTTCGTGTGGTTCTCTCTTTTAAACTACCACATATTTTCCCGATCAGGTAAATATTTTTGGCATTCAGGTATTATCGATACAATGCTTCTTAATGATGCTCAGTTCATATTTTTAGGCACTTAAGGAATGGTAAATATTTTTAGGCTACTCAACTTTTTTGGCCGGTTAGGTATTATCGATACAATGCTTCTTATGTGGATTCATACTGAGCAATTGTTGTACAATGCTTCTTTCATGGGTATTTTTTTTCTAAGGGTATATTAACAATATAAACTTATGAAGAAGTTATGGTAATTACTCAAGGTTAGGGAGGTGGTCAATTTTATGGATGCTCAGTTCATATTCTCAAGTTTTGCTCCTGGTTGTGTACATTCAAGCCGCAAGCATGTTTTCAACTTCATATTCATTATCTTGCTACATTTCCAAAATTCAAAGGGACAATTTCATAATAGACAAACACAACTTTGACATAATTAAGGCAAATCAAAATCCTCTGCTTGATTCATCAATCTCTATCTAAATCCCAATGATTGCAAGAATCTTTGGAATGGAAATAATGCTTGCACTTCATTTGGGTTATTGCTTTTTAGTTTACTGTTGTGATTATATGTAAGATATTTATGCATAAAGTAATATATATACAATGCTCAGTATGATGTTTTTTTAGAGTCACCACCCCCGAACAATGTCGCCGTTCCCGAACATTATCGCTGCCCCCGAACATTGTCGTCGCCCCCGAACATTGTAGCTTCCCACGAATAATGTCCATGCCCCTGCTCCCGCACAATATCACCGCCCCCGCACAATGTCGCCGCCCCCGCACAATATCGCCGCCCCCGAACATTGTCGCCACCACCGAACATTATCGCCTCCCCCTAACAATGCCGCCGCCCCCTAACAATGCCGCCGCCCACGAACAATATCGCCGCCCACGAACAATATCGCTGCCCACGAACAATATCGCCGCCCACGAATAATATCGCCGCCCACGAACAATATCGCCTCCCACGAACAATGCTGCCGCCCACGAACAATGCCGCCGCCCACGAACAATGCCGCCTCCCACGAACATTATCGCCGCCCACGAACAATGTCGCCGCCCACGAACAATGTCGCCGCCCACGAACAATGTCGCCGCCCACGAACAATGTCGCCGCCCACGAATAATATGGCCACCCACGACCAATGTCGCCACACAACCAATGTCGCCACACGACCAATGTCGGCGCCCACGACACATGTTACCGCCCACGACTAATGTCGTTGCCAAGCGGGCAAAACCCGCTTGGTTGCGGGCGAAGCCCGCAACGACGCATCGAGAACGGGCGAAGCCCGTTCGAAGATGCTAATATATATATATATATTATATATATATATATATATATGTATATATATATATGTATATATATATATGTATATACATATATATATATATATATATATATAGATATATATATATATATATATAGATATATATATATGTATATACATATATATATATATATATATATACATATATATATATATATATATATATATATATATACATGTATATATTGATCAAGGGTTTACTAGAGATAAAAAACAAAAAGGGAGATAAGGTTTTCTAAACTGAGTTTTTTTTGGTTTTCCCAGGAGAACCCGACGGCGGCACAAGGAAAGCCCCAGCGATTTCCCTAGCTTACCCTGAGCGCCGACCTGTGTTCTCCTGTAGCTTCCCGGTGACTCGTGAATTCCTGGAGGCGCTCCGGCAACAGTGCGGGGACTCGTGATTTCCAGGAATAGCACCGACGTGCTCGGCTTGGGTAAATGTGCTCCTCGGGTGATCCGTGTTCTAGACTTCCTTGACTGGAGGTTTCATCACTAAGTCTTCTTCCCGGCAACAAATGTGGCTCGGCCACTTAGGGTTTCCAACAGCTTGAAGAAGATGGTCTAGGTCTCTTCCTTCCACTCTCATCATCAATAGAGCGGATTGCTTTTATTGTTAGGGTTCAAGGTGAACTAAGAGGTGAGGCGTCGACCTCATTGTTGTGGTGGAATGTCTACCATCTTCTCCAACGTGTCCCTTCTTCCGCCTAGAGATCTTGTTCTCTAGAGGTATAATTTTCTAACCCCTTGTGATGGTTAGATGTGATGAGTTATGTTTTATTTTGCTTAGCCTTGTACGGTCATTGTAATCAGATGTCCGATCTCTTTGTGTTGTTGGTGATTGTGATTTTTTTAAAAAAATTCACCCTACCACTACACTTTGAAATCCAACAATAACTTCCCCAAAAAAGTTATCTAGTACTTCATTTTGATTTAATATTAATCGTATTATGAAACAAATGAATTAAATAAGTAAAAAATATAAGTAAATTCATATTATTTTTTTGGTTAATAAGTCTAATTTTTCTTTGTTTTCTTGCTAAAAATGCAGAAGAAATCGATCCGGAGAAGCAAAGTTGGACTCATTTTTGGCCTGCACAGGTTATTACAACAACATGAAAAAGTTATTGCAACAACTTCTGGACGGATTTTAAATTTAAAATTTGAATTTTGCGCCCAAAATAAAATTGGAAGGATGCATCTTTTGAACAAGGGCTGCACGTTTTTAAGGGTAGAATCTCATACCATAAAGGGGCATTGAAAAATTCATTAGTGAAGGAGAATGCTTTGGAGAAGAAGAACTAAGGCAAAATCGGATCTTGGAGAAGGGCTGCTTGGGTGCAAATTGGAGAGTAATGTCCTGCACTATTTCGAATTCTTACCATCATGTGTTGTAAGATCTGTCCTATTTTGTGGTATTCTTCCGCGGTCATGAACTAAATTCTCTTGATCTTGTATAAAGGAAGTATTATGTGTGTTTTGACGGTATAGTTTTCTTATGTTAAGTTTGTTTGACGAAATCTTCTTGGTGGAACTTTTGAATTTATTAATGCAAATTTTGATTTTTTTTCATCTTCTATTTTGCATCGAGATTCGAGAGATGAGAGGCGGAATTTAGGTTGAAGACTATATTATTTTACCGCAAGAATCGAGAGACGAGTGATGTAGATCTTTAACTAAGGGTTTTTACCCTTGCGTTGTATTTCAAGATTCGAGAGAGGATGAGTACAATCACTCATAAGTTCACCACAGTAAAGAAGAGAGGAAGATTCTCTCCTCTTGCTAGCAAATCCAATTTTTACTCTTTAAAATATTTTTTCATTCTTCCTAAGTTAGAGATGACTAGGGGAATATATGATATTAAGATTTCTGAGATTCGAGAGATGAGGATTTCTTCTATGAAATCGTTAGAGGATAATTTGCTTAAACATTCTTACTAATATTAGTTTCATGCACTATTTCAACTCACATAGCAAATCTGAAATATAAGACTACTTCCTTTCCAATTAACATAAAAGAAAAGGTAATTTAAATAATAGTCTATATAGTGTTGATCCATATTTAAAGTTCTTATTAAAGTTCTTCAAAACAAAAATCACCTTAATCACTTTGCTTGAATTTGAAGAAGCGGTGTAGCTAGTAATTGTAAGAACTGAATTAATCACTTCTCAGTGGGAACGATCTCACTCATACTTTATTACTTGAGCGACGCGAGCACTTGCGTTTAAGCCTTTTTATCGCATATCAAGCCGAGCTATATTCTTCTTGTTAAACATGTCATCCAAAGCCATCCAGATTTCAGCTACAGACCGACATCCGATGATGTGGTCAAATAGCTCCGGTGAGATCGCCCGCTTATGAGTAAACTCAATTTTAGGATTTGTCTTCCTCCAAGCTCTCATCGCCTCAGCATTCCCAACTGCAACAACCACCTCTTGCCTTTCGTCTCCACAGATGACCTCCCAAAGGTCCTCGCCAATCAGATAACTCTCCATGCAAGAATGCCACTTCTTGAAGTTGGTCTGCGTCAGGAGCTTAATTTCAAGAACTCTTGTATAACAAGCTTCCATTGTTCAAAACTTACTTACTTGAACTTCACGAAGAAATAACAAACTTCTGAGTTGATCAACTGCTTACTCCTCAACATCCTTATGATACCATGTAAAAATTTCAGAAAAGTCGAGAAAGAGGTCGCAGGAATACTCAACCACAAACAAAGCCAAGTAGAACTCAACATAACAAAAACACAGAAGTCTTAAACTGGAATTCACAAATTTGATTTATAGAGCGAGGCATACATTGTGAGACATGATTTCAGAATGTACCCGATGAAAACAGAAAAGTACAAGCAGGAGTAACCACACGGTCTGCAAACTCTAACTGCCCAAGTCGCACTACTGCTAACCGCAAGCCTAGCCAGCCGAAACCGCCCAAGTCGCTAAACCGCAACTAGTCGCACAGACTACTTATGATTGAATGTTGATGAACTTGAACAGAACCCGCTAATAGATCGGACGAACTGCTCAACTTAACAGCAACTTCGAGGAAGAGATTTCAGGCCGCTGAGACCGCGACCTACTGTATACCGCTGACTGCTAACTGCGAACTATTCCAGATCAAGGTTCCATTAGTTTCCTAGCCGCCTGATGCTAGTCGCACAGCCTGCATAAAGTCAACTCCACTTTGTCGCGTTAGTTAGAAAATCTTAACAACAAGATTAAATTATGAGGTAAGTTCTCACTGTTCTTGTTTCTTTATGACGAGCCGGAGACTCCTATTTATAGGTGCGAGGAGGAGTGTTGTTATCGCCCATAACGATAGGATAACCACGCGTCAATCTGCGACCAGCACCACCTATCCACATAAACGTGAACACCAGCATCAGTCTGCCACCAAGAACCATCTATCCGCATAGGCGGAAAGAAGGATCAGTTCGTCAAGCTGAGCGGATAACAATACCAGTCCGCGTGGACTTGATCAATGAAGCCACACGTCCTGAACTACCAACGTGCCAATGTTGAACTGTCGGTCTCCGCAACCAGACCGCAAAGTTCAGCGGACATTGATACAAGACCGCGCATTGCAGCGGTCTCTGCTCCAGACTGCTCAACACGGCAACCCAGCCACACGTGTTGATCCTATCACGCCAGCAGCGGACTGTCGGACATAGCCAACAAACCGCACTGAGCAGCGGTCTCCGCATCTAGTCGGCGCAAACTATAGCCAACGACTAGAACAAAATCCGTGTCTCATCGACCTGCCAAACTCGGCAAACTCCAGAAGCAGACCGCTCAACACAGGCGGTCTCGACGAACTAGGCAACAACTACACCAAGTCCACTACACCAACGGGCTCTGACTATCAAACCGCCTGAGAAGGCTCCAGCGAACTGTGTGGTTAGCTTCCACAGACCGCGCTAACCGTCTGCCTTCTTGCGAGCCAAAGATCCTGAAAGCTTAAAGCGGACTGTGCGGTCTCACAATCCAGACCGCCACAACAGATGTTATACATGGCTAACCGTCCAGTTACAATTCAGGGTGCTTGCTGATCCAAACCGCAAGAGAGAACATCTCCGGTTCCAAGAATTTTCGCCCAAACAGAACATAATTCAGCTAAAGTATGTTTGGCGCTCTAGTGGCGGTCATGATCGTAATGGTCATGAACTGTACTTTATAAACCCGACACAACTTTAAAGTCGGATCTATATTATGTTCAAAATAAAGCATTTCTGCAACCACAATCCTGCCCGTTGCAGTACGAAAATATAAGTTCTATTGGTGACGATCAAGTTTGGTCGCTAACAGTCAAATAAATATTTCGGCAGCTACCAAATCAGGCTACCACACAATCTAATATTAATACATTCCTTATCACAATTAATAGACTCCGTTTGGCACGGTGGTGGCGGTCATGAACATGAGAGTTAAATTGAAATTGTCATTCATTTTATGTTCAAATGAATGATATTTATTAGGTGATCCTTAACAAATGACGGTTTAACTCATACGTTTACTACTGTCACCCCACCACAGTGCCAAAAGAAGCCTAAAACTTAGAAGAAAATTCAGTCAAAAGTACTTGAGTGTCAGTTCAACGGTCTATTTCGAAGAAAAAGGAAAACCGACATGTGTTCTTAAAAGGGTTCAAATGTAGGAATATTATTCTGGTATTGTAAGTCAAATGTGGGTGAGTCCATATAATTTTTCCAAGTCAATGTTAAGCTCCTCCTTACTCTTCCTATATAACTCTCCATAATCATCTTTTTGCAAAAGAGTGATGTTATATATAAATCACTTTTGATTATATACAAATCATTACTATATACAAATCAGTACAAATATAATTTTGTTATACATAAACCTAATGGTTATATACAAACCAACACAAAATAAAAAAATGTTTTTTTAAAAAATCACTTAATAACAATAGCTTGTGAGGTATTAATTTTTTTTCTTACAAAAATCAATAACTCATATAAATACTTTAAATCTTGCTATAATTGTCAAATTATGAGAATCTTCATTACACGGCAGCGAGGCGATTTCGAGGGGCGGCGAAGGTTAGAAATGCAGCGGGGTATTAGGAGCGGGCGATCATCTCGTGAGACTTAGGCTAGAAATGAGAAAAAAATGATTTTTTGAGTATTTAAGTTGGTTTGTCTATAGTGTTTTTAAAGGACCTAAAAAATTCTAAAAATTGGTTTGTATATAGCCGAAAGCGGTTTATATGTCGGTGAGCGCTCTATTATGACAGCCAACACAATATTTTACTGATTGACACATTTTTTCTCTTTTTTTTAGTGTTAGAAAAACCCATGTAAAGGGGCTCATATAGTCCATGTATTTGTTTATTTTTCTCTCTCTTCTTTAGTCCCACGTCATGTGTAGGACTCTCTTTTCTCTTTTTTCCTCCTATAAATATGTATTCATACTTTGTATTTGAATATAGAGAGAGTATTTACAAGTTTGAGTTTTCTCTACATGGTATCACAGACACTCGGTCTCTCCTTGCGGCTAGTTTTCTGCTAACCGTCCGACCTTCCTCTGTTTGCATTAGGAACGGTCTGTGGTTTTCTAACCGGACGGCCTTCCTTCTCAAGCAAGGCGCGCGACTAGTTTTCTCTACCCGCCTCTCTCTTCCCCCTCGCCCGCAGGCCACTGTTGCTGCCACAGACTCCTCCGCTCATACTGACCTAGAAGAGGTCCTCCTTCAGCTACAACAATTTCATGGCCTGCTCAGTAGTCCACCTGCCCGGTTGCTTCTGCTTCCTCCATCTCACATGAAGGTATCGTTTATCTCTCCAATAGTTCACGTTGGATAGTGGATTTTGGTGCTACTCATAACATCACCTCTCTGCGACCACAACAATACCCGACCGCTCCTCATCCCAAGTGAATTACAGTAGCAAATGGGGACACTGTTCCTGTCTCCGGCTCGGCTGATATCCCTCTCACTTCATCTCTCTCTCTCTCTCTCGTCGCTCGACTCTTCACGTTTCGGGCTCCCCATTTAATTTGCTTTCTGTTGGTCGCCTTACTACTGATTTAAACTACTCGATAACCTTTACTTTTCTTCTTTTCTGATACAGTATCAACGGACACAGACTATCATTGGTAAAGGACGACTGCAGAACGGGCTCTACCTCCTTGATGATCCTCCAGCTATCCAGTCTTTTGTCTCCTCCGTCGATTGACATCGCCGTCTTGAGAATGCCCCTTTACTTGTTCTTCAAAAGGCTCTTTCCGATGTATCTTTACCTTCTTTTCAGTGTGAAACATGTATTTACGGCAAACAGCCACGTTCATCTTTTCCGTCTCATTGTATCCAGAGCGATGCTCCTTTTATTTTAGTACACTCCGATATTTGGGGACCGTACAGAGTTACTATCATATCTGGTTATCGTTATTTCCTAATCTTTATTGATGATTACTCCCGTATGACATGGCTCTACTTACTTTGTGATCGCTCCGAGCTTCCCTGGGTCTTCCAGGCCTTCCTCTTTGAGACCTGTACACAATTCTCCACAACTATCAAAACTATTTGCACGAACAATGCCCGCGAATACACTGGCCACGAATTTGCAAATCTCTGCTCTGAATTCGGGGTTATTCACCAAACTTCATGTGCATATACCCCACAACAAAATGGAACCGCTGAACGTAAGAATCAACATCTCCTCGATATGGCTCACTCTATCATGCTTCAGATGCAAGTTCCCAAGTCTTATTGGAACTTTGCTGTCTCCACGACCTGTTACTTGATCAACTATCTTCCTTCCCCCGTCATCCACAATGCCACTCCATTCAGCCTCATGTTCTCTTCTACTTCACCATTCTCCCTTACTCCCCGCATCTTTGGATGTGTCTGCTATGTGCACACTCTTGACCCCTCCATGGACAAGTTGGATCCTCGGGCGGCCAAACATATCTTTATTGGCTATTCCCGGACCCAAAAAGGGTGCGTTTGTTATTCTCCGGCTACCCGAAAGGTGACTATTTCTGCTGATGTGACCTTTCGGGAGGATCTCCCTTTCTTCTCTGCCTCAGATCCTACACCTCTTCCACCAACGGTCGTCCGTTCTGCCATTCCTGTTACCACTTCTTCACCAATACGATGTCCTGACAAGGCTCCCCTGTTTCCAAGCCACTTGTTAAACGTATTTACACTCGTCGAAACCCTGCCTCCATTGCCCCACTGCAGTCGACTTTGACCTCTAACGCTCTGCATTCTGCTGATCCGACAACAGACTCTACCGCTCATCCCCTGGCTAACTATGTATCCTTACATCGCCTATCTCCACCACTCCACACTTTTGCCACTTCATTATCCTCTATTTCTGTGCCTAACACTGTGTAGGAAGCTCTCTAACATCCTGATTCGCAGGCGGCCATGGAAGAAGAAATGACAGCTCTCTGGGCGAACCAGACCTGACAACTGGTACCTCTCCCCCATGGTCAGAAACTCGTTGGGTGTAAGTGGGTTTTTGTAATCAAACATGTTCAGGATGAGACAATTGACCGTCTAAAGGCCCGCCTGGTAGCTCGTGGCTTCACCCAACATCACGGTCTTGATTACGAGGAAACCTTCTCTCCCATAGCAAATCTTAATACTGTTCATGTCCTTCTCACCATGGCGGTTCATTGCCAATGGACGTTACACCAATTGGACATCAAAAATGCTTTTCTGAACGGCGACCTCCGGGAAACAGTATACATACAGCAACCTCCCGGGTTTGAGACAACGGGGGAGTCCCGAGTTTGTCACCTGATGAAGTCCATCTATGGTCTCAAACAATCTCCTCGGACATGGTTTGATAAGTTCTGTAAGGTTGTTCGAGAGGTCAGTTTTACTCGAAGTTCAGCAGACTTTTCCCTCTCTACAAGGCACCGAGCAACGGGAACAGTTCTTCTTCTGGTAAATGTTGATGACATCCTGATTACTGGAGACGATTCAAAGGGCATCCATGTGGTTAAACATCACCTTAGCTCGGTCTTCCAAACGAAGATCTGGGTCACCTTCGGTACTTCCTTGGCCTTAAGATCGCAAGACGAACAGATGGTCTTGTCCTGTCCCAGAGAAAGTACTGCCTGGATCTCTTTCAAGATGTTAATTACTCTGGATGCAAGCCTACTACTACTCCAATAGATGCAAATCATAAACTGTGTGCTCACGCTTCCGACGCAGATCTCCCTCTTCAAAATCCGGAATACTATTGACGACTTGTTGGGAAATTGATCTACCTAACAGTTACATGAACAGATATATCCTTCGCTGTTGGAGTGGTTAGCAGGTTTATGCATGCCCCGCAAACTTCTCACCTTCAAGCCGTTGGGCGCATCCTCAGATATCTTAAAACGGCTCCTGGTCAAGGATTGGTCTACAAGAACTCATCTTCTACTCCTAGATTAGTTGCATATTCTGATGCTAATTATGCTGGCTCCTTGGATGATCGTCGATCAACCAGTGATTTTTGTACCTACTTTGGAGGTCATCTCATTACCTAGCGAAGTAAGAAGCAAGCAGTCGTGGCTAGATCCTCAGTAGAAGCAGAATACTGATCAATGGCGTCAGTTGTCTCTGAGCTAACTTGGCTTGAAAGTCTTCTTGTCGACCTCGGGGTAAAACTTCCATCACCTTCCCTCCTACTATGTGACAGCCAAGCCATTATACACATTGCAAAGAATCCAATCTTCCATGAGAGAATGAAGCATATTGAAGTAGACTGCCATTTTATCCGGGAATAAGTTCAAATGAAGAAGATAGAATTAAAGCATGTTCCGGGCACTGAACAAGTTGCTGATATCCTCACAAATGCTCTACCAAATACCCTATTCTATCAGTTTTTTTGCAAGCTAGGTGCATACAACTTGTACGCTCCAGCTTGCGGGGGGGGGGGGGGGGGGGGGGGGGTTAGAAAATCCCACGTAAAGGGGCTCATATAGCCCATGTATTTGTTTATTTTTCTCTCTCTTCTTTAGTCTCACATCATGTATAGGACTCTCTTTTCTATTTTTCCCTCCTATAAATATGTATTCATACTTTGTATTTGAATATAGAGAAAGTATTTACAAGTTTGAGTTTTCTCTACATTTAGAAAAAGAGAAAAATTAACTATCGAGGTCTCTCATGTAGATGTTGTTGGGGAATCGCGCGGCGCTCTCGTTAGATGGGGCTTATTCAATCATCTTATTCTGTGAGCGGCCGAGCGAGCAAACAGTCAAAGATTATTTGATTGCTTGGACAAAGACTTGATGACGTAGAAAACCCACAATCGGGGTGGAAAACCATGCGGTCGGTATGGTACCGACCCAACTTTCACTATATCAGAGTTTGTTACAAATCTTCTTGGAGGAGGGCGAGGGCGACAGACTGCGCCTCGTTACACTTAATGAGAAGGAGAGAGAGAGAGAGAGTCGGGTGTCGTTGGGCGTCGTGCAGGTTCTACGATCTTCTGTCGTGCGCTCACTAAAGGTGTGGGCACTTCTTGACCTTCGGGGTTGTGTTGACGTGTCGGTGGTGACGACTCCGAGCGTCTTGTTCTTGGCTTGATTCTTCACCAACTTCCTCTTTTCTTTGTGGCCATGACGGGGCCTCAGGAGCGGTCTTGGATGAGTTTCCTGCAGAGAGAAAGCAAGTGGAAAAGAGAGTGAAGTGAAAAATGAGAAAAACCCCATTTGAAATGGAAAATGAGTATATTTATAGATTTTGATGAGGGCGGTCCAATAATTTTACCTAGTAACTACCGAACCGGCCAATAGAATCGCTCGGAAATGATCACGCGGATCACTATTTTTAGGAAGAGGCCATCTTGCCCCTGGGTCGAAGGAAGGCCTGCCCGTGAGGAATGACAGTCCGATGGTGCCGGCATGGGCGGCTGGCCGCTGCCGCTCCACACGAATGGCGGCCAGGATGGGCGGCCAGCCACGAAGGGGTCACCCGGGGGTGGGCAGACTCGGGAGGCCCTCACAGGGGCAGGCCGCGGCGAGGCCGCCCGGATCCGGGCGGCCTGGGACAGTCTCTGCGAGGGGCAGCTGCCCGGAATCGGGCAGCCTTGGCCGACCCTTCGCGAGACCGGCCGCGGCAAGGCCGCCAGGGATCGGGCAACTTCGGCATGCCCCTTACGGGGGTCGGTCGAGCGAGGTCGCCCGAGGGCACGGCGGCCTCGGCTAGCCCTTGCGGTGGTCGGCCATGCCAGGACCACCCTTCTCTGGGAGGTTAGAGGGGGTGGCCAGCCTAAGGCTGGGGTCGACGAACGTAGCCGGGCGGCGGCGGTTGGGTTGCGTGCGTGATCTAGAGCGCGATAGTTACTGCGCTGATCGGGCACACAGATCCATCGCACGACGGTTACCTGCATAACTTTCATAACTTTAGTGGGGGAGAGGGAAACTCGTGTAAACAAAGCGCGAGGCACGAGGTGTTCGGGAGCGACCCTTAGCAGTTCCCAAGTGGCTGGGACTCCGCTTGCTGAGGATCAGGATGTTGAGGTTATAGGCTCTTTTGCCTCATAGGCCCCGACGGAGGGTGTCACAACCCGCATTTTTTCTCATTAATAAATAAATCAGAGCACGAGATAACTACGAGCTGTGATGCCACGTCAAGCAGGGGATAACTGCTGACGCTCAGGCAACACTCTAAACCTTCAAATCATAAGTTAAAATGAATAGAAAACTGATTTTAAATTAATTGGCCGTATCCCTCGGCTCAGTGGATTAGAAAGTCCACGGTCTGAAAACTATTTTTATACGTAGCGGAAAAATACTTCATTTATGTTTAACATCCTAAAAGAGCGCATAAGTGTCCTAAGAGGACAACTTATACTATGCAAGACCCTAGATTTCAATTTATAATATTTATAAAGAAAACAAATTTTTTACGCATTTGGAAAATAATGTATGAGCTTTTATAAAACATGTTGATCATGCAATACATATAGTAGTTCTTATAGGTTGTAAAGTAACTAGCAACCTAGCATAAAACATTTCCAGAGAGCAAGTGAAACTACCACAAAACAGGTAAACTAGCAGCTAAGCAAAGACTTAGTATCACCAAGGAAAATCACCAACGAGCGTCAACAACCTGACACGAACTCGCTGGCGAGCATGTATGTCTGTACTACTACAAAGCTAAAGAACTACCTCAACAGGTGAGGAAAACACTGCCACCACGCAGTCCACAAAGAAACTCCTGAAATTAGCCGCTCAGCCGGCTACAGACCTGACCCTGAGGCATTCAAAAGAAGAACACTTCAGCAAGAAATAATAAAACAAGTGGCAAAGAAACATCAGATAAAAATCGAATGAGAAGAGCAGAAAGAAAAGGGTTACCAACCCTGCAAGGGAAAAGGCTGAAAACCTCAGCTAAGAATTCAAGAAAAGAGACAAAATGTAAGTGTAATAATCAGAAAATTGAGAGAAAAGCAACAAGTACTAAAACGCACCAAACTCCGCTCAAGCCTGCAGAGGCAAAAAGGGAACTAATATGCGTCAAATGAACAGTATGAAAGGAACTAACAGTCCTAACTTGTAAATCGTTAGCACTGGCACAAATCCCAAACCTGTGTCAGAGACTAAGAACAGTCACAACCGAACAACCAGGTCGAGGTGTCTCAAGAGTACTAAAGGGGCCGTCACAGGGTCCACACACATAGAGTTCCAACCTCTTACAGGAACCCAAAATGTCCAAAGGAGGGAATGGTGGTGGCCACGGCTCGAACTCCCCTGGTACCATACTCCCTCAGAAACCCAGCTACCACATGCTAAGGATCCACGATTCGGCGCTAAAACTAGCCGACAACACCACTTAGAAACTACCAAGTTCTACAATCAAAACCCGCCGAAATGGACTAAACCTAAATTCGGCGACACCCGCCGAATTATTTCCCACTACCCGCCGAATTATTTCCCACTACCCACCGATTTCAACTTAGAAAATAAATTCCGATTTCTTCCTAGTTTAGGCCGACTACAAGCCCTAACCTAGGAATATTTCTAACCTCACCTACACTACTCCGGTATTCTACGACAAGGAGAGACAATAAGGCGAAAAAAATACAACCCATGGAGGCACGCAAGAGGGGAGAAGTCCACTTGCCTCAAATCGTTCTTGAAAACGTCCACCAAAAAAAAAACTCCACCACGTAGATCCGTCCAAAAGGGGGCACGCGGAGACGAGATCTACGAAAAAAACGGACAACCGGGGTTAGGGCCGAAAAAATCTATGGCGAAACGGTCACCGAAACGGGAAAAGCTTACCGCGATCTCGAAGCTCTCGCCGAGAGCTTTCCAACGCCGCGATCGGATCGAAATTCCGTCCACCGGATCGGCGGTGGCGGCCGCCGGAAGATTCGCGAATGAAAGGATCCGCACTCGCCTTTTTTTTTCGCACAGGAGGGGGGGCTGCTGGTTCGGAGGAAGGAGAAAGGGGGGTTTCTTCTTTTTTATATATATATAAACTTAAGAATATTAATATTAATAATAATATTATATTTATTACTAATAATATTATTAATAATAATATTAATAATAATATTAACAAAGGGGGGGCTGCTAATTCGGCGGGAAAGGCAAAGGGGGGGCCGCCGGGTTCCACTCCGGTTTGAGGGGGAAAAAGGGGGGGAGGGGGGAGGGAAGAGAAAGAAAAAGAGGGGGGGGGGGGGAAGAGAGAAGGGGGAAAGGAAGAAAAAAAAGAAGGGAGGGAGGGATGTGCCATGTGGGTTTTGTTCGGCGGCAACATACAATTCGTGTACATTTTAAAACAAAATGTTAACGGTGGCATTAAAAGAAATGGGTCAGTTGTTTTGTATAATAGGGATGATAATTTTTCATTTAGTTGGATCCTATCATTATAATTGATGATGTCATGATGGCAATTCTCTACATCTTATACATGTATGATATACCATAGTAAAAAAGAGTGCTTTTATTTATAAGTTAACCTCAAAAATAGAATGAAGGCCTGCACGCTAAGGAAAAAAGACAAGGTTCACTGGGATGTAGTTGATGAGAAGACCAACTACGGATCCGACGGGGTTGCTTGCATCATTGCATGCAAAAGTTTATTAATAAGATTAGCACAGTCAACAGCTAGGTTCAATGCGAGTCTGGCCATAAGGCCATCGACCATTTCTCGGCTGTTCAAATGAACAGAGTAGATGTGCCTATCAAGGTGGGTCCCCCAGTGGTCTTCAGCAATCATTTCGACCCGGTTAGGTGAAGGCCGAACAGCTCCGTGACAGATGATCTTAATCCATTTCACAAGGAGAGGTGCTTAGCACTCCATTTTTTATAGTCTGTCATTGTCAATAGAAGTGTTGACACATAATTCACCTAACACTAATCCTAGCACAAACAATACTCTTCGCACGATCAGGCCTTCTGCGGGGAGACACAATCCGAGAGCCCATAATGAGAAAAATGAATTGCGAACAACCAAAAAGAGCTGTATGAATTTGCTATTAGAGTAAAAAAAAAATACTGCAGCTAAATAGCCCTCAGCTAGCTTAGAAGTGTACAAAGTTCCCTCTGCAAAAACCAAATCAATGAATACAACATCCAACTCAGAGATGATAAGATCCTTATCAATTGGTTAGGAGGAAACATAAATCCTAATCTAGGTGCCTCCAAAATAGTGACTAATAGTCGTATCGTGAAAATATGAAAAAGCTCATTTCAGCTTTTTTTTAGAAGAGGGAGGAGGGTTCACTGCTATCCAACAAGTCTCAAAAATATTACTTTTGACATCAATGGTGTTGGAAATAAAACTTTCCCACCACCACCACCATCTCAAACAGAGCCAAAGAAACATCATCTGTCGAAACCATCCACATTCAATAAGGCCGAGGGGCATGAGAGTGCGTAAATGTTCAATATATATGTACAAATTGAGTTAAATTTTACAAAATTCCCCACCCCATCTATCTTTCACCCAAAGTCCAAAGTTAATAGCAATAAAAAATTTGAGGTTTCAATGAAGGAAGTGAAAACAGAACTACTTTTGTCAATACATAGAACATATATAGACGATTTCTAAGCAACTGTCCAAGATATCATGTGCTGCTGCACCTCTTCCCAATTATGGACCTTCGTGACCAGGCTGTGAGATTCCGCAGAGGCATCCTTGCACCATGGATATGAGTTATGATAATCGAAGAGGAGAACCCTAATGCCGGCCTCAGCACATTCCAGAGCATATCTAGGGTTATCATCGATTAGTACTTGGGCACCAAAGGATCTGCCATACACACGGAAAAATAATATGACAGTGTGCGAATGAACTTTGAAAGAATGCAACATTTTCTGTAAATTAGGATTTATCATTTAGGGTTTAAAATTAATTAAACAACAATTGATGCATCTTCCTACACATTAGTTGATGGCACCGACAATTTGATGTCGACATCCCTCTCACGCATTGTTCAAATTCTTAGGAACGAATGGATCGACAACAATGAAGGAAAAAGTAAGCAAGCAACACAAAAAACACATATTTACGTGGTCCGGCAACCATACCTACACCCACGGCCGCACTAGGATTTCTCCCTTTTTTTTTCAGTTTTTCAGTTACTGAAACGAGAAGCAGCAATATGAAAGGGATGCTCCTCACTTATTGATCCTGGAAGGCAAATTCTCAGAAGACATGATGACAACTGGGATGTCGTTCAACATTGATGATTCCTGCATTTATTTAATCAAACTCTATAACATATTCATTAACCCTCATCAATTTCAAATTTTGATGTATGAAGCAACAATATGAATATTTTCAAACCATTTTTTGCATCTTGGTACAATATGAGTAGGTTCACATAAGGACCAAAAACCTCTACCAGATATTGATGAGATAGAATTGAAAACTCTAACATATTATTTAAAAATGTACTCATAAATCGTGTATCTCTATCAATATAATGGTTAAACATAAATTGAAGAACTTAGGTAAAAATATGAATAATTTGGAATTAAAAGAGAGTGTGGTGAATTGCTTACATTGATTTCAAGTGAATAAGCCTTGCAATTTCTGATGTAAGTTCCCCTTGAAGACAAATATTCTACATCATAAGCCGCAATGTTGAAGGGAACAAAGTTGGGGAAGAAGATGGCCTTTTTTGCATATCTTTTTTTGTTTGTCATTCTCAAGCTTGAGCCACCTCAACAAGCCTAGTGAGATTAAAAGAAGGAAAATTTCAATTATTGAGAAGGAAAATTTTGAAGATGGAAATGAAACCAAAAGCCAAATATTTTCTACCTGCTAGCAGTTTTTTTCTTGTTATCATCCTTGACCTTTTGCTTGAGCTGCCCATCTGATCGGGCTCGAAACTGGTTCATCCCCAATACCCGCGCAACTCGCGCCCAATACAAGAAACGCTTGGCTAGGCTCTTCCAAGACGTTTGATCACTAGTCGCCGATTTCACATGGGAGCGCTCTGCTGGACTGGTCAGCAAGTAATTGAGCAGCTCCTTCTCCGCTTGGGAAAACGACTCCCCTGCAGATGGGGCGGGGACGGTGGCCGCCAATATCTAATCCAAACCAGGCAACTGATGATCGACCATGAATGGCGGACGCAAAACAATCTCGCTGACAGAAGACGTGTTGGCCACAGCAGGTTCCTCCGCCGTCGTGATGACTGTAGAAGAGGTCGGTTGATTTGAATTCCGGGTGGTCGGAGATGCGGATGGAACTGATAGTTCGGCCGGCAGCGACGGCGGAATATTTAGGGAGCCTGGATCGTCGTGCTGATGGGCCGCCTCGGAATGCGATTGCAAACGATAATGACAACCTGGTCGTGATGATGTGGTTGATGGCGTACGCTTCTTGAGGCGTGCAAGATACTCCCAGCGATTCTGGATCTCCTTGTGGGTCATCTCGAGCAGATCATCACGACGGGAAGCAATGCGGGCGTACGCGGGGGCGACGACTTTGGTCCAATGAATGTTGTCGGCATGCCCGGCATCAATCTCTTGTTGAACCAGTCGATCAATGATATTGTCTGATGACCCTTCAATGAATTGTTCGAGCGTAGATTGCAGATCCGTTGCATGAGGTTGACTTGAACTTTGATTGGCGCTGGTTGCCAATGTGACGATTCGAGTTGTAGTCGTTGTCACAGTCTCTTCCAACTGCACAATGTTGAAACTGGCAACAGGGGACGATCGCAATGGAGCAATCACTGATGCGGCTTGACTTAGGGCAGTAATGATGCTGCGTTTGGGAGCTGCTCGTTGAATGGGCAATCTGAATCGGGCCTGGGCAACCATATCCTCCAAGTGCTGCTTTAAGACCTGTTCTGATTTCGGCCGAATAAACCGTTTGAAAGCAAAATTGGTGGTACGCAGAGCTGAGACTAGAACAGACCAGATTCGGTGCAATTGAGGAAGATGCAAAGATTCAATAGGGAAATCCTTCAGATCCTGGACTTTATCGGACAGAAGAAATTTGATAGCAATCATTCGGAGCAAGCGACTCTCCAAAGGGTTGATCATTGGTGATGTGCTCATGACAGCTTCCCATAGATTAAGCCCTTGTAATGCCGACTGACGTTCATTTCCTGATGCGTTGAGGCTGCGAGGTTTTTTATGATGACTCGATGAAGAGCTGCACTCATGCGATGTTGGTCCTGGCTTGCGGCGCTTGCGATTGGACTGAATAGAATGGGGTGTGTTGCTAAATTTGACGCCTGATTCGGAGCCATTCAAAGGATCAACGTCGTCGGCATGGTTCGGATCACCATCATCCCGTGGTGCAGCATTGTCTTCTTTAACGATATGATGATCATCGTGAGCCCGCTCGACAACAACAGCGGCGACATTAAGGGCATCGTGCACAATTGCATCGAACATGTGAATTGACCAAATTGCATTATCGGCAATTGATTCCGCAATCACTCCAAGCGATTTCAGTTGCCCTGCAGGAATTTCGGGCAGTTGAGGAAGGGATTGTCCAAACGCTGTCGTCAATCCAAATTCGTCGTCACAATCATCAATCGAGAGAGGCAATAAGTGAAACATCGTCGTCAGAGACGTAGGCGAGGGAGTGATGCCGTCAGTCGAAAATAGTGCGAGATATTGAGTGAGAATGATATGCATCCCAAAGATTGGCAAATACGCCCAGCGAGGATCAAATTGGAGTTCGCCTCGAAAGTTGATTTGAGCGACAACAGCATGGAGCAGTAAGTTCCCTCCTTCCAAGGATATGGTCTCCGGGAAAATAGCTCGTCTATGACGCCACAAGTTTTCATTCTTCCCCGATCCACGACGCAAACTCGAACGAAAGAAGCGATCCACTACGGTAGTCAACGCGGATGCAGGCGGCGTTAAGCAATTTCTGATGTGTTTTTTCTGTGTCTCGTGACAAGCGAGAAGTTTGCTCGTCACGATGCGCTTGGATGGGGGCACATCATTCTCGATTTCCCACTTTTTAATGCGATCCAACAGTGCATTCAATTCAGCCTCAATGATGTTGCATTCTCGCATCGGAGCTTGTCCAGTGCCAACAATGATTTCGGCCACGACAGACATGAATTGTTCATGTCTAGCGCGATCCGTGCTGTTCGAATTGTCCCGGTATCTTGTGATCAGGTGATGATTATCGAGAAGAACAATGATGTTCTCGAACTCTTCCAGCCACTCCCGATCATCGCAGCACTTGTCTAGGTACATGATGAGCAGCGAAGTATCAATACCGTAAGCGCTGTAGCGTCTCAGCAAACCCCGACTAACAGATTGACGTTCCGCATTTCCCGTCGTGCTTGTGAATTGATGGGAAAGGATTTGTTGGCGCTCGTTCATGACGGAGTGCAATCCAGCAACGGGGGCGAATTTCCTGCCGTTAAACTCATCCGTTAATTTCATGCGTCCTGGCACGTTGTGATGATGGTCGGCCGAGAGATGAGTCCCGGTGATGGCGCCTTCCATTCGGTTGAAGAACGGGAGTTGGCGAGCAATGCAGTCGTTGACCAGGCCTGTCAACGTCGATTCCACTGGACCGAGAGTCCCATTGTACCCGTTGCAATGTTGAAAGAACGACGGAAAATCGGGAAACACTGTCAGATCTATAGGCGACGACGATTGCCATAGTACGACATCCCTAGCTTGCATTTCCAAATACCACGACACGTGACCACGATATAGCGCGGCTTGACGCATGTATCGAGTTGTTCGGGCACAACGAATCACCTTGGAGACATCAGCACTGCCGGAACGGGACGTGTACAAGTCATATGTCATTTGAACAAGACCGGCGTCGTGCGCGCTCTGTTCAAACAGCTGCACGGGATAGTTAAGGGCGATGGGCGTCGGGATCAACTTCTCTGTTTTGGCCTCATCCATTACATGGAACGTGGCACCACAACCGCCCGAGCTCTTCGACTTCTTGCACACGTATCGAGCACAGATAGCAAATCCGGTGGTGTCGATGCAATCGACGATTCGCGGGGCACTGAATTGCTTGCGGAAAAGAAAGCCAACTTTGTTGCAAGATGGACATGCACCTGCTGTCACGTTGACGTCGTACTGCCATTCCGGATCGATCACGAACAACGGTTTCAGAAGATACGCGTTCAGGTCGGGGCGCTTGCTCCACAGTGGCACAAGCGGATCAATTCGGATAGGAGGGCGCATGCCATCCTCGATCCGTTGCAGTTGGATCTTGATCCAATCCTCCTGAATCTTGTTCAACGTGCCAGAATGCTTGCCACAAACGCACGGCTCAATAGTGGGGCGGTCGAATGCTGACGAATAGAATGGCGGCGCTTGAGTTGATATCGATTCCGGCGGAATTTCATGACAGCGGCGGACGAGGGTCTCCTCTAAGCGTTGTGTTTTCGCAATGTCCCGCAACACAAGATCGATACCGTTCATTGACGATGATGACTAACAGGCCGCCAATCTGGGATGGATCAGGTAAAGTTAGTGGCGAGAGGAAGAAGAACGAAGACTAACTTGAGCAAATAAGCTACACAAAGTTATAACATAAATCATAAATAATGAGAATCTACTGAAATGCAAGGTTTTCAATGAAATGGAAACCACGATCATGGGAAGGCAAAGGGTCTGATTAATTTCTCAACACCGCGGTCGCGGTCGCGGTTTTTGGCTCAGTTATCTGATTCAAACAAGGCAACCACAGTGGACATGTTGGCCACCACAGGTTCCTCCGTCGTCGTGATGACTGTAGAAGAGGTCGGTTGATTTGAATTCGGGGTGGTCGGTTGATTTGAATTCGGTCGCATGTATTGTTAGAAATCCTCATGTTGTTAGAATAGATTAACATTTATCAAGAAAATTATACCTAAACTCATTTATCAAGAAAATTTATCAAATGTGCAGTAAATCCAATTTTTGCTCAATGTGTATCAATCCCTAAACTCGTTGAAGGGAAGACAAGAGGAAAAGGTACTAGACACTTCAATCAAAACTGAAATCAAAATGTCCAAACTGAAATCAAAATGTCCAAACTGAAATCCGTTTTGATCAAATCTCCAAACTCAAATCAAAACTGAAATCAGCTTTGATCAAATGTCCAAACTTATATCAGTTTTAATCAAATGAAATCAAACTTTTCAGTTTTGATCTAATAATGTGTTCAGTCAGAAATAAGGGGATCAAATGTAGTCAGACTCCATTATTTGCAAGGTAATTATTTGATAAAATCACTTTTTCCTAGTTGCACTCATTTTCATCTCTTTGTCAGAAACTTAATTTCAAATGTCAAGAATTTTAGTTTTGATCTAAATCAAACTGAATTCAGTTTGTCACAAACTTAACAAAGTGAAATCTTAAATCAAAGTGGAGAAGTCAGAATGCAACGACAGCAGAAGCGGAAGCGGCAGGGGCCTCGAGTTGGGCTTCGACTTGCGGAAGCAGCGGCTACAGATAAGATTTGGGTTTCGACTTGCGGAAGCGGCGGCGGTAGATAAGACTTGGGGAAGCAGCGCCGGCGAGTGAGCGGCGGAAGTTCTGAGTTTCTCGGCCGTCGATGGGGAGCAGGAGAGGAGGTGCAGTGAGATTGGAAATAAAGTCAGGCTGGAGTAGCGTGCCTCCTCGCCGTCCGTCGCAGATTCACAGTGTTAGGGTTGGAAATATGAAGCGGGCAACACCAATCGGAGTGGGGGAAGAGAACATCGCAGAGGCGGAGAACCGGATGGAGGGGCTGCGACGTGAGCCTTCAAATTTTAGGTGTTAGTTTGCATTTGATAGGCTTTAACGCATCACACAAAATTAGCAAATTCTCAATGCTAAAGCACATAAAAACTTATATACACCACCATCATATAACAGCTCAACCGAGATGATATTTGAAGACTGTAATCATAGCAAACACCATTATAATGAAGTATGCAAAGGCAAACCTTTTTTTTTTCAAACTCTTTTTCTCATATGAACACATGTAACTTTAAAATCAAAGCAAAACATATGAACATCTATAGTACTAATTCAACATTTTTGCAGCAGGTCAACATTTATCAAAGTTTTGAAATCATTACAGAAGTTGCCGCAGTTCTTAGATGTTGTTGCACTATGCTGCTACATGTACTATAGCAATATTAGCATATCCAAAATGCAAAATGGCCTAATACAAAATTTGAAAGAAGAGATTGATTTCATTCAAACATCACAACAAATTCAAATGTCCAAAAAATTAGAAAAATCTTCCACCATTAAACTTTGGCAACTTAAATCGGAGTATGCAGCAAACACAACCTAGGAAAGGGGAAGATCATAGTATGCAGCAAAAACAAAATCAGAAAATTGGAGAGAGGAGTAAACACACCGATTATTTCAAGCTATTGAGAAGAAGCTGGAGTTGAAGATGTGCTGCAGCCAATACAAAATCAGAGGCGACCTAGAAATCCAAGGCAGAAGTCAAAAACAAAAACAAAAAAGAAAATCAGAAATCACCAAAACCATCAGGCTTACCGCCTCACGAAATCAATGATGTGTAGCATAGATCAAAATTTCAGGCTTACCCTAAGCGAGAAGTCGGTGTGGATTAGAGGAAGAGGAAGAGGATGACAGGTCAAGAAAGGGGAGGATGACGGATGCGCGATGGTGGAGAAGGGGTATTCTGCGGGTTTAGCATAGATAAATATAACGGCGGCCATCTCCAACGGAAGAGATCGGAGCGACGAGAGGAAGATGTAGAAAATATGTTTTGCTCCAGAATGATTAGAAAATGGCGGTGGAGCTCACCTCAGTTGAGGAACGACGGCAGGGTACGAAGTACCAGATCCAGAAGAAGTAGCCGGAGGCCGCTGCGTCCCGTCCACCACCGTCTTTAGGAAACAGCGACGACGAGAGGTGGTGGCGACGTGATCCTTCCGCCGGGAAGAATGATCGCTGGAGGTGGGGGCTTCGCTTCCGTCCGAGAGAGAGGAGATCGAAGAGCTAGGGCAGCGCCGGTGTGGTGGAAGAGAAGCGAACCGCTGTACTGATGGCGTAAAATGAGAAATAAAATCATCGATTTTAGTAAACGGACGGGGGTAAAATGGGAATACCATATGTTCAGTCCGATTCAGTGAACCAGAGTGAGGCCCGACCGGAGGGGGGGGGGGGGGGGGGCTGATTCGGTGAGAATGGTATTCTCACCGATTCCCTCTCCCCCTTTTTCTTTTTTTTTTCTTTTTTTTATATTCTTTATATATATATAAAAGTAATAATAATATTTATAATTATTAAAAAAAATGATATAACATTATATCGTTACGGAGGGCCAAACGCGCGCCAAATCGAACGAAATTCGCACCGTAGGCGAATGACGACGCTACGAATCCAACGGCGAAGTCGAAATCGAATTCCGACGCACCGTTTTCGAGATAAAAATTTCTAAAGTTAACGGCGTACGCGAAAACATACAAAACTTCAATCGCGCGCCGAGGCTCCAAAAATGCTCGGAACGCGACGAAACTTGACGAGCAAGTCTAAAATTAGCCGATCAAATTTCCTAATGTGAAATTTTCCACTCCCGACGCAAATCCCAAAATTTGGTCGGTCAAACCTAACGAACGCAAAACGCGCTAACGACAAAGTCGGTATCAAAATCCGACGAACAAAACTCGGGCAAATTCCTCCCGAAGCCAAAACACAAGCATTCCCCAAGAGGCTCCACCGAGTCACCAAACAGACTCCGGCTCGCTAGGGAATCTTGCTACCAGGCATCACCAAGTCACGCAGGAAACCTAAAGAGCTAAGAGCACGCTCTAACAACGTCACATGACCAACACGCGCTAACATAACGCTCTGACGTCATACTACGTCAAATAAGAAATTTAAATAAATCACTGGAAAAAAATCGGGGGCGTTACAGAGGGGGTCCTACTTCGACCCAAGCGAAAAGGAAATGTGTCTCTTCATCCTTAGTTGTGATGAATAATGCGGTGAGCTCATCTTTTTTTTCTTTGGTTTGCATTTGTTATTCCCAACTCATTGTGCCTTGCTTTTTCTTGCAGATTGGTGTGCAAGCTCAGATTGCTCTTACTTGAAACGATTGCTACGTTGCTCTAAAAGACGCATACCTCTCCTTTCAGGAGAAGCTTCGAAGCGCAGAGAGCTCCCTTTTCTATTTCAGGGGGAGGCGCATGGCGACCTATCTCACTTTCGACAGGTTGAGTTGGACTTGAAGGCTGAGATGGCGCGGCTTTAGGAGGAGCTTCATGCCAAGAAGCTTTTGGCGGAGAGTGCGTTGGGGGACATTGCCCGCTTAGAGTCTGAGGTGAGACGTCTTTCTTCAGAGGAGCGACTTTCTGAGTTAAAGGCGGAAGGGGTGACAAAGTACAAGAACTCGATCGTTTTTAAATAGGATCGTTGTTTGTTGGATGAGGAGATTCATGAAGAGGTCTAGACGATGGAGGTTGAGCCTGATCTTTGCGACATCCGAGAGGAGGAGTTCTGTCACGGGATGTTGAAGACCCTTCAGATGATATCTCGCAGGCGTGCGTGCGGTGTCTCTGATCTTGGTTTTGATGACCTTTCAGAGGACGAGGGCGTCGAGTCTGTTGAAGAGTAGACTTCATCTTTGTTATATATATTTTTGATTGTACTTGTATTATGTTTGATGTGTATTTGTGATTGGTTCTTGTGCCCTTATTTTGTTGTAGCAGCTTTATGTCTTTTGCCTTTCTTTTGATGGTATTATTTTGTTGTTTCTGTGCTCTTCTTGTAAGACATGTTGTGTTGGCTCTGTTACCTTTATACAGGTGATTTGGTGGCAATCTTCGCACAGAAGGACCTGGGAATGTCTTTGGCATGAAACCAGCACTTGCAGGTTTCCGTGAGATAACAGATCTTCCATTTTGCAATCTCGTTCTACTATGGAGTGTGAGCACAAGTAAGCTCCAGTTGGATGCCGAACTTTCTGCAAAAGTTAGAAAAATCATGCGAAGTAAACTCCCCATCATTATCCGTTCTCAACTTCTTAATTCGTAGACAGAGCCGACCCTCCACAAGCTCCTTGAACTCCACAAACTTTCCGAATATTTCTAACTTCTCCTTCAGAAAGTATACCCATGTATACCTGGAAAAATCATCAACAAGGACAAGCATATACATGTTTCCGCCGAGATTGGGCGTGACGGTAGGCCTCGTTAGATCACCGTGGATGCATTCCAACGGTGCACTACACTTAGTCTACGATATGTCAAATGGAAGGCGATGTGCCTTTCCATACTGACAACCAACACAGACATGACTGTCACTGAAGGAAGAAAGACTAGGCAGACCATGCACCAGACTTTTCACCGCCATAGTCTTTAGTTTGTCCAACCCAACATGCCCCAACCTCTCTTGCCAGATAACAACGCTATCATTCGCCCTCATCTTGTCAATATAAGAACTTGTCGTCAAAATGAACAAGTCTTTCACTCTCCTCCCAACATGAGTAACGTCAGCTTTCACAGCTGAAACGTTCCTGAGAAACCTCACTTCTATCGGGTCGAACAGAAAGTGATACCCAACATCCACCGCATTGGTCACTGAGAAGATATTTTTCTTCATCTCGAGCACGTGATACACACTCCGCAAAGTGAGTGACCCCCTATTACTGCCTAAAGAAACTGATCCCTCCCGCTCTACCGCATGCACAGTATCATCCGCAGTAATAATTGAAGCATTACCTTTATACTCCTATAGAGACGAGAACTTGGACACGTCCCCGGTGAGGTGATAACCGCACCCAGAATCCACGATCCAGTCCTCCTGATAATCAAATGAGGAAAGTGCCCGGACACAAGTGCCTGTCATGAGAGCACTTCCCCATCCTTCCTCCTCAGGCTTGGACTCAGCCTCCTTCTCTGCAGCATGCCCCGACAGAAGTTTAACTCATCAATCCTTGCGTATGTGACCGAGCTGGTTGCATCTATAGCATCGGGGTCCGCCCCTCTTCTTCCCGTCATCTGTCTTAGAAGTCTTGCTCCTCTCCTGCTGTGATGAAGAAGACGGACCATCGCCAATAGATGTCTTCTTCTTCATGTCCCATCTCTTTTTCTTGCCCGAGAAGAGAACATCGCCGTCTCCCTTTAAGACCGACACTCCAGCCATCTGCTTGTCAAACTCTCCTGCGAAGCCAACAGGTTCTCCAGCTCAAGCAAAGACGGCTGATTGGCCTAGCCCTGATCAGAAGTAACAAAAGCCAAATATTTTTCTCTCCAAACCACGTAATTTTAGTGCCAACTGCGATTGTGCGTGCTCCATTTTATTTCTGCATTATTTTTCTCTTATACTGCCGTTATTTCTAATCTGTTGTGCGTCCCGCGGTAATGAGAGATGACGGATAATTTCATAATGAAAGAAAACATTAAAGTACAGTCTATGTTAATGTTTTAACAACAATAATTATAATGACTAAATGCATTTGAGTCGTAAAATAATTATAATGACTTATTTATATGATTTACCTTTTAAATTTATAAAATTTTATAACTTTAGCTTATCTTTAAAACAAATTCATGATGGGCTTTTATTTTTCTCATACCAGTCTTAGAGCCTGTTTGGGAGGACTTTTAAGCTCCTTTTTTATTTTCTTAAAAACGCTATCACACTTAAGAAACCGTTTGAATTGTCTACCGGTGGGAAAAGCTACCGCGGAAAACTCAGTTTTCTCATCTTTTGGAAAAATCACTTGTCACCTACTTTTACTTTTTCGAAAAGCACTTGTTCATAACAAAAAAATTTCTCTTAAAAAAATCTCCAACTCTGTTACTAGCAAACCCAATTTGATTTCTAGCAAACCATTACTATTAGCAAATCCTAATTTTTTAAAATGGCTATTTGAAAATCATTTTGTTACTAGCAAATCAATATAATTTTTTTAAAAAAAAATTAAATTTTTTTTAAAACATTCATTCTTTCAAAATAACTCACTACATATAATGACATTACAAATGATTTCAAATGTATTCGTTCAACCACTTATGTTAGCAATAGTAATGAGTCAAAATGATGCAATATTTTGTTTAGTATGCTAAAAACTTCTTTTTCAACAAAATATCATCGTCTGCACCAAAATTTTTAAACAAAATATCGTCCGGTTTAGAAATATATTTGATTTCTAATTCCTATAATGGTGTGATGTATATATGAGTTGAGTGTATATAAGAATATACGTGTCTTTTTAAACTGCGTCTTGTACGTACATTTTTATGAAAAGTATTCAACATGAAAGTTGTAGATCTCGACGAGATCTATAACTTTCATTTTGAACACCTTTTGATTTGAAGCAATTCAGACCCCCGATTTGGCCCTTGAAAAAAGTCACGCCGAACATCTGTACGGACGCCCGGGATCGACGTGACTTTTTTCGAGGATCATTTCGGGGGCTTAAAAGGCTTCAAATTAAAAAGTGTTCAACATGAAAGTTGTAGATCTCGACAAGATATACAACTTTCATGTTGAACACTTTTTAATTTGAAGCAGTTTAAACCCTCTATTTCAGCCCCAAAAAAAGTCAAGCCGAAAATCTGTACGGACGACTCGTTCCGTGCGTATCTTTTTCGGGCCCAAATTGGAGATCTAAACGACTTCATATCAAAAAATAGTCAAAATAAAATGAGAAACATTTGGGACTTAAAATTCGAAAATAAAAAAATTACAAAATGCAAGATTGGTTTGCTAGTTGTAATTTTTGGGAAGAGAAAAAAATGTAAAAAATGGCTGAATTATTTCGCGGGCGTAATTTTTTTACCCGGATATATTTTTTTGTCTGGACGCGAATTTTTCAACTGAACACAAATTTTAGGCCCGGGTGCGAATTTTTCGCCCGGGCACGAAATTTTCGTCCGGGTTGACATTTTTCGCACAAGTGCGGGGTTTTTCGCCCGGGTGCACTTTTTTCGCTCGCGTGTGGTATTTTCGCCCGTGCATGATCTTTTTCGCCCAGGCAAGTTTTTTCGCCCGGACCGATTTTTTTCTCCATACGCGAGTTTTTCATCCGAACGCGAATTTTTCGCCCGGACGCGAATTTTTTGCCTGAGCCCGATTTTTTCGTCCGGGCACGAGGTTTTTTGCCTGGGTGCATTTTTTCGCCCGAGTGCAGTTTTTCGCCCGTGCACGATTGCCGATTTTTTCATCCGAGCGTGATTTTTTCGCACCGACGCGATTTTTTTCGCTAGGGCGACATTTTTTTGCCCGGGCGCGATATTTTCGCCCGGGCGAGATTTTTTTGCCCGACCGCGATTTTCGCACTTTATAAACCGTTTGACAAATCAAGCTTGTGAGAAAATATCTTTTCCGGGCTAAAAATTCACGCCAGTGCAAAAAAATCACGTCCGGGCGTAATATTCGCGCCCGGGTTAAAAAATCGCGCACAGGCGAAAAGGTCGCGTCCGACTGAAATATTGTTGCTCGGGCGAAAATATAGCGCCCGCCCGAAAAATTTGCTCTCGGGCGGAAAATATCGCACCCGTGCGAAAAATTCACGGTAGGACGAAAAAAACGCATCGGGGTGAAAAAACTGCATCCCGTCGAAAAACTGCGCCCGGGCAAAAAAACCGCGTCCAGGCGAAAAAATCGCGTCCGTTCGAAAAAACAGCACTCGGGTAAAAAAACCGCTCCCGGGCGAAAAAAAATCACCCGCTCGAAAAAAACGTGTCAGGGTGAAAAAAATGGCACTTTTTCCCCCCAACGCAAATTTTTAGTCGGGTGCGCATTTTTCGCCTGGACGCACATTTTACGCCCGCAAGCTCATTTTCCCCCGGACGCACTTTTTTAATAAAAAATGTTACCGTCACGGAGATTTGCCAAACGGTTTATAAAGTACTTCTCTTTCTGAAAAGCGCTATAAATTGAGTTTACCCAAACAGTTCTATTTTTCTAATAGACATTTTCCAAAAGCTTATTTTTCTATCATTCTTTTGCCACCACTCTTTTCTGAAAAGATTTTCCAAACAGGCGATTGCTGTCTAAGAACTTTAGTGTAAGTTTGAAATAGGTTCATATGCTAACTTTCGTCAATATTTTAACAGATTTAGGCTTTGTTTGGCGCGGTATTTTCGCAGGTTGTTTGGGGCAAATGCTGCTAGACGGCAGTTAAACAAACGCCATCCCGCGGCGTTTGCTCCGTTTCAACCTGCAGCAAGGAGAAAACGGTTCCGATCCGCTCCATTTCGATCTCTGCCTCTCTGGTCCCCTTCGGTTCCAAAGTCTCGTTCCAACTCGCCGGCTGCACCCGTCACCTCCGAACCAAATATATGTTAGAATATTTGTTTTATATGTCCGCGCGTGTCAGGACCGACTTGAAATAACCCATTGGGTTTCGTGTCACTAGAGTGTAACGGCTATACGCTGGAGATATTATATAAGACCATTCCACATTAATGAGCCTTAGTGAATTATCTTGAGCGGAGCCTAACATTCTCAAGATATTTCGTTAGGGTTTTTCGCTTGTACCGACCACCAAACTCTCGTTGGCGAAATTCCTGTCACCGCTCACGAAATCTCTGCATCGCCGCTCTGCTGATTGAGCCAATCGTTTTTCGCAATCTTTCGCTCGATCGGAGGAAGGCGTCGTGCTGTTGTGCCGCTAATCGGAATCGATTGGAGAAGAAGAAACCCGTCCGCTCTCATCTCCTCCTAGAGTCGATCTCCCGCTTCGCCATTCAATCTGGCCGCCGCTCTGGGAGAGGGGAGAACTCCCTGTTTCTTTCCCGTTTTTGGTTTTTCCTGTGTTGTCGATGCGGATCGGGAAGAAGGGCCGCCGTTTCCGGTGCTAATCCGACTGCCTGGTGGAGATCTGGCCACCTCCGGTCGCCGCTCCTCAGATCCGGATCTGATCGGGATTTTGCAGCCGCTGCCGTCTTCCGCGGGTTTTCCCGATCCCGTGAGAGGAAATTGATCGGAAGAACCGCAACTGAAAGTAGTAAAGGCAGATCAAGGGAAGCAGGAAACTCCTCTGTTTGTACTCCAGGAATATAAGACCGCTGCTTGATTTATCCCCTCATCAGCAAAGCTTGGATGCTCAAATCCATACTAGGAAAATCATGTGTCTTCTTTCATTCAGAAAGGAAGAAAGTGATCTTGCCATTCCTTTCATGTGGTGCAACATAAATAGATCTATATTTGATCTGAAAAGAGGTTTAACATTCAACTCACTCAAGGAGCTTCAGGTATTTTTGAAGAGTAAATAAATAATTTCTGTGCAACTTGATTCTTTGTGCACTTTAGAGGGATTCTAGCCTTCGGCGATTGCGCTCAGCCTAAAAGGAAGAACACAACAAATTATTTCTGGATTGGATCTGAAGATTTTCTGACGTCTTTACACGGTTCAGGTGACCTCTTTCTAGAATTTTTATTTCTTTTTGAATCTAGAAATATGTCGAAGAAAAGCGCGCTCGACACCGTAAAGCTGCAATCGTTCGACGTCTCCGATTTCTTTAGTTGGAAAATACAAGTCCAAATAAGAATGAAGGAACGCGAGATCTTCTATACTGTTCAGAGCGATTTCGCTTCTACCGTCGAGGATGTGGACAAGTACCAGTGGAACAAGGATGAGTATTTCTGCAGGGATTACCTGTTGAATTCCCTGAATCCCCGTCTCGCGTTGACCTATCACGCTTACAAGACTACAAAAGAGATATGAGATCAACTGAACGCGTATTTCTAGGAGGAAGGACTGTCAAAGTCGCTCATTGGAGAGAAGTTCTTCAACTTCAGATTCAAAGCGAACGTGTTTATCACTTCTCAACTCTTAGAGCTGGTCAACCTGCGTTAGAAGCTGGATGATGATCATTCTAAGATGGACGACAGCCTCTTTGTGTACATGATTCTGAGTAACATGTCTTCTGAGTGGCTCTTTTTCAAGACTGAGATGCACAGACTGAAAGAGAAGATCAGTTTGGATGAGCTCAAAAGGTTCATCCATATTGAGGAACAAAACATCGTTGGGAAAAGCTTGGAGCAGGTTGCGCAACACTCACAGGCTGTCAACTTTATTTCACGTCATAGTAAGCCTTCTTGGAAACCCCTGACACCTAAGGGTGATACTCACGCACCGTTGGCCGTCAAAAAGCCTTCTCTCAAAAGAAAGAAGGCCAAATTCCACAACTGCGGCAAATGGGGTCACTGAGCCGTTGAATTCAAGGGTCCAAAGAAACAAAAGGAGGAAGCCCCACAAAATGTCGCGAACATGGTGGTCGACAACTCTGATCTCAAGTCCTTCATGGCTATGATTGGGAGTAGTCACCGCAGTTCGTCTTCTGAGTGGTGGATAGACAGCGGTGCTACATGTCACGTCACAAATGACAGAGGTCTTCTCTTAAAGGTCACAACAGTCAAGAATAGAGTTGAAAACTGCAATAAAGGAGAGATAGATGTTACTCATGCTGGGACTATAGAGCTAGTTCTTTATTTAGGTATGTTAGAAACAAACAAGAACAAACCGGAAGTGGATTAACAAAAATTTTATTATCCAAAAAAGGTATTTATTACAAAGGTATGTCCTCCCTTTTATAGAATGAAAGAGAGATGAGAGAATACAAATTAGAGATGTGAGACAAAAAATTTACAGGACTAAGCGGCCTATATAAAAACAACCTGCACAAGCCGCGTGGTTAGATAAGAAGGGCTAACCGCTCGACAATCACCAGAGAGAGAAGTCGTCATGGGAGACCGCTAGACCGCCCGGTCTCCAAGCCGCCTGAGACAAACCGCTAGACCTCTTGGACTCCAGACAGTAACAGCCCAGCAACCAAACAGCTAAAGGGAAATCGTCAGACCGCGCGGTTTTCAATCCGCCAAGACAGACCGCCTGGTCACCAACTCCAACACTCCCCCCTCAACCTGGAGCATATATATCGATCATGCCCAGCTTGTCGCAAATATGAAGAAACGAGACGGATACTGGCTTGGTGAAGATGTCAGCCAGCTCTTTATCAGAAGTGACGAAGGGACTGTAAATTTGTTCCTTCAAAATCTCTTCACGAATGAAATGACAGTCGACCTCAATGTGCTTGGTTCTTTCATGAAAGACCAGATTTTTGGAGATGTATATGACAGCCTTGTTATCACAGAATATAGGTAGAGGATAGTTATAGACCTCTCCTAAATCCATCATGAGAGCCCGTAACCACTTTAACTCACAGGTGGTCGATGTCATACTACGATACTCCACTTCTGCACTAAAACTGGAAACAACAGACTGCTTCTTGCTCTTCCAGCTCACCAGATTTCCCCCAACAAAGGCGCAAAAATCCGAGGTTGACTTGCGATCCCCTTTGTCATCAGCATAACTCGCATCTGAGTATGCTTCAACCCTCAGATGACCATTCTTCTAAAAAAGTAATCCTTTCCCAGGTGCTGCTTTGACATACTCCAAAATCCGCAAGGCGGACTGTAGCTGGCACTCCCTAGGAGTTTGCATGAATTGACTCACCTTGCTCACATCATAGGAAATGTCGGGCCTAGTCACTGTGAGATATATGAGCTTACCAACCTGACACATGTACCGCGTAATATCTGAAAGAGAAGGTGAATCATTTGTACAGGTTTTGTCTTCTCCAGTTGCCATGGGGCATCGGACAGGTTTTGCTCCAGTCAACCCTACCTTTTTTAATAGATCAAGAGCATACTTACGTTGGGAGAGAACTAAGGAGTTGGACTTCCGAGAGATTTCGATCCCCAGAAAGTACTTCGGAGAGCCCATATCTTTCGTGACCAGATGTTGACGAAGATGCCTCTTTGTCAAGGCTACCCCTTCCTGGTCATCGCCAGTGAGAAGAATATCATCGACGTACACAGCAAGAACCACCAGTCCTGATGAGGTTTTGCGAATGAATAGCGAGTGATCGGCAGAGTTTCGCGCAAAACTAACGACCACCATGATGCCACTTAACTTGTCAAACCAAGCTCGAGGGATCTGCTTGAGGCCATAGATTGCCTTCTTCAGTCGGCATACACGTGTCTCCCCCTGAGCAACATACCCAGGAGGTTGCTCTATGTAGACGGCCTCCTGAAGATCACCATAAAGGAAGGCATTCTTGACATCCAGTTGGGAAATAGGCCAATCTCTATTGACTGCCACAGAGAGGAGAACCCGGATAGTGCTAAGACGAGCCATGAGAGATAAGGTGTCAAATAATCAACCTCATAGGTCTGAGTAAAGCCCTAGCAACAAGGCGGGCCTTATAACGATCCACAGTGCCGTCTAGGCCAAATTTTACCACAAAGACCCAGCAACAACCAACAACATCGGTGTCGAAGGGAGGAGGAACAAGAGTCCGGGTACCCCGCTCAGTTAGGGTCGTCATTTCCTCATCCTTGGCCATCTTCCAATGAGAAATAGCAAGAGCCTCCTGGTAGGAACGGGGTATGACAGTGCTAGAGATAGCAAGTGTAAAGGCCCTGTGAGAAGAGGTAAGACGATCATATGAAACAACAACAGCAAGGGGGTGCAGGGTATACGTTTGCACCCCTTTGCGAAGAACAACCGGAAGATCCAGGTCGGCGGGTCCCTCGGCATCTGTGCTAGAGAGAGCTAGCCTGAGAGTAGAGAGCGACGACAGCGTAGATGAGGGAGATGGTGGCGGAGAAGAGGGAGAGAGAGGTGGAGGGAGAGGAGTGGATAGAGACGGTGTAGGAGATGAGACCGCAATAGGAGACGAGGGAACGAAGGGAACATCAAGAGTATCAGAAGTCGGGGGAAGAAGAGAGGAGTCATCCGAGAAGTAGGAGACATTCTCGAAGAAGGTGACGTCAGCGGAGACGAACTATTTACGAAGAACGAGGTCAAAGTAACAATAGCCTTTTTGAGTGGTGGAGTACCCCAGAAAGACGCACTTGGTGGAGCGAGGGGAGAGCTTATCACGGGTGGCAGATGGAGCATGCACAAAGGTAGTGCACCCAAATATTTGGAGAGGGAGAGGAAAAGGCTCCTTGCCGGGATACAGAATGGAGAATTGGGTATGCCCGTGGAGAACCGTGGAGAGAATGCGATTGATGAGGTTGAAGACAAGGAGAACAGCATAGCTCCAATAGGAGCGAGGAACATGCATCTGGGTCATCAAGGTGCGAGCGACATCGAGGAGGTGACAGTTTTTGCGTTCCGCCACCTCATTTTGTTGGGAGGTATAAACACAGTTAGTCTGATGAATAATGCCATGTTGCACACAGAAAGAGGTAAAAGCATGACTCAGATATTCTTTAGCATTATCTGAGTGAAAGGTTTTAATACAAATACTAAATTGAGTTTTAATTAATTGATAAAAAGAGAGTCATACATCAAAAAGTTCAAAGCGATCTCGTAAGAGATATACCCAAGTATATCTAGAAAAATCATCAATAAAAGTAACAAAATAAGAACTACCCCGACCAATGGTGAAGGTAAGAGCAGGTCCCCAGACATCGGAGTGGACTAGATCAAACGGACGGGTAGAACCCCGAACTTTCTTCGGCTGGAAGGAGGAACGGTGATGCTTGCCAAGCTGACAAGCGTCACAGTTAGGAGGAGTACTGGAAGGATGGAGGTGGGGCAGAAGCTGACGTAGAAGCCGTGGAGGAGGATGACCGAGGCGGAGATGCCACTTGAGAAGATCCGTACAAGAAGAGGAGAAGGGGGACAAGGCGAAAATGTTGTCGAAGAAGTAGAGGTCGCCACTCTCAGTCCCAGTAGCAATCGTCCTTTGGGAGCTCAGATCCTGAAAAGAACAAGAAGTCAGAGTAAACATCACAGAGCACTGAAGATGCTTGCATAAAGAGGTAACCGACAATAAATTGTACAGAAATTTGAGCACATAGAGAGTGTTCGCTAGGCGAAGAGACGGAGTAACATGAACCACTCCCGACCCATGAATCAGGGAGGGAGAACCGTCTGCAACGAGGACCGGGGGCAATCGATCATAATGTTCGAGGAGAGAGAAGTATTGAGGATTGCCCGTCATGTGATTAGTCGCACCAGAGTCGATAAGTCATTTACCTTGAGTCACCACGTGGGCACTACCTCATGAAGTGACCACGGAGGCAGACGGCTTGGAAGAGGGGGTGGAAGAGTCGCCCGAGGGGCAAAGATGGGGATGCTTCATCCAGCAGCGATCCAAAATATGGTCGGTGCGGCCATAGTGAGAGCAAAGGTAGTGGGAAGGAGCACGTCCGCTAGACTGGTGACTGCGGCTACCAGAGCCACTCCTCTGAGTTTGGTAAGCATAGTTGTCCGGTGGAGGAGGAGCGGGCAGAAGAGGGCGCTAAAGGAGAGAGGTGACAACGGCGATGCAGACAGCGGTGACATCTAAGGTAGGAGATTCCGCCTCACCCAGAATTTGCTGGCAAATCATGTCATAAGTATCAGGAAGCCATAGAATATAGCACACAACCAGAAGCTCCTGGAAGTGCTTGTGTTGTTGAGCCAAATCCGCAGAAAAGGGGCGATTCTGAAGAATCTCAGCCCCGAGAGCCTGAACCTGTTTGTAGGCAGTAGCATGAGACAAGGTAGGACGGGCAAATAGGTCCGCATATAACGTATAAATGCGGGACGTCTGAGCCCCCTTGGAGTACAGAGCGGAAAGATGAAGCCAAGCGGCCTTGACCGTCTCATCATGACGGATGACGGGAAGACATTCATCGGATAGGTTGTTAGCGAGCCAAGTACGTACAAGTGCGTCATTCGCATCCCAGTCATCAAACAGAGGTTAAGTGTGGGGAGGAGGGTCATCAATGAGATGGTGATGTTTGCATTGCGAGCGAAAGAGAAAGGTGAAGGAGACGCTCCAATCCGGGTAGTTGGAGCCGACAAGCTTGGAAACGGTGCCAAGGTTCCCGAAAGGAGTAGGAGGAAGAGGCGGAGGCGGATTGGCGATAGGAGTGGTGGAAGTAGAAGCATTAAAAAGAGCCATAGGAGAAAACAACAGGAAGCCGCGCGGTTAGGAGACAAGCCGCACGAACAGGGAGAAATCACAGCGGTTAGGAGAAAGAGAGCTGCAGCGGTCACGGTGTTAGACACCAGTGGCAAGAAAGGCTATGACCAAGCCACAGAACCAAGCTAAGGGAAAGAAGTCGAGCAGTTAGAAAGCTGCCCGCGCGAACAGAAGGAAGAGAAGACCGCGTGAACAGAAAGGAGTACGTGGGAAAGCTAACAGGACGTGCGAGCAGAACAGAGGTCGCACAGAGAGGTCACACACATAGAGGGCAGCGACAAGAGGAAGGAAAGAAATCGCGCGAACAGACAACCAGAGAGGAACAAGCCGGCGGACAGAAAGAGGAACCGAATCAGGCGGAAAAGATCGAGTCCTCTGATACTACGTTAGAAACGAACAAGAACAAACCGGAAGTGGAATAATAGAAATTTTATTATCCAAAAAAGGTATCTATTACAAAGATATGACCTCCCTTTTATAGAATGAAAGAGAGATGAGAGAATATAAATTAGAGATGTGAGACTAAAAATTTACATGACTAAGCGGCCTATACAAAAAACAACCCGCACAAGCCGCGCGGTTAGATGAGAAGGGCTAACCGCTCCACAATCATTAGATAGAGAAGTCGTCATGGGAGACCGATAGATCTCCCGGTCTCCAAGCCGCCTAAGAAAAACCGCTAAACTGCCCAGTCTCCAAGGCACCTAAGATAAACCGCTAGGCTACTTGGACTCCAGACAGCAACAGCCCAGCAACCAAACCGCTGAAGGGAAACCGCTAGACCGCGCGGTCTTCAATCCTCCAAGACAGACCGCCAGACCGCCCGGTCACCAACTCCAACAAGGTAAAACTTTAATTTTACAATATGTTAAAGTAGTTTCTAATTTAACTAAGAATTTGATTTCTATGAGTTTACTTTAAAAAGCTGGAATGTCTTTCACAAGTATGAATGGTAGAATGACTTTAACTATTAGTTCTCACTACTTTGGTTGCGCTTACCTGATCAATGGTATATATAGACTTAGCCTATATAATGAGTGCATAAATCAAGTGAGTTCAACTCTGATTGATCCGAAGCTATTACACAATAGACTTGGACATATTCACTATAAGAAAATGCGAGATCTAGCTAAGAGTCAAAACATCTCATTAGATCTTTCTATTCAATTTGATAGGTGTGAGGTTTGTGCTCAGACTAAGATCACTAGAAACCCTTACAAGACAGTTTCTAGGAGCACACAACTTCTGGAGTTGATACATTCCGACCTCTATGATTTTTGTAGTCATGCCACTAGAGGGGGAAGGAAATATCTAATTACGTTCATCGACGATTTTTTCAGATATTGTCATATTTACCTATTGAAATCAAAAGATGAGACATTTAAGACCTTTAAGATCTTCAAATCTCGGGTAGAAAATCAATTAAATCTAAAAATTAAAAGACTTAGAAGTGATCGAGGAGGAGAGTACACTGCAACTGGATTTAAGGAATTTTGTGCCTCTGAGGGTATAATCCTAGAAACCACAGCTCCTTACTCACCCCAGTCGAATGGTATTGCTGAGTATAAGAATAGAACTTTAACAGAAATATTGAATTCTATGCTCTTCACAGCTGACATGCCTAATTTTTTTGGGGGAAGCAGTTCTAACTACAAATTACATTCCAAATAGAGTGCCTCACTTAAAGCTCAACTCTACTCCGTATAAGTTGTGGCATGACCATCTTTGTAGATAAGACACTCTAAAGACTTGGGGTTGTATTACTTATGTAAGAATACAAAACTTTAAGAGACCTAAGGTGGGACCTAAAAAAACGACCTGTGTTTATCTAGGTAGTGTAGCTGATAGGTTTTTAGATCTATCCACTGATACTGTGATAGAATCTAGAGATGATATTTTCTTTGAACATAAATTTATATAAGATCATGGCTTGACCGTCTCTGAGTCTACTGACATGATTTCAGAATCTACTATAGCACCTGAAGCTGACCCCTCTAGCACTGCTCCCCAACCTCTAGAGGGGAAACCTGTCCCTCTGAGAGTATCTACAAGAGATAGAATCCCTAAGAATTTTGGTGAGAATTTCATCATCTACCACTTATAAGATGATCCATTCTCCTATCAGGAAACAATGAGATCTAGAGATGCGTTAATGTGGATAGAAGCCATCGATGATGAGATGAACTCGCTGCTACAAAATAAGACTTGACATCTAGTCGACCTTGTTGAAACCGAAAAATCGGTATCTGTGGAGTTCGACCCTTGGGGAAGGGGTGACCGCGCACCTACTGCCCTCAAGCGAATGATCTAGGCACAAGAATAGGAACACAAGGGACAGACCCAAGGTCTCAGCGTGGAGGTCCCGACGCATACCCGGAAGACTAGTAAACTCTTCCCCTCCCAAGCCAAAGGCTGAGCTAAGGCACCTTCGGAGGGCTCTCTTGGCTGACCGGAACCTCTAAGGAGAATCTTAAGACCAACTCTATCCTGACTAGAGGTGCCTCCTCGGGTCTATGTAAAATGCTCCTCATCCGCCCTACCAATGACGTAATCTCGTCGAACAGTTCTACTTTACGCAGCCCCAATCGGGACGCCAACAACGTAACTACATTGTTCTGAAAGGCCATTAACTGACCTTCAAGGGGATCCCGGTAATCTTACCTCGGGGTCCCCACGGGGCGAGCGGTTCGCGAACATACCGCCTGCCTAAGATGAAAAGGATAAAGCACATTCACAGGGCATCGCAGATATTTAAATTACAGGAATATAAATTACATACTTCGGCATGCAGGCCGGCAATATAAACAAAAATAGGCCTTCGAGGGCCGGCACAAACTTGGTCTTAAGTCCGCTACTCCCCGCTTGGTACTACAACACCTGTACGCCAATGTCTCGAATGGCGGCAACAAGCCAAACATAGGTCGACTAAAAGCGGCGCAAAAACATTGCACCCACCCCCTTTTTGGGGTGCTGTGGCGCTTATTCCTTACAAATAGATAATATACCACTTACTCGGATTCTTCTCCGGGAACCCCAGAACATCACCAATCCGGCTCACACGTCCGGATGAGCTTCACACAGCATGCCTAAATCCGTACTCATGCTTCCGGATACTAAATGCAACTAGCTACGGGGATGTACACATCGACCCGTCGGGGAGCATCCTTCCCCCACTCGTCGGTGGAGAGGAACTTCCATGCAAGTATGGTAAATAAGGGCTTCACCTGCCCGAGAAGAAATTTCGTTACCCTTGATGCATGTTTGGCGGAGCCGCGACGAAATATCCCGCAAGAGGCCCGACGTCTAGTGAACGCAGTTGTTGTCCTCGCACGGATCTGACCTTTACTCGAGGGTTGGAGGTTCACGACAATTTCTCCTCCATGGTCGAGCCTCTCCATGGCCGATCGTACTCCAAGTAACACCGAGTAAGTCAATCCCGGCCTCCACAACTTCAGGCGACGTCGGGGAAGTTGATCCCGACCGGCCTAGCTCCAAGCGGCATCGGGAGAGGAGATCCTAGCCGACCTAGTTACAGGCGGTGGCGAGGAAGGAGAGCTGAGAGAGAGCCGAGCTCGGGCTGCCCCTAGTGGCCGGCAATGAGAGAGGGGGATAAGAGCTCGGCCTCACCTTGCTTAGGCGGAGGCGGGAGAGAAAGATCGGGAGGCGGGGAGCTCAGGCTGTGCTTGCCGGCGGCAGCCTGGACTGAGTGCAGGCAAGCCTGCTCCTTGATTAGGCGGCGGCCGGAGAGAGAGTGCAGGCAGGCCTGCTCCTTGCTTAGGCGGCAGCTGGAGAGAGTGCAGGCGGGCCTGCTCCTTGCTTAGGCGGCGACGGAGAAAGTGGAGGAGGCGGGCTTGGCAAAAAGAAAAGGGGGGGGGGTTGCAGCTGTCATTTTTCCCTGGGAGAAAACCCGATCCCCCCCCCCCCCTTTAGGGCTACCTCTTTTTTCTCTTTTATATCTCCTTCCTCTTTTCTTTTTACCTGATTGCCCATGCTCCCCCCCTCTTTCTCTTTTTTGTTTTTCTTTTAATGCTGCTCCTGTACCCGATGCCCCCTTCTCTCCTTTATAAATAAAATCAGATATATATATTAATATTAAGGGGTTGGACATTAAAAGCCTATGCACATAAAACCTCCGCACGCATGCACGGGGCTGCATCACATCGTTGCTCACAGCATGCCCCGAGCCCCGAGTCCGCCACTTAGGGAGGATCCCACTCGGCCAGGTATGGGATTGTACAGACCTGCCGAAAGGAGCTAAAGTCCTAGGATGCAAGTGAGTACTGAAGAAAAAATTGCACAGTGATGGGTCTATAACCAGATATAAAGCACGTCTAGTAGCTAAGGGTTATAAACAACATGGGGAATTGACTATTTTAACATCTATTCACCTATATGTCACTTATCCACTATTAGGATTCTTCTTGTCATAGCTTCTATCGAGAACTTTATAGTTCATCAGATGGATATAAAGACAAGCTTCTTAAATGGAGAGCTTGATGAAGAGATCTACATGGCACAACCTGAAGGTTATGCACATAAGGATCTTAGAGATAAAGTGTGCAAGCTCGATAAATCGATCTATGAGCTTAAACAAGCACCTAAGATGTGACACATTAAATTTGATCAAGTGGTAAATATCGTTGGATTTCAGTCCAGTCTCTCAGACAAGTGTCTCTACTACCGCTCGATGTCGAATCAAATAGTCATCATATGCCTATATGTGGATGACATGTTGATTCTGGGGTCAGACATTTTCGCAGTGAGGGATACTAAATTCGCTCCCGCGAAAGCATTTGACACGAAGAACCTTAGTTCTGTAGATACCCTATTAGGTATGAAATTTAAAGTAGACAATGGACGTGTCACTCTAAGTCGAGCTCATTACATTGAGCAAATTCTCACTACCTGGAGTTATAAAGACTGTAGGCCTATTGAAACACTAATTGATCCAAATATCAAGTTGAGTCTGAATGAAGGGACGAGCGTTGATCAAGTAAAGTATTCAACGATCATTGGAAGTCTCATGTATGTCACAAGTTGCACTAGACCAGACATTGCCTTCTTGGTAAGCATGCTGAGTCGCTTTACCAGTAGTCCAGGGAAAGAGCATGGAGATGTCTTAGATCGGCTGATAAAATATCTGAAAGGTACTAAAGATCACGCTCTATGCTACACTGGTTACCCTCCTACGTTGGAAGGATACTCGATGCCTCCTGGTGTTCAAAAGTTGGGAACAGCAAGCCCACCGGTGAATTCATTTTCATTTTATGTTGCGTTGCAGTCACTTGAAAATCCAAAAGATAGATTTGTATAGCTTTGTCGTTAATGGAAGCTGAATTGTTTGCCTTAGCTTTAGCTAGTGAAGAGGCATATTGGATTAAAATTTGATTCTAGACATTCCCTTGTTTAGACTTCAAGTCAATTCTTTGAGCTTATACTGTGATAATCAAGCAGCAGTCCAAGTCGTGAAGTATGTCCCTTTTAATACTAAGAAGCGGCATGTACGACTGAGACACGCTCTATTGAATTATCTGAAAAAATAAGACATTATCACTTTGATCGATATGCGATCGAAGGATAATCTGGCTGATCCATTGATAAAAGAAATGCTTAAATATCGATCAATCAAAATAGTGGGGGAAATGAGACTCAAGGCGATTTAAGTTCAGCCTTAGTTCAAGGTTAGGCGATTCAGTTCAGCCTTAGTCCAAATGTTTTGATTTTTCCACTTTCCCTTATCAAAGCAAGTGTGTTGTGCTCCACTGATGTTTGGGGTTGCTGAGTATAAATCTGGTGAGTTGTTTCATTTCACATTTGATGTTAACAACTTCATCTAGTTTCATCTTCCTTATTTATGAGGAGAGTATTATTCCACATTTGATAACACAATCTGACTAGGTTTGACTCTTCTTTTGTTTATTGGTTCCATTCCACATTTGATGAGTTCCAATTAACTTTAGAAGAACAGTAACTGTGACATTTCATATAGGAACACATATATAGCGGCGGTGTCCAAAAATATGGTAATCGTTTCGTTTGGAAATAGATAACAGATTCCAAGGTAGAACCTAAATACTCTACACATGCTTCCTCTTATTGTATTATGTTCATATAAGTAGAACTAGATACTTGTACATTTTCCAAGGTTGAATTCATTCTGAATGAACTTCTCTGTTGGAAATTACATGAGCTGTTACTAATTGAGGAGCACTTGCAGTTTGGAATTCAGAGGAGGATGACCTGCTGGACGCTGACTTCTAAAGTGTTTGTTTGGTTTTTTGTCTTTGCCTTGGAGCACTGTTTAGCTCTCTTTCCTTTTCATCTGTTGTTTGAACTATTTTTTGTTGCTCTTCAGTTGGTCATGAGACACTATTGTACTAGTACCTGATTCTCTGATTGTACTTTTGACTGTGTTGTGTTGCTGCTGAGTTTATATTTTATTGTTATGCGTGCATACTAAATTCTGTTTCTTCAAGTCCAATTTATTCTGACAGATGCTGTGGACACGGTTGTGTATTGAGTCGAATTCTGGTTGAACATTACACACACCATCCCTTTTTCCGACGTCGGTCTCACAACGGGCATAAGAGGAGATTGTTAGGATATTTGTTTTATATGTCTGCACGTGTCAGGGCCGACTCAAGAACGACTCATTGGGTTTCGTGTCACTAGAGTGTAACAACTTTACGTTGGAGATACTATATAAGGTCATTCCACATTGATGAGCCTTACTGGATTATCTTGAGCTGAGCCTAACAATATAGCCTTAGATGTCGTGGTGCTTCTGTCGATGATACAGCGTGATGCTGATATTTGGCATAATTATTTTATTTAAAAATGTTTATATTTTTTAATTATTTTATATATGTTTAAAACCCAAAAACCATATATATGTGACATAAAATAATATTATTATATCTTGTTTATAATTTTTAAATAAAATAATAATACTAAATATTCGAAAATACATAACCATCTTGTTGATGCACGAAATGCGAAAGGGAATCGAGCACCACCAGCTAACAGTTCGAGCACTGTGGAAGGAATGGAGAAAACTGTCGGCCAGTCGGTTACTAGCGATAGGAATGGAGGATAAGACCGGATAGAGAAAAAAGAGAAAGGACCGCTATCAGCGGCAACACCAGAGTTCGCCCGCCGCGGCTTAAATGCCTCTCCTGCGACGGACTTTCCTTTTAGCTATGAAAAATCGGTTACAACGGTTAGAAAAGAAGAGCCCGAGCGAACAAGTATCCGCTAAAGGAGAAATTCGAAACCGCTGCCACAAGCGGCAAGATTTGGGATCCGAATTCCGTCCACCAGGAGTTACTGTTCACGCCTATTTATAGGCTCGGGGACCTGCCCAAACGGGCAAAGCTAAAAATACAGGCTGCCCGGGGTACAGGAGAAGCGGGCAGCGGTTACTAGATGCAGGAAGAAAATAAAAAGAGGACCTCCTAGCCGCGCGGCTAGGCGGTCGGACCTTCTGCTGACCAGCTCTCCCTGGGCGGCTGCTGCGTCGGGGAGGACCTGCGATAAGGCGGGCAGACGGCATGAACATCCTTGTCGCTATAAGGTGGATAACCGGTTATAAAAAGGCTTGCCGTCAGGTCTTCAGGAAAATCGGTGGAGCGGTCAAAAGGGTGTTAACATAATCCCCGCACATTTTTAAATTCTGAAGAATTTCGAAAATGTGTTAACCGCTTGACCGCGAACGCAGTAAATGCTCTGGAGGCTATAAGTATAGCTGAAGAAGAAGCTGTTTTCACCAAACTGCCTCGAGACGGGTCGCTTTTCCCCTCTAGCGGTTAGAATTCTACTTTTCGAGATGTCCGAGCGGAAAAGCATTCTGGTTAGGGTCAATAGAAAAAATCTTGCCGCAGCACAACCTTCGCACGAAGGAACATCTAGCCGCGGAGCCGGCGAGGAATCGCCGAAGATGAAGACATCCACCGCGGTTTCGCTTAAACCGCGATAGTCAAGAGAAGGGCAACCAACGAATACTGAAGTCGGTAAATCAATCGCACGGTCCCCTGATAGGTCGACCGAGAAGAATGTCGAGAGAAACAAAGAACTGCCTGCCGAGAAGATTACTGAGAAGCTGGCCGAGGCAGCGGAGAAAGCTGAGCTACCCGCCCGGGATGTCGGGGAGAATATTGCGACTTCACCTGATGTCCACGTTACCTCCACATCGTCCAGCGAGGCTGGAGGTAAGACAGACTCGGCCCACACACCCGTGCGGGAAGCTGGAGAGATTGCTGACGTCGTCGTCAGAGCTAAGACCGCGGCCAAGACTGCTGCTGACAAACTGAATCAGAACCTGGACGTTGTTTTGGCCATACCGACAAAGAAGAGGAAACACCGGTCCACCCTATCCGCTGAGGAGAGGATAGAGGAAACAATCCGGCAGCTGAAGCGAGAAAACAAGAAGCCTACGGTGGTCATGGTGACGACTAAACGAGCCGAAATAACCGATCAGAAAGATGAGGTAACCGCGATGAAACAGCTTGAACGCTTCCTTGAAGCTGAGGATGGCTTCACGATAACTCTGCTTTTCCCGCTAACTGCGGCTTCTTGCAGGAGATGGAGGGTATTGTCAACCAACATTCCGGCGGCAACTCCGACTTGGTCATCTTGTTGGAAGTACCCGGAACAGGAAACCTGAACCCATCTGAGGGGGAGGAGAAGAGGAAACTGCGGGAACAGATCCTTGCCGAGCAGAAGCTACTAGCCGCCGGAGAAGAGCCCAGCGATCTTCCGTTTTTCTCCGTCGAAGATCAGGCTGAAGTCGACCGCCGAACAGCAGCAGAGCTTCTGTGGTCAGGTATGATGAAACCTGCCCCTGAAGCGATTAAAATTCCACCACCTTACCAGGAACCTTTGCGGGTTAAGAGATCTATCCGCATAATGACCGAGACCGGCGACATTCTATTGTCACGCGAGGAGCTCGAGAAGAACAGGCGGACCGAGCGACTTCTGAGGGACCAATACCTGAAGAAGATAGACCCCGAGAGGTTAAAAAGACCTATCTTACCTGGCCGCCTAATCGTTGCAGCGCCTAGAGAAGATTGCCGCTCGGGTGCCGATTCTCTCAGTATTACCGCTTGTCGACCTTACTGCTGGGGTGGGACTAATCTGTTCACTTGTTTACTTTGTCGCAGATGCTGGAGGATTTAACACTTTGGCCGTCCTGGATGAGGCCGGGCAGCGACCATGGGAAGATGAAGGACAGCGCGCCTTTGCCGCACTATTCGCAAATTTCGAACAGCTGAAGGCGGTGTTGAAGGTGGAAGAAGATGCCCGGAAAGCCTTGGAGGAACGGGTAACGTCGCTGTCCGCAGATCTAGTGGCTAGCCGTGGCAGAGAGCACGTTCTATCTGCCACTGTGGAGGCTTGCCGTTACGGGAGAAGGCTTCCCGGGATCAAGTTGCGGCTCAAGCAAGGCAGCTTCAGCAGGCTGAAGAAGATATTGCCTCCTACAAGAAGAAATACGACGAGATGGTTGAAAGGGAACAAAGCCGCCGACCAACCGAGCAGGCCGATGTATCCGTGCGGTCTGTCGAACAGGCGGCTCCTAACGAGCCTACTGTCCCGATTAGTCGCTAGCAACAGAGACCGCGCGAATACATCAGTCTCAAAGCGTCCTAACCCACCACCTGGTTGCCGCGCTGTCAGCAGTGCTGCAAGTCAGCGACCAGGTGGCTCACCTTGGGAGGGGAACGGGTGACCGCGGAGATGAGAGGCTAGAAGAGAGAGATCGCCGCCTGTAATAATAAATTAGTTGGAACGGACTGACCTTGTATCCGGCCAGAAACTAGCTGTATTTTTTAATTTAATTGGCATGCGGTTTGATTTGTGATGTCCGCGCGATCTGTGATGTTTTATCTTGCTTGCGAAGATGTATTGCTGCTGCGACTACGTCAGTTATATAATTTTGTGCGCAGGATTCTTGTTTGTGAGATTGCTCCACGAAGCTGTTCTGCAGGTGAAGTGACAGGTGCGGCTTGCGTTATAACCGCGCGACTAGTTGCTTGTCGCTGGTTCTATAAATGCAAGCAGGGTCCGTATTTTACGGAAGATCACCAAGGCATTAGTTTCTGCGGTAAGAAAAGATGGCACCCGTGCGATCTTCCGCTGCGACTTCTTTCTTGGAGGCCGACCACAAACGTTCAGAAATCACCCAGGCAGAGCTTGACCGGTTTGTCGAGTCGCATCAACTTGGTCCTGAGGTAATCGCGCGATTATCAAGGGAGGACGAGCGGTTAAACACATCTAGCCGGAACTTAGTGGCCATCCCAATTGACCACTTTGAATCCGGTTTTTCCTTGCCGCCGCTGATAGAGTTTACGGAAGTACATGACTTCTTCGGCATCGTCCCCGGCCAGCTGTCGCCGAACACCGTGGCGTCGATAATGAGCTTCATTATCTACCTGCGGACAGAGCGGGTAAGGTTCTCCATGGACCTTTTCCGCCACTGCTTTGTGGTCCGCTCGATCACATCCGGGAAGAAGGACAGCCGGATCTTTAAGGGCGTCGTCTATTTCGGCTGCACCGGGATGAAGGCGGTCAATTTGATGAACAAATTTCAGAACTGGTCGACCAGATTCCTCATGTTTGAGGGGAATCTGGGTATTCTACCGGTCCGCCCGCATGCCCGGGCGGTAACTATATTCGAGCGGCTAGAAGCTGAAGGCATCGAGAAGGATATTGCCGCCTTCCTAGCCGGATCGCGACTGGATGTCCGCCACTACCTCCCCCTGCTCCCTGTGGTAGCAGACTTGCCTGCAGAGGAGGGTAAGCTTAAAACCGGTTAGGCATATTTCTATTTGTCTTACCGAGCGACTAACAGCCGTTTTCTTCGCAGCTAGCTTGACTGTCCCGGCGAACAGGCCGGAAACTCCTGACGGGCCGATCCTTACGCAGAGCGAAGCCCGGAAGAAAAGGGAGGATAATCGCCGCGAGAAGAATGATGTCTCCGCGGGGTATGACTCCACCGAGTCCTTCACCCCCCGCGGAGCTGGTGAGAAGCTCAAAGACCGCCGCGGCAAGGCGGTAATGAAATGGCACCGCCGCGGCAAGCATGTCCAGGTCTCCACCGCCCTTCCTTCATGGAGGAGCGAGAAGATCGGCAAGCATGCCCGAGCGGTCAGCTGGGCAATGTATGGCAAGCAAAATCTTGTCGAGTTGCGGGCAATCCCAACGGAGAAGCTTCCTCAGCTCGCCGCTCAGCTTCGCGCGAGAAGCTTCGTCACGGATCACTTCGTGAATGAGGCTCTTGCCGAGGTGCTCGGCTTAACCGAGCGGTTAGAAGAGGAGATCGAGCAACTCAAAGCAGAGAATAAAAAATTGAAGGAGACTAATGCAGTAAGCACTTACCTCGAGGCTTTCCGGGTAGTTAAATGTTAGCCGTAAACTTATCTCTTTTTTGTCTGCAGAAAGCATATGATCCGGAGAACCCGGCCTTCGTGAATGAAATCGTCGGCCACCTGCGGGAAAGCGGGGAGGACATGCTCGACATCCTGCGGTAGCGGAAAGCCTTCCTGACGGAACATGAAAATATCTCTTTTGACGACCTCTTTCCCGGGTTCCAGAAGGCTGAAGCCGCGCGGGATGCAGCGTTCAGAAAAGTTCACGAAACTCTTGAAAAGGATGAGGCGGCTGGCGACCAACTTGGTCTATCCGATGAGTCCGGCGCGGACAGAAGTTCGGGTCGAACTGATAGCTCGAGTGAAGACGGATCCTCGGGTTCAAATTCTACTGAAGCCGGTGATTCTTCTAGCTCCTCCAGTTCGAGCGATTTTGAGCCGGCCAAGAAGAAGAAAAAGGCAGCAGTATGGGGATCCAGATCAGCATCCCAGGCTGCAGGAGGTTCGGGCGAGTATGGCGAGCTCCCCAGGCCAACTCGCCAGGTGGCAACTATGGCCAGATGCTCGCCTCTTTTAGGCGAGCTCCCCAGGGAAGTCGCCAACTCGCCAGGGTGGGGGTATAAGTAAGACCCCCCCCCTCCTTGGATTTCCCTATAAATAGGACCCCAGGGGTACGAGGGAGGGGACAAGCAAATCTCGGCCTGAGCCCTCGCGAGTTCCAACAATTGCCCTCGACTCGCTATTGCTCGAGCTCGTCTCCTTCGTACCTAGCTCGGCCAATTTGGTTGAGAAGGGGTTGCTTCTTCTAAGCAACTGGGTACGTGGTGGGACCTTCCTGCCGCAGCAACCTGGGGTCTTGTTCGCACAGTTTGCTTCTGTTTCCTGACCAGAGACCGTCTTTTTGACCGCTCGACTAGTAACTTCAGGTGGCCTACTCCGATTTCTGAGGTTGAGATATTTCTCGGCTTCAACACTTGGTGCGGTGAGCGTGGATAGCGACCGAAGAAGAAAGTCGTGGTTGGAAGATGGCCGGTGGTGGAGACCGGGGCGTGTTGGGAGGTAACTCGGCGGGAGCTGGAGTCCTTGGGCAAGGTAGCGAGTATGTGACAGTGACGGCTTTTGAAGAGTTCGCGAGAAGAGTGGAGAAGGCGATACTCGTCGGGTTGTCCAATCCGCCTGAGGTGACGGCGACTTCTCCCCGCCGTCGGACACCCCCGGGCGAGGAGATACCAACTCGGTGAGCAGGGAAGGAGCCCGCTTGGGCGAGTGGAGAGTAGGTGATCCCGCCGCGACATCACCCGACGAGTAGTCAGGGAATCCGGTTTCGAGATCCGAAACTCTCGGCGAGGTATGGAGATACTCGCCGATGGAGCGAGTATGACTGCTCGAGCGGGGAGGATACTCGCCGCCGCCAGGAAGGGAGGAGCCCCTTTTGCGACGAGATCCTCGCAGCCCTCATTCCCGACAACTTCAGAGAGCCGGTCCTCTCGTACTACTCCGGCAAGGATGACCCGGTGAGACATCTTCAGTGGTTTGAAGATGTGGTGTCTATTCGCAACATGTCCGATGCTCTCAAGTGCTGACTCTTCTCCATTACCTTCTGTAAACATAGTTAATATACAAAGGATGCGGGATTTTATCTCTTTTGTGTTGAACATGCCTCAAGGCTTCTGAGTGTTTCCATGGCCCGCCTCGTAGTCGACTTCGGGAGGCAGTGGTCGGTTTGTTCCTCATACATAGCCCAGTACGGATGATGGGACGATGCTTCGGGATTTTAAGCGCTCTTGTAAGACCGGGCCTCTGCATTGTCGGTCGAGATCAGCTCCCCCCTTGCATGTCGGCCTATGTCTCCCCAAGTGCATCTCTCTTCCGTCTGGAGGAACTACGAGGAACAGATCCGCACCCTGATCCCCCGGACTATGAGGAGAGGCCGGCCTCGTAAAGCACCCAGAAGGAAAAAATCTCAAGTGAGAAACAAGGCAGGATAACCTGCTGAAGGGAGGGCGTGGACGAGCCCAGGGGTGTGTGTTGATTCCGAGTGCGTCCGGAGAGGACCCTCGATGAACACCACCCCCGTTCGAATCGTAGCTGGAAGCGATCTTCACTATCAAATCGAGATACGTGCCTCCAACCCGTTCTTACTGAATAGCCTAGTACGGATGATAGGACGATGCTTCGGGACTTTAAGCGCTCTTGTAAGACCGAGCCTCTGCATTGCCGGCCGAGATCAGCTCCCCCCTTGCATGTCGGCCTAGGTCTCCCCGAGTGCATCTCTCTTCTGACTAGAGGAATTCTTAGGAACGGGTCTGGACGTCAACCCCCCGATTTGGCAGGGTCAAGAGCGTCTCTCCGGAGAGAGTTTCTTTCTTGTCAAGATGTCTCTGAGATTAATCTCCAAACTATGTAAGGATGCAGGATTTTATTCAAGACTTCGAGTTGAGCAGCGTCGTAAGACCGGTATCCCCACGAGCTCCTCTCCTCGGGAATCGGCCGATCTCCTCGATTATAATCCAAGATTTCGAGTTGAGCAGCGTCGTAAGACCGGTATCCCCACGAGCTCCTCTCCTCGGGAATCGGCCGATCTCCTCGATTATAATCCAAGACTTCGAGTTGAGCAGCGTCGTAAGACCGGTATCCCCACGAGCTCCTCTCCTCGGGAATCGGCCGATCTCCTCGATTGTAATCCAAGACTTCGAGTTGAGCAGCGTCGTAAGACCGGTATCCCCACGAGCTCCTCTCCTCGGGAATCGGCCGATCTCCTCGATTGTAATCCAAGACTTCGAGTTGAGCAGCGTCGTAAGACCGGTATCCCCACGAGCTCCTCTCCTCGGGGATCGGCCGATCTCCTCGATTGTAATCCAAGACTTCGAGTTGAGCAGCATCGTAAGACCGGTATCCCCACGAGCTCCTCTCCTCGGGAATCGGACGATCTCCTCGATTGTAATCCAAAACTTCGAGTTGAGCAGCGTCGTAAGACCGGTATCCCCACGAGCTCCTCTCCTCGGGAATCGGCCGATCTCCTCGATTGTAATCCAAGACTTTGAGTTGAGCAGCGTCGTAATACCGGTATCCCCACGAGCTCCTCTCCTCGAGAATCGGCTGATATCCTCGATTGTAATCCAAGACTTCGAGTTGAGCAGCGTCGTAAGACCGGTATCCCCACGAGCTCCTCTCCTCGGGAATCGGCCGATCTCCACGATTGTAATCCAAGATTTCGAGTTGAGCAGCGTCGTAAGACCGGTATCCCCACGAGCTCCTCTCCTCGAGAATCGGCCGATCTCCTCGATTGTAATCCAAGACTTCGAGTTGAGCAGCGTCGTAAGACCGGTATCCCCACGAGCTCCTCTTCTCGGGAATCGGCCGATCTCCTCGATTGTAATCCAAGACTTCGAGTTGAGCAGCGTCGTAAGACCGGTATCCCCACGAGCTCCTCTCCTCGGGAATCTGCCGATCTCCTCGATTGTAATCCAAGACTTCGAGTTGAGCAACGTCGTAAGACCAGTCCCACGAGCTCCTCTCCTCGGAAATCGGCCGATCTCCTCGATTGTAATTCAAGACTTCGAGTTGAGCAGCGTCGTAAGACCGGTATCCCCACGAGCTCCTCTCCTCGGGAATCGGCCGATATCCTCGATTGTAGTTCAAGACTTCGAGTTGAGCAGCGTCGTAAGACCGGTACCCCCACGAGCTCCTCTCGTCGGGAATCGGCCGATCTCCTCGATTGCGAGAATGAGAGGCCCACAGGTTATAATTCGACAACTAAGCCAGGTTCGACTTGCGTCACGCGCAGGTGGGCGAGCAGGCCTCGTGCGAGTAGGCGAGCTGATCTCGCGCGAGTAGGCGAGCTGGTCCCACGCAGGTAAGCGAGCTGGAACCGCGCGAGTAAGCGAGCCCCGGAGGGCATGCGAGTATGTCCCACGCGCCGACCCGCACGGTGCGTGAGGTTCTCCCAGCAGGTTCACGAGTACCCGGGCGCAGGGGCGAGTAGGTCCCGGCGAGCGGATGATCGATGTCGGGACCATCCCCCTGCGATCTAGCGAACGCTCCTCTCCGAGCCTATGAGCCTAGCGAGCACCATGTCAGAAAAATGCAGGAGCAAAAATTTGTATAAATCACAAGTCAAAAATTGATTTACAAAAGGAATATCGGCGAGCAACTAGGACTCCTCGTCGCCAGTATCTGGCTGATATTTGTCGTCTCCGATATCACCGATATCTACAGATTCATCGCTCTCGCTCCCGCCACTGCTGCTGTCATCGGAATTGCCGGAGCTGGTTGGCGGCGAGGCGCGGTACGGCGAGATGGCCCCCTCGGCGAGTAGCTCGGGAATGAGCTCGTCGACAGTGAGCGACTTCTCCCCCTCGACGAGCTGGCCCCCGAGCTTGCGGCGCGCGAGTATGATGTTCCCCGCCGCCCGCGCAATCTCGCAGCGAACAGAGGATCTCTCCTCCCAGAGGACGCGGGATTGCTTCACCGCTCGCGCCGGGTCTTCGGGTAGCGGGATTGAGGAGCTCGGCCATCCTTCAGCAGCGACCAGCCTCGTCTCCATCTCCGCTGCGCGAGTTTGGGCCGCCTCCAGCTCGGCCTGGGAGGCGGCGAGCTTCTCCTCGCACTCAAAGAGCTTCTTCGCTGCTTCTATCTCGGCAGCCTGCGAGATGACCGACGTCGGGACCTATCGATGAAATAAATCGAGCAACCAACCCAAGGACAGCTCACCTCAAAGTCCTTCCAGCGGACCGACTGCATGCCGAGGTCGATGGCCTTCTTGGAGACGACCTTGAGGGCATCAGTCGTCTCCAGCAGCTTCCTCGCCGAGTAGTGCCCCAGCTCGGCAGACCGCGCGAGCGCGTAGGCCGACTGATGGGCGAGCTCCAACGGGGTCAGCTCCAGGACAGACTCCGCATCGACTCGCCCATATATGGCGTGGAGGACGGCGAAAGCCTCCCCCTTGTCCTCCCAGTCGGTTAACCAGGACGGGAGGTTGGTGCTCAGCGACACCGAGTTGTCCTCCGCCGACCAAGTCACGAGCGGGCGGCCGTAGGAATCCACCACCCCCTGCCCGAGGCCGTAGTTGGGGTGGAAGTGGGGCGACCGGGCGCCCGTCGGCGACCGGCGATCGACGGATTGTGGCGACGAGGCCTTCGCCCTCTTCCTCGCGGGACCTGGCGAGCTGACCCGCGACTTTCCTTTGGCCGTCTTCTTCTCCCCAACGTCGGCAGGGGGGCGAACGTCCGAGCGCGTAGTGGCGACTTCCTTCGCCAAAGGAAGAGGCTTCTCCGGAAGCTCGTTGGGAACTGCAAAACGCGCGACAAGTTAGCTTCAGCGGAAAAAGGACAACGAGCGAGTAACCGGGACGCATTCTAAGCTCGGCTTACTCTCACGGGGGTGGACTTCCTCGAGCACGTTGACGTTTAGACGCCAGAAAATGACGTCAAATCGCCGACCCCGGAAGTACTCGAAGAGCTGCTCGCGAGCTCCTTCAAGGATGGGAGGAAGGAAGGCGACGTCGGCCGGTTGGTGCGGCCTGTCGAGAATCCCGCCGAAGTCGCCGTGGACGACCACCAACTGCTCGCTCCAGCGGTGGACCTTATTCGCGGTCCCGACCAAGGTGCAGACGTGGCTGCTAAAAAAGACGACTCCCTCCGAGGTCGCCGCAAAGGCGAAGATGCGGCGGAAGACGGAGAGGTCGAAGGAGATCCTCTCTTCCCGGAGGAAACATAAGAACCCCATGATGATCGCCATGCCATTGGGGTTGATCTGCGCGGGGACGATCCCGAAGTAGCGCAGGATCTCGCAGAACTCCGGTCAGAAGGGTAGCCACAGGCCGGCGTCGAAATGTCGCAGCGACAAGACAAGGGCGCCCTCAACATATGTGTTGAGCCGCTCGCCGCGAGTAGGAAGCCTCGCCGAGTAGTCCTCGGGCAGCAGGCGCTCCCTGAAGGCCGCCAGGTCCTTCTCTGAGGTAATGGACTTCTTGAATGCCGCATCCGCGAAGTTAATGGCGTGAGCTTGTCGGCGAGCGCTGGCGTCGTCGCCGACCATGTTTGCGAGCTGTAAAAAGAGCGAGAGAAGGCGAGCTGGATGTTCGGATACTCGCCGATATGAAAAGAAGATCGCTACAACGTACGCTTTATGACCCACCTACCCCTCCTATTTATAGATTTGGCAAGGCAAAGGGGGGGGTGTCTGCCCGTCTCGGCGAGTATCGAACGAGCTCGCGCGGTGAAGAATAAGAGGCGACATTGCCAGAAGACCTAGAGCTCAGCACACCACAAAGAAAGCGCACACACGAAGAATCAGAAGGCATGAATACTCATACACGCAAAGATGAATTAATCAATAAAAAATAGATGTCCGAAAGAAGTACAAAGTCGCGCATGGCGAGCTACATTCAAAAGGAAAAATTACTAAGGCGCCCTAGGCCGCTCAGGGGGTGAGGATGTCGCCCGGCCCAGCCAATCTCGCGTGCACGCCGGTAATGCTCCGTCGCCAACGCCATGGCATCGTCACCGAGCCGGAGCTGCTCCTCCATCCTCGCCAGACGTCCAGCAGACCCCATGCTCGCCCGGATGCCGGCCAGCTCGTCAAGCACCAGTTGCAGGCGGTGGTTGTTCAACTGTAGCTGGCGATCATTCTCTTTGACCATGTGGAAGCGAGCTTCAGAGTTCTCCAAGGTCGCCTGGAGCCCTTCGACCTTGGCCATCCTCGCCTCCAGAGCCGAGATGAGTCAGTGAGGGTCGCAGATAGCGAGCTGGTCGAACTTGCTTTCCAGCTCCATGTAGGCGCGAGCAGCGGCTTGGCGATACTCGCTCCCCGACAGCCCGGTGGCGTCGATGAAAGCCGCCCCAGGGGTCGCCGGGCGATCTGACAAGAAAGAGAAATAGATCGTCAGGTCGGAAAAAGTGGAGCAGAAATCGAAGTGGTAAAAAAGCTTACCACGGCGAGGAGATCGGGATCGGCGCGGTGAGGGAGGTCGTCCGGAGGTATCTCGCCTCCCCGAAGAGCTGCTCGGAAGATCGGCAAGCCTGCCCTGCCCGCGCTCTCCCGACCCTCGGCCGACGTAGTCGGGGTCTCCAACCCGCGGAGGGAAGTAGGCCGGCCGCTGCCTCTCCGGCTTCTTCAACAGCAGCGGAGCTTGAGATGAGCTCGCCGGGTGGTGTGGAGCCCTCGACGCAGGAGGTGGAGGAGGTCGCGGAAGATCCGACCTCTGCGAAGCAGACAAAGGCGGCGGCGGGGGCAGGACGATGCCCGGCATCTGGCCAGGAGTGGCGACCAAGGGTGGCGGCGGCGGCAATGAGGCGCTCGCCGAGACTACTTTCCCGCCACTCGCAACGGCGGAGGCCGCCCTGCTCGCCGGAGGATCCTCGCGCGCCGACCCGGACAACCCAGCGGGAGTTTCTTTCACCGGCAGCTCCTTGCTCTCCGGGGGGGTGCCCTTCACCAATGTCGCCCCCGACGCCTTCCACGAGCTAAGGCCCATCCGGACCGTGTAGGCGGTCTTGGACGGCCTATCGGCCGCCAGGGCGAGTAGAGGGGCCGAGCTCAGCGGGACGACGTCAAGAGTCGCGTCCGCGGCAGTCGGAGAGTCTGCATAGAAAAGTAGTCAGTAAAGAAGAAGCGGCGACAACCTAGCAGGAAAGATTTCCAGATGGCGACCTGTCACGGTGACGACCCCGACCTGAGCCGCCGCGGATTCCTTAGCGGCCGCGAGCTCCTCGGCCACTCCCGGGTCCTCCGGCGGGCTGTCCCGAACAGATCCGGGGAGGTCGTCAAGCCCGAGATCGCTCAACAGCTTCTGGGTGCTGGAAGAAGCTGCGAGATTTCCAGCCGCCGCGGCGACTTGGTTCAGCGGTGGAGGCGAGCCGACCGCCGCAGTGGCGGACTGCTTGACCTTCTTCGCCTTTTTCTTCTTCGGCGGGGTCGAGGCGGTGGCGTCTTCCTCGCGCGGCCTTTTCTGTCTGGCTATGCCAAGGAGGCCAGACAGGGCGGCGAGATTGTCCATCAGCAACTTCTCAGCATCCGACATTTTCGGCGAGCTTCAGGGTCCGTCTCGAAAATCAAGCCCCCACTATTTATAGACTATTCTACCAGCAGACGACGATGCGAGCTGTCCAGATACTCGGCAGAGGTACTCGCCGAATAAGCGTTGGATGATTCTTTCCGGGCTCCTACGTCGCCCAAAAAGAGCGGGAATTGTGTACAACCCATATTCGACGAGGGTGGGTCCTACCACCGCCAGGTCATCAGAAGTCAAAGTCAACAAGGCAAGATGGGGATCCAGATCAGCACCCCAGGCCGCAGGAGGTTCGGGCGAGTATGGCGAGCTCCCCAGGCCAACTCGCCAGGTGGCGACTATGGCCAGATGCTCGCCTCTTCTAGGCGAGCTCCCCAGGGAAGTCGCCAACTCGCCAGGGTGGGGGTATAAGTAAGACCCCCCCTCCTTGGATTTCCCTATAAATAGGACCCTAGGGGTACGAGGGAGGGGACAAGCAAATCTCGGCCTGAGCCCTCGCGAGTTCCAACAATTGCCCTCAACTCGCTATTGCTCGAGCTCGTCTCCTTCGTACCTAGCTCGGCCAATTTGGTTGAGAAGGGGTTGCTTCTTCTAAGCAACTGGGTACGTGGTGGGACCTTCCTGCCGCAGCAACCTGGGGTCTTGTTCGCACAGTTTGCTTCTGTTTCCTGACCAGAGACCGTCTTTTTGACCGCTCGACCAGTAACTTCAGGTGGCCTAGTACGATTTCTGAGGTTGAGATATTTCTCGGCTTCAACACAGAACATAAGATGTAAGCGAATAAAAACTTTAACCAATCTACCCGCTTGCAATTGCAAATACGCAGTAGTATTGAAGTTCGAAAATTCTTCAATGTAATGTTGGTCATGCTGTCCGGAAAGACGATAAGTAATTATCCGCTCGGTTACGTGCTCCGTTTTGTTGCAATGGTACTGTCCGAAGTAAATTTATTCAAAGCGGTCACGATTGTATGTTCGCGCGACTAGATCATACTTTGCATATCGCTTTTATAATTTAGTGCGAGTAAAGACATTTAGCTAATCCGTCTGTTCCGATAAGACTATTGCGAATAATTTGTAATGCTTGTCGGGCGGCTAAGTGTATTTCCAGATCCAACCAAGAAAACCAAGTTAACCGAAAACAACCGGGCGGTAAGAACAATAACCGCAATTTTGAATATATAAGATAAACTTAAGAAAATCGGTTGGTCGAAACGATAACCGAGCGGTAAGAAAAATATCCGCAGCTTCGAATATAAGAGACCATCTTAAGAAAACCTGCTTGTCGAAACGATAACCGAGCGGTAAGAAAACTATTCGCGGCTTCGAATATAAGAGACCAACTTAAGAAAACCTGCTTGTCGAAACGATAACCGAGCGGTAAGAAAAATATCCGCAGCTTCGAATATAAGAGACCAACTTAAGAAAACCTGCTTGTCGAAACGATAACCGAGCGGTAAGAAGAATATCCGCAACTAACCGCTGGTCGGATAGGTTGGTTCAACTTTGTAATATAAGATAACCCGATCGGATATTTTATCTTCAGCCAGGATATATTAACCGCACGGTTTGATCTCTAACTGCCGACTAGACTTCTGCCCGAAGAAAAAGAATACACTTCTCTCTTGCTTGGGACACAGCCAGATTTGAATAGCCTGTGGGGCTTGCGTATCATGCTTCCCGCACAGGGTCAAATGGGCTGAGGGCTCCCTGCAGGCACCGCTTGAGAGTATCAAAGAGTATTCGAGGGTTGTATGCTAAGACGATCTGCGGGGCATGCGTGTGTGGCTTCCCGCACAGACCCATCTTAGTTGCAACGATATCCCTTTCAAAGTATGGTAGCGCTACCAACCACCCTGTCCCTCCAAAATGCAGAAGTGGGGGTAGATACCAGCTGGGATCCGCAATCTAGTACTCCACCGCATCAGAGCCGGCAAGCTCTCACTGCACGGTGCGAAATCTCCCCGCAACACGTGGTCCTCGTGGTGTTACGCTAAAGACAACGGCTCTAAAGGGGTATGTTGCTAGACTCAGCGATATCTCTTGATTCAGTGATCTTTTAATTTTTTGTTGCAAACACATAAGAATGATGACTTGCCAGGTGAGAGCGCCGAAATAGAATCTCTGAAACAAAATATAGAAATGAGTTATAATCCTTTTTAAGAGAGTTTCATAAGAGGAAATAAAAGACAGAAAAAACATATCGGGTTAAGGAATTGATTGTTAAAAATTGCTTCTGTTGCTGATGTTGACGCGTCTGCCGGCCTATGAATGAGACCCCCTTTCAGATCATGCTACGGGATTCTTCCGGTTTCTGCATTTTCTCAACCAATTGATGGAGAGCTCTACAATCTTCTGTTAAATGACCTCTTTCCTTGTGATATTCGCAATACTGATCCTTGGATCTGGTTTGCCCGCCTACTGCTCGAGCAGGCTTCTTGCGACTTGGCTTGCCCTCTCGTTGTTTGATCTGGAGTGAATCTAACAAACTTCTTTGTCCTTTTTCTGAAACGTAGGGCTTGAAGGATTCATTTTTGACAACTCGGGTCTTCTTCATGACTGGAAACTTTGAAGCGGCTGTTTCCTGCGGTGAAAACTGAGTTGTCGGATAGGCCGAATAGGTTGTCGGGTACTCGGGCGGACAGGCCGGGTAGGAAGTCAAATAGTCCGGCGAGTATCCCGGATAGGTAGGCGAGTAGGCCGGCGGGTCGATCTGCTTACTGTCCACTGGAGCCAGGTTGACTGATGTAACCGGAATGCTCGCGGACTGCAAGCCTAACCGCTGATTGATTGCGGTTAGATTGGAATTGATCGCGGCGAGTTGCCGGATCATCTCTTGGCGAGATTGATTTTCTTCCTGGCGGGACTGCAGAAGAGCTTCCAAGAGAAAAACTTCACTAGGACTGAGGTTGCTCTGAGCGGATTGCCGGTCTGACATTGTCTTGCCGCTGAACTTCAACGACTAGCCGATATATGAAGGTCGCGTGTTAACTGTTGATGCACGAAATGTGAAAGAGAATCGAGCACCACCAGCTAACGGTTCGAGCACTGGGGAAGGAATGGAGAAAACTGTCGGCCAGTCGGTTACTAGCGACTAGGAATGGCGGATAAGACCGGATAGAGAAAAGAGAGAAAGGACCGCTATCAGCGGCAACACCAGAGTTCGCCCGCCGCGGCTTAAATGCCTCTCCTGCGGCGGACTTTCCTTTTAGCTATGAAAAATCGGTTACAACGGTTAGAAAAGAAGAGCCCGAGCGAGCAGGTATCCGCTAAAGGAGAAATTCGAAACCGCTGCCACAAGCGGCAAGATTTGGGATCTGAATTCCGTCCACCAGGAGTTACTGTTCACGCCTATTTATAGGCTCGGGGACCTGCCCAAACGGGTAGGGCTAAAAATACCGGCTTCCCGGGGTACAGGAGAAGCGGGCAGCGGCTACCAGATGCAGGAAGAAAATAAAAAGAGGACCTCCTAGCCGCGCGGCTAGGCGGTCGGACCTTCTGCTGACCAGCTCTCCCTGGGCGGCTGCTGCGTCGGGGAGGACCTGCGATAAGGAGGGCAGACGACATGAACATCCTTGCCGCTATAAGGTGGATAACCGGTTATAAAAAGGCTTGCCGCCAGGTCTTCAGGAAAACCGGTGGAGCGGTCAAAAGGGTGTTAACACATCTCTTAAGTGTTCCGCCAGCAGGGTGTGAATCTTCAATTCTTACTTAAGTATCAAAAAAATTATATCGTCTCCATATTATTATATCCCACTATAGTGGGGTCAGCCATATAGATCCTTTGTTATCATCGTGCCCTATCTTTTGTAATAATCTCACTAATGTCTAAGTGCATCATGTCTTTCTTTGTAGTTTCATTCCAAAATCTTTATTGTTCTACCCCTTCCTCGTTTAACATGCCTAGTGACTAAACCCTCGCAACGCGCAACAGGTGACTCTAATGATCTCCTTTACGTATCCAAACCATCTTAGACGAGCTTCTCACATTTTCTTTGCAATTGGTGCTACTTCTGTCTTATCCTGATACATTCATTCCTAATTTTATCCAATCTCGTATGTCCACACATGACACATCCACCTAAGCATCCTCATCTTAGCAACTCCCATTTTTTGCTCATGTACACAATTCACTGTCCACCACTCAGAATCATAAAACATCGCATGTCTAATTACAGTACGGTAAAACTCACCCTTAAGTTTTAGTGGTACTTTACGATCACATAGGATCCATGACGCACCTCTCTGCTTGGATTATGTGTCACATCTTTTTCAATATCTCCTTCCTTTTGAACTACAGGAAATATCTTGATCACCAAACTTAATAACAAAGTCATCTGTTCTTCTTGTACTGCTAAATTTAAGTTCCATATACTTCGTCTTTGCCTAATTTTGATGTGTAAGTAGTCAAAATTCTTTGCCTCGATAAGCGGATTCCAAATCCACTATTCATTTTGCAAAATTCTCGCCCCCCTCCCTGAAAAAAAAATCATCGTCTTATTTGAAATTTAGGTAAAAATGTAGATAATTGGCAACTTGCACCCTAGAAATATCGGCTTTTGGCAAAATGCACTCCGAAAGTTTAAAATTGGCAAAATACACCCCCAATATTGTTTTTTTTGGCAATGTGCATCATAGAGTGTACATTTTGGCAATTTCATTTTTTGGCTACTGATGTTGCACATTGTCAAGAAAATCCATTTTAGAGGGTTCATTTTGCCAATTTTAAACTCTCGTGGTATATTTTGCCAAAATTCAATATTTTTAGAATGCATTTTATCAATTACCCTTAATTTATATATATATTTACATTTATATTTGTACAGCTTCATAGAAAAAAAAACGAGTTTAATGAAGGACAGAGCTTCAGCATTGCTCTTCTCCTTCACTCTCCAAAAAGTTTTCGCGTTCAAAGATACGGAGATCTCCAAACCATTTCCTCACGTGCTTAATTGAACGGCGAATTGTTAATTTCATCGTGCGCAATTCCACCGACTTTTTAAATTTGACTTGAAATATTAGTACGTGTTTTTAAATTAATAATATTTATGAAGACATTTTGATCATCAAATTGGTGCACTCTCTTCTTCTATATATAATGCGTTATAAACAGTTCATAAGTAATAATAATAATAATATTATTATTATTATTATTATTATTATTTCTCCTGATGAGATATGGCCAACTCCTGTCATACTCCTTCCTTTTCCTCCTCAAAATTCTCATCTTCAGCTCTCCTCCTCCTCCTTTTCGTCCTCAGAGTGGCTGAATTCTCTTCGACGGTGGCGAGGCCGGAAGCCGGCTTGTTCGCCATGAAGAAAGCTCGGCCGGGGCCTCTCGGATTGGAGGGCAGCACGATATTGAAGGCCATCAACGTCCTCGCTAAAGGGCGCATACCTCCGTCGGGGCCGAGCAAGAAAGGCCACGCCTCGCCGGAGACGAGGAGGTTTCGAGCTCCGGCAAGTGGTGGCTTCGGGTAGCGATGGTCTGAAAGTTGGTGGAAGGGTGCACGCGCGCAAGATCTTGGCTTTTTCCCGTATTTTCAGATACAGAAACGATTACAAATATAATTTTTGTTGTTGATTTCTTACGACAGATCTGTGGAGGATGTCAGATGAGAAGCATTTGTTATTTATTTATATTTAGCCTTTAGGCCGTTTCTGGCGAGATATATATTTTTTTTCAAATTTTTTCTACAGAATCCTATTTCTCTACTGTTTCGTTCGACCCTCTGAAATTGAAATTCAGAATTGGAATTAGGGCAACAAAATTTCAATTTCAGTGTTCGGATGTTAGGAATTCTCTCCGAATTGGAATTGGAATTGGTCCAATTCCATGTAATTCAATTTTGTATTATGACTAATTCTTAGGGGTAAAGACAGATATTTCATGCAATTCAGTTTTTTACTATGACCGTTGTTGCCCGATCTCATCGTCGTCGCCCGATCTCGCTGCAGCCGCCCGATCTCGTCGTAGCCGTCCGATCTCGCCGGCGCCGCCCGATCTCGCTGTCGCCGCCCGATCTCACAGCTGTCTCCCTATCTCGGCACCGCTCACTCTGCCGCCCGATACCGCCTCCATCGTCCGATCTCGCTGCTGACGACCGATCTCACCGCCGCCGCCCGATCTCGTTGCTGCCACCGCCAGATCTCGCCGTCGCCGCCGCACAATCCTGCTGGCATGAGAAAAAAATGAATTCTAAAGCAATTCTAATTCCAATTCTAGAAATCCATCATACAGTCGAACAACTGTATTGGAATTCAGATCAATTTCAATTCTCACATGAATTGTAATTAGATGAATTCTAATTCTGCAATTCCAATTCCAGGGGGCCAAAGGGATAAGAGTTTTAGTCTTTGAGGGGACATCTGACATTCACTATTTGCACGTGAGGCCGAAGAGAGGGGATAGTCAGTGCCCTAATATATTGAGATGATATCCTAGAAGATAATTCAAATGATCTCTTGGGAGATCCTCGTGACTGAATTTTTTTTCGTTTGAGTATAGTCCGAAAATTTTTGCTCGGAACACATGTGGAGCTCTAAGATGAACAAGATTGGGGAGAAGCATGGTAGAAAGCAAGATTAAAACTATTGTTTGTGATGGGTTCCACCATCATTTATAGTAGAGAAAGCCCCCCCCCCCCATGATCTCCTCCCAAAGTGGATCATGGGTGGGTCATCCCTCCATGAACTCTCATGATGAGAGAAACATGGAGGGCGGGACCCACTGCCTCTCCCCATGGAGGAGGGCCGCCGCCGGGAAGACCCCCGCCGTCGGGCGGTCTGACCACCAGCGGCGGCCGGCCCCCTTCCCGGGCTCGCCGCGGCCGAACCGCCGGCCTCGCTGGTGGGGTGGCCTCGGCAGGCCGTCGGCCTGGCCGCGGCCGGCCACGGCCGACCTATCCGCGGCAGGCCTAGCCGCGACAGGCCACCTAGCCGCTGCCGGCCCGGCTGCGGCCGGCCACGGCCGACCTATTCGCGGCAGGCCTAGCCGCAGCGGGCCACCTAGCCTTCGGCGACCTGGCCACCGCAGGCTGCCGGCCTGGCCGCGGCAGGCCGCCGGCCTAGTCACGATCAGCCCCCGCTAGGCCGCCGCCGCCGGCCGCCCGGCCGGCCACCACTGCCGTTGTGGCGGCCCGTCACCGTGGACGACCTCCCCACCGATCGATCGAGGGGAGGCTCTCCTTGCTATCCGATCAAGAGGGTAACCACCCACTAATCCACTACTTTAGTGGTGGGGCCCGCCATGATCCTCCCTGGGAGGCTATAAAAAGGACCCCATGACCTCTTCATTCTTCACTTTTTCTCTTCTCCGGGTTGTCTTCTTCTTCCTCAGGTGAGAGCTCTCCTGCCTCCTCTCCCGAGTCGGCCTCCAAACGTCGTGAACCACCGGCGGCCACCAGCGGCAACCAGCGCTCCACCAGCACGTTGCCAGCAGAAAAACGCCCAAGTCCCCGAGGAAGCCAAAGGAAGAAATCATCCGTCGCCAGCAAGCGTGCGCGACCACAAGCACCAGAGCACCAGGATCATCCCACGCATTTCAACATCCAAGTTACTCCTGCGGCACAGTCTGTTGCCCGTCGGGAGCCGTAGCCTCTCTCTTTCCCCCAAGTTGTAACGGGAGAGGCCTGTCGCCCCGATTCTCGAACACACTATAATCACCGGAAGCTAGTGGAATTTGATCGACACAAACCCTGTCACGTGGTTTTTTACCCATTTAAGGGATTTTTCCACGTCATCACATCTTGTGTCAACCTTCTATTTTCATTGACTGTGTGCGTGCTCGACCACCTTGTGAGCTAAGACGGTCTAAGTAAATCTGGTCTGACCGGGGCATCGAGTTAGTCCGTAATAGTTTGGATTCGATCCTTTGACAAAATAGAATCATTTTATCTTCGTCGGCCTCCGTCATTGTCACCGGCCTCCGCCACCATTGTCGGTCTCCCCCACCGCTTGTCGACCTCCATTGTCATCGGCCTCCACAATCATCGCCGACCTCCTTCACGCCTCTCAGCCGGCCTCCTCCGTTCGGCCGGCCTCCTCCGTCGTTCGACCAACCTCCTCCTTCGCTCGGCCAGTCTCCCCCATCGTCGTCGGCCTCCTCCTCACCGCTCGATCGGCCGGCCTCCTCCTTCGATCAGATGGCATCCCCCACCGTTCGGCCGACCTTCTCCATCGTCCGGCCTCATCCTCCAGCCGATACCATCGCCATCCGTCTCCGCCGGCCGGATTCTTTGCCACCAACAATCCTCCGTCGTCTCATCACTCTCGCGCAATCTTCATTGTTCGGTCTACGCGTAACCACCCGCGTAACTATCTCGTAACTACCCATCATGGTGGGTGCCCATAGCCAAAAATACTGATCGAGTGGCGAATAATAATTCTCCGGAAAATATACGTGTATTAAATTATGAAGTTATGATGTAGTGTAAATAATAGTTTAGGTGATTACGGTCTGCGGATATCCGCATAACTACCTTAACCACTCTTGCGGCCTATAAATAGAGCCTTAGACCCTTATTCATTTTTCAACTTTTCTAACTCTGGAATTCCTCCTACGATTTTATCTCTCCTCTCCTATTCCCCTTACCACTTTCTCTCTCATCCCCTATTTCTCATACGGCATTCTCTCTCCTCACGTATTTTTTTCCTATGATCATCCTCTCTCCTCCCACCTTCTCCTCTTCCTTGCGCGCTTCCGCGCACATCGCTTCTTTATGCGCTCTTGTGCGCGCTGCTTCCTTACGCACCCTTCTTCCTTGCACTCTACTGCGCATGCCGCTTCCTTGGGCGCTCCCATGCGCGCCACTCCAAGAGCGCTTCCGCGCATTACGCTCCAAGCGTGCTCCCGCACGCTCCCTCTAAGTGCGCTTCCGCAGGCTCTGCTCCCTGTGCGCCCCCACGCACCTCGTTCCAAGTTTTCTTCCGCACATTAAGCTCAAAGTGCGTCCCGGGGTGCTCCATTCCAAGTGCACTTCCATGCGTTCTGTTCCAAGCATGCCCCCGCGCATTTCGCTCTAAGTCCGCTTTCGCACGCTCTACTCCAAGCTCACTCCTACACGCTCTGTTCCAAGTGCGCCTATGTGCGCTCTACTCCAAGCTCACTCCTTTTGTCCGAAGGATTTATATCGTTCATCGGAGTACCTTCTTCAATGACAAAGGACAAATTGGATGTGTTATTGCCTAATGGGTGTTCAATGCGCGCGAATAGAGCCTGTGATGTAAAAATACGGAATGAGAGTCAGGAGTTCGACTTGCAAGCGTCATTATTGCCGCTGGTAGAGTTCGACATAATTCTTGGTATGGACTGGCTTTCAGAGCAGCAAGTATACATTGATTGTAACCGCAAGGAGGTCAAGTTGGGAACTGGTCGTGAGACGACATTTGCAGTCTTGAAAGGGGTCGAGCAAGACGTTGATGTCTGCTCTTCAGGTGGTTAAGGCAGTTCGTGCTGGTGCCGAGTTGTTCTTCACACTAGTGGAGGCATCGAAGCCTAAGCCTACTTTGGGTTGTATCTCGGTAGTATCCGAGTATCCTGATGTGTTCCCTAACGATCTCCCTGGAGCCCCACCGCAACGAGAGATTGACTTCACAGTTGAGCTAGTGCCAGGTGCCCAACCTATGACACGCTCTCCATATCAGTTAGCGCCTAAGGAGATGGAGGAACTGAAGGTTCAACTGGAAGAGCTGTTGGAACCGGGTTATGTGTGTCCAAATTCGTCGCCTTGGAGCGCACTGGTCCTCTTCGTTAAGAAGAAGGACAGAAGCTTGGGACTCTGTATTGATTACAGAGAGCTAAATAAGTTAACGAAAAAGATAAAGTATTCGATCCCAAGGATTGACGATCTGTTCGATCGGTTAGTTGGGTCATTGGTATATTCAAAGTTGGATCTTAAGTCCAGTTATTATCTGATGAGGATAAGAGAAAGTGATATCCCCAAGACAGCTTTCAGCACGAGGTATGGGCATTACGAGTTTACTGTCATGCCGTTTGGGCCAACTAATTCGCCATCCGTGTTCATGGATCTGATGAACAGAACATTCAGAGAGTACCGGGACCACTTCGTGATAGTCTTTATCGACGATATATTGGTGTACTCGCAGTGCAAAGAGGATCACTTCAAGCATCCGCATTTGGTGTTGGAGACACTGAGAAGGAACCAACTATATGTCAAGTTCTCCAAATGCGAGTTTTGGTTGTCCTCGATAGCGTTCCTTGGTCATATAGTCAGTGGAAAAGGGATTGTGGTGGATCCGGCGAAGATAGTTGCGATACGGAAGTGGCCTATGTTGTGTTCAGTAGCGGAAGTCCGGAGTTTTCTGGGAGTTGCTGTCTACTACAGGCGCTTCGTAGAGAACTTCTCGCGAATAGCGTTACTCCTCACGAATTTGACGAGAAAATATCAAAAGTTTGTGTGGTCGCTAGAGTGCGTGAAAGCTTTCGAGGAGCATAAGAGACGGTTGATCCCAATGCCTATTATATGTTCGCCGAGTGGGACCGAAGGTGTTGAGATCTATAGTGATTCTTCGGGCAGTGGTTTGGGTTGTGTCTTACTGCAGCATGGGAGTGTAATAGCTTATGGCTCGTGCCAACTGAAGGTACACGAGATGAATTATCTGGTCCATGACTTGGAGTTAGCGGCCATGATATTTTCTTTGAAGCCGTGGAGGCATTACCTGTATGGGGTGAAGGTCGATATCTATACCGACCACAAGAGCCTAAAATACTTGTTGGATCAAAAGGATCTAAACATGCAGCAGCGGGGGTGGATGGAGTTCCTGGGGGACTACACCTTCAAGATTCTTTATGTGCCTAGAAAAGGCAATCCAGTTGCAGATACATTAAGTCGTAGGGCCCCTGCGCGGGCCAACTAGTTGTAGGTTCATGACGAGTGATTGATTCATGCTTTGGAGGCATTGGAGATCTCTTTTGTTGACAAGCAGACTAGTGCCGAAGCGTGATTGAACTGGACAGAAGTTCAGAATGACCTGGCTGATCGGATTCGGCAGGCTCTAGATTTGGATAACAACATGAAGCAAATCATGGATGAGGCTTTAGATTGGTCAAATTCCCAGTTTAAAGAAGTTGTTCTGGTGGCCAGAACTTAAGAAGGACGTGGCACTTTATGTGGCGAAGTGTCAGACGTGCGCCTTGATGAAGGCGGAGTGCCAGAAGCCCGAAGTTTTCTTGAAGTCCTTGCCTATCTCAGAGTGGAAGTTCGACGATATTTCAATGGACTTTGTGCATGGATTGCTAAGGTCGTAGAAGGGAAACGACGTCATCTGGGTGATCGTAGATCGATTGACGAAGGTGTCGAACTTCACTCCGAATAGGAAGGATGATTCAGTGGATAAACTGGCAAAATTGTATGTGGATAACATTATTTGGCTACACGGTGTGCCCCATAATATCGTGAGTGACCTAGATGGGCAGTTCACGTCTAATGACTAGAGGTTGGTGTAACAAATGCTGGGAACCAAGCTGAGTTTCGGCACGGCCTTTCATCCGCAGACGGATGGTAAGACCGAGAGAGTTAATAGGACAATGAAGGACGTGCTTCTCATATGTGTCCTGGATTTCGAGAAGCTGTGGAAAGATCACCTGTACTTGGTGGAATTTGCTAATAACAATAGCTACCAAGAGAACATTCAAATGGCGCCCTTCGAGGCCCTTTATGGTAGAAAATTTTGTACGTCGTTGTCGTGGCTATAAATGGGTGAGTCGAGGCTGTACAAACGGCAAGAGGTGGAAGACGCAACTTCGTTGGTACAAATAATTCGAGAACGATTGTTGATCGCTCAGGACAGACATGCTAAATACTATAATGCCAAGCATCAGAACGTTGAGTTCATTGTTGGCGATTGGGTGTATTTGAAGATTAAGCCATTCAAGGGTGTCTCACGGGTATGACGCTTGAAGAAGCTGAGCTTGAGGTACCTTGGATCGTTTGAGATCCTGGAGCGAATTGGTGAAGCAGCTTATCGACTGAAGCTATTGGTGGAATTGAGTGGTCTACATGACGTATTCCATACTTCGGCGTTGCAGAAGGCGGTGCAAGTGCCTTCACAAGTGATTGCGGTCGATCGAGTACCGGTTGACGACGAAGGTCAAGCCAATTCGCATTGAGGACTTTGAAGTCAAGCGACTTCGTATCAAGGACATCAGGATGGTCAAGGTTCGTTTTGACAACTACGGTCAGGAGGAGTTTTCGTGGGAGCGAGAGCAGACCATGCTTGAGGAGTACCCCGAGTTATTCCACTCAGGTACCGTTTTGCTTTGTGTATCTCTTCCTTTCTGTAATTTCGGGACGAAATTCTTTTAAGAGGGAGAGAATTGAAACGCCCTGAAACTCAAAAGAGGAACATGCGGCGTTTGAGCCAAGTTTGGGGCTTGGTAAGGTGCACACGGCCTAGGACACGGGCGTGTCCCGGGGCCATGTCGTTTCAGTATGGCCGACGAGGTGCAGTCGATGATCGTTTAGGGTTGGGAACACGGCCTGCGACACGGGCATGTCCCAGGGCATGTCTGGCACATGGCCTGTGACACGGGCGTGTCACATGACCGTGTCCTCTTCTGAATGTTTTGGTCCTGTGTTGATTGAGGAACATGACCCAGAACACAGGCGTGTACGGATTGGCACGGGCGTGTCAAGGTTGAATTGAGCGTGTCTAAGACCGTGTCCTGTTCGGGACGCGATGGTTTCAGCGTCGATTGAGGCACACGACCCATGACACGGGTGTGTTCATGGTTGACACGGGCGTGTCCCAAGCCGTGTCATAGGTCGTGTCCTGTTCTGTAATAGGACGTGTCCTGTTCTGTAATCCCTAGTTTACGGCGAGTGTGCAACACAGTCTTGGACACGGGTGTGTCGCAAGCGGTGTTCGGCCCAGAAATGTTATTTTCAGGGCGAATCGTGGCCGTTCGTTTCTTTCAAAAGAGATCCAAGGGCTCAGGGTTGGTCCTGACAGGGTTTAAGGACGGGAATAGGGTTTTCAAACCCTTATTCCACTTCCATCATTCTCTTTCCAAGTTTTAGAGAGAGGGGAGAGCAAGGAAGTAGAAGAAGGTCAACTCCGGCCGCCGGAGGAGCTTTGAAGCCCTGATTCTAAATTCGAGTCCAGATCTGCGATGGCGAAGCCATTACGGTGCTTTCCATCCGACTAGATCTTCATGGCTCCGAAGAGAACCACAAGGGTAACGATTCTCTTCTTGAAAATGTGAAGTCCCCTTCCTTTTTGAAACCCCCTCCTGCGAGTGAGAGGTAGGTGAGAGGTGTTCCTTCGGGTAGACAGGAATAGTCCCCGTTGTTTTGCATGTAGAGTCCGGAATCGAAGTACGGACATAGGCATGGTGTGTGAAGCCTACCCGGACAAGTTCGTCTGGATCGGTGATGTTTCATTATGCATGAATAGCTGGAGAAGACTCCGTACCGATGGTTGTTTTGGGGTTTTCTACGTGGTAGATTGCAACAGGGAGTCTGGGGGATTAACTCCAAGGTGCACCCGGAAATCTGGGTGGAAGAGAAGTTATGTCGTTTTGGTGGCCTGGGAGCCAACCTGGTACATAGCGGGGCTATGTACCGTTATATGATCAATAGTTTGGGACTGGGGGAAACTTGACTCGTGTCAAAGGCCAAATGGTCGTGGCGGGGTGAGCAACGGGCTGGTGGAACCCTACCCACTCCATCTGCTTCGGTTAAACCGACCTAAGGTACATGGGACTTACCGATAATTTGGAGAATGATTATAGGCTGCGACTGAAAGGACTAAATGCTCACAAGATTTGCGGTCCTGGGGGAGATGGTGGAGCCATGGAACGGACCGGGTTCGGACCGGCTTCACTGAGTAAGTGCCCTGATAGCACGGGGTGTGTGGCGTGCGGGCCTACACCTATGGTGTATTGTGCAATTGTTGTACTTTCGCTTAAATCGTTGGTTTATACTAATGCAATGCAGGAAAGAAGCACCGCCACCCCAAGAAATGGGTGGGGTCGTTATAATTTGGTTAGCTTTAGCTGATCGTTGTCTTTGTTTTTCACCGCTGCGGTGGATTGTTGCTTGCAGCTACTGCGGAGCCTAGTGGCAAGTAGCGGGCTGAAGCCCTGGTTGCTGAGCTAGCCCTCGAAGGCCAAATCGAATGTTTATCGGTTGTATTCATGTGTGACCGGCCTGCGTGCCGATGTTTGAAAAATACTGTTTATTTTAGTAAACCCTTGTAAGGCCATAAGGCCAAATACTTCATGTATTTGTACGCTCATTCCTATTTTGGGTATTTTAGTGGACATTTATGCTGATGACTTGGGTTCTTTGCTTGCAACATTTAAAATACTTCCGCTAGAATGTGCTCTGTGTAAGACGTGTATCATTGGTTGGATGGTTTCATTTAGTAACTCACCGGTCTGTCTGTGGTATATGACGTCGGGCCCCGGCCGGACCTACTGTTATATGCTATGCGACGGATAGTGGTGTTACATGTGGTTAAGTCTACAGACCTTGAGTGAAGCAAACTCACTCAACGCCAGATGCCAAAAAGTGCTAAGAGAAGTCAAGTCAATCAAAGCCTGACTATTTGTAAGGTAGAAAATTGGCTAAGTCCACAAGCGCTGAGTGAAAGCAGTTCACTCAACATCATACTACAAAAAGCGTTGAGTAAAGCTCAGATAATCAAAGCTTTATCTTTGACAGTAAAGAAATCTGGTTAAGTCGAGAAGCGTCGTATGTGATGAAGACTCACTCGATGCCTAAGCAGTTAAGACTACAGAAGTCTAGATGGCGTTGAGTGATGAAGACTCACTCAACGCACTTAACGCCTAAGATGACAGGAAATATGTTTAAGTACAAAAGCGTTGAGTAAAGGCTATTCACTCAACACCTCATCAAGATAATAAGCTAAAGCAGAAAGTATTGAGTGAAGAAGCTACACTCAATGCTTTCATTCTGCAATGCGACTAAGGGTTTTGGCTTTGAGTGATGAAGTCTCACTCAACGCCTAGTGACAGAAAACTGTCTAAGTACTTTGGCATTGAGTGATGAAGGCTCACTCAACGTCTACTGATATAAAAAAATTGGCTAAGGTAAAAAGTGTTGAGTGATGAAGGCTCACTTAACGCTCTCAACGTCTGAGATGCAGAAAGATTGGCTAAAGTCAAAAGCATTGAGTGAAACTTGTTCACTCAACGCACTCAACGTCTAAGATGTATAAAGATTGGCAAAGGCTAAAAGCGTTGAGTGAAGCTTATTCACGCAACGCTCTCAATGCCCGAGTAAGATAGAAATCTGTCTAAGTGTTTTTGTATTGAGTGAAGCTTGTTCACTCAACGCCTATACTAAAGTGTTTGAATTTGACTAAGTTCACATGTGCTGACGTCATCAAAATTATAAATGTTGCGGGATGACTACAGTACGCGACAAATGACATCGTAGGCCTACTGCATGACTTTTCCTGGAAAAGCAAAGTTGTAGCTGTCAACTATGGTTGGGCTCATAGGTCAAAATAGTCATTGGACGGAGGAAGATAAGAAGGACAGATCAGATAATTGTAAACTAACTTTTGGAAAAGGAAAAACTTCATCTTCTTGCTCGCCATTGTTGTAGAGCATAGAGAAGAAGTTCTAACTTTTGATCTGAGAGTTCAAAAAGTTAGCTGTAGCGATTTCCATCTACTACAGCAAGATCAGAAATTTCTCAGAAGAAGAAGAAGCTGTCAAGGCAAAACCCTAGCTGCAGCTAATCTGAGAGCCAATACATGTTAGTTGTAGCTATCTTCACCTGCTACAATAAGTTCAGAAGAAATTTCTGAGGTAAAAGAAGAAGCAGAAGGGTTTTACCCTAACTACAGCAATTGGAAGTAAATAAAAGTTAGTTGTTGTCATCTTCACCGTCAACAGCAATTTCAGAGTGAATCTCTGAGAAAGAAGGTGCAGCAAGGGCTAACCCTAGCTGCAGCCACTTCACAGTTCCAGCTAAACATTTTCTGGAAGTTATGAAGAAGAAGAAGACTGGACTGAATCTACTCAGTCTAGAAAGGGAAGAAGAAGCAGAGCAAGTTCAAAGCTGCTGCTCTGCAAGATACTTCTCAGCACAAGCCAAGTAAACCTAAAGATCAGTTTCTTGTTGCTGTAAAGAAGGTAGGGCTGAGTTCATCTCAGCTCAGGAAGGCAGGCTCAGAGAAATTTTCTTTGAAGTCAAATCTACACCAACCAACCTTTCTCTCTGTAGGATCCATTCTTGGATCTGAGCTGTATGATTCTTTTGGATCTGAGTTATAAGACTTAAGTTGTAAAGGCTGAAAGTAGGATCCAGTTGTGGGTCTGAGGTAGGGCTTGAGGGCCTGAGCTATAGGAGATTTATTCTCTAAGGTAGGATTATTTATTGATCTGAGTGTAGGGTCTGTGTACCTGAGGTAGGAGCAAGCTTGCTTTGAGGTAGGATAGTCATTCTATATGAGTTGTAGGGCACTTGTGCCTGAGTTGTAGGATCCTTTGGATCTGATGTAGGGTCTTTGTGCTTGAGTTGTAGGAGAGTCATTCTCTCCGAGGCAGGACTATCCTCCATAGCCTGAGTGTAGGACTTGTGCTCAAGTCTGAGGTAGGTGAACTTTGGATTACTGAGATGTAGAATCCAGTCTTGGATCTAAGGTAAGGCTTTGGGTCGGAGGTAAGTCTTGAAGGAGACTGAGAGATCCTGTGGGATCTGTGTTGTAAGCTCTTAGGAGTCGAGATTTGGAGAAGTGCCTTGTCTAACAAGATGTTAGAATGGTGGGAGGGACAGTGGTCGTACCCATAATCTGGGGAAGCACTATAAATTCTGTGTGTGCTTTTTGTGGTGTATTTTGAAAGCAGAAAACTACTAACCCACAAAATACTTAAAGAAGGAAAACAAAAAGATAGTCATAGAATACTAGAAAACCTATTCACCCCGCTCTAGGTGATTTAGTTATCTTTGAAATTAAAGACTTTCAAAAAGCCTCGTAATACGACAATAAATAGTAGATGTTTGGTCGACACATATCCGACCACGTGGTTTTTCACCCAGTTGACGGGTTTTCCATGTTAAAAAAATCGTCTTTCATCATTTTTTTGTGACTCTTTGAGCGCTCGACCGCTCCACGGGCTAAGACGATCCGATTTAGTCCTGTCTACCAGGAGTTCTGAGTTGTCCGCAACAATAATAAATGAGTTGTGGTTCGGTTCTGTTACGGTCCGGCCCAGACCGAGCCTACAAATTCTAAAACCACTCAAAACATAAATGTTTTTGTTTATGTTCCGGCCCGGATAATAAAACGAAGAAACTACACTCAAACCATTGCCGTTCACGATTCCAAAATTCAAATCGGGCAATGTGAACTCAGTGCTAAATGACATCTCAGTTCTAAATGACAGCTCTGTTGAAATAGAATAGAACCAGCTCTGATTTAATCAAGCAAAGCACAGGAACTACTAACTTGATTATTTAGATAATTTTCTACAGCTAGAACAAAAGACAAGGGCAACTACTTAAAGCCCCAGAAGACACACCTACCAACACACAGGATTACAAGCAGCCAAGAAGGATAAGACCCAAAAGTCAAGATAGAACAATAAATGCAAAAGCGGATCAGGCGCCGTCTTCACCGTTAGCTTTTGGTCCCGATGCTTCACCATGCTTCATCTTTGTTACTGAATCAGGGATGCTGGAAGGACTATGCTTCAACACCCCCCATAGTCCAGACAGCATGAGATCTTCATCTTAGTTCTCAATGGCAGGAATGTCGTGGCGGATAGTGGTTTTGTTAGGGCGTCGGCAATTTGGTTTTCCGCTTTGCAGTAACCTAGCTCGATTTCTCCTCTGCTTACCAAATCTCTGGTGTGGTGTAGCTTGATTTCTAGATGCTTGGTACGATTGTGAAAGATAGGGTTTTTTGCGAGAGCAATAGCAGAGGTGTTATCCACCATTATCTTAACTGGACTCTCTTCTTTCCCTTGTATTTCAGTGAGCAATTGTCGTAACCACACGGCTTCTCTGACTGCCTCGCTTAGGGCTGTGTATTCAGCTTCAGTTGAAGAAAGAGCGATGGTTTTTTGCTTCCGGGTACACCAAGTGATGGGATTAGGGCCGATGAAGAACATGTAACCAGACGTGCTCTTCCTGTCGTCGGAACACCCAGCCCAGTCGCTGTCGGAGAAGCCTGAGAGATTGCAGTCAACTCCTTTTTCATATTTTAGGCCCAATGTTCTTGTCCCATTGATATACCTGAGTATACGTTTGGCAGCCGTCAAGTGCTTGATGCTTGGTGACTGCATGAACCGGGAAGCAATGCTAACTGCGTGTTCAATGTCAGGTCTTGTGTTGGTTAGGTACATTAGAGATCCTACTAAGCTTCGATACAATTCTGGTGAGACTTTTTCTTCTCCATCTTCTATAGTTAGTTTTTCCCCTGTAATCATGGGAGTAGAAGCTGGCTTGGAATCTGACATCTTGAACCTGGACAGCAAGTCTTCAGCATACCTGCATTGAGATATGTAGGTGGCATTGGGCATTTGTTGGATTTGTAGGCCTAGAAAATACCTGGTGAGTCCCAGATCGGTCATTTCAAATCTGGTTTTAATATAGCTGCGAAATGAGTTAATGTTGTCCATGTTTGACCCAGTGATGAGGAGGTCGTCCACATACAGGCACACAATCAGCACATCACCATTGTGTTCTCTTTTTATGTACATCCCAGGCTCACTAACTGTCTTAATGAAGCCATTTTCAAGGAGATTTGCATCAATCTTGGTGTTCCATGCCCTTGGGGCTTGCTTTAGGCCGTATAGGGCCTTGTGTAATTTGAGGACTTTATCTTCTTTTCCTTTGATTTCAAATCCAGGAGGTTGTCTGACATATATCTCTTCAGTTATTTCTCCATTTAGAAAGGCTGACATGACATCCATTTGGAAAATAGGAAATTGGTGATGTATAGCAAAAGCAAGAAGAGTGCGGATTGACTCAAACCTGGCCATAGGGGAGAAGGTTTCAGTGTAGTCAATTCCCTCCTTTTGAGCATACCCTTTAGCCACAAGCCGGGCTTTATATTTCTTAATTTCCCCATCTTCATTGTACTTAACTTTGAACAACCATTTTAGGCCAATTGCTGATTTTGTAGGAGGCAAATCTGAGAGCTCCCATGTGTGATTTTTGTCAATCATGTGAAGCTCTTGGTTCATGGCCTGAACCCAGTTAGGATCAGCAGCAGCTTCTGAAGGACAACTGGGTTCCTGGACAAACATAGTAATTTGAGGTTGATTGTAAAGCTCAGTTAGAAGGCGGAACCTGGGAGGTGGTGATGAAGGAGTTGATGATGAGGGGGAGTCTTGTGAACTTTCTTCAGTTTCTGATGACTCAGGATGGTCACTCCCAGCTTCAGGAATGGATGGCTGGGGAATACTCTGGTCGGATTCTGGTATATCTTCAGCAACCGCCTGCCTTGATATCTGATCCTGAGCCACCTCCCATGACCAGTTCTTGCCTTCATCAACGATCACATTTCTGGTGATCATGAATTGTTTTGTGGTGGGATTGTACACTCGATAAGCTTTGGAGTTGTGACTGTAACCCAGGAACACACCTTTGGTTCCTTTCTCAGATAGTTTTTCAGGGTTTTGTTTGTGATTCAAGCTGTAAGCCACACTGCCAAATGTTTTGAGGTGAGAAACATTTGGCTTGCTCCCAGTCTAGGCTTCATAAGGTGTAGTATTAACCAGGGCACGACATGGTGCACGATTTAGAATATAAACTGCTGTATTCACAGCTTCCCCCCAGAACTGTTTGGGGAGATTAGCACTTGACAGCATACACCTGGCCATTTCTACTATCGTTCGATTTCGTCTTTCTGCCACCCCGTTGTGTTCAGGAGTTCCTGTCACAGTGAACTCTCGCTTGATGCCTTGTTCTTCACAGAATGTGTTGAACATCTTGCTTATGAACTCTCCCCCTTTGTCAGTTCGTAGGGTTTTCAACTTGCATTCAACTTCATTCTCAGCTTGAGCTTTAAAAACTTTGAATTTAGAGAAAACTTCTGATTTGTTATTTATGATAAATACCCACATCATTCTAGTAAAGTCATCAACAATGAGGAGATAATAGTGCATACCTGAGATGGAAGGAGTTCTAGTTGGTCCCCATGTGTCAGCATATACCAGTTCTAAGGGCTTTGTGGTTTTCCTAGAGGAACTGAGAGGGTGAGGAAGCTTGTGGATTTTGCATTCAGCACACACTTGGCATACACACATCATATCTTGGAGTTTTGGCAAGCCCATCACAAGCCCCTTGTGCTGCAGTTTTTTCATGTCATGTAAGTTAAGGTGTCCAAATCTGGAGTGCCAGGTGACTGTCTCTGTCTCTATCCTGGACATCAAACACTTTTCCTCATAAGGCAGGGTGAGGGGAAAGACTTTGTTTGCTGTCATTGGGATCTTAGCAACAGTCCTGTTAGAGGCTTTGTCAGTTATAATACAACTGGAATCATCAAAAACCAATTTATATCCCTTTTTTATAAGTTGACCAACACTTAAAAGGTTTTGGGCTAAATCAGGGACATAATGAACATCATGTATGAGTTTGTAGTGTCCTGATTTGGATTTAACTGCTATGGTTCCCTTTCCTTTAATTGTCTTGATTGACCCATCGCCAAGAATCACATGTGAAGCACAAGTCTCATCCAGGGACATGAATACCTCTTTGAGGTTGGTCATATGATTGGAACACCCACTATCAAGATACCACACATTCTTTATGGGGTTTCCATTGTTTTTGCAGGTGTAGAAAACATAGTCATCATCTTCATCTTGTTCAATGAATTTTGCTTCTTCAGGAGGTTGCTGGATGACTGCCCTTTGCTTGTATGGGCAGTCTTTTGAGAAATGGGTTGGCTTTGGACACCTTCTGCACTTGTAGAAGCAGTCAAAAGTATCATGATTATTGCGTTTACACAAGGTGCAGTACCTGGATTGACGTGGCTGCAACTTGTTGTTTTCAGTTTTGTTAATGTACTCGTGTGAAGCTTTGTCTGGTGTTATATTCATTTTGCTTTGAAAGGCTTGCTCCAAGTTTTGATGTTCAAATCTCTTCATCCTTTCTTCATGTGCCTGCAAGGAGCCCATCAGATCATTGATGCTGAGAGTGTTGATGTCTTTGGCCTCTTCAATGGCTGTGACCACAAAGGCATATTTGTGTGTGAGGGTCTTGAGAATTTTCTGCACAACTTTTTTTTCTTCCACACTATCTCCATAGCTTTTTATTTGATTGATAAGTGAGGTAACTCTTGTGAAGTAAGAATGGGTGTTGTCTTCCTCCTTCATACTTAGCGTATCAAACTCCTGCCATAGATTTTGCAATTTGAATGATATTACCTTTATTGATCCCTGAAATTCATATTTGAGGATGTCCCATGCTTCTTTGGCGGTGGTAGCCCCCATGATTCTAGGGAAAATACTCCTCCCTATCCCCTGTTGGATATGAAGAAGAGCCTTGGCATCTCTTTTTATATTATTGGCATACTCTGTTTTTCTGGTAGCATCCCAGACATTAAGAGGATCACTAACAGTGGGCACATCATACCCACCTTGGACTAATTCCCATAAATCTTGGGAAAGGAACAGGGTGCGCATTTGGGCATGCCAGAAGTCGTAGGCATCTCCCTCAAAAATTGGAACTCCACTAGGAGAGTAGAGAAAATTTTGATTGGAAGCTCTAGAGGAAGCCATGTGAGGAAAACAATGAGGAAAAAACGAGAAACAGGTCCGAGGAAGGTAGAAGAACAGAGGGAAAAGATGCAAGGGCCAAACTCCTCAGATTTCTGATGGCGGATAGCACATGAACACCCAACCATCCTCTGATACCATGTTGAAATAGAATAGAACCAGCTCTGATTTAATCAAGCAAAGCACAGGAACTACTAACTTGATTATTTAGATAATTTTCCACAGCTAGAACAAAAGACCAGGGCAACTACTTAAAGCCCCAGAAGACACACCTACCAACACACAGGATAACAAGCAGCCAAGAAGGATAAGACCCAAAAGTCAAGATGGAACAATAAATGCAAAAGCGATCAGGCGCCGTCTTCACCGTTAGCTTTTGGTCCCGATGCTTCACCATGCTTCATCTTTGTTACTGAATCAGGGATGCTGGAAGGACTATGCTTCAACAAGCTCTGACGCCCATATGCTTCCAAGCAGACTTATCCCAGCATTGAAAGTACCTTGAGCAATGTGAACATCAATAGTATTGCATATGATCTATATTATACATTTACTAGCATATATCTACTAACACATTGTTATGTCATGGGTAATAGTATTGCATATCGAGTAACTTAAATTATGGTGTCTTTTGTACGTGTACGTGTGCTCTCCTCCTATCTCATATGTTTTGCATGTAGGATTTGACATGTCCTTCTAAAACTTGCGTCTAACATCAATAGTAATAAAGGAGATTGACCATGTTATTTTGGGAAAAATCTATATAAAATGCATGATATATTTAGGCTCCGTTTGACACGGTGGTGGCGATCGTCAACGCATGGGTAAAACTGTCATTCGTCAAGGATCACCTAACGAACATTATCCCTTTGAACATAAAAGTAGATGAATTTTCTTATGTGGGTGTTAACGAATGACAATTTAACCCTCATGTGCATGACCGTCACAGCCGTGCCAAACATATCCTTAATTGTACGAAGTTGAGTCATGTTTATTCTTCAATTTGTTTACCTTATTGTGCTTTCTGCATTAATGTATCACATTCATGTTTATATAATTTTGCATTTGCTATTTCTTATGCTAACCTATCATTCCATGGGTCGCCATAATGTCTTTCATAAATTTCGCGTTCTCATGCTATGGATATTTGTGTTATTCTTAAGAATATTTTTCCTCACCAATTTAGAAGTACATTCCTTTAATATTGATTTTTCATTACAGGGATTATACATGTATATGGTGTCCTATGTTTTGTTCCTTTGTCTAAGTTTTTCTCATTGATAGGCTCCACCTTAATTTATAAGAATGAAAGAGACCCCCCATGATCCCCACCAAGGAAGATCATGGGAGGGCCCACCTTGCCCCCATGATCTCTCATGGAGATCATGGGGGGTGGGCCCCATCTCCTCCCCTCTCCCGCGGAGGGAACCGCCGCCGGCGGCTCCCCCCGGCCGGCCACGGCCATGGCCCGCGGCCATGGCCGGCCGCGGCCATGGCCCGCGGCCATGGCCGGCCGCGGCCATGGCCGGCCGCGGCCATGGCCGGCCGCGGCCATGGCCGGCTCGCGGCCATGGCCGGCCGCGGCCATGGCCGGCCGCGGCCATGGCCGGCTCGCGGCCATGGCCGGCCGCGGCCATGGCCGGCCGCGGCCATGGCCGCTCGCGGCCATGGCCGGCGCGCGGCCATGGCCGGCCGCGGCCATGGCCGGCCGCGGCCATGGCCGGCTCGCGGCCATGGCCGGCCGCGGCCATGGCCGGCTCGCGGCCATGGCCGGCGCGCGGCCGTGGCCGGCGCGCGGCCGTGGCCGGCCGCGGCCATGGCCGGCCGCGGCCATGGCCGGCTCGCGGCCATGGCCGGCCGCGGCCATGGCCGGCCGCGGCCATGGCCGGCTCGCGGCCATGGCCGGCTCGCGGCCATGGCCGGCCCCGGCCATGGCCGGGGCCGGCCGCCGCCGTACCCGGCCGCCTCCTCGCCGCCAGCATCGTCCGGGCGGCCCCACCACGGGAGGACCTCCCCACCGTCCGATCAAAGGGGAGGCTCTGCCGGCCGTCCGATCGGGGCAAAACCACCCACTAACCCACTATGTTAGTGGTGGGGCCCGCCATAACTTCCCCCTGGAGCCTATAAAAGGACCCCAGGGGCTTCTCATTTCCTAACTTTCTCCTCCGACGCTTCCCCCTTCTTCTTCTTCCTCAGGTGGGAGCTCTCCCGTTTTCTCTGCCAGCGGCCGCCCCTCGCCGCCAACCACCGGTGGCCGCCTCTCGCCGCCAACCACCGACGGCCATCCGCAACCTCCAGCGGCCACCAACAGATATTAACACCCGCCAACAGCTACCAGAACCCGTCATCGGTTATTGGCACCCCATCAGAGCCCAGTTACAAGGGGAACACTCCAAGGACCGAGGAAGACGCACAAAGGAAGCTACGACAACCCCAGGACACGCGTCGCCTCCGAGCACGTGCAACTGAAGTACCTCGCGCATTTCCACCATCCAAGTCCCGTTGGCGCGGCAGTCTGTTGCCCACCAACGAGTGCATATACTCTCTCTCCTCAAGATTGTAACGGGAGCGGCCTGTCGCCCCGGTTTCCCCCATCAAACTGTAAAACTCCAGCAAACTAGTGGATTTTGATCGGCACCGACCCGGTCACGTGGTTTTTTACCCGGTTGAAGGGTTTTCCACGTCAAAACTTCTCGTGTCCATCCCTCACTCTTCAATTGACTGTGTGCGCGCTCGACCGCTCCGAGAGCTAAGGCGGCCCAAGAATATCCGGCCCGACCGGAGCATCGAGTTAGACCGCAACAGTTTGGCGCCGTCTGTGGGAAGCATTCCCAATATCCTTCGCGGAGCAAGTTCATCACAATGGCAAAGAGGAGCACCCGCACCGCAGAAGGATCCGCACTTGGCGAACACACTGAGCCTGCACGATCTCACTCTCTGGTAGACGTACCACTGACCGCTGAAGCAGCGCTCGCCCCTGTCGTCGCTCTGGAGGGGCGTGTCCGCCAAATGGAGGAGCAGCAGACAGAAATGCTCACACTGCTTCGGAACTTGGGAGCGCCTCCAGCTCCACCCAGGTCACCTCCGCCAGCTAACCATCCTCCACTATTTAATCCACCAAGGAACCAGGAAGACCCTGTAGAGCAGGAAGGACCCGAAGATCATTCAGAGGCCGCCAGTTCGGCTCATCCCCATCTAGGAAGAGCGAGGGCAGATCGCCCCCACGATCCAGTTAACGATGCTCTCATCCACCCTCTACTAACTCGACAAGAGATCAGGGAGGCCGTGGCTGAGGAATGCCGCCAAGCCGCAAGAAGAGATTTCCACCCTCAGCGAACGCTTTATCAAGGCTCCCCCTTGACCCAGCAGATCCTCGATCATCCAATTCCACCCGGGTTCAAACTCCCAAGCGTCGAAACATTCGACGGAACTGACGATCCACTCGAGCACGTCAATCATTTCACCACCATCATGAGGATCTTCCATGCCACCGATCAATTGTTATGTCAAGTATTCCCAACCACTCTCAAAGGGCAAGCTCGAACATGGTTCCACTCTTTAAGGCCCAGTACCATTACTAGTTTTGCCGAGCTAACCAGGCAATTCTCCGACCAATTCATCGCCAATCGAAAGATTGTCCGTGATCCATCTCATCTCTCCGGAATCCGCCAGAACGAAGGGGAAACCCTCAAAGAATTCTTTCGACGTTTCACTGCCGAAGCTCGCCAGATCCCGGGCGTAGACCCCGAACTCCTACGGGGAGTATTCCTGGGGGGTCTTCGCCCCAGCGGCTTCTATTCAGCACTCATGAGAGAGACCGTACCCAACTACCCGGATCTGGTGCACAGAATTGAGGCACAGATAGCCGCCGACGAAGCTATTGAAGCTCATAGGCGACAGTTCGATGGAGTGCAGAAAAGGCAAAGAGATAAAGAGCCGACTCCTCAACGGCAGGAAGGAAGATTCCAGGAGGAACGTCGAGCCGGACAGCGCAGGCGAGACTCGCAAAGAGATCCCCCTAGGGACTATACCCCTCTCAACACATCTCGCACCAACGTTTTGTACGCTATTCAGAATGAACCAGCATTACAACGGCCGAGGCAACCACCTCCTAATCCTAAGAACGATCAATCAAAGTATTGCGAATATCATCGATCGACCGGGCATACCACTGAAGAATGTGCTCGCCTAAAGGAGGAAATCGAGCGTTTAGTCCGGTTAGGACTGCTCGGTAGATTTCTGCAAGGAAGGGTCCAAGAGCAGCAAGACCCTCCTAGGCGACCCAGGGACCATCAGAATGCCCCGCCAGCGCCCGAGGGAGGAAGGCAAGCAGTAGGAAACATTGAGACTATTGCCGGATCACCTATTCTGACCTCACAGATACTGTCAGTCCACTCTGTAAAGGAAGTCCATGAAGATAAAAAAAGAAAGCAGGACACCACCATATCATTCGGAGATGAAGACCTTATCAACGTCCGAATCCCCCATCAAGACCCGCTCGTAATTAGCGCCGGAATCGGAAATCCCTGTTATAACGTCAAGCGAATCCTCGTCGATAATGGCAGTTCAGTCGACGTCCTTTTTTCCACCACTCTGCAAAATATGAATATATCTCGGCAGCAGCTAACTCCAGCCGCAGGACCGATATATGGTTTCGACAACCATCAGGTCCAAGTCATCGGAACCGTCACGCTACCAGTCACGTTGGGGGAATTCCCGAGACAGATTACGCATGAAGCTCAATTCGTAGTAGTAGATTCAAGCTCAGCGTACAACGCTATATTCGGAAGGCCTGTTCAAACTACCTTCAAGGCAATCCCATCTATCCCCCATCTAGCAATGAAGTTCCCTACTCCGGGAGGAATTGGAGTAGTACGCGGAAACCAGGAAGCCGCAAGGAGTTGTTATTCCAAACAAGCACAGCCCACCGAGCCTACCACGCTAAACATCGATGACTTCGACCTCAGAGATGAAGCAGTTCTGCAACGAGGGAAACCCACCGAAGGTCTAATTGAAGTCCCCCTCTCTTCATCAAAGCCGGATCGCACCGTCCAGCTTGGATCCCTCTTGCAGGAGCATGAGAGGGAAGAATTAGCAGCCTACCTCCGCAAGAATAAGGATATCTTCGCTTGGTCCCCAGAAGATATGCCTGGGATCGACCCTCAAATCATCCGCCACTCCCTCAGCATCAACCCTGCATGCAAGCCCGTCATTCAAAAGAAGAGAAATTTCGCCCCTGAGAGGCTCCAAGCGATAGAAGAAGAGGTTGAAAAACTCCTACGCGCACAATTCATTCGAGAAGTTGGCTACCCTACTTGGGTAGCTAATGTTGTCCTAGTAAAGAGATCCTCAGGAAAGTGGAGAATGTGTGTAGATTATACAAATCTCAACCAGGCTTGCCCTAAGGACAGCTTTCCGCTTCCCAGGATCGACCAACTAGTTGACTCAACCGCCGGACATCAACTGCTTAGCTTCATGGATGCCTACTCCGGATATAACCAGATTCGAATGAATCCAACCGACGAGGAGCACACGGCTTTCCGTACCGACAAAGGAATTTATTGCTACAGGGTAATGCCATTCGGGCTTAAAAATGCAGGGGCTACTTATCAGCGACTCATGAACAAGATCTTTAAGGAACTCATCGGCAGATCCATGGAAGTGTATGTAGACGATATGCTAGTTAAGAGCATTCGCCGGGAAAGTCATTTAGAAGACCTAGAAAAATGTTTCAAGATCCTCAGACAATATGGAATGAAGCTCAACCCAAGCAAGTGCGCCTTCGGTGTCACTTCTGGAAAATTTTTAGGGTTCATGGTTACCCAGCGAGGAATAGAGGCCAACCCTGAGAAAATCAAGGCTCTCGAAGAAATGTCTCCACCCAGATCACTTAAAGATGTACAACGGTTGAACGGAAGAATCACTGCACTATCCCGATTCCTAGCTCGGACAGGGGACAAGTACCTCCCTTTCTTCAAAATCCTCCGAGGAGCACGAAACTCAGGGTTTCAATGGACCGATGAGTGTCAATCGGCCTTTGAATCCTTAAAGCAATACCTGGCCTCTCCTCCACTTCTATCCAAGCCAGCTCCCGGAGAAATTCTCTTTTTATACCTCGCCATCACACCAGCGGCCCTAAGTTCAGTCCTAGTTAAAGACGAAGGAGGAATCCAGCGCCCCATCTACTACCTGAGCAAAATCCTTTCTGATACCGAAACCCGCTACCCAGCTGCGGACAAAACAGCCTTAGCGCTTGTCTTCTCCGCAAGAAAGCTCCGTCCTTACTTCCAGGCTCACACTATTAAGGTCCTAACTGAGCTACCACTCCGGGCCATTCTTCAAAAACCCGAAGCATCCGGTCGATTGGTTAAGTGGGCTGTCGAGTTGGGTGAATTCGATATCCACTTCCTCCCGCGCCCCGTCATCAAATCTCAGGTGTTGGCCGACTTCATTGTAGAGAACACTCTACCGATGGAAACAGAATTTGCACCCTCGGAAGCCGGACGAGCATGGACGTTATACGTAGACGGGGCCTCGGGGGCTGAAGGTGCTGGAGCAGGCCTGCTCCTCATAAATCCAGAACTCGTTACTCTGGAATATGGACTTCGACTAAAATTCCCTGCTACTAACAATGCAGCAGAGTACGAGGCCCTCATCGCAGGACTCAGACTCGCCATCAGCTGCCAGATCCAACAGCTGACCGTTTACTCTAACTCACAACTTGTTGTCTCGCAGGTAGAAGGAGAATTTGAATCCAAAAGCGAACAGCTATCCCAATACCTGAAACTCGTCAAGTCCCTCATCATCCAAATCCCACAAATCCAAATTGTGCATATCCCTCGAGAACAAAACAACAAGGCAGATGCCCTGTCAAAGCTGGCCACTTCTTCAACACAATACCAATCAAGAAGGCGCCAAGTTGAAGAAATAGTCTTCCCCAGTATTCACGGCCCGTGGGAGGTAGCGGAAGTCAATAAAGCAGAAGAATCATGGATAGCCCCGCTAATCGCCCACCTGAAGGGCCAACTATCACCAGAAGATCAAAAGGAGGCTCGCCGCCTAAGAATAAGGGCGGCAGCATTCACCTTGATAGACGGGGAACTATACAAACGGTCCTTTGCAGGACCCTACCTGAAGTGCCTATCAGGAGAAGATGCCGAGTACACGCTCCGCGAAGTTCACCAAGGAGTATGCGGCGAGCACCTCGGGGGAAAAGCCCTGGCTAGGAAAATCCTACGGCAAGGATTTTACTGGCCAACCATGAAGAAGGAAGCGACAGAATTCGTTCAGAAATGCAAGAGCTGTCAAGTACACGCTAACATTCCCCGGCAGCCCCCGGTTGCCCTCACATCAATACAAGGAGCCTGGCCGTTCGCACAATGGGGGATAGACCTCCTTGGACCTCTGCCACTAGCTTCCGGTCAAAGAAAATTCATCATTATGGCAATCGATTATTTTACCAAGTGGATCGAAGCAGAACCACTGGCCAAAATAACCGAGGAAAACGCCAAACAATTCGTTTGGAAGAACATCGTATGTCGCTTCGGCATACCAGCAGTCATTATTACAGACAACGGCACGCAATTCACGGGAAAGTCCTTTACCAAGTTATGTGAAGATTTAAAGATAACATTGCGACACACAGCAGTATCACATCCCCAGTCCAATGGGCAAATTGAGGTAACCAACCGCACTATCCTAAAGGGGCTAAAAACACGACTAGAAGACGCTGGGGGGCAATGGGTGGACGCTCTTCCTAATGTATTATGGGCATATCGCACCACAGAGAGAACGCCTACCGGAGAAACTCCGTATAATCTCTGTTATGGAACGGAGGCTATCATACCCGTCGACATTGGCGTCCCTAGTCCTCGGACATCCAACTTCGATCCCCAGATAAACAGCGAGGCGCTCCGAGACAACCTTGACCTGATCTTCGAAGTCCGAGAAGAAGCCGCTCTTCGCGCCGCTGCCTACCAACAACGCACAGCCCGCTACTACAACCGCCGAGTAAAGGCCCGCTCAATCAACATCGGAGATCTAGTCCTTCGCACCTTGGAAGCGGCCGGGAAGGGAACACAAGGCGACAAGCTATCTCCAACATGGGAAGGACCATTCGTTGTCACCGCTATGGTGAAGCCAGGCACATACAAGCTACGAAACGCCGAAGGAAAGATTCTCCCACGCACCTGGAACGCGCAGAATCTACGCCGCTTTTACCAGTGACACGCTATGACTCTTTTATGCCGTCACTTTCAATTCAAGACTATGTGAACTATATAAGTCACAAACCCGATCTCATGCAAATACTTTGAATCACGCTTATTACTTAAAGAATTACCTTTTATTTTCTGCAAACGCGGCATGTCCAAGCAAAATTCTAGGCCTGCCCCCCTCACGAAGAAGCCGCGGGCCTGTCTCGCGCGAAAAGCCGTGGACCTGTTCCACGCAACACCGTGGGGGCCTGCCCCCCTCACGAAGAAGCCGCGGGCCTGTCTCGCGCGAAAAGCCGTGGGCCTGTTCCACGCAACACCGTGGGGGCCTGCCCCCCTCACGAAGAAGCCGCGGGCCTGTCTCGCGCGAAAAGCCGTGGACCTGTTCCACGCAACACCGTGGGGGCCTGCCCCCCTCACGAAGAAGCCGCGGGCCTGTCTCGCGCGAAAAGCCGTGGACCTGTTCCACGCAACACCATGGGGGCCTGCCCCCCTCACGAAGAAGCCGCGGGCCTGTTTCGCGCGAAAAGCCATGGACCTGCTCCACGCAACACCATGAGGACTCAGCCCCCTCACAAAGAAGCCCTCATACAAACTAGGCCGCGAGTCAGGCCCACACGTTAAACCATGGGTTATCCCCATACAAATACACCATGACAAAGATAAACTCCCTCCAACAACTATCTCATGTCAAAATACATCTGTACAAAACACAGAACAATGACATACAAGTAAGGCTATCATAGCAAATAATGAATAGGAGCCCCAACGGCGACAATCTCAAAAGCTATAACAGAAGCAAATGACTACAAGTAAATGACAAAACAGACAAAAACAGATAGGCACCACAGCTACTCGTCGTCAGCATCTGAGCTAGAACGCTCATCATCTGAAACGTCCGCAAAGCTGAAACTAGAAATATCACACCCAAGATGCTTCCCTATGAAGCGAAAGGCCTTCGAAACACCACGACGAAGCGCTAACTGGCGCATGTCATCCATCTGAGGCTCTACTTCCTTGGACCAAATGTCATCGCGAACCTCCTCCGCGATCAGGCTACGATCCCGCATATAGTCCAAGGACTCCAGGTACTCCGCAAGGCCTGCGGCCTTCAGTTCTGATGTACGGTCATCCGAAGATAACATCTCCACCTGCGCCTTCGCCGCACAAAGCTGGGTCTCAAGGCCTGCAACCTCATCTCGCGCCGCATGCAACTGAGTCTCCAAGCCAGATATCTCTTCCCGCGCAAGTTTTAACATCTGGGCAGTCCTCTCCACCACGGCTTTCTCCACATCCAAGGAAGCACGCACGTCTTCTAACTCAGACTTCAACTCTGACCCAACTCGATGGTACCGCGCGATGTCCCGGTCATGTTCTTCCTTGAGAGAAGAAAGTGAACCCATCGACAGTCGAAGCTTCTCCTGCAGAGCAAGATAACCATCCTTCAGACTCACGTAATGATCATTCCAGGTGACCGCTATCTGCGCCTGAGTCTCGATCTGCAAAAGGAGAACACGTAATTAGCCGCCTTCAAACAAAAAAAAATAGAAGGAAAAGGAAGGAACAATGAGCCACCAACTTACCGCATCACTCATCGCCTTCAAAGAGGAAGACATTCGAGGAACTGATGCGCTAGCAAGCGCCCGTGGAGTCGGGGAAGCAGGCAATTGCGTCTCTGGGACTGAATCATCAGAGGCCACCACCACAATGTCGACATCACTATCGGGGGCCATAACCGTTTTTCTCTTGCGGCCTCCTCCATGAGAAGACGACACCACCCGTCCTGTGCCAATAGAAATACCACATCCCAGCAATCTCCTCTCTTCGACAAACGCATATATGTTGAAAAGACGGTTAGCCAATTCACGAGGCTCGGAAAATCCCAGCACAGGAGAGAAATCTCGCTCCCTCCCTTTCACACGGCGACAACGATCGGGAAGCGCATTCCACACCTCAGGAAGACCCCAGGAATTCTTCACATATCCAAACAAAGTGTTACCATGACGGCGATCTTTGCGAGACTCAAGCTCCAGCCAAACCTTGTTGCTGCGCACCTCGATCCGCTCGCCACCATCAAAGCGCACATCACACCAATCACGGAACTGGTCCAGAGAAAAAGAGCCCCCGTGCTCACGAAAAAAAGCAATCAAGCCCATGATGCGAGTCACCCCGGTTGGGGCAAACTGGGAAATAGGAACTCCGCAAAACTTCAGAATCTCCACCACCTCGTCACAGGGAGGAAGACGAAAACCAGATCTGAGCGACACTTCGCAGACAGTCAACCAGCCACGGGGAGGATTTTGGACCCGCTCCTCGGGACGCGGGATCCTCACTTCCAAGTCAGAAGGAAGCCCAAACTTTGTTCTCCAAATAACTACACCATCTTCGGTCAAAGAAGAGCGCAGACGCATGGGACCAGCGGAGCGTTTCGATACCTGCACACCGCAAAAAAATCAGTTAGAGCAAAATAGTGAAATCACGCGGCCAGCACACACACGGGCAGCACGCGCGCACGCCCGCGGCCAGTGCACATGGCATGCGCGCGCGGGGCCTACACGCGCGGCCAGCACGCGCGCAACCTGCGCGCGCGGCCTGCGCGCAAAGCCTGCGCGCGCGGCCTGCGCGCGCGGCCTGCGCGCGCGCAACCGGCGCCCGCGCGGCCTACGCGCAGAACCAGCGCGCGCGGCCTGCGCGCAAGGCCAGCGCGCGCGGCCTGCGCGCAAGGCCAGCGCGCGCGGCCTGCGCGCAAGGCCAGCGCGCGCGGCCTGCGCGCAAGGCCAGCGCGCGCGGCCTGCGCGCAAGGCCTGCGCGCGCGGCCCTGCGCGCGCGGCCAGCGCGCGCGCGCCAGCGCGCGCGGCCTGCGCGCGCGGCCTGCGCGCGCGGCCTGCGCGCGCGGCCTGCGCGCGCGGCCAGCGCGCGCGGCCAGCTCGCGCGGCCAGCGCGCGCGGCCAGCGCGCGCGGCCTGCGCGCGCGGCCTGCGCGCGCGCCGCCTGCGCGCGCGCCGCGCGCGCGCCGCCTGCGCACGCACGGTTTGCGTGCGCGGCGTGACGGCGCGCGCTCGGTCCCTCTCCCGCGACGGTGGCACGCCACCGATTCCTACGCCTTGCCGGCCCCTGCGCAAGCTCGCCCGACGTCCGCTGTCCAAACCAACGCGAACCAACATACCTTGGAGCCGCTCACCATCGCCGCCATCCCGGATTCCACGCCGGCAATCACCACCGCCACCAGAGTTAAAGAAAAAAAAAATCTCTCCCCGTGCTCGCTTCCCTCCCAACTGAAAGAGATTTGGGGGGCAATTGATAGGCTCCACCTTAATTTATAAGAATGAAAGAGACCCCCCATGATCCCCACCAAGGAAGATCATGGGAGGGCCCACCTTGCCCCCATGATCTCTCATGGAGATCATGGGGGGTGGGCCCCATCTCCTCCCCTCTCCCGCGGAGGGAACCGCCGCCGGCGGCTCCCCCCGGCCGGCCACGGCCATGGCCGGCCGCGGCCATGGCCATGGCCGGCCGCGGCCATGGCCGGCCGCGGCCATGGCCGGCCGCGGCCATGGCCGGCTCGCGGCCATGGCCGGCCGCGGCCATGGCCGGCCGCGGCCATGGCCGGCTCGCGGCCATGGCCGGCCGCGGCCATGGCCGGCCGCGGCCATGGCCAGCTCGCGGCCATGGCCGGCCGCGGCCATGGCCAGCTCGCGGCCATGGCCGGCGCGCGGCCATGGCCGGCCGCGGCCATGGCCGGCCGCGGCCATGGCCGGCTCGCGGCCATGGCCGGCCGCGGCCATGGCCGGCCGCGGCCATGGCCGGCTCGCGGCCATGGCCGGCCGCGGCCATGGCCGGCCGCGGCCATGGCCGGCCGCGGCCATGGCCGGCTCGCGGCCATGGCCGGCGCGCGGCCGTGGCCGGCCGCGGCCATGGCCGGCCGCGGCCGTGGCCGGCTCGCGGCCATGGCCGGCCGCGGCCATGGCCGGCCGCGGCCATGGCCGGCTCGCGGCCATGGCCGGCCCCGGCCATGGCCGGGGCCGGCCGCCGCCGTACCCGGCCGCCTCCTCGCCGCCAGCATCGTCCGGGCGGCCCCACCACGGGAGGACCTCCCCACCGTCCGATCAAAGGGGAGGCTCTGCCGGCCGTCCGATCGGGGCAAAACCACCCACTAACCCACTATGTTAGTGGTGGGGCCCGCCATAACTTCCCCCTGGAGCCTATAAAAGGACCCCAGGGGCTTCTCATTTCCTAACTTTCTCCTCCGACGCTTCCCCCTTCTTCTTCTTCCTCAGGTGGGAGCTCTCCCGTTTTCTCTGCCAGCGGCCGCCCCTCGCCGCCAACCACCGGTGGCCGCCTCTCGCCGCCAACCACCGACGGCCATCCGCAACCTCCAGCGGCCACCAACAGATATTAACACCCGCCAACAGCTACCAGAACCCGTCATCGGTTATTGGCACCCCATCAGAGCCCAGTTACAAGGGGAACACTCCAAGGACCGAGGAAGACGCACAAAGGAAGCTACGACAACCCCAGGACACGCGTCGCCTCCGAGCACGTGCAACTGAAGTACCTCGCGCATTTCCACCATCCAAGTCCCGTTGGCGCGGCAGTCTGTTTCCCACCAACGAGTGCATATACTCTCTCTCCTCAAGATTGTAACGGGAGCGGCCTGTCGCCCCGGTTTCCCCCATCAAACTGTAAAACTCCAGCAAACTAGTGGATTTTGATCGGCACCGACCCGGTCACGTGGTTTTTTACCCGGTTGAAGGGTTTTCCACGTCAAAACTTCTCGTGTCCATCCCTCACTCTTCAATTGACTGTGTGCGCGCTCGACCGCTCCGAGAGCTAAGGCGGCCCAAGAATATCCGGCCCGACCGGAGCATCGAGTTAGACCGCAACACTCATGATATATATGCGCTTGTATTTGTTGGTTACCTTAAGGAGGAGATCAAATTTTTCAAATGTCTATCTCTTAACACGTACCACATTACTCTCTTATCTCTGCACAGTATCACTCTCCAATGTGATGTTTTGATTCTCCGGATTTCAAGTGTGTTATTATCAAAATGAGGAGTATATATATATATATATATATTGGAATTTGGTTCGACAATTTCTTGGGTTGAGAATAAAAAATATTGATTATTATTGATATTACTTCGAGTTTTGATAGTGTGCATGCAAGCACAAAGGTTGAAGATAGCAATTCCTCAACATGGACAAAAGGGCAAGAGAAATGAACTATAAGTTGGGTGTTCATTCCTACCGCCGACGCTAGTTATGGATTATGTGCACAAATTGCAGTGGAGCTAACTGAAAATGTTCTCTCTATTACATGAATCTAATTGCTGAAATGAACTATAACACCTGAACGCTTACATTAATGTCAGTTTTGATAACATTTGTACTATAATGTCGGGCACATGCCTTAATGCCGTTATTAGTGAAGAACCATTTGCATGTCTGTGGACAATGAACTATAATGCCATGTGTTAGCTCTATCGCGGGATCCGATAGCTACAATTGAACTATAACACCGAGCGGTATCCAGGGCGGATCCAGAGGAAGGCTCGAGGGACACTGCCCCTCCCCCCCCCCCCCCCCCCCCATTATTTTTCAAAATGTTTAGTGTATTTGGATTACTCTCGTCGAGGCAAAGAATTTTGATTACTTATACGTCAAAAACGGTAGTCAGATGAGGGAGAAAACTACCCCCCCCCCCCTCCATGTTAAAAATTTTAGAATCCAGTGACACATTCAAAAAAAAAAATTGTGCGCCCTCATTATCAATTTGTGCACCTCCATTATTAATTCTCTTGATCTGCCACTGCCGGTATCGATAACGATGATGTTCGTGAAGAAAATCAACAAAATTCAAGATTGCTAACATAAAACATTTTGGAGCTATCACCATTCAAATAGCTCATTTTTGTTATAACGTCGGCCCGTAAGTGATAAAAATATTTGATAGCTCTCATGCCAAGATTTTCAAAATTATAAATATAGTTGTTTTTTGATTCAAATTGAGGATTTTTCGCTTCTTATGAGCCTTAGCCATCTTGAGACCTTAGTGAATGAAAATTTCAAAATCCTTTGGTGTCATCCTTCAAGGAGAACGAGATTGAAATTCAAGCAAGAGATTGATTCATGGAGGCATTCACGTACGTGTGTTCGTCATCTTCCTCCATTGATCTGTCGAAATTCCCCCTTCCTCAATTGCAAATTTGGAGAAAGACTGTGGAAACGATCAAATCTTCATTCTTCAAGGCCTAGGAGCTCTTCCTAAGCCACAAGCATCTGAAAGATCAAATCTTTGCATCACAGCAATCTTTCATCAAATGGTTCCATCATTTGGGGAGTTCTCTTTGTCTTCATCTTTTCTATTTCAAATCTCATCTCAACTATGTTTTTGTTTTGTTCTATTGTACATATTTGTGCACATTGAAAATTGTCTTGCAAAAGACTTCGGGAGTTGGGATAGACCTCTGTGAAAATCATCTTGGGTGAAGGTGTCTAGAACTCTAGATCGAGGTTCATCCAAAAAGATATATCATCCTTATTAGGGCGCCTTGATTGGGGGTAGACCTACGTAAGGAGAGAAATCATTCTTGAGAGAGTCTCTAGATTGAGGTTGATCTAGACCATAAATCGCCTTTGGGAAGATATCAAAAATGAGAAAATTCTTGTGAGATCTCTAACAAGGAGAGGATTTGCCGTCATCCAAGATGTGAATAAACAGATTTAGTATAGAAACACCAAAAAAGTTATAACATTGTCATTCACCTTATCTTTATAAGATCATAAATTATTATCTTGAATAAAATATTACTCTTTATTGTTATTCATTACCCGTATATTTTTGGTATGTGCCATTTCTTGACCCAAATCCCCTCCTCTAAAATTGCCATCCAAAAATGATGTTCCCCAATGGGCATATTTCAAAAATATTTTTAAATTTGTAAACTTTTATTTTGTTGCACTTTATTTCATTCAACTATTTCCTATTTATAAGTATTGATTGAGTAATAATGGAAAAAAAATGAGAGAAATGAACTTATATGAAATAATGTAATAATTATATTGAATTTGATAATATCACACATAAATGCAATAATCTGCTAAATATATGGTATAGAAAGCGGTCCCCTTTATCTTAAAGAATTTCTTTACATATGCAATTCATTTATCTCAAAAATTTCATATATAGTATGGATTGGCAATTCATTTATATCAATTCATACTCCATTTGAGGAGCGAGCTTTTACTTTTAAGCAGTGCTGCAATCCGATTGGGCGCTGCACAGCTCGTGGACGCTTCCATTGAAACAGTCTTCATGGTCGCCGCCGGTGATACTCTGCTCACGGCAGCCAACGCCGGTGACACTCCCCTCATAGCCGTCCCTATTGACACTTCACTTATGGCCGCCGTTTGTGACGGTTCTCTAATGACCGCCGCAGGGGATACTCCGATGATGGCCTCCTCCATTGATACTCTGCTCACGGCGGCCACCGCTGAAACGCCTCTGCTCATGGGTGCATCCATTGAGGCTCCGCTCAGGGAAGCTGCAGTTGACGCTAAGCTCGGGGCCCCCACCGTTGAAGCTGGGCTAAGGGCCGCCGACATTGACGCTCCGACGGCCGCCGCAATTGACGCTGGGATGATGGCCGTCGGCATTGACGCTGGGCTGACTGCCGCCGCCATTGACGCTCGGCTCACGGCCGCCGCCAATGACGCTCGGCGCCTCACCGCCGCCGCCAATGACGCTCTGCTCACGGCCGCCGCCATTGAGGCTCGGCTCAAAGCCGCCGCCGGGGATACCCCCCTCATCTCCCCCTCCATTGACGATCAGCTCATGGCCCCCTCCAACGAGGCTCTGCTCATGCCCCCCTCCATTAATACTCCGCTTATGGCATCCACCGGTGACACTCCTCTCATGTCCGGTGACACTACTCTTATGACTGCCGTCAGTGAAACTCCAGTCATCGCCTCCACTGAGGACGCAATGCTGATGCTGATGGACACCGCCAGGGGCACTCCCCTTATGGCCACTGCTGGTGATGCTCCGCTCATGAACGCCGCCGTTGAAACTCTGCTAACGGCCGCCGTTGACACTCAGGAAATCGGACACAGCTATGAAACATTGTCAATTCTGCCACCGCCCCTGAATACCTCGCCTCTTCCGCCACCATCAAATCCCAGGAGGAAAACAGTCTTCCTCGACCTCGACCGGACTCTGGTTTACTCGAAAAAAGGAAATCCGCCGCCGGAGAATTACGACTTCACCGTCAATTTCGCCGCCCAGAATCCCCTGTTGCAGGACGAAACGCCCAAAACATACTTTGTCATAAAACGACCGGGCGTGGACGAGTTCCTCCGCGCCGCCGCCAAACACTTCGAGCTGGTGATCTTCACGGCGGCGATGGAGCAGTACGCCGCCGCCGTCATCGAGAAACTCGACCCCGGAGGCGAGATGATAGCCCATCGGCTGTACCGAGATTCGTGCTGCGCGCTGCACGGGAAGAGGTTCGTGAAGAACCTGTTTGGGATCGGGAGGGAGGAGGAAAAAGTGATTATCATCGACGACCAGCGAATCTCCTTCGCGCTGCAGAGGAGAAACGGGATCCTGGTGACGCCGTTCCGGGGGGATCCCGGAGACCTCGAACTCCGGCGAGTCATGGAGTTTTTGGACGTCGCCCGGTACTTCAAGGACACGAGGGTCGCCGTGAAGCTCTACGGCAGCCGTGCAATGGCGAAGCTCGGCTCGTATATGATGGAGAGTTCTCGCCTCGGAAAGTCGATGAATTTGATGGATATTTCCCGGCGATCCATGGGTTCGCCGGAGCAAATGTAGAAACTTTACGCACAGCCTCTCATTTTAGACTCTGTTCACTTCTATTCTTGTACGCTCGATTTGCTGCATGATTTTCGGAGCACCGTTAATGGTCGCCTCAGCCTGCTGCACTTATACTAACAGCCATATCTTCAATTGCGCACTCTTATGTACAGTTGCTCTGCTGCTCAGACATTAGTATCCCCTACAATGCACTGTTTTTTAGGGTTTATTTGGTAGGGCGGTGGCGTTTGCTCCGCGGCTCGAAATGGAGAGTTGGAACCGGAGGTGGGGAGGCGGGGTTGGAAAAGCGGCGTTTGAGGGGTGTTTTCTTCTTGCGGCGGGTGCAAATGGAGCAAACGCCGCCGGCGTTCCGTTTGTTTACCCGCCGTCCGGCGGCGTTTGCTCCAAACGCCCGGTGAAAACGCCGAAACAAACGGAACGTCTACGGTGCGTTTGACAGAAGAACAAGAGGGAAGACGCTGAGATTTTTTTCTATACACCTATAATTTAACCCATCCTCCCTATTTGCAGCCAAGTTCTCAAAGAATCCCAAACCTTGGTGTCTTTTATTGTCATTTGAAGTGTTAGATGAGCTTGATGGTGCTAATGTCTGAAAGTTTAGGGCAAGGGATAATAAGGCTTTTTTTTAACTTTTTGCACTGGGAAAAATAGGTTTTTATTTTTAGAACTTTGCACTTCAATTTTTTTTAATTGGCATTTTACCCTAAACCTTAAATTCAGGCTGAAATTTTAAGGATATATATTTAGGTTCGGGCAGCACCCAAAAGATTCATTTTGGCATATTGCACTCCTGATTATTGATGTCACTCTGACCTAAATACTAATGAATGAGCATTGTTGGTGTTACTCAAACCTAAATACTCATGAAATTACAGCTTATAGGTGCAAAGTGCCAGAAATCGACAATTGTGATGTCCAAGTGCTAATTTTAAAGATTTGAAATGCAAAATGTAAAAAACTCATATTTCGAGAATGCAAAATGTCAAAAATCCGAAATAATAAGGTGTGATAATAAATGAGAAATAATATCTTATGTTTAAAATTACAACAAAATCCAATAAATAGTTTTGTTATCCTTTTGTTCACACTACCAAATCCTCAATTCCCTAGAAAGAAGAAAAAATAAGTATGAGTCAAAAAGTTGGGAGAGAATGTAGATCAAAACAGAAGTGCATGCTTGTGTGGTTAGGTGGCACCAGTGGATTGTTATGTCGCTCGAAGCATCCGGATGAGGATCAAAGTGGAATCCCCTACCCGTTACCTCTAAGTGGGTATAAATAGGCAAACCCTTAGGAGTTACTACGGGTATGGGTTAACCGTGTACCCGACACAACCCGTTAAGCCTCCGAACCCGTTAATTGTCCAAATATACACTAACAATCTCCTCCTATATTTGTGACAAATAACGTATACGTTTCGGAGTGCAGAAAGTGGAGAATATTAAAATAAATTTCCGACTTAACACATTTCCATAAGAGTTAGCACAGTTTTTAAAGAAAACCATAATCATGAATTTTAAAAAACAATAACATAATATATCAAAAGAAAATGTGCTACTCAACAATAAATAAGTCTGGAAAACAGTAAATGACTATAGATAAACGTGTAACAATTCTACTCAGAGAGTAGATCATCATCATCTATGTCAAAATCCACTTTCTCTCCTCCATCTTCACCAGTGCCTGCAAGGAATTTCATGAGTCAGACTCTATGAATTCATAAACATATGCAGTGACGTATCAAAGTAAGCTAGCTCTACCTAAATGAGCTTAGTATTTGTAGCAGTAGTGAAGTAACACAGTCAGCATCTCTATCCAATCTAGCTTGGACCAGTCAAGTTTTGATTTTCAATAAATCAAACGTTGTTATCTTACTCATTAGTGACCACTATGTGCCTTGTCAAACGACTTGGCACACCGTCATTTGCAACATTATCAAATGTGGAATAATGTGCTATGACCACTAATGTTAGATTAACTCATGCAACGACTTTCTATTCCCAGTTGAATAATTCTCAAATCAGCTTACAATGAGAAAGATGTTAAGTCATCAGGTGTGGAATGACTAGCATCTAACCATCTTGGGCTTTCATCAAGAAATTATTTGGGGTTTTCAGTCTGTTATTAGATGTTTGAATGTTGCGACTATAGGTTCTTACTATGAAAACATAAACATTGGAGGAAGTTTCATATTTCTATGAACTTTAATCCCATCTCCCCCGATGTTTTTATTGTGAGAACTCTATTTAAACCCTTTGTCAAGCCGTCTGCAACATTATCTTTAGACCTCACATCAACGAGATTTACAATCCCTTGACTCGTAAGGGAGGTCAACCAGGCTTGTTTCATCCGGAGTTGCCTTCTTTTGTTGTTGAACAAAGTGTTCGTAGCAATCGTTTTCGTAGCCTGATTATCGCAGTAAACTGCAACAGAACTCAACTTCAGGCTCGACAATGGAATGTCCATCACCAAATCTCTTATCCACTATGCTTCTTCTCCCGCTGAAGCTAGAGCGTAGAGTTCAGATTCCATAGAAGATAGTGCAATACATGATTGCCTCTTGGACTTCCAGGCTACAGCTGCTCCTCCTAGTATGAATATAAATCTACTAGTGGACTTGCTGTCGTTTAATTCTGAGCACCATGATGCATCAGAATATCCTTCCAAAACTGGAGGGTGACCATGGTAACATAAAGCATACATTTGGGTGTGCTTTAGGTATCGCATCAGTCTATCGAGGGCATCCCAATGGTCTTGGCTAGGATTACTAGTGAATCTGCTTAACATGCCGACCGTAAAGGCTATGTCAGGTCTTGTGCAGACCATAGCATACATGAGACTACCAATCAGTTTAGCATAATCTGACTGTCGAATCGAAGCTCCATCATTGGGCTTCAAGCGATTATTATAATCGTAAGGTGTCTCCACTGCTCTACATTCACTGTATCCCCACGTGTCCAACATGGACTTTATATATAGTGGCTTTGACTTAGGGAAATGCCATTTTTCCCAAAGCTCACCTGCATGCCTAGGATAGTTTCAGCTACACCTAGGTCTTTAATGCTAAACTCCTTCAGTAGTTCTGACTTAACGTCATCCACTACGGATTGATCAGAACCAAGTATCAGCATATCATCCACATATAAGCATATTATAGCGACTTTGTTCGATCTATTACGTATGTAAAGACATTTGTCCGAGAGACTCGACATGAATCCCATGTTCCTTACACTATAGTCAAACTTCTCATGCCATAATTTTGGTGCTTGTTTTAGTCCGTATAACGACTTGATCAACTTACAGACCTTATTTTCGTGACCTTCTACTATGAAGCCTTCAGGTTGGCTCATGTATATTTCTTCGGTCAGATCTCCGTTCAAGAACGCAGTCTTAACATCCATTTGATGAACAATAAAGTTCTCAATAGACGTAATAGCAAATAGGATCCTAATGGTTGCTAAGTGACACACTGGTGAATATACATCAAAGTAATCTACCCCACTAACTTGTGTGAAATCTTTAGCCACTAGGCGTGCTTTATACTTAGCTACGCTACCATCAGGATTAAGCTTCTTTTTCAGAACTCACTTACACCCTATAGTTTTAGCCCCTCTTGGCTTATCAACCAACGTCCAGGTGTTGTTCTGAAGTAGAGAATTCATCTCTTCATCAATGGCTTCTTTCCAGAGTAGGGAATCCTTTGATCTCATCGCGTCCTTATAGGTGGATGGATTGGCCTCAACGTGGTAAGTGACAAAGTCACTACCAAAGGTTCTGGGAGTTCGCTCTCTCACCGAAGTCCTTCTAGACTCTAGGACACTATTGTCTACCGGGACTGAATAGGAGGTGCTCGGTACTGATTTAGGTTCTTCCTCAGTAATAGTTGCTTGCATACCAGGGATTGTCAGGTTCTTATCCTTAAGGAACTTATCCTCAAAGAGCACAGCATCCCTAGATTCAATAATTATATTATTAGACAGATATAAGAATCTATCTGCAGCACTATCTTCAGCACAACCTAAGTAGACACACGTGTTGGTCCTAGGTCCAAGTTTAGACCGTCTAGGGTCAGAGACCCTGACATAGGCTATGCAGCCCCAGGTCTTAAGTCTAGTTATTGTCGGGGGTCTCTTAAACCAAAGCTCGTAGGATGTGACATCTAACTTAGCATGATGTACTTTGTTCAGAATGTTATTTGCAGTTAAGACTGCTTCTCCCCAATAGGCGGTAGGCATGCCAGCAGTGAGGAGCATAGAATTCAACATCTCTGTTAACGTTCTATTTTTTCTCTCGGCTATACCATTCGATTGGAGTGAGTAAGGAGCAGTGGTTTCTGCTATGATCCCTTGAGAGGCAAGGAAACCCCGAAACTCACTGGACATGTATTCTCCTCCTCTATCACTTCTAAATCTTTTAATTCTCATGTCTAGTTGATTCTCTATCCTGGTTTTGAAAGACAGAATTTTTCAAACGCTTCATCTTTAGTTTTAAGAAGATAGATGTGACAAAACTTAGAGCAGTCATCTATAAATGTGATCATATACTTCCTTCCTCTTCTAGTGACAAAACTTTTAAAGTCACATATATCGGAATGTATAAGCTCTAGCGGTGTTGTGCTCCTAGTAACCGCACTAAAAGGTTTCCTAGTGATCTTAGTCTGAGCACACACGTCACATTTCTCAGGCGATGACTTAGTGTCTAATGTGATCTGGTGAGTTCTAGCTATTTGGAACATTTTCCTATAGTTCACGTGTCCTAATCTCTCATGTAGAGTCTTAGGGCTAACTAAGTTTGTTTGAACTAACTCGTTTGCTAGACTTAGTTGGTACATCCGGTTTTGGACGAATGCACATCCAAAATAGTGTGAGTTAACTTATATTGTTACTCTACCGCTAGAAAAGGTTAAAAGACAACTTATCAGCATCACAAAGTAAATTAATAGACACTAAATTAGCAGCTAGTGCATAAATAAATATACTATTGTTCAAAATTAAAATTTTACTTGAGTAGAGCACCAAGGTAGCATTCCCAGTATGGGTCACCTTGGTCTCTCCTCCATTACAGTTCTCCACATTTTCCATAATTACTGTGACCTTAAATAGAAAATCCGTGTCATTAGACACATGACAGGTGGCAGCATTGTCCAGCCACCACTCAGAAAGCCAGCATGTTGCTGTATTTGTGGGGCAAATTCTGGCAAAAAATTATCGTCTTTGCTCCACAGATATTCATCCACATCCTCTCGGATAATGACGAAATTACTGAGCACTATGTGGTAAATCTCCTATTTTTTCAAGCCAAATTGAACGTGGAGTTTCCACCTATGGAAATCAGTGTAAATGAAAAACTGCAATTTTATTTTAGCATAGGTGCTATGTTTCAACATTTTAAAGAACAAAGTCACCTGATCCGCACGGAGATGACAAGTCTTCAGATCCAATCCAGTAATATAGTTTGTTACTCCTCTCCGACTGAACATGGTCGTCGAAGACTAAATCCGAGCAACAATAACTACTCAGATGCACAAATGCACTCTTTGGCAACCACCAACAAAGATCACACAAAGAAGAACTCCACCCTGATTATGAATCATGTCAGCACAAAAGTCGCCTATCGACTGCTCAAGCTTGTGGCAGTACAACTCCAGCCGAGTTAGTCTTTCATCGATCCACACAAGATGCATCACAAGATTATATGCATGTTTTTTTTTCTTGCACTGCTCCACAGCAGATAAAACAACTTCTCTTAAGAACTCTGGCCATGGAGATTAGCTGAAGGACTTCTCACTCCATTGTCATCGAGTTCCTTAGAAGTAGGATGAGGCTGCTTGTCTGAAATTTCTGAGATCTGAGTCGGGATCAAAGTTTTCCTCTTGATCTGATTGGTGAAACGAGAAAAAAAAACAAACAAACAGATCTCCTGTTTTTCTTTTTAAATCTGCAGATGCCCAAAGATTGAGAAGATGAACATAAAAGATGTTTCTTCCTCTAAGATCTTGAGTGACAGGGAACATGTGATAGACGCAGGATCCGTCTTCTTCCTCGCGACCTGGTATGATGCCGGAGAGGAAGAGCGATGTTGGTGGAGGGGAGAGCTCCGATCGACCCTAGCCTGCGGGTTTTTGGACAAAAATCCGGATATTTCCGGTCACCGGCTGCTAGATGGTCGCATAAGGCAACAAAGGCGTTCCTCTGCATCGCAAATCGCGAACGGCGACAGTGTTCTTTGTAGCGATGGGGAAAAACTCCTTCGTCGGCGGCGGAGAAATTTCCAGAAAAAAGGAGCGGGCGGCTTCTTCCTTTCAGACGGCTTTTTTTTTCTTTTCTTTGAGCGGCACAGGAAATCCCGATCTGCGGCGACAAGCTTTTCTCCACTGGCGTGGGAGAGATCAGTAGCCTGCTTCGATTTCCTCACGTGATTTTCCCACCGATCAACAACGGCGGCATGAGAGGAAGACATTCTCTCTCTCTGTCCCCGTTGCGATCGAGAACGATGGCGGTGGAAAAAAAATTTCCTTGTCCCGAACGACGACGGCGGCGAAGTTTTTGCCTTTTCCAGGCGGCGACTTTTCCTGAATGCCACCAAGTATCGGCAGCGGCAAACTCCGGCGTTTTCTCCTTCTCCTGTGCGGGAAAAAAATCAACCCGACGGAAGAGGAGGGAGACGGTTATTGGACGCACGAACGTGAGCGACGGGGGGCGTGCTTCGAGAATGTTATGTCGCTCGAAGCATCCGGATGAGGATCAAAGTGGAATCCCCTACCCGTTGCCCCTAGGTGGGTATAAATAGGCAAACCCTTAGGAGTTACTACGGGTATGGGTTAACCGTGTACCCGACACGACCCGTTAAGCCTCCGAACCCGTTAATTGTCCAAATATACACTAACATGGATCACCAATACAAGAGAAATGGAGCACAGTTAGTGGTGTCAAAAAGACATTGTAAAGACACAACCTAACATACCGAGACTTACAAAGAAGAGGAGGCGTTATAGTTGCCATTATAGATTAAAAAGGGAGTGCCTAGCTCTTATAATTTGATTTTCCAGGAATATACACACTTTCTGTGTGTTGTTTTTTGTGTTGAATGAGGGTCGGTCAATTCACCTGAGTATCCTGGGCCGCCCCGTGTGGACCGCAGTCCACCAGCCCCAACCCCTCTCTATTGGCCTCGTGCAACCCAAGCATAAACCGGGTGGCTTATCTTGAACTGGCCCCGTGGCGGATTGTTGAGATCAGTGAGGCGTTGCGCTTGCCCGGCCTCGATCCCCCGACCTCCTTTATGAGCGTGAATGGGTATGAGGAGTGGTGTTTGTTGAACGGGGTCAGCCCACACATGTGAATATCCCGGGCCGCCCTAATGGTGGACTACAGTCCACACGAGGGCGGCCCGGGATACTCACATGAGTGAGTCGGCTCTTGTTCAACATTTTGCTCCTCACTGGGGGAAACTTATGCTCACTCTTCCAATGAACGTAGCTAGGCGGATTACTTCGTCAAATGTTCACCAAATCATGTAAATCATTTCCTTGAACATCATATGTTTCTCTTGGGATTGTGTTTGTATAAAATTCTAGCACATGAAAGGAATCATTGAGTAAAATTCCTAACATAGACCTCCAACAATAGCAATTCAATCCCCCAGGCCTTAAAAAAAAAATCCCATCGCATTGCCTTCTTTTAGTTTGTTCCAGATCCAACCTCCGAGGCTTTTCACTTTCACTGTTAGAACTGAGAAAATACTGATGTATTATTAATGATTAAAAGGAGGGATCCTTTGGATCTACATATAGGACAAGAGAAGAGTCAACAAACAGCACAGGCGGTGTGAGACTAAAGAATATTATAAACATAATTACAATAATATTAACACATCCCCTCAAACTCATGGTGGATCATGAACCGAGAGTTTGCTAATGAGATATCGAAATCTTGCAGATGTGATGGACTTGGTGAGGAAGTCCGCAATTTGTTCTTCAGAGGCAATGAACTGTAGAGAGATTGTGTTGACGAGGAATTTCTGGCGAGTGAAGTGACAATCAATCTCGATGTGTTTCGTCTGTTCATGAAACACCGGGTTGGAGGCAATTTGCATAGCACTTCTGTTGGGATTTGTCTCCACAATACCTCAGATTTGTAGGAGGTCAGACCTTGAACTAAGATGAATTAAGGTGTATTTGATGCTGTGTTTAAGTTGTATGTGTGCAGGTTCTAATTGCCAAGTGTAGACCAATGTCAGTCTATAATGGGTCACCAAACACAGGACCATACAATGTAATCCCTCATTGTGTGATCCAAAGTGTTGGCCCATGTATAGCCTCTCTATTGGGATACACTTCCTTCATGCACTTGGATTGATGGACAGAAGCATTGGAGCAAATTTCCTCTTAGAATTTTCCTAAGTCCTTTATACTCGAGTATTTCCTTGTAATACTCGAGTAAGTACTTTCTGATACTCGAGTATATATTCTGATACTCGAGTAAGTATGTTTATACTCGAGTAAGTGTATTCTGATACTCGAGTAAGTATGTTTATACTCGAGTATATATTCTGATACTCGAGTATATATTCTGATACTCGAGTAAGTATGTTTATACTCGAGTAAGTGCTTTCTGATACTCGAGTATATATTCTGATACTCGAGTAAGTATGTTTATACTCGAGTAAGTGTATTCTGATACTCGAGTAAGTATGTTTATACTCGAGTATATATTCTGATACTCGAGTATATATTCTGATACTCGAGTAAGTATGTTTATACTCGAGTAAGTGCTTTCTGATACTCGAGTATATATTCTGATACTCGAGTAAGTATGTTTATACTCGAGTAAGTGTTTTCTGATACTCGAGTATATATTCTGATACTCGAGTATATCTTCTTATACTCGAGTAAGTATGTTCATACTCGAGTAATTGACTTTTGATACTCGAGTAAATTCTTCCATACTCGAGTAATTGACTCTGATATAAACGTTTCTCAGGTATATTTTCTGATACTCGAGTATATCGTCTTGATACTCGAGTATATCGTCTTGATACTCGAGTATACCATTTTTGATACTCGAGTAATTCTTTCTTCTCTTCTGTAATTCTCTCTTTCTATACTCGAGTATACTGCCTCTTGCTACTCGAGTAATCCATCTCTCCATACTCGTGTATATCCTCCATTACTCGAGTATCGCAGTCAACTTCTCCAGAATTATTCTAAGTCCATTTTCATCATAAGTACTTTGAATCTGTCAATTCTGATTGGTCCACGTGTCATCATTAATCAATGTTATGACCGTTGGAACCCACCTATAAATAGGTCTTTTCAGAAATGACTTTTCAAGCGTTATTACAGAAATATTCTTTTTAAGAAAGAAGAATTCCGTGAACCCTAATTTCACGCCGCCGCCATTGCCGTTCACGGAAGAAGAAGAAAAGTTTGGATCGCGACCTTCGTTTTCATCGATCTTTTCTCCAGCGATCCAGAAGAAAGAGAATCACTCGATCTTGCCAAGCCTTGAAGATTCCAAATCTACTTTCTCGATCGAGGTGGTTCTAGATCTCAGATTCGTGGATATTTCTCTAGTCGTCTTCTACATTTTCTGATCAAGCCGAAGTTCCTAAAGAAGAAGACAGATCCAGATCTGAGATTGTTGTTTTGATTTTTATTTTCAAACCAAATTTCATTGTAGGAGATTCTTCTCCGAGACTTGTAGGAAGTTTTGTCTTCCGAGTTTTTGTAGATCCGTTTTGGGATCGAGATTTGTAGGAACGTGGTTCCGAGGTGTAGGATTGTTTTCAATCCGAGATAGTGGAGTAGCCGAGTCTAGTAATTTGCTAGATCGGTGAGGAAAGTGGACGTACCCAAGATTGGGGAACCACTATAAATCTCTTGTCTTCTGTGATTGCTTGATATTTGCTGTGTTAGTTTTTAATTCCGCATTTGACACGCATTTCACCTATTCACCCCCCTCTAGGTGATTTAGGCTAACAACTTAGACCTCTCAATTGGTATCAGAGGGAGGTTGATCGTTAAAAGGTTAACACCTTGATCTTATCCTTCTAAGTTGTTTCTTGAAAAGTATCAAGCATGAGTAAGACCAAGGATTTTGCTAAACTCCCTATCTGCACCAAGAACAACTTTCCTATGTGGAAGGAAAGAGTAAAGTTCTTCATGGAAGCAGTAGATCCCCGGATCTTCATGATTGTTGAAGAAGGTCCCCACATTCCTATGACTGCATCCACCATAGATCCCACCAAGCAAGTTCCCAAGAAGCTGATGGATCTAGACAAGGATGAGATTGCACTTGTCTCTCTGGACAAGAAGGCTAAAAATATTATAGCAAGTGCAGTCGACGACTCAATGCTGCAGAATCTAATTCATTGCCAGTCTGCCAAGGAGATGTGGCAATCCCTTGTGACTCTAATGGAAGGTACAGAAGAAGTAAGGGATGATCGTAGATCCCTACTGAACCAAAAATATGAAGCCTTCAGGCAGGGTCATAAGGAAGCCATAGCTGACACTTTTGAGAACTTCTTCAAGATAGTAAATGGCCTAAGAGTGTATGGCCGTGTCTTCACCAACGGGGAACTCAATGACAAATTCTTAAGATCCCTAACCAAGGAATGGGATAATAAGGTATGTGCCATTCAGGAGTTTGGAAGGTTAGCTGAGACAGACCCGCAGAATCTGTTCGGAAAGCTTATGTCTTACGAGCTGCAAATCAACTCAAGAAAAGCTGAAGAAGAGACGAGCAGGTCTGCATCCAAGGAGAAATCTGTCGCTCTAAAGGCAGATAGCTCAAGGAAGATAAAGGCTAGCTCTCCTGCCCCAGTTCCTGAAGCTGATGAAGAAGAATCATCTGAGCCTAGCTCATCTGGCTCAGAACTATCTGATGGAGAGTTCTCCCTACTCTCAAGGCAGTTCAAGAAATTCTTGAACAAGAAGAAGCAATGGAGAGGCAAGGATGCCTCATATAGAAAATCACGACATGACAGTGATCATCGGAAGAAAGGCTCAAGTAGCCATGACAGGTATAATCTTAAACCGAACAAACAGATTTCTACTGACATCATTTGTTACTGTTGCAATAAGCCAGGTCACGTCATCGCCGATTGCCCTCACAAAAAGAAAGAGGGTGGAAGAAGAGAGGAAAAGAAATCCTCACACCCCAAGAAGAGGACAGAGAGAAGCCTAGTAGCCAAGAAGAGCAAAACTCTCAGCGACTCTGACTCATCTGAGTCGAGTGAAGAAGAGGAAGCTTACTTTGGGCTCATGGCTCATTCGGATGATGAACAAGTCCCCCAGTTTACTGGGGAGGTAAAATCTCACACTCCTCTCTCTGATTCTGAAAATGACAATGAGCAAGAGGGATATTCCTCTGAAGATGAATCTGAACTCATGGGACAGTATAAGGAATTACTCACCGCTTACGAGAAATGTCGTAGAATGGTGAAAAGTCAAGCCAAAGAGATCAATTCTCTACAGGCTAGTGAGAGCAACTTGAGAGAAGAAGTCAGTAGGACTAACTCTCTTCAAGAGAACCTAAATGAAGCTATGGAGGAATACAATAAAGCTCTCAAGCACCTCGACCTTAAAGAGGAAATCATCAAAGAACTGGAAAAACAGCTCGAGGCTGAAAAGAAGCTTGTTGAGAGCTTCTCTAAGCCTAAGACAGTTCTTCCAATCGTTGCTGAATTCTCTGCCAAGGCCAAGGGTGCTGGTTTAGGCCACATTGGGTCTTCTAGTAAATCCTCTAGAAGAAACAAGGCCAGGAGAAAGAATAAGGCTGCCCGAAAGACTCTAGCTGAAGAAAAAGGGAAAGCTCCCTTGGAACCTGTTGTGTTCAAGAAAGTTATCTTTCCCACGAACGAACTCGATTATGAGTCCACCTACGGACACTTTTCTAGGCCAATCCCTGAGAAGCCTAAGTCAAGATACCAAGGTTGGACTCGTCCTCGTAACTTTGGCGAGAGTGTCTTCAAGGCACCTTATGAGGAGATTCAGCTTCAAAGCTATGGACCTTATGCTCATGGTCATAACTTTAAGAAGACACCAAAAGTAAAACCCGTTGTAGAAAAGCCTATGAAAGAGAAGACTTCATGCAACTGCAATCATCATGAAGCCTCTTCCTCCAAAAGCAAGGCTCCTGCTAGACCTTCATTCCAGAAAGTCAGGCAGGACTACCCAAGGCAAAGATACAACAGGTTCAACTGTTGGTGTTGTGGCAAAATTGGTCATTTTGCCAGTGATTGTTGGTTCAATCCTAATAATGCTGCTACCCCTAAAGTTAGCAACGTGAGAATGACCACTCATGAGGCTAATACTCGTAGGGGGAGTATTCTAACTCGAGACCAAGGACCCAAACTCGTTTGGGTTCCTAAGGCTAAATGATTGTAATTGCAGGTATGTCCAAAGGCCACCAAAATGCCAATCTGGTACTTGGACAGTGGATGTTCTCGGCATATGACCGGGACAAGAAGCCTACTTCAGAACTTCATCCCAGTCTGCAACGGACCAAAGGTCATCTTTGGAGGTTCAGATCGAGGAATCACTAAAGGCTATGGTATGATTTCTAACGGTAGCGTATCCTTCTCGAATGTAGCCTATGTTGAAGGATTGGAGCACAATCTCATCAGCATAAGCCAACTATGCGACAAAGGATACGTAGTTGAATTTCATGCTGACAAGTGTTTGATAAAATCCGTTAACAATATGGAAACTATTTTATCAGGCACTCGAAGCAGAAATATTTTCTGTTTGAATTTTATTTGTATAGACTCTTCGACACCAGTGTGTCTTTTGGCAAAAAGTAGTGCATCTCTTGCTGACCAATGGCACAAGAGACTAGCACATATTAATTTCAAAACTATTAATAAATTATTCTCTCAAAACTTAGTGCGTGATGCACCCAAGGTCAAGTGCGTTACGGACAGTCCTTGTCACGCTTGTATCAAAGGCAAGCAAACAAGAAGTTCGTTTAAAAGCATATTAGGCAAGGATTCCAATAGAAGTTTACAGCTTCTTCATATGGACTTGTTTGGTCCACTGCAAGTTAGAAGTTTGGGAGGTAAGGAATATACGTTGGTTATTGTGGATGATTACTCGCGCTTTGCGTGGGTGTTCTTTCTGAAACACAAGTCAGACACCTTCGGTATTTTCACTAATTTTGTGAGGCAGATCCAGAATGAATACAACTGTTCCGTAGTCAAAATCAGAAGTGACAATGGAACGGAATTCAAGTCTGGAGCCATGACAGAATTTTGTGAAAGTCAAGGTATCCTTCATGAGTTTTCCTCTCCCCGCACACCACAGCAAAATGGAGTGGCTGAGAGAAGGAACAGAACACTCATAGAGGCTTGTCGGACCATGTTGAGTGATGCCTCACTTCCGGAGTATTTCTGGGCTGAAGCCGTCAACACCGCTTGTCACGTGCAAAATCGAGCACTCATCAACAAAGACCATGATAAGACTCCTTACGAACTTCTAAAAGGCAGGCAACCAACCATTTCATACTTTAGAATCTTTGGTTGTAAGTGCTTCGTACTTAACAATGGCAAGTATCACACTACAAAGTTTAGCGAGAAAAGCTTTGAAGGTATTTTTGTAGGTTATAGTAGCCATAGTAAGGCCTATAGAGTTTTCAATAGAAAAACTCTGGTTGTGGAAGAGTCGATACATCTTGTACTTGATGAGACGAGTCTGTTGCAAAGCAACTCGTCTAGTGTGCCTATTGTAGATGCAGGTACAAAGTTGAAAGAACTCAGCTTGGATGAACCTATTAAAGATAAAGATGAGACGTTCATCAAGATCCCCTCTACAACCACCTTTGGAGAGGGAGATGATCAAGATGAAGAAGACATCCCAGCTGAAGATATAACTCCAGTGGCTGAAGAGATCCCAGATGCAAGGACTTTAGAGTTCAGACACTTGAAGGATCATCCTGCTGACCAAATCATAGGAGATCCTCGGGATGGTGTCAGAACTCGTCGAGGTACAACTAACGAGAATTTACACTTAAGCTTTCTCTCACAGGTTGAACCAAAGAAATTTGAGGAAGCCAACTCCGACGCATCCTGGATTCTAGCCATGGAAGAAGAATTAAATCAGTTCAAAAGATGCAAAGTCTGGACACTTGTTCCTAGACCCAAGCATAAGAACGTCATCGGGACAAAGTGGGTCTACCGGAACAAGATGGATGAAGACGGAACAATTATAAAGAATAAAGCCAGACTTGTCGCCAAGGGATATCGTCAAGAGGAAGGGATTGACTTCGACCAAACTTATGCTCCAGTAGCAAGACTGGAGGCAATCAGGTTATTTCTTGCCTACGCTGCACTTAAGGGCTTTACCGTCTATCAAATGGACGTGAAGTCCGCCTTCCTAAATGGTAACATTAAGGAAGAAGTGTACGTAGAGCAACCCCCAGGTTTTGTTGATCCAACCCTTCCTAACTATGTGTATTTATTACAAAAAGCACTATATGGTCTCAAGCAAGCCCCTCGGGCTTGGTATGAGACGCTGTCTACCTTTCTTCTTGAGAACAAGTTCACAAGAGGAAAGATAGACAAGACATTATTTCTTAGGGAAATAAAAGACAAGATTTTGCTAGTGCAAATCTATGTCGACGACATCATTTTTGGCTCTACAGATAATAACCTCTGCAAGAAGTTTTCTAAACTTATGCAAGGGAAGTTTGAAATGAGCAGTATGGGAGAGCTGAAGTATTTCTTAGGGCTACAAGTAAAACAATCTGAGGATGGAATTTTCATCTCTCAGACCAAGTTCACCAAAGAGCTGCTTAAGAAATTCGGAATGGAGAATGCAACCTCTATGAGGACTCCAATGGCCTCAGCTATGTCTCTGGACAAGGACGAGAAAGGGAAACCTTTTGATGAAACCAAGTACAGAAGCATAATTGGGTCCTTGCTCTACCTTACTGCAAGTAGGCCAGATATAATGTTCTCGACATGTGTATGTGCTAGATTTCAGGTGAACTCTAAGGAATCTCACTACATCGCTGCAAAGCGAATCTTGAGATACCTCAAAGGAACACCAAATCTTGGCTTATGGTACCCAAGAAGTAATGATAGTGAACTAATTGGATTTTCAGATGCAGATTTTGCAGGAAGCAAAGACGACAGGAAAAGCACCTCCGGGACTTGCCAATTCCTCGGAAGGAGACTCATTTCCTGGAGCAGTAAGAAGCAAAACTGTGTAGCCATCTCAACGGCTGAATCAGAGTACATCTCTGCAGGGAGCTGTTGTGCACAGCTTTTGTGGATCAAGAATCAGTTTGAAGATTATAACATGAAGTTCCAGAACATTCCACTATTCTGTGATTCTTCCAGCGCAATTGCAATAGCCAACAACCCAGTCTCCCACAGCAGGACCAAGCACATAGAGCTTCGCTACCATTTCATCCGGGAGCATGTGGAAAATGGAGATATAGATCTACAGTATGTCTCCACAAACAGGCAAGTTGCAGATATCTTCACCAAGCCGCTGGATGAGTCCAAGTTTTCATTCTTCAAAACTGAGCTTGGACTGCTTAACAAAGAAGACCAATGATGGACTCAGAAATTTAGAAGAGGTCAGAAATGTTGGATACTCTAAGGTACATTTTTTTTCGTGTGGAAATTCCTTCAAGAAATTTGAGACTCGAGAATAGTTACATTTACACGAGTGAAATAGTGAATACTCGAGTAACAAGTCAAATATACTCGAGTAATCAAATCAATACTCGTGTATGCACTCCTTATACTCGAGTATGAAAAGTCTTCAAAATTTAATACTCGTGTATTGAACTTCATATACTCGAGTAATCAGATTGATACTCGAGTATGAATTTCTTATACTCGAGTATGGAAAATTCCGTGAAGGCTTAATACTCGTGTATACTCAGTACATACTCGAGTATATGTTAAGGATTACTCGTGTATAGAATGACCTAATCGAGTATACTAAATCCAATACTCGTGTATGCCGTACACTCCTCTCGTGTAATCGGATTTCTCTGGAATTTTTCAAACTCTCTATTCGCACAACTAATTTGCCGCCTCTTCAAGTATGTCTCTATACTTCATTCGTTTTTAAACCTAATTAGAATTATTTATATATATATATTCAAAACGACAAAGTCCTTTCCACTTCTCATTCACTCGAGTAGCCGCCGGCTGTTCGTATTCCCGAAACCCTGTTCTTCGTCTTCCGTCGCCGCAGATTTCCGTCTTCCTCATTGCAGAATCGCTGATGGCTCCTCCCTCCTCCAAGTTTGGAATCGGCTCGGAATTAGTGACTGATGGCATTGAAGATATCTCCGATGATTTCAAGAACCTTCTGATTCTCCTGGACACGGCCGGATTGACCTTCGTTCTTCAAGAACCTTGCCGCCTTTTGCTTCCTGATGTTGAAGAGTTCTACAAAAACTTGAAGATTAGACACAATGGTACAGTTCTGAAATCAAAGGTAAGGGGAGTTGATGTTCGGTTAGATAAAACCTCTGTCGCCACTCTGCTACGGATGCCCGTGGTCGACGAAGAAGATGATTTAGACAAGGCAGATGCCGACCGCACCTCCTTATTCTGTGGTCGAGATCCAGAAGGTGGAGGCGAAACCCTGAACCGCTCTCTGTTCAATCCAGAAGGGAAGTTTCTAGTTGACATCATTGCCAAAATCCTCTGGTGCAAGACTTACTCCATTCGAGATGTATCACAAAATCTTTTTGATGTTATGCAAGCTATTGTCTGCAGGAAGAAGTTTCAGTTTGGAATGATGATACTAGATAAGATCAAAGAAAGCGTCAAACATCCCAGCTTTGCCAGGATTATCTCCCTCCTCCTCCATGAGATTAATCCAACAGTGTTTGACTTCTCTAAAGGGACTCCTCTTCACCACATGAAGAAAATCTCAATCTCATCCATTCAGAGGTATGACCTCAAGATCATGAACCCTGCCCAAGTCTCCAAGGCTGATGCCACCTCAGAGCAACACCAAGACAACAGTATCCCTGAAGACAGGATTCCATCTCCTTCTCTACATCAAACTGCTGCTACCACTAGTGCAATAGTTGAGGGGGAGCCTGCTTCTTCACAATCAGTAATTCCAGTACAAGAAGAAGTAAGAATTCCTACTCCTCCAATCTCTCCTCCTCCAGCAGATATTCAATCAGCAAGCCCACACTCAGAGCTTCCAGACTCAGCAGCCCTTCTATCTACAGCTGAGGATATCAACAAATTCATTGATGAGCTCAGCTCAGATGCCCCTCTCTTCCAGAATGACTCAGCTGCTAAGTCTCCAGTTCAGTCTGAAGTCCATACTCCAGTTCAGTCTCCTGCTAGAACCCCAGCTCCTTCTCCTGCTAAATCTCCAGTCCAATCTCCTGAGAATGAGCCTAGTCAATCAGCTCATATTCTCCTGTCTGATGATGAGATGTCTCCAGATCCTGTGGAGGCACCTCTGAAGAATTTGGATTTCTCCATGCCCTCTCTCCTACCCTCAGAAGAAGATGTTGCCACAGTTCCATTCAAGAGAGCAGTCAGCTCAGTGGTGATCTCAGAAATCCCTCCTTGGACTGCTTCTGCTTCTGCTATGGCCCCTGCTGCTTCAGCTCCTGAACCAACCTCAGCTCCCTCCTCTTCAGATTTAATAAGCAAGATTGAGCTTATGCTCAAAGAACAGAGAGAATACTTTGATGCCTCTCTGCAATCAGTAACATCCAAGGTCTCTGCTCTTGAAACAGAGATGAGCAGAGGCTTTGCTGAGATTCAAGCAAATACTGATGAGTTAAAAAGGCTGTTCCAAATTGGAGGCAAGGCCATAGACCACACCATTACAAGCATTGGTGAGCTAAGAAATCAGGCTGAGACAGTAGCTCACAACCAGCTCAAGCTAGATGAGAGAGCTGAAATGAATGTTGTGAAAGTGTGTAATGAAGTGGGCACCTTCAAAAATGAAGCCATTGCAAAGCTAAACATAGATATCAGCAAGGGGGAGAAAGTTGTAAAAGAACAAGTGGACAAACTACATGAGCAAGCTCAAATAGCTGTAAAGGAACAAGTTGAAACTCTCTCTAAACAGGCTCAAACAACAGTGGATGGAATTGTAAAGGAAATGAAAGCAGACATTCTCTCTCAACTTCAATCTGTAAAGTTTTATACCTATGATACTGCTGTGTGGCTGCATAACATGAACTTCCCCAATGCTCAGCTCAACCCAGCTATCATTCCTCAGCACCTAAATCCTCTTGAAGAGCAACCCTCTGCAGATGCCCCTGTCCAAGCTACCATTCCAGAAAGTGGTGTGCCAGTCTTCTCTCCTAGACCTGAGGGTGATCTGACTGAGCCTCCTCTTAACTACTCTGACATGTGGCAAGATGATTTTGTTTCCAGTTCTCAAGGTCCATCTAAAAGGAAAAGAAAGTATGGTGAAGGTGCTTCTGCAAGTCGTTCTGAACCCAGAAGAGATCCAACAATTGTTCACTCAGAGGTTTGGAGTCCAACCTCCAAATCCCTTATTCTTGATACCCTGAAATTAGTGACAGATCTTGGTGAAAACAGAGACAATCATTACAGCTACTCAGAGTGGAAAGCATATGAAGCTTCTCAGATTAAAATCAGACTCCATGACAGAAACTGGGGACACAACAACCCTGCTGCTCCTCCCAGGCCCAGGACCTATTTCCCAAAGCCTTACAGCTACCTGGAGAGGCAACAGCTCAAAAGGGAAAGGATGCACAAGGATGCTTCATCATGAGTGGATCTGAGAAAGTGGAATTAGACTATCTTGTTTATGTGCTTTAAAAACATTTCCTCATATATATATATTTAATTCTGATTATGGCCATATTTTGTTTACTCTGCTTTAGTTAAGCTTATTCTCCTGTTATATGCTTGCTGTTCTTTTACTCTTAAGTAATTCACCTTAGTATAGAGAGTGCTGACATCTACAAATAGGGGGAGATTGTTGGGATTTGTCTCCACAATACCTCAGATTTGTAGGAGGTCAGACCTTGAACTAAGATGAATTAAGGTGTATTTGATGCTGTGTTTAAGTTGTATGTGTGCAGGTTCTAATTGCCAAGTGTAGACCAATGTCAGTCTATAATGGGTCACCAAACACAGGACCATACAATGTAATCCCTCATTGTGTGATCCAAAGTGTTGGCCCATGTATAGCCTCTCTATTGGGATACACTTCCTTCATGCACTTGGATTGATGGACAGAAGCATTGGAGCAAATTTCCTCTTAGAATTTTCCTAAGTCCTTTATACTCGAGTATTTCCTTGTAATACTCGAGTAAGTACTTTCTGATACTCGAGTATATATTCTGATACTCGAGTAAGTATGTTTATACTCGAGTAAGTGTATTCTGATACTCGAGTAAGTATGTTTATACTCGAGTATATATTCTGATACTCGAGTATATATTCTGATACTCGAGTAAGTATGTTTATACTCGAGTAAGTGCTTTCTGATACTCGAGTATATATTCTGATACTCGAGTAAGTATGTTTATACTCGAGTAAGTGTATTCTGATACTCGAGTAAGTATGTTTATACTCGAGTATATATTCTGATACTCGAGTATATATTCTGATACTCGAGTAAGTATGTTTATACTCGAGTAAGTGCTTTCTGATACTCGAGTATATATTCTGATACTCGAGTAAGTATGTTTATACTCGAGTAAGTGTTTTCTGATACTCGAGTATATATTCTGATACTCGAGTATATCTTCTTATACTCGAGTAAGTATGTTCATACTCGAGTAATTGACTTTTGATACTCGAGTAAATTCTTCCATACTCGAGTAATTGACTCTGATATAAACGTTTCTCAGGTATATTTTCTGATACTCGAGTATATCGTCTTGATACTCGAGTATATCGTCTTGATACTCGAGTATACCATTTTTGATACTCGAGTAATTCTTTCTTCTCTCCTGTAATTCTCTCTTTCTATACTCGAGTATACTGCCTCTTGCTACTCGAGTAATCCATCTCTCCATACTCGTGTATATCCTCCATTACTCGAGTATCGCAGTCAACTTCTCCAGAATTATTCTAAGTCCATTTTCATCATAAGTACTTTGAATCTGTCAATTCTGATTGGTCCACGTGTCATCATTAATCAATGTTATGACCGTTGGAACCCACCTATAAATAGGTCTTTTCAGAAATGACTTTTCAAGCGTTATTACAGAAATATTCTTTTTAAGAAAGAAGAATTCCGTGAACCCTAATTTCACGCCGCCGCCATTGCCGTTCACGGAAGAAGAAGAAAAGTTTGGATCGCGACCTTCGTTTTCATCGATCTTTTCTCCAGCGATCCAGAAGAAAGAGAATCACTCGATCTTGCCAAGCCTTGAAGATTCCAAATCTACTTTCTCGATCGAGGTGGTTCTAGATCTCAGATTCGTGGATATTTCTCTAGTCGTCTTCTACATTTTCTGATCAAGCCGAAGTTCCTAAAGAAGAAGACAGATCCAGATCTGAGATTGTTGTTTTGATTTTTATTTTCAAACCAAATTTCATTGTAGGAGATTCTTCTCCGAGACTTGTAGGAAGTTTTGTCTTCCGAGTTTTTGTAGATCCGTTTTGGGATCGAGATTTGTAGGAACGTGGTTCCGAGGTGTAGGATTGTTTTCAATCCGAGATAGTGGAGTAGCCGAGTCTAGTAATTTGCTAGATCGGTGAGGAAAGTGGACGTACCCAAGATTGGGGAACCACTATAAATCTCTTGTCTTCTGTGATTGCTTGATATTTGCTGTGTTAGTTTTTAATTCCGCATTTGACACGCATTTCACCTATTCACCCCCCTCTAGGTGATTTAGGCTAACAACTTAGACCTCTCAACTTCGATTGTCACAGAATAAGGGAGTGGGACCGGAGATCGACACACCAAGATCACAAAGAATCTGGAAGAGGTTTGTCGTTAGTTGGGAGGAGTTTCAGATTGAGTTCGATCAGAGTATCTACTGTTCGGGTGTCAGTTAGTGCTGCAACAGAGAGGATTGTTGGGTACATTGGAAAATGTGTACCTGATTTGAAGAAGCCCAACCTAGCTCAATGATATACATCATGTTGTATTTGATGTTGTTTTGAGTTGACATGTGCAGGTAAAGAATTGTTAAAGTTTACAGGAAAAAATTCTAAGTCCAAGTGTCGACACAAAGGAACATGTGTCGTCACATAGAAGAAAGTTGTCGACACAACACTGGGAAAGTGTGTCGACACAGAAGGTGTAAGTCGACACTACTCTGGGAAAAAGTGTCGACACATAACATAGTCTACAACAACACTGGGAAAAAGTGTCGACACAGAAGAAGTCAGTCGACACAACACTGGGAAATTGTGTCGACTCAGAAGAAGTAAGTCGACACAACACTGGGAAATTGTGTCGACACAGAAGAAAAACGTCGACCTCAACATTGGGAGAATGTGTCGACACTGAAGAGTATAGTCGATCTCCAGTTTGTCGACATCATCTGAATATGTCGACACAGAAGAAAATAGTCGACACCTGAAGGCCAAGTCAACACTTACTAAAGTTATGATTCTACAACAACTGTGTCGACACACAGGACTTGTGTCGACACACTGCAGAGTCAAAGACCAAGTTAGTTTCAGAAGAAGATGTGTCGACACAAAGGCAATTTAGTCGACATCACTGAAGGCAGTGTCGACACCAAAGTCAATTGTGTCGACACAAATAGACAGATGGTCTCGACACTTTCTGACAGACTGTTTCAACACTAAGGCACAGGACTTGTTTGAAGACTTGACAGCTGTGGGTTATCACCAGTTAACTGAAGTTGTCAGACTTGTCAGAAAACGGTTAGAAACCGGATCAGCCGGTTACCATGAAGAATGTCTATAAATAGACAGATTCAGAAGGAGAAAAACACACTGAACTACATATAGAACTGATCCTTTAAAATACATTGGATCAGAAAGTAGAGAAGGGTTATATTCTACTCATTTTCAAGAAAGTGCTAGGCACTTAAGAAGATCTTCTCCGGGAGATCTAAGAAGACTATCTAAGGATAGATCTAAGAAGAGTTCTAATCAGAATTCAGAAGAATCATTCAAAGTTCTGGACAGAGAGAGATCAAGTCAGAATTTGAAGAAGAAGAAAGAATCCATCAGTGGATTCTCAAGAAGCTGTTTGGAATCAACTCAGCTAAGTACATTTTCAAGAAGCTTTGAAGAAGGCTAAGAAACAGTTGATTGCATCAGCTGATTAAGAATTGTCATTGCCTCTTCTCTCTCAACTTGGCAAGACAATTTAAAACAATCTTTTCTATATTTCTGTAGGATCTGTTTATACAGATCTGAGTTGTAAGCCTATGTTATAAAGGCTGAGTGTAGGAGTGTTGAACTCTGAGTGGTAGGGCTGATTGCCTGAGTGTAGGAGAAGGATATTCTCTGAGTTGTAGGCCTTGGGGCAAGGCTGAGGTAGGGCAGTTGTGCCTGAGTTGTAGGAACCAGTTGGGTTCTGAGTTGTAAGATCTATTGATCTGAGATAAGTGGAAGTTTGGCCGAATCTAGCATACAGCTAGATAGGTGAAGGGGGAAAGTGGATGTACCCAGACCTTGGGGAACCACTATAAAACATAGTGCAATCTGTGATGTGTTGTTTTCTGTGATTGCTGTGTTTTTGTATTAGTTAATAAATTGAATTCTGTCTAGAAGTTTTAGAAAAAGAAGCAGGACCTATTCACCCCCCCCCCCCCTCTAGGTGTTTAGGCTGCCTTGAAAGTTAAACTATCAAGTGGTATCAGAGGCAGGTTCCTCAAAAAGGACTTAACAGTCTGAGGTAGATCTGATAGGCAGATTCAAGAATCAAGAAGATGGGTTCTGGAGAGAATCATAAGGAGCTAGGGTCAATGAAATTACCCATATGCAAGAAGGAAATCTTTGGGATCTGGAAAGAAAGAGTCAGATTGTTTATGGAAGCATCTGACCCAAGGATTTACATCACAGTACAGGAAGGCCCCTTCATACCAATGAAGATATCTGTTCTTGATGCAAATATCCAAACACCAAAGACTTATTCTGAAATGACCAAGGATGAAATCATCTTGGCAACCATGGACAAAAGGGCACAGAACATCATTGTCAGTGCCATAGATGATTCAACATTTCAGAATCTGATTCACTGCAAGACCTCCAAGGAGATGTGGGACACATTGATTGTCTACATGGAGGGATCAGAAGAAGTAAGGCTGGACAGAAAATCTATGCTAAATCAGGAGTATGAAAGTTTTAGACAAGGAAAATCTGATAGCATAACTGAGTGCTATAAGAAATTCTATAGAATTGTGAATGAGCTAATTTCCTATGGAAGAGTCTTCAGTACCTATGAACTGAATGACAAATTCTTAAGATCCTTATCAAAGGATTGGGATACAAAGATCTGTGCCATAAGAGAAGTGGCAAAATTGGCAGAGATATCTCCTCCAACTCTGTTTGGAAAGTTGCTATCCTATGAAATGCAACTTATGGTAAGGAAGGAGGAGGAAAGAAACTCAAGAGGAGAGCATAGAGAAAAGACTGTGGCATTTAATGCTGAAGCCACCAGAAAGAATAGGAGGAAATCACCATCTCCTCCTAAGGAAGTTGAAGAAGGTAGTTCTGAAAATTCAGATAGGGGTTCAGTCAGCAGTGATTCAGATGCAGACTTTGCTGCATTCACTAGGCAATTTCAAAGGTTCTTGAAAAAGAAGCAATGGAAGTCTAGGCCTTCATCATCACAGCAAGTAGATGACTATTATCAGAAAAGAAGGTCATCTAGGAAAGAGAAAAGCAGGTCAAAGCCCAGCAAAGCCACTACTTCAAAGATTGTCTGCTATTGTTGCAATAGGCCTGGACATGTAGTGGCTGAGTGTCCTGACAAAAGGAAGGAATCTTCAGAAAAGAAGAAGACTTATCAGAAAGGCAAGAAGGAGAAATCCTTTGTAGCAAAGAAAGATAAAAGTCTGTCAGACCAGTCAACTTCAGAATCAGGATCTGAAGCTGAAGCATATATTGGATTATATGCTGCATCTGAGGAAGAGGAGTTTATGCAGTTGCTAGACTCCATCAATGAACATCAATGCATGGGTTTGATGACTAGATCAGAAGAGGACCTATGCCAGAATCAGTCTGGTCCTAATGAGGTAAACAGTCCTTCCAGTACATTTGTTTGTAGTACAAGTGAAGAATCAGCTACATCTGCATCAAGTGATGAAGATGCATCTGGATCTGAAGGAGATGTCTATCAATTGATAGACAAGTATGGGGACTTGTTGCAGGCCCTTAAGAAAAGCAAGAACCTGGTTAAATCACAGGCTCAGGAAATTGCTGATCTAAGGGTTACAACAGCTGAGTTAGAAAAAGTCCTTGATCAAAAGTTAGCTGAAATTGCCAAGCTGAAAAATATAACTATTATTCAGATGGGCACAATTAATTATACTAATGATCAAGTAAAGAGTCTGGAGGACAGACTTAGAATTGAAAGGGATTTAGTGGCTAGTTACTCTAAGCCAAAATCTGTCTTACCCTTGATAGATGAATTTGTCACTCAGAAGGGTAAGGCTGGATTAGGATTTAAGGGTAACTCCAGGGCTAGCAGATTCAAGAAGAAAGGCAAAGCCCCTATTCAGCCACTAAACCTTTCAGTCCCCATAAGGTTTGGTAAGAAGAAAGTGCCTTCTAACATATATGATCATGAAGACATTCAGGATCATATCAAGACAAATGTTCTGAAGAACAAGGGTGTTAAGGCAAGCAGGCCTACCTATGGTCATAAGCCCTATGGTTTTAAGAAACCAGCAGGAGAAGTTGCAACAGCACCAGCAATGAACAGAAATGCTTCTGACAAGGATTTATCTAGATCTAGATACAATAAGTTTGAATGTTGGTGCTGTGGCAAGAGGGGTCATTTTGCATTGGACTGCTGGTATAACACAAGTGTTATAAAGAATAAGAGTCTACCTGTTAGAAGAGGTTATGATAACTTTATTAAGGCTAACCTGAACCAAGGACCCAAGACTTACTTGGGTTCTAAGGGTAAGTAATTCTGTATTGCAGGTGAATCCAAGTTACCATGCCCCTATATGGTACTTGGATAGTGGTTGTTCCAGGCACATGACTGGAACAAAGGGGCTGCTGAAGGAGTATTCATCTGTCAAAGATGGACATAAAGTGATCTTTGGTGGATCTGAAAAAGGAGTCATCAAAGGATTTGGTAACATCTCTTCAAACCTAATTACTATCACCCAAGTGGCCTATGTAAAAGGTTTGAAACATAATCTAATAAGCATAAGCCAGCTGAGTGATCTAGGATATGACATTTCATTTAGTAAGGATGGATGTCATATCAAAAGGTCAAGTGATCAAGAGATCATATTGACTGGGTATAGGAAGAGAAATGTGTATTGCCTTAATTTTGAATGTGAGAATAAGGCATCCCCCATTTGTCTTGTAGCTGATGACAATGCTTCTCATTGTGTTAAGTGGCACAAGAGATTGGCTCATCTAAACTACAAGACAATTGGCCAACTCTTTAGTAAAGAACTAGTGAGGAATGGGCCTCAAGTTAAGTGTATAAAGGAAGGGGTATGCTCAGCTTGTCAAAAGGGCAAGCAGACAAAAACCTCATTTCAAAGCCTTGAAAACAAGGATTCTGTGAGGTGCTTATACCTCTTGCATATGGATCTTTTTGGTCCTATGCCAGTTCACAGTCTAGGAAGGAAGGTCTACACACTAGTGGTTGTAGATGACTATTCTAGATTTACATGGGTGTTCTTTCTGAGACAAAAATCTGAAACCCCAAGTGTATTATTTAAGTTTGTAAAGCAAATTCAGAATGAACTGAACAGTACAGTGGTCAAAATCAGAAGTGACCATGGTACTGAGTTTCAATCTGAAAGCATGACAAACTTGTGTATAGACTTTGGGATTTTCCAAGAGTTCTCCTCACCTAGAACACCTCAGCAAAATGGAATTGCTGAAAGAAAGAATAGATCATTAATTGAAGCTGGTAGAACTCTATTGAGTGACACCTCTCTCCCAGAATATTTTTGGGCTGAGGCAGTTAACACTGCTTGTCATGTCATCAATAGGGCTTCTATCACCAAAAGCCACAGAAAGACTCCCTATGAGATTGTGAAAGGCAGAAAACCAAATCTATCCTATTTTAGGATCTTTGGCTGCAAGTGCTATATACTTAACAATGGTAAGTCTTATTTGACTAAGTTTGCTGCCAAATCCCAGGATGGGATATTTGTTGGGTACAGCACAAATAGTAAGGCCTATAGAGTCTTCAACTTAACTACTCAAGTTGTTGAAGAATCTGTGCATATTGTATTTGATGAAACAAGATTAATCAATTGTGAATTGTCTTGTAGATCAAATGACTCAACAGGTATAAGCAAGAAGATGGACAAGCTCTCCATTGCTGAAGCTTCAAAGGAAGAGGGAGCATTGGAAAATGAAGGCTGCTGTCCAGGGGGAGTACAAGAGATAATGGAAGCTGATGAAAACCAAGAGGAGCAGCAGAATGAAGAAGCTGGAGATGCTCAACCTGAAGGGAATCTACCTCCAGCTATAAGATATCTAAGAGATCATCCTACTGATCAGATAATTGGTGATCCAAGACAAGGAGTGCAAACTAGAAGCAGAAATCAAAGCACAGTTTTGCATTCTAGTTTCTTGTCTCAAATGGAACCTAAGAAGTTTGAAGAAGCTATCCAAGACCAGTACTGGATTGATGCTATGCAAGAGGAGCTGAATCAGTTCAGAAGGTGCAAGGTCTGGGAGCTTGTTCCTAAACCAAGAGGCCACAACATAATTGGGACTAAGTGGATCTATAGGAACAAGCTAGATGAAAGTGGAATAATAATAAAGAATAAAGCAAGATTGGTTGCAAAAGGATACAGGCAGGAAGAAGGGATTGACTTTGATCAAACCTTTGCTCCAGTAGCAAGGCTGGAGGCAATCAGAATGTTCCTTGCCTATGCAGCCTACCAAGACTTCAAAGTATACCAGATGGATGTAAAGTCAGCATTTCTGAATGGTGATCTTAAAGAAGAAGTATATGTAGAGCAGCCATCAGGTTTTGTAGATCCTCTTAAACCTGATTCTGTGTACAAGCTTAGGAAAGCTTTGTATGGGTTAAAACAAGCTCCAAGGGCTTGGTATGAAACCCTGTCTACCTTCCTCATTGAGAATAAATTCTCAAGAGGAAAGATAGACAAAACTCTATTCCTTAGGGAATCCAAAGGAAAGATCATCTTAGTCCAGATCTATGTTGATGACATAATCTTTGGATCTACTGAAAACAACCTTTGTAAAAAGTTTGCCAAACTTATGCAAGGGAAGTTTGAGATGAGCAGTATGGGTGAACTTAAGTTCTTCTTGGGACTCCAAGTAAGACAGACTGATGATGGATTGTCCATATCCCAGTCTAAGTTCACCAAGGAATTAATTAAAAAATATGGTATGGAGTCATCCTCCTCCATGAGAACTCCTATGGGCACAAGTATGCCAATATGCAAAGATGAGGCAGGTAAACCTGTTGATGAATCATTGTATAGAGGAATAGTTGGGTCACTACTATATCTCACTGCTAGTAGACCTGACATTATGTATGCAACATGTGTCTGTGCTAGGTACCAAGCCTGCCCTAAAGAATCTCATTATACTGCAGTAAAAAGGATTCTGAGATATCTAAAGGGCACTCCTACTCTAGGTCTTTGGTACCCTAGGAATAGAGATTTTCAACTAACAGGCTATTCAGATGCAGATTTTGCAGGATGTAGAGAGGATAGAAAGAGTACTACAGGTACATGTCAATTCCTGGGAGGAAGACTAATATCTTGGAGTAGTAAAAAACAGACTAGTGTGGCAATTTCCACAGCTGAGTCAGAGTATATTGCTGCAGGAAGCTGCTGTGCACAGCTATTATGGATGCAGCATCAGCTTAAAGATTATGGTATTCAGGTAAGTAGAACACCCCTTTTATGTGATTCTAAGAGTGCTATTTCTATTGCTAATAATCCAGTTTCTCATAGTAGAACTAAGCATATAGAAATCAAATATCATTTTCTTAGAGAACATGTAGAAAAAGGTGACATCTCATTGGAATTTGTAAAAACAGATTATCAAATAGCAGATGTATTTACTAAGCCTTTAGATGAAACCAAATTCAATAAATTCAAAATTGAATTAGGTATGTTAACCATTGATTAATGTATTAAACAAAATCATTAACAATGCTATTGAAATGGTTAATAAGTAAGTAAAAGTAGTAACAACAATAATCAAGTGTTAAAAAAGACACATTGAAGTTACAGAAATTGGCTAAGTAAGAATGTGTCGACACATTCAGTAATAATGTGTCGACTCAGAGAAATTATGTCGACAAGTCAGAAATATTGTGTCGACACAGAGAATATGTGTCGACACTTAAGAGTTTTATTGTCGACTTAACCAGGAATGTAATGTCGACTCAACCAGAATTATGGTGTCGACACTTACAAAATATGTGTCGACACTTGTCCTTAGTGTCGACACAGAATTTCTGTCCTTCTACTATATATCCAAGGTGTCGACATAACCACAAATTGGTGTCGACACATAGTAGACTGAAGAAATGTCGAGTTAATAGAAGCTTGTGTCGACACATTCCGTCTGTGTCGACACATTTAGACTGTCTTTGGCGCCTTTTGAACTTCTTTCAACAGAAGCTATAAATAGGTCAAAAAGCTCTTTGTGTCGACACGCTTTCAAGGTTTTCGAAACTCAAACCCTGTGTCGACAGTCTTTCTTTCTCTCTTCTCTCAAGCTTTCTCGACACAACGATGGCGCCAAGGATTGAAGACAATGTTAATGAAGGGTATGAGTTGGTGCGCCAGGCGTTTGCAGAGGCGCCGCCTGATGTTCAAGGAGTTATCACCCTTCTCTCTGCATCAGGGTTAGAATTTCTTGTCTCCGAACCATCCAAGATCTGGAAAAAGGAGGTGCATGAGTTCTTTATCTCAGCATCAGTCCATTCTACTGAACTCAAGATCAAGTCCATTGTTCACGGGACTAAGATTAAGATTACTCAAAGAGGTTTGAGAAAGTTTTTGCAATTACATGTGGTTGAAAATGAAGAAGAGGTTCCTAGTTCTAAGACAAGGGAAGCCCTTCTATGGTGTGGTTTGGATTCAAACATGAAGATTGGAGCTGCATTCAATAGGAAAGGTATGAATCAGCAAGGAAAGTTCTTGTCTGAAATAGTTGGGAAAGTAATTCTCTGCAAGACAGGTGGACATGATAGGATTTCTGCCTATATGTTCAACCTGATGACCAGGATTGCCTTTACAATTCCTACTGATTGGTCAGTAATCCTATTTGACAAGATTAAAGAAGGGATCAAGAAGCCTAACATGGCTAGGATCATAAGTCTTTATCTCAATGGAGCAATTCCTGAAGTGATGCAGCAACTGCCAGGATCTAAAATCAATCATATGAGAAGGATGGACATGAGACTATTCTCCAGGTGGGAAAGGGTGCTGTCTAAGGATGTGCCTGAAGAGAGCAGGCCAGACACCCCTGTAAGATCCCCTTCTCCAGCTCACGAGACTGAGCAACAACAAGAGGACCCACTTAGGATACAGAGTGAAGAACAACCTGCCTCCACTATAGTTCATCAAGTAGATACATCTGCACAGATGCAGGGGGAGCCAGTTCAATCTCCTGCTCAAAATGTATCTACCCCTGCTCAGGTACAAGTGGTACAGGTGTAGGGGGAGCAAATGTATTTTACTATAAAAGACTTTCTAAAAGTTTTTTTTTGTCTGCACAGGTTCAGGGGGAGCATGTGTCTTCTCCTACTCCAGATATGCAGCTGCCTGAGAATGTGCACAAGGATGCACCTAATGACTTATCTTCAGATGCTCCAGTTCAAAAAGAATACACTCTGGATGAGTTATTTCCTAATGATGACATAGCTACTGATAGAATAGAAGAGAACCAAGATGTTGAGCAGCCTCTTGACATAGAGCTAGAACAAGAAGTGGAGAAAGTTCAAGAGATTGAAAAAGTTCAAGAAATAGAGGAGGAGCAAAGAATTGAGGGGGAGCCAGTACATGTTGAAACTGAGCAACATGGCACTGAAGCAGATAGAGTTCACATTGAGAGTACTTCTGAATCTGAGACTGAAGAAGCCAGGTTGGCTAAGAAAAGAAAACTGGTTGTATTTAAAAGAAGAAGCAAGACTTATAAACAAGCTTTACAGACATCACCTCCACCACCACCTCCTGAAGTTGATTATAACAAGTTCTTGGTGGATTTACAGGTGAAATTGGATGACCACAGGGTGGCCATTGAGAAATATGTTGATGAAAGCAACAAAAATCTGCAGTTTGACTTAGCCCAAGATATCAAATCTATCCAATTTCAAGTCAACTTGAATAAAACTGAAATGACAGATTGCTTCCACAAGGGTGGCAATGCTGTAGTATATCTGGCTAAACAACAGCAGGCTATCTCTACAAAGGTGGATGATATTGCTTTGAAGCAAGGTTATGTTCTGGAAAATCAAATAAGAATGAATGACAATTTAACTGAATCTCATAATGAGATCATTCAAGAGGTGAAGAAGATTGTTCCAGGGATGCCTGCAAATAGAGCCAAAGAAATGGAAGAATTTGATAAGAATTTTCAGGCTGCAATTGCATCTGTTAAGACTGCCATCACAACCTCTCAACAGGAAATATCAGAAAAGCTTCAAAAGTTAAGACCATTTTTCAAAGAGGGAGTGAATTATTTGGATGGCCAAATTCGATTCCAGAAAGAAGATCTTAGAGATCATGTATCAAGAGAAGCCATAAAGGGGGAGAGGATGTTGATTCATGCAGGCTCTGAGCATGCCAAATGGGTGACCAATAGTATAAGAGCCACATTGGGATATCCACCATTGTGTGATGATAACATGGTGGCTGAGTCAGGTCTGCAAACAGGACTACTTGAAGGTGACCAACCTGAGGTTGCCCAAGTCATTTACCCCCCTCCAGATTTTGATATATTGGATCAGCAAGTGCAATATATGTATAGTCCTTCAAAGGAAGTTGTAAATGTTATCTTTGGAAAGGTTGATAAGCCTGAGGTAAATTTGCAAGAACAGCAAGATGCTCTACTGTCAAAGAAAAGATTTAGAGAGCAGGCTGAGCTGAAGCCAGATTTTGAGCAGTGGAGTCCTACTTCCAGAAATATAATACTCACTGCATGGAAAGCTGTCAAAGATCAAGTTCATGAAAGGGGCAAGTGGTACAATGAGCAGGAATGGCAGAAGTATGAGACAAGACAAGAAGCCATTGTACAATTCAGAAGGAAAGCTAAGCTGGGAAGACTTCCACCTGATGCTATGGAGCCAAGCAAATACTTCCCAAAGCCTTTTCACTATTTTGAAAGGCAAAGGCTCAAGGAAGAAGCTAAGAAGAAAGCTGATCTTAAAGGAAAAAAGATGGCTGAAGAATCAGAAGCTCCTGTGACAGCTAAAATTAAATCTGGCCAAGGGATTGTTATTAGAGAACCTGATCAATCCTGATAATGTTTTAGTTCTTTCATAATGTTTTGTAATGATGTAATGTGATCAGTCAAAGAAAAACCATGTAATCAAACATTACCCAGTAATAAACAAAATATTGTTAAATCTGTGATAGATTGTTTTATCCATGATGTTCTTATTATTTTGTTTATAATTAAGTATCCCTGTGTATTGTCATTTATCATCATTTTATACTATTTCTAAATGGTGTATATCATTGGCTATAAGGGTTATGACTTCTCCAAATAGGGGGAGATTGTTGGGTACATTGGAAAATGTGTACCTGATTTGAAGAAGCCCAACCTAGCTCAATGATATACATCATGTTGTATTTGATGTTGTTTTGAGTTGACATGTGCAGGTAAAGAATTGTTAAAGTTTACAGGAAAAAATTCTAAGTCCAAGTGTCGACACAAAGGAACATGTGTCGTCACATAGAAGAAAGTTGTCGACACAACACTGGGAAAGTGTGTCGACACAGAAGGTGTAAGTCGACACTACTCTGGGAAAAAGTGTCGACACATAACATAGTCTACAACAACACTGGGAAAAAGTGTCGACACAGAAGAAGTCAGTCGACACAACACTGGGAAATTGTGTCGACTCAGAAGAAGTAAGTCGACACAACACTGGGAAATTGTGTCGACACAGAAGAAAAACGTCGACCTCAACATTGGGAGAATGTGTCGACACTGAAGAGTATAGTCGATCTCCAGTTTGTCGACATCATCTGAATATGTCGACACAGAAGAAAATAGTCGACACCTGAAGGCCAAGTCAACACTTACTAAAGTTATGATTCTACAACAACTGTGTCGACACACAGGACTTGTGTCGACACACTGCAGAGTCAAAGACCAAGTTAGTTTCAGAAGAAGATGTGTCGACACAAAGGCAATTTAGTCGACATCACTGAAGGCAGTGTCGACACCAAAGTCAATTGTGTCGACACAAATAGACAGATGGTCTCGACACTTTCTGACAGACTGTTTCAACACTAAGGCACAGGACTTGTTTGAAGACTTGACAGCTGTGGGTTATCACCAGTTAACTGAAGTTGTCAGACTTGTCAGAAAACGGTTAGAAACCGGATCAGCCGGTTACCATGAAGAATGTCTATAAATAGACAGATTCAGAAGGAGAAAAACACACTGAACTACATATAGAACTGATCCTTTAAAATACATTGGATCAGAAAGTAGAGAAGGGTTATATTCTACTCATTTTCAAGAAAGTGCTAGGCACTTAAGAAGATCTTCTCCGGGAGATCTAAGAAGACTATCTAAGGATAGATCTAAGAAGAGTTCTAATCAGAATTCAGAAGAATCATTCAAAGTTCTGGACAGAGAGAGATCAAGTCAGAATTTGAAGAAGAAGAAAGAATCCATCAGTGGATTCTCAAGAAGCTGTTTGGAATCAACTCAGCTAAGTACATTTTCAAGAAGCTTTGAAGAAGGCTAAGAAACAGTTGATTGCATCAGCTGATTAAGAATTGTCATTGCCTCTTCTCTCTCAACTTGGCAAGACAATTTAAAACAATCTTTTCTATATTTCTGTAGGATCTGTTTATACAGATCTGAGTTGTAAGCCTATGTTATAAAGGCTGAGTGTAGGAGTGTTGAACTCTGAGTGGTAGGGCTGATTGCCTGAGTGTAGGAGAAGGATATTCTCTGAGTTGTAGGCCTTGGGGCAAGGCTGAGGTAGGGCAGTTGTGCCTGAGTTGTAGGAACCAGTTGGGTTCTGAGTTGTAAGATCTATTGATCTGAGATAAGTGGAAGTTTGGCCGAATCTAGCATACAGCTAGATAGGTGAAGGGGGAAAGTGGATGTACCCAGACCTTGGGGAACCACTATAAAACATAGTGCAATCTGTGATGTGTTGTTTTCTGTGATTGCTGTGTTTTTGTATTAGTTAATAAATTGAATTCTGTCTAGAAGTTTTAGAAAAAGAAGCAGGACCTATTCACCCCCCCCCCCCTCTAGGTGTTTAGGCTGCCTTGAAAGTTAAACTATCAAGGATGTCAGAGATATACTTCTATTGGGAGACAAGCATGTCACGTTTAGATTGGGAAATCTCCAACCCAAAAAGTAGCGAAGTGTTCCCATGTCCTTCATCTCGAACTGACTACGGAGGTACTGTTGAAGAGAGGCAATGGTGGCATGATCATCGCCAGTGATAATCATATTGTCCATACCGAGAAGGAAGACGACACATCCCTGACCAGAAGTGCGAGTGAACAAAGCATGATCAGTCTGCCTTTCAATAAAGCCGGCCTTAAGAACAGCGGTGCGAAAGCACTCAAACCAGACATAAGGGGCCTGTTTGAGACCATAGAGAGCCCGATGGAGATGACAAACGTGGTCGGTGGGAACGGAGAGACAAGATGGGGAACCATGTACACCACTTCTGTAAGATCACCATGAAGAAAATCATTAGTTACGTCCATCTGATGGAGAGGCCAATCACGGGCAGCACCAACCGCAAGTAAGGTGTGCACGGTTGTCATTTGAGCAACTGGTGCAAAGGTCTCATTGTAGTCAATCTCATGCTTCTGCGAATCCCACGGGCAACTAGGCGGGCTTTGTGCCTCTCAATAGACATATCCGGACAAGTATTAATCTTGAATATACATTTGCAGCTGACAGAAGTCATGTCAGGGGGCAGGGGATGAGGTCTCAGGTATGGGTTCTGTGGAAAGTCTGAAGTTTAACTGTCATGTATTGCTGCCATTCGGGATGTACAACTGCCTCTCAGTATGACAGGGGCTCCCGGTGGGAGTGGAGAGTGGTGAGGAAGGCATGAAAAGCAGGGGAATAGGAGGTAGCTGTGGTGAGAGCAGATGGGTGAGACCTGTCAGGGCTATGGTCATAGTGAGCAGGCGGGTGTCGAGGGAGAGCAGGGTTACGCTGAGGAGGAGAAGGATCCACGTGCGGAGGGGAGGACGGAGCGTCATATAGAGCCGTATCAGAAGGAGCAGGAGCAGGAGGGCGAGCTGTTGTGGAAGGAGGATCTTCATCCGGAGCACTAGCTGGTAATGGGGTAGGAGGTGCAAGGTAGGTCCTGGGATGTGTGGGTATAAGAGGAAGTAGTAGAAGGGAGAGCGGTGGAGCAGCGAAGGTTTGTGTGGGAAATGGTGTTGGGTGGGGCGTGGAGGAAGAGAAGAACATCTCTTGTTCATGGAAGGATACATGGCGAGAGATGCAGATGCGGCGAGTCATCGGGTCATAGCAACGAGATCCTTTGTGGTGAGAACTGAGGCCTAATTGAACACGACGAGCTGAGTGAGTAGAGAGTTTGGTGCGTTGAGGTGCAGGAAGGAGAACAAAACAGGCGCACCCAAACGTACGGAGCGGTGCGTAGGTTGATGGGCAGGAGTACAATCATCCATAAGGAGTGACACCAGAGATGGCCGAGCAGGGAGTGATGTTGATAAGGTGAACAACGGTGAGGACAGCTTCGGCCCAGAAGGAATGAGGAGCAGATGCAGAAATGAGAAGGGCACATGCAGTTTCGATGATATGACGATGTTCCTGTTCGGCAACCCCATTTTGTTCGTGGATGTGCGGGCATGACTGCTTATGGATGGTGTCTTGAGATTGGGTAAGGTCGTGCATGGTGGAGGAGAGAAACTCTTGAGCGCAGTTGGAGCAAAAAATCTTAATCTGACGCCCAAACTGAGTGTGCAGCATTGCGGTGAACGTGTGATATACAGTAGGTATTTCAGAGCGATGCCGAAGAAGATAAACCTGAGTGCAGCGAGAGAAATCATCAATAAAACTGACATAAAAAGGTTATCCAGAATGAGAAGCAATCGGGGTCGGACCTCAAATGTCAGAATGCACTAAATCAAAGTGGGTTGTTGTTTGAGAAGCACTGTTTGAAAATGGCAGAGTAAGGTGTTTTGCCTAACGACAACCCGTACAGACAGAAAGGGAGAAAGAATAGACTCGACCCAAGGCTCCGGAGCGGATAACACTTTAGAGTCGGTCACCAGACAAATGAGCTAAGCGTTTGAACCACAAAAAGAACAGGAGTTGACGAAGATAAGGATAGCGGAGAATGAAGATACTCCATCTGATACATGCCACCAGTCCTACGACCCCGTCCAATCCTTTGAGCCGTCCGTGAATCATGCACAATACAATCAGAGGAAAAAAATAAAATGGTGAAGCCAAGATCACAAAGAGAGCCGACAAAAATTAAGTTCATGTGTAGGCAAGGGGCATGATGGATGTTTTAGAGGGTAAGGCGACTAGGGAGAACAGATGTCGGGGTGATCGAGCCAGACTGCATAATATGGACAGAACCCCCATTAGCAGTGGTGACCTGAAGGTGAGTGGGGGTAGAGGTATAGTTGGTGAGGGTGCTGGAATCGTGGGTAATGTGGCAGGAGGCCCCAGAGTCAAAATTGAAGGATGTGGTGTTTTGAAAGTTGTTTTATTGTATTATTTATTTAAATGTTCATGATATAAATGTAATGGTTACATTTTGTTCCTAGATTATATGACATGTTTCATGTAAGGTTCAAGAAGATGCTCATGGTCTTGAACCATAGAACAATGAATTTTGTTATGTCATGTAGTCTTTAGATATGCTCTCTTTCGTGGTAGTCAAAGGGAACATTGACTACCGGGTCAAGATTGTCACGTGATTAAAGTACATTTGAGTTCTATAAATGTTGATAGATGTTATCGTTTAATCATGCGAGTATGTATGTGGTTGAATTCATACATATAGAGATTGACCACTTGTTGCAACATTATTTGGAATGTGTTTAGTGTCGTTAATGTTTGCAACATGTCTAATGATTTTAGATATGAGACGTGTAGATTTAGCGCGCCGGTGTGGACAATGTGATTACAATTGAAGGCCATCTTCTGATGGTGATAAATATTGTGGTTCGTTGGTCACACTTGCGCGTAAGGAATCTACACATCGAAATATCGCCTGTCCCCAAATTTATTTGGGAAGTGATATGGTTGGGCCCCTTGGTAAAGCGAGTTTGTATTGCATGCAATATAACTGATGTAGTTATAAATACACGTCGCTTATGAGACCGGGAAAATATTAAATATAGTGCGAAAATGACACGCTCCTATTTTGCACTATATTCATAATATCACGCTACAAGAAAAAGACACAGGTCATCAGAATGCGTTACCTAGTTACTACGTTATTGAGGCGACTATAATGCAGTGACAAAGCCACTTATAGTTCGTAATATAGAATGTTATATTATCGCCTTGATGACATAGTTCCTCTATAAGGTCGCACCAAATGAACGGGAACAGTTTCAGTTCGACTTACTATAGTATGTGCGAATGTGTTATGTCGTGACTCGACATGCTTAGATAAAATTCCTGTGCGACTATCAAAAAGAAATATTATGACGGAGCGAGTCGTCGTAATCGTTTTGATAGGAGTGCACAGTAATTGGTATTATGGGATTATGTTATATATATGTAAATATATAAATATATGTATATAATATATATTGTTTTATATATATCAGTATATATGTATGTTTTATATATATATATGTAAATATATATAAATATATGTATATAATATATATGTAATTATATATATATAAGTTTATATTTATATATATATATAAGATAAAACCTAGGAAGAGGTGGAGTACTGGTTCACGGTTTTTGTCTAAACCTAGCCGCAAAAACCAGAGGAAGAAAGGGGATTTGCCATCTCCTGCTACCGGCCGCCATCGTCGCGCTGCTCCTTGCTCCGCCGCCGGGCTCGCTTGACGCCGGCATCGCCGCCCGCCTCTCCGTCGCCGGGCAAGCTTGCCGCTGCCACGACCTTGGCGTCCGCTGCTCCTTCTCCGGGCAAACTTGCCGCCGCCATCTCCGTGCCATTCGCCGACCTTAGGTGGTTCTTCCCGGTCGGCCATGGCTTGATTAATGGCTTGAGTTTGCTCCTCCTCCTCAACGGTTTTAGATCCCTCTCCACCTTCCTCTTCCCTACCCGGCGACTAGTGTGGCTCGACCACTTGGAGTCATCGGTGCAAGAGGAAGTTAGATCTGAGCTATTGTTTCTATTCCCCGTCAACGGAATAGAGCTTTGACGCTGTTCGGGTTCAAGGTGAACCAAGAGGCGAGGCGATCGGTCTCTTTGTTGCGGTGGGATCGCTATCATTCTCTCCGGCGCGCTTTCCTCTTCCGCCTAGAGATTGTTCTCTAGAGGTATAACTTCTAACGCCTGTGATGGATTAGATGTGATGAGTTAGGATTTCTTTATGCTTACATAGCCTTGTTTAGGCCATTATCATGAGACGCACGATCCTTTGTGTTGTTGGTATCCGCAATTTTTTTTTTAAATTCGCCCAACCACTACACGTTAAATCCTTCAGACACTACACGTTAAATCCTTCAGTGGTATCAGAGCGAGGTTAGACGTCTCATGACAATGGGCCTTACTTTTTGTACCTAGAGGTTTGGATTGGTTATGTCTCAACCCTTGATTCAAGCTTAGGTAATTCGTCGGCGTACGAATTATGTGGAAATCAATTTTTTTTGGATTTAAATTGATTTGGTTGAATCAAGATGGATTGTGTATACTAACCTATCCATTGTTAGGACAAGGCCTATGTTTGCTCGCTTACGCATCTATTTATTTTTGTTATCTCTGGAATGTAATTCTGTTTGGGATGCATGTAATAATTAGAATGCCGTGAGTTAGGATGTTTTTTTTTGTTATTCCCCCTCTCTTTGGAGGAATGTGAAAAGAAAAATTTAAGAATGTTTTTCCTTCTCATTTTATCCACTTAAGCTAGTATCCTTGGATGATCATGAGTGTGATTCCAAACACTAGACAAGGTGGAACGTGTGTGAGCCTGGTATTATGCCACGAGAGATTACATTTTGTGTGAGGCACATTTTATTTTTTCTTTGTGGAAATACCGTGTCCACACTAGTTGCCCAATAAAATGAGTTTTCTTAAACAGGACTTTCAAGATCTAGGCTTGAATATTTTGGGAAAAAGGTTTTTTTATATTATTCATTTTTTTCATCATGCAATAATATGAATTGAGAGTCACAAAAGTTAAGCTTCGCTTAAAAGGTTGTGATTGGTGCCTTGTACCTACCTGGACAAGCAAATGGATGAGTCCGCTTGTTTGGAAGGGATCTCGTGCGTGTCTATATTATTTTGATATGGCAATAGCGTTTTTTTTTATCATGAACCGTAAATAAATTAATTTTCATTCTCTCTTTATTTTTAGAAAATGTCAACCCTGCCAAATTTTCTGCGTTCCATGATTGATAAGAGTCCTCTTGCTAATGACGGTTCAAACTATTCTGATTGGATCCTCAAGTTGAATATCGTGTTGCGTTTGGAAAATCTCCAACAAATTCTGGATGGCCATTGCCCAGAAGAGAAGGAGAAAGGCAAACCAACTGATATTGAAAAGGAGGAACAGAAGAAATGGAATGAACAACAGCGTGTTGTGCAGACATTGATCTTAGCCAGCATTGACGATCAATTGCAAAGGAAATTTCTTGATACTCCCGCTAAGGAAATCATAGCGCAATTGGAAAAGATGTTCACTGATAGTGCTCGTAAAGAGCGTTATAAGACCACCATAGCACTCACGAGGTGCAAGATGATGGAGGGTGAATCTGTTTCAGTGCACTTCCTTAAGGTGCAGGGCTATCTGGAGAAATTGGAGAAATTGAATTCTCAACTTCCTGATGACATAGCTGAGGATATCATACTGGGGTCACTTCCTTACTCGTATAAGGATTTTATTATGCACTATCATATGCGTGAAAGGAAGATGACTATGAATGAGCTCCACAATGCCCTCAAAACAGCTGAGGTAGATATGGGTAAGACAAAGGCAAATTCTGTCTTAGCCGTTGCGTCAAGTAGTAAGAAGCCCTTTAAGAATAAAGGCACCGTCGTAAATAAAACTGCTGGTAGAAAGTCATCTTTCAAAGACAATAAGGGAGGAGCTCATGCGAGCACCTCCAAGGGAAGCAAAGTGAAGAACTCTCCATCTGCTGTCACCGAGTGCTTCCATTGTCATGAGAAAGGACACTACAAGATGAATTGCCCCAAGTACAAGCGTGACTTGGATGAAGGCAAGGTTGAACGCAAGCGTCCCAAAGGTATACTCGTTATTGAATTAAATCTAAACTTGACCACTACTATCCTTGATTGGGTAATGGATACCGGATCATGTGCTCACTTAGTTTCTAATGTGCAGTCACTAAGGGATAGGAGAGCTCTCTCCAAAGGAGAGGTTGTGCTGAAGGTTGGAAATGGTGCAAGAATCTCTGCGGTTACTGTTGGCACCCTCACCCTTCATTTATCTAGTGGTTTATGTTTTATTTTAAGAGATGTTTATCATGTCCCTTCTATTTTGAGAAACATTATTTCTGTATCATGTATGGATGCAGAAGGCTTTTGTTTTGTGATAAATAATTCACAAATGACAATTGAGAAGGATGGTTTATTTTATGCAAATGCTTTCATTTCAAATGGCTTGTATTTGCTTAATATAGTAGAAGATAAACATATGTTAAATATCAATAACAAAAGGCTCAAAATATCTCATATAAATGAGACACTCTTATGGCACCATCGCCTTGGTCACATAAACGAAAAACGCATCAGGAAATTGCATCAATCCAATCTCTTGGACTCATTTGATTTTGATGCAATTGGGACATGTGAATCATGTTTAGCTGGAAAGATGACCAAGACACCATTCAACAAGAAAGGTATAAGAGCGAACAACTTATTGGAATTGATACACTCCGATGTATGTGGTCCAATGAGTACAAGTGCAAGAGATGGTTATAGGTACTTCATCACTTTCACGGATGATCATAGCCGCTACGGCTATGTTTATCTTATGAAGCATAAAAGTGAATCCCTTGAGAAATTCAAGGAATACAAAAATGAAGTAGAGAACCAACTTGATAAGAGAATTAAGAATTTGAGAACTGATCGAGGAGGTGAGTACTTGAGCAACATGTTCATTACTTACCTAAAGGAGTGTGGTATTGTACCACAACTTACTCCTCCTGGCACCCCGCAATGGAATGGTGTCTCCGAGAGGAGAAACCGAACCTTGCTTGACATGGTCCGTTCCATGATTTGTCAGACCGATTTACCTTTGTATTTTTGGGGTCATGCGCTTCTCTCCGCAACTCTCACTTTAAATATTGTTCCAACAAAATCTGTTGAAAATACTGCTTATGATATATGGTTCGGGAAACCGCCTATTTTATCTTTTCTTAAGATTTGGGGATGCGAGGCATATGTAAAACGTATGCAATCGACTAAATTAGAACCCAAAGCTGATAAATGCTTCTTCATAGGATACCCAAAAGAAACGAAAGGGTATAGTTTTTGGCACAAGTCGACGAATACATTATTCGTAAAGAAGGGTGCCACATTCTTAGAGAAAGAATTTCTTGAAAGAATTGAAGGATGTGAGCGTAGGATAACACTTGAGGAAACTCAAGAGGACCTACGAAGTTATGATCATGAGGTGAATTCTGACATTCAAGATGATCATGAGATATCACATATAGTTCCTTTACTCAGTGGGAGTGTGGGCCATCCACCTCCACAAATTCATGTTGAGGAGATTCACGCTGCGCAATTAAATGATTATTTGACGCGCGTTGAACCAGAATTAGTTCCACAAGCTATAGTGGAAGAAATTCGAGAGCCTCAAGGTGAACCGAATGAGCAAAATGAACTAAGAAGGTCTACAAGGGTGAAGAGGAAACCCGACCTTTATATGGGACTTCATGAAGTCTTGATAATTGACACAGAAGACCCCCTAACCTATGAAGAAGCATTAGGAAGAATAGATTCCGATGCCTGGCAAGAAGCCATGAAATCAGAAATGCAATCCATGTATGACAATCAAGTATGGGCTTTGGTTGACCTTCCTATTGGAAAGAAGTCCATTCCCAACAAATGGATCTTCAAGAGGAAGATGGACATGAATGGCAACATGACGACTTACAAGGCAAGACTCGTGGCGAAAGGTTTCAGTCAAATCCAAGGGATTGACTACGATGAAACTTTTTCACCCGTTGTAATGTTCAAAACGATTCGAATCATGTTGGCTATCGCAGCCTTCTATGATTATGAAATATGGCAATTGGACATCAAAACAGCTTTCCTGAATGGAAAACTTGTTGAGGAAGTGTACATGATGCAACCTCAAGGTTTTGAAGATCGGAAAAATATCGAGAAAGTATGCAAGCTTCAGAGGGCCATTTATGGCTTGAAGCAAGCATCAAGGAGCTGGAACAAACGCTTTGATGAAGAGATTAAAACTCTCGAATTCATCCAAAGCAAGGAAGAACCTTGTGTATACAAGAAAGTTAGTGGGAGTCACATCATATTTCTAGTTTTGTACGTCGATGATATATTATTAATGGGAAATCATTTACCGTTAATGGAACAAACAAGAGACTCATTGAAAACCATCTTTTCAATGAAGGACATGGGACAAGCTCAATATATCTTGGGAATTAAGATATATAGAGATAGGTCACGAAGACTCATTGGCTTAAGTCAAAGTATTTACATTGACAAGATCTTAGAAAGGTTTCATATGGAAAACTCTAAGAAAGGGAACGTGCCAATGAAGACGTCTTTACAGCTTGGCAAGTCCTTTTGTGCCTCTACGCACCAAGACATTGAGCACATGAAGAATGTTCCCTATGCTTCTGCCATAGGTTCCATCATGTATGCCATGACCTGTACAAGACCTGATGTTGCATATGCTCTAAGCATAACGAGTCGACATCAAGCTTCGCCGGGTCCCAATCATTGGACCGCTGTCAAAAATATTCTTAGGTATCTGAAAAGAACCAAGAATAAGTTTCTTATTTTTGGTGGGCATAAGGAACTAGCTGTAGAAGGCTACACGGATGCTAGTTTCATGACAGATCCGGATGACAGGAAATCTCAGTCTGGATTTGTTTTTCTTCTGAATGGTGGGGCTGTGAGTTGGCGCAGTTGGAAGCAATCAACGACTGCTGACTCAACCACCGCAGCGGAAGTCATGGCAGCTGCTGAAGCCAGCAAAGAAGGAGTTTGGATGAAGAAGTTCCTTGAGGAACTTGGAGTTGTTCCGTCAAGTGAAGGTCCCTTGAAGCTGTTTTGTGACAATAGTGCCTCCATTTCTCAAATAAAGGAGCCAAAGTCACACCACAAAACAAAGTACATGGATAGAAAGTACTTTGTAACGCGGGACTTCATTGAGGAAGGCAAGATAGCACTTTTATGGATAGACACTAACAGCAACACAGCTGATCCCTTCACTAAACCTTTATCTCAAGCCAAGAGCGAAATTCATTTCGAGTCCATGGGGTTACTCGACCATGGAGAGTGGCTTGATGAGTGATTTTATAGGTTGCTCTTTTGTTTTGTAATTTTCCTTTGAACTAAGAAACTTTAAAAACAAGTGGGAGATTGAAGGATGTGGTGTTTTGAAAGTTGTTTTATTGTATTATTTATTTAAATGTTCATGATATAAATGTAATGGTTACATTTTGTTCCTAGATTATATGACATGTTTCATGTAAGGTTCAAGAAGATGCTCATGGTCTTGAACCATAGAACAATGAATTTTGTTATGTCATGTAGTCTTTAGATATGCTCTCTTTCGTGGTAGTCAAAGGGAACATTGACTACCGGGTCAAGATTGTCACGTGATTAAAGTACATTTGAGTTCTATAAATGTTGATAGATGTTATCGTTTAATCATGCGAGTATGTATGTGGTTGAATTCATACATATAGAGATTGACCACTTGTTGCAACATTATTTGGAATGTGTTTAGTGTCGTTAATGTTTGCAACGTGTCTAATGATTTTAGATATGAGACGTGTAGATTTAGCGCGCCGGTGTGGACAATGTGATTACAATTGAAGGCCATCTTCTGATGGTGATAAATATTGTGGTTCGTTGGTCACACTTGCGCGTAAGGAATCTACACATCGAAATATCGCCTGTCCCCAAATTTATTTGGGAAGTGATATGGTTGGGCCCCTTGGTAAAGCGAGTTTGTATTGCATGCAATATAACTGATGTAGTTATAAATACACGTCGCTTATGAGACCGGGAAAATATTAAATATAGTGCGAAAATGACACGCTCCTATTTTGCACTATATTCATAATATCACGCGACAAGAAAAAGACACAGGTCATCAGAATGCGTTACCTAGTTACTACGTTATTGAGGCGACTATAATGCAGTGACAAAGCCACTTATAGTTCGTAATATAGAATGTTATATTATCGCCTTGATGACATAGTTCCTCTATAAGGTCGCACCAAATGAACGGGAACAGTTTCAGTTCGACTTACTATAGTATGTGCGAATGTGTTATGTCGTGACTCGACATGCTTAGATAAAATTCCTGTGCGACTATCAAAAAGAAATATTATGACGGAGCGAGTCGTCGTAATCGTTTTGATAGGAGTGCACAGTAATTGATATTATGGGATTATGTTATATATATGTAAATATATAAATATATGTATATAATATATATTGTTTTATATATATCAGTATATATGTATGTTTTATATATATATATGTATATAATATATATGTAATTATATATATATAAGTTTATATTTATATATATATATAAGATAAAACCTAGGAAGAGGTGGAGTACTGGTTCACGGTTTTTGTCTAAACCTAGCCGCAAAAACCAGAGGAAGAAAGGGGATTTGCCATCTCCTGCTACCGGCCGCCATCGTCGCGCTGCTCCTTGCTCCGCCGCCGGGCTCGCTTGACGCCGGCATCGCCGCCCGCCTCTCCGTCGCCGGGCAAGCTTGCCGCTGCCACGACCTTGGCGTCCGCTGCTCCTTCTCCGGGCAAACTTGCCGCCGCCATCTCCGTGCCATTCGCCGACCTTAGGTGGTTCTTCCCGGTCGGCCATGGCTTGATTAATGGCTTGAGTTTGCTCCTCCTCCTCAACGGTTTTAGATCCCTCTCCACCTTCCTCTTCCCTACCCGGCGACTAGTGTGGCTCGACCACTTGGAGTCATCGGTGCAAGAGGAAGTTAGATCTGAGCTATTGTTTCTATTCCCCGTCAACGGAATAGAGCTTTGACGCTGTTCGGGTTCAAGGTGAACCAAGAGGCGAGGCGATCGGTCACTTTGTTGCGGTGGGATCGCTATCATTCTCTCCGGCGCGCTTTCCTCTTCCGCCTAGAGATTGTTCTCTAGAGGTATAACTTCTAACGCCTGCGATGGATTAGATGTGATGAGTTAGGATTTCTTTATGCTTACATAGCCTTGTTTAGGCCATTATCATGAGACGCACGATCCTTTGTGTTGTTGGTATCCGCAATTTTTTTTTTTAAATTCGCCCAACCACTACACGTTAAATCCTTCAGACACTACACGTTAAATCCTTCAAAAATATCAAGGCACAGTTGGTGGAACCCGAACAACAGTTGTACCAGAAGCGACTTACAAGCTGTGGGCTACAGAGGTGGCTGATTAAAGCAATGGAGACTGAAGAAGTAACTCCTCCAGACATTGTAGTCGATCTGCAGCAGCAGCAGTGGGATGAAACCTTTGGCCACGACTACGTCCCCGACCACGGCTGTTACGACGATTGTCATGATGGTTGTGCACATCAGGGCGTGGGGGACGAGTGGGGGCATTCAAACTTTATGTGCTCCGCCTTTTTACAGTAGTTGCAGGTAATGGGGTTTGTCTCGTGGTCGAATTGCAAGAGCAGTATCGATCCCAAGAGCAAGTGGGAGGTCCACAGGAGGCGGAGGCGTGTTTCTTAATCAAGTAGAGCGATCAGGGCTTCATCCAATCTAGGAAGAGGAACCCGATCAAAAAGCTGAGCTGCTAGAAGGGCAAAATCGGGTCACAAAGTAGCGAGGACCTGGTGGACATGGCCCTCGGAGAGATGACGTTGAAATTCCAAAGAGCGAGGACAACAACAGGGTAAGGGGGATCATTGAATCCAATTCGTGCTAGAGGGTGCTCATTAAGGTGAAGAAGTCCTGAATTGATCGCCCTTCCTGTCGTGCAGACTGAGAGTCGCAGATGATATGACGACGCTGAGCTCCACCGCGGGGGACAAATTGATCCCGAAGGTATTCCCACATAGCGCGGGCGAAGGAGACGGACGATGGAGGTGAGGAGCGGACAAGCAACATACTCCAGGATGTAAGCCCGAATGGCTCGATCACGACGCCGGCAAAGGGTGACGTCATCTGGAGTCGTGGCGGCTGCGATGGTGCTGTCAGTGCTGGTAGTAGTAGATTCCATAGCGGTAGAGCTTGCAGAGGTGGGAGGAGCACCAGTGATGTGATTCCAGAGATCACATGTGGAGTGGGCGACTTCGACAGTAAGAGCCTAGTTCAACCAGTCGCTGGCGGTGGCCAGTTGGAAGGAAGTGACCTTCATAGGTGGCGAGATCAAAGGGGCGACCATGGCATCGGGATGACTGGCGGTCTGGCGGACGGGGCAGCAAGTCGCGATGGCTAGCGGTCAGCGAAGCAGGCTGCGACAGCAAGGTGTGGGCTTGCAGACTGAGCGCTGGTTGGCGGGCTGGCGGCATGGTGCGGGCTGGCGGAGCAGGTCGCGACTGCAAGTCACGGGAGACCGCGACGGCTAGTCGCGGCGGATCGCTGCGTAGTAGGCCACGACAGCAAGGGGAGCGGGCTAGTCCCGGCAGGGCAGATCGCGGACAATAGGCAGATCGCAGCGGCAAAGGCAGTTTGCGGACACTGCGGCAAGAGCAGATCGCGGTCAGCAAGCGACAAGGGGCGCGAGCTAGTTGCGGCAGGGCAGATCGCGGACAACAAGGAGATTGCGGTTGGCAGGGTGCGGCGGCCAGTCACGGCAGATCGCGGGAAGTCGCGGACAGGTTGCGGGTGCGGACAGGTTGCAGACGCGAGCAAGATTGCGAGCGGAGAAAAATTAGGCGGAACCTCGCTCTGATACCATGTTAGAACTGAGAAAGTACTGATGTATTATTAATGAATAAAAGGAGGGACCCTTGGGATTTATATATAAGACAAGAGGAGAGCGAGCAAACAACATAGGCTCTATGGGACTAAAGAATATTAAAAACATAATTACAATAATATTAACATTCACAATCTCTGTTCTATCTCGTGGAGCCATTAAAGATCAAGATCGAAAGCACTTATGAAATGGAATGATTTCCAGCAAAAAATTGTATTTGCGAGATTTGTATTTTTGTATAAGTTAATCTTTCATGAATCAGAGAACAAAGATGGAAGAAGAAGAGCAGATGAAAAGGGCAAAAAAAATAACAACATCAATTTTCTATCTTCAGGCCGAAGTCTTCGGAATTGAAGAGAAAGAATGCAAACCATTAACCCGCTCCTCTCTCTTCGGCTCGCCGGAGAGGAAGAAGCTCACCGCCGTTCTCATGTCCTCAAAACGCGCGGCGAAATCCAAGAACTCGATCACTCTGACGAGCTCTCGATCGCTGGGATCGTCGACGACGAAGGGGGCAACAGGAACAGCATTCTCTTTCTGCAGAGCATAGCTTGCAGGGTTGTCATCCACAATCACGACCTTCCCCAAATCTCTCCCGAGGCCGGAGAGGTCCTTCATTAACCTGCCGCACTCGGCCTCGCGGCACGAGTCCCGGTAAAGCCGGTGGGAGATCAGCGCGCCGTCGGGGTCCAGCTTGTCAAGCACGAGCGAGGCGTATTCTTTGAGCCCGGCGGTGAAGATGACCACTTCGAAGGACTCCGCGGCGGCCCGGAGGAGCTCCTCTGCTCCCGGTCGCCTCAGGACATAGAAGATGATCTCCTGGCCGTCGATCTTCGGGCGGACAGTGAAGTCGTAGCGCTCTGGAGGGATCCCAGTGCAAGAGTGGATCAGGGTTTCGTCAAGATCCAAGAAAACAGTTTTCCGGCCGGGAGTTGAGGGAGGAGGGAGGGCGGCGGTAGATGCCGGAGGTGAACTGGTCCATTTCGTGTCCTCGGCGGTAGGGCCGAGGCGGCGGAAACCCTGCTTAACCTTATTGGGAGTGTGGAAGATGGAGATGGAGGCGAAGATCTTGACAAAGCGGCGGCGACATGAACGAAAGGAACGGTTGATGGAGGTGGCGGCGGAGGTGAGGCTTTTGAGAGGGGAGTGAGAGGGCTTCCCCGGCCGCCGGCGGGTGGATCTGGGGCTGTGCTTCGAAGATTTGGTGAGGGTTTTTCTTGTGTTCTTGGAGACCATTTTGCAATGGCTATGGATCCGAGGATTTTGTTGATGCTCTGTTTATAAAAAGGCCAAAGCGAAACAGGGGTTGAAGCCTTGAAGGGGAAAACGACGAGGGGTTTATGGGGGAGGAAGCAGCTCGGGTTAAAATCTGGACGGACGAGATTGAGTGCAAATAGTTTTTGGACGGTGGAGGAGGTTCGGGAGATTCAAATTTTGGTTGGGAGCAACGGTCGAAAATGCATTTGTCCTATTCTTATAGGGGCCTTGTTTATTTAGAAGTTTAGCTGTCGAGGGCGCTCAATAATTGGTTGGACAAATTGGTCATTTCATAATAACGATAAATTCATAAAATGATAAATCAGCTTATCAAATTTTATTGTGAAAATTGTCCCTAATATCACTAAAATTTATGAAACCAGTCTCCGTTAACATTCTGTCTACTTGTCAGAGAATTAACAGCAAAATCAGGTCGTTTTTTTGCACCTGATTCAATGCCACTTGCACCAACAGATGCGAGCATATCTCAGCTTGTGTGAGCACATCACATCTCGCTTTGAGATGTGTGCGTGCGAGCTGAGATGTGCTCGGATCCGTTGGATGCTGCACTGCACTGTAAAGTACAGCAAATGTACTTTACTCCCCCAGATTTCCTTCCTCCCCATGTTCTTCTTCTTCTGTATTCTCAGTCCATAATGGTTCTATTATTCCATCTTTGAGTCTTTAATGATAGTGTTTTGGGGAAACCTACAGGTTAGAAATGAAAGTCACGGCTTTGGATTCGGTAAAATTCTTCGGTGCAGGCTCCGATTATAGATTCCCGTCCGGGATTTAGAATATGCTGACACGTGGCCCATAAAATTAATAAAATATTGCGGGTTTTTTTTTTCCAATTTCCCACTATTATTTTTTACCTGCCCATATTCCGGCACCTCCCCGCCAGCTTCAAGTTTTATTCCTAAATCGTTGTTGAGATAGCGGTCATTTAATACCTGTCATTTCTCTCCCTCTCCATTTAATATCCGGTTTTATTCTAAAGTTCACAATAGAGACGAAGAAGAAGAACGAGGATCTTAACGTATTCTTGAAGAAAGATAGAAAATGTAATTTTCATTAGAATTTCGCATTTTTGAGAGTGCTATTATACGCATTTTTTTTTAAAGTTTACGTTTCATGAGAAGTCCATTCTGAAGGAGATGAATAGAATGACATCTCAGTTACCTTTATTGACATCTCGTCTTCCATTATTGACATCTCAGCTGCAATTATTGACATTTAAACTTGCATTATTGACATCTCAGATTTTATTTCTACTGAGTTTGATATATATGTTGATATTTGTTTTTGAATTATAGGTTGTTGTGAAAAATAAATGTGTTTCAAATTGCTCAAAGCGAAGAGAAGACTTACGAAATGTATTGTGAGTACGCGTGTACTATTGGTTTTAGTGTTCGTAAAGAACATCAATTTCAATACTCATGAACAACTATCGATTGTTGTCTATATTGTTGCTCCATTGATTATGTTGCTGATTTTCTGCCAAGTTCAATTTGTCTAGCTGTTGGTAACTTGAAGTGTATGTTCAAGGTGATGTCTTCTCTTATCTCGTGCAATTTTGTTTATCTGATAAATTATTATATTTTTTTTATGTGTGTAAAGATAAAAACAATATAATTATCATAGCAACCCTAGGAATTAAATGAAGTAATTAAGGCTTTGTTTGGGGGGATTTATTTTTACCGGTCAAGCGGTTATGTTCGCATGAATCGGATCTTAATTAAGATCCGATTTATGCTATCGTAACTGCTTGACCGGTGAAAATAAGTCCCCCCAAATGGAGCCTAAGTGTTTGATTCCTACAATTAAGTCTAATAACATGATGGCATAAACATCTTACATGGCTACTTGCAGTTATTATTTTCTTCTTCTTTGATCCCTTTTTAACCAAAATTCATGGCAAAAGTAATAATTTGTTGGGGGCACAAGCAGCATGGAGGTATTTATTTTGATAATGTTGTTATTTATCATCCTCTTCTTTTTTTATTAAAATATGTATACTGTTTCGATTATACATAAAAACAATAGCAATGTTGTTGAAATATGTGATAGTGCCGCTCGAAGCATTCAGATGGAGATCTAGGTGGAATCACCTATCTGTTACCCCTAGGTGGGTATAAATAGGCAAATCCTAGGAGTTATTACGAGTATTGGATATCCGTGTATCCGAACTGACCTGTTAAGCCTCCGAACCCGTTAATTGTCCAAATATACACTAACAATCTCCTCCTATATTTGTGACAAATAACGTGTACGTCTCGGAGTGCAGAAAACAGATAGTACGAAAAGAAAAGTTTTTGACTTACACATTTTCATAAGAGTTAGCACAGTTAGAGCATAAATAGGAGTTTTCAAAAACAGTAACATAAACATTCAAATATAACGTGCTACTCAAAAATAAATAAGTCTGAAAACAAAATAACAATGGATCAAAACATATAACAATTCTACTCAAAGAGTAGATCATCATCATCCATGTCAAAGTCTACTTTTTCTCCTCCATTTTCACCAGTGTCTGCTAGAAATTTCATGAATTAGACTCTATGAATTCATAAACATATGCAGTGACGTATCAAAGTAACTAGCTCTACCTAAATGAGATTATTACTTGTAGCAGTAGTGAAGTAATACTGTCAGCATCTCTATCCAGTCTCAGTAGGACCGGTCAAGTTATAATTTTAATAAATCACACATTGTTATCTTACTCATTAGTGACCACTAAGTACCTTATCATATGACTAGACACACCGTCATTTGCAACATTATCAGATGTGGAATAATGTGTTATGATCACTAATGTTAGATTAACTCGTACAACGAGTTTTTATTACCAGTTGAATAACTCTCGAATCAACTTACAATGAGAGAGATATTAAGTCGTCAAATGTGGAATGACTAGCATCCAACCATCTTGAGTTTTCATCAAAAAATTATTTGGGGGTTTTTAGTTTATTATTAGATGTTTGAATATTGCAGCTATAGGCTCTTACTATTAAAATATAAACATAAGAGGAAAGTTTCATATTTCTATGAACTTTAATCTCATCTTTCCAGATGTTTTGATTGTGAGAGCTCTATTTAATCCTTTTGTCAAGGCGTCTGTAATATTATCGTTCGACCTCACATCAAATAAGGTAATAATCTCTTGACTCGTGCGAGAGATCAACCCGACTTGTTTCATCCTTAGTTGCCTTCTTTTGCTATTGAACAAAGTATTCGTAACAATCATTTTAATAGCTTGATTATCGAAGTAAACTGCAACAGAACTCAATTTTATGCTCGATAGTGGAATGTCCATCACAAAATCTCTTATCAACTCTGCTTCTTCTTCGGCTGAAGCTAGAGCGTATAGTTCGAATTCCATAAAAGAGAGTGCAATTCATGATTGCCTCTTGGACTTCCATATTACAGCTGCTCCTCCTAGTGTGAATATAAATCCACTAGTGGACTTGCTGTCATTTATTTCTGAGCACCATGATGCATTAGAATATTCTTCTAAGACTGGAGGATGACTATGGTAACATAAAGCATACTTTTGGGTGTGCTTTAGGTATCTCATTAGCCTATCGAGGTCATCCCAATGGCCTTGACTAGAATTACTAGTGAATCTACTTAACATGCCGACCATAAAGGTTATATCAGATCTAGTGTAGACTATAACATACACAAGACTACCAATCAGTTTAGCATATTCTAACTGTCTAACCGCAGCTCCTACAATGGGCTTTAAGTGGTTGTTATAATCGTATGATGTCTTTAATGCTCTACTTTCACTGTATCCCCATGTATCAAACATGAATTTTATGTAGTGACTTTGACTTAGGGAAATGCCATTTTTCCCAAAGCTCACTTGCATGCCTAGTATAGTTTCAGCTACACCGAGGTCTTTAATGCTAAACTCTTTTATTAATCCTCTCTTAATGATGATGAAGGGGAATAATTTCTCGTCCCTTGTTCTGATGAAAAAAGTGGAGAAATTCGCTGCGACAGAATTCAATGACTAGAAACTGAATACCCAGTCTGAGATGAAGTACCTGAACGTGTTTTACACAGTTCAGTCTGATCGTGCTGACATTATGAGGACTGATGATTAGGCATATCGGATCGCTGACGAGGACTTCTGTAGAGATTATTTACTGAACTATCTATTCTCTAGCTTGGCAAAGTTGTACCTTAAGATGAAGACTGCTAAGGAGATATGTGAGGCACTAGAGAAGCACTTCAGGCAGGAGGGGGACCTGTCAAAAGCACACATAGTGGACAAGTTTCACTCCTTCATGTTCGACGAGGAGAAAGTCATTCTCCCTCGGGTATCGGAATTTGATAACTTAGTTGATTCCTTGCATAGTGAAAACATTAGTTTACCAGATAGTTCTGTTGCGGGCACAATTGTTTATAAATTATCATCAACGTGGTATAATTTCAAAACTGAAATGTACCATAAGAAGATGCAGGTTGGTCTGAATGACCTCAAGCGCTTCATACGTATTGATGATAAAAATAGGATCAGACACGCATTAGAAGCTGTTAGCAAGCTGAAAGTTACGGCTAACATGATTTTTAGCTCTAAACGTGCGCCTAATCCTAAAAAGACCAAACCGTCCCAGGTTACAGACCCGAATAAAAAAATTAAAAATTTTAAACGCAAGTTTTTCAACTACAATAAGTGGGGACACAGTGCATCTAATTGCAAGTTCCCTGAAAAGAAAAGGACCAGAGCACCACAAGACGACAACTAGGCTAATATGGTTAGCCTTGCTGAGCCATCCAACTTTGTTGCCATGGTTGGAAATGTGAAGGCCAGTAATGAGTGATACCTAGATTCGGGGGCAACGTGCTACGTTTGTAACAATGCTAATCTGATGACAGACCTCACTGCTGCAAGAAAGTCTGTGATAGTGGCAAATGGCGAGACAACTGACATGATGAAGATGGTGAACGCAACTCTGCTGTTATCCTCAGGTAAGACTTTAACTTTAAAGAACGTTAAATTCATTCCTTAATTAGCTGCTAATTTAGTGTCTATAAGTTTGTTATGTGATGCTGACATGTCCTTTACTTTTTGTAGTGGTAGAGTAACATTGTCAGTTAACTCTCACTATTTTGGATGTGTATACGTCTGTTGGGTACATTGGAAAATGTGTACCTGATTTGAAGAAGCCCAACCTAGCTCAATGATATACATCAAGGTGTATTTGATGTTGTTTTAAGTTGACATGTGCAGGTGAAGAATTGACAAAGTATGCAGAAAAATTCTAAGTCCAAGTGTCGACACAGAGGAAGCAGTGTCGACACATAGAAGAAAATAGTCGACACAACACTGGGAAGCAGTGTCGACACATAGCAGTTAGTCTACAACTACACTGAGAGAATGTGTCGACACAGAAGAAGTAAGTCGACACATCACTGGGAATTTGTGTCGACACAGAAGAAAAGAGTCGACACAACTCTGGAAATTTGTGTCGACATAGAAGAAAAGCGTCGACCTCAACATTGGGAGAATGTGTCGACACAAAAGAGTATAGTCGATCTCAAGATTGTCGACATCAGCTGAATGTGTCGACACAGAAGAAAATAGTCGACCTCAAGTTTGTCGACACCAGCAGAATATGTCGACACATTGTGATTAAGTCGACACATTAAAGCAGATTTAAGAAATGAATGTGTCGACACCTGAAGGCTAAGTCGACACTTACTAAGTTATAATTCTACAACAACTGTGTCGACACACAGGACTTGTGTCGACACACTGAAGAGTCAAGACCAAGTTATTTTCAGAAGAAGCTGTGTCGACTCAAAGGCAACTTAGTCGACATCACTGAAGACTGTGTCGACACCAAAGTCAATTGTGTCGACACAGATAGACAGATGGTCTCGACACTTTCTGACAGACTGTTTCAACAACTTGTGGTTCAAGACTAAGGCACAGGACTTGTTTGAAGACTTGACAGCTGTGGGTTACCACCGGTTAACTGAAGCTGTCAGACTTGTCAGAAAACGGTTAGAAACCGGATCAGCCGGTTACCATGAAGAATGTCTATAAATAGACTGATTCAGAAGGAGAATAACAACCATAACAGATAGTCCTTTTTGAATAACTTTGAATCAAAAAGGAAGAGAAGGATCACAATCCAATTCATTTCAAGAAAGTGCTAGTCACTTAAGAAGATCTTCTCCGGGAGATCTAAGAAGACTATCTAAGGATAGATCTAAGAAGAGTTCTAATCAGAATTCAGAAGAATCTTTCAAAGTGCTGGATAGAGAGAGGTCAAGCCAGAATTAGAAGAAGAAGAAAGAAACCACCAGTGGATTCTCAAGAAGCTGTTTGGAATCAACTCAGCTAAGTACATTTTCAAGAAGCTTTGAAGAAGGCTCAGATACAGTTGATTGCATCAGCTGATCAAGAATTGTCTTGGCCTTTTCTCTCTCAACTTTGGCAAGACAGTTTAATAATCTTTTCTATATTTCTGTAGGATCTGTTTACACAGATCTGAGTTGTAAGCCTATGTTATAAAGGCTGAGTGTAGGAGTGTTGAACTCTGAGTGGTAGGGCTGTTTGCCTGAGTGTAGGAGAAGGATATTCTCTGAGTTGTAGGCCTTGGGGCAAGGCTGAGGTAGGGCAGTTGTGCCTGAGTTGTAGGAACCAGTTGGGTTCTGAGTTGTAGGATCTGTTGATCTGAGATAAGTGGAAGTTTGGCCGAATCTAGCATACTGCTAGATAGGTGAAGGGGGAAAGTGGATGTACCCAGACCTTGGAGAACCACTATAAAACATTGTGCAATCTGTGATGTTTTATTTTCTGTGATTGCTGTGCCAATTGTGTTAGCTATTGAATTGAATTCTGCCTAGAAGTTTTTATAAGAAAAGCAGAACCTATTCACCCCCCCCCCCCTCTAGGTGTTTAGGCTGCCTTGAAAGTTAAACTATCAAGTGGTATCAGAGGGAGGTTCCTCAAAAAGGACTTAACAGTCTGAGGTAGATTTGAAAGGCAGATTCAAGATTCAAGAAGATGGGTTCTGGAGAGAATCATAAGGAGCTAGGGTCTATGAAATTACCCATATGCAAGAAGGAAATCTTTGGGATCTGGAAAGAGAGAGTCAGATTGTTTATGGAAGCATCTGACCCAAGGATTTACATCACAGTACAAGAAGGGCCCTTCATTCCAATGAAGATATCTGTTCTTGATGCAAATATCCAAATACCAAAGACTTATTCAGAAATGACCAAGGATGAAATCATCTTGGCAACCATGGATAAAAGGGAACAAAATATCATTGTCAGTGCCATAGATGATTCAACATTTCAGAATCTGATTCACTGCAAGACCTCCAAGGAGATGTGGGACACATTGATTGTCTACATGGAGGGATCTGAAGAAGTAAGGCTGGACAGAAAGTCTATGCTGAATCAGGAGTATGAAAGCTTTAGACAAGGAAAATCTGATAGCATAACTGAGTGCTATAAGAAATTCTATAGAATTGTGAATGAGCTAATATCCTATGGAAGAGTCTTCAGTACCTATGAACTGAATGACAAATTCTTAAGATCCTTATCAAAGGATTGGGATACAAAGATCTGTGCCATAAGAGAAGTGGCTAAATTGGCAGAAATATCTCCTCCAACCCTGTTTGGAAAGTTGCTATCCTATGAAATGCAACTTATGGTAAGGAAGGAGGAGGAAAGAAACTCAAGAGGAGAGCATAGAGAAAAGACTGTGGCATTTAATGCTGAAGCCACCAGAAAGAATAGGAGGAAATCACCATCTCCTCCTAAGGAAGTTGAAGAAGATAGTTCTGAAAATTCAGATAAGGGTTCAGTTAGCTGTGATTCAGATGCAGACTTTGCTGCATTCACTAGGCAATTCCAAAGGTTCTTGAAAAAGAAGCAATGGAAGTCTAGGCCTTCCACATCACAGCAAGTTGATGACTATTATCAGAAGAGAAGGTCATCAAGGAAAGAGAAAAGCAGATCAAAGCCCAGCAAAGCCACTACTTCAAAGATTGTCTGCTATTGTTGCAATAGGCCTGGACATGTAGTGGCTGATTGTCCTGACAAAAGGAAGGAATCTTCAGAAAAGAAGAAGACTTATCAGAAAGGCAAGAAGGAGAAATCCTTTGTAGCAAAGAAAGATAAAAGTCTGTCAGACCAGTCAACTTCAGAATCAGGATCTGAAGCTGAAGCATATATTGGACTATATGCTGCATCTGAGGAAGAGGAGTTTATGCAGTTGCTAGACTCCATCAATGAACATCAATGCATGGGTTTGATGACAAGATCAGAAGAGGACATATGCCAGAATCAGTCTGGTCCTAATGAGGTAAATTGTCCTTCCTGTACATCTGTTTGTAGTACAAGTGAAGAATCAGCTACATCTGCATCAAGTGATGAAGATGCATCTGGATCTGAAGGAGATGTCTATCAATTGATAGACAAGTATGGGGACTTGTTGCAGGCCCTTAAGAAAAGCAAGAACCTGGTTAAAACACAGGCTCAGGAAATTGCTGAACTAAGGGTAGCAACAACTGAGTTAGAAAAAGTCCTTGATCAAAAATTAAATGAAATTGCCAAGCTGAAGAATATAACTATTATTCAGATGGGCACAATTAATTATACTAATGATCAAGTAAAGAGTCTGGAGGCCAGACTTAGAATTGAAAGGGATTTAGTGGCTAGTTACTCTAAGCCAAAATCTGTCTTACCCTTGATAGATGAATTTGTCACTCAGAAGGGTAAGGCTGGATTAGGATTTAAAGGTAACTCCAGGGCTGGCAGATTCAAGAGGAAAGGCAAAGTCCCTATTCAGCCACTAAACCTTTCAGTCCCCATAAGGTTTAGTAAGGAGAAAGTGCCTTCTAACATATATGATCATGAAGACATTCAAGGTCATATTAAGACAAATGTTCTGAAGAACAAGGGTGTTAAGGCAAGCAGGCCTACCTATGGTCATAAACCAAATGGTTTTAAGAAATCAGTAGGTGAAGTAGCAACAGCACCAGCAATGAACAGAAATTCTACTGACAAGGATGTATCTAGATCTAGATACAATAAGTTTGAATGTTGGTGCTGTGGCAAGAGGGGCCATTTTGCATTGGACTGCTGGTATAACACAAGTGTTATAAAGAATAAGAGTCTACCTGTTAGAAGAGGTTATGATAACTTTATTAATGCTAACCTGAACCAAGGACCCAAGACTTACTTGGGTTCTAAGGGTAAGTAATTCTGTATTGCAGGTGAATCCAAGTAACCATGCCCCTATATGGTACTTGGATAGTGGTTGTTCCAGGCACATGACTGGAACAAAGGGGCTGCTGAAGGAGTATTCATCTGTCAAAGATGGACATAAAGTGATCTTTGGTGGATCTGAAAAAGGAGTCATCAAAGGTTTGGTAACATTTCTTCTAACCTAATTACTATCACCCAAGTGGCCTATGTAAAAGGTTTGAAACATAATCTAATAAGCATAAGCCAGCTGAGTGATCTAGGATATGACATTTCATTTGGTAAGGATGGATGTCATATCAAAAGGTCAAGTGATCAAGAGATCATTTTGACTGGGTATAGGAAGAGAAATGTATATTGCCTTAATTTTGAGTGTGAAAATAAGGCTTCCCCCATTTGTCTTGTAGCTGATGACAATGCTTCCCATTGTGTTAAGTGGCACAAGAGATTGGCTCATCTAAACTACAAGACAATTGGCCAACTCATTAGTAAAGAACTAGTGAGGAATGGGCCTCAAGTTAAGTGTATAAAGGAAGGGGTATGCTCAGCTTGTCAAAAGGGCAAGCAGACAAAATCCTCATTTCAAAGCCTTGAAAACAAGGATTCTGTGAGGTGCTTATACCTCTTGCATATGGATCTTTTTGGTCCTATGCCAGTTCATAGTCTAGGTAGGAAGGTCTACACTTTTGTGGTTGTAGATGACTATTCTAGATTTACATGGGTGTTCTTTCTGAGAAACAAAAATCTGAAACCCCAAGTGTATTACTTAATTTTGTAAAGCAAATTCAGAATGAACTGAATAGTACAGTGGTCAAAATCAGAAGTGATCATGGTACTGAGTTTCATTCTGAAAGCATAACAAATTTGTGTAAAGACTTTGGGATTTTCCAAGAGTTCTCCTCACCTAGAACACCTCAGCAAAATGGAATTGCTGAAAGAAAGAATAGAACATTAATTGAAGCTGGTAGAACTCTATTGAGTGACACCTCTCTCCCAGAATATTTTTGGGCTGAGGCAGTTAACACTGCTTGTCATGTCATCAATAGGGCTTCTATCACCAAAAGCCACAGAAAGACTCCCTATGAGATTGTGAAAGGCAGAAAACCAAATCTATCCTATTTCAGGATCTTTGGTTGCAAGTGCTATATACTTAACAATGGCAAGTCATATTTGACTAAGTTTGCTGCCAAATCCCAGGATGGGATATTTGTTGGGTACAGCACAAATAGTAAGGCCTATAGAGTCTTTAACTTAACTACTCAAGTTGTTGAAGAATCTGTGCATGTTGTATTTGATGAAACAAGATTAATCAATAGTGAGTTGTCTTGTAGATCAAATGACTCAACAGGTATAAGCAAGAAGATGGACAAGCTCTCCATTGCTGAAGCTTCAAAGGAAGATGAAGCATTGGAAAATGAAGGCTGCTGTCCAGGGGGAGTACAAGAGATAATGGAAGCTGATGAAAACCAAGAGGCTCAGCAGAATGAAGAAGCTGGAGATGCTCAACCTGAAGGGAATCTTCCTCCAGCTATAAGATATCTGAGAGATCATCCAACTGATCAGATAATTGGTGATCCAAGACAAGGAGTGCAAACTAGAAGCAGAAATCAAAGCACAGTTTTGCATTCAAGTTTCTTGTCCCAGATGGAACCTAAGAAGTTTGAAGAAGCTATCCAAGACCAGCACTGGATTGATGCTATGCAAGAGGAGCTGAATCAATTCAGAAGATGCAAAGTCTGGGAGCTGGTTCCTAAACCAAGAGGCCACAACATAATTGGCACTAAGTGGATCTATAGGAACAAGCTAGATGAGAGTGGGATAATAGTGAAGAATAAAGCAAGGTTAGTTGCAAAAGGATACAGGCAGGAAGAAGGAATTGACTTTGATCAAACCTTTGCTCCAGTAGCAAGGCTGGAGGCAATCAGAATGTTCCTTGCCTATGCAGCCTACCAAGACTTCAAAGTATACCAGATGGATGTGAAGTCAGCATTTCTGAATGGTGATCTTAAAGAAGAAGTATATGTAGAGCAGCCATCAGGTTTTATAGATTCTCTTAAACCTGATTATGTGTATAAGCTTAGGAAAGCTTTGTATGGGTTAAAACAAGCTCCAAGGGCTTGGTATGAAACCCTATCTACCTTCCTCATTGAGAATAAATTCTCAAGAGGAAAGATAGACAAAACTCTATTCCTTAGGGAATCCAAAGGAAAGATCATCTTAGTCCAGATCTATGTTGATGACATAATCTTTGGATCTACTGAAAACAACCTTTGTAAAAAGTTTGCCAAACTTATGCAAGGGAAGTTTGAGATGAGCAGTATGGGAGAACTTAAGTTCTTCTTGGGACTCCAAGTAAGACAGACTGATGATGGATTGTCCATATCCCAGTCTAAGTTCACCAAAGAATTAATTAAGAAGTATGGTATGGAGTCATCCTCCACCATGAGAACTCCTATGGGAACTAAGTATGCCTATATGCAAAGATGAGACAGGTAAACCTGTTGATGAATCATGTATAGAGGAATAGTTGGGTCTCTACTATATCTCACTGCTAGTAGACCTGACATTATGTATGCAACATGTGTCTGTGCTAGGTACCAAGCCTGCCCTAAAGAATCTCATTATACTGCAGTCAAAAGGATTCTGAGATATCTAAAGGGCACTCCTACTCTAGGTCTTTGGTACCCTAGGAATAGAGATTTTCTACTAACAGGCTATTCAGATGCAGATTTTGCAGGATGTAGAGAGGATAGAAAGAGTACTACAGGTACTTGTCAATTCCTGGGAGGAAGACTAATATCTTGGAGTAGTAAGAAGCAGACCAGTGTGGCAATTTCCACAGCTGAGTCAGAGTATGTTGCTGCTGGAAGCTGCTGTGCACAGCTATTGTGGATGCAGCATCAGCTTAAGGATTATGGTATTCAGGTAAGTAGAACACCTCTTTTATGTGATTCAAAGAGTGCTATTTCTATTGCTAATAATCCAGTTTCTCATAGTAGAACTAAGCATATAGAAATCAAATACCATTTTCTTAGAGAACATGTAGAAAGAGGAGACATCTCATTGGAATTTGTAAAAACAGATTATCAAATAGCAGATGTATTTACTAAGCCTTTAGATGAAACCAAATTCAATAAATTCAAAATTGAATTAGGTATGTTAACCATTGATTAATGTATTAACAAAATCATTAACAATGCAATTGAAGTGGTATATAAATAAGTAAAGGTAATAACAACAACATAATCAAGTGTTAAAAAAAAAAGAGGGACACATTGAAGTTACAGAAATTGGCTAAGTAAGAATGTGTCGACACATTCAGTAGTAATGTGTCGACTCAGAGAAATTATGTCGACAAGTCAGAAATATTGTGTCGACACAGAGAATATGTGTCGACACTTGAGAGTTATATTGTCGACTTAACCAGGAATGTAATGTCGACTCAACCAGGAAAATGGTGTCGACACTTACAGAATATGTGTCGACACTTATCCTTAGAGTCGACACAGAATTTCTGTTTATCTAAGGTGTCGACATAACCACAAATTGGTGTCGACACATAATAGGCTGAAGTAATGTCGAGACAATAGAAGTTTGTGTCGACACATTCCGTCTGTGTCGACACATTTTGACTGTTTTTGGCGCCTTTTGAACTTCTTTCAACTGAGGCTATAAATAGGTCAAAAACTCATTCTGTCGACACGCTTCCAAGGTTTTCGAGACTAAAACCCTGTGTCGACAGTCTATCTTTCTCTCTTCTCTCAAGCTTTCTCGACGAACCGATGGCGCCAAGGATTGAAGACAACATAAATGAAGGGTATGAGTTGGTGCGCCAGGCCTTTGCAGAGGCGCCGCCAGATGTTCAAGGAGTTATCACCCTCCTTTCTGAGTCAGGGTTAGAATTTCTCATCTCAGAACCTACTAAAATCTGGAAGAAGGAGGTGCACGAGTTCTTTATCTCTGCATCAGTCCACTCTACTGGCCTCAAGATTAAGTCCACTGTTCAAGGGACTAAGGTGAAGATTAATCAAAGAAGTTTAAGAAAGATCTTTCAATTGAAAGTAGTTGAGAATGAAGAGGAAGTTCCTATATCTAAGACAAGGGAAGCCCTTCAATGGTGTGGACTGGACTCAGGATTGAAGATTGGAGCTGCCTTCAACAGGAAGGGTATGAATCAACAAGGGAAATTCTTGTCAGAAGTAGTTGGGAAAGTAATCCTCTGCAAGACAGGTGGACATGATAGGATTTCTGCCTATATGTTCAGCCTGATGACCAGGATAGTTTTTACTATTCCTACTGATTGGTCAGGAGTGATCTTTGACAAGATCAAAGAAGGAATCAAGAAGCCTAACATGGCTAGGATCATGAGCCTGTACTTCACTGGAGTGATTCCTGAAGTGATGCAGCAACTGCAAGGGAGTAAGATTAATCATATGAGAAGAATGGATATGAGATTGTTCTCCAGGTGGGATAGGGTGCTGTCCAAGGATGTGCCTGAAGAGAGCAGGCCAGACACCCCTGTGAAATCCCCTACACAAAATCAAGAATCTGAACAATTACAAGAAGACCCACTGAGGACACAGGTTGAAGAACAGCTTGCCTCATCTATAGTCCAGGAAGTGTCAACATCCTGCACAGATGCAGGGGGAGCCAGTTTCCACTCCTGCTCCAAAGGTATCTACTCCTGCTCAGGTATAGGGGAGCTAATGTATTTTACTATAAAAGACATTGCTCATATTCTTATTACTGCACAGGTTCAGGGGAGCTAGTGTCCACTCCTACTCCAGATACTACAAATACTGAAGTGCAAGTACAAGAGGAAGCACAGTTAAACTTGTCTCAAGATTTAACTGCTGCAGAAGTTACAGCTCAACTGGAATTTACTATGGAGGAGTTGTTCCCAGATATTGATACTACTGCTGATAAAGTAGGAGGTGGACCAGATATTGAGAAGTCCATAGGTATGGACATTGATCAGGACACTGAAGTTGAGCCACAGGTTGAGGGTGAGCCAGTGGATGTTGAAGCTGAGCAACAGGTCCCTGGAACTGATACAATTCATCATCCTCAAGAAAGAATTCATGTAGATACTTCATCTGAAACAGAAACTGAAGAAGCCAGGGTGGCAAAGAAAAGAAAACTTGTTGTATTTAAGAGAAGAAGCAAGCATTATAAGCAGGCTTTACAGACCACACCTCTACAAGTATCTCCAGCCTTTGATTACAACAAATTTATGATAGATCTACAAGTAAAATTGGATGAACAAAGGCTGGCTATGGAAAAGTATGTTGATGAAAATAGCAAGTCACTTCAGTTTGACTTAGCTCAGGATATAAAGTCCATCCAGTTTCAGGTAAACATGCATAAAAAGGAAATGACAGATTGCTTCCACAAGGGTGGCAATGCTGTGGTTTATCTAGCTAAACAACATGAGGCTATTACTACAAAGGTGGATGACATTGCTTTGAAACAAAGTTATGTTTTGGAAAACCAGATCAGAATGAATGATAATTTAACTGAATCTCATAATGAGATCATTGAGGAAGTAAAGAAGATTGTTCCAGGTCTGCCTGCAGATAGAGCCAAAGAAAGGGAAGAATTTGATAAGAATTTCCAAGCTGCCATTGCATCTGTTAAGACTGCCATCACAACCTCTCAAAAAGAAATATCTGACAAGCTTCAAAAGTTAAAACCATTTTTCAAAGAGAGTGTGAATTATTTGGATGGCCAAATCCGATTTCAAAAGGAAGATCTAAGAGATCATGTATCTAGAGAAGCCATAAAGGGGGAGAGGATGCTAATTCATGCAGGCTCAGAGCACTCCAAATGGGTGACCAATAGTATCCGAGCCACTTTGGGATATCCCCCATTGTGTGATGATGCTATGGTGGCTGAATCAGGAATACAATCAAATCTACTTGAAGGCAATCAACCTGAGGTTGCCCAAGTCATTTACCCCCCTCCAGATTTTGACATGATTGATCAGAAAATTCAAGGAATGTATAGTCCTCCAAAGGAGGTTACTAATATTGTCTTTGGAAAGGTTGATAAGCCTGAGGCTACTCTGAAAGAACAGCAAGATGCTCTATTAGCCAAGAAGAAATTCAGAGAGCAGGCTGTACTTAAGCCAGATTATGAGCAGTGGAGTCCTACTTCAAGGAACATAATACTCACTGCATGGAAAGCTGTACAAGATAAAGTTCATGAGAGAGGCAAGTGGTACAATGAAATAGAATGGCAGAAGTATGAGGCAAGACAAGAAGCAATAGTTCAATTCAGAAGGAAAGCTAAGCTGGGAAGACTGCCATCAGATGCTAAGGAGCCAAGCAAATACTTCCCAAAGCCTTTTCATTATTTTGAAAGGCAAAGGATCAAGGAAGAAGCTCAGAAGAAAGCTGATCTTAAAGGAAAGAAGATAGCTGAAGATTCAGAAGCTCCTGTGACAGCTACAATTCAATCTGGCAAAGGGATTATAATTAAAGAGCCTGATCAATCCTGATTTTGTTTCAAGTTCTTTTATAGTGTTTTGTAATGTTATGATGTAATCAGTAAATGTAAAACATTGTAATCAAACATTACCCAGTTATAAACAAAATGTTGTTTGGCATATTATAATGTGCATTCTGTGATGATTTGTTTTTATGTTTTGTTTATATTAAAGTATTCCTGTTATGTCATTAATCATCATTTAGTACTGTTTATAAATGGTGTATATCATTGGCTATAGGGGTTATGACTTCTCCAAATAGGGGGAGATTGTTGGGTACATTGGAAAATGTGTACCTGATTTGAAGAAGCCCAACCTAGCTCAATGATATACATCAAGGTGTATTTGATGTTGTTTTAAGTTGACATGTGCAGGTGAAGAATTGACAAAGTATGCAGAAAAATTCTAAGTCCAAGTGTCGACACAGAGGAAGCAGTGTCGACACATAGAAGAAAATAGTCGACACAACACTGGGAAGCAGTGTCGACACATAGCAGTTAGTCTACAACTACACTGGGAGAATGTGTCGACACAGAAGAAGTAAGTCGACACATCACTGAGAATTTGTGTCGACACAGAAGAAAAGAGTCGACACAACTCTGGAAATTTGTGTCGACACAGAAGAAAAGCGTCGACCTCAACATTGGGAGAATGTGTCGACACAAAAGAGTATAGTCGATCTCAAGATTGTCGACATCAGCTGAATGTGTCGACACAGAAGAAAATAGTCGACCTCAAGTTTGTCGACACCAGCAGAATGTGTCGACACATTGTGATTAAGTCGACACATTAAAGCAGATTTAAGAAATGAATGTGTCGACACCTGAAGGCTAAGTCGACACTTACTAAGTTATAATTCTACAACAACTGTGTCGACACACAGGACTTGTGTCGACACACTGAAGAGTCAAGACCAAGTTATTTTCAGAAGAAGCTGTGTCGACTCAAAGGCAACTTAGTCGACATCACTGAAGACTGTGTCGACACCAAAGTCAATTGTGTCGACACAGATAGACAGATGGTCTCGACACTTTCTGACAGACTGTTTCAACAACTTGTGGTTCAAGACTAAGGCACAGGACTTGTTTGAAGACTTGACAGCTGTGGGTTACCACCGGTTAACTGAAGCTGTCAGACTTGTCAGAAAACGGTTAGAAACCGGATCAGCCGGTTACCATGAAGAATGTCTATAAATAGACTGATTCAGAAGGAGAATAACAACCATAACAGATAGTCCTTTTTGAATAACTTTGAATCAAAAAGGAAGAGAAGGATCACAATCCAATTCATTTCAAGAAAGTGCTAGTCACTTAAGAAGATCTTCTCCGGGAGATCTAAGAAGACTATCTAAGGATAGATCTAAGAAGAGTTCTAATCAGAATTCAGAAGAATCTTTCAAAGTGCTGGATAGAGAGAGGTCAAGCCAGAATTAGAAGAAGAAGAAAGAAACCACTAGTGGATTCTCAAGAAGCTGTTTGGAATCAACTCAGCTAAGTACATTTTCAAGAAGCTTTGAAGAAGGCTCAGATATAGTTGATTGCATCAGCTGATCAAGAATTGTCTTGGCCTTTTCTCTCTCAACTTTGGCAAGACAGTTTAATAATCTTTTCTATATTTCTGTAGGATCTGTTTACACAGATCTGAGTTGTAAGCCTATGTTATAAAGGCTGAGTGTAGGAGTGTTGAACTCTGAGTGGTAGGGCTGTTTGCCTGAGTGTAGGAGAAGGATATTCTCTGAGTTGTAGGCCTTGGGGCAAGGCTGAGGTAGGGCAGTTGTGCCTGAGTTGTAGGAACCAGTTGGGTTCTGAGTTGTAGGATCTGTTGATCTGAGATAAGTGGAAGTTTGGCCGAATCTAGCATACTGCTAGATAGGTGAAGGGGGAAAGTGGATGTACCCAGACCTTGGGGAACCACTATAAAACATTGTGCAATCTGTGATGTTTTATTTTCTGTGATTGCTGTGCCAATTGTGTTAGCTATTGAATTGAATTCTGCCTAGAAGTTTTTATAAGAAAAGCAGAACCTATTCACCCCCCTCTAGGTGTTTAGGCTGCCTTGAAAGTTAAACTATCAACGTCCAAAGTAGGATGTACCAACTAAATCTAGCAAACGAGATAGTTCAACAAGTTCAAACAAACTTAGTTAGCCTTAAGACTCTACATGAGAGACTAGGACACGTGAACTATAATAAAATGTTTCAAATAGCTAGAATTCACCAGATCACATTAGACACTAAAAACAACCCTGAGAAATGTGAAGTGTGTGCTCAGACTAAGATCATTAGGGAACCTTTTAGTGCAGTTACTAGGAGCACAATACCCCTAAAGCTTATATATTCTGACATATGTGACTTTAAAAATTGTCACTACAAGAGTAAGAAAGTATATGATCACATTTATAGATGACTGTTCTAGGTTCTGTCATATTTATCTTCTGAAAACTAAAGATGAAGTGTTTGAAAAGTTCTGTCTTTTCAAAACAAGGATAGAAAATCAACTGGACATGAATATTAAAATGTTTAGAAGTGATAGAGGAGAAAAATACGTGTCCAGTAAGTTCAGATATTTTCTGGCCTCTCAAGAAATCATAGCAGAAATTATTGCTCCTTACTCAGCAAAACAATCAACACTAACACAGAAGAGCTTCTTCACGACTAGAGATCTGATTTGGGCTGTCATGATTTTTTCCAAAAAATAAACTGAAACATCAACTTGGTCGTGAATTTCTCTGATTTGGGCTATGGCCTGATCACAATGAAGATTTATTCAAGTGGATGACCAGCAACTTGATCTAGGAAGAAAATCTGGATGGCCAACAACCACCTTGGTCTTCCTCTGGATGTGCAGGTGACGGGAGATGTTGAAGAAGAAACCAGCGACGATAACAACGACACTTGTGAAGAAGAAACCAACGCCGAGAAGTTTGATGGATTCACTTTCCTAAATCTGGTGATAGCTGCGGCGCAAGACGGAAAACGCGACAGAGATCTATTCGGATTCCAAGCGGCACTGGATCTCACGAATGAGAGGGCACGAGATTCCTTCCGTCTGGCGGCGTGAATGATTTCTCTTTCTTTTCTGATCGGCAACAAACAACGGCAGTTATCCTTTTCCCTTTTCCTCCTTCCCGATCCGATCACCGGCGGCATACAAAAATCCAGAAAAAAAAAGAGAGTGGGATTCGTTCCGATTTCAGCAGCGGAAACCGAGAGCAATGGTACGGGAGAGAAACTCTGAAATCGGGGGTGGCGGAAGGCCTGAGGGATTTCTCCTGTACGATCGAGTGCCGGGACTGGGAGAAGAACAGGAGCGCGCCGACGGGCTTCTTCCTCTCGATCTTTTCCAGCGGCGGCCAGAAGATTCCTTTTGATTGCGGTTACGGGATAAAAACGGGGCGTCAAGCGGCTAGGGTTCCTGCTTCGAGAATGATAGTGTCGCTCGAAGCATCTGGATGGAGATATAGGTGGAATCACCTATCCGTTGCCCCTAGATGGGTATAAATAGGCAAACCCTATGAGTTACTACGAATATTGGATATCCGTGTATCTGAACCGACCCATTATGCCTCAGAACCTGTTAATTGTCAAAATATACACTAACAATATGTTACATTGTTTCCAACCCAGAGAGCGCATCCAGAAGAACATTTTCCTATAGAAATGGCATACGCATATATGCCTTGATATTATTTCAGGAAATGGCATAGGAGAACATTTTTGCCCTCTAAGAGTTGTCATTCTCTTGATGATGCCTGTTGTGAGAAAGATGGATCAGCAGTACAATGTGCTCATTGCTATAAAAAATTCATGAAAAAAATGAACAGCAAGCATTTGGTAGATCAAGTTAGTGTACTTATGTGCACATTTCATACAATGCCACTATGATTTCAACAATTTTGGTATCGATTTCATGTTAGTTCTACATGAATGCCGAGTAATGGTCTGCTCGATGCTCTCAATATGTGGGAATAAATAACATATAACACATGCATATTAAATGGTCGAGATTAAAAGTATGGTGTTCCCGGGAAGCGTTATTGTGTGTATAGAATTAATCTGTCTTTGTTTCTACGCAGCATATGCTTCCAAACAGTTTTGATTTCAAAACTTGTGACAAACTATTGATGCATATAGTTAACATTTCATCGTGCAATTAACCTTAGTTCTATACTTTTTCATGCTTGCAACGTTCAAAAGTTTTGTGCAATAAAGTCGTCGGTGACCTCTCCTTAACCTATGTAAAAAAAGGCGCGCTTCTACCCGTCTTTTATCTCATTTTTATGCTCTCATTCATTCTTGCTATTGCCTTATTTTAACTTCCACTACATCTCCTCTGTGTGATGATCTTCTACATGGCCTATACTTCAATGTTATTTTGTAGAGGCTTTGTGTTTTATTGTATCATGAATTTAAATATATTCAATTCTATATTGTGTCGGTTTCTTTATAAAATTAGAATGATTTTGAAAAATTCCAGTAGTTTTGATCCTCACTTTCTTGAATGCACATTGTTGATGCACGAAATGCGTCCTTCAGTTAATGGGTTGTTCGATCTCACAAGCTAATAGAATAAGAGGGTAGCAGGGATGACGACGAGATTCGAAGCAAGGGAGAAGCTTGCTCGGGCAGAGAAGAAGCTTGCTCGGGCAGAGAAGAAGCTTGCTCGAGCAAGGAAGGAGCTTGATCAGAACTGTCGAACAAACGTTACATTGGTGGTTGAGCTCTGATGATTAGACCGAGAGAGGGAAAAAAAGACGGGGCCGCTTGCAGCTGCAACAACAAACTTCGCCCGCCGCGGCTTGAATGTCACTCTTGCGACGGGCTTTTCCTTTAATCAAGAAGCAAGATTACAGCACGTTATTGCACCATTACATGTGAAAGCAGTAAATGGTACAAGAGGAAGCTGGCGGCTGAAAAAAAGGGGTGCCAGAGACTAAGTAAAAGAGGCTGCAGAGGACTGGAGAACTGAGGCTGTAAGTCCGGCTCAAACTGCCTGCTGAGGACAGAAAAAACTAAGTCCACAGCTCTCGACGACCTGGGCGAACGAGAGAATTGAGTCCGCAGATCTTGATCAAACTGTCTGCTAAGGACAGAAAAACTAAGTCCACAGCTCGACGACCTGGGCGGACTAGAGAATTAAGTCTGCACATCTTGATCAAGCTAGCAGTTCTTCTCTAGCTCGTGCAAAATGAGAGGTCTCGAGGCCTATTTATAGGCCTGAGGGGAATCTTCTTGAAGTGGGGCCCAGTGACGTCATCATGGAGGACTGGGCGGACTCGGCGGACTGGCGTTTTGAGTCCACAGGTCATCGGGAGACCTGAGCAGAGGAGGCAGCGCGACTTGAGGAACAGGTCGTCGATGACTTCGGCGGACTCGGCGGACTAGCGTTTTGAGTCCACAGGTAGTCGGGAGACCTGAGCAGAGGCGGCGCGGCCTGAGGAGCAGGTCGTCGATGACTTCGGCGGACTGGCATTTTGAGTCAGCAGGTCGTCGGGAGGCCTGAGCAGAGGAGGCGGCGCGGCCTGAGGAGCAGGTAGCGCCAAGGGCAGCAGAGGGCTCGGCGGCCTGAATCCAGACTGCCCCTAGGGCGGCGGCCTGAGCACCAGGCCGCCCAAAGGGCGGCGGCCTGAAGCCAGGCCGCCCCTAGGGCGGCGGCCTGAAGCCAGGCCGCCCCTAGGGCGGCGGCCTGAAGCCAGGCCGCCCCTAGGGCGGCGGCCTGAAGCCAGGCCGCCCCTAGGGCGGCGGCCTGAGAGCCAGGCCGCCCCTAGGGCGGCGGCCTGAGAGCCAGGCCGCCCTAGGGCGGCGGCCTGAGAGCCAGGCCGCCCCTAGGGCGGCGGCCTGAGAGCCAGGCCGCCCCTAGGGCGGCGGCCTGAGAGCCAGGCCGCCCCTAGGGCGGCGGCCTGAAGCCAGCCCGCCCCTACGGCGGCGGCCTGAAGCCAGCCCGCCCCTAGGGCGGCGGCCTGAAGCCAGCCCGCCCCTAGGGCGGCGGCCTGAAGCCAGCCCGCCCCTAGGGCGGCGGCCTGAGCACCAGCCCGCCCCTAGGGCGGCGGCCTGAGCACCAGGCCGCCCCTAGGGCGGTGGCCTGAAGCCAGGCTGCCCCTAGGGCGGTGGCCTGAGCACCAGGCCGCCCCTAGGGACGAGGCCTGAAGCCAGGCCGCCCCTAGGGCGATGGCCTGAGAGTCAGGCCGCCCAAAGGGCGGCGGCCTGAGCACCAGGCCGCCCCTAGGGCGGCGGCCTGAAAGCCAGGCCGCCCAAACGACGACGGCCTGAAGCCAGGCTGCCCCTAGGGCGGCGGCCTGAGAGCCAGGCCCCCCAAAGGGCGGCGACTTGAAGCCAGGCCGCCCCTAGGGCGGCGGCCATAGAGCCAAGCCGCCCAAAGGGCGGCGACCTGAGCACCAGGCCGCCCCTAGGCGAGGCGGCCGGAGGAGCGGGCCGCCCCTAGGGCAGGCGGAAACCTGAAGCAGGAGGAGTTGGTCGGGCCCGCGACGGTTGCGCTGGCCGAGGGTTGACACCGGCGGAACGACCCAGCGGACTGATGTAGGTTGTCTCCTGCAAGGAAGAATGTTGCGCGGTTAGCTGGCCAAACCGCGTGGCATGCGAGGGTGAGCTATGGAAGCAGCCCGTCGTCCCGCAGGGCACACGATGGCAATGCGACTGGGGCGATTAGACTGGGGAGACCGTCCTAGCCGCACGGCCTGAGCGGATATGCGACCTTATCTGTCTGACCTAAAAAAGGAGGCCTGAGACAGATCGCGACCCTCGGGAGAAACCCCTGAGCGGGTCGAGATTTGCGAGCTCGAGACCTTGAGAAGGAATTGCCGATTTTGAGGTTAACACACATGTTATGATCTCTCTTACATATTATCAACTCCCTTTCAATACAATATTAACAACATTGTCAGTGCTTTATTTTAGTTCTTTTTTTACTTGGACACCCGAGTAATATTAAAACTCTTTTAATCATATACGTTTACTGCAATGATTGCTATTACTTGCAGTGCCTGCTATGTTTGGAATTTCTCTTGTTCCTAAATCTACTTTTCAAACATTAGGTTCCGTTCATTTCAAAGGAATTTTTCATTTCAAAGGAATTGAAATGCATTTCGCCCGGGTGTGCATTTTCTTCGCTTGAGCGTATATTTTTTCGTCCGGACGCGCATTTTGTGACATGTAGCGTATTTTTCGCAGGGCGCACAGTTTTCGCCTGACCGCACATTTCTTTTGCCCGAACGCGCATTTTTCGCCGGCCGGAAAATGCGCACCCGGGCGAAAAATTATGGACCGGGTGAAAAATTCGCGCCCGGACGAAAAATCTGCGGCTGGCCGAAAAATGCGCGCCCGGGCGAAAAATGCGCGCACGGGCGAAAAATTAGCGCTCGGGAGGAAAAATGCGCGTCCGGCCGAAAAATGGTCGAAAAATTCGCATTAGGGCGAAAAATGCGCGTCCGATTGAAAAATGTGGGCTCGGACAATAAATGCGCGCCTGGGCCAAAAATTGGCGCCCGGGCGAATAAAATCGCATCTCGAAGGAAAATTCGCGCCCGGGGGAAAAATTCGTTCCCGGACGAAAAATTTGCGCCCTGGCGAAAAATGGGCTCCCGGGCGAAAAAAAACCCGCATTCGGACGAAAAATTCGCGTCCTGGCAAAATATTTGCGTCCGGGCGAAAAATTTGCGTCCGGGCGAAAAATCCGTGCCCGGGTAAAAATCCGCGTCCGGGTGAAGAAAATCGCGTCCGGACGAAAAAATCGCGTCCGGCGAAAAATCGCGTCCGGACGAAAAATTCGCGTCCGGGCGAAAAATCCGCGTCCGGGCGAAAAATCCACGTCCGGTCGAAAAATCTGCGTCCCGGCGAAAAATCTGTGTCCGGGCGAAAAATCCGCGCTCGGGCGAAAAATCCGCGCCCGGGCGAAAAATCCGCGCCCGGGAGAAAAAATCTGCGCCCGGAAGAAATAATCCGCGCCCGGGCAAAAAATCCGCGTCCGGGTGAAAAAATCCGCGTCCGGGCGAAAAATCCATGTCCGGGTGGAAAGTCCGCGTCCGGGCGAAAAATCCGCGTCCGGGTTAAGAATCTGCGTCCGGGCGAAAAAATCTGCGCCCGGGCTCGGGCGAAAAAATCGTGCCTCGGCGAAAAATGCGCTCCTGGGCGCGCATTTTCGCTCGAGCGAAAAATGCGCGGCCGGGCGAAAAAGCGCGCCAGAGCGAAAAATGGTCGCCCGGGCGAAAAAATGCGTGGCCGGTCGAAAAATGCGGGCTCGGGCGAAAAATGCTCCGTCGGGCGAAAAATGCGATCCCGGGCAAAAAAATGTGTGTCCCGTCAAAAATTTCGCTTTTTGGCAAAAAATGCGGTTCTGGGCAAACAAAAAAATTTGTGTTGTTATATTTTTGAGAGAGTCGGGACACACTGGCAGGGGTGAGAATCACGAATGAAGACCTTGGGAGATAAGAATTGAGGGAGTCATGTTTCTTATATAATCAATTCTCATGGGAATTGAAATGAATTCTAATTCCAATGTAATATTATGGCTGCCGAACAGTCACAATTGGAATTGTCAATTGAATGCCAATTTCTAAGCCCCGCCCCAATTCCAATGGAAATTGAAATGAATTCCAATTCCAATGTAATATTATGGCAGCCGAACAACCACAATTTTGAATGCTAGGATTTATGATAACTTAAACTTTAATACTTCATTGAATTTTCTCTGTTCGTTTGGACAATCAATACATAGTTATTTGCATAATGATTTCTTAGTGATTGGGTTAAACTATACATAATTATAGTATTTTGATGGATTTGCATATTTGATACATGGGTTAACTAAACGTGTTAATTTTTATGTTGTTGAATCCCAATATTAAACTGTGAGCCAACGTGGGCCCAAATTCAAATATTACTACCATTACTGTTGAGGGATGGCAATTATAGATGCCAACGAGGGGTCAACTACACGTGCACGCTGAAAGAAGATGCGAGCTTCGTCATCTTCACGCCACACACCAACGTGACCATCATACCATTGTTGAAGGAGGATATGGAGAAACAAACGTGTGACCGTCAAGTTTGGAATGACCTACTCGTTGCTCCTAGCATGAGTATTTATAGGCAAATCCTAAATACCCGACTACGGGTTTTGGACTCCTATCGGATCCTAATCGCAACTCATTAAGCACTCGTCACGTCTATTTCAATATACCTAAACACTTCCACCTGAAATATATCGCTTAAAAGCAAGGCCACACACGCACGCACGCACGCACGCACGCACGCACACACACACACACATATATATATATATATATATATATATATATATATATATATATATATATATATATATATATATATATACGAGCATCTTCGCACGGGCTACGCCCGTGCTCGATGCTCTCGGGCGGCCTTCGTCCGCATTCAAGCGGGCTTCGCCCGCTTTTGCACGGGCTTCGCCCGTACCCGATGTTTTCAGACGATCTTCGATCGCTTCACAAATAATTTTCACCTCGTCCCCTCTAGCCGTCTCTTTCGCGATCCCAACCTCGTCGGCCCCTGTTCGCCCCGGACGCCTCCTCCTCCTCAATCAACTTCGCCCTCCCCGAACGGTGGCTTCTCGTCTTTGCACCCGGACGCCGCCTCCTCCTCAAAAAGCCGCCGCCGACGTCTTCTTCTCACGTTGCCTTTTGATCTATGGACGATCGCAACGAGGGCTCTAAATCAACACTTTTGTCATTTTAAAAATGTTATTGTTTGAGATTTAATTTTAGTGTAATTGAAAATTTATTTTTTTAAGAATTTTGTTTGGACTGCGAGTTTTATTTTGGACTACGATTATAATCTATGGATTGTGAATAAAAATGGACTGCGAATAGCTATTTATGGACTGCTAATATCAATTCTCTAATATAATATCCCATCCCCCCCCCCCCTCTCAGCCTCTCTCTCTCTCTCCTTCTCTCCTTCTCTCTCTCCCTCCCTCCCTCTAGCTTTAATTATTTCCCATCCATCCCCCTCCTCTCAGCCACACTCTCTCTCCCTCTCTCCTCTCTCTCCCCTACCTCTCTTTCTCTCTCTATCCAAGCCTTCCACCGAAGTAGCTTTAGGAGCTCCATTCTTTTTCATTTGTTTAATATAAGCATATCGGACGGCTGCAGAATTATCAATCCATGAACCGACGGCGGTGAGAATTTCGAACTCATGACTTCATACTTCTTTTATAGTGTTAGAGATATATATATGCTTCAATTCAAGACCAACCTGACGCAACAAATGCCCGAAAAATGGAAGCTCGATGAATTCAACAAAGCATTGATACATCATACATCAACTTAATACCATTTAGGCAGACAAGATGAGACAATTGAAACAACGCATACTCGGGAAGATAATCACCATACAACAACAATGAATGAATGTGACAACCTCTCCTACCACATCTTATGTTCAAGAGCCAACTATATTACCTCATACATCAACTAGTCAAGCTCTACCCCCATTAATTTGAATTTCATCATTTATGTTTCTCCATTTATGCTACAATCATTTTTAGGTTCACGTGCTGTTGAGATTTCACACAATCCCCAAGACAGTCACAATAATCGTAAGGATACAAAAAACACGATATAATTCGGAGAAAATTCAATGCACGATAATTAATTAGGTGGCGTTTGGTTAGGCTTTTAGGCTGCTGAGCGGCGGAACCGCACCGCGGTTTTGGACATAAGCTCCGTTTGGCGCGGCTTATCCTGCGATCTGCGGTTCTTAAAATCCGTTGTTTCTTTTATTAACCCGGCCGCACGTATTTCTCGCGTCCAGCCGCAACAACGATCCTGAAACCCTATCGCGCGATGCGGCGGAAACCTTCTTCCCCATCGACGACCACGGCGAACCTGCTTCCCCATCGACGAACACCAGCGATCGTTCTTCCCCATCGACGACCACCGGCGATTCACCTGCTTCTCTTCCGATCCCGACCTGGTTCCGTCCAGCCACCGTCTTCGCAAGGGCGTTCTTCCGTTCTCCTTCTTCCCGGCCGTTTTCGACTTTCTGAGGTATAACACCGGAGATTAGCATTCGTCGGGCATTAGACAAATTATCCACGTACTCGGAAGTCCAGTCAGATGAAGACTTCTATGATTTCAACATGTGCTTCACCTTCGTTATACCGGGCTGGGAGGGATCAGCGCACGATAGTCGCATTTTCAATTTCGCAACAAGTGATCCCCGTTATGACTTTCCGAATCCACCTCAAGGTTATTATTTAGAATATTGTTTGTTTGTTTATTACTATGAATAAGTATTCCTCATACATAATTTTTGGAAAAATTACAGGAAAATATTACTTGGTTGATTCTGGTTATCCTCTGCAACGAGGATACTTGAAACCGTATCAGGATACACGCTATCATCTACCAGACTTTGTTCGTGGTGGTCGTCGAGCCGAAGGACGTCAAGAGATATTCAATCACGCACATTCATCTCTAAGAAGTGTGATAGAACGATTATTTGGGGTTTGGAAGAAGAAATGAGTCATACTAAGGGACATGCCAAGCTATCATTTTGACAAACAAATAGCTATTGTGATCGCCATAATGTGTTTACACAATTTCATTCGGCGGCACCCTTCTCGTGTGGACATTGATTTCAGTGAATACAAGCAAAGGGATCGAGACCACGGGATGACCTCACAAAGCCGTCAAGAAACATGCACTGACACGGCAGGTGGTGTAGAGGAGATGATCGCCCTACGTAATACTATTGCTGATCAACTGTATGAGGCTAGATCCTAGAAATTCATAAATGTATGGATGGACTTTTATTACTGGTGTTATGAAAGAACCTTTATTTGGTATTGTCAATGAAAAATTTAATCTTCTCATTATTTAAATGGTTGGTAATTTAAAAATTGAAGAAAAAAAAATCAAAAACTCCATTTTGTATCCAAACAAATTTTTGGAAAACTCTGTTTTGTAAACTCTGTTTTACCCAAACAGTTTTTTTTGCAAAACTCTGTTTTCCAGAATCAGCACTTTCTCAATCAGCAACAGCTCATCAACAGCTTTTCATCAGCAACAGCCCAACCAAACAGAGCCTTAGAATTACAAATAAGGGAGGTGAAGAATACCAATTCATCAGAAGTACACCGCAGATAAAATAGATTAACTTAATCCACGGGTGAACAATGATCTTGGACTGCAATCCTTAGAAGGACGCACAAGGTTCACTACGGCAAACAATGACAAGTTACCACCGCTGCCACCGGAGAAGTCAACGTGAAATAATGCCCAGCTCGCGTGTAAGTCCGCTGCTCACAACGCTGCTTGTCTCACTATAGCCTTACCACACTTACTGCAGCTTATTGCAGTCTCACCTTTTTCTTCTTCGTGAATCCACTTCCAAGGGCCTCTTTCTTCAAGATAAGAATAGGCGGTGTGTTCATCCAAGCCATAACTTAACCCTTTATATACCCATTTCATTTGCCTTCTCTACTTTCCTAGAAGTTTCCTTCCATGTGAAACACATGAGCGGCTTAGAGAGTCAATATCGGTGGCTTGGAGATTCAACATCGGCGGCTTGGAGAGTCAATATCGGCGGCCTGTAAGTTTCATGATATACATGGGTTTGAAAGATCAAACCAACTCAGCAATCACCACCTTTGTTTGAATTTCAAAAAATACTATATTTTGCATCAAACACCAAACTGCACTGAGCATTTGCACGAAGCATGCACCATCTGCACAAAGCACTGAACTGCATTGAGCATCTGTACAAAACACTAAACTGCGCAAAACAATATTGCATGTATCACCACCTTAAAGCCCGAGGCTTCAGCCGACCTGCTCAAGTCGACTCATTCCTGATCGGGCTTAACCTCTTAACGTCAACGCAACTGGATCGCTGAATTTGACTCGCCTAGTTAGACTACAAGAAGGACGATCCCCTGCACCACTTCGACTATCACCACTGTCGGTCACAGAAATCATGAGCTCACCACCTCGCATCGTGGTCCCCATCAGCCGGTATAGTCTACCGTACTGTACAACTCTCATGAGTACGGTGCTCCCTCGTATCACCGTTAGAACTCCAAGCCTGGCCGCCCAACTACAACATTCCGAGTCTAATCTACCCAATGATACTAGTTTCTTACGCAGCTTGGGCAGCAGATACACCCTCTTAAGCCTGCATATAGCTCCATCCTGCATTTGCAAGTCCACCGTCCATATCCTTGTGACCTTGTATTTCGAGTCATCACCTGGTACGACTGACCCGAACATCACCTCTAAGCAACTGAACATCGACGCATCTGAGCAAGCGTGTTGCGATGCACCAGAATCAAGCATCCAACTATCAGAGTCGCCTTGACTCTCAGTGATGCAATAAGAGTCATCATCTCCTGTCAAGTCTAATATCATCATGCCCGCATACTGGATGTCACCTGAAGTACCAAAACTCCCAGCATGCTGCGGACAATGTTTCTTAATGTAACCAACTTGTCTGCAGTGGAAACATGACACTGCCTTCTTTGAAGCCGACCGAGCCCGTGCACTGCTCAATCCTTTATCGAACTCCTCCCTCGTCCATGCGCAATCAATATCTAGTCACCCCTAGGAGTGGGGTCCTTCAACATTTGACTAGATAAAAGCGCTGACGTGAGTTCTTCTAGCCCCACCGTATCCTTCCCATACAGGAGCATAATCACCAAGTGCTTGTATGATGCTGAGAGCGAGGTAATAAGCAAGAGGTCTTTGTCTTCTTCCTCTACCTTCGAGCTTACCACATGCAACTAGCTCGGAAGACTGTTAAACACATTAAAGTGTTCATGTAGTTTGTCATGTTCCTACATCTTCAACGTATAAAGACGTTGCTTCACCAATAATCTTGTTGTCACAAATTTTGCCAGGTACAGTCGCTCCAAATTCTCCCAAAGCCCGACTATCTTCTCTTCAGTTCCAATGTTGAAGAGCACCTGAATAGCAACGCACATCCTGATTGTGCTCATGACTCTTTCATCAAGATCTTTTCAGTCCTCGATCATCTTGTATTATTGCAGGTAATTTATTGCGTCTCTGCAAGACTCGAATCAAACCCTACTGAACCAGCAAATCTTTTACTCGAATCTGTCATAGGCTAAAATTCGCACCATCGTCGAATTTCTCCAATAAAAATCTCTCCAAAACTACGTTCTTTCCTGCCATGGCTTTCCTCGGCAAACTAGAAGACTTGATTTGTTCAAAGTCTAAATCTAAAAGGATGGGAAGAGGACCTAGTCGTTTACCATAGTAGTCAGAACCTTAATAAAACGTCCAATTACGATATTCTATCGAGCCTGGATCTGATACCACTTGTTGGGATTTCACACAATCCCCGGGATAGTCACAATAACTGTAATGGTATAAAGAAAACGATTTAATATGGAGAAAAATTCAATGCACGATAATTAATCAAAACTACAAATAGAGGAGACAACGAATACCAATCTGTTACAAGTACACTGTTGATGAAAGAATTGCGCCCTCCAGTTAACGGGGTGTTCGATCTCACAAGCTAAGGTGAAGGAAGAAGAGTTGCAGGGATAGAAGAGAGGTTTGTTGAGAGCAGCTGGGAAGCCTGCTTGAGCAAGGGAGAAGCTTGCTTGAGCAAGCGAGAAGCTGGATCAGGAACTGTCGAGCAGACAACTACTTTGGCGGTTGAGCTTGCATGTTGAAGCCGATAGAGGAGAAAAGAAGAGGGGGCCGCTAGCAGCGGCAACAGCAGACTTTGCCCGCCACGGCTTGAATGCCACTCTTGCGATGGGCTTTTCCTTTAATCAAGAAGCAGAATTACAACTTGCTATTACACCTTTACAAGAGAAAGAAGTAAAGGGTACAATGGGGGAAAGCTGGCGGCTAGGGAAGGAGTTGCCAGAGACTAAGTAAAAGAGGTTGCAGAGGACGGGAGAACTGAGGCTGCAGATTCTGCTCAAGCTGCCTTGCTGAGGGCAGAAAAAACTAAGTCCACAGCTCTCGATGACCTGGGAGGACTGGAGAATTGAGTCCGCAGATCTTGCTTGATCAACGGCCTTACTGAGGACAGAAAAAACTAAGTCCACAGCTCTCGACGACCTGGGAGGACTAGAGAATTGAGTCCGCAGATCTTGCTTGATCAACTGTGGAGGACTGGAAAACTGAGTCTGCAGACCTTGATCAAGCTGACAGTTCTCCTCTCACGCATCCCGAATGAGAGGCCTTGGGGGCTATTTATAGGCTTGGGGAGAATCTTCTAAAAGCGGGCCCAATGACGTCATCATGGAGGACTGCGCGGACTCGGCGGACTGAGAAAATCAGTTTGCTAGGCTGGCGGGCGAAGCAAGCGGTAGGAGGCCGGTAGAGGACGACCAGGCGGACTTCTCTCGGCGTACTCTAGGGGGAGTCCGCCCCTGTTGGGACGGAGGCCGCCCGTTGGCGAGCGGTCTGGGCGGACTCAAGGGGGAGTCTGCCCGGCTTGCTGGTGGAGCGGCCACCCCTAGGCGGGCGGTCTGGGCGGACTCCAGGGGGAGTCCGCCCCTGCTGAGGCGGAAGCCGCCCCTGGCGGGTGGCTGGGTGGACTCCAGGGGAGTCCGCCCCTGCTGGCGCGGAGGCCGCCCCTGAGCGGGCGGCTTGGCGCACTCCAGGGGGAGTCCGCCCCTGCTGAGGTGGAAACCGCCCCTGGCGAGCGGCTGGGCGGACTCCAGGGGGAGTCCGGCCCTGCTGGTGCGGAGGCCGCCCCTGGGTGGGCGACTGGGCAAACTCCGGGGGGATTCCGCCCCTGCTGAGGCGGAAGCCTCCCCTGGTGGGCGGCTGGACGGACTCCAGGGGGAGTTCGCCCCGGCTGGCGCGGAGGCCGCCCCTGGGCGGGCGACTGGGCGGACTCCAGGGGGAGCGTCCACCCTTGGGCAAAATTGGACCTGACAGTCCGCCTTGTGCGGACTCGGTGGACATCAGGGGTAGCCGCCTCTTGCGGGTGGGATCCTGGAAGTAGGTTGCCCTTTCGTGGGCGGAGAAAACCTGAGCCGAGTAACCTGTAGAAGAAAAGCAGAAAAATGGGCGCCTTGGAGAGGATCGCCGATTTTGGTGTTAACATACACCACAGATAAAATGGATTAGCTTAATCCGTGGGTGGACAATGATCTTGAACTACATTTCTTAGAAGGACGCACAAGGTTCGCTACGGATAACCTTCGTCATCGTCAGACTACCAACCACCATCGCCATCACTTGAGAAGTCAACGTGGAATAATGCCCAGCTCGCGTGTAAGCCCGTTGCTCACTACGTCGCTTGCCCACTACAACCTTGTCACACTCACTGCAGCCCATCGCAGCCTCACCTTCTTCTTCTCCGTGAATCCACCTTCATGAGCCTCTTTCTCCAAGATGAGAACAGGTGGTGTGTCCTTCCAAGCCATAACTTAACCTTTTATATAATCATTTTATTTGGTTTGTCTACTTTCCTAGAAGTTTCCTAGCATGCAAAACACATGGGCGGCTTCGAGAGTCAACATCGACGGCTTTGAGAGTCAATATCGGCGGCTTGAAGATTCAACATCGGCGGCTTGGAGAGTCAGCATCAGCGGCCGGTAGGTTTCATGATACACATGGGTTTGAAAGATCAAACCAACTCAGCACGCGCGTGCTAACTCCGTCAATTCAACCATTCCTCCTGAAAGTCATCTCCACATATATCAATGGGTACAAAACAATATTGCGCCCATGTCAACCTCAAGTTTTGTTATAGGAACACCAATTCTGGATCCTGCAACAAATGTTGAAGGTATTAGATCATTTCAACAGCATTAACCATGCTACTTCGACTATGAGATTACCAATTGTAATTGTAAAACTCTCACTCACCTTACAGGTATTATGCTCCCTCAAACATTGTCAAACCAGTCACACCGGCTAGAGCATGTACATACAAGTGCTCCACATCTCTATAGAATCTGTTCCACAATACCCACAGTAGTATACTCTACGTATGTTAATTACTCCTATTTATTGCATTAATCTTGTGATAAAATCAATATCTATACATCAACTATGACTTCGATGACTTCAATACTTCTAGGTTCACTGCAAATATGTCTCGTATTTTTGCTAGCTTATATGATCTTTACAACTATTAGGATTACTGTAACGTAACCTAAATCTCCGTCACGGAAGACAATCTGATAGAGAAAAATTGTGTTTTTTTAATTTATACTTAATTAAGGCAAGTGTATCTATCGAAATATATCATAGGATATTAAAAATATCAAGGTCGTATTAAAAACTCGTGTCTGTCGAGTACTAATACTTCGAGAAAACAACTATTATTTTATCAATCGAAAAAGGGATAATTTTATGATTGAAACTAAAATGCGAAATAAGAAATCTAAACTTGAACAAAACGCACTTCGAATGAAATAGAAAAGATAATTTTATAACTTTCTAATCTATGCCTAGATCGTGGAAATTCTTGAAATATGAACATGATTTTTGTCTTGACCGTGGAGATTCCCGAAATATGAACAACGCCTCTTTTGAGGACTGTGCCCAACTGAGATTAGAAATTTTGACCGAACTCTCGTTCTAATTGATAACTTAATACTCGCATTACCGAAGTGAATCCCGCTATAGGATTTGACTCATATATATCCAGAAGATTTCTGTCATCCTCTCTCGAGGGTTGCTATCAACTCTCTTTATTCGTGAGCGATCGATTTGTACATGAGCCTCTCGGCTAACCGACGAAAACAGATATGAAATCATACATAGATATATTAAATCAAAATTAATAACGAATAAATCGAAGGTAAGACGAGAGAGATAAATGAGAAGATTTATTTCATTCCAAACTTGTAATTTTTAAGATCTACCTTACTTAACAAGAAATAGAAAAAAAAACATAAAATGAAAATAGACAATGCATAAGGAAATGAAAATAAAAATAGTATGTGAGATGGAAGAGAACTACACTGCATAAAAAAAAATATCACATAAATAAAAGTAAGCTAAAAATAAGAGAAAAGAAGACATGACATGCCGAAATGGGCAATGAGAGGGATCCGGATTCTCTCCATTTCATACTTTAGTGGACAAGATAAGTCCAAAAAATATCTAGTGGACATGATTTTTTTGATTTAAAAAAATATAAAAGGATGAGAATTGAAATCCTGAACCGATCGGATCAAAAAACAATTCATCATGGCCATGAAATGGATCCCCTCCATTTTGTCAGAAATGGAGAGGATCCTGATATCAATAGAAGAGGGACAGTGAGAGGAGAGTATGACGGAAATAAGCTACTATATATAGGGAAAATGGAGAATGAGCGTGGAGGAATATGAAGGATGGTAATTAAGTTGAGATGTTTAACTTGGAATTAATGGCTGGAGGTTATTGGAAGAGGAAAGGGTGGCTGGGAATAATTTATTGAGGTAAGAGGTGACACCAATATGAAGAGTCTGTAGATTGAAGAAGGGCCCCAAGTGGATTAAATTTTATATTTATGTTCATGAGAGAGTGGCTGCACATGAAGAGGAATACGAGGAGACGGGCTCTAATATGGGCTACATTTGCATGAAACTATGGAGGATGGGCTCGAGGAGGAAGAAATGGAGGGGATCCATTTAACGGATAAGATGGAGTTTTTTTTGATCCAACGGGTTCAGCATTTCCCAATCTTTCATATTTTTTTTAGTCAAAAAAATCTTGTTCACAGAATAACTTTTGGACTTATCTTGTCCACATAATACTGAAATGAATTTCCTATATTTCAAATGAAATGGAAAGGATGAGAAGAATTTGGAGGATGGACTTGGAGGTAATTTCATTTATACTTTATGAAGAAGCTTGGTGGCGGTTCAGCTATATTAAATATTAATTGAAGGAATGTAATGAGGGTGGCTGTAGCAATTAATTAAAGGAGGTGGTGGGCTGTAATTACATGAAATTGAGTGGTGACGTGGATGCATGAAATTAAGGCTCTCTTTGAAAGGTTTTTTCGGAAAGGAAAAAGAGTGGTAGAAAAAGGAAGGTGGGAAAATGAGATTTTGAAAAATGTATATTGCAAAAGAAGATCCGTTTGGGTGAACTTCTTTTGCAAAGATTTTCAGAAATGAGCATTTTATAAACTATTTGAGAAATCTCCATTGTAGTGAATTTTTTATTAAAATTGCGCACATTTTCCGCCCGAACGTGAATTTTCCGGAAGGACGAAAATTTTCTGCCCGGGACTGAATTTTTCGCTCGCACGTGCATTTTACTCCCGTGAGTGAATTATTCGCTCGCGCGCAAACTTTCTGCCCGAGCCTGAATTTTCCGTCGGGGCGCGAAAAAAATGCGTCCGGACAAAAAAAAGGGCGCCCGGGCAAAAAATGCGCGTCCGGGCGAAATATTCGCTCCCGGGCGAAAAAATTGAGTTGGGGCGAAAACATCGCGCACGGGTGAAAAATTGCGATCGGGCGAAAAACTGTGCTCGGGAGAAAAAACAGTGCCTGGGCGAAAAAACCACGCCCGGGGAAAAAAACCACTCCCGGGCGAAAAAACCGCACCTGGGGAAAAAACTGCTCCCCGGTGAAAAAAACACTATCGGGCAAAAAAACAGCGCTTGAGGGAAAAATTCGCACCCGGGCAAAAAAATTCGCTCTCGGGCGAAAAATTCGCGCCCGGGCGAAAATTTCGCGTCGGGCGAAAAAATTCGCGCTCGGGTGAAAAAATTTGCGCCCGGGCGGAAAATTTGCGTCCGGGCGAAAGAATGTCGCCCGGGCGAAAGAATGTCGCCCGGGCGAAAGAATGTCGCCCGGGCGAAAGAATGTCGCCCGGGCGAAAAATTCGCCCCTTGGCCAAAAATTCGCGACCGGGCGAAAAATTCGAGCCCCGGCGAAAAATTCGCGCCCCGACGAAAAATTCGCGCCCCGAGGAAAAATTCCGTGCCCGGGCGAAAAAATTCGCGCCCGTGCGAAAAATTCCGCGCACGAGGGAATAATTCCGCACCCGGGCGAAAAAGTCCACACCCGGGCGAAAAATGCGCGCCCTGTCGAAAAATTCGCGCTCGGGCGTAAAATTCGCGTCCGGGCGAAAAATTCGCCCCGGGCGAAAAATTCGCGCCAGAGCGAAATATTCGTCTAGAGAAAGGCTAGTGTTTTTGCAGTGTTGTCGAACTGGATTCAGAGGAGTAAATGTTTTTGTAGCATCAAACTGTGTATCCGGATGAGAAAATACTTTTCGAAAAGTTAAAAAGTAGGAAGCTCGTGACTTTTCAAATAGAGGAGAAAAATGAGTTTTTGTTAGTAGTTTTTCCCACCTGTAGACATTTTAAACGATTTATTTGGTGCGGTAGCGTTTTCTAGAAAACGAAAATGAGGTAGAAAGCCCTCCCAAACAGGCCCTATGATGATGAGATGACATGAAATTATTTTATGGAGAAATGAAGGTGGCAGCATGCATGGAGGTGACGTGGCTTGTGGAGTATGGCTTATGACGGCGATGGCGTGAATTTGCATGGATATGGAGGTTGGCGATTTGAATTCACGTGCTCGGCTCGCATGCAATGATGTAGATTATATGATGTGCGTGCATGAATGTATGTATTTAATTGGAGGAGATTTCACGTGAATGAATAGATGAAAGATGGTGGTATTTGCATGGATTGGCCGTGAGATTGGAGCATGTGGCGACATGCAAAGGTGGCGGCGATGGTGGGCGGCTTGAATGTAACATCCCAATGTTACTTCTAGACCCCTAACTTAGATTTGGGTTAGGCATGGGGTGGGTGTTAGGGTATTAGCTAGGTTTGACCCTAGGTGGTGGGGTGTAGCCAAGTGGGGCCCACCTTAGGACCCAAGTCAAACTAGGTCAAACTAGCCTAAATGGGAACCCTAGCCACACCATGACCCCACCACATTGCCATAACCCTAAAAACAATCTAAGTGGACCCTAGGGCATGTCACTAGGTCAACCCTTTGACCCTAGTTGACCCAAGTCAACCTTAGCCCTAATTTGGTCAAAATCATACCTATAGGCCCAATTAGGCCAAGTGGGGCATCACCATGGCCCAACCCATGTTAGGTGATGGCATGGGGGTTCATGACCATTAGGTGGGGTCAGCTCACTCATCAAGTTGACCAAGTCAACCCTAAAAGTCAATTTGGTCAATATAATGGCTAAAGAGAGAAAATGAGAGTCAAGCTCATTTCCAATGAGCTAAGCCCATGAACCAAGGCCCATGACCAGCATTAATAGTTAATTACAACCCCCACCCCCCTGAAATTGGAGAGAGATTGCATGCAAGGGGGTAGTTTTGGAAATTTGGGAAAAAGAGGAGAGAGAAGAGAGGGAAAATGGGGATGAAGGCCATGTGGCCCTCCTCCTCTCTTCCCAAGCACACATCTGAACCCACACATTAATTATCAGCCTTTCCAACCCAATTTCATGCCACTTGGAGCCAAGGAGGAGAAACCAAAGCTCATGGCCGAAATCCCCATCATGACATCTCTTTATACAACCCATATCAGCCAAAAACAACCCTCCCATTAGCTTCAGAAGGTCCAAAGGAGTGGAATTCGATACCTAGATCGAAGCTTTTGGTGGAGAATCGGGTTCGGAAGCAAGCTCGCCGGAGAGGAGAAATTCCATGGCCAACCACCGCCACCGCCGCCGTCGGGCTCCGATCAAGGTCCGTTTCGCCTCACCTCTACCCGTACTAGCTTTCTAGATCGATTAGGTGAGGCATCGGGCTCAATTGAGCCCGACCTAATGTGAGATTTTCATGGATTTTAGGATTTTTAATGGAGTTCAAGTTCGCCGGAAACCGCCACCTCCGGCGGCCAAGTCGCCGCCAAACGTTAGCCCTCACCTCAACGGAGGTGGTGGTGGTGGTGGCCGGCCAAGGAGGTGGCCGAGTGGCCGGGAAATGACCTTGGAAGGAGCTCCAGGTCGGGCAAATCTCGGCCCTTGGCTGTTTGGAGAAGATGAACGGATGCCCTCCATTTTGCTTTAAGATTCGTGCTATAGTGATTTTTGGCATTCTGTCACATATTTTCCTGTACCTTGCGGGCTAATTTTAGGCCCCGTAGAAGAAGATTCATAAATAATGTTTAACATGAAAAATGTAGCCTGTTCTCATAACTTTAATTTGCCATCTTAAACTTGCATTTTGGCCAAGTAGTTTGTCCTGTAGGGCTGTTTTGCTAGGACTGCTCCTAGACTAGGGCAGAAATTAAATTAATTCCTCAGCCCAAACCCTTGGTCCAAATGGGCTGAAATTTGGGCTAGGTTACTAAATTAGGCTTATCTAGGCCCTCCCCAAAAATCAGAATTTTTGGGGAACATTTTGCTATAGTTTTTACAAAAATACCCAAAAGTAAATAAATGTGATTTTTGGAGTTTCCTAACTCCAAATGGCCCCAAATCTTGGTGGAACCCTCTCATGGGTATGTTAGACACATGGTTAAAATTTGGGCTGAATTGATGCACTGCATGTTGAGGAATCTCACTTGCATGTTTGAGAAATAGTATTTGGCTTGGGCTGCAAATAGCAATTTTGCAGAATTTCAAATGGCTGCCCAAGCCAAACCAGAAGCCCCCTTGACCTGATCTTATGCCCAGAACCGCCGCCTTACGGTGACACTAACTCACGGGTTAGTCGACACCGCAAGACGCCGATCCTGCCGGCTAGTACGATCATAACCTGTTCGGCCAATATGAGAAACAGAAGCAAGGTATATAGTAAACAAAATTACATAAGTCCACAGTCACAGAGTACATATTATATAAAAGAAATGATGAGTACATAAATATAGTCCACAATGAGTACAACAAAGAGAGAAATAAGGGCTTATGCCCATTACATTATATCACTGAATCTCTCCTCACAAAGCAAATAGCGGAAGTCTAAACTATCACGGACATCTCGTCCCTTCTGAGAACGCGCTGCAGTAGTAGTAGTAGTAGTAGTAGTCGGCATCTGCTCCTCAAGTTCTGCCTCCTCGTCGTGCTGGTCCATCTCCTCGAGCTCCTAAAAATAGTATGGTCACCAACCATTAGTCAAAAAGACTAAGTCGTATCCTCAGCACCTTCTCCTGCAACTCCTAGGCACCGTGCGGGAGGACGAAGTGGAGGACAAACAAGGGGTGACAAAGGCGGAGCAGGTGACAGGAAACTAAGCAGAATATGTAATCAAGTAAGTAATGGAATGTAACCTTCACTTATGCGGGTACGCATAAGCAAGGGGTCTTCTACAGGGCTCCCATTGTATATAATGTCCCATACCATTATATACAATGGGGTGTCAGGTGTCACAAGCATATATATAAAAGAAAAGTAACCTCAACCTATAAACATGCCCACTCAGGCTTATAGGCTAAGGGATCGTATAGCAGGTCCTAATGTATAAGCGTCCCATACCACTTATACATTAGGTGACTTAAGTTGTTATGAAGGTTAATGTTATGCATCTATATGGTGGGTATGATATGAACATGCAGTGCAACACACACACACGACTCCGTGATCACAGACCTTTAGTTCCCACTTTTCGAGAGCTAGCATCACTCTCAGGTACCACCGTTGTGGCTACGGCAGCAGCGGAGCGGGCGTCTCCGCCTTCTAGGCGGGTATACACACTACCAGGCCTAGACCTCTCTTGTGCGCCTCTGTACACCGTCAGTGCACTCTAGAGTCTCTGCGTACAACTTTGCTGACTACCCGTCAGTCTTGTTGGGCTGGGTGCGCGTTATTAGGAAAAGCCTTCCAGACTCCAGTATAAACATCCTACTGGTCTTTCTAACCCTCGCACCCGCCTGGTCCACCGTACTGCCGTCGGTGTGACGACTGGCCAGTACCGCATGGCCCGCCACTAATATATGCACATGCAAGTGTAGTATATTGAGCCTCCAGCTCGAAGGACTAACCAGTCCCAAAACTCCCCATCCGTCACGGGTGAGAATGTGCTACAAAACCTCCAACCCTGCCTGGGTGAGTATATATGAAACCAATCTCATCTTCCAACTCTGTACGGGTGAGCAAGTAGTCAAAGACTCCAAGTCCCTCCAACCCGGCACGAGTGAATACATGTCCAATTTACCTAACCTAATAGGCTACTCTTGTCTACAGTTTATCATACTTAGAGTCTTATGGTTAATCCCAGGACTGCCCAAGGTATTCCCGGTGATGGGCTCTCAGGGGCACTAGGAGCTGCGATGGGCTGAATCCCAAAGCTCCCTTTCTCAAGGATATTTACTTTAGTTGTTGCTTACCCCGGACCCTTTTTCTCTCTCCTGTTACATAGAGTGACCTAGTGATTTAAGGTATGGATTAAGGAGTGACAGTCTTCCATCAACTCTACCTAGGCATGACTAATGTTGCACTATTACTCTCGTCTCTAGAATGCATCTGCCACCCAGGGTTATACCTCCGAACTTAGACTCTAACTCAGTTGTTGATTCATCCCCTGGCGGCCTATAGTCCAGCCTACTCCACCTATGCGCAACCCATGACCTAACACCACCCTGAAATCAAATTTCTAGATTCTTGGTCCCACTGACTCCAAATATTTATCCTGGGGTGGTATGGACTACTAAAATGAATATGTGGGTCTTCATGATTTTCCGAGGTTATTTAAGCCTTTAATTAAATCTTATAAATTATTTACTAGGTCATTTACACATGAAGAGTCATCGATCAAAATCTTCTGACCTAGGGAAATTTTCCTGAGTTGCATATGAGTAAAGTATTACTGTCTACAAGACTTCATAATTTTCCTTTTAATATGTCTATTTATCCCATGATTAATAAAATTTCTACATAAATGCCATTTTCCAAATGAAGTAGGAGAGATACATAAATCAAAATTCCAGGAAAATTACTGAGCAATTGTATTACTATTTTATGACTGATGGCAGAGTTTTATTCATTCCTGAACAGTGATGGCCTAACAAAATTCATTTCTAATTATTTACCAAAATGCCATTTTCCTACCTTAATAATTATCAGTGTGTACAAAAATTCTGAAATAAGTATGCAACACTAATATTGATATTGTACATTTATAGAATTACTTCTACAATTTTCCCACCTGTAATTTCCACCAATTCATATATAAATGTAAAAGGGTAAAACAGTAATTTCAAGATTTCTGCTCCAATAATTTCCAAACAGAGGTCTAAAATTTTCCCAAATCAAATAAGACACCACACTTTAACTTGGCTGAATTTGAGAATTTTCTATAGTCAAAATCTATTTTTCCCATTTATTTTCCCAAAAAGGCCTATATTTTAAAAAATCCCATTAAGTGGTATTTTTAATTCCAAAAATCCCAAAATAATTCTAGGGGTGAAACATGCCCTAAAGTATCACTGGAATTTATTGCATGATTTTTGGGTGCCTCAGCTAGGCTAAATTCACAAAATACAAATTATTGCTAAATGCACACAAAGGCCTAAATTAGCCTACACTTACAACTATAGAAATATTTCTACAATTTTCCAACAAGAAATTCCACCAAATCATAATTAAATACAAAAAGGGTAAAATGGTAATTTCAAGGTTTTTGCTCCAAAAGATCTCAAACAGAGGTATAAAATTTTCCTAAGTCAAATAAAACATCATTCTTTGACTTGACTGAATTTGGGAATTTCCTTTTTATCAAAATCTATTTTTTTCTAATTTATTTTCAAAAAGGACCTATGTTTTGAAAATTCCAAATAATGGGATTTTTGATCCCAAAAATCCCATAATTAATTATAGGGGTGGTTTATGCCATAATTAATCACTGGAATAAATTCCATGATTTTTGCATGCCTCAACTAGGCTGAATACTTAGTATATCATTTTTGGCTAAATGCACCCCGTGCCTAAGTAGTTCAATCCTTGCATGTGGGTCTTTCCCAACATGACTTGTTCCAATTTCAGAGAAATTTCTACCACTGGTCTATATGGTCCCTAAGGGCCATCCACCAAAATTTGAGGCCATTTGGAGTTAGCTAACTCCTAGAATCACCTAGTTAAGCCCTAGGGATATTTTGGTAATTTCCCCATATTTTATTTTCCAATCAAGCCCATTTTTGGGCAGGGCCTAAGTTAGTGTCACCGTAAGAAGACGCCGATTCTGGGCATAAGATCAGGGCTCCCTTGGTAAGGGGGAGGATCTTACAAACTGGTATCACTTGAACAAACGATCATATGAGAAAGAAGTCCACAACACTGGAACACCCCGCTCGAGCATTAGTTTGCGGACAAACTATGCAGCGGAAGCAATGGTGTGCCCATGTGTAAAAAGTCACATAAAACAGTCCATTAGGCAATGAGTTAGGCCAATCCAACTAGGACACCACCCTAGTATGACTTACCAAGAGGATTTTGTGTCGTACCTTAGGCCAAAGATCGACTTTAAGTGTAGATTAGTTACGATACATGGATAACCAAGTCGATTAAAGAAAGATCTAAATACCAGAGTCCCTACTTAAGGCTTAAACCTCGGTGTTCCTAAGTCGCATATCGAATGATGTTGCCAATTCTTACTCAAACTGATAAGGACCACCTCGAGAAGAATTGATGCATAAGCTTAATAGTGGATCAGTAGGGTACTCGTAAGCTTAATCCTAGTACCGATGACTGGATTACGCAAGACAATCACAGTGATAAATACCAAAGATCGAATAAGAATTCAAATTCTAGAAGAGACACTTCCTAGTTGGTCACATGTTGACCTTGAACAGATTGTCGTATGGTAACCTTGAAGGCCTAAGGTAGATAACATATCAATTAAAGTGGAAATCCATGCCAAAGATTGTTAGCCCTAAGGATTAAGGCATGTACAAGATGACTACATTGTGAATGTCAAAGGAAAATTAACCAAAATATATGGGGGCTTAACCTTTTGTTTATAGGGCTATATTGATAACAACCCGAATTTTTCTAAGCCTCTCTCATTAAGCATGTGTCGCAAGCATAGTGATCTAAAAACTTGACATATTCAAAGGTCACTCAAGTAAAGATGAGAATTGTATATACATGACCAGTATGATGATCAAATCCTCCCCGGAAGGTTAGGACTCTCGAAGAACTTCACCCTACTTATTAATCTTAAGCAGCATAGACTGTTAACGACAAGTTGGGAACACAATAAATTCACGAGCGAAATAGGAAAGTAGAATGTTTCGAGAATGGCTTTTCACTCTCATAAGTACCCCAAGACCATAGGGGTAAGTGAAGGAGGAGGATAACAAATTTAGTTCTGTGAAAGATGCATAAACACTGGCTTAGCGATGAATACATATGACCTTGAAGCTAGGGAAGGCCGTATAAAACTTCAAGAGATTTTCCCAATTTCGAGTTTAAGGAAGTAAGTACCCACTTATATCATAGTCTAATGAACACTCGCGATTTCCTTAATACAGACACAATGTAAATCATTACACATACACATGAAATCGGAACAACTCACGATCAAAAGACCGAATTAGAATCGGTATGGGTTGTAGAGGATGAACAAACAATCAAGGTGAGTCTTGATTACCGCATCAACAAGCACGTTTCAAGGACACTCTAAACACCTTAACCCAACCAATGTAACACGTGATTAAAGGACTCAGATGTACCGCGAGGGAAAATAATGTGAAACGATAATTCGAAGTATCTGAATAATTACGTCTACAACAATTGGTGTACCATAACCCTAGAAAATTTTTTTAAAATCAAGGAAGAATCATCTAAATTTGGAAGAAGTATAAGCATGATGACAGATCACTATTACCCGTAACTACGTAACATACCCAAGTCATCAATTGGAAACATACAGATTGTGATAAAGTAACGTCAAGGTAATATGAAGGAGTGATTGTAAATCGTAACTGTTATATGAGAAGAGCCATAAAGGGAAAGCTCAAAAGTGTTTGAATAAAATTTAGTTTAGAACTTTGAGGGTGTGATGACCCCAGAAATTTAAAAGCAAGTGAAAAGCATTACCGATTCAGAAAGGGTAAATTATAGGAATGATCCTTTGGAGGTGTTCCGACGATCACAAGGGGCAAAACAATGCGTTCAATGATATAACACCTACCTTCGGAAAGACTCAGGATATCAAAACAACTCCTGATTAGGAACATGTCGTTATTATCAGAAATCAGAATGAAATGTTCGATGAATTAATAATCGCCCTCAAAAGGTTCGGGATTTCAATATCAACCCATGGTTAAGGATATGCTATTATCCTTAGAATCGAGTGTTATAATAATCCAGAAGGCTTGACCGTGAGTAGGCAATATGAGCATACCCTACGCACAAGGAAAACAAATAAGTTTCAGTATTGCCTATATCAGATAGTGCAAGGTATGATAGTCTCTACCAGGACATAATAATGTTGAGGATTAAGTTTACACAGGCTCGAGCTAACCTCGTAAGTATAAAAGCTCTAGTTAGGTATTCCCCCATGCGGGTCAATTAAGTTGGCCATATATAGGAGAATTACTATGAGCGTACCAAATTGAAACTTCAAGCACATAAAGGGTTAAATTGTCAAGGCATGACATTTACAAAGGTAACGACTCAACAAATTGAAATATGGTCGATGATTAGTTGTAGCATACGCATAGGCATGATCTATTGGTTACGGGTACATCAAGAACCATGGCAGACCGTTGTTAACACCATGACCACCGTAAGGAAATCGATGACAATGAAGAAAATCAAAATTTTGATTGTTATCAAAGGTACAGTAAAATATTCGAGGACAAATGAATGCTTATTAAGATCGATCGATGAAGAAGTCAAGTGCTTCAATTTTGAAAATATGCACTTATAATTTATGGGTTAGATTGAACATGAAAAACGACCGAGGGTCAAAAACTCGTTACCAACATTCATATTGATAGTAAACGTTTCAGTTATAGGATGAGCCAAGGTTGTACACGTATATATGACCCTTGATCATGATAGCACTAAGAACCAGGATACACACGTGGTAACATTATAATCACCAATGGGAGATCTCATGACAATGATATATAGATCTTGACTATCAAGGGCATATACAAAGGTAACCGGTGCTCAATAAGATTTCCTTTTTGCTAAATTGAAAGTGTATCAGATCTCACCATACCTGAGAAGATACGCTCATAAATTCATGGATTAGTCTATATGTGAAAAGTGATCGAGGGTCGCTGGTACGAACATCAATATCCATACTGATCGCTTGATGTATGCTCGAAAGGTGAACACACTACGAACCATATATTACTACTTGGATAGAGATGTGATGAGTCTTGAAGTTAGGAGAAATAAAATGATGATCTTTTCATCACATCAGGATCTCGGGAGTTGATTTACTGCTATACATAATAATGTTGGTCTAATGTATAGGATATCTGGGGATGATTGTAAGTCCATGTTGAATTATAAGTGAAAACCTAGGTGGATCGAAATGGAAAAGATTCCTACTTATGAAATTGTTGATTTACGAGCACTTGGTGATTATGGCTCGTAAGGCTACAATCCAAGGAGTGGTTAAAGCTTATTTTGATCATAAAATGTCGAGGGACTTGAAAACGTGTCCTCACAGTATGAGTAGCCCAAAATATGAGGGAAGTGCATTCGGAAGAGGGTTGTTACCTCTAATGAGTTTTTATGATTCCTGCAATTTGAACCCCGTAGACCCGAACTTAAATTTCGGGGACGAAATTATTTTTTTTTGTTTATAGGATTTGTAACATCCCAATGTTACTTCTAGACCCCTAACTTAGATTTGGGTTAGGCATGGGGTGGGTGTTAGGGTATTAGCTAGGTTTGACCCTAGGTGGTGGGGTGTAGCCAAGTGGGGCCCACCTTAGGACCCAAGTCAAACTAGGTCAAACTAGCCTAAATGGGAACCCTAGCCACACCATGACCCCACCACATTGCCATAACCCTAAAAACAATCTAAGTGGACCCTAGGGCATGTCACTAGGTCAACCCTTTGACCCTAGTTGACCCAAGTCAACCTTAGCCCTAATTTGGTCAAAATCATACCTATAGGCCCAATTAGGCCAAGTGGGGCATCACCATGGCCCAACCCATGTTAGGTGATGGCATGGGGGTTCATGACCATTAGGTGGGGTCAGCTCACTCATCAAGTTGACCAAGTCAACCCTAAAAGTCAATTTGGTCAATATAATGGCTAAAGAGAGAAAATGAGAGTCAAGCTCATTTCCAATGAGCTAAGCCCATGAACCAAGGCCCATGACCAGCATTAATAGTTAATTACAACCCCTACCCCCCTGAAATTGGAGAGAGATTGCATGCAAGGGGGTAGTTTTGGAAATTTGGGAAAAAGAGGAGAGAGAAGAGAGGGAAAATGGGGATGAAGGCCATGTGGCCCTCCTCCTCTCTTCCCAAGCACACATCTGAACCCACACATTAATTATCAGCCTTTCCAACCCAATTTCATGCCACTTGGAGCCAAGGAGGAGAAACCAAAGCTCATGGCCGAAATCCCCATCATGACATCTCTTTATACAACCCATATCAGCCAAAAACAACCCTCCCATTAGCTTCAGAAGGTCCAAAGGAGTGGAATTCGATACCTAGATCGAAGCTTTTGGTGGAGAATCGGGTTCGGAAGCAAGCTCGCCGGAGAGGAGAAATTCCATGGCCAACCACCGCCACCGCCGCCGTCGGGCTCCGATCAAGGTCCGTTTCGCCTCACCTCTACCCGTACTAGCTTTCTAGATCGATTAGGTGAGGCATCGGGCTCAATTGAGCCCAATCTAATGTGAGATTTTCATGGATTTTAGGATTTTTAATGGAGTTCAAGTTCGCCGGAAACCGCCACCTCCGGCGGCCAAGTCGCCGCCAAACGTTAGCCCTCACCTCAACGGAGGTGGTGGTGGTGGTGGCCGGCCAGGGAGGTGGCCGAGTGGCCGGGAAATGACCTTGGAAGGAGCTCCAGGTCGGGCAAATCTCGGCCCTTGGCTGTTTGGAGAAGATGAACGGATGCCCTCCATTTTGCTTTAAGATTCGTGCTATAGTGATTTTTGGCATTCTGTCACATATTTTCCTGTACCTTGCGGGCTAATTTTAGGCCCCGTAGAAGAAGATTCATAAATAATGTTTAACATGAAAAATGTAGCCTGTTCTCATAACTTTAATTTGCCATCTTAAACTTGCATTTTGGCCAAGTAGTTTGTCCTGTAGGGCTGTTTTGCTAGGACTGCTCCTAGACTAGGGCAGAAATTAAATTAATTCCTCAGCCCAAACCCTTGGTCCAAATGGGCTGAAATTTGGGCTAGGTTACTAAATTAGGCTTATCTAGGCCCTCCCCAAAAATCAGAATTTTTGGGGAACATTTTGCTATAGTTTTTACAAAAATACCCAAAAGTAAATAAATGTGATTTTTGGAGTTTCCTAACTCCAAATGGCCCCAAATCTTGGTGGAACCCTCTCATGGGTATGTTAGACACATGGTTAAAATTTGGGCTGAATTGATGCACTGCATGTTGAGGAATCTCACTTGCATGTTTGAGAAATAGTATTTGGCTTGGGCTGCAAATAGCAATTTTGCAGAATTTCAAATGGCTGCCCAAGCCAAACCAGAAGCCCCCTTGACCTGATCTTATGCCCAGAACCGCCGCCTTACGGTGACACTAACTCACGGGTTAGTCGACACCGCAAGACGCCGATCCTGCCGGCTAGTACGATCATAACCTGTTCGGCCAATATGAGAAACAGAAGCAAGGTATATAGTAAACAAAATTACATAAGTCCACAGTCACAGAGTACATATTATATAAAAGAAATGATGAGTACATAAATATAGTCCACAATGAGTACAACAAAGAGAGAAATAAGGGCTTATGCCCATTACATTATATCACTGAATCTCTCCTCACAAAGCAAATAGCGGAAGTCTAAACTATCACGGACATCTCGTCCCTTCTGAGAACGCGCTGCAGTAGTAGTAGTAGTAGTAGTAGTAGTAGTCGGCATCTGCTCCTCAAGTTCTGCCTCCTCGTCGTGCTGGTCCATCTCCTCGAGCTCCTAAAAATAGTATGGTCACCGACCATTAGTCAAAAAGACTAAGTCGTATCCTCAGCACCTCCTCCTGCAACTCCTAGGCACCGTGCGGGAGGACGAAGTGGAGGACAAACAAGGGGTGACAAAGGCGGAGCAGGTGACAGGAAACTAAGCAGAATATGTAATCAAGTAAGTAATGGAATGTAACCTTCACTTATGCGGGTACACATAAGCAAGGGGTCTTCTACAGGGCTCCCATTGTATATAATGTCTCATACCATTATATACAATGGGGTGTCAGGTGTCACAAGCATATATATAAAAGAAAAGTAACCTCAACCTATAAACATGCCCACTCAGGCTTATAGGCTAAGGGATCGTATAGCAGGTCCTAATGTATAAGCGTCCCATACCACTTATACATTAGGTGACTTAAGTTGTTATGAAGGTTAATGTTATGCATCTATATGGTGGGTATGATATGAACATGCAGTGCAACACACACACACGACTCCGTGATCACAGACCTTTAGTTCCCACTTTTCGAGAGCTAGCATCACTCTCAGGTACCACCGTTGTGGCTACGGCAGCAGCGGAGCGGGCGTCTCCGCCTTCTAGGCGGGTATACACACTACCAGGCCTAGACCTCTCTTGTGCGCCTCTGTACACCGTCAGTGCACTCTAGAGTCTCTGCGTACAACTTTGCTGACTACCCGTCAGTCTTGTTGGGCTGGGTGCGCGTTATTAGGAAAAGCCTTCCAGACTCCAGTATAAACATCCTACTGGTCTTTCTAACCCTCGCACCCGCCTGGTCCACCGTACTGCCGTCGGTGTGACGACTGGCCAGTACCGCATGGCCCGCCACTAATATATGCACATGCAAGTGTAGTATATTGAGCCTCCAGCTCGAAGGACTAACCAGTCCCAAAACTCCCCATCCGTCACGGGTGAGAATGTGCTACAAAACCTCCAACCATGCCTGGGTGAGTATATATGAAACCAATCTCATCTTCCAACTCTGTACGGGTGAGCAAGTAGTCAAAGACTCCAAGTCCCTCCAACCCGGCACGAGTGAATACATGTCCAATTTACCTAACCTAATAGGCTACTCTTGTCTACAGTTTATCATACTTAGAGTCTTATGGTTAATCCCAGGACTGCCCAAGGTATTCCCGGTGATGGGCTCTCAGGGGCACTAGGAGCTGCGATGGGCTGAATCCCAAAGCTCCCTTTCTCAAGGATATTTACTTTAGTTGTTGCTTACCCCGGACCCTTTTTCTCTCTCCTGTTACATAGAGTGACCTAGTGATTTAAGGTATGGATTAAGGAGTGACAGTCTTCCGTCAACTCTACCTAGGCATGACTAATGTTGCACTATTACTCTCGTCTCTAGAATGCATCTGCCACCCAGGGTTATACCTCCGAACTTAGACTCTAACTCAGTTGTTGATTCATCCCCTGACGGCCTATAGTCCAGCCTACTCCACCTATGCGCAACCCATGACCTAACACCACCCTGAAATCAAATTTCTAGATTCTTGGTCCCACTGACTCCAAATATTTATCCTGGGGTGGTATGGACTACTAAAATGAATATGTGGGTCTTCATGATTTTCCGAGGTTATTTAAGCCTTTAATTAAATCTTATAAATTATTTACTAGGTCATTTACACATGAAGAGTCATCGATCAAAATCTTCTGACCTAGGGAAATTTTCCTGAGTTGCATATGAGTAAAGTATTACTGTCTACAAGACTTCATAATTTTCCTTTTAATATGTCTATTTATCCCATGATTAATAAAATTTCTACATAAATGCCATTTTCCAAATGAAGTAGGAGAGATACATAAATCAAAATTCCAGGAAAATTACTGAGCAATTGTATTACTATTTTATGACTGATGGCAGAGTTTTATTCATTCCTGAACAGTGATGGCCTAACAAAATTCATTTCTAATTATTTACCAAAATGCCATTTTTCTACCTTAATAATTATCAGTGTGTACAAAAATTCTGAAATAAGTATGCAACACTAATATTGATATTGTACATTTATAGAATTACTTCTACAATTTTCCCACCTGTAATTTCCACCAATTCATATATAAATGTAAAAGGGTAAAATAGTAATTTCAAGATTTCTGCTCCAATAATTTCCAAACAGAGGTCTAAAATTTTCCCAAATCAAATAAGACACCACACTTTAACTTGGCTGAATTTGAGAATTTTCTATAGTCAAAATCTATTTTTCCCATTTATTTTTCCAAAAAGGCCTATATTTTAAAAAATCCCATTAAGTGGTATTTTTAATTCCAAAAATCCCAAAATAATTCTAGGGGTGAAACATGCCCTAAAGTATCACTGGAATTTATTGCATGATTTTTGGGTGCCTCAGCTAGGCTAAATTCACAAAATACAAATTATTGCTAAATGCACACAAAGGCCTAAATTAGCCTACACTTACAACTATAGAAATATTTCTACAATTTTCCAACAAGAAATTCCACCAAATCATAATTAAATACAAAAAGGGTAAAATGGTAATTTCAAGGTTTTTGCTCCAATAGATCTCAAACAGAGGTATAAAATTTTCCTAAGTCAAATAAAACATCATTCTTTGACTTGACTGAATTTGGGAATTTCCTTTTTATCAAAATCTATTTTTTTCCAATTTATTTTCAAAAAGGACCTATGTTTTGAAAATTCCAAATAATGGGATTTTTGATCCCAAAAATCCCATAATTAATTATAGGGGTGATTTATGCCATAATTAATCACTGGAATAAATTCCATGATTTTTGCATGCCTCAACTAGGCTGAATACTTAGTATATCATTTTTGGCTAAATGCACCCCGTGCCTAAGTAGTTCAATCCTTGCATGTGGGTCTTTCCCAACATGACTTGTTCCAATTTCAGAGAAATTTCTACCACTAGTCTATATGGTCCCTAAGGGCCATCCACCAAAATTTGGGGCCATTTGGAGTTAGCTAACTCCTAGAATCACCTAGTTAAGCCCTAGGGATATTTTGGTAATTTCCCCATATTTTATTTTCCAATCAAGCCCATTTTTGGGCAGGGCCTAAGTTAGTGTCACCGTAAGAAGACGCCGATTCTGGGCATAAGATCAAGGCTCCCTTGGTAAGGGGGAGGATCTTACAAACTGGTATCACTTGAACAAACGATCATATGAGAAAGAAGTCCACAACACTGGAACACCCCGCTCGAGCATTAGTTTGCGGACAAACTATGCAGCGGAAGCAATGGTGTGCCCATGTGTAAAAAGTCACATAAAACAGTCCATTAGGCAATGAGTTAGGCCAATCCAACTAGGACACCACCCTAGTATGACTTACCAAGAGGATTTTGTGTCGTACCTTAGGCCAAAGATCGACTTCAAGTGTAGATTAGTTACGATACATGGATAACCAAGTCGATTAAAGAAAGATCTAAATACCAGAGTCCCTACTTAAGGCTTAAACCTCGGTGTTCCTAAGTCGCATATCGAATGATGTTGCCAATTCTTACTCAAACTGATAAGGACCACCTCGAGAAGAATTGATGCATAAGCTTAATAGTGGATCAGTAGGGTACTTGTAAGCTTAATCCTAGTACCGATGACTGGATTACGCAAGACAATCACGGTGATAAATACCAAAGATCGAATAAGAATTCAAATTCTAGAAGAGACACTTCCTAGTTGGTCACATTTTGACCTTGAACAGATTGTCGTATGGTAACCTTGAAGGCCTAAGGTAGATAACATATCAATTAAAGTGGAAATCCATGCCAAAGATTGTTAGCCCTAAGGATTAAGGCATGTACAAGATGACTACATTGTGAATGTCAAAGGAAAATTAACCAAAATATATGGGGGCTTAACCTTTTGTTTATAGGGCTATATTGATAACAACCCGAATTTTTCTAAGCCTCTCTCATTAAGCATGTGTCGCAAGCATAGTGATCTAAAAACTTGACATATTCAAAGGTCACTCAAGTAAAGATGAGAATTGTATATACATGACCAGTATGATGATCAAATCCTCCCCGGAAGGTTAGGACTCTCGAAGAACTTCACCCTACTTATTAATCTTAAGCAGCATAGACTGTTAACGACAAGTTGGGAACACAATAAATTCACGAGCGAAATAGGAAAGTAGAATGTTTCGAGAATGGCTTTTCACTCTCATAAGTACCCCAAGACCATAGGGGTAAGTGAAGGAGGAGGATAACAAATTTAGTTCTGTGAAAGATGCATAAACACTGGCTTAGCGATGAATACATATGACCTTGAAGCTAGGGAAGGCCGTATAAAACTTCAAGAGATTTTCCCAATTTCGAGTTTAAGGAAGTAAGTACCCACTTATATCATAGTCTAATGAACACTCGCGATTTCCTTAATACAGACACAATGTAAATCATTACACATACACATGAAATCGGAACAACTCACGATCAAAAGACCAAATTAGAATCGGTATGGGTTGTAGAGGATGAACAAACAATCAAGGTGAGTCTTGATTACCGCATCAACAAGCACGTTTCAAGGACACTCTAAACACCTTAACCCAACCAATGTAACACGTGATTAAAGGACTCAGATGTACCGCGAGGGAAAATAATGTGAAACGATAATTCGAAGTATCTGAATAATTACGTCTACAACAATTGGTGTACCATAACCCTAGAAAATTTTTTTAAATCAAGGAAGAATCATCTAAATTTGGAAGAAGTATAAGCATGATGACAGATCACTATTACCCGTAACTACGTAACATACCCAAGTCATCAATTGGAAACATACAGATTGTGATAAAGTAACGTCAAGGTAATATGAAGGAGTGATTGTAAATCGTAACTGTTATATGAGAAGAGCCATAAAGGGAAAGCTCAAAAGTGTTTGAATAAAATTTAGTTTAGAACTTTGAGGGTGTGATGACCCCAGAAATTTAAAAGCAAGTGAAAAGCATTACCGATTCAGAAAGGGTAAATTATAGGAATGATCCTTTGGAGGTGTTCCGACGATCACAAGGGGCAAAACAATGCGTTCGATGATATAACACCTACCTTCGGAAAGACTCAGGATATCAAAACAACTCCTGATTAGGAACATGTCGTTATTATCAGAAATCAGAATGAAATGTTCGATGAATTAATAATCGCCCTCAAAAGGTTCGGGATTTCAATATCAACCCATGGTTAAGGATATGCTATTATCCTTAGAATCGAGTGTTATAATAATCCAGAAGGCTTGACCGTGAGTAGGCAATATGAGCATACCCTACGCACAAGGAAAACAAATAAGTTTCAGCATTGCCTATATCAGATAGTGCAAGGTATGATAGTCTCTACCAGGACATAATAATGTTGAGGATTAAGTTTACACAGGCTCGAGCTAACCTCGTAAGTATAAAAGCTCTAGTTAGGTATTCCCCCATGCGGGTCAATTAAGTTGGCCATATATAGGAGAATTACTATGAGCGTACCAAATTGAAACTTCAAGCACATAAAGGGTTAAATTGTCAAGGCATGACATTTACAAAGGTAACGACTCAACAAATTGAAATATGGTCGATGATTAGTTGTAGCATACGCATAGGCATGATCTATTGGTTACGGGTACATCAAGAACCATGGCAGACCGTTGTTAACACCATGACCACCGTAAGGAAATCGATGACAATGAAGAAAATCAAAATTTTGATTGTTATCAAAGGTACAGTAAAATATTCGAGGACAAATGAATGCTTATTAAGATCGATCGATGAAGAAGTCAAGTGCTTCAATTTTGAAAATATGCACTTATAATTTATGGGTTAGATTGAACATGAAAAACGACCGAGGGTCAAAAACTCGTTACCAACATTCATATTGATAGTAAACGTTTCAGTTATAGGATGAGCCAAGGTTGTACACGTATATATGACCCTTGATCATGATAGCACTAAGAACCAGGATACACACGTGGTAACATTATAATCACCAATGGGAGATCTCATGACAATGATATATAGATCTTGACTATCAAGGGCATATACAAAGGTAACCGGTGCTCAATAAGATTTCCTTTTTGCTAAATTGAAAGTGTATCAGATCTCACCATACCTGAGAAGATACGCTCATAAATTCATGGATTAGTCTATATGTGAAAAGTGATCGAGGGTCGCTGGTACGAACATCAATATCCATACTGATCGCTTGATGTATGCTCGAAAGGTGAACACACTACGAACCATATATTACTACTTGGATAGAGATGTGATGAGTCTTGAAGTTAGGAGAAATAAAATGATGATCTTTTCATCACATCAGGATCTCGGGAGTTGATTTACTGCTATACATAATAATGTTGGTCTAATGTATAGGATATCTGGGGATGATTGTAAGTCCATGTTGAATTATAAGTGAAAACCTAGGTGGATCGAAATGGAAAAGATTCCTACTTATGAAATTGTTGATTTACGAGCACTTGGTGATTATGGCTCGTAAGGCTACAATCCAAGGAGTGGTTAAAGCTTATTTTGATCATAAAATGTCGAGGGACTTGAAAACGTGTCCTCACAGTATGAGTAGCCCAAAATATGAGGGAAGTGCATTCGGAAGAGGGTTGTTACCTCTAATGAGTTTTTATGATTCCTGCAATTTGAACCCCGTAGACCCGAACTTAAATTTCGGAGACGAAATTATTTTTTTTTGTTTATAGGATTTGTAACATCCCAATGTTACTTCTAGACCCCTAACTTAGATTTGGGTTAGGCATGGGGTGGGTGTTAGGGTATTAGCTAGGTTTGACCCTAGGTGGTGGGGTGTAGCCAAGTGGGGCCCACCTTAGGACCCAAGTCAAACTAGGTCAAACTAGCCTAAATGGGAACCCTAGCCACACCATGACCCCACCACATTGCCATAACCCTAAAAACAATCTAAGTGGACCCTAGGGCATGTCACTAGGTCAACCCTTTGACCCTAGTTGACCCAAGTCAACCTTAGCCCTAATTTGGTCAAAATCATACCTATAGGCCCAATTAGGCCAAGTGGGGCATCACCATGGCCCAACCCATGTTAGGTGATGGCATGGGGGTTCATGACCATTAGGTGGGGTCAGCTCACTCATCAAGTTGACCAAGTCAACCCTAAAAGTCAATTTGGTCAATATAATGGCTAAAGAGAGAAAATGAGAGTCAAGCTCATTTCCAATGAGCTAAGCCCATGAACCAAGGCCCATGACCAGCATTAATAGTTAATTACAACCCCTACCCCCCTGAAATTGGAGAGAGATTGCATGCAAGGGGGTAGTTTTGGAAATTTGGGAAAAAGAGGAGAGAGAAGAGAGGGAAAATGGGGATGAAGGCCATGTGGCCCTCCTCCTCTCTTCCCAAGCACACATCTGAACCCACACATTAATTATCAGCCTTTCCAACCCAATTTCATGCCACTTGGAGCCAAGGAGGAGAAACCAAAGCTCATGGCCGAAATCCCCATCATGACATCTCTTTATACAACCCATATCAGCCAAAAACAACCCTCCCATTAGCTTCAGAAGGTCCAAAGGAGTGGAATTCGATACCTAGATCGAAGCTTTTGGTGGAGAATCGGGTTCGGAAGCAAGCTCGCCGGAGAGGAGAAATTCCATGGCCAACCACCGCCACCGCCGCCGTCGGGCTCCGATCAAGGTCCGTTTCGCCTCACCTCTACCCGTACTAGCTTTCTAGATCGATTAGGTGAGGCATCGGGCTCAATTGAGCCCGATCTAATGTGAGATTTTCATGGATTTTAGGATTTTTAATGGAGTTCAAGTTCGCCGGAAACCGCCACCTCCGGCGGCCAAGTCGCCGCCAAACGTTAGCCCTCACCTCAACGGAGGTGGTGGTGGTGGTGGCCGGCCAGGGAGGTGGCCGAGTGGCCGGGAAATGACCTTGGAAGGAGCTCCAGGTCGGGCAAATCTCGGCCCTTGGCTGTTTGGAGAAGATGAACGGATGCCCTCCATTTTGCTTTAAGATTCGTGCTATAGTGATTTTTGGCATTCTGTCACATATTTTCCTGTACCTTGCGGGCTAATTTTAGGCCCCGTAGAAGAAGATTCATAAATAATGTTTAACATGAAAAATGTAGCCTGTTCTCATAACTTTAATTTGCCATCTTAAACTTGCATTTTGGCCAAGTAGTTTGTCCTGTAGGGCTGTTTTGCTAGGACTGCTCCTAGACTAGGGCAGAAATTAAATTAATTCCTCAACCCAAACCCTTGGTCCAAATGGGCTGAAATTTGGGCTAGGTTACTAAATTAGGCCTATCTAGGCCCTCCCCAAAAATCAGAATTTTTGGGGAACATTTTGCTATAGTTTTTACAAAAATACCCAAAAGTAAATAAATGTGATTTTTGGAGTTTCCTAACTCCAAATGGCCCCAAATCTTGGTGGAACCCTCTCATGGGTATGTTAGACACATGGTTAAAATTTGGGCTGAATTGATGCACTGCATGTTGAGGAATCTCACTTGCATGTTTGAGAAATAGTATTTGGCTTGGGCTGCAAATAGCAATTTTGCAGAATTTCAAATGGCTGCCCAAGCCAAACCAGAAGCCCCCTTGACCTGAGATTTTGGTCAGAGGTATAATTAGGGCATACTTAGGCCCTGCCCAAAAATGGGCTTGATTTGAAAATAAAATATGGGGAAATTACCAAAATATCCCTAGGGCTTAACTAGGTGATTCTAGGAGTTAGCTAACTTCAAATGGCCCCAAATTTTGGTGGATGGCCCTTAGGGACCATATAGACCAGTGGTAGAAATTTCTCTGAAATTGGAACAAGTCATGTTGGGAAAGACCCACATGCAAGGATTGAACTACTTAGGCACGGGGTGCATTTAGCCAAAAATGATATACTAAGTATTCAGCCTAGTTGAGGCATGCAAAAATCATGGAATTTATTCCAGTGATTAATTATGGCATAAACCACCCCTATAATTAATTATGGGATTTTTGGGATCAAAAATCCCATTATTTGGAATTTTCAAAACATAGGTCCTTTTTGAAAATAAATTGGAAAAAAATAGATCTTGATAAAATGGAAATTCCCAAATTCAGTCAAGTCAAAGAATGATGTTTTATTTGACTTAGGAAAATTTTATACCTCTGTTTGAGATCTATTGGAGCAAAAACCTTGAAATTACCATTTTACCCTTTTTGTATTTAATTATGATTTGGTGGAATTTCTTGTTGGAAAATTGTAGAAATATTTCTATAGTTGTAAGTGTAGGCTAATTTAGGCCTTGGTGTGCATTTAGCAATAATTTGTATTTTGTGAATTTAGCCTAGCTGAGGCACCCAAAAATCATGCAATAAATTCCAGTGATACTTTAGGGCATGTTTCACCCCTAGAATTATTTTGGGATTTTTGGAATTAAAAATACCACTTAATGGGATTTTTCAAAATATAGGCCTTTTTGGGAAAATAAATGGGAAAAATAGATTTTGACTATAGAAAATTCTCAAATTCAGCCAAGTTAAAGTGTGGTGTCTTATTTGATTTGGGAAAATTTTAGACCTCTGTTTGGAAATTATTGGAGCAGAAATCTTGAAATTACTGTTTTACCCTTTTACATTTATATATGAATTGGTGGAAATTACAGGTGGGAAAATTGTAGAAGTAATTTTATAAATGTACAATATCAATATTAGTGTTGCATACTTATTTCAGAATTTTTGTACACACTGATAATTATTAAGGTAGGAAAATGGCATTTTGGTAAATAATTAGAAATGAATTTTGTTAGGCCATCACTGTTCAGGAATGAATAAAACTCTGCCATCAGTCATAAAATAGTAATACAATTGCTCAGTAATTTTCCTGGAATTTTGATTTATGTATCTCTCCTACTTCATTTGGAAAATGGCATTTATGTAGAAATTTTATTAATCATGGGATAAATAGACATATTAAAAGGAAAATTATGAAGTCTTGTAGACAGTAATACTTTACTCATATGCAACTCAGGAAAATTTCCCTAGGTCAGAAGATTTTGATCGATGACTCTTCATGTGTAAATGACCTAGTAAATAATTTATAAGATTTAATTAAAGGCTTAAATAACCTCGGAAAATCATGAAGACTCACATATTCATTTTAGTAGTCCATACCACCCCAGGATAAATATTTGGAGTCAGTGGGACCAAGAATCTAGAAATTTGATTTCAGGGTGGTGTTAGGTCATGGGTTGCGCATAGGTGGAGTAGGCTGGACTATAGGCCGCCAGGGGATGAATCAACAACTGAGTTAGAGTCTAAGTTCGGAGGTATAACCCTGGGTGGCAGATGCATTCTAGAGACGAGAGTAATAGTGCAACATTAGTCATGCCTAGGTAGAGTTGACGGAAGACTGTCACTCCTTAATCCATACCTTAAATCACTAGGTCACTCTATGTAACAGGAGAGAGAAAAAGGGTCCGGGGTAAGCAACAACTAAAGTAAATATCCTTGAGAAAGGGAGCTTTGGGATTCAGCCCATCGCAGCTCCTAGTGCCCCTGAGAGCCCATCACCGGGAATACCTTGGGCAGTCCTGGGATTAACCATAAGACTCTAAGTATGATAAACTGTAGACAAGAGTAGCCTATTAGGTTAGGTAAATTGGACATGTATTCACTCGTGCCGGGTTGGAGGGACTTGAAGTCTTTGACTACTTGCTCACCCGTACAGAGTTGGAAGATGAGATTGGTTTCATATATACTCACCCAGGCAGGGTTGGAGGTTTTGTAGCACATTCTCACCCGTGACGGATGGGGAGTTTTGGGACTGGTTAGTCCTTCGAGCTGGAGGCTCAATATACTACACTTGCATGTGCATATATTAGTGACGGGCCATGCGGTACTGGCCAGTCGTCACACCGACGGCAGTACGGTGGACCAGGCGGGTGCGAGGGTTAGAAAGACCAGTAGGATGTTTATACTGGAGTCTGGAAGGCTTTTCCTAATAACGCGCACCCAGCCCAACAAGACTGACGGGTAGTTAGCAAAGTTGTACGCAGAGACTCTAGAGTGCACTGACGGTGTACAGAGGCGCACAAGAGAGGTCTAGGCCTGGTAGTGTGTATACCCGCCTAGAAGGCGGAGACGCCCGCTCCGCTGCTGCCATAGCCACAACGGTGGTACCTGAGAGTGATGCTAGCTCTCGAAAAGTGGGAACTAAAGGTCTGTGATCACGGAGTCGTGTGTGTGTGTTGCACTGCATGTTCATATCATACCCACCATATAGATGCATAACATTAACCTTCATAACAACTTAAGTCACCTAATGTATAAGTGGTATGGGACGCTTATACATTAGGACCTGCTATACGATCCCTTAGCCTATAAGCCTGAGTGGGCATGTTTATAGGTTGAGGTTACTTTTCTTTTATATATATGCTTGTGACACCTGACACCCCATTATATATAATGGTATGGGACATTATATACAATGGGAGCCCTGTAGAAGACCCCTTGCTTATGCGTACCCGCATAAGTGAAGGTTACATTCCATTACTTACTTGATTACATATTCTGCTTAGTTTCCTGTCACCTGCTCCGCCTTTGTCACCCCTTGTTTGTCCTCCACTTCGTCCTCCCGCACGGTGCCTAGGAGTTGCAGGAGGAGGTGCTGAGGATACGACTTAGTCTTTTTGACTAATGGTCGGTGACCATACTATTTTTAGGAGCTCGAGGAGATGGACCAGCACGACGAGGAGGCAGAACTTGAGGAGCAGATGTCGACTACTACTACTACTACTACTACTACTACTGCAGCGCGTTCTCAGAAGGGACGAGATGTCCGTGATAGTTTAGACTTCCGCTATTTGCTTTGTGAGGAGAGATTCAGTGATATAATGTAATGGGCATAAGCCCTTATTTCTCTCTTTGTTGTACTCATTGTGGACTATATTTATGTACTCATCATTTCTTTTATATAATATGTACTCTGTGACTGTGGACTTATGTAATTTTGTTTACTATATACCTTGCTTCTGTTTCTCATATTGGCCGAACAGGTTATGATCGTACTAGCCGGCAGGATCGGCGTCTTGCGGTGTCGACTAACCCGTGAGTTAGTGTCACCGTAAGGCGGCGGTTCTGGGCATAAGATCAGGGCTCCCTTGGTAAGGGGGAGGATCTTACATTGAACTTGTGCGGATAGTAGCTTGATATTATTGTGACTAAAGCTGGATCGTCGTGAAGGTTTGGAAATATCGTCATGACAACATGAATTTCTTGCTTTGGACGATTGTAGCTCGAGCGGACGTGGCCGCTTCGTCGAATATTTCATTCTTTCCAACGTCATGAGTGCGGCCGCATTACTACACATACAAAATAAAATAAAATTATATTAGTTAGTAATTACAAAAAAAATGATTTATGAATAAAAAAATAAGTAAAATATTACTAATTTGTATAAATATTATACTTAAATTAATACTAAAAATATATATATAATAATATTTATCACAATCCCACATCTAAACCCAAATTCAGCATAGAAGTACATTTCTTCGAGAACAAAGAACTGCTACATATTCTCATATGGTTGACCCTGCTAACGAGAACTTAGCTCGTGTTTTGATCTTGCGGTTACGTTTTTCTAACCGGCGTGACTAAGTGAAGTTTACTTGTACTATGCAGGCTGTGCGGCTAGCACCAGGCGACTAGGCAACTAGTTGGAAGACTCAGTGTGGAACAGTTTGCGGTTTACAGTATGTGGTATACATCAGCTCGCGGCTAGGCGGCTTGAAGTCACTTCCTCCGGGTTGCGGTTAGTTCGAGCAGTTCGCCCGGTCTATCAGTGGGTAGGCTATTTCTTCGTCGTTCAATAGTTCTGTTCGTGATTAGCTTTGCAGTCAGGCGACCTGAAGTGGCAGACAGAGGTGTTTCCTCAGCAGTCAATAACAGGCAGCCCGCGCGGCTTGGTTGCAGTTTAACAACTTTGCGGTTTCGGCAGACAGGTTTGGTGGTTAGCAGCTTGGGCGGTTTCTGTTATCTGATCGCACAGTTTCTCAGCATGTAGTTGTTTTTTGTTTTCATCGGTTACATTGTGAATCATGTCTCGCAATGTATACCTTATCCTGTAAAAAAGAAATTAATTCCATTTTGAGACTTGTGTGCTTCTATTGTTGTTGATTTCGAATTGGCTTGATTTTGATTGAGTGTTCATTCGACCTTACACATCTTCTTAGCAAGTTTTTCTTTGTATCAGTGCGATCAATCTGATATCTTGAAAAATTTCACACCCGATTTTGTTATCTGCATTGGGACTTACTTGGGCCTGATTTTGTGAGCTCAACAGGCCCCCTTTTATTGCAAGGGCCTGGTACTAGTTTGAGTTGGGCCCGGTCCGGGCCTCAAAGCAAAAAAAGTCAGTCTTAGGGGGCCTGGGCCCATCAGATTTTATTTGCACCTCTACTAGGACCCACTCCAAAAATGAGGATGATTGGATGGTAATGGTGTTGACATGATTTTGACTTTTAGGACCGCCATGCCGTGTGTCTAGAATCAAGATAGACTCTCAAGACTCTTGTAAATTGCCAAACAATAATCAATATGCTTTTCATATACTCTAATCTTATAAGGATATATTATTTAATGATTTTAATATTTTATTTTCTTGATGATTATAAAATCTAATTGTTTATTTTTTTTCCCACAATTGCTTAGTTTTCACGCCAAGCCATGTGTAAAAAATTCCTTCTCCATCATAATTTAGTTTGATATGCGCCAAAAATTTGAGATAGATTCATTTTATGTTATTGTTAACCCTATAATTAAATGATGTCTGAGGTTTACTCTTCGAGGGATCTGCCCCCGCCGATTGTCAAGTGCTTTGATGCCGGTTATCGAGGTCTTTGTCGATGGTCGATGAGAACTCCGCCACCGCTCTCCCCTTCCTTATATATCCTTAAATCACGCTCTCCTTTTGCTTTGAAGCATATCATGTAACAGACAATTAAAGACAACGAACAATCACAAAGATCGTTTGGTCATAGTCACGTCCAAGTTAATAAAGAATATGCGGGTTCATTGTATTTCGATCTTCTGGCCCTTGTGTTTCTAAACCTTAAACCCTAAACATTAAAGAAGAATAAGAAAGGATACAATTTAATCAAGATGAGGGCCACACACATAAGAAGAGATAAACATTCAGTTTGCCAAGTGATCATGAGTCACTATATATCTTATATATAGCCTAATTCAATGTATTTATTGTTGTGAAAAATTGAGTAGAAACGATCAAACGAACATAAATGAAAAATCAAAAAACGCATATTTGCATGATTCATCCCAAGATGAGCAACGTCCATTAGCAACAACAGTCCGTTTTTCAATAGCTCAAAAACAAAGACAGTTACAAAAAGTCGGCGATTTCAAATTTCAGAATGACCAAAACCCAAATCATGTGTCAATGTTATAGTTGAAGTTAAAGGTTTGAAATGAAATAGGAATAAGCTTGAAGGAATGCTCAAAAGTTTTAATGATGTAAAAAAGGAGATAAAACACAAGCTCCAAAAGCCGGTAGTTCTCATGAAAACCAAACCTTTGAGACTTTTAGCTCCACTAAGGTTTATAGGTAGGATAAAGTAAGTTATAAAAAAAAATTAGATGTGATTTCAAATCCTAAATGTGTAATCCCTTGCATTTTGAATATATGATGACCGTTGATAGGGTGGACAATGCAAACATTATTGAGAACAAATGTGAAATTGAATACTTGAAAGAAAAATTGTAATTCAAAAGTTCAATGAAGAGTAAACAATTTTAAGATAAAGTATGTGAGCAATTTTCATTTAAATTATCGCAAAACTTTGTTAAAGAGTCAAAAAGTAAGATTATTTTTGCGCGGCGCTTTTGCTCTGTAGAGTTTGGACAAAACGTCATCATCATAGAATGTATGTTTGACATGAGAACCGTTAGGACCACATCATAAAAAGAAAAATAGTTTGAACAAAAAAGTGGATGAAATTTTTACGAGGTCCGGTGTTGAAGAACGACGGTTCATAACCGACACGTTCATGACCACCATCACCATACAAAACAGAGCCGTCACCAAAAATCGACGAATATGTGGCGATGGAGTTGTTAGTGAAGCTTTAGAAATTAGAGATAATCAGCAACAACTTCAGAAATATCAATTAGGAGAGGTTGTAAGAACAATATGTTCGAGAGTTTAATGCAAATCTTAATACCAATAGATAAATAGATGTCATTGTCGGGCACAAGACGTTGTCACTTTTCTTTTACAAGAAAATAGCAGTTCAATTATGTAATGATTGACTTTTAGCCACTCACATATCCTAAATTTAGGGTTCCGTTCACACTAATTTCGGCTCCGTTTGGCGTGACGGTCAAAAGTGCATGGATTAAACGGTCATTCGTTAAAGATCACTCATCCATTTGAACATAAAAGTGGATGGAGTTCTTTAGGTGTTAATGAAGGACAACTTAACTCCCATGTTCATAACCGCCACCACCGTGTCAAACGGAGCCTTCATTTACTTTTATGTTCAATTATTTTTCTTAGTTGAAATCATAATTATTGTCGAATTTTTTGAAGTGCAAGTGACGGTCTGGGTGGACTGTCTGTGCGGACTAGGCGGACAAAAGTGGCAGCCTGGGCGGACTGACCGCGTGGATTGGGCAAACAGGATTGGCAACTAGGCAGGTCAGTCAATGGTTCTGCAGTTGGCTTGTTCCCACGATGTAACCGGGCAGATAGGATTAGTATCTGCGGGAGCTGCGGACTCATCTGGAGTTCGCCGAGTCCGGCATGTTGCGGACTCTTCTGGAGCTCGCGAGTTCGGCATGTACTTGTGCCCTTGGACTTGCTTTGGTGGAGTGGTTTGGTATAACTACGAAGTTCGCCGGTTAGTGCGGACTGGTGTTGAGTTTGCCAGGTTATGCGAACTGGTTCTTGAGTTCGCCGGTTTGGAGTCCGCGATATGGACTCTTGGTGGTGTGGACTTGGTCTGTTTTGAACCAAGTCCGGTTGTGCTTAGTCAACGAATTAGCGCGATTAACGCGGACAGCTTTTCTATCCGCCGAGCTCGGCAGCTTGTTAGCTTGGTATTGTTGCGGGCTCGGAGTGTGCGGACTGGAGCAGTGTCTGCAGGATGTTGCGGACTGTTAGCGGTATCCGCAGTGTCCGTGAGTTCTTGCCTTTGGCGGACTGGTCTAGACCTTGGCCTTGTTGGTGCGATAAGGCGGACTGGGTTCGTGTCCACGCTGTCCGGATACACTTTGTGCTCGCCGCGAGATGGGCGGTGTTCCTATCGCCTATGGAGGTGACCACATTCCTCTTCGTGCCTATAAATAGGACTCTCTGTCACATTAACAGAACACTCGAATGAACAGTAAGTGAGCTTGAGCGATTGCTGCAAACATGTTTTTGTATCCGCACGATTTGAGAAGTTGATCGATTTTTTGTTGTGCAGATTGTGCGGATAGCGCTGAGAAGCCAGGAACTTGGTTTTGACATTGGTCAGGGATCAGTACGGACTCTGCAGATACAATCGGCGGTTAACAGCAGGTCGCGGTTTGCAACCAGGCAGTCTTCTCTTTGACAATCATTCCCAATTCAATAAGTTGTCTGCTTCTAGTAGTCTGTTCAGTTCGGCAGCAGCTGTTCGCGTTAATCTGGCGGCTAAGCGACCTCGTGGTTATGCGACTAGCAGATTGCGGACAGAGTTCTTCAGCATTGGAATAATGGGGTGTCTGCGCGGTTAGGTTGTGGTCTGGTGACCTGACGGATTCAGCGGACTCTATAGTACAGCTCGGCAGAGTCGGCGGTTACTCCTCCAGTCCGTGTGGCTAGATTTTTCCTTCTTGTTTTTTCTTTGATCGGGTACATTAGAAAATCATGTCTCGCCATGTATATTTCTGAAGATCATCCATGACACGTCTGTAAGCTTAGAGAAAGCCATTTACGTCTTGAAGCAGGCGTCTCGGGCATGGTACAGGAAGATCGCAGAATATCTCCAGTTCTATGGGTATTTTGCTTCTGATTCTGACTCAAGCCTATTCGTAAAGAAGAAGGGGAAGATCCATGTCTTGGTGTTTTTATACGTTGACGACATGATCGTCACAGAGAACTCTGTGGAGGAGGTAGCTAGGCTCAGGGTAGAGCTAGCTGTTCGTTTCGAGATGAAGGATTTGGGTGAGCTCCACCACATTTTTGGGCTCGAAGTGGAAAGGAGAAAGAGTGACATACTCGTTTCCCAAAGAGGCTATGTAGAACAGATTATTCTGCGATTCGACATGCGGGAGGGAAAGAGTTGTTTTACTCTACTGAATGTTGTCCTTAAACTTCGACGTGATGAGGGGAGGATTCTTCTAAATCCCTTGGTGTTTTGAGCTCTGGTTGGAAGCCTTATTTACTTGACGATTACGAGGCCAGACATTGCTTATGATGAATGTTGAGTAAGTCGTTATATGGTGGAGCCTCGAAAGGCTTATCTGGTGGCGGCGAAGAATATTCTTGAGTACGTGAAGACTACTTATGATATGGGGCTCTGTGCAAACAAAAAGAATAGATCGAAATTTTGAATAGCGGAATTTTTATTATCCCAAAAATGTAAGTATTACAAAGGTATGACCTCGCCTTTATAGAATGGAGGAGAGGGGAGAGATTACAAATAAACAATATGAGATAAATAATTACATGTACAAGCGGCTATTCAAAAACAGACCGCACAAGCCTCGCGGTTAGACGAATAGGCTGACTGCTCGACAACAACTATAAAGAGAAGACAAACCGCTATGTGAGAACGCTAGACCGCCCTGTCTTCAAGCAGCAACATCTCGGCTTCTAAACCGCTGGAGTGAAACCGCTAGACTGCGCGATCTTCAAGCCGCCAGGATAAAACCGCCAGACCACCCGGTCACCATACATCAACACTCTCCCTTAAGTTGGAGCATATATATATCAATCATGCTCAGCTTGTCCTAAATGTGAAAAAAGGAAACGGATGCAGACTTGGTGAAGATATCTGTTAACTCTTTGTCGGAGGTAACGAACATAGTACAAATCTGTTTCTTCAAAATCTCTTCTCAAAAAAAATGGCAGTCGACTTTAATGTGCTTTGTTCTCTCATGGAAGACCGGATTTTTGGAAATATATATAGCGGCCTTGTTGTCGCAGAACATATGTAGAGGATGGTTGTAGACCTTTCTTTAGTCAAGCACGAGAGCTCGTAACCACTTTAATTCACACGTGGTCGACGTCATACTTCGATATTCTGCTTCTACACTAGACCTAGAGACGACAGACTGTTTCTTGCTCTTCCAGCTCACAAGGTTTCCCCCTACAAATGTGAAAAAGCCCGATGTGGACTTGTGATCTCTTTTGTCATCAGCATAGCTAGAATCCGAGCACGCTTCAACCTTTAAATGATCATTCTTCTGAAACAGTAGTCCTTTACCTTGCGCCGCTTTAATATATTTTAATATCCTTAAGGCAGATTGTAGATGACATTCCCTAGGAACTTCAATGAACTAGCTAACATTGCCTACAACATAGGAGATGTCAGGTCTAGTTACCGTGAGATAAATGAGTTTGCCGACAAGACACATGTACCTCGTAACATCTGATAGAGGAGACGAGTCATCTGTCTAGGTTTTATCTTCTCCAGTAGCCATGAGGCATCAGGCAGGTTTAGCCCCAGTCAACCCTATCTCATTTAGAAGATCAAGATCATATTTACGTTGAGAGAGGACCAAAGAGTTAGGATTTCGAGAGATTTCTATTCCCAGAAAGTATTTTGGGGAGCTCATATCCTTCGTGACCAGGTGTTGACGAAGATGTTTCTTTGTCAAAGCTACCCCAGCTGTTGAAGCCAAAATTGACCTCAACGACTGTTCACAAACCAAAGTGCAACCGACGCCTACTTCTCTCAAATCTTGACCCCTGACTAGCTGCTAAGGTCCTTAAGACTGACCCAAAGCCTCGGCTGGGAGGTCCCACCTCACACCCGGAAGATCTCTGAGAGCTTCCCCTCCAAAACCAAAAGCTGGACTGGGAGCTCTTCAGAAAGCACTGGAGTTAGAGAGTAAAATGAGAACCCTGCTTTCCAAAGAGCCCCTATGGGTCTTTTTATAGTCTTCTCCTGACTTGAAAATACTGAAATACCTCTGACGGGTCTGCCAATAGCCAAATCCCGCTGTCATCCCAGGGGCATATAGGTAATTAAGCCCGTGGATAAGGAAATAATAAAGTAATCTTTTCCCGGGCGCCGGGCCCTACCATGTGGACCCACCTGGCGAGAACTCCAGCCGAGACGGCTCTCGTCGGGTCCCAATTGAACCTACCTTGGCGAGAGCTCCGGCCAAGAAGGTTCTCGCCCGTAAGCCTCTTAATGTTGTTGCCGCTGAAGGCTCACCCGGTGCCCTCTCGCCTACCTCTGGGTGGGAGCTCTCTCAAGGCAGAAGCTCATCTAGCCTGAGGCTCGAATCCTGGCGCGAAAGGTCTCGCCCATAGCTAGGCGGGAGCCCCTTAAGAAGCGGGAACTCTGCTGATTTGCCCTTGGGCTAGCCCGAGGCTAGCCCAACTCAGACCATTGAAGCCTCTGGGTTCTACCTAGCAAATATGGGGTTGTACACAATCCCCGCTCTTTTCGAGCTAGCCCTGCGCTCGACAAGACAAGTCCAACCCCAAGATATTCGCTGGACACGTGCCTGTCAACCAAGGGAATCTTTTTTGGCAGGCCCTACTGTGGCTATAAATATACGCCGACGGGTGACCACAAGTCTTGCCTCCGAACTACTGTTTTTTTTTCACTGAGTTCTCGCCCGAGATTCTATGCGCGATACCGAGATGTCTGCTAAGCGTGCTGGCAAACCCCTTCCGCAGGACCTTCAAGATCGGTTAAACGCGGCTCAAGCGCGAGCCTTAGCAAATAGTGTTGCGGTAGCGCCTTGGCTATCGAGGAAATCTTCAGACATCGGCCCTTCTGAGCCGAAGAAGAAAAAAGGGAAGAGGAAAGCGAAGGTGGTCCGGCAAGATCTTTCTCGCGAGAACAGGGATTCACCTTCTCCCACTCCCATCCCTGCGGGGGACCCCTCCCCTTAAAAGGTATGCCTTCTCACCCTGCTTACCGAGCTGATTGCGCTACAGGCCTGATAGTTAACGCGACCTCTCGCAGAAATCCGCCCTAAATGACGTCGCCGGGTGTTCCCCGATTCCCCCAGATTCGTCAACCCTCTCTCCTGAGGATCGAACGAGGGTCTTGGAGATAAATCCTCCAGTCGAGACCCGGGTGATAAGTATCCTTTCCGCCACTTCTCAATATTTCAACCGTACCTTTCCTTGTCTGAGCTATCTTCTCGCAGAGCCAGCTTTCGTCGTCCCGGGTCTTGTCACCCGGGAGGATGAAGCGAGAACCGGCAAGCTGCTTCCTTCCGCGGCAGATCCCGCCCTGCGGGCGAGAGGGGTGGCCTTTGACCCTTCCGCTACTAAGGATGCTAATCATCCCTTGAGAGATGACAACTCTCTCCCTGCTTCCGGCCAGGCTGGGACTATTGAGCGCGAACCCTTCCGCCCAGGGCGTGGAAAGCCTCTCCACCTCCTTTATGGAACTGACGGAGGGGTCGGGCCTTCTCACCCGACGCCAGTCAATGGCTCTCGTCAGACTGCAGGTATGCGAGACATTCTTGTCGGCTGGTCGTTATGCCTTAATCAAAAACCTTGGGCGCACTTTTCACAGGGGATCCCAGCTCTCGGTCGGAAGCCAACGAGGAGAGAGAAGAAGAAGAAGAAGAATAAGAAGAAGAAGACGACGAAGAAGAAGAAGATTCCCTTCCTCCTTCGCCCGGCGAGATAGAAGAAACCTTGAACGGCGTCGGGAATGCGAAGGAGCGAAGGAGGAAGATCTCGGCCATTCTGGCCAAGCTCATCCGGCGAGACCGTGCCCATGCTGCCGTGGCGAGAGCGTTCCGCGAATCCGTGGAACAAAGGCTGGAGGCCCTAGAGCGTGATTTCTTCTTGGGCGAGACTGATCGACCGGGAGGGCCTACTGCCGAGTCTTCGCCAGGGAGATGCATTGCGCAGATCCGGGATCATGCTAGGCGGATCAACCTAGGGTGTACCACCCTGTCATCTTACTTCAATCCGCTGGTGCCTCCGAGAACCAGGCGGCGGGAGCGAGGGCGATGGCGCTGGGAACCGTATTAGTTCATCTAGGTCTCGCCCCTTCTCCCTTATTAGCCTTCCCTTCCGCCATGTACCTTTATGCCTTTGTAATAATTGTTATTAACTTTATTCAGCTCTCCGCGGTGAGAGCAAATTATTATCCGCTTCTTCTTTCATTGTGCTGCGAATTTTAAGAATGTGTTGAAATTAGGATGCTTGCGCCAAAACTAAGTGGCTTGCGCCGAAACTAGAGATGATCGTCGACTGCCGTCATCCCGCGGGGGAAAAACTGAGGCGTCGCTGGCCCAGATCGTGACAGCTGTACCCCGCCGTCATTTTCTCTCTCTATCGGACGGAGCCGTGACGACCACGGTTCCCTATAAATAGAGAGGTCTACCAACCGCATTTACTTCTCTGATCCAGAACCTCAACTCCCCTTCCTTTCTTTCACCCAATTGCTTCCGCCTCTTCCTCTCTATTGTTCTCGCTATTACCCCCAAACTCAAAATGCCGGGCGAGAACGAGGGTCGCGCTCATTGTGCGGAAGCATTCCACAAGCATCTCTTCCCCTCCTGCACGCTCACCTTGGACGAATACAACCTGATCGTCAACCGCTTCATTCCCGCTGGCTTCTCGGCGCGGAACCCGGGTAATCACGACAAGGTGAATACCCCGAAAGCGGGAGAGCTCGCCATCCCCCTCGACTACTTCGAGGTGGGCTTCCGCCTACCCCTCTGGCCGGAGATTCGGCAAGCCCTCCGCTACTATGGGGTGGTTCCCGCCCAGCTGAACCCGAACTCTGTCGCGATCCTTGTGGCATTCATCTGCTACATGCGATCCGAGAGGATCGAGTTTAGTCTGCCGATCTTCCGCAAACTCTTCAACTTCCGTGCTAAAGGCAGCGTGGTCTTCTTCTCCGGGCAGCTGCTCAAGACCACTGGCCTCACCAATAAACATCACCATTGGGGCGAGAAGTTTGTCTACGTCACCGGGGACTTCGGCAACGTCCCGCTCCGACCCGTCCAGTACGAGAATGCTGCTTACAAGCCGCCCGTTCTGGGGTCGCGCGAGAGCGCACTCCTGGAGTTCTTCGGAACAAAGGAGTTTGACGTTCTCTTCCTCCGGCGAGACGTCGACTCCCTTCCTCCCGTTCACCCGGGCGAAGGTATGGTCCCGCCTTAGATTTGATCTTTCGTTAGGATCTTCTTGGGTTGAATAGCGCTATCTTTGCAGGAGAGCGGGAGATCCCTCTACGCCAACCTTTTGCTGTGGCCCTGGGTGTCGAGGATCGGGTTGCGAGAGGCTCTCTCGCTCTCGCGGAGGCCAGCGCTCGCGCCTGCCGGGAAGAGCCCGTTCGGCCTTCGGCGCCCGAAGCTAAGAAGCGAAAAGGCACCGCTCCCGCCTCGCGATCGCTGAAGAGGCCAAAGCCATCCGCTGCGAACAAGGGCAAGGACTTGGCCGTCTCACCTGTCCGACATCCCGCCTTGGGCAAGTCCTTCGAAGGGCTGCTCCAGATGGCCAGCGAGATGGGCGCTGCCGCCAGGAGGCGTACCGAGGCTACTGCCAAGAACCCCCCGGCCGCAGACATGGCTGGAGGAGAGGGAGTCGTCGCCGAGACCTCTGCCCGGACCCCGCCCAGGGAAGTGCCGAAAGGGCACAGAAATTATGGTCTCGGTGCGAAGCACGTTGACGCGGAAGGGAAGCCTCTGCTCCAATGGGATCCCGAATCCAACAGGGTTGCCGTTTCAACGCTCCTCCCCAGCTATTTGGAGCGGGATGAGGTTACTAGCGAGGCCTTCTCGCTGGGCTATGCCCTCTATAGCCGAGAGGGCGCCAGTGTCTTCGACCAGACGCCCACCCGGCTCCTGGCTTTCGACGCTACCCGGGCCCTGCTTCGCGGGTTCGAGCTTGCGCATATGTGCGCGCGTCGAAGCATCAACATCGACAAGAACTTCGCCGACATGTACAAGGCGAGGGAAGAAGCGGTGGCCAGAGCACGCTCTTCGGAGACAGAGCTTGCGAGTGCTCGGCAAGAGTTGGCGGATGCTCAACAAGCGCTGTCCCTATGCCCCGCAGCCGAGGTAAGCGGGATCTTCCTGGACCCTTGCTCTCGCTACTCAAAGTCGCGCTTGCGCAGCATTTACTGAGTTGATCTCTTCTCCACAGGATTCCGCCTAAGCCATGGCGCTCCGCGCGGAGTTGGCTGACGTACGCTGCGAGAACGCTCTGCTGAGGGACCAGCTCCGGCGTGCGGAAGCAGCGAAAGGCCCGCCTTCGACGCTTGATGAGAGACTAAAGAGTTGTCACTTCTCGGTGTACGACATCGACAAGCTGCTCCAGGCGAACGCCCAGGCTACCGTCAGGCTGACGGTCGAGACGCTGCGAGATGCGAAGCTGCTTTGGGAGGACGGCATAACCATCGACGCCCGCCAACTCCTCCCCTGGCTATTTGATCCAGTCCCGAAGCCTCCCGGCGCGCCCGACTCTCCTCCTTCGGATATCCAGAAGTCTTCCTCCACTGCCGGCGAGACATCTGGGGTGAGCTCGGGCGAGGACTCCGGCGAGAGTACCAGCGGGGACTACAGTGCGTCCCCTTGAAGTGCTTTCTTTTTTTTTCTTTTGATACATCTTTGTAATGAGCGAGAAGCTCCAAACCTCTGTAACTATTTAGTATAATGCAATGTTTCGTTTTTCACCGCCGGTGTTTGCTTGAACGAATAGGTTAGAGAGCCAGCGGCTTCCGCGTGAGCTTCCGCCGAGACCCTTAGCCTCTTTAGGGTCACCTTCCCTAGAGATTGACTAGACGGGAGGCTTGCGCCATCGATTAGGTCGTTACGCCCAGGTCTGCCGGGGGCCTCCTTCAGCGAGATCCCCCCAGCCGAGACCTTTTGGCCGAGATCCCTATTGGCCGAGACCCTGACTGGCCGAGACCTCTACTGGCTGAGACCTTGACTGGTCGAGACCTCTACTGGCTGAGACCTTTAGGGATGTCTCTGATCTAGGCCAGGGTCATGACAAGATACCTTCCCACAAACTGGATCTACGTTCCACCGGCGAGCCTTCGGACCTGCCAGCTAGATGAGAGCCTGCGCAGCAAGTCTACCGGAGGCTGAGCCGGGCTTGTTGTAACACTGAGTAACCACAAATCAAGAACCAAGGACCACGAGTCAAGGACCCAACCCATCCCCCACAGGCGAGCCTTCGGACCTGCCAGCTAGATGAGAGCCTGTGCAGCGGGTCTACCTGGGGCCGAGCCGAGCTCGGGGTGTTGATGAAGATCAAGCCAAACATCTCACCCACAGGCGAGCCTTCGGACCTGCCAGCTAGATGAGAGCCTGCGCAGCGGGTCTACCTGGGACCGAGCCGAGCTCGGGGTGTTGATGAAGATCAAGCCAAACCTCTCCCCCATAGGCGAGCCTTCGGACCTGCCAGCTAGATGAGAGCCTGCACAGCGGGTCTACCTGGGGCCGAGCCGAGCTCGGGGTGTTGATGAAGATCAAGACAAACCTCTGAAGGTCGTTACGCCCAGGTCTGTCGGGGGCCTCCTTCAGCGAGATCCCCCCAGCCGAGAGCTTTTGGCCGAGACCCCGACTGGCCGTGACCTCTACTGGCTGAGACCTTGACTGGCCGAGACCTCTACTGGCTGAGACCTTTAGGGCTGTCTCTGATCTAGGCCAGGGTCATGACAAGATACCTTCCCACAAACTGGATCTACGTTCCACCGGCGAGCCTTCGGACCTGCCAGCTAGATGAGAGCCTACGCAGCGAGTCTACCGGGGGCTGAGCCGGGCTTGTTGTAACACTGAGTAACCGCAAATCAAGAACCAAGGACCACGAGTCAAGGACCCAACCCATCCCCCACAGGCGAGCCTTCGGACCTGCCAGCTAGATGAGAGCCTGCGCAGCGGGTCTACCTGGGGCCGAGCCGAGCTCGGGGTGTTGATGAAGATCAAGCCAAACCTCTCCCCCATAGGCGAGCCTTCGGACCTGCCAGCTAGATGAGAGCCTGCGCAGCGGGTCTACCTGGGGCCGAGCCGAGCTCGGGGTGTTGATGAAGATCAAGCCAAACCTCTCCCCCACAGGCGAGCCTTCAGACCTGCCAGCTAGATGAGAGCCTGTGTAGCGGGTCTACATGGGGCCGAGCCGATCTCGGGGTGTTGATGAAGATCAAGCCAAACCTCTCCCCCACAGGCGAGCCTTCGGACCTGCCAACTAGATGAGAGCCTGCGTAACAGGTCTACCTGGGGCCGAGCCGAGCTCGGGGTGTTAATGAAGATCAAGCCAAACCTCTCCCCCACAGGCGAGCCTTCGGACCTGCCAGCTAGATGAGAGCCTGCGCAGCGGGTCTACCTGGGGCCGAGCCGAGCTCGGGGTGTTGATGAAGATCAAGCCAAACCTCTCCCCCACAGGCGAGCCTTTGGACCTGCCAGCTAGATGAGAGCCTGCGCAGCGGATCTACCTGGGGCCGAGCCGAGCTCGGGGTGTTGATGAAGATCCCTTCACCCAGGCCTATTCTATCATCAAGATGGGGAGACATAGTCGGTTAGAGCAAAAGCATTTTTAGGGTAGAAAAGACCTATTCTTGTGATAGCATTTTCTAGAGAGTCAACATTCTGAAAAGACTACTTTGAAATGATAACATTTATTCACCATATTACAACACCTTCTTCCCCTTCAAGGGTAGAAACGTTTTAAGTCATCACCGTTCCAGGTGTGGCTCAAGGTCCTTCCCTCCACATCCTGGAGGTAATAACCCCCGTTAGCCAGAACCTTCTCTATTATATAAGGTCCTTCCCAACTGGGGTTGAGCTTGCCCACAGGGGCCGACCTTCCCGCTGCGTCGACCTTTTTCAGCACTAGGTCCCCCTCGGCGAATTGCTTAACCTTGATGTGTTTATCGAAGTACCTGACCATTCGCCTTTTTATCTCTTCTTGTCTGATGGCAGCAACATCCCGTAGCTCTTCCACCATATCCAACGAGAGGCGCAATCCCTCCTCGTTCTCCAACCTCCAAGCTTCGCTTCCCTCACCCGCGGCTGCGACCCGTGGAGACCGAACCTCGAACTCTACCGGGATGACAGCCTCACACCCATGAGAGAGCTTGAAGGGGGTCTCCCCTGTGGCCGTGTTCAGAGTTGTTCGCAAGGCCCACAGGACGGAAGGGAGTTGCTCCACCCAGTTGCCCTTCAGGTTCTCCACCTTCTTTTTGATCAAGTTCACGATGATCTTGTTCGCCGCTTCCACCTGGCCGTTGCTCCGGGGGTGATGGACAGAGGAAAACCTGAGGTCAATCCCCAGTTGAGCGCAAAAGCTGATGAATTCTTCACTGGCAAACTGAGGACCGTTATCCGTCACTATCGCTCGGGGTAGCCCATGCCTGCATATGATTTCCCCCCACACGAAGTTCCTGATGACCTGGGAGGTAACCTTGGCTAGGGCCTTGATTTCCAGCCACTTTGAGAAGTAGTCGATCATGACTAGGAGGAACCTCCTCTGCCCGCTAGCTAGAGTAAAGGGTCCAACTAGATCCATTCCCCAAATGACGAAGGGCCATGGGGCCACGATGCTCCGAAGCCTTTGTGCGGGTAAGAGCTGGAGGGGGGCGTGTATTTGACATTTCAGACATCTCTTTGCAAACTCGACTGTATCCTTCCTCAAGGTCTGCTAGAAGTATCCTTGTCTTATCACTCTTGCCTCCAACGTTCTTCCCCCCGAGTGACTGCCGCACTCTCCCGAATGCACCTCTTCCAGGATTCTCGGGACCTCCTCCTCGGTCACACATCTCGCGAGGAGCTTGTCTGTGGTAAGGAAGGTCACCAATGGGTCCACCCATGAGGATCGCCGACCCACCTCCATCGATTCCCCCTCTTCAATCGCTGGTCGGAAAAGTTCAGTTACGGTCCCTCCTCCCCGAGGCCCAAACTTTGCCAACCGATCAGCTGCTGCGCTTTCCTCCCTGGAAACGTGTTGAATAGAGAAGGAACGGAACCCTCCGATGATTGCCCTTACCCTGGATAGATACTTCACGAGGGTAGGCTCCCGAGCCTCAAACTCCCCTCTGATCTGCGACGCTACCACCATCGAGTCAGTGAAGGTCTCCACATCCTGGATTTCCAATTCCCTTGCCAATCGAAGACCGGCTATCATAACCTCATACTCCGCCTGATTATTGGTAACAGGGAAGTGGAAAACCACCGCTTATTCTATGGTAACCCCCTGAGGACTCACCAATACTACACCCCCTCCCAGGGAGTGCCTTCCCGAGGCCTCATCGACCATCATCTTCCATGCTTCGTGGGGCTTCGGCTCCTCCTTCTCAGTCTCAGTGACATAGTCTGCCAGAAAGTCCGCCACGGCCTGAGCTTTGATGGAGAGCCTTGGGACGAACGAGATGTCGAACTCGCTTAGTTCGATAGACCACTTTGCCAGCCTTCCCGAGTGCTCTACCCCCTCGAAGATCTTGCGAAGAGGATGGTCGGTGACCACCCTAATCGAGTGCGCTTGAAAGTATGGACGGAGCTTCCTTGCCGAAACAACCAAGGCATAAGCCAACTTCTCCAGGATGGGGTAGCAGAGCTCTGCCTTTTTCAGGATTTGGCTTACTTAATAGACGGGCAGCTGCTTCTTCCCCTCTTCCCTAACTAAGACGGAGCTCACAGCTTCCACCCCCACCCCGAGATACAAGGCCAGGTCTTCCCCTTCTTTGGGGCTTTGGAGCAGCGGAGCCTGGGAGAGTTGCCTCTTCAGCCCCTGAAAAGCCTCTTCGCATTAATCAGTCCATTCGAACACCTGATTACTACGGAGCACTTTGAAGAAAAAAGAACACCTATCCCCGGATCGAGAGAGGAACCTGCTTAGCCCGGCCAGCTTTCCCGTCAGGCGCTGGACTTCCTTGGCGCTACGAGGAGACTCCAAGTCCAATATAGCCTTCACCTTGTCCGGGTTAGGTTCTACCCCTGCCGGAGTCAAGAGGTGTCCGAGGAACTTCCCGCGACTGGCCCCGAAGACACACTTCAAGGGGTTCAACCTCATCTTGAACCTCCGCAGGGTGGCAAACGTTTCTTCCAAGTCCCGTAAATGGGAATCCACGCATTTGCTTTTGACCAGTAGGTCATCGACGTAGACCTCTAGATTCTTCCCCCTTTGTTCTCGAAAGACTCGATCCATCATGCGTTGGTGTGTTGCCCCTGCATTTTTCAATCCAAAGGGCATCATCTTATAGCTGAAGCATCCCTCTCTCATGATGAAGGAGACATCCTTGACATCGGGAGGGTGCATCCGTATCTGGTGGTAACCTGAAAAAGCATCCAAAAAACTCATAACAGAAAAACCAACGGCTGAATCAACCAGCGCGTCGATTCGAGGCAGGGGATAGCAATCCTTGGGGCATGATTTATTTAACAGGGAAAAATCGATACACATACGCCACTTTCCTCCCCCTTTCTTCACCATTACCACATTGGAGATCCAGCCTGGATACTGGATCTCCGAGATGAAGCCTGCTCCAGAAGCTTCCTGACCTCCTCTCGGATGGGCTTCTCCAGCTTGGTGGCGATGGCCCTCATCTTTTGGCGCATGGGGCGAGCCCTCGGGTCCAGGTTCAGGCGATGACAAGCTACGTCCGCATCGATACCCGGCATGTCTGCCGCGCTCCACGCGAAGATGTCGATGTTGCTCTGGATGCAGCCTAGCATCCGCGCCTGGTCCCCGAGGCTTAAGCCTCCGCTGACCCGCACCTTCTGTACTTGCCCCGCTCTGGTGAGTACCTCCATCTCTACCACTTCCTCGGCCGGCTCCAGCCCCGACCGCTCCCATCCTGCCCTTGCCTCCTCCTGCTCAACTTCTTCTCCCCTGACCTCTTCAACCCCCATTGCTTCCACCAGGCCTTCTTCTTACCTCTGCTCTCCTTCCCTTGCCTCTTCCAGGCTCATCTCTCCCATCTCTGCTACCTCCTCCATCATCAGGTCCTCCGCCTCCTGCGGGCTCGCCTCCTCTACTTCTATACCTCCTTCCTGCCCTGCCATCTCTTTCTCCAGCTCCTCCGCCTCAGCCATCCACGACATGGTGTTTACCGCCGTCACATAACACTGCCTTGCCACCTTCGGGTCTCCCCTGATCCTAACCTGTACCCCTCCATTGCTGAACTTGAGGCATTGATGAAATGAGGAGGGGACACAGCGAAAGGCGCTGATGAGAGGACGCCCAAAGATGGCGTTGTAGCTACTTGGGGCGTCTACAATCACGAACCTACAATTCCGCGAGACGCCCCCAAGCTTCACATGAAGACCCACTCCCCCTTCTACCTCCTTCCTCTCTCCGGAAAAACCAAAAAGCGGTCCATCAGAAGCCAGGACCCTTTTTCCCTCCACCCTCATCTCATCGAAGGCCTTTTTGAAGATCACGTTCACGGAGCTCCCGTTATCCACCAGTATCCGAGAGACTGTGAAGTTCTCCACCGCTGTCTGGATCACTAGTGCGTCGCAGAATGGGTCTTCGTAGTCTGGCATATCTGCGGACGAGAAGGTGATTTTTTCTTCTGGGGGGGAGCTAGGGAGGTCGAGGCGACCCCTCTGCGGAACATGGTTTGAAGGCTCCCCTTGCGGGTTGCCTCGATCCCCACTCCCCCATGGATCACTCCGATCCCCCCTCGGGTTCCCACATCGACCCTATCTTCACATCTATCCTCAGCCTCTCCCTGCTGCACCTCGACGATCCTTGTAGGCGGGTCTTGCCTTACTGCTCCTCTGGCCTCCCTCACCTCTAGAAATTCCGGGCAGGTGGCCGTTGCGTGACCTTCCTCCTGATGGAAGTCACAATAGGGCAACACCACCCTGCCCCCTCTTCCTTCTCCTCCTCCTCCTCTTCTCCCTGCTCCTCGAATTCTTCTTCCTCTTCCTCTCCCCACCTCTATGGCCTCCTGCGGTGGTGGGGGGTGACCTCTCGGTCCCTGCCTCCATCCTCCCTGCTTGAGTCTTCTATGGCCTCCAACCCAATCGGTTGTTCAGCTTCCTGGCCCCCTCATGCTGCTGTCCCTGCCCTCGGGGTTCTTCCCTCCTCCTATCTTCCCTTAGCTCCCTCTGCTCTCTCACTTCTCTCTGCCTCCCTACTGTCGGCTCCTTCACATCATCCTCCGCCAACCTGTCCAGCTTCCTCGCAAACGCAGGGTTTGCCCTCTCGAAATCTATCTCCTTTGCCTCCCTCTCTATGAGCTCCTCAAAAGAGAGAGGGGGCACTCTCTTCAGCTCCATGCTAAAAAACCTCGGCCTCAGCCCCAGGGTGAAGGCAAGCATCAGTGCATACCCCGGGACCTCCTAGACCAGGAGAATCTCCTCTTGGAACCGGTCAACATAATGACCCAACGTCTCCTCCGGCTTTTGCCTCACCGCAGACAGGCACTCAGCCTCCTTCTTCCGCTTCTTCGAAGTCGAGAACCTCAACAGGAAACCCCTGCGTAGGTCCTCAAAACTATAAATCGAGCTCGCCGGCAACTGGTGGAACCAGTCCCTGGCCTTTTCTTTCAGAGTGATGGCAAAAAGCTTGCACTTGAAGGCATCCGACATCTGCCTTATCGACACCACATCCTCAAACCATTGCACGTGCTGAACCGGGTCATCCTTCCCGGTGTAGTAGGTCATATCCGGCTCCCTGAACCCCTCCGACACTGGGGCCGAGACGATGAGCTCACTAAAAGGGGTCTCGCCCCCTGCTTGGCGAGAGGGTCCGTCCTGCGACCTCGGTTGGCTGGACCGATCCGCGAGACCATGCCCGGGGAAGAGCTCTCGCACGGTTGACTCCTTTTCGCCCAGATCCACCGGAACCTCCTTTCCGGGACGCTGGCCTGGGAAAAGCTCCCGCGCAGCCACATCCCTCTCGCCTGCCTCCACCGGGATTTCCTTCCCGAGGCGCTGTCCTGGGGCGTTCTCGCCTAACAGCAGAACCGCCTCCACAGGAGCCTGCGGCGTCTCCCACTCATTCCTTGCCGAGAAGGCCAAGCTGATCATCTGCATGACCTCTCGCCTGAAATCCTCTAACATCTTCCTTGTCGCCTCTTCTCCCTGGGTGGGTGATCCTCCTGCGCCAGATTCTTCACCTTCACCTCCTGCCATGGGACTCGACTCAAGATTTTCTTGCACCGACTGCTTCCACGCTCACCGCACCAGAACTGTTGAAGCCAAAATTGACCTCAACGACTGTTCACAAACCAAAGTGCAACCGACGCCTACTTCTCTCAAATCTTGACCCCTGACTAGCTGCTAAGGTCCTTAAGACTGACCCAAAGCCTCGGCTAGGAGGTCCCACCTCACACCCGGAAGATCTCTGAGAGCTTCTCCTCCAAAACCAAAAGCTGGACTGGGAGCTCTTCAGAAAGCACTGGAGTTAGAGAGTAAAATGAGAACCCTGCTTTCCAAAGAGCCCCTATGGGTCTTTTTATAGTCTTCTCCTGACCTGAAAATACTGAAATACCCCTGACGAGTCTGCCAATAGCCAAATCCCGCTGTCATCCCAGGGGCATATAGGTAATTGAGCCCGTGGATAAGGAAATAATAAAGTAATCTTTTCCTGGGCGCCGGGCCCTACCATGTGGACCCACCTGGCGAGAACTCCGGCCGAGATGGCTCTCGCCGGGTCCCAATTGAACCTACCTTGGCGAGAGCTCCGGTCAAGAAGGTTCTCGCCCGTAAGCCTCTTAATGCTGTTGCCGTTGAAGGCTCACCCGGTGCCCTCTCGCCTACCTCTGGGCGGGAGCTCTCTCATGGCAGAAGCTCATCTAGCCTGAGCCTCGAATCCTGGCACGAAAGTTCTCGCCCATAGCTAGGCGGGAGCCCCTTAAGAAGCGGGAACTTTGCTGATTTGCCCTTGGGCTAGCCCGAGGCTAGCCCAACTCAGACCATTGAAGCCTCTTGGTTCTACCTAGCGAATATGGGGTTGTACACCAGCTTGGTCATCTCTAGTGAGAATAATATCATCCACATATACGACAAGATCCACCAAACCCAGGGAGGTTTTGCGAATGAACAATGAGTGATCGATAGAACTTCTTGTAAAACTCACGACTGCCACTGCACAGGGGCGGCGACAGGAGGACGGGCAACCAAATTGGCCGCCCGTCTTGGGAGAAGAGGGTCCTACCCCGTTGGGGACGACAACCAAGATTTGGCGGCCAATTAGGCTTCCCGATTTGGGCGAATCGGGAGGTCATCCCCGTTAGGGGAGGCGGCCAAAATCAGGCGGGTGCCCGTCTCTGGGGCAGTGGCGGAAGCCACACGGTGGCGGCAATTAGGGGTGCAAACGAGTCAAGCTCGAGTCGAGCTTGGCAAAATTTCCAAGCTCGAGCTTCGTGCTGGCGAGCTCGAGCTCGAGCTCAATGCCAACTTATCGAGCTCGAGTTTCGCGCTTGCGAGCTCAAGCTCGAGCTGCTCGCGAGCTTTTAAGCTCATGAGCTTTATTTTCTTTATTTTATTTTTTTTAATGTATAAATAAAAAGCTCGCGAGCTCATGAACAACACTAGATGAGCTCGACTCGTAATTGAGCTCGAGCATGAGCTCCACAGGCTCGAGCTCGAGCCGGGCTTTTTTCGAGCCGGCTCATCGAGCTTTCGAGCCGAATCAACTCAACTTGCACCCCTAGCGACAATGATGGCAGCGATGGCGGCGATGGCAGTTGCGTCCCATATTCCTCTTTTTCCTTCTTTTGGTTTGTTGTTGATGAGCTTTTGCTGCCAACGACGAATGATGATGTATGAGATGTTTGGTCAAAGCGATCTGCTGCTCGTCTTGTCTACGTTTTTGGCGATCAAGCTACGAATTTCTTCACGAACAATCCTTCAAAATGAAGGGTCGAGGCTCGAAGCTTCTGTATTGTAATGGAGTTGATGAGTTTCGGATTTTTCGGCCCAAGGGATAGTGCAGGATGAGCTTGCAACACCGACATACCCTTTTGCATGCATGCATATATCGCAGGCATACTGTTTTGCCATGGCAAGTTCCAAAGTTAGAGGTGGCGGGCTGCCGAGCCCAAAAGTTGGGCGAGGAGTAAGGGATGTCACCTTCTCTCTTAAAAGTGTGAGTGTTTGTCTTCGGCTCTCCTCCAACCGGTGTATGCGTTCCTCCAATTCTAAGTATGGCTCATAACCTCTTCCACGGGAGGCGTGTTATCATACGAAAGGGAGAGATCTGGAATGACGTGCCCCTAGGGAATAATCAAGCGCTTTCTCTTGTCATTTTCTTCAATCATGAGTATCGTTGTGCAGATGATATTTAAATCTTCTAAGAATGCTGGGAACTCGTTTCCCACAGACCGCGCTAAACTGTTGCAGATCGCTCAAGACCCCTGGTAGACCGGTCTAAATTGAACAGTCATAGCACATGAGCGGTTGAGCGCGCAAACAGTCACAGTAAGTAGAAAGTTAGGAAAAGATTTTTTTTACCCTTCAGCTCGGTGAAACACCACGTGGTCGGATCTGTGTCAGTCAAACATTCACTATTTGTTTTTGACAAACTCGAGGGCGCTAGACCGCCGCTCGTTATTCGTGTGTTGTGTGGAGCGATGCATTCGTTATACTTTGGAGTCTTAGACGGTTGCTTGGAGGCGGGAGCAGCTTGTTGCACTCTTTTTGGTGTCTAGGGCTTGGAAGCTCGAGTGGTGCGCTCTGCTCTCTTTATTCTCTTTGGTTTGCCTCCTGCCGAGTCTGGAAGAGTCTGGACCAGTTGACTCATCATCGACTGGTAAGCTTATTGTTGAGTTGAGGACACTGGGAATATTGAGCGTTGTGTATGTCCGATTGTAATTGAGCAACCCATGTCGGGATCTGAAGTTGGTCTTGTCAACGGCTTACTGTGCGAGGCACATGAACTTCAGGAGCACTGGTGGGCTTGGTCTGATCTCTCTGAGTAAGACCGTGGTTGGCTCGCATGGCGCAACCCACGCGCGGCGCGCATAGCGCAACCCACGCACGGCGCGCTCCTCGTGTGCGGGGAGCGCCCTGCATTGGCATCCCGCTCCATCTAGTTTCCCTCTTTATGCGCTAGATCCTTGCGCCCGTCATGATTCTCACTGCAACTCACAACCATACCTTTTCACTATCGACCACATCGTCACGCGTATCATCCGTTGAACCCGCCATTAAGTTCAGAATCTGCGCAAGTGTAAAATCCCATGAACACCACTCGTTTCGGCTTCGTACCCCGACTTCTTTGGGAGGCAAATGATGGGGTCAGCCCCAATTTATAGAAAGAACCAGGCTGCACATAGTGAAACCTCCCCAACCACTGAAGTCATATGAGTTACGCGGGTAACCCCCACGTGCGGGATCCGCATACCCGATCCGCGAAGTATTTACCGCGCACCGGATCACGCGCACAACCCAACCGCCACCGCCCGGTAGTACTAGCCTCCCCCAACCCGGGGTCGGCCGCCCCCTTTAACCGCCCGGGGGCGGGCTATCCCGACACGACCGGCCTCCGCGAAGGCCAGCCGAGGCCGCCCAATCCCGAGCGGCCTCGCCGCGACCGGTCTCGCAAAGACCGGCCAAATCCTTCCGATCTCGGGAGGCCTTGCCGCAGTCGGCCCCCCGAAGAGCCGACGAAGGCCGCCTGATCCCGAGCGGCCTCCCCTCGGCAGGCCCTCTCAAGGGTCGGCCAAGGCCGCCCGGATACAGCCTCGCCGCAGCCGGACCCACAAGGGACTGACCAAGTCCGCCCGATCATGGGCGGCCTCGCCGCGACCGACCTTGCAAGGGGTTGACCAAGGACGCCCGATTTCAGGCAGCCGTATCGCGGCTTGCCCCGTAGAGTGCCTGCTAAGGCTGCCCGATCCCGGGCAGCCTCCCTACGACCGGCCCTCACATGGGCCAACCAGGGCAACCCGGATCTGGGCGTCCTCATCGCGGCAAGATCCTGCGAACGCCGCTCGAGGCCGCCCGCCCTCGTGCAACCTCTTCACGGTCGGCCCCCCTTTCGGTCGGCCTCTATCCGGAGGGGCGAAGGGGCGGCCGCTCCGACATCGTCGGGTCACTCTTCTTTGCGGGCGGGCCTTCCCTCAACACGGGGGGCAAGACTGTCATTTCTCAAAAGTGGTGATCCGCATGATCATTTTCGAGCGATTCTATTGGACGATCCGATAGTTACTAGGCAAAATTACCGGACCGCCCTCGTCAAAATGTATAAATAGGTCCAGTTCTATTTCAAAAGAGGTCTTTTCTTGGTTCACTATGTTTGACTTCTCTCTCTCTCTCCCCCACCCCCACCCCCATTTTCTTTGCAGGATCTACGTTTAAGACCACCACCGCAAAGCAAGGTGAAGGCATCAAGGTCAAGGGGAGATTCACGAGAACGCAAGTCAAGAGGGAGACACGTGAGCCTCCCCCACCGTCACGTCAAGACAACTTCGAAGGAAGAAAGCGTCTGCATCTTCGGTGAACGAGCATCGGAAGACCGCCAAAACAGCACGACTGCCGGTGGTACTCGTCGTTCATTCCCCTCCCCTCTCGCAAACTGTAACGAGGCGTTGCATGTCGCTCTTGCTTTCCTCCCAAAAGCTCTGTAAAAACGCTCATATAGTGGAAATTAGGTCGGCACTGTACCGTCCGCGTGATTTTTCACCCCGATTGTGGATTTTTTGCGTCATCCAGTGTTCGCCCCAGCATCTAATTAATCTTTGACTGTTGGCACGCTCGACCGCTCATTGGCTAAGATGGTTGAGTTGGTCCAGTCTACCAAGAGCGTCGCGCGATTTCCAAACAAAAATGATTTTTTTAACACCATTAAGTTTGAACAAAAATGTCACCACCATATAATGTATGTTTGACAATGCCACGACTATGAGTTATGACACCACAATGAAAAAAAACTACTTTTGGTGGCAGTTTTGAACACGGTGCTTATGAACTTTCGTTCCTAAACATCTAGTCTCACCTAAAAAGTTTCAGTCACTTTTATATTCAAAAAAAAAAAAATTCTTCATAGCGACATAACTAGTGTCATGCTAAATATACATGATAATTGATAATGACATTCGGGGGGGATCAAAAAATTTCAACAATGGGGCCATACAAAAGATGTAGAGAGATGACCAGCAAGGCCAGTAGAGCAGGAGTCGTTGGAGCTTTGACGGTTCACGGCAGTGGTGCGGCCGGGAGAGAAAATTGCAGGCTGATTGATGGGTCCACACGGTTTCCCAAACGGGTCTGGGTTTGATGGAATGAGCAGTGGGCGGCTTGAGAAAAAACAATAGGGGTGCCGAGGTCAGATGACTCGGGACTCGAAAAAGTCCGCTCTTCCCAGTACAGTTAGAAAGGACAACACACACTATTGATTGAGCGGATTCAATCAACAAGGATTACGTGAGGAGTGAGCAGGTATTGCTACTAGGGCGCCAAAAGGGGAGATTGATGGAGTCTTCAGCTGTGGTTGGGGACGACGTGACGACGATAGGAGGAAAAACGGAACGACGAGTGTTGTTGTTTCCCCTTTACAAGTACATCAGTTACCAAATGGATGCTTTCGTTGACGGCGATGAGGATCGTAGAGGCGTTGTAGTTGGCAGATGAAGGTAACGGATGCGTCAACCCGTGTTTTGTTCATGAGTGATCTAAACTTTTTCTCTTTGGATATGAGATCGCACTCCTCCATTCAATTTGGAGTGTGTGGGATCTTCCAAGTTATTGTAAAACTCTCCCACGAATACAGAACAAAACATATCCAGAATGATCATAGACCTTTAACAAGCTGCCTCTTAAGTAGTTTACCTTCAAGTCTGAAATGAATAGATTGAAGAAGAAAGAGGAAGCCCCATAAAATACTGCAACATGCTCGCTTTCTGAGTGGTGGCTGGACAACGTTGTTACTTGTCATGTGTCTAATGACACAGATTTTCTATCTATGGTCACAGTAGTTATGGAAAAGGTGGAGAACTACAATGGAGGAGAGACCAAGGTGATCCATACTGGAAATGCTACATTGGTGCTCTACTCAAGTAAAATTTTAATTTTGGAAAATATTGAATTTATTTATGCACTAGGTGCTAATTTAGTGTCTATTCATTTACTTTGTGATGCTGTTACGTTATCTTTAAACTTTTTGTAGTGGTAGAGTAACAGTAGCGGAAGAGTAACAATATAAGTTAACTCACATTATTTTAGTTATGCATAGGCCCAAAATAGGATGTACCGACTAAGTCTAGCAAACGAGTTAGTTCAATAAGTTCAAACAATCTCAGTTAGCCCTAAGACTCTACATGAGAGACTAGGACATGTGAACTATAGGAAAATGTACCAAATAGCTAGAACTCACCAGATCACATTAGACACTAAGTCACTGCCTGAGAAATGTGATGTGTGTGCTCAAACTAAGATCACTAGGAAACCTTTTAGTGCGGTTACTAGGACCACAACACCCCTAGATCTTATACATTCCGATATATGTGACTTTAAAAGTTTTATCACCAGAGAAGGAAGGAAGTATATGATCACATTCATAGATGACTGTTTTAGGTTCTGTCACATTTATCTTCTTAAAACTAAAGATGAAGCGTTTGAAAAGTTGTCTTTTCAAAACCAGGGTAGAGAACCAACTAGACATGAGAATAAAGAGGTTTAGAAGTGATAGAAGAGGAGAATACGTGTCTAGTGAGTTCAAATGTTTCCTCTTCTCTCAAGGCATCATAGCAGAAACCACTGCTCCTTACTCACCCCAATCGAATGGTATTGTCGAGAGAAAGAATAGAACGTTAACAGAGATGTTGAATTCTATGCTTCTCACTGCTGGCATGCCTACTGCATATTGGAGAGAAGTTGTTTTAACTACAAACCACATTCTGAACAAAGTACATCATGTTAAGTTAGAAGTCACGCCCTACGAGCCTTGGTTTAAGAGGCCCCCGTCTTTAACTAGACTTAAGACCTAGGGTCTAAACTTGAACCTAGGACCAACACATGTGTCTACTCAGGTTGTGCTGAAGATAGTGCTGTAGATAGATTCTTAGACCTGTCTAATAATATAATTATTGAATCTAAGGATGCTATGTTCTTTAAGAATAAGTTCCTTAAGGATAAGAACTTGACAATCTCAGGTATGCAAGTAACTATTACTGAGGAAGAACCTAAATCAGTACCAAGTACCTCCTATTCAATTCCGGTAGACAATAGTGTCCTAGAGTTTAGAAGGACTTCGATGAGAGAGCGAACTCTCAGAACCTTTGGAAGTAACTTTGTCACTTACCACGTTGAGGCCGATCCATCCACCTATAAGGATGCGATGAGATCAAGAGATTCACTACTCTGGAAAGAAGTCATTGATGAAGAGATGAACTCTTTGCTTCAAAATAACACCTGGACGTTGGTTAATAAACCAAAATGGGCTATAACTATAGGGTGTAAGTGGGTTCTGAAAAAGAAACTCAATCCTGATGGTAGCGTAGCAAAGTGTAAAGCACGCCTGGTGGCTAAAGATTTCACACAAGTTAGTGGGGTGGATTACTTTGATGTATATTCACTAGTGTGTCACTTAGCAATCATTAGGATACTCCTTGTTATTGTGTCTATTGAGATATTATTGTTCATCAAATGGATGTTAAGACTGCGTTCTTGAATAGAGATCTGACCGAAGAAATATACATGAACCAACCTGAAGGTTTCATAGTAGACGGTCATGAAAGTAAAGTCTGTAAGTTAATCAAGTCGCAATACAAACTAAAACAAGCACCAAAATTATGACATGAGAAGTTTGACTATAGTGTAAGGAACATGAGATTCATGTCGAGTATCTAAGACAAATGTCTTTACATACGTCATAGATCGAACAAAGTCGATATAATATGCTTGTATGTGGATGATATGCTGATTCTTGATTCTGATCAATCCATAGTGGATTATTGAAGCCAAAAATGGCCTCTGTGGATTTCGGGGTCCCAAAAGAGGGGTGACCTCACACCTACTACACTCGGAAGGACGTCACGGACCGGAGACTTAGGAGACTATGACCAGACCCTCGGCTCTAGCTTGGAGGTCCCACCTCACACCCAGAAGACCTTTGAGGTCTCCCCATCTCTAGCCAATGCTTGAGCTAGGTGCCTTGGAGGAAGAAAGCCAAGGGGATTTTAAGTGGCTAAGGAACGATCCTCTCCAAGGTACCCTTTGGGGTCTATTTATAGTTTTTCCAAGTCTTGGGGTCAAAATGACCAAACTGCCCCTACGACCAATTTACCTTGAGCCAATGGCAAACCTCCACACCAGGGGGTAAAGAGGGAAATTCCACCTCGGGGGTAAAAGGGTAAAAGCACATCCCAAAGAGGTCCAAGGGAGAGAGGAGGCCAAACCACACCCCCCTGGACACCCGAGACGAGGGAACTGGCCGTGCGGGCGAGGGCCTGACCGGCCGGTCTCGCCCCGCGAGCTGGCCTCGCGGGCGAAAACCCGCCTGGCCGGCGGTCTCGCCCGGCGAGCTGGCCTCGAGGGCGAGAACTCGCCTGGCCGGCGGTCTCGCCCGGCGAGCTGGCCTCGCGGGCGAGAACCCGCCTGGCCGGCGGTCTCGCCCGGCGTGCTGGCCTCGCGGGCGAGAACCCGCCTGGCTGGCGGTCTCGCCCGGCGAGCTGGCCTCGCGGGCGAGAACCCGCCTGGCCGGCGGTCTCGCCCGGCGAGCTGGCCTCGTGGGCGAGAACCTGCCTGGCCGGCGGTCTCGCCCGGCGAGCTGGCCTCGCGGGCGAGAACCCGCCTGGCCGGCGGTCTCGCCCGGCGAGCTGGCCTCACGGGCGAGAACCCGCCTGGTTGGCGGTCTTGCCCGGCGAGCTGGCCGCGCGGGCGGGAACCTGCTTGGTCGGCGGTCTCGCCTGGCGAGCTGGCGCGCGGGCGAGACCCCGTCTGGCAGGTCGGTCTCGCCCCTGCTCAGGGCTAAGGGGCAGGGGGACGAGACCTTTGTCTCCAGTCGACCCCGCTGCCCCCACCCTGCACTTTATCCCATCGGGGGGTGCCAGCCAACTTGCCGCACCCGACCCTCAAAAAAGGGGCAAGGGGGAGGCAAATTTTTCCTCCCCCTACTAGTACATCCTCAAGTTCAAGCCAAAATTGGCCCCTTAGAGTGCAAAATAGCTCAAAAGCTTAAAACCTATAAGCATGCCTTATGCCTTGCTTGGGATCCTCACTCCGCGAATACGGGGTTGTACACAATCCCCGCTCTTTTCTAGATTGGCACAAGCTCGAAAAGAAACATCCAACCCAACGTATTCGCTGAGTGTAGCTTGCTCTCGTGGTGTCAACCTGTCATGCCAGCTGATGGGAGCCTGCGTGACAAGACATCCTTGGGGTAAAAAACACTTAGCCTCCTGGGGGGATCAACCTGCCATGCCAGCTGATGAGAGCCTGGGTGGAGAGATAGCCTTGGGGTAAAAAAAACTTAGCCTCCTGGGGCGATCAACCTGCCATGCCAGCTGATGAGAGCCTAGGTGGCGAGACCCCCTCATGGTAAAAAGCACTTAACCTCCTAGGGGGGTCAACTTGCCATGCCAGCTGATGAGTGCCTGGGTGACGAGACCCCCTCATGGTAAAAGGTCAACCTCCACGAGAGATCAACCTGCCCTGCCAGCTAGTGAGAGCATGACAGCGAAATCATCTCGGAGCTAAGAAATTGGGCTCCACGAGAGATCAACCTACTCTGCCAATTAGTGAGAACCTGGCAGCAGAATCATCTCGGAGCTGAAAGAAGCTTGGCTCCCACGAGAGATCAACCTGCCCTGCCAGCTAGTGAGAGCCTGACAGTGGAATCATCTCGGAGCTAAAAGAACTTGGCTCCACGAGAGATCAACCTGCCCTTCCAGCTAATGAGAGCCTGACAACGGAATCATCTCGAAGCTAAAAGAAGCTTGGCTCTCACGAGAGATCAACCTGCCCTGCCAGCTAATGAGAGCCTGGCAGCGAAATCATCTCGGAGCTAAAAGAAGCTTGGCTCCCACGAGAGATCAACCTGCCCTGCCAGCTAGTGAGAGACTGGCAGCGGAATCATCTTGGAGCTAAAAGAAGCTTGGCTCCCACGAGAGATTAACCTGCCCTGCCAGCTAGTGAGAGTCTGGCAGTGGAATCATCTCGGAGCAAAAAGATCTTGGGCTCCATGAGAGATCAACCTGCCATGGCAGCTAGTGAGAGCCTGGCAGCGGAATCATCTCGGAGCAAGAAGAACTTGGGCTCCACGAGAGATCAACCTGCCCTGCTAGCTAATGAGAGCCTGGCAACGGAATCATCTCGGAGCTAAAAGAAGCTTGGCTCCCACGAGAGATCAACCTGCCCTGCCAGCTAATGAGAGCCTGGCAGCGGAATCATCTCGGAGCTAAAAGAACTTGGGCTCCACGAGAGATCTACCTGCCCTGCCAGCTAGTGAGAGCCTGGCAGCGGAATCATCTCGGAGAAAAAAGAACTCGGCCTCCCCGAGGTACCATCGACCCATCCAGCTAGTGAGAGCCTGGCATGAAGAGATCCTCTTTGGGGGCTGGGGGACAGGGCATGTCACCTGAATTCTACCAAAATCCAACATCCTCCAAAGGGGAAAAAATGATGGGTTACATGACCCCCCCCCCGACTCTTCCAGTCAGGGGCTGGACTCCTTACAACAACATTAAAAAAAAGATACATGACTCCGCCGAGGCGAGGCTTCTTCAGGGGGTCAGGGCATGGTGGTCGCCATCCGATTACTTTCCACTAGATACCTCCATCCTGCTCAGGCTCTCCATGATCTTCTCCATCTCCTCCGCCTTAGCCAACCAAGAGATTGTGTTGACAGCCGTGACGTAGAACTTCCTCGCCATCCTGGAGTCTCCCTTGATCCTGACCTGGATCCCTTCTGAGTTGAACTTGAGGTACTGGTGGAAGGATGAGGGCACACATCGGAAGGTGCTTATGAGGGGCCTTCCGAATATGGCGTTGTAGCTGCTTGGAGCGTCAACAATGACGAACCTGCAGTTTCTTGAGGTCCCCCCTAACTTCACCTGGAGTTCGACTCCACCTTCCACCTCCTTTCTCTCCCCTGAGAATCCAAACAGAGGTCCATCCGACGCCATCACCCTCCTTGGCTCCACCTTTATCCCCTCGAACGCCTTCTTGAAAATGACGTTGACAGAGCTTCCGTTATCAACCAAGATCCGGGATACGGTGAAGCCTTCGACGGCTGCCTGGATGACCAGGGCGTCGCAGAATGGGTCCTCATGCTCCGGCATGTATTTTGAAGAGAAGGTGATCTTTTCCTCCAGGGGAGGGGTCTGGGACGTCGAGGCAACGCTCCGACGGTACATCACATAGAGACTTGCCTTTCGAGAGGCTTCGATCCCTACTCCCCCATGGATCACAGCTATGCCACCTCGGGGTCCTATATCGACCCGGTCCTCGCATACATCATCCCCTCCACCTCCTTGGGGCAGAGCTTCGATCTACTCCAGCTGCTGCTGGGCTGGAGCTCTCGTCCTCCTCACTTCCAGGAACTCGGGGCAGGTAGTCGTAGCGTGACCCTCCAACTAGTGGAAGTCGCAGTATGGTAACTCTACTCCGCCTCCCCCTCTCCCCCTGCGATTCCTCCTCTCCCTTCGACCAATCTCTATTGCTTGCTGGGGTGGGGGCAGGAGCTCCCTAGGGGCTTACCTCTAGAAGTTGAACCTCCCTTGGCCCCCATGAAAGTTCCCCCCATCCTGGATGAGAGCTCTTCCTGGACCATGGGTAGGTCCTCCCTGCTGCCTCCAGCCTGGCTCTGGACCTTCCTATCTATGGAACCCATGGGCTCTCGGCTCCTCTCTCCGCCTTCCTTCCTAGTGCCTCGAGCCACCTTGCTCTTTTGACTTCACCTTCGTCAACTTTGTCAACTTCTTCACAAAGGCCGGGTTGGCTGCCTCCATGGCTATCTCCTCTGCCGCCCTTTTCATCAGCTCCTCAAAGAAAAGGGGGGTCTTCCGGGTCAAGCTCATCTTGAAGAACCCTTCGCGCAACTCCACCGTGAACGTCATCTGGAGGGCATACCCTGGCACCTCTTGGATGTCAAGGACCTCCTCCTGGAACTTGTCAACGTAGTGGGCCAGCGACTCCTCGGCCCTTTGCTTTATCAGGAAGAGGAACTCGGGACCTTTCTTCCTCTTCTTGGAGGTGGAGAAGCGAAGCTGAAAGCTCTTGCTTAAGTCTTCGAACCCGAAGATGGACCTTGGAGGGAGTTGATGGAACCAGTCCCTCGCCTTCTCTTTCAAGGTGATCGCAAATAGATGGCACTTTAAGGCATCCGTCATTGGTATGGAGATGATATCCTCGAACCACTACAGGTGCTGGATGGGGTCATCCTTCCCGGTATAGTATGCATTGTCAAGTTCCCTGAACCCCTCGGGAACGGGAGCTGAGATAATTAGCTCGCTGAAGGGTGACCCCCTGAGGGGTGGTCTCGCGATCTCTACTAGCGCGACCTGGTCGCCTAAGGGGCGAGCACTCGACGGGCTGGGGAACAGCTCCCGGCCAGGGAGGTCTCGCTCGACCCCCTCTCCGATCGTCTCCTTCTCATGTCGCCTCCCTGGGGCACTTCCTTCTCCCCCTGCTGGGGTGATCTCACTTAGATCCCTGGGGGACAGCTCACTGAGATCCCCGGGAGCCAGTCCCTGGGGGGTGGGGGCTAAGCTGCCAGCCCAAGGGGCAATGCTTCGCAAAATATCCATGATGTCAGAGATGGAAGCCATGAACTTTTCCCTTCCTACGAAGGGTCCTGGGTTGGGAGACCACCGAGGTCATCACTACCTCCCTGATCTCCAACCATGACACTCTCCCGAGATTTTCTATGTTGGTCACTCTCCACGCTCACCGCACCAAAATGTTGAAGTCAAAAATGACCTCTGTGGAGTTCGGGGTCCCAAAAAAGGGGAGACCTCATACCTACCACACTCGGAAGGACGTCGTGGACCGGAGACTTAGGAGACTATGACCATACCCTCGGCTCTAGCGTGGAGGTCCCACCTCACACCCAGAAGACCTTTGAGGTCTCCCCCTCCCTAGCCAATGCTTGAGTTAGGTGCCTTGGAGGAAGAAAGCCAAGGGGATTTTAAGTGGCTAAGGAACAATCCTCTCCAAGGCACCCTCGGGGGTCTATTTATAGTTTTTCCAAGTCTTGGGGTCAAAATGACAAAACTGCCCCTACGACCAATTTACCTTGAGCCAATAGCAAACCTCCACACCGGGGGGTAAAGAGGGAAATTCCACCCCGGGGGTAAAAGGGTAAAAGCACATCCCAAAGAGGTCCAAGGGCAAGAAGAGGCCAAACCACACCCGCCCAGCCCCCCTGGACACCCGAGATGAGGGAACTGGCCGCGCGGGCGAGGGCCTGGCCGGCCTGTCTCGCCTCGCGAGCTGGCCTCGCGAGCGAGAACCTGCCTGGCAGGCGGTCTCGCCCGGCGAGCTGGCCTCGCGGGCGAGAACCCGCCTGGCCGGCGATCTCGCCCGGCGAGCTGGCCTCGCGGGCGAGAACCCGCCTGGCCGGCGGTCTCGCCGGGCGAGCTGGCCTCGCGGGCGAGAACCTGCCTAGCCGGCGGTCTCGCCCGGCGAGCTAGCCTCGCGAGCGAGAACCCGCCTGGCCGTTGGTCTCGCCAGGCGAGCTGGCCTCGCGGGCGAGAACCCGCCTGGCCGGCGGTCTCGCCCGACGAGCTAGCCTCACAGGCGAGAACCCGCCTGGCCGACGGTCTTGCCCGGCGAGCTGGCCGCACGGGCGAGAACCCGCCTGGCCGGCGCTCTCGTCCGGCGAGCTGGCCGCGCGGGCGAGACCCCGCCTGGCCGGCCGGTCTCGCCCCTGCTCGGGGCTAAGGAGCAGGGGGACGAGACCTTGGTCTCTAGTCGACCCCACTTCCCTCACCTCGCACTTTATCCTGTAGGGGGGTGCCAGCCAACTTGCCGCACCCGACTCTCAAAAAAGGGGGCAAGGGGGGAGGCAAATTTTCCCTCCCCCTACTAGTACATCCTCAAGGTCAAGCCAAAATTGGCCCCTTATAGTGCAAAATAGCTCAAAAGCTTAAAACCTATAAGCATGCCTTATGCCTTGCTTGGGATCCTCACTCTGTGAATACGGGGTTGTATATGGATGACGTTAAGTAAGAACTAATGAAAGAGTTTATCATTAAAGACCTTGGTATAGCTGAGACTATACAAAGCATGAAAGTGAGCTTTGGAAAAAATGGAATTTCCCTAAGTCAAAGCCACTATATAAAATCCATGTTAGATACATGGGGATACAGTGAATGTAGAGCAGTGGAGACACTTTACGATTACAATAATTGCTTGAAGCCCAATGATGGAGCTATGATTAGACAGTTAGATTATGCTAAACTGATTGATAGACTTGTGTATGCTATGGTCTGCACAAGACCTGACATAGCCTTTACGATCGGCACGTTAAGCAGATTCACTAGTAATCCTAGCTAAGACCATTTAGATGCCCTCGATTGGCTGATGTGATACATAAAGCACACCCAAACGTATGGTTTATGTTACCATGGTCATCCTCCAGTTTTGGAAGGATATTCTGATGCATCATGGTGCTCAGAATTAAACGATAGCAAGTCCACTAGTGGATTTATATTCACACTAGGAGGAGCAGCTGTAGCTTGGAAGTCCAAGAGGCAATCATGTATTGCACTATCTTCTATAAAATCCGAACTCTATGCTCTAGCTTCAGCGGGAGAAGAAGCAGAGCGGATAAGAGATTTTGTGATGAACATTTCACTGTCGAGCCTAAAGTTGAGTTTTGTTGCAGTTTACTGCGATAATCAGGCTACGAAAACGATTACTACGAATACTTTGTTCAATAGCAAAAGAAGGCAACTCAGGATGGAACAAGCCTGGTTGACCTCTCTCACGAGTCAAGGGATAATGACCATTATGGATGTGAGATCAAAAGATAATGTTACAGACGCCTTGACAAAGGACTTAAATAGAGTTCTCACAATTAAAACATCGGGGGAGATGCGATTAAAGTTCATAGAAATATGAAGCTTCCTCCAATGTTTATTTTTATGGCAAGAATATATAGTCGCAACATTCAAACATCTAATAACAAACTGAAAACCCCAAATAATTTCTTGATGAAAGCTCAAGATAGTTAGATGCTAGTCATTCCACACCTGATGACTTAACATATTTCTCATTATAAGTTGATTTGAGAATTATTCAATTGGGAATAGAAAGTCGTTGTATGAGTTAATCTAACATTAGTGATCATAGCACATTATTCCACATTTGATAATGTTGCAAATGACGGTGTGTCAAATCAGATGATGAGGTACATAGTGGTCACTAATGAGTAAGATAACAACGTTTGATTTATTGAAATCAAAACTTGACTGGTCCTACCTAGACTGGATAGAGATGCTGACAGTGTTACTTCACTACTGCTACAAGTACTAAGCTCATTTAGGTAGAACTAGTTTACTTTGATACGTCACTGCATATGTTTATGAATTCATAAAGTCTGACTCATGAAATTCCTTGCAGACACTGGTGAAGATGGAGGAGAGAAAGTGGACTTTGACATGGATGATAATGATCTACTCTCTGAGTAGAATTGTTACACGTTTATCTGTAGTCATTTTTCGTTTTCTAGACTTATTTATTATTGAGTAGCACTTTTTTCTTTGGATGTATTATGTTATTGTTTTAAAACTCATGTTTATGTTTTTCTTTAAAAAACTGTGCTAACTCTTATGGAAATATGTAAAGTCGGAAACTTGTTATGATATTCTCCACTTTCTGCACTCTGAAACGTATACGTTATTTGTCACAAATATATGAGGAGATTGTTAGTGTATATTTGGACAATTAACGGGTTCGGAGGCATAACGGGTCGTGTCAAATACACGGATATCCAATACCCGTAGAAACTCTTTGGGTTTATCTATTTATACCCACCTAGGGGCAACGGGTAGGGGATTCCACCTATATCCCCATCCAGATGCTTCGAGCGACACTATCACATTATACCTGCCTGTGGTAGGAGATCGTGATATGTGCGTCTCGAGGAATGTCAAACTCCACAATTTTAGAAATCCCTAGTGCCGCTTTTTCGGTCCCTGAAAATAATTGGCATGATGAGTGTGAATTGCTGGAAGAACTCTTTCTTGCTCTTGAACTGAAAGTCATTTCTATAATTATCCCGTGACATTTTTGGAAGCGGGGGAGGGGGGCTGCACTGCACACCGTGCACTGCAGCACATCGAGCGGCTGAGAGTGCATCAACACTCATGCCGAGATACATGCACAAATGTTAATGCACTCATAGCCGCTGGATGGTGCACTGCAGTACAACATATCCCCTAGCCGACATTTTTGTCTAAACTCAGCCGAACAAAAACGCGGTGGAATTGCATATCACAAAATAAGCACTATAGATTAATTTTAAAATTTAATGTGCACATAGCCAAAAGTGATGTGCACGTAACATCGCCCATAAAAGAATGTATGTTTGGCACGACACAGACGTTAGGCCAAGCGACATAAATGCGGTTACTGTGAAAAACAGCGGGTCAATTTTATTTATTAATTACTCCCGTAGCAGCAGTCAATCGCCGGTCAACCACTAAAACCGAGAACCGTCCGTGGCGGCAGCATCGTCGGCGGACTCTATGAGAAGAAAACTGCGACGACTCCGACGTCGTCTGGGACAGTGGGGTGGCCGACGGCGGTGGAATTGCGCCATAAAATTCTGAATCGAATTAATTTTCCCGGTCTTCTCAAATCTCCCGTTTTCACATGGATTTATTTTCAACTAAGCCTTTACTGCCGCCTATCCACATTGATTTCAACGCAAGAGAATGTTTAGTTGGGCAGCTTTGACTAATTATGTTCATTGGGTGCACTAATTTTTTTTTAATGGCTATATATTTTAATGTGGGATTGGACCGCTGAGGACACGGTTCTACGAGTTTGGAAGAAAACTGGTGCTCGCTGACTTTTAAGCCCGCTTTCGAGCAGGCTGTGCTCACATTTGAGAGGGCCGCACCCACATATAAGCGGGATGCGTCTGCATATGAGTGGGTTGCGCCCGCATATTAGTGGGTGGCGATATTCGGCGTGGGCGACGGCAGCGACATTCGGTGTAGGCGGCGACTACGGCCAGGGTGGGGACATTCGGCAGGAACAGAGACATCTAGCGTGGAAGGCGACATTCGGCATGGACGACGACATTAGGTGGGGGTGAGGACACTCGGCGGGGACGACGACATTTTGCAATGATGACGACATTAGGCAGGGGGCAACAATATTCATTGTGTGCCCGCGGGCTGCGTCCGTATTTGAGTGGGTTGCGCCCGCATCTGAGCTCGATGCGACCCCATCTGAGCGCATTGCGCCTCCATCTGAGCATGTTGCGCCTCCATCTGAGCTCACTGCACCCGCATCTGTGAGCGCTCCGCCCGCACCTAAGAGCGTTGTGCCCGCACGATCGAACACATTTGCTCAACTACACTTCGGCGGGCTGCGTCAGCATGCAAGACTGCTCTCTTGCGGGATGGTTGTGCCCGCACATAAGAGAGCTAATCTCTTGAGGGCTCCCTATCATCACTCATTATCTTTCTTTTTCCCCACATTACATACTGTACTAATTAAAATGTTCAAACAAAGGAATCAATGGTAGAGGAGTCATACATATTTTCCTGCAAAGCTTTGATTGCATCTTATGTTAAGCTTTGACGATGTCTTTTGTGGAGTTTCTGTAAAAATTTATGGTTGGAAGCTGAAAGAGGTCGCAGGAACACTCAACCATACCAGAAGGCGAGTAGTAATCAGCACAACAGAGACACAAGAGTCATAAACTGGAATTTAATCTTATTTACAAGGCGAGTCATACATTGTGAGACATGATTTCACCAATGTACCCAAGAAAAACAAAAAAAACCGTAGGCAAAGAAGAAACTGCGCATACAGAAAATGTAACCGCACGAACTGCTCAAGTCACATGCCCTGTCCGCCAAGACCGGCCAAGTCGCCTGTCCGCAACTAACCGCACGGACTGCCTGTTATTGAATGTTGAAGGACTTTGAACAGAACTCGCTGATAGACCGGACGAACTCCAAACTTTATCTGCAACCCCGAGTAAGGTGACTTCAAGTCGCGGATATCACGACCTGCTGTTATCTGCTGAATGTTATCCGCGAACTGTTCCACATCAAGCTTCTACTAGTTTCCTAGCTGTCTGATGCTAGCCGCACAACCTGCATAGATAGCCAACCTCACTTAGTCACGGCGGTTAGAAAAAGATAACCACAAGTTTTAAGTGTAAGACAAGCTGAGGACTCCTATTTATAGACGTGAGGAGGAATGCCGTCACCGCCCATAGCGATAGGAAAAACATTCATCAATCTTGCAGCTAGCATCGTGTATCCACACAAGTGTGGATACAAGCATCAGCCCGCCACTAAAGAAAGAGCTCTTAGCAAGAAGTGCGGGCACACCACTCTATCTGCATAACTAACCCGCAAGACAATGCGGACAACTTCGACAGTCCGCATAGCTCAGTGTTTAAAATCATCAATCTGCATGGACTTGGACATCTGTTGGGTCCATTGATCCCAATGTCCTAGATTTGTAAGAAGTCAAACAAGTCAATGGTATACACATAGTTGTATTTGATGTATGTTTAAGTTCATTCATATAGGTTCGTCTTTGTCATAATGATTGAAAATATAGTTCAAGAGATAATGACAGGTGGACTTGATAGGCTGGAAATTCAGGAAAATGTCTAAGTCCAGAAGCGTTGAGTGAGGCAAGCTCACTCAACGCCATACAACTAATAGCGCTGAGAGAAAACTGGCAGTCAAAGCTTACAGTATTGACAAGGCAGAAATTTAACTAAGTCCACATGCGTTGAGTGAGCTCAACTCTCTCAATGCCATATGACCAGAATCGTTGAGACAAGGATATCATGTCAAAGCCTAAGCAGTGGAAGCCAGAAAATCGACTAAGTTCAGAAACATTGAGTGAAGCTCATACACTCAACGCTCTCAATGCCATCAGGCAGAAAGCTGAAGAATATGGCTAAGGAAAAAAACGTTGAGTGAGGGATATACACTCAACGCTCTCAATGTCATCAGGCAGAAAGCTAAAGAATATGACTAAGGCAAAAAGCGTTGAGTGAGGGATATACACTCAACGCTCTCAATGCCTAGCAGAGCTGAAATATTTCTGAGTCCAAATTCATTGAGAATGACCTATTCACTCAACGCTACTCAATGCCTAGCAGAGCTGAAGAAAATTCTAATTCTAGAATCATCGAAGTATTGCTTATCCATTTTTCATCGAGCCGATCTTTGATTTCGTCGAACTAAGTTCAGATTTTGCCGAACTCAGCTTTCACCTATTCGTCAACCTGAGGATTTCTAGAATGGTGCTTGATTTTGTCGGGCTGAGCTCTGGATTCGTCGAACTGAGTTTTGAGTTTGTTGAACTGAATATTTCTGAGATGATGCTTGATTTCGTCGAGCTGAGCCATGTATTCGTCGAACTAAGTTTTGTATTCGTCGAACTGAATATTTCTGAAGTATTGCTTGATTTCGTCGAGCTGAGCTCTGGGTTCGTCGAACTGAGTTTTGAGTTCGTCGAACTGAGGATTTCTGAAGTATTGGTTGATTTTGCTAAGTCGAGTATGATGCTGACGTTAGCAAAGTCAACAAATCAACGATTTTATGATTTGTTATTTAAATGCTGCAAATCTACATCGTCGTCGTTAGTCTACCTTGGATCTCAATTTGATTAAGCTGAGGTTTTTACCACCGTTAAAACTGGGACACATGTCAATCATCTGACAAATCGACGGGATTATAAATAACAGCTGAGATTAAGATCAAATAAGTTTTTTCCTGATTAACATTCTGAAAACGAAAAGCAGGAGTTCGTCGTCTTCATCTGCCATTGTTACAGAACCATGAACTTCAATTGAAAAATCTGAAGGGTTTCTGAGTTCACTGGGCAATCAACATCTACTACAGCAAGAACAGAGGATCTCTCTGAGGAAGACAAATCAGTCTAGGTAAACCCTATCTGAAGTTGATTCACGATCCAAGCTGAGCCAAATCTAAAGATCTTTCTCTAGATCGTTGAAGAAGAAGATATCTGCACAGAGTTCTCTCTGGACAGAAGGAGAGGCAGAGCAATTCATTTTCTGCCAATAAAGGTTAGTTGATTGAAGGCAATCATTCTTAATCTTCCCCTTTCATCAGCAAGAACATGATCAAGGTCCTGAGGAACTTCCAGCACAAGCCGCAGATAGTCGGAGATTGTCATTCTTATTGCTGGGAAGCAGATAGGGTTGAGAATTACTGAGCCCAGGAAGAAATTGACTCAGAGAATAATTTCTCTTGAGTCAAATCAACAAACTCTTTCAAAATCAGTGGATCTATGAAAGATCTGTGTTGAGACCTAGATTGATTAGGCTGTGTGTGAGATCTGTGATGTCTAATTGTAAAGCTTAAATTATAAAGGTTGTGAGAAAAATCTGTGAGATCTGTGTTAGGGCTGTAGGCCTGTGATTGGATTCCTGTGTGAATTTGTGTGGGGTTGTTTCTCTCAGCCTGTGTAAAGACCATTTGTGTCTATGTGTGGTTGTCAGGTGATTACTGTGTGGAGGACTGTGAGCCAGTATTGTAAGTCTCAGTGGAGACTGACTGATCTAGTAGGATCATGTTGTAATCTATGAGGAGCCATAGTTTTTAGAGAAGAGACTTGTCTAACATACTGTAAGAAAGGCGGAGAGGGACATTGGATGTACCCATACACTGGGAAACCACTATAAAATTCTGTGTGCTGTGTATTGTGTTTTGCCGTACTAAGTATTGTTTTCTTTAAAGATGAATTAAGTATACACAGTAGGACTCAAGTCATAGAAGATTTTAAAGAATCTTAAAAAGACTGCAATAACATATTCACTCCCCTCTAGGTGATTAGCTACCCTTGTAATAAAAGACTTTCAAGTGGTATCAGATGGAGGTTACTCAAGAAAAGACTTAACAGTTTGAGGATATCTCTTGGGTAGCTGTCAGAAGGTTAAGATGGGTTCAGGAGAGAATCATTAAGGGCTTGGATCCATGAAACTTCCTCTCCGCAGGAAGGAAAATTTTGTTATATGGAAAGAAAGGGTTAGATTGTACATGGAAGGATCTGATCCTAGGATATATATCATAGTTCAAGAAGGACCCTTCATTCCAATGAAGATATCTGTCCTTGATGCAAATCTTCAGACTCCAAAGAAGTACACTGAAATGACTAAGGATGAAATCATCTTAGCAACAATGGATAAGAGAGCACAAAACATCATAGTTAATGTCATAGATGAATGCACCTTTCAAAACCTGGTGCACTGCAAGACCTTAAAGGAAATGTTGGACACCTTGATAGTGTATATGGAAGGCACTGAGGAAGTGAGAGATGATAGAAAGTCAATGCTAAATCAAGAGTATAAAGCTTTCAGACATATCAGGGAGGAGACCATAACTAGCTGTTATGAAAGGTTCTTCGGGATAGTCAATAAGTTAAAGACCTATGGCAGGGTCTTTAGTAATTATGAGATAAATGATAAGTTTCTTAGGTCTCTTACTAGAGACTGGGACACTAAGATATGTGTCATTAGAGAAGTGGCAAAGCTGACAGATACTCCACCATCCATACTGTTTGGTAAGCTGCTTTCATATGAGATGCAGCTGATAGTAAGGAAGGAGGAAGAGAAGACTAGCAGAGGTCAGGCCAAAGAAAATAATATGGCCTTCAAGCAGGGGCGGAACTATGGCTGGGCACGCTAGGGCACGTGCCCGAGCGTCTTTTTCCGCGATTTTCATGGGGAGAAGAAATCCCGCTGCTCCGTGCCCTACCGGCCGCCCGCTGCTCCGTGCCCTAGCCCGCCACCGCTAAATCCCGCTGCTACGTGCCTTGCCGGCCGCCCACTGCTCCGTGCCCTAGCCCGCCACCGCTGCTCCGTGCCCTAGCCCGCCACCGCTGATTCCGCCAAGCTGCTCCCGCCAGGTATCTTCTTCTTCTTCAATAGTGGATAGAAACCAGTTTTTTGCAAGTGCTTTGGTCTTTTGGTCTGCTCCATAACAATACCCCCAAACTAATTGCTATACTTAATTTCTTATTTTGGTGGCCAAGGGATTAGCTATAACTTTGTACAGTTTGAAAAAAAGGAGAAATATGTTGGAACCCCCCAAACTAGTTCATGGATATTGATTAAGGATGAGATATACTGTATGGTTTACCGGTTTAGGGATCTGATTCTGTTTCTATTATATTTTTAACTTAGGGATCTGATTCTGTTTCTATTATGTTTTTAACGCTTCCTTTGTAGATTTAATCTTAATATAAATGAATATTCCCCCTGGAAAATTTGTTAGTAATGGTTGGCAGTGGGATTGATTTAATTGTGCTAAAAATGTTTTGAACTGAAAATGTTCAGGCTCTTATGAGTTAAGATGGGCAGCTAGAACATTTGTCTGGTGAGTGTGTTATGAATATAGAACATCTTCGTAGCTATTAGGCCATACAAGAGTGGATAATAGTCACAGATTGGATATGAAACACTTGTTGAGCTTTTGATATATTAGTAGTGGTTCTACCCATGATGAATCAAATGTGAATAGTTTGCTGGTTATGGCTTGGATCATCTTTATAAAGAGTTTTAGATGAGTATGAAACATTTTAGTAAGTTTATTTTAGTGAAAACAATTGGCGCATATGAGAATGGAGAATAACTTCACATTAGAATTTAGATACAAAACAAACATTGAGATTTACTGAATTAGCAATTATCTCATTAACTTGAGTTTTGGGTTGATGGGTATACACATATTAGTATATTGGGCTCAATTTGGGTTCGAGGTATTCCACTCTCCCAACGCAAGCATTAACAATTGAATATTCAGTCTCCTTGTTGGTGGAATATATCATTTCCTCGTGTAAATTCAGGTAAATATCTTTGCAAAAAAAAAAATTTCGGGGGCGCTGCCCCCGAAGCCCCACTTAGGGGCTCTGCCCCCCGAACCCCCCAAATTGCCAGTATTTAGATTGTGCCCTTGCAACTTCAAAATCCCAGTTCCGCCACTGCTTTCAAGGCAGATAGCTCCAAGAGAAGCAAAGAGAAGAATCCTTCTCCCCTAAGAAGGTCAGCTTAGTCAGAAGATTCAGATCAAGAGAAATCAGGCTGTAATATGTTTGATGAGGAGTTTGTTGTTTTCTCAAAGCAGTTTATAAGGCTGATGAAAAAGAAGTGGTGGAGGAGAAAACCTACCTCTTCCTTCCAGCACAAAGAGGACTACTACAGAAATAAGAAAAAACCCTCCAAAGAGGGCAGGTGTAATGCCCCCGGTTTTTCTGGTATTATTCTTTTGTCGGCTGACGTCATAATGACGGAAGGGCGTTGCGTGTCCGTGAGTTGATGGCGCGACGCCGTTTGTGCGTTTTTGCGTCCATTAGGTTTGACCAACTAGATTTTGGGATATGCGCCAGATTTAGATTCCGTTTTCGCCATTGGGTTCGTAGCATCGGTATTCGCCTACGACGCGAATTTCGTCCGTTTCGGCAGCGTTTGGGCCTTCGTAATAACATAGCAAATATAACGTTATAATAATATAAATAAGCTAATATTATTGATGATTCATTTTTACCTTTGAGTAGAGATCAGCGAGAGCATGAAAATACTGTTCATAAATTTTTATAAATTAGGCTATTTCGTCGTGCACAAAAAGACCTCCGGGCCAGATAAAAACCGGTCCCTGGAAGGACCGGTTTTTTCCGGTCCGGTCCCGGACCGGTCCCTGGCAAAACCGGTCCCGGTCCGGGACCGGTCTTCCCCCTAAAAAGGGGGACTGCCGGGACCGGAATACCGGTCCCAAACCGGTCCCAAACCGGTCCTGGACCGGTCCGGTCCCGGGCTAGCCCAGTTATTTTTTTTTATTTTTTTTAATTATTTTAATTTATTTACTAAAAATATTCAAATGAAAAATAATTGAAATTGTACAAATTCTTAAATGAAATAAATAATTGTATTATCATCTTAAAAAATTACAAAATTCCAAAATAATACCCAAAAATTACAAATCAAGATTACAAAAAAGTTTAAAATTACAAATTACAAAATACATGTTACAAAATACAACTTAAAAAATAACAAAAAAATACAACATTTGAAATTTTAAATTTCAAATTTTCGTTCCGAGTTTTAATTTTGGCCGGTCAAATTAAGATTGTTCAGTTCTTCTTCAACGTCGGAATCGCTATCTTCGATTGATGCGACGTGCTGTCTCCTCCTAATGGCATCCAAATGGTCCTTGTAGCAAATGCAAATCTCCAAGGACTCTTCGCTCAAACGGCTCCTTCGCTCGTTCAGAATCCTGCCACTCAAAGAAAACGCAGACTCCGAAGCTACCGTACTAGCTTGGATAGTTAGTAGATCTCGGGCCATTAAGGCCATAATAGGATACATATTAATTTTATTTTTCCACCAATTTAAAATATCAAAATTTTCTATTTCGTGTGTGCTCATAAATTCTTGAAATTGTGTTTTACTATATAAACCTAATTCATTTAAAGTGCTCGAGGTTCGTTGTTTTTTCCTAGATGCTAATTCTAAAATTTTATTTTTCAAAATATCTTTTGTTTTAGGTTGGGCGGATTCTTCTCTAGGTCGCGATCCATATAACTGGTCATAATAATTATAAAAATTTGTAAAATCGGAATTAAATTTTGAAATGCTAATATTATCAAAAAAATTAAAAGTTTCGCTCAAATTTAAATTACTATTAATTTCTTCTATTAGATTTTCTACTCCTTCTACACCCATTAAAGGATTTAAAGCGGCTGCGCAAGAAAACATGGGAGGCATTTCTTTATAATATTTTAAAAATTTTTCTTCCATTATTCTTATTAATGAACACCATCGATCATTTTTTTTATAATTTTTAAAAGTTTCTGTAATTAATACAAAATTTTCGATAACTAATGAATTAGTCGGATAATAAACTCCAGATAAAATCGTTGTTGCTCGATAAAAAATTTCTAGTAAATTTATATAATCTTCAATCACGACCCAATCGGACGCGTGTAAATCATGTGTTTCAATACTATTATAAAATTCCATTAGTAATGATTTTTGTAAAACGGCTCTTTTTAACATTTTATAAGTAGAGTTCCATCTTACAGGCATATCAAATTGAGGACTTAAAAATTTCTTACCTTGTGAAGTTACAAATTTTTTGAAATCTTGTTTTCTTTTTTTAGAACTATAAATAATTTTTAACATCGTTCTGATTTTTGAAACGTAGTTATTCATAAATTCTAAACTATCTTGTACAATTAAATTAAAAACGTGACACACGCATCGAGTATGAAAAAATATTCCGTTTAATATTGGATTCAAATCTTCTTCTAAATATTTAATAGCAACCGTATTATTAGTAGCGTTATCGAATGAAATACTCATTATTTTATCTTTAATTTTAAATTCTCTAATACATTTTATAATGGTTTGATAAATAGCTCTACCGGTGTGCGGAAATTCGAAACCCTCAAAACAAATAATACGTTTATTTAACTCCCAAGAATCGGGATCGATCCAATGACAAGTAATACAAATATAAGAAATACCATTTGCTATACTACTACTCCAAACGTCACTCGTTAAACTCACTCGACCTTCAAAAGTTTCAAAATAATTTATTAAATATTGTTTAGACTGTAAATATGCGTGTAAAGCATCACGCCTAAGTGTAGTTCTACTTACCTGATGATATTTAGGTTGAAGCGCTTCGTGTATATACTCCGTCATTTCTTCGTTATCGTAGTGGTTGAATGCTAGTCCGCATCTGATGACATTCTCCATTTGCCGCTCTCGTTGTCGAGCTTGATCATACGTCCAAATTTGTCCGCTAGCCGAAATTTGTGCCTGACTTGACTCCGGGGCTCGTTTAGAGACACACGAAAGAATGTGTCGGGAGAGCGTTGAGTTGCCGCCGAGAGCCATTAGCTTCGCACAATATCTGCACTTCGCCTTGAATTCGCTGCCGATCCGAACTTTTTCAAAGTGCTCCCATACTGGAGCTTTGTGTCTGTGCTCTACTATCTCATGAGCGACAGAAGAGGAGGAAGATGCCGGCATCGATGAAGAGGAATCCATTAAAGAGAGAGAGTGTGTGAGAAATTGAGAGAGAGAGAGAGAATGAGAGAGTGTGAAATGAGAAGAGGAGAAAATGAGAGGGGAGGGGGGATTTTATAGTTTTTAAGTTTTTTTTTATTTATTAATAAAAAATTATAAAAAATAAATAAAAAATTAAAAATAATAATTAAAAAAAAAAGAAAAAAAACGGCTCTAATTAGAGCCGTTTAACAACGGCTCTAATTAGAGCCGTTGGGGTGCTGGGGAGGCTGGTAGCCTCCCCGGCTGCTGCTGCCAGGCATTATTACCTGGCAGCTTTGCTGCCAGGTAATAATTGCCTAGGCAGCTAGGCTGCCTAGGCAATTATTACCTGGCAGCAAAGCTGCCAGGTAATAAGCCTGGGACCGGTCCAAGACCGGTCTTAAACCGGTCTTGGACCGGTCTTTGCCTAAGACCGGTCTAGGACCGGTCTTTCCCTGGGACCGGTCTTGGACTGGTTCCAGGGAAAAAAAGGGGGCCTTGTTAGGCCCCCTGGGACCGGTCCGGGACCGGACCGGTCCTAACCGGGACCGGTCCCGAGCCAGTCCTTACCGGGCCGGTCCCAACCGGTCCCGTTGGGACCGGTCTTTTTGTACACGCCTAGCTATTTGCTTCCTTCCCCGTTCGACGAAGTGCTTCAGTCGTCCGACGATCGACCCCCTCCTCCCTGTATAAGATTTAGACAGAATAAAATTTATATAAAGTAAAATTATGCGTATATATATATATATAAATATAATTGTTAGGAATGTATATAACTTAGAAAATATATATAAAGGTAAAACCCTACTCCCTGCACCTCATCTTCTCCCGACTGAAACAAGAAAGGGCGGGCCCCTTCCGTTCGTGGACCTTCCGACCACCATCGACGGAGCTCCGGTGCTCGAAATCGCGAGCCGAACATAAATTCGGAAAGCTCTCGCCGAGATCTACGCGATGGTGGTGAGTATTTCTAGTTTCTTGGGAATTCTACGATTAGAGTTCTTGATCCTAGTTTCTGTTTTAACTCTTTAAGTATATGAGTTGTTTCCTCTCGTCTTTCCAGGGCCGATCTACGCAGTAGTGCCTCCCGGAGGACGGTTTTCCGTGGTTAAGGCAAGTAGTGATCTTCTATTTCTCTTTGCTACCCCCTCCCCTTTTTGTTTCCAGTGCATTGATTATGCTTAGTTTCATCTTCTGCTTAGCCTTTTGCTCAATATAATTTTTCCCTCACCTTTGCTACTTGAAATGTTACATTATGTTCTGGTGGGCCTTGCCCCTTTGCCTTTGAAAGAATCTTGAAATGATGAATAATGTTGGAGGTCGTACACGATGTTGGCGGTGCCACCGGTGCGATGCTCTTTTAAAATGATAAATCTGTTGGAGGTCGTACACGATGTTGGCGGTGCCACCGGTGCGATGCTCCGAGGGTCGTGATGATGTGTGATTGTATATCCCCGCACGGACTCTCCTTTCCTGATGAGCTGGTCAGTCTCTGTAATTTGAATAAGAATAATAAGATTAATGATCTGAAAATGAAGGTTATTTTGCTTATGGTGAGTTTTGATCTTTCCCGTCCTCACTCCTCTTTTGGTGAGCTCTTTTTCTGATTGATTTCTGTTGCTAGTTGTGGCTAGTCTTGTTTATTCTTACCCCTGCAGCTACTGTTTCCCTCCGATCTCATGGAGGTTTGCTTACTTTCTCGTTTTCTGCACCACTTGTAACTTGTTTCTGAGGTGTTCTTTCTTTGAATGTCTTAGGTTCTGGACAGTAGCAGGTGTTAGTGTGGAGCTACGTCGGTTACAGTTTTCTGACCCTCTTGAGGTAGGGTTTTCTGTGAACTTGTCGGCCCATGGGTTCGTGTCAGGTGTTGACGCCCATGGTGCCGTTTGGTTAGACTTTTTGCTACCTTGCTGGCTTGTTGTTGTTACTCTTTGTTTACTTTTGGACAGTTGTTCTGGAACGGTTTGTTATGGATTGGCTTGGTAGCCCCCTTGCTTAGATATGCTAAGGCATTTGGAGCATTGCATACCATGATTTGAAATATTAATCTCACTACTTTCTGCGCATGATAAATCTACTTTTATATACAGTAAATCTAGACGTCTGATACTGCATGGTGCACCTCACTTGGTCTTCATGAGCACTTAGGTCACCAAATGATTAAATCAAGTATTTTTCCGCTGCATAAAACTATATTTTCAAACCGTGGACTAGTTGATCCACCTAGCCGAGGGACACGGCTTTGCAAGTATTGTTGCATAAATTATATTTGGAATACATTGAGTTAAGAATGATTTCTATAAGCTGTGAGAGACGATGAGTTGCCTTAATGTCAGTAGATGTCCCCTACGTGACGTAATATCACAACGCGTAGTTTCCTTACTCTGATAGTATTTTAAATGTTGGAAAAATGCGGGTTGTGATAGTTGGTATCAGAGGGAGGTTCTATGAAAAGGTAGTCTGGTGGTTTGGCAAGTGAGCCGAACGACTGATACCCTAAGCAAAACCTCAAGCGATCATTTCATTGTATACACACACTGATATGTCATCAGTATGTCTTGACCGAAGCATGGTCACTACACTCATAACATGATAAGAAGTATACAGAGCATATTATGTAGTATGAGATGCATAATATGTGAGGCCCCCATTTTGGACCCCACACATTTATGTATCTAAGCTACTTTCAAGACAGTTGTCCCAGGACGAAGTAAGGCTAGTGAGTAACAAAAGAATACACATAATAAGACGTACCTCAAATATTGCAGATGTCCATGTCTTTTCATTTTATCCATGATCAACGACACTCTTTATTACAAATCCAAAGCTGTGTCAATTACCTGTACAAAATGGCGACGGGCTTAGTCATAAAAATATGACTAAGTGAGGTGAATACCTCTTTAGCTGCTGTACACATAAACAAATGTGAAAGCTATAACAATAGCATAAAGAAATATATCTTTACTAACCATTTGACATACCTGTCCCGACACATGTTCTCTGTCATGTTCGTATTCATAAAACCATATAAACAATTATAGGTCAACAATATTAATCAATAGCTTTAAACAAGTATCAGTGTATCATGTAAGCAGTGTAAACAAGGTAAGCAATGAAATCATGAAAGCTATGAACTGTAAAACTAGCTCAGTATGCATGTTCAGTAACTGTAACTGTGAAACTATCTCCGTTCGCATGTTCAGTAGCAATATATCGATGTAACGGTATAACTATACATTCTTATGGTAGATCTCTTATTTTAGGTACTGTTAAGGGTAACTGTCACAGTATCAGTATTAATATCCGTATTTCAGTATTTTCTTTCTTTGGGCCCGACCCTTCCGGGTCATCAGTATACCAAAACCAGTACGTACAACACGCGTTTATGCCCTCAGGCTCGACTGGTTTGGCAAATCATCAGTATTTGTATGCGCATTCGGGTTCAGTTATACCCTTATCAGTACCTTGCATCGATGCGATGTTTGTCGTACATTTCATTCTATACTTAGGTTTCATTTATTTCTTAATCCCCTCAGAATCTTATCGCCTGTTTGCCTTTGTACAAGACTATACATATACGAGTAAATATTAGCAGTGATATAAATTATTCCATGCTAAGAATAAACAGGTAATCATAAGAGTGCACATAATGAAAAAGAGAGCAATAAAGTATAAACTGAAACAGGTAGCTCTCACCATCAGTCATTCTTTCCTTGTATCGCAACTCATGTCATTGTCGCGTTTATTTGGAGGTGCCATCCTTCACGATATCTGTGATAAACAATCATTTCATTAGGCACTCTTCTATCGGGGTTACACCTCTTTCTAGTTATGGCGTTGACTGTTAACATCATTTGGAAGCTACCAAACATACCAACCATTTGTTTGCCAACAATATCACTAAACACTATTGTAATTCATCATGCTTAATAGCCAATAATCCAAATGCCTAAGCAATATTTTCCATAACAAGTCCCGAGTAGAAAGACGCAAAGCAAAGCTCCAATAAACAAGAATAATCATCAAATTTAACTCACATGACTGACTACTACTCACAACCAGCAAGCTTACGAAGCAAAAGACTCCCATCCAGGCATACACAGTTAGGCCCAAACCTCAATCATAATCATAAGTAACAGTTAGAACTGGAAGGAAGAGTAGCAGCTAATCAATTGTTGGTGCATGCAGGAATGGCCAGCCGAGCTGGTATTAGATCAAGCTGGGCAAATATAATCAGTTAACCACATCCATATCAATCACAGATAGATAAGAGAACCCCAAAACCAATAGAAATGACTACAACATCCAAACCTCAGTGACCGTATAGTAGAAAAGAGCCCAAATCTAAGAGGAAATAAAGAAACATAGGTAGAGAAGGAGCTTACAGTGGAGCTAAAAGGAACAAAACACCTAGGCACAAGCTTGACAAAGCCCTGGCCAAGCAAAACCTTGCTAATCTCTGATCCCAACATCCGTTCAGGTATCCCGTGAGATTTCATGAAAATAAGAGAGGGAGAGGAGGAAGAAAGTGACAACCCCCATGAGCCCTAGCCTCGAGTTTTCCCGTACAAGCTCCAGAAGAGAGCCAAATAAGAAATGAATGGATGAAATGAAATATTGATATCACCGCCTTCCTGAAACCACCGCCTCTGTTATTGTGGCAACATTACAGCCGGTCCAGCAAATATTGTGGCTTAAGGTGAAATAACAAGGTTTCTAAGCTTAATATTGTGGCTTACCGTTTCTAAGCTTCTCATTAAATTAACTCAACTCATAATTCTTGTTCAACGGTAAGCAACATTACAGCCGGTCCAACAAAATCACAAGACTTTGCCCAATATAAACAGCAAAACTTCAATAAATAAGCTAGCCACCACTTTCCAAAGAGTGCGAATGAGGCCAATATCAACACGGAGTTTATATTTATATTTACCATCATCATAGGGGATTTATTTTCATTTCATTTTGAATTATGCGAATAGGACCTTCGAGAAAAATAAAAAGAAACTGACGTGCCACAAGTATACCATAGCACACCAATTTACATCACTTTTAACCATATTATGAGCCGTATTAAAATTTGGGTCGTTACATAATATGTGTTTATATATGGATCCATCATAGGTTGCAACATGTGACGGTTATTGTAACGCCCCCGATTTTCCTGCGATTATTTTTATTCTCATTGGCATTACGATGACGCGTTTCCGTGGCATGTGCCATGTGTGAAGTGTGGTTTAGCTCCTTAGAACTGAGTGCCCTGTTTTGTAGCCTGTTGGCAAGATCTCCCTAGCAAGCCGAGTCGTTTTGGGTGACCCGGTGTGGCCTCTCGGGGGGATGTTTGTGTTTGGCTTTATTTGGGTATAACTCGAGTTCTGTTCGTCGAAAGTTAATTTCGACTTCGCCGTTGTGTTCGTAGCGTGGGTATTTAGCTACAGTGCGAATTTCTTCGAATTCCGAGGTGATTCGGTTTTCGCGTCGTTGGTGTGTTAATAGCATAATTATTTGATTTGAATAGTTGAGTGGAATCTATCGGGTTTTGGGCTGATGAGCGGTTTCTGCGGCTGTATTTATTCAGCAGTTATTCCTTTCCTAGGTGGCAGCCATATATTGGCTTGTTCTTATTTTGGAATTCACTTATGTAATTAAGTGATTAGGCGTATTAGGGTTCGGTTATTTCTGAACCGTCGTGTCAAGCTTTTTATATAAAAGCTTTGTTTTAAGAAGTGGAGGCCCACTTCTTCTTCTTCCTGTAAAACCGTCCCTGCTTGTTCGCGGAAAACAGAGGAGAAACCGCCATTCCTGTACCTCCTTCGGTCGGTGATTCTGGGCTTGATCGTGGACGGAATTCGATTCCGAGAGCGGCGTTGTCTTGCTCTCTCTGAGATCTTCGTTTCGACGGTAAGATATTCGATTTTCGTGTAGTTTTGTTGAGATTTGGGTTTTCGATTTTGGAGTTTTCCGCCATTAATGGCCGAGAGATATGTTCTAGGTGCTGCGGCTATTTGTACCGTGTGAAGAGGAGGAAAGCCGTCCAAGCTTCGCTGAAAATTGAGGCAAGTGGTATTCTTGCTGTTGAAACCGAAAAATCGGTCCCTGTGGAGTTCGACCCTGGCGGAAGGGGTGATCGCACACTTACTTCTCTACTCACAAGCCCAAGGGTCAAGGGAGAGGGACCGGGAACAGACCCAAGGCTTCAGCATGGAGGTCCCACCACACACCCGGAAGATCTTAGAGCGCTTCCCCTCCTTAGCCAAGTGCTGAAGCTAAGGTACCTCAGAAAGCGCTAGAAGACCGGGCACAAAAAGGCGTGCCTTCTGAGGTACCCCTTGGGTCCTATTTATACAAAAAGATGGCCTGCAAATACCCAACCTTCACTGTTTCGAGGACTATAGGCAATCCAAAGGGGGTAACATGGTAAAAACATCCCACAACTGAAGGGCGAGCCGGGCCCGAGAAGAGCTCACTGAGTGGGGGCGGCGAGTACGGGCGCGAGAAGGCTCCCCCTGCGCCGAGGTGAGGAGCGGCGGATGAACTCGCCTCTCGCAGCGCCGCGGACCTGACTCGCCTCGCCTCAAGCCTGGGAAGGTCGGGCCTGAAGCCCCTGCTCGCCGATGACGGTCATGTTGGTACTCGCCGACCCCGTGGCTCTAGACGAGCATGTACTCGGCCGGGCCCACGATGAACGGCCTCCTCTCGTCGGGCTCAGCTCCACGGTCTTCGAGCTCGGCCCGACGATTGCCGAGCACGTACTCGGCATGCTGGGCTCGGCATACCCTGCTGAACTCACCTGAGGCTCGGGGGCGGTCTGGGCCGGCCGGATCGGCTCCTGTTAGCCCACTCGCTGGATACGGGGTTGTACACAATCCCCGCTCTTTGCGAGGTTGGCACAAACTCGGAAAGAAACATCCAACCCACCAGGATCCTGCGAGTGCGACAGGAGCCGAAAGGAATCTCTTGGTAGGACCCACCGATGGCTATATATACATGCCCTGCCTGCTCGACTGACCCTCGCCCCTCTCTTTACTTAAGCCCTGCCGAGATGCCACTCCCGAAAGAAGTCATGGAACGACTCACGAAATCGCACGGGGAGACCGCCCTTCGTGCCGCAGCCCTGACGGATCTAAGCGCCCCGGCCCGCCGTTTTGCTGAATTCGGCTCGGCCAAGAAGGCGAGGCCCTTTCCTCCCGAGGCCGAGCACATCTTTGCTGACCTAAAGAACACTTTGGCCCATGGCTCAGACTCTTCCAACCGTCCTGCCCTGGCCCCTCATGACAAAGACTTTGTGGATCTTACCGCCGAACAGGACCAAGGCGGCGAGGTCTCCACACTAAGGGTCGAGAGTCTACCTGCCAAGGTGCCCGGGTCATCCCCTGACCCGCGCCCGCGAGACTCGCCTCCTGTCACGAAAATCGTGGAGCCAGACTCGCGGGGGTCGGTATCACCGGCTCGCCTTCACTCTCAACATCCCTCCTCTGCTCCTGCGGCTACTGGGGTGGATGCTGAGCATACATCCGCTCCTGCTTCCCCCCAGGATACTGAAGGTATGCCCCTGACCTCCTTATTTTGCGTCTGATTCTAACTGGCGCTCGCTCCTCCCACTCGCTATCTTGACTTCCCTGTGCAGGCCTCCCAGACCCAGCCGCGACTGATAACTCCGCCGAACGGGCCATCTACTCTCCTCTTCCATCGCCGCGCGCCATGGACGTCTTCCTGGACTCGGAGGTGGACAGCCCCGAACGGTCGAGGCGAAGCCAACTGGTCCTGAAGAAGCTAGTGCGCGAGCTCCATGAGCTGAAGAAAGACAACTCCAGGCTACAGGACGAGTGCGCGCAGCTTGCCGGCGAGGCGAGGATCAGCTCGGCGTATGCGGCGACATCTTCCTCCATACTTTTTGACGAGATTGACGAGAACCTGCGAGCGGCGAACAGGAACCTGGGCAGCTTTGGCAACTTTTTGCGCAGCGGCTGGCGGCATCGGGTCGGCGAGACCGGGGTAATTGAGGACGGCTCTCTTGCGAGCCGACCGGTACTCGCCCCCACTGTCGCCCGGTCTATGCGCGCGCTTTTCTGCTTTTCTTTGTTCTGGACAATTTACTTTTGAATGCTAAATAAAGTGTATAAATTTTATCATGCGAGCACGTCTTTTCTTCTTCGAGCGGTGCGTGCCTTTTCAGATTCCTTTGCTAGGCTCGCCTAGGTCGGCGAGTAGAGAGCGACGAGACGGGATACGCGAAGCAGGCTATGCGAGCCGGGCTGGTCAGTCGGTTTCGCTTCCCCTTCTTTTTCTATAAATAGGGATCCCCACCTACCCCCGGCTACGCCTTTATTGCCTTCTCATTCCTTCTTTTCCTTGCCCTCCCTACCTACTGCTCGCGTGCTTTCGTCCCCTCAGCGAGCATGGGTAAAGGAAACTCCGACTCCGAGGGCCGCTCCAAGTGCGCCCAGAACTTCGCGGACCACTGTTTCTTCGAGGGGAACACCACGGCGAGCGAGCTCGCCGAGTTTGTGGCGGATTACGTCCCTGCCGGCTTTGTGGCCCGCCTCCCGGCGGAGCATGAGGCCATTAACTCGTTCTTTGAGGACGAGCTCGCTTTCACCATCTCGCACTTTGAGGTGGGGTTGCGCTTGCCGCTCTGGCCGGAGGTCCGCCAGGTACTCAAGTACTACGGCGCTGTGCCCGCGCAGCTCAACCCTAATGCCATCGCCATGATAGTGGGGTTTGCCTGCTACCTCCGCCGAGAGCGGATCGAGTTCAATCTCACCGTCTTCCGCAAGCTCTTCTCCTACAAAGCCAACGCCGATGGGGTCGCCTTCTTCGGCGACACATCCATAAAGATCTGCGAGGTCGCCAACAAAAATCACAACTGGATGTCGAAGATCGCCTTCATCCGGGGCGACCTCGACAATATTCCCTTCTCGCCCTTGCAGAAGAGCGAGGAGGTGTACCGGCCGCCGTCCGTGTCTGGTAATGACGCCGAGCTCCACAAGTTTTTCTTGTACAAGGACTTCGAGGTCGCCTTCCTCCGTCGCGGCCTCGAATCCCTGCCGCCTATCCTTCCTGGTGAAGGTTGGCCTCGCCCACCTTCCGCTCGCCATTTGGCCTAACCGATCAGAACCTTATTTTTCGGCTAAGTCTTTTTTGCAGGGGAGCGACTGATCCCGATGAACCCTCCCTTCGCCGACCCTGGAGTGTTTTCGGACCCGCTCGAGCGGGCCCGGGCCGCGGCTGAGGCGTGCCGGGAAGAGAAGGTCAGGGGCAAGCCCTCCAGCAAGAGGCGGCTGGAGGTTGGGGGGCCGAGCTCGGTCCACCGCCCCTCGGCCCCTAAAAGGCGAGGGTGGTCTCGCGAGGCCTTCCACAGCAGCCCGCGTCGCCCGTCAAGTTCATGAGCTCGCCGGAGGTTTTTTCTGACGAAGCCCCGGCGAGCCCACTGAAGGAGACATCATCCCCCCGCGGGAAGAGGCGCGTCCTCCTCTCCTTCTTCCGTCGAGGAGGTTGCCCCCAGTGGCTCGGGAGCCCCAAAGGACCACCCCCACTTCAGGAAGGGGGGAAGGAGCAAGGATGCGGCCGACGAGCCGATGCTGCTCTGGGATGAGGGGGCCCATCGTGTCTCCGTCTCTACTCGCGCTCCTTCCTGGGGAGCTCGTCGGCCTCCCACGGGCCACGCGTTTGCCCTTGGCTTTGGCCTCTATGGCCGGGAGGGCGCCGATGCCTACAAGAACCTGACACCTCGGCAGATTGGCCACGAGGGCCTGCAGGCGCATCTGAGGGCCTTCGAACTTCACCATATGATGGTCCGCCGCGGCTTCCAGCTCAGCCAACTCCTGATCAAAGCCGAGCAGGAGCGCGACCTGGTGGCGGAGAAAGCTGCTGATGCGGAGCGGCGATTCGTAATTGCCGAGCGCTTACTCGACGAGGCTTCGGGCGGGCTGGTAAGAGTCGACCAACTCTCGTTTTAACTTGGAAAATATTTTACCGAGAGTTTGACCCTCTTGATTTTCAGGATGCCGAGTCCGCCAAGGTGCTGCAAGCCCGTGCCAGTGAGTTGGAGGGCGAGACTGCCCTGTTGCGGCTCCGCCTCGCGGATCAGGAGGCCAGCTCGTGCGAGCAGGAGGCCTTTGCTGCTCGGTCGGCGACCGAGGTGGAGGCATTAAAGGAGCAGAACCGCTGTCTCCAAGGCGAGGTTCGCCGGCTGACGGAAGCCATCTTCCCCCCAGACAGTGCCGAGCCGCCTTTTCCTTACAAGCGGCCCCGGGTTTTTGGCGAGGGGGAGGTTATGGAGCGGCTGCGAGTCAACTCGATCGAGTCTGCCGAATGCCTCCTGAATGCCATGAAGGGATCGGGGATTTTGGCCGAGGGCTGCGAGGAGGTGGCGGTCCGAGATCTTCTGCCGAGCCTGTTCCCGCCGTCCCCGCCCAGTGAGAAGGAGGAGAGCTTTGGCTCCCTCTTTGATGGGGCGAAGGGCAAGGAAAAATCGCTCGGAGGCGAGGAGGAGGATTGCCATTCGGGAGACGAGGGCGAGAGCTGACCGAATTCCCCCCCCCCCCTTCTTTTTTTTCTACTGTCTTCTTGTGATCATCCCCCCTCTTTTCCTGTAATCTCGCCGGGGCGAGCCCTTCCCCTTTTTGCGAACATAATGAAAAGAATTTTAATTCTAACTCTTTTTTACCTTCAGCGCTAGAATGCACGTGAGTTAGGATTCGCGCTCGGCGAGAGGCCTTGAGCATTGGCGGCGACCAGACTCGCGACCTCTCGGCCTACTCGCCGTGTGACCTTTGCGAGAGCGGCCGCCGCAGGCATCTGCCTATCATCCGAGAAAAGATCTTCTGCCGAGAAGACCACTGCGAGTCCAGGCTCGCGCGGGAGACACAGTTTTCCTTCGACTAGGTGGGGAAAAAGATCCTTTCTAGTCAGACAACCAAGGGAAACAGGACCCCTTGGACTCCTTGATTGTTGAACATCCTCAGGGCTCAGCCCCAGGGTCATAGCGACGTCTATCGAGACCCCGGCCCTACCAGCTTGGAGGGAGCCTGACAGCGGGAGAATCGAGACCTAACCCCAGAGCGAGAATGCTTAGAATATTTTCCTCTCCCGGGTGTTACCACCAGGCCTGTCAGCTAGATGGGAGTCTGAGGGCGGGTGTTGAACATCCTCCGGGCTCAGCTACAGGGTCATGACGACATCCATCGAGACCCCGGCCCTGCCAGCTTGGAGGGAGCCTGGCAGCGGGAGAATCGAGACCTAACCCCAGAGCGAGAATGCTTAGAATATTTTCCTCTCCCGGGTGTTACCACCAGGCCTGTCAGCTAGATGGGAGCCTGAGGGCGGGTGTTGAACATCCTCTGGGCTCAGCTCCAGGGTCATGATGACGTCCATCGAGACCCCGGCCCTGCCAGCTTGGAGGGAGCCTGGCAGCGGGAGAATCGAGACCTAACCCCAGAGCGAGAAAACTTAGAATATTTTCCTCTCCCGGGTGCTACCACCAGGCCTGTCAGCTAGATGGGAGCCTGAGGGCGGGTGTTGAACATCCTCTGGGCTCAGCTCCAGGGTCATGACGACATCCATCGAGACCCCGGCCCTGCCAGCTTGGAGGGAGCCTGGCAGCGGGAGAATCGAGACCTAACTCCGGAGCGAGAACACTTAGATTATTTTCCTCTCCCGGGTGCTACCACCAGGCCTGTCAGCTAGATGGGAGCCTGAGGGCGGGTGTTGAACATCCTCCGGGCTCAGCTCCAGGGTCATGATGACGTCCATCGAGACCCCGGCCCTGCCAGCTTGGAGGGAGCCTGGCAGCGGGAGAATCGAGACCTAATCCCAGAGCGAGAACACTTAGAATATTTTCCTCTCCCGGGTGCTACCACCAGGCCTGTCAGCTAGATGGGAGCCTGAGGGCGGGTGTTGAACATCCTCTGGGCTCAGCTCCAGGGTCATGACGACGTCCATCGAGACCCCGGCCCTGCCAGCTTGGAGGGAGCCTGGCAGCGGGAGAATCGAGACCTAACCCCAGAGCGAGAACACTTAGATTATTTTCCTCTCCCGGGTGCTACCACCAGGCCTGCCAGCTAGATGGGAGCCTGAGGGCTGGTGTTGAACATCCTCCGGGCTCAGCTCCAGGGTCATGATGACGTCCATCGAGACCCCGGCCCTGCCAGCTTGGAGGGAGCCTGGCAGCGGGAGAATCGAGACCTAATCCCAGAACGAGAACACTTAGAATATTTTCCTCTCCCGGGTGCTACCACCAGGCCTGTCAGCTAGATGGGAGCCTGAGGGCGAGTGTTGAACATCCTCTGGGCTCAGCTCCAGGGTCATGACGACGTCCATCGAGACCCCGGCCCTGCCAGCTTGGAGGGAGCCTGGCAGCGGGAGAATCGAGACCTAACCCCAGAGCGAGAACACTTAGATTATTTTCCTCTCCCGGGTGCTACCACCAGGCCTGCCAGCTAGATGGGAGCCTGAGGGCTGGTGTTGAACATCCTCCGGGCTCATCTCCAGGGTCATGACGACGTCCATCGAGACCCCGGCCCTGCCAGCTTGGAGGGAGCCTGGCAGCGGGAGAATCGAGACCTAACCCCAGAGCGAGAACACTTAGAATATTTTCCTCTCCCGGGTGCTACCACCAGGCCTGTCAGCTAGATGGGAGCCTGAGGGCGGGTGTTGAACATCCTCCGGGCTTAGCTCCAGGGTCATGACGACGTCCATCGAGACCCCGGCCCTACCAGCTTGGAGGGAGCCTAGCAGCGGGAGAATCGAGACCTAACCCCAGAGCGAGAACACTTAGAATATTTTCCTCTCTCGGGTGCTACCACCAAGCCTGTCAGCTAGATGGGAGCCTGAGGGCGGGTGTTGAACATCCTCTGGGCTCAGCTCCAGGGTCATGACGACGTCCATCGAGACCCCGGCCCTGCTAGCTTGGAGGGAGCCTAGCAGTGGGAGAATCGAGACCTAACCCCAGAGCGAGAACACTTAGATTATTTTCCTCTCCCGGGTGCTACCACCAGGCCTGTCAGCTAGATGGGAGCCTGAGGGCGGGTGTTGAACATCCTCCGGGCTCAGCTCTAGGGTCATGACGATGTCCATCGAGACCCCGGCCCTGCCAGCTTGGAGGGAGCCTGGTAGCGGGAGAATCGAGACCTAACCCCAGAGCGAGAACACTTAGATTATTTTCCTCTCCCGGGTGCTACCACCAGGCCTGTCAGCTAGATGGGAGCCTGAGGGCGGGTGTTGAACATCCTACGGGCTCAGCTCTAGGGTCATGACGACGTCCATCGAGACCCCGGCCCTACCAGCTTGGAGGGAGCCTGACAGCGGGAGAATCGAGACCTAACCCCAGAGCGAGAACACTTAAAATATTTTCCTCTCCCGGGTGCTACCAACAGGCCTGTCAGCTAGATGGGAGCCTGGGGGCGGGTGTTGAACATCCTCCGAGCTCAGCTCTAGGGTCATGACGACGTCCATCGAGACCCCGGCCCTGCCAGCTTGGAGGGAGCCTGGCAGCGGGAGAATCGAGACCTAACCCCAGAGCGAGAACACTTAGAATATTTCCCTCTCCCGGGTGCTACAACCAGGCCTGTCAGCTAGATGGGAGCCTGAGGGCGGGTGTTGAACATCCTCCGGGCTCAGCTCCATGGTCATGACGACGTCCATCGAGACCCCGGCCCTGCCAGCTTGGAGGGAGCCTGACAGCGGGAGAATCGAGACCTAACCCCAGAACGAGAACACTTAGAATATTTTCCTCTCTCGGGTGCTTCCACCAGGCCTGTCAGCTAGATGGGAGCCTGAGGGCGGGTGTTGAACATCCTCCGGGCTCAGCTCCAGGGTCATGACGACGTCCATCGAGACCCCAACCCTGCCAGCTTGGAGGGAGCCTGGCAGCGGGAGAATCGAGACCTAACCCCAGAGCGAGAACACTTAGAATATTTTCCTCTCCCGGGTGCTACCACCAGGCCAGTCAGCTAGATGGGAGCCTGAGGGCGGGTGTTGAACATCCTCCGGGCTCAGCTCCAGGGTCATGACGACGTCCATCGAGACCCCGCCCTGCCAGCTTGGAGGGAGCCTGGCAGCGGGAGAATCGAGACCTAACCCCAGAGCGAGAACACTTAGATTATTTTCCTCTCCCGGGTGTTTTTGTTGCTCTTCCATGGAAGTTCCGCCACATCGCATGTCATTATTACGATTATCGTAAAAAAGGAGTTAAATACATTGCATTAAAAAAAGCTGAGGCACGTACAAACATTCAGGGATAAAAGCGTTTCAGGTCGTCGCCGCTCCAGGTGTGGCTCAAAGTCTTGCCTTCCACATTTTGGAGGTGGTATCCTCCCGATTTTAATGTCTCCTTTACGATGTAGGGCCCCTCCCAGTTTGGATGGAGCTTGCCCACGGCCGCCGATCTTCCTGCCGCATCTACCTTCTTTAGAACCAGGTCGCCTTCCACGAACTGTTTGACCCGGACATGCTTGTCGAAATACTTAGCCATTCTCCGCTTGACTTCCTCCTGCCGAACCGCGGAGAGGTCGCGCACTTCCTCTATCAAGTCCAAAGAGAGCCGTTGTTCTCCCTCATTCTCATCTCTCCACTCCTCCCTTCCAGCTTCTGCCTCAGCGACCCTGGGAGTACGGACCTCTCAATGGGGAGCACCGCCTCGCTTCCGTGAGATAGTTTAAAGGGCGTCTCCCCGATGGCGGTGTTGGGGGTAGTCCTCAGGGCCCAGAGGACCGAGGGGAGTTGCTCTACCCAATTCCCCTTCAAATTCTCCACCTTCTTTTTCAGGAGGTTCACGATAATCTTGTTGACCGCCTCTACCTGCCCGTTGCTCCTTGGGTGGTGGACAGAGGCGAACCTGAGATCGATCCCGAGCTCTCCACAGAACTTAATGAACTCATTGCTGGCGAATTGTGGTCCGTTGTCGGTGACGATGGCTTGGGGCATCCCATGCCTGCAGATGATCTCCCCCCATATGAAATTTCGAATGATCTGCGAGGTCACCTTGGCCAAAGCCTTCACCTCCATCCACTTGGAGAAATAATCGATCATTACCAGCAAGAATCTCCTCTGCCCGCTTGCCTGGGGGAAGGGACCTACCAGGTTCATTCCCCAAATTGCGAAAGGCCAAGGGGCCGTGATACTCCTGAGTCGCTGAGCCGGTTGCAGTTGGAGGGGGGCAAATAGTTGACACTTATGGCATTTTTTGACAATTCTAAGGCATCATGCCCCAGGGTAGGCCAGAAGTAGCCCTGCCTGATGATCCTTCCCTCCAGGGTCCGACCTCCCGAATGACTCCCACATTCCCCGGAGTGGACTTCTTCCAAAATCCTCGACACCTCCCCCTCCGCCACGCAACGGGCTAGTAATCCCGAAAGGGTCTTGTGGTAAAGTTGCCCGTCGCGCAAAAGGTAATATGCTGACTTGTACTTGAGCTTCCTTCTATCCATCCCTTCTGGGTATTCTCCTGTGGACAGGTAGGTAGTGAATGGGTCCATCCATGTGGACCGCCGATCTATCTCCATCAACTCCTCTTCCTTCAGGGAGGGGTGGAAAAGGTCCGTGATAGTGCCCCCCACTCGAGTGCCGCGCTTGGCGAGGTGGTCGACTTGTTCATTTTCCTCCCGTGGCACATGCTGAATGGAGAAGGTCTGGAACCCCCCGATAATTCCCTTAACCTTGGCCAGATATCATTGCAGGGTGGGCTCCCTTGCCTCGAACTCCCCGTTGATCTAGGAGGCTACTACCATAGAGTCAGTGAAGACCTTCACATCATGCACCCCCAATTCCTTGGCCAGGCGTAGCCCTACGATTACCGCCTCGTACTCGGCCTGGTTGTTAGTTATGGAGAAATGTATCACCACCGTTTGCTCGATCCGGGTCCCTTGGGGACTCTCCAAGATGACCCCGACCCCCAAGGAGTGTTTCCCTGAAGCCCCATCTACCATCACCTTCCAAGGGACGGGGTAAGTGAGTTTGTCTTCTGCTACCTCGACCACATAGTCAGCCAGGAGTCAGCCATTGCTTGCGCCTTAATTGCGAGCCGAGGGACAAAGGAGATGTCAAACTCGCTCAACTCTACCGACCACTTGGCGAGTCTTCCTGAATGCTCCACTCCCTCGAAGATGCTGCGGAGGGGGTGGTCGGTTACCACCTGGATGGAGTGTGCCTGGAAGTAGGGCCTGAGTCTCCGGGCCGAGATGATTAGAGCGAAGGCCAACTTCTCCAAGATGGGGTAGCGGAGTTCCGCCTTCCTCAGAACCCTACTCACATAGTAGATGGGCAGCTGCTTTCTCCCCTCTTCCCGAACTAAGACAGAACTTACGACCTCCTCCCCGACCCCTAAATACAAAAACAAGTCCTCCCCCTCCTTTGTCCCTTGGAGCAAGGGGGCCTGAGTCAACTGCCTCTTCAAGGCCTGGAATGCCTCCTCGCACTCCGGGGTCCATTCGAACTTCCGACCTCCCCTCAAGGTCTTGAAGAAGGGAGAACACCTCTCCCCGGCCCGGGAGAGGAACCTGCTCAGTCCTGCCAGCTTCCCTGTCAGCCGTTGTACCTCCTTCGCATCCCGAGGTGGCCCCAACTCCATAATCGCCCGGACTTTGTCAGGGTTGGGTTCGACTCCGGCTGGGGTGAGGAGATGACCCAGAAATTGGCCTTTGCTCGCCCCGAAGATGCACTTCAGAGGATTCAACCTCACCTTGTATTTACGCAAGGTGTCGAAGGTCTCCTCCAGATCCTGGAGGTGAGAATCGACCTCCCGGCTTTTTACCATCAGGTCGTCCACGTACACTTCCAAGTTCCTTCCCCTCTGCCCCTGGAATACACAGTCCATCATCTTCTGGTATGTTGCCCCTGCATTCTTTAACCCAAAAGGCATCATCTTGTAGCAGTAGCACCCATCTCCCGTAATGAACGAGACATTCTTTATGTCAGGAGGGTGCATCCTGATTTGATGATTATCTGAAAAAGCATCTAAAAAACTCATTACAGAAAAACCAACGGCTGAATCTACCAGCGCGTCGATTCTAGGCAAGGGGTAACAATCCTTAGGACATGATTTATTAAGTAGTGAAAAATCTACACACATCCTCCACCGGCCGTCCCCTTTTTTCACCATTACAACATTCGAGACCCAGCCGGAGTATTGAATTTCGGAAACGAAACCGGCCTTAAGGAGCTTGGCGACTTCCTCCCTGATGGGTTCGGCCAGTTTGTCCGTGACGGACCTCCTCTTCTGCTGGATGGGGCGAGCCTCCGGGTGTAGATTGAGGCGGTGGCAGAAAACGTCGGCATCAATCCCAGGCATCTCTACTGCGCTCCAGGCGAAGACATCCACATTCTGTTGGATGCACTCCAGCATCTTGCCTTGATCTTCCGGGGTCAGCCCCTCGCTGATGCGGACCTTCTCCACCCTGCCATCCTGGGTGAGGACTTCCATCTCCACTACCTCCTCGGCAGCCTCCAACCGGGACTGCTCCTCCCACTCTGCGGTGTCCTCCCCTCTTGGCGTAAGGACCTCCCCTCCTCCTGGGATCATCACCCCAACTGACCCCTCTGGGAGTATCTCCTTGCGTGCTTCCCCTTCCATCCCTCCTTACCCGCCTTCTTCTCCGGCCTCCTGCCCTTCCATCTCCTCCATCCTTCTCCCCATCCCCTCGGCCTCCTCCTGCCAAGAAATTGAATTCACTGCGGTCACGTAGCATTCCCGAGCCGCCTTGGGGTCACCACGAACCCGGACCTGGATCCCGTCCACATTAAACTTAAGACATTGATGGAAAGAGGAGGGGACGCATCGGAAGGCGCTGATGAGGGGCCTCCCAAAAATGGCATTGTAGCTGCTGGGGGCCTCTACTATGACGAATCGACAGTTCCGGGACTATCCCCCCAAGCTGACATGGAGTCCCACTCCCCCCTCTACTTCTTTTCTCTCCCCTGAAAAACCGAAGAGGGGCCCATCGGAGGCCAGCACCCTCTTGGCTTCCACCTGCATGGCATCGAAAGGCTTCTTGAAGATGATGTTGACGGAGCTCCCATTGTCAATGAGGATCTGGGAGACTGTGAAATTTTCGATGGCTGTCTGGATGACCAGCGCATCGCAGAAGGGGTCATCATGACCCGTCATATCCTCCCTTGAGAAGGTGATCCTCTCTTCCAGGGGTGGAGTCTGAGATGTGAAGCCGATGCTCCTTCGGTACATGGTGTGGAGGCTTGCCTTTCGGGAAGCCTCGACTCCCCCCCCCCCCATGGATCACTCTGATCCCTCCTCGGGTCCCCACATCGGCCCGGTCTTCGCAACGATCCCCCTCCACCTGAGGCCGGACTTCCTCAATCCGCACCTCCTGATGATTCCGCTACTGCCACTGCTGCTCCCTGTTCTCCCTCACCTCGAGGAACTCCGGACACGTGACCGTCGTGTGCCCCTCCTCTTGATGGTAGTCGCAATAGGGCAGGTCTATCCTGACCTCCCTCCTCCTCCTTAGTTGCCCTCTCCTTCTCCCCCAGGGCGATAGCCATGGCCTCCTCCTGGTCGGGAAGAGGCGGTCTCTGGCCCTGCCTCCCTCCCCGGGGGTAAAACTGGCCACGCCCACCTTGGCGGTTGTCTCCCCCCTGATAGCCCCTCCGTGGCCCTTGATCCTGCCACTACGGCCTCCAACCCAATCGGTTGTTCGGCTCCTGACGCCCCCACCTGTGCTGCTGCGGCTGCTGTTCTCTCTGTCGGGGCTCGACCCTTCTCTCCTCCTGGGCCCGACCTCCCCTTGGCTTCTCCTCCTCCACGTCCCACCTAGCCAACCTCCGAGCGAACTCTGGATGTGCCGCCTCCATGTCGGCCTCCCTTGCCGCCCTTTCCAAGAGTGCTTCGAAAGACACCGGAGGCGTCCTCTTCAACTCCATGGCGAAGAACCCGGGCTGGAGACCCAGGGTGAAGGCCACCATCATGGTGTGCCCTGGCATCTCTTGTACCTGGGATAGTTCTTCCTGAAACCTGTCCAGGTAACTTCCCAGGGTCTCCCCTACTTTCTTCCTGACACGGAACAGGGATTCGACCTCCCTCTTCCTCTTCTTTGAGGTGGTGAATCTCAACATGAATCCCCTGCGCAAATCCTCGAAGCAGTAGATGGAACCGGCCGGGAGCTGATGAAACCACTCCCTCGCTTTCTCCCTGAGGGTGATGGTGAAGAGCCTACACTTGAATCCATCCGACATCTGTTGGATTGACACCACGTCTTTGAACCACTGGACGTGCTGGATCGGATCTCCCTTCCCTGAGTAGTAGGACATCTCCGGCTCTCGGAACCCTTCTGGAACTGGGGCTGACGAAACGAACTCACTGAAGGGACTTCCTCCTTCGGCTGGGCGAGTTGGGAACTCCCTCCCTACCGTCTCGCCGAACAGGTACTCGCCTGCCGAGCCTGGGAAGAGGACTCGCCCCCTCGGCTCGCGCTCCCCCTCGCTCGCGACCTCCTTCCCCGCGCGCCTGAGGGGCGCATCGTTGCCTAGCGCTGGATCGGCGACCACGGGAACCGCTGGCGTCGTGCTCTCGGCTCGCATGCCGAGTGCGACCCTGACGAGCCCGAGCACCTCCTCCCTGAGCTCCGCGGACATCCCCGCCATCGCGGGAGGGGGAGGGGTGGCGAGTTCTCCCTGCCTGAACCTTGCCCCTCGTCTCTTGCCATCAGTCCTGTGGAAGATTTTCTGTGCTGACCACGCTCCACGCTCACCGCACCAAAGTGTTGAAACCGAAAAATCGGTCCCTGTGGATTCCGACCCTGGCGGAAGGGGTGATCGCACACTTACTTCTCTACTTACAAGCCCAAGGGTCAAGGGAGAGGGACCGGGAACAGACCCAAGGCTTCAGCACGGAGGTCCCACCACACACCCGGAAGATCTTAGAGCGCTTCCCCTCCTTAGCCAAGTGCTGAAGCTAAGGTACCTCAGAAAGCGCTAGAAGACCGGGCACAAAAAGGCGTGCCTTCTGAGGTACCCCTTGGGTCCTATTTATAGGAAAAGATGGCCTGTAAATACCCAACTTTCACTGTTTTCGAGGACTATAGGCAATCCAAAGGGGGTAACATGGTAAAAACATCCCACAACTGAAGGGCGAGCCGGGCCCGAGAAGAGCTCACTGAGTGGGGGCGGCGAGTACGGGCGCGAGAAGGCTCCCCCTGCGCCGAGGTGAGGAGCGGCGGATGAACTCGCCTCTCGCAGCGCCGCGGACCTGACTCGCATCGCCTCAAGCCTGGGAAGGTCGGGCCTGAAGCCCCTGCTCGCCGATGACGGTCATGTTGGTACTCGCCGACCCAGTGGCTCTAGACGAGCATGTACTCGGCCGGGCCCACGATGAACGGCCTCCTCTCGTCGGGCTCAGCTCCACGGTCTTCGAGCTCGGCCCGACGATTGCCGAGCACGTACTCGGCATGCTGGGCTCGGCATACCCTGTTGTACTCACCTGAGGCTCGGGGGCGGTCTGGGTCGGCCGGATCGGCTCCTGTTAGCCCACTCGCTGGATACGGGGTTGTACACTTGCCCTTGCCAAGTTTCTTTTTGAATATTCTTGCTGAATTTGAAATCCCTGTTAGCCCTAGGTTAGAGGACTTGTTGTTCTCTTTTTCTTGCTAACTATAGGATTTAGTTCTCCCAATTGAACCCCCCCTACTTTGTGATGTTGGAATCCAAAATTGTCGGCGTGATGCCATTGTTCCTTACTCAGATTTTTGCTCTGGTTCGGGTGTAGCCGAGAGGGAGTGTTAGGAGGGAGGGTGTGATTGCCAATTTTGTTTAGGTATTACTGGAAAACGTCGAGCTCCGTTCGACGCTCGATGAGCGTCGAGCTCAGTTTTCTAGTTTGGCTTCGAGCTCCGTTCGACGCTTTTCCAGGAGGAAAACGTCGAGCTCCGTTCGACGCTCGATGAGCGTCGAGCTCAGCTTTCTGTTTTAGCTTCGAGCTCCGTTCGACGCTTTTCTAGGAGGAAAATGTCGAGCTCCGTTTGACGCTCGATGAGCGTCGAGCTCAGCTTTCTGTTTTAGCTTCGAGCTCCGCTCGACGCTTTTTCGGGAAGAAAAACGTCGAGCTCTGTTCGTTCTTAGCTTCGTCCTTCGCTCGACGCTTTTCCTGGAGAGAAAACGTCGAGCTCTGCTCGACGCTTTTCCGGGAGGAAAAGACGTCGAGCTCAGCTTCTGCTTGGCTCTGATCGACGCTCAACATTTTTCCAGGAGGGAAACGTCGAGCTCCGCTCGACGCTTTTCCAGGAAGAAAAACGTCGAGCTCTGTTCGTTCTTAGCTTCGTCCTTCGCTCGACGCTTTTCCTGGAGAGAAAACGTCGAGCTCCGCTCGACGCTTTTCCGGGAGGAAAAGACGTCGAGCTCAGCTTCTGCTTGGCTCTGATCGACGCTCAACGTTTTTCCCTGAGGGAAAACGTCGAGCTCCGCTCGATGCTTTTCCTGGAAGAAAAACGTCAAGCTCTGTTCGTTCTTAGCTTCGTCCTTCGCTCGACGCTTTTCCTGGAGAGAAAACGTCGAGCTCCGCTCGACGCTTTTCCGGGAAGAAAAGACGTCGAGCTCAGCTTCTGCTTGGCTCTGATCGACGCTCAACGTTTTTCCCGGAGGGAAAACGTCGAGCTCCGCTCGACGCTTTTCCGGGAGTAGAAACGTCGAGCTCAGTTAGCATCTAGCTCCGTTCGACGCTCGACGTTTTCTGGAATAAAAAAAAAACGTCGAGCTTCGTTCTGTCTTAGCGTGGTTCGACACTCGACGTTTTCTGGGAGGAGAACGTCGAGCCCAGTGTTTAGTCTTGAGCCGTTCGACGCTCGACGTTTTTCCGGGAGGAAAACGTCGAGCTCAGCTCTTATCTGATCTCCGATCAGCGCTCGACGATTTCCTAGAGGAAGATCGTCGAGCTTCTCTCGCCTTTAGCCTTCGACGATCGTCGACCTCCAGGATGATGATCGTCAGTCTTCTTTTTGGCCTTCAGCCGATCGACGATCGTCGACTTCTGACTGACGATCGTCGAGTTCCGTGTTACCTTAGTGGGATTGTGGTTAGAGTTTGGTTTTGGCATTGAGTAAGGCTAGCTCACTCAACGCCAAGGTTTAGGTAGGCATGGAGTGGGTCTCACTCTACGCCTGGTCGTGTTGATTCATTTCAACACTCTTTCTTTACCTTGATTTTTGTTCCCGAGTGCTTTTTTTTCCTGTTGTATTGCTGAGTTTTCTTGTCGGCCGTTTTCTTTATATTCTTGAAGGCCGAATCGTGGGTCGTGGTGGTTTGTAGCTCTTAAGGGGTGTGGAGTTGTGTGATGTAGCCAAGGCCACTCTTGTTTTCTTGCTCCAGGTACGGCTGGGCATGTTGGGTGGAAGGTCCCTTGTGCTTTCACGTGTTGACCCTCGAGCTTGTTGACTTGGACATGGTGGATTGGGGGACTACGTTTGCCTTCGATCCGGTTCCTCGTTGTTTGTTTTTGCTACTACCACTTCCCACAGTTTAGGGTGTTAGAAGTTTCTTCCTTGGTGGTTTGCAGCACTTTTGGCTCTTGGTAGCCTAGTAGGCCCTGCAGGATGTTGTTCCTGGGTTGGGTTGTTGCTGTTTCCTTGCATGTGGTGCACTTTCTGTTGTCCTGTTTTTGGACAGTTGTGTCTCTTTCTACTGCATGTTTTTTTTCAGTTACTTCTTCCTTTTGGTTGACTCTTACATGCAGTTGTTTTACCTTGTTTTGCTTGCTGAGGTATTCTGTTTTCTTTTGGAATGCCTCAGGTTCAGAGCTGTAGCCAGTTGGGTGGCTAGTTTGCTGTGGTGGTGTTGGTGGTCTCTTGGACTTTGGAGATCCGTTTGCCTTGTTAGTGAGGTAGTTTTTCAGTACTTTCTTACAGACATACATGTATGCCAGTGGGTTCGTGTCAGGTTGTTGGCGCCCACTGGTAGTTTTTACCTTGTACTAGATATATTACTTATGCTGCTACCATTTTCTGGAGATTGTCTACTTGCTCTGAGAAGGATTTATGCTAGGTTGCTAGTTACTTTTAAACTATAAGTATTATTATAAATAAAGCTCATGATCAGCATGTTTTATAAAACTTAATCACTATTTTCCAAACAACGTATAAAGATCGTTTTCTTATATATTATATAAATTAAATGTAGGGTCTTGCCTAGCATGAGTGGTTCTCTTGGGACCCTTATGCGCTCTTTAGGACGTCAAACCTGATAAAGTATTCTTCCGCAGCGTATAAATATAGTTTTTCTTTTGTGGACTAGGTGATCCACAGAGCCGAGGGATACGGTCTCTAAAATATAACTGATTTTCTAATCATTAAACTCATGATTTTCTTTCATTAAGTTTGTAGGTGGTTTTGCCTGAACGTCAGCAGTTATCCCCTGCTTGACGTGGCATCATAACACGTATTTTCTCATACTCTGATATTTCTTAATTCAGAGAAAATGCGGGTTGTGACAGTTATGTAGTATGGGATGCATAACCATCATTACATGGATGCTCATTAGCACGTTTTCTTTTTTGTTACATGTAATGTTATGTAGTATGAGATGCATGGCATTGCATGTGTACACCGCTCATAACATGCACTAAGACCTCTTTTTTTATATAATGCTTAGCTTTGCATACATTTATATCATTGCATATGCATGTGTGCCAAGTTACAAACATACAAGATGATATATGTACACTCATGATTTGAAAAAAAATTTAAATGTTCATGCACTCATGTCATAGCACGAGAGTCAATAGGATGATGTTGTATCATCCTAGTTAAGTTCATAGCATTATTTCATGGAATTCCAGAGCAAGGTAACAACAATAGCAAGTAGATTTCTTTTCTGTTCCGAATTGATTCGGGATATTTTCGTGTCTGTTTTGCTTAAGTGTCTTAAGCCTGTTTTTGATTTGATGTCCATCTATCTTGTAGACATGCCTCCTAGGGGAGCGGCGCGATCGACTCCCCAGCTTGAGGGAGAGTCTTCTGGTGGTCAGAGCGAGTCCGTGATCGAAAGTCTGCATCAGAGCAATGAGGGTTTGACTAAGCAGTTAGTCGCGATGCAGACTCAGATTCAGTCCTTGGTGTCTGCTGCCGCGGTGCAGCAGCATAGCGTACAAGAACCAGTGGTGAGTCTAGCCGTTCCTACTCCTCTGGTGCCTCCAGTGGCATTGCCACCGGAGATGAACTTCATATCTCATTTCTAGTGTTTGGGACCTCCTACCTATGATGGTAGGGCAGACTTCATGACCTTGGATGATTGGGTTATCAGCATGGAGGAGATGTTCTCCTATTCAGGCATCTCCGAAGTTTTGAAGGTGATGGCGGCTGCATATCAATTGAAGGGACTGGCGAAAGGTTGGTGGATCAGGGAGAAGGAAAGTCTTGTCGAGGGATGCTCGTGGGAGGTGTTTAAGAGGATGCTGCTTAAAAAGTTCCTCCCTTCGGTTGAGCGGGATCGATTGATGAACAACTTCCTGCATCTGAAGTAGTGACAGTTCACCGTCAGTGAGTATGAGAATGAGTTCAGCAAGTTGAGCAGGTTCGCCCCAGAGTTTGTGGCTTCTAAGGAAGGAAGGGTGAAACATTTCTTGAGTGGTCTCACTGGTGACATCCAGCAGTGGGCTAGTGCTTATGGGTCAGAGACTTATGCTGAAGCGGTGGAGGTCGCATTGAAGGCCGAGTCTATTGAAAAGATAAAGAATCGTGGACAGCAGGCGAAGAGTGATAAGAGGAAGTTGGACGCTCGAGAGAGTTCAAAGACATCTCACTCGGACTCAAGGAAGAGGGGTATGGGGCACTGTAGCTTCTGTGGCAAGCGGGGTCATCCGTTCGAAAAGTGTTTCAAGAGGCTCGATGTGCAGGAGCAGTTGAAGATTAGTGCGATTTAGGATGCACCCAAGGCTATCCCGGTGTGCTCTTTCTGCACTAAGCCCGGTCATGAGGCGGCCCGGTGTTTCAGGAAAACTGGGTGTTGCTTTCTTTGCGGGCAGAGAGGCCATCGTAGGGCCGAATGCCCGAACTCTCAGACCGTGACTTCAGCGGTTCCTCTGCAGACCTTGCCTCCACCCCCACAGTTCGTGGACAAAGTGAAGGGCAAGCATAATGTGCTGACTAGAGAGGAAGCTTAAGCCTCAACGCACGTGATATATGGTTAGTTTCCTTCCTCCTAACTTGTTCTCTTTCGTCTAGATTTAGCTTACTAGTTATCTGGTGATGCATGCTTATCTAGGTGAATTAAAGGTGAAGAATAAGTGGGCACGTGTCTTGTTTGATTCGGGAGCGTCTCACTCTTTTGTCGCTCGGAGTTTTGTTGACAGGCACCGATGGCATGTTGATAAGTTGGATGATGCCTTGTCTATTAAGTTTCCGTCTGTAGAGCAGGTTACGTCAGATCGGGGTATCCGGGAGTGCCCCATTTCTTTGGGTGGTGTCCAAGTTCTAGCAGATTTAAAGATACTAGATTTGGCAGATTTCGATGTGATTCTTGGAATGGACTGGTTGTCCAAATATGATGTCGTGATCAAGTGCAAGGAGAAGCGGCTAGATTTCAAGTTGGGCGACGGTCATCCATTGAGTGTTTATGGCCTTCCTAGAAAGGGTTCTCCAATTATTTCTGCGGTACGTGCCCGCCGAGCTTTAGCTTCTGGTTGTGAGGGTTTTTTGGTTTCTATCTGTGCAGTGGAAGCTTCTTGTGTTGAGCTAGCTGTAGAGGGTATCCCGGTAGTGCGAGAGTTTCCTGATAAGCTTTTTGGTCTCCCTCCTAAAAGAGAAGTGGAGTTTGTTATAGACCTCGAGCCAGGCACGCGGCCCATTGCTATGGCACCGTACCGCATGGCGCCTCGTGAGTTAGAAGAATTACGTGTTCATTTGGATGATCTGCTGGAGTGTGGTTTCATTAGACCGAGTACTTCTCCATGGCCCGCTCCTGTTCTCTTTGTGAAAAAGAAGGATGGTTCCATGAGATTGTGTATCGATTGTTGAGGGTTGAACACGGTGACTATCAAGAGTAGATATCCATTGCCGTGGATTGACGATTTGTTCAATCAGCTGCGTGGGTGTATCATGTTCTCGAAGATTGATCTTCGTTCAGGCTACCACCAGATAAGGGTTCGTGACTCAGACATTCCTCTGACAGCTTTTAGATCCCGACACAGACATTTTGAGTTCCTCGTGTTGTTCTTTGGTTTAACTAACGCGCCTTTTGCGTTCATGGATCTGATGAACCGTGTGTTCAAGGATTTTCTTGATCGTTTTGTGGTCGTCTTCGTCGACGACGTTCTCGTCTATTCTCGCAGCGATGAGGAGCATGCCCATCACTTGCGTTTGATTCTGTCTGTCCTGAGAGAGCATAAGTTGTATGTTAAGCTGAGAAAGTGCGATTTTTGGCTGCCTCAGGTGTCCTTCATAGGACATGTGGTGAGCAAGGATGGAATCTCTGTTGATCCCGCCAAGATTTTAGCGGTGATGGATTGGAAGAGACCTTCTACACTAAAGGAGATCAGAAGTTTCTTGGGCTTTGCTGGATACTATAGGAGATTTATGGAGGGTTTCTCCACGTTGTCTGCTTCGATGACTCGACTGACGCAAAAGAATGCCCCTTTCATCCGGAGCGATAAGTGTGAGGAGGCTTTTCAAGAGTTGCAGAGAAGGTTGTGCTCTGCTCAAGTTTTGATTCTGCTTATTGATGGAGTGGAGTATGTGGTGTATGTTGATGCTTTCCACATTAGACTTGGTTGCGTTCTGATGAAAGAAGGGAAGGTGATCGTCTATGGATCTAGGCAATTGAAGGTTCATGAGAAGAATTACCCTACTCATGATTTGGAGTTTGCGGCGGTAATCTATGCCCTGAAGTTATGGAGACATCTGTTATATGGAGATGTAGTGTGTAAGATTTATACAAATCATAAAAGTCTGAAGTATGTATTCACACAGAAGGTGCTGAATTTGCGCCAGCATCGATGGTTGGAGTACGTTTCCGATTATGAAGTGGATATTCTCTATCATCCTGGTAAGGCCAATGTTGTGGCCGATGCATTGAGTAGGAGGATGGCTCAGATCTTTAATTTATCTGTCCCATCCTTGGTGGAGGAGTTTCTATTGATGGATATTTCGTTGGCGAGCCATGGCGCACCCTCTGGCTTGAAAGCCGAGGTGTCTTCTTGGATTTCTCTGACAAGGTTGCATCAGAAGGACGACCCAAATTTGCAGCACTTGCGAACTAGAACCGAGAGAGGAGAACTATTTGATTTCTCTATTGATGAGCTTGGCACCATCTTGTATAGAGGTAGTTCTGTATCCCAGCGGTGGGAGTTATTCGAGATATGATATGCAAGGAAGCACACGGATCAAGTATGGCTTAACACACGGGTTCCACCAAGATGTATAAAGACTTAAAGCAGATCGTGTGGTGGTCGGGCATGAAGAACGACATCACCAAGTTCGTATCGGAGTGCTACACGTGCAAGCGTGTTAAGGCGGATCATGGAAGACCTGGAGGAAAATTGACCACTTTGGAAATTCTCATGTGGAAATGGGAGAGTATCTCGATGGATTTCATTACCAGATTGCTGAGGTCCTCTCGTGGACATGATTCTGTTTGGGTCATAGTGGACCGGTTGATGAAGTGTGCCCATTTTGTTCCCTTCAAGGTCGCCTATTCAATAGAAAAGATTATGGAGTTGTATGTGGATGAGGTTATTAGATTGCATGGTGTGCCTGCAAGTATTGTGTCAGATCGAGACTCGAGATATATGTCGCATTTTTGGCAGAGCTTGCAAGGAGCCTTGGGCACCGACCTCCGGTATTCTACCGCTTATTATCCACAGACAAATGGTCAGATGGAAAGAGTGAATCAGATCGTGGAGGATATGACCAGGTATTATATTCTGGATCATGGTGGGGCTTGGGATCAGCGCTTGAGATTGATGGATTTTACATATAATAACAGTTATCAAGAGAGTCTATAGATGGCTCCTTTTGAATCATTATCTGGGAGGCGCTGCAGGACTCCCTTATTTTGGGCCGAAGTCGGTGAGAGACCGTTGTTTGGTCCAGAAGCTTTGGTGGAAATGAAAGAGGCGGTGACTAATATTCCGGAGAAGCTCCGCGTTGCTCAGGAGCGGTATGAAAAATATGCCAATCAAAGAAGGGCAGATCTGGAGTTTGAGGTTGGGGACAGTGTTTTTCTGAAGGTCTCTCCGGTTCCAGACATCAAAAGATTTGGGAGGAACCACAAGTTGGATCCCAGGTATGTTGGGTCATTTCAGGTCATTGAGCGCATCATAGTGTTTGCTTATAGATTGGAGTAACCTGCTACCTTCCCGGGCGTCCTCCATTTCCACCAAAGCTTCTGAACCTAACAACACTGTCCCCAACCTTAAACTCCAGATCTGCCCAAATCTTTTGACGTCTGGCACCGTAGAGACCTTCGTCTGTTTTTGCATGCAATTGGGCCTTCGTAATAACATAACAAACATAAGGTTATAATAATATAAATAAGCTAATATTATTGATGATTCCTTTTTACCTCCGAGTGGAGATCAGCGAGAGCATGAAAATACTGTTCATAAAATTTTATAAATTAGGCTATTTGCTTCCTTTCCCGCTCGACGAAGTGCTCCTGCCGTCCGACGATCGACCCCCTCCTCCCTGTATAAGATTTAGACAGAATAAAATTTATAATAAAGTAAAATTATGTGTATATATATATATAATTGTTAGGAATGTATATAACTTAGAAAATATATATAAAGGTAAAACCCTACTCCCTGCACCTCATCTTCTCCCGACTGAAACAAGAAATGACGGGCCCCTTCCGTTCATGGACCTTTTGACAGCCGCCGACGGAGCTCCGGTGCTCGGAATCGCGAGCCGAACATAGGTTCGGAAAGCTCTCGCCGAGATCTACGCGATGGTGGTGAGTATTTCTAGTTTCTTGGGAATTCTCCGATTAGGGTTCTTGATCCTAGTTTCTGTTTTAACTCTTTAAGTGTAGGAGTTGTTTCCTCTCGTCTTTCCAGGGTCGATCTACGCAGTAGTGCCTCCCGGAGGACGGTTTTCTGTGGTTAAGGCAAGTGGTGATCTTCTCTTTCTCTTTGCTACCCCCTTTCCCCTTTTTGTTTCCAGTACATTGATTATGCTAAGTTTCATCTTCTGCTTAGCCTTTTGCTCAATATATTTTTTCTCTCACCTTGTTATTTGAAATGTTACATTATGTTCTGGTGGGCCTTGCTCCTTTGCCTTTGAAAGAATTTTGAAATGATGAATAATGTTGGAGGTCGTACACGACGTTGGCGGTGCCATCGGTGCGATGCTCTTTTAAAATGATAAATCTGTTGGAGGTCGTACACGATGTTCGCGGTGCCACCGGTGCAATGCTCTGAGGGTCGTGATGATGTGTGATGGTATATCCCCGCACGAACTCTCCTTTTTTAATGAGCTGATCAGTCTCTGTAATTTGAATAAGAATAATAAGATTAATGATCTAAAAATGAAGGTTATTTTGCTTATGGTGAGTTTTGATCTTTCCCGTCCTCACTCCTCTTTTGGTGAGCTCTTTTTTGATTGATTTCAGTTGCTAGTTGGGCTAGTCTTGTTTATTCTGAACCTTGCAGCTACTGTTTCCCTCCGATCTCGCGGAGGTTTGCTTACTTTCTCGTTTTCTGCACCACTTGTAACTTGTTTCTGATGTGTTCTTTCTTTGAATGCCTTAGGTTCTGGACAGTAGCCGGTGTTAGTGTGGAGCTGCATCGGTTGCGGTTTTCTGACCCTCTTGAGGTAGGGTTTTCTGTGAACTTGTCGTCCCATGGGTTCGTGTCAGGTGTTGACGCCCATGGTGCCATTTGGTTAGACTTTTTGTTGCCTTGCTGCTGTTACTCTTTGTTTACTTTTGGGACACTTGTTCTGGAACGGTTAGTTATGGGTTGGCTTGGTAGCCCCCTTCTTAGATATGCTAAGGCATTTGGAGCATTACATACCATGATTTGAAATATTAATCTCACTACTTTCTGCACATGATAAATTTTATTTTATATACAATAAATCTAGACGTCTGATACTGCATGGTGCACCTCAATTGGTCTTCATGAGCACTTAGGTCACCAAATGATTAAATCAAGTATTTTTCCGTTGCGTAAAACTATATTTTCAAATCGTGGACTAGTTGATCCACCTAGCCGAGGGACACGGCTTTGCAAGTATTATTGCATAAATTATATTTGGAATACATTGAGTTAAGAATGATTTCTATAAGCTGCGAGAGACGATGAGTTACCTTAACGTCAGTAGATGTCCCCTACGTGATGTGGCATCACAATGCGTAGTTTCTGTACTATGATAGTATTTTAAATGCTGGAAAAATGCGGGTTGTGACACCAGGTATGATCCAAAAGCTGATTAATATTTTTCTAAAAAGGTTGTTTGTTTCTGTTACAGCAAGTCAGGTCATGTTGTGGCTGATTGTCCTGAAAAAAAGAAGCTGGTGAAAAGAATCATCACCACAAGAGAAGATGGGATGAGAAAATCTTCATTGCTAAGAGGGAGAAAAATTGGACTGAGTCTTCCTCATCAGAATTAGAAGAGAATGATGAAGCCTATATTGGGTTGATGGCAAGGTCACATGAGGAATCCTGCCAGGATCAGCCTGAACCATTTGAGGTACACTCTTCATCCAACTCTTCATTCAAGTTCAAGTATGTGACTGGTTCAGATTCAAGTGCTTCTTCATTAAGAAATGAAGACGACTCTGAATCTGAGGAAGAGAGAAATCAAATGATTGAAAGATATGGTGAACTTCTGGAAGCATTCAGAAGGAGTAAGCTGCTGACCAAACAACTGGCTCAGGAGATTGCATCTCTGAAGCTTGCTGCTTCCCAGCATTCTGAAATAGCAACTTAGCTAGAGCAAAAAATTAGGGGAGTTAGTCAGTTGAAGAACATTACTGTTATTCAGATGGGCACCATAACTTTTAAGAATGAGTTTATCAGGAATCTAGATAGTAAACTCCAAAAAGAGAAGAAGCTAGTGGCTAAGTTCTCAAAACCATGTATTGTGCTGCCTTTGATAAATTCCTTCTCCTCCCAAAAGGATAAGAAAGGGATAGGCTTCAAAGGAAACACTAAAGATGGTAATTTCAAAAGGAAGAACAAAGCTGTTCACCATTATGGGGGTATGAATGGCAAGCGTGCTAATGGCTACAAGGCAGCCCATGAGGAGGTTCAAATGGCCCATCCTGGACCATTTAGGTTTGGTGTACCAGCCCTAACACTCAAGAAAAAGTCTGCTGTTGTACCTGCTGGACTGAGAGCTACTGGCAGTAATGTTGTTAAACCAGCCCTTAAAAGGAGGTACAATATCATTGAGTGCTGGTGTTGTGGCAAAGTGGGTCACTATTCCATTGATTGCTGACACAATAATAGTGTACAGAGAGCTAATGTAAACTTACCTATCAGAAGAGATGCAGGCAGACATGTTCATTTTAAGCCTAACATGCACCTAAGACCCAATGAGAATTGGGGTCCTAAGGATAAGTGATTTATTTCTTGCAGGTGAGCCCAAGTTGCCATACCCCTATATGGTACTTGGACAGTGGTTGTTCTAGGCACATGACTGGAACAAATTGCATCCTGAAGGATTTCATTCCAGTAAAGGATGGACCTAAGGTGATATTTGGTGGATCAGATAAAGGGATCACCAAAGGTTATGGTGAGATCACTAATGGCTTAATCACTTTCACAAAAGTGGCTTATATGGAAGGATTGCAACACAACTTTATAAGCATAAACCAACTATGTGATCTTGGTTATGTCATTTCTTTCCATACAGATAAGTGTCATATAAGAAGATCAAGTGTCCAAGAGGTCACTTTGACTGGCACTAGGAGTGGGAATGTCTATTATCTTAATTTTCTTTATTTATCATCAGACTCTCCCATTTGTCTTATTGCAAATGAGAAAGCCTCATATTGTATCAAATGGCACAAGAAGCTAGCTCATTTGAATTATAAGACTATAAGAAAGTTCTATAATCAAGAGTTAGTTAGTAATGGTCCTAACATGAAATGTTTTAAGGAAGGTACTTGCTCTACATGCCAAAAGGGTAAGCAGACAAAAGCTTCTTTCAAAAGCATTGAGACTAAAGATTCTGTGAGGTGTTTATACCTCTTGCATATGGACTTGTTTGGTCCAATGCCAGTTCATAGTCTAGGTAGGAAGGTCTACACCTTTATGGTGGTTGATAACTTTTCCAGATTTATTTGGGTATTCTTTTTAAAGAAAAGTCTGAAACCCGAAATGTCTTCAAGATATTTGTCGAATGAGCAGAACAATACTGTGGTCAAAATCAGAAGTGACCATTGGACTGAGTTTCAGTCTGAATGCATGACAAGAATTTGTGAATATTATGGGATTCAGCAAGAGTTTTCCTCTCCAAGAACACCCCAATAACATGGGATAGCTGAGAGGAAGAATAGAACTCTCATAGAGGCTGGTAGAACACTACTAAATGATACTTCTCTCCTAGAATATTTCTGGACTGAGGCTACAAATACAGCTTGTCATGTCCTTAATAGGGCCTCTATCACCAAGAGCCACAATAAGACTCCCTATGAGATTATGAAGGATAGGAAAGCAAACCTTGCATATCTCAGAATTTTTATGAGCAAGTGCTTTGTACTCAATAATGGGAAATCCTATAAAACTAAGTTTGCTGTCAAAGCCTATAAGGAGATATTTGTTGGGTACAACAATCATAGTAAGGCTTATAGGATTTATAACTTGACAAGTCAAGTTATAGAGGAGTCAGTTAATGTGGTGTTTGATGAAACAAATATGATTAACAATGAACTATCAAGCTCTTCTTCTAGTTTTACAGGTACTGAACTAGTGTTGAAAAAGCTCATTCTCAAGGGAAATGAAGAAGATGTTCCAACAATGCAAGACCAAGAAGCGTGTGTGTGCATTCTAGAGGAAGCACAAGGATCATAGGAAGTGGATGAAGATCAACATCATGAAGAATATGATGTTGAAGCAATACTGCCTCCAGCAATAAGACATCCGAGGGATCATCCAGACTATCAGATTATTTGTAATGCAAGACAAGGAGTAGTGATAAGCACCAGATGTCTCAATACAACAATGTATTCTTGATTCCTATCATAGGTAGAACCTAAGAAATTTGAAGAGGCTAACCAAGACCAGTTTTGGATCGGAGATATGCAAGAGGAATTAAACCAGTTTAAAATATGTAAGCTTTGCAAGTTGGTTCCCATACCTCAAGGACATAATGTCATTGGAACAAAGTGGATCTTCAGGAATAAACTTGATAAAAATGACATTTTAGTTAAGAATAAAGTTACACTGGTGGCTCAGGGGTACAGATAAGAGGAAGGTGTTGACTTTGATCAAACCTTTGCCCATGTAGCAAGACTAGAAGCTATCAGGTTATTTCTTTCATATGCTGCATTTCAAAGGTTCAAAGTCTATCAGATGGATGTGAAATCAGCATTTCTGAATGGAGATTTGAAATAAGAAGTCTATGTAAATAACCTCCCGGTTTTGTTGTTCCTTACCATACTGATTTTGTTTATAGACTAAAGAAAACCTCTATATGGGCTAAAGCAAGCTCATAGAGCTTGGTATGAAACATCGTCTAGCTTTCTCATTGAAAATAAATTATCAAGGGGGATGATAGACAAGACTCTATTCCTTTGGGAATTTAAGGGCAAGATCATCCTAATCCAGATATATGTTGATGGCATTATCTTTATGTCTACTGATGATAATCTTTGCAGAAAGTTTGCCAAACTTATGCAAGGAAAGTTTAAGATGAGTAGCATGGGTGAACTTAAGTTCTTCTTGGGTCTCCAAGTAAGACAGACTAACAATGGATTATTCATATCACAGTCAAAGTTTACTAGGGAGTTACTTAAGAAATTTGGGATGGAGAATGCTTCCTCCATGAAAACTCCCATGAGATCAAATATGTCTTTAGTCAAAGATAAGGCTGGGAAACCTGTTGATCAAACTTTATATAGAGGGATAATTTGTTCTCTTTTATACCTCACTGCTAGTAGGCCAGATATCATGTATGTTACATATGTTTGAGCTAGATATCAGGCATGCCCTAAAAAGACTCATTTCTCAACTGTAAAGAGAATTTTGAGATATCTAAAGGGCACACTAGATCTTGGCCTATGGTATCCTAGGAATAGGGATTTTGAGCTAATTGGCTATTCAGATGCACACTTTGTAGGATGTATAGAGGATAGGAAAAGTACATCAGGTTCCTGTCTATTTTTGGTAGAAGGCTAGTGTCCTAAAGCAGCAAGAAGCAGACTAGTGTATCTATTTCTACCGCAGAATTAGAATGCATAGCTGTAGGAAGCTGTTGTGCACAGTGGTTGTGGATTCAGCATCAACTCCAGGATTATAACCTCTAGATAAGTAAAAGCCTTTTGTTTTGTGACTCTTCAAGTGCAATCTCTATAGCTAGAAATCATGTATCAGATAGCATGACTAAGCACATAAAGATTAGGTATCATTTTATAAGAGAGCACGTGGAATGTGAGGATATTAGTCTTGAGTTTGTCCCAACAGACAAGCAAGTGGCTAATATTTTCATCAAGCCACTTGATAAAGTAAAGTTCAACACCTTCAAATTTGAATTGGGTTTGTTGAATTTGGTATAACTTTAGTTGTTCTTATTGAGGGAGAGCAAGTTCTGCTCTAGGTGTTTCTCTGCTCTCAAATAGGGGGAGTAGATAGCATGCTGCTCTTAAGCTATTTCATAGAAGTCAAAAAGGGGGAGAAGTAGTACAAGAACAAAGTAGGAAGGGGGAGTAGCAACTGCTTATAGCTAGCAGGATGCAGCAAAATAGGGGGAGCACAAGGGAAATGTGGTAACTCAATGTGGTAACTCTTATTGCTCTTAGATTAATACAATATTAATATTGCTCTTAGATTAATACAATATTAATATTTTTACTGCTTATGTTAGTGTATATCATTGATAAAGTATTCCCAAGTGGTGTTTTGACTTCTTCAAATAGGGGGAGATTATTGGGTCCATTGATCTCAATGTCCTAGATTTGTAAGAAGTCAAATAGGTCAATGATATACACATAGTTGCATTTGATGTATGTTTAAGTTCAAGCATACAGGTTGGTCTTTGTCACAATGATTGAATATATAGTTCAAGAGACAATGACAGGTGGACTCAAAGTGATAGGCTGAAAATTCAGAAAAATGCATAAGTCCAGAAGCGTTGAGTTAGGCAAGCTCACTCAACGCCATACAGCTAATAGCGCTAAGAGAAAGCTGCCAGTCAAAGCTTACAGTATTGACAAGGCAGAAATTTGGCTAAGTCCACAAGCATTGAGTGAGCTCAATTCACTCATCGCCATATGACAAGAACCACTAAGACAAGGATATCATGTCAAAGCCTAAGCAGTGGAAGCCAGAAAATCGACTAATTCTAGAAGCATTTAGTGAAGCTTATACACTCAACGCTCTCAACGCCATTAGGCTGAAAGCTGAAGAATATGATTAAGGCAAAAAAGCGTTGAGTGAGTGATATATACTCAACGCTCTCAACGCCATCAGGCAAAAAGCTTAAGAATATGATTAAGGCAAAAAACGTTGAGTAAGAGATATACACTCACCGCTCTCAACGCCTAGCAGAGCTGAAATATTTCTAAGTCCAGATTCGTTGAGAATGTCCTATTCACTCAACGCCTAACAGAGTTGAAGAAAATTCTAAGTCCAGAATCGTCGAATTATTGTTTATCCATTTTTCGTCGAGCTGAGCTTTGATTTCGTCGAACTAAGTTCAGATTTCGTCGAACACAGCTTTCACCTGTTCGTCGACCTTAGGATTTTTGGAATGGTGCTTAATTTCGTCAAGCTGAGCTCTAGATTCATCGAACTGAGTTTTGAGTTCGTCGAACTGAAGATTTCTAAGATGATGCTTGATTTCGTCGACCCGAGCCCTGTGTTCGTCGAACTGAGTTTTGTGTTCGTCGAACTGAAGATTTCTGAAGTATTGCTTGATTTTGTCGAGCTGAGATCTGGGTTTGTCGAACTGAGTTTTGAGTTCGTCGAAATGAGGATTTCTGAAGTATTGCTTGATTTTACTAAGTCCAGAATGATGTTGACGTCAGTAAAGTCAACAAGTCAACGATTTTCTGATTTGTTATTTAAATGTTGTAAAATCGACATCCGCTGTTAGTTTACAGTGGATCTCGATTTGATTAAACTGAGGTTTTAACCACCTTTAAAACTGAGACATGTGTCAATCATCCAACAAATTGACGGGATTATAAATAACAACTGAGATTAAAATCAAATAAGTTTTTTCCTGATTAACATTCTGAAAACGAGAAGCGGGAGTTCGTCGTCTTTATCCGCCATTATTACAGAACCAAGAACTTTAATTGAAAAATCTGAAGGGTTTCTGAGTTCGCTGGGCAATCAACATTTGCTACAATAAGAACAGAGGATCTCTCTGAGAAAGACGAACCAGTCTAGGCAAGCCCTGGCTGAAGTTGATTCACGATCCAAGCCGAGCCAAATCTGAAGATCTTTCTCTGGATCATTGAAGAAGAAGATATCTGCACAGAGTTCTCTCTGAACAGAAGGAGAGGCGGAGCAATTCATTTTCTGCCAATAAAGGTTAGCTGATTGAAGATAATCATTCTTAATCTTTCCCTTTCATTAGCAAGAATAGGATCAAGGTCCTGAGGAACTTCCAACACAAGTCACTAATAGTCGAAGATTATCATTCTTATTGCTGGGAAGCAGATAGGGCTAAGAATTACTGAGCCCAGGAAGAAATTGACTCAGAGAATAATTTTTCTTGAGTCAAATCAACAAACTCTTTCAAAATCAGTGGATCTGTGAAAGATCTGTATTGAGGCCTAGATTGATTAGGCTGTATGTGAGATCTGTGAGATCTAATTGTAAAGCCTAAATTATAAAGGCTGTGAGAAAAATCTATGAGATATGTGTTAGGGCAGTGGGTTTGTGATTGGATTCATGTGTGAATCAATGTGGGGCTATTTCTCCCAGCCTGTGTAAAGGGCATTTATACATGTGTGGTTGTCAGGTGATTACTGTGTGGAGGGCTGTGATCCAGTGTTGTAAGTCTCAATGGAGACTCACTGATCCAGTGAGATTGTGCTGTAATCTCTGAGGAGCCATAGTTTTTGGAGAAGAGCCTTGCCAAACATACTGTTAGAAAGGCGGAGAGGGATAGTAGATGTATGATACAGCCAAAATGGATCTACGTAATCACGCAAGTGCACGTGTCGAATCAAGTACTAAAATGATGAGTTGAGTTATCGTTCCTAGAGGAAGTGCAATGTTAGTGCTCGTAATTACTAGCCTTACCCGTTCCTTGAATCTAAGTGGAATACTTTTTTAGTGGATTTAATTGATAATAATAATAATAACTTAAACAAATAATGATAAAACTAAACACGATTCTTGGAAAATACTTTTATCAAGGTTGGAGAAACGATCTTGCATGTTGTTTTCCCTTTCCTATTATGACAAGATTTCTAGTGATCTTTAATGGTTCTCTTCATTGCTATCTTGCATCGATTTTAAAGTGGATTTCATCATCTCTCGATCTCAGAATTCCGTTTACCCAATTTCCCCTAGTTATCTCTAACTTAGGTGGAAAGTAAATAACATGACGAGCAAAAATCAATGATGCTAACTCAAGAGGAAATCTCTTTCTCTCTTGACGCTATATTGGAGTTTATGCCACACTTACGCCACTCTTCTCTCGAATCTTGCTGCGCAGTAAAAAGATGGAATTTTGATTTAGAAAACTACGCAACTCCTCTCTCGAATCTCGCCGCGTATAATAACGGATTCAACCCTAGATTAGCATAACTCCTCTCTCGAATCTCACCATGCTAATTAGAAGATGAACGCTTGCTCAAAAATTTCCACAAACAAAGAACATAAACTCAATAAAGATAGCGATTCAATAAACCATAAAATAAATTTAAAGTAAAATCATCACAATAGAACAAGGTACTCATATCATACAAGATCCATACGATTAGTTCATGATAGAGGAATGAAACCACACAACAAAGAAGGTCTTACTAGACATGCTTAATGAGTTTTAATGTTGCAGGAATATGCGTGTAGATCTCGCTTAGACCCTTCTTCCTTCTCGTCGGTGCGTCCAAACCCTAGCCGTTCTTCTCCTTCTTCTTCTCCAAGATGATGGTTCTAAGGTCTCTCTCCTCTCTCCAATTTCGTGCCCTTTAGGAATGAAAATCCTCTGTTAAAAATGAGCAGCCCTTTCCTAATAGATGCCTCCTTCCATATTTAGTTTTGGCGCAAAATTTGAAATTCGAATTTTAAAACCGCCCAGACTTATTATAACAACTTCAACAGGTTTCTGTAACAACTGCACAGCCAAAATATAATTCCTGCACTTGCTTTGCCGGTTCGATTTCTACGTCATTTCTAATAAGAAAAACATAGGCAAAATAGGTTAATTAAGCGTGAATAAAATGACTATTAATTTATGGACATTTATACTAATTTAAGTCATTTATTCTCATTTATCACAATGATTATGTAAAACTAGGGGACTAGATAACTTCAACTGATAAGTTATCAATGTACCCATACACTGGGGAACCACTATAAAATCTGGTGTGCTGTGAATTGTGTTTTGCTGTGCTAAGTATTGTTTTCTTGAAAGCTGAATTAAGTATACACAGTAGGACTCAAGTCATATAAGATTTTAAAGAATCTTAAAAAGACTGCAAAAACAACCAAACTTGTCCCACTCCCGTGAACAAGTCCACAATAAGCAAACTTCACGGTCTCTAAACAAACTACGACACATGAGAACAAGACTGCACTTTTTCCGAATAATAACACCAAATGAGTCTGCTACAACCGCAGTTAGATAATCCTAACCGCCCGATTACTTCACCATGGGTGCTTGATGATCCAGACCACCAGAGGAAAGAAGAGGACAACCCGGCTTTCTACCGACTTTAATATTTTAGGCTGTGGCAGTTTAAGTGAACTGTGCGGTCTGTCACTTCAGACCGCCCACCTCCACTACCACTTCAACAATTTCAACACTCCCCCTTAAAGTGGGAAGTGTAGACCAGCTCGAGCAACCCCCATAACCGATTAAACAACCCCTTCATCAATGGCTTTGTAAAGATATCCGCCACATTATCCTGACAATGCACGTAATCAACCATCAAAGATCCTTTCAGCACCCTCTCCTAAATGAAGTGATGCTCGATCTCTATGTGCTTCGTTCGTACGTGACAAACTGGATTGTTGAGCAGTTTAAGATCACTCTCATTGTCATCCCGAAGCAGAGAAGGACTCTGTACCTCTTCATGGATGTCATCCACTATTCTCCTAAGTCAGATGACTTCTTGAGCTGCATGGCTGAAGCCTTGTATTCCATTTCTGTAGTGGAGACAAACACCGAATCATGCTTCTTACTACACCATGAGATAACTCTCAATCTCGTGATGAAAACGTAACCAGACGTCAACTTTTGGTCATATGTATCTCCTCCATAATCAGCATCAATGTAGTCGTGCAGACTGAAGCTCGTGTCCCTCTTATAAAAGAGACGCATCTCTGAGTTAGACTTGACATACATCAGGATAACTTTAGCTTCCACAATATGAGCCTTCCGCAGCTCTTTCATATAACAACGAACTCAGCCCACTGCATTAGTAATAGTCTATCATATGGTGTAGTTGACTTGAGCATCAATCAATACTTTACTTGCATAGGCTATCATGTGGAAACCTTTCGCCGTACTACATCACACGTTAAGACAAAAGGTTCTTCCCACTCAGGAGTCACTACAATAGGTGCATTGGTCAAATAATTGAGTTCATCAAAAGCTTTAAAACACTCATCACTAAAATAGAACTTTACATCTTTTTCTAATAGTCCACTCAGTGGTTTTGTTATTTTTGCAAAGTCTTTAATAAATCTTCGATAAAAGTTGACATGTCCTAAGAAGCTTTGCAACATCTTCAGATTTTTGGGTGGTGGTAGCTTTTCGATCACATCTAGTTTTGTTTTATCTACTTCTAACTTATTACTGGACACGTGGTGACCAAGTACTATTCCCTCACACACCATAAAGTGACATTTCTTCTAATTCAAGATAAGGTTAGTCTCAACACAACGCGCAAACACTTTTTCTAAACAAAATAAATAAGTTTCAAAGGATTTATCGAAGATAGAGAAATCATTCATGAAAATCTCGTTGCAATGGTCCATAATGTCAGAGAAAATAGCAATCATGCAATGCTGAAAAGTAGCAGGTGCGTTACATAAACCAATGGACATTCGTCTAAATGCGAAAGTCCCATAAGGACAAGTGAATGTAGTCTTTTTTGGTTTTCGGATTTACAATGATTTGATTATAGACTAAATATCCATCTAAAAAATAGAAAAAATTATTCCTTGTCAATTTATTGAACACTTGATCAAGGAAGGGCGAAGGAAAATAATCCTTTCTTATGGCTTTATTTAACTTCCTATAGTCCACACTGATACGTCACCCAATAATCATTCCAGTGATACCAAATCATCCTTCTCATTCTTTATTACCGTCATCCCTTCTTTCTTGGGGACACATTGCACTGGTGAAACTCACGAGCTGTCCAAGATAGGGTAAATGATCTCTGCGTCCAATTATTTTTTAATCTCTTTCTTAAAAACTTCCTTCATTGATGGACTTAAACGGCGATGAGGCTCTATGGATCCCTTGAAAGATTCCTCCAATAGGATCTTATGCATACATAATGAAGGACTTATCCCTCGGATATCCACTATAGTCCATCCTAATACCAACTTATATTGTTTTAATAATTCAATTAGCTTTTGTTGTTGCTCCGATTGTAATTTCGAGTTGACAATTACCGCTAAAGTGTCATTTTCTCCTAGGTAAACATATGTGAGATGATCGGGAAGAGGTTTTAACTCTAACAATGTTGGATCAACAATAGATGATTTTACCATCAAGGATTTCTCGGGCATCTCTAGTGATTACGGTTTACGAAATCAAGTAGTTGGGTTCTCGAATGCCTGTAAGCAGTCCTGAATTTCATTATCCTCACCAGATTTGTCATCATAAGTCAATAAATGAGTTAATAAAATATCTTGTTCTTTAGAAATAACACTTGTCTCAAATCACATATAGATATATGATTGACTACTTCCATATTGTCTACCTCTCGGTGGGAAAATTTAAGTACCTTGAGTACATTAAATGCAACTTGCCCGTCGTTTACTCTCATGGTTAATTCTCCTTTCTGAACATCTATCAACGTTATACCCGTGGCTAGGAATGGTCTCCCTACAATATTGAGAACCTCTCTATCCTCCTCCATATCTAGAACAACAAAGTCTACCGAAAAAATGAACTTATCCACCTTAACTAGGACATCTCCAACTATCCTTTTTGAAAATGCAAGGGTTCTATCAGCTAATTGCAAGGTTATGAAAGTCTAAGAAATCTCTCACAATCCTAACATTTTATATATCAATAGCGGCATTAAGTTAATGCTCGCCCCTAGATTACATAATTCCTTACCCTTGAATTGATACCCTATAGAGCACGGTATGATGAAGCTTCCCGGATCTTTCAATTTGGGTGAGAGTTTTTTCCGAAGTATAGTCCTACACTCCTGAGTGAGTGCTACCGTCTCATTTGTTCTGAATTTCCTCTTTTTAGATAGGATATTTTTCATGAATTTCACATAGCTCGACATTTGTTTTGATGCTTCAGCAAAATGGATGTTGATTTGTAACTTCTTAAATATTTCTACACATTTTTGGAATTGTTGATCTAACTTACTCTTCTTTAACCGTTGAAGGACGGTGGTGGTGGATAGACTATCACGTTGTCTTTCTTTTTTTATATTTCCAACAAGTTGTTCTTTATTCTTCTCTCCTAACACTAAATTACGTGCTCCTCCCCGACAACGACGTCAAAAACATGATACGTCTGAAATCAGTTATGTATTAATTTTAAACGCAAGTGCACGTGTCGGGTCAAGTAATAATAAGTGCGTAAAGATCGTTTCCACGAATAAGTGTGTTGTATTAAGTGCGTACAAATACCAGTTGTGCATTTTCTTTAAATCCAAATAAATAGAAACGATGATTTTAAAATATTAATAACTATAAATGAAAACTCCTAATTAAAATAAACTACAGATCCTTGGAGGAATACCTTTTTATCAGTTTGGAGAAATAATCATGTACCGTGATTTTCTATGTCTAGTGTGATGAATCTATGAATCTTCATGAAAATGCATGATGAAATGTCTTGCAATGATTTTAGAATAAAAATTTGTATCTCTCGATATTAGAAATCTCTAATCATTTATTTCTCTAGTCATCTCTAACTCAAATGAAATAAAGAACTGCTTAGAGGATAAAAATCTATGTTGGTAACACCTAAAGAAAATCTCTTTCTCCTTTCAAATGTTATATCGAATTTATGACGCACTTACGCAACTCATCTATCGAATTATAGAGCACAGTAAAAAAGATAAAACCTTGGCCACAAGTTCCACAACAAAGATCAGAAATCCAATAAAGAACATTCATCAAACAATCATAAAAAGATTAAAACTAGAAAATATTCATCACACAAGACCAATTACTCTCGCAATACAAGATTAAAGAGATTTAATGTATAGCGATGGAGGAAATACACAAAACGTTTAGAGAAATCTTACAATACATGATGATTTAACGCTTAATCACTACAAGATTCTTTTCCCAACGTTGCTCGCTCGATCAACCCAGAGATTTTCCTTCATCCTTGCTCGAGTCGTCTCCTTCAAGGTATTCTCCAAACCCTAGATGAAGATCTCTCTTGAAATTTGATTTTTCTCCTTCCAAAAATGATAAAAAGATCTCATTTTCTGTAGAGATTTCTCCCTTTAAAAACGTCTCCACCCCGATAGAAAGAAGCATCCGTCCATATTTGAAACTGTTATGGTGCTCGAAGCATCCGCGTGACCGTCTAGTTTGGAACGGTCTCCTCGTTGCCCCTAGCTAGGGTATTTATAGGTGAAACCCTAAATCCCCGACTACGGGTTTGGATTCCTATCGGATCCTAACTGACCCGTTAAGGAGCTCATTAACACGTATATAAATATACCTCAACAATCTCCTCCTATATTATATATACGCGTTAGCAAAGAAAATGGGCTACTTAATCAATAGTTAATAGTGACCAAAACAAAAAGAGTTTTTCCAGAATTATAAATATGAGTTTTAGATAACAAAATGCTAAACTCAAACCAAATGTTCCAAACATGAAATAAAGCAAGAAACTGGAAAGCTCAAACTGATAAATGATCTAGGCGAACATCAGATCATCATCATCTGGGTCAAAATCAACTCTCTCTCCTCCAATCTCCATATTGCCTGCAAACAATTACAACAAGAATGTCATGAGACAAATCTCTATGAATTCAAACATTTGCAGAAATGAAGTGATTAGTTCTAACAGCGGGTGAACTTAATACTTTAACTGGGAGGAAAGAATCCCAAAAAACAGCATCTTTATCTAATTTACACAAAATTAAATTAATTGATTTCAAAGAATCAAACCATGTTCCTTCGATTATTAAGATTATTATTAACGTTTCACAATTGTGCTATATCATCAAGTTTGGAATGATACAACAAGCTGTGACTATTATATCATCAAGTTTGGAATGATATAACTAATAATCATAATATCAGGGCACATATCAGCAACCTAGTACTTCTTTTTGGAATGATACCCAATTCAGCCTTTGGCAAAGAATAATTGCGTAAGTCATCAAGTTTGGAATGACTGGCAACTATCTCACCTCTAGCTTTCATCAGATAACATCTGAAATACTTTAGTGTGCTCAACGTAGATGCTTGAATGTAAGCAGACAATGGTTCTTAGATTTAAAACATAAGCTAGGTACTAAGTCCTCCTAAATGGACGTTAATCTCATCTCCCCCGATGTTTTAGATGTGAGAACCTTGCATAAGCCCTTAGTAAGGACATCTGCTACATTATCCTTTGATCTCACGTCCAATAGGGAGATTATCCCCTGACTGGTGAGATAGGTCAACCAGGCCTGTTTCATCCTTAGTTGCCTTCGCTTTCCATTGAACAACGTATTTGTAGCAATGGTCTTTGTGGCTTGATTGTCACAATAAATTGAAATAGAGTTCATTTTTAGACTCGTCATTGGAATGTCCAATATCAGATCTCTTATCCACTCTGCTTCTTCTCCAGCTGAAGCAAGAGCATAAAGTTCTGATTCCATAGAGGATAGTGCAATGCACGTTTGCCTCTTAGACTTCCAAGCTACTGCAGCTCCTCCTTGTGTAAACACAAAACCACTAGTGGATCGACAATCAGCTATTTCCGAGCACCAAGATGCGTCGGAATACCCTTCAAGCACTGGAGGATGCCCACTGTAACATAAAGAATACTTCTCAGTATACTTTAAGTATCTCATTAGCCTTTCTAAGGCGTCCCAGTGGTCCTTCCCAGGGTTACTGGTGAATCTACTCAACATGCCGACCGTAAAGGCTATGTCAGGTCTAGTGCAGGTAGTAGTGTACATGAGACTTCCTATGAGTTTGGAATAATCCAACTGTCTAATAGCTGAACCTTCATTCGGTTTCAGTCTATTGTTATAATCGTATGGAGTCTCAGCCTTTTTGCTTTTATCATAACCCCACTTTTCCAGTAGATTCCTAATATAGTGACTCTGGCTCAGGGTAATATCCTTTTTTGTGAAGTTCACTTCCATTCCTAGGATGGTTTTCACCTCACCTAGGTCTTTCGTGCTAAATTGTGCCGTCAAAGCAACTTTCACGTCTTTCACTTCAGACTGATCAGTGCCCAGAATTAGCATGTCATCAACGTACAAGCATATGATGGCTACTTTATTTGCACTTGTTCTTACGTACAGACATTTATCTGATAGACTGGATTTGAAACCCAAGCCTTTTACACAGGTGTCAAATTTTTCATGCCACATTTTAGGTGCTTGTTTCAATCCGTATAGTGACTTAATCAACTTACAGACCTTGGTTTCTAGACCTTCTATGACGAACCCTTCAGGCTGGTGCATGTAGATCTCCTCAGTCAGATCTCCATTAAGAAATGCAGTCTTGACATCTATCTGATGAACAGTGTAGTGTTCAATAGATGCTAGTGCGAGAAGAATCCTAATTGTCGCATAGTGATATACAGGTGAGTATATATCAAAGTAGTCTACACCACTCACTTGAGTGAAGCCTTTGGCAACTAGACGTGCTTTGTATTTTGCGATACTCCCATCAGGATTTAGCTTCTTCCTCAGAACCCACTTATTTCCAATGGTTTTAGCCCCTTTGGGCAAATCGACCAAAGTCCAGGTGTTGTTCTGCATAAGAGAGTTCATCTCTTCGTCTATGGCTTCTTTCCATAATAGAGAGTCTCTAGATCGCATCGCTTCCTTATAGGTGGATGGATCAGCTTCAACTTGGTAAGTCACGAAGTCTGTACCGAAGCTTTTAGGCATTTTCTCTCTACTAGATAGCCTTCTGGTATCTAAACCAATCGTGTCTACAGGCTCAGTGTCAGAGTTACGTTGTCCTGGCCCAGCTAAAGGCTCAGTACTAGTGGCTGGCAGACCTGGCAGAGTCAGGTTCTTGTCCTTAAGTAACTTATCCTCAAAGAAAACAGCGTCTCTAGATTCTATTACAGTATTTGTGGAGAGATCCAGAAACCTGTCTGCAGCACTATCATCTGCACATCCTAGGTAGACGCAGGTATTAGTCCTGGGTCCAATCTTTGCTCTTCTAGAGTCTGGAATCCTAACATAAGTGATACAGCCCCAGGTCTTTAGATTGTCAAATCTAGGAGGCCTCTTAAACCAAAGCTCGTAGGGTGTCTTAGTCAACTTAGCATGAGGAACTTTATTAAGAATGTGATTTGACGTGAGGACGGCTTCACCCCAATAGGCCGCAGGCATGCCGGTAGTCAGCAACATGGAATTCAATATCTCTGTTAAAGTCCTATTTTTCCGCTCAGCGATACCGTTGGATTGTGGTGAATACGGGGCAGTCGTTTCAGGAATTATGCCATTGCTGGCAAGAAAGTCTCTAAACTCCCCCGAGACGTATTCGCCTCCTCTATCACTCCTTAGCCTTTTAATTTTCATGTCAAGTTGATTTTCAACCCTATTTTTGAATATACGAAATTTTTCAAAAGCTTCATCTTTGGTTTTAAGAAGATAAATGTGACTGAATCTAGAGTAGTCGTCGATAAAAGTTATCAGATACTTCCGTCCTCCACGTGTGACAAAGCTTTTGTAGTCACAAATATCGGAATGTATTAACTCTAGCAATTGTGTGCTCCTAGAAACCTGACTAAAAGGTGTTCTAGTTATCTTAGTTTGAGCACAAATTTCACATTTTTCAAATTTGGTTTTTGTGTCGAGGGGTATATTGTGAGTTCTAGCTAGCAGGAGTAGTTTTCTATAATTGACGTGTCCTAGTCTTGCATGTAAAGTCTTAGGATCTATCAGATTTGAGCTAACCTGATTTACTACTTCGTGTGCTAGACTCAGCCTATACATCCCGTTAACGACATATGCGCAACCAAAGTAATGCGAGTGAACCATAAGGGTTACTCGACCACCACTAATGTTAAAAGACATTCCCCCATCGCACAACAGACTAATCGAAATTAAATTAGCAGCTAATGTCGGAATTAATTTAACATTTTTTAAAGTAAGAGTCTTACCTGAGGAGAGAGTCAGGGTAGCGTTGCCGACCTTCAGCACGTCAGCTATAGCTCCATTCGCAACAGTGACAGTCTCTTCCACCTCTTTTGTATCCTCCAGAAGCTTTGGATTGTTGCAGACGTGGCAGGTAGCACCTGAGTCGAGCCACCACTCTGAACTGGCCGTCCCGTTACCGACCATGGCAACAAAGTCGGTAGGCGCAGTTTGATGAACCATGTTGGCTTGATTTTCAGTCCTTGGTGTGCTCGATTCGCCCCGTTTGGGCTGCTTGCACTCGGAAGCGCAGTGACCCCACTTATTGCAGTTGTAGCACTTGCCTTTGAATTTCTTCTTTATCTGTTTGCTGGTGGCAGCAACTGCGGGTGCACTAGTCGGTGGGCGAGTCTTCCCAGGCTTAGGCTTTCGCTTAGGGTGCGTGATCATGTTAGCAGTAGAGGACTGCTTGCTGATCGTCTCTATATCGTGCCTAGCTAGTCCGGTTCTCATGCTCAATGCAGATGAAGCGCTTGAGGTCTTTAAGACTCACCTGCGTCTTCTTTCGGTACATCTCAGTCTTGAAGGAATACCAGGCCGAGGGCAACTTGAAAATAATCGCCCCTGCAACAAACTCATCTGGTAGAGGGATATTCTCACTGTTGAGCTTGTCCACCAGATTTTCGAACTCGGCAACCTGTGGCAGGATTTCCCTTTCCTCAGTGAAGGTGAAAGCCATAAACTTGTCCACCAGGTGCGTCTTGGACATGTTCTCCTCCTCCTTGAACTGCTCTTCCAAGGCTTCCCAGATCTCCTTGGCCCTTTGCATCTTGTCGTACGTCTCTGCAAGCCTATTGGAGAGGCAATTCAGAATGTAGTCTCTGCAGAAGTCCTCGTCGTTGACCCACTGATCTTCATCTTCGCTTCCTTTGACGTCCTCAAAGACAGTCTGCACTGTGTAGAAGATGTTCAGGTACTTCATGCCGAACTGAGTGTTGCGCTTCCAGGCACTGAACTCGGCGTTGGAGAATTTCTCCAATTTGATCATCGGCACAGGAGAAGAGTGATTGATTTTCTTGGACATTGTGTGTTCCTTTCCACTACGCGTAATTCTACTTGCAGACAGAAAAATGCGAGTAGAAAAACTAGAAAGAAATCACCTGAGCACGTGTAGACGACAAGTTCTTCGGATCCAATCCAATAATATTGCTCCTCCTCTTTGGCTAACACAAAGTCGTCAAGGACTATACCACGACAATGCTCGACAATAGTGCAATACTCCGTGGCAAAATTCTGCTTCTCACGAGATCTGGATCAACGAGTAAAACTGAATTCCACCTCCCAAAATCAATTGAAGAAAAGAGAAGAATTGGCTCTGATTCCAGCTGGAATCCTTCAACTCAGCACCGACAACAAGGTCTGGATCTCCAGGCAAACTCCACTGACAAAGAAAAACTCCACTGGATCTCCAACTAGAGAGAGCCAAACAGTTGTAGACCTGAATTCTCTACAGGCAAGCGACGGCAAGGAGAGTTGCAGATCTATAGCAAGCAATCGACGATCTTCATAGATTGAGCACGGCGGAAACTAATTTCCTCTCCCAGATCTGCTAGCAGCGGCGGGAAGAAAAAAAACTCGAGTAGCAGTTTTCTTCTTCCTTGTAGGCGGCGGGACGCGACTTCTCCGATCGATACGGAGACGGGATCGTAGATCCGGCGGCTGGAGCGATCCAATCCCGATCGGTGCTTTTCCGATCGATGGCGGCGGCTACGATCCCGAAAATCGCGAACGGTGGCGGACTTCTCCTTCTCCGATCGGTGATGTCGTTGTTCTTCCTTCCCGGCAACAGCGAGCAAGAGATTGAGATCGTAACGAGTCCTCCTTGCGATCTCACACCGGGCGGCAATGGCGATGCAGAAGAAAAACGCAAAATCTGGAGAGCGGCGGGAGAGAAACGTTACGCTCGGGGATTCGGTCACGGGAGCGGGGGCTAGGGCAAGAGGAGAACTTCGAGAATGTTATGGTGCTCGAAGCATCCGCGTGACCGTCTAGTTTGGAACGGTCTCCTCGTTGCCCCTAGCTAGGGTATTTATAGGCGAAACCCTAAATCCCCGACTACGGGTTTGGATTCCTATCGGATCCTAACTGACCCGTTAAGGAGCCCATTAACACGTATATAAATATACCTCAACAGAAACCGACGCCAATTTTGAAATTTAAAATCTAAAATTCGTCCAGACTGTGTTGCAACCTTTGTTTTTCTGAAGGTTGCAACCTTTTTCCCAGGTCATGATATTTGGGCAGATTTATTTTCCCTAACTGATTTACTCGACGTTTTTAGCTATAACACATTGGAAAAACACTGAACTAGCTATAAATCAAATAAATATAAATTTACTTTAATTTGTATTTCATTTAATCTCGTTTTATGCATTTATGATGAATATTAAGTCCGAAAATGAATTAGTTAACTTTTTTTTGAGAAGTTATCAACCACAATAAAAACATACACCTATGAGTCATTCTCCCTGATGATTCTTTCCACATTCAAACATTTCACCAATATCTGAGATACACTGCTACTTGTTGCAGGCGCATCTTGTGATAATTTCTTATCTTTCCACCACGGCTTACTGTTTTTTCTGTCATTTCCTTACTTGGACCTTCTCCCATCTTTTTTTTAACATTTCATGCCTCCTACGGGATTTCTCTAAATATATTTTGATCATTCCAGCGACCCGCGCACCACAATAAGCACCTTGCGCACAACGTGTTCAAAACCCACAACACCTTCCGCAACGAGCCTTCAAGTCACCCAACACAAGTCAACCGCTCCAGACCCCTCTACGCACCGCAGGAGACAAGCAATAAACATCAAGCCGCGCACTGTGCACTATGTTGGCTTCTGAGCACCCTCAAGTAACTTCGAGGCATCCAGAGTGCAGTGCTCCTCACTGTAGCTTGCAAAATATTAAGCTTCTCTAACAATGGTCTGTCACCCTTCGAGCACTTCTTTCTCTCCCCCCAACAACTGTAAAGAGGAGCGGCATGTCACCCTCGATCTCTCATAAAAGTTCTGTACATCGCCAACATATATTGAAGTTTGGCCTGCACAATCCAGATTACGTGGTTTTTCACCTCTTTCCGATGTTTTCCGCGTAAAAAAAACCTTATTGTCAACCGTCTCCTTTCCTGTCTGTTTGCACTCTCGACCACTCTCGGGCTAAAACTGTACTTTTTAGATCGGTCTACATGTGTCATCAGGTTGTCCTCAACAATAATCAATGCAAAAAATATTAAATAAAGTGCTACTTATAGTATAAAATATTGTTTCATATTTATTAAATTAATATTTCATACTTATTATATGCCATTATGCTTTGATCATAGCAAATTCCATTTTTTTGCCATTCATAGATATTTAATAATTCTCTCCTTGACATTTCACTATCCTTTCAATTCCAATGTGAATTGAATGGTTTTCTATTGAGTAGACTAAATTCAAACTTCTGCCAAATAGAATTAAATGTTTTGTATTCAATAGTTATTATTAAATCTTCCACCAAAAAAGCCAATGGAGGTCAAAGTCAATATGTGGATGAATTATTGAGCGCAACCCTTTACTCAAATACTTATATATGGCCCCATGGATCTTTGCAAAGTATAATTTGTTTATACTAAACACAAGTCGTTATGTACGGGTTCCCATGCCTGGTGGGAAAATCGCAACGGTGTTGTGTTGTATTGTATCGTGCAGTGCTTACACATTCAACTGTTGCGAGTGCATCTATCTCGCACACACAACTCGACGCGAGTGTTGATGCACCGACAGTCATTAAATAGTGCACTATACAGTGCAGTACAACACTCCCCCAATTCCTGGGAAAATACACCCGTTGCTCATTTTTTTCATAAGACATTTGAGTTAAACTAAAAATTTATTAGAAATTTAGATAATGCCACAAATTCTAAGAAAATAATAACATACTCAAAATAAACACATCTATAAAAATTGTAATAAAACAGAGGTAAAATCAGAAATAATAATGTATCATCAAAGGGTGTTTTCCCTTAGTGGTACACCAACAAGACAACAACACAGTTGAATTTTCTCAAGTTGATCAACAAGGTAGCCCAAACACCAAATCAATATCTTCGGCACTACCCAGATCACAACTTGAACTGCGGAAAGAAGGAAGCAACTCAAATAACCAAACACACAGACAGAAGCAAGCAGATCAAAATTTTATTAATCTTCTTTACAAGGCGAGCCATACGTGGCGAGACATGATTTCGCCAGTATAAGAAAAAGCAGAAAAACAAGCCGGGCGGACAGAATACTGAGACCGCCGAATCCATCGAGATCGTCGAGCTTGCCGAATCCGCACAAACCGCCAAACTGCTGAAGCCGAACAACAACAAGGAGTCCGCGTAGACCGTGAGGTCGCGCGGACAACCCGTTATTCGCTGAACTGCTACTGAACAGAGAAACACGCCGTCTATCCGCAGAGACCGCGAGGTCGCGCGGACAGAGAAGAACTTGAGATAAAGCTGATGCTAGAAACCGCCGAATGCAGCCCGCAAACTCCACAGAGGTCAGAACCAAACTCCTAGTTCAACGTTGGTAGTCGCGCCACCTGCACACAGAAACCGGTTAAGCAAACAGCCCGTGCGGATAAGCAAACACAGTCCGCAGCCTATGCTCAAGCTCAACTTACTGTTCACTCTGTTACCAAATGAGGTGCCGGGGGGGTCCTATTTATAGGCCGGGCGAGGAGTGTGGTCACCACCCTATGAGATAGAGTCACCGCCCCTTGGTCGCAACTAGCAATGCCATCTCGCCGAGTCCGCCCGCTCAGGGTCAACCAACCCGCCAAGTCCAGGCGAGAAGCAACCTGCTCATGGCAGTCCGCCCAGTCCGCAGAAGCAACGTAGGACTAGCCGAGACGCTAGAGCCACAAGCCGAGTACAAAGCCAGTTCGCCGAAGAGACGAACCAGCACCTGTCCGCAACCACCAGTCCACGACCACAGGCAAACCGCCCGGTCACAGTGGACTCCGCGGACACCAACCCAGCTCGCAAAAACCACGACCACAGGCAACACGCCCAGTCACAGCGGAGACAGCGGATACAGCGGATACCACTCCATCTCGCACTGTCCACGACCTTAGGCACAAGGCCCGGTCACAGCGGACACTGCGGAAACCCTGAACTTCACAGAAGTGCAAGTCCAGAAAAGAAAACGCGAGCTCGGCGGATACCAAACCAGTCCGCCAGCACAAGCCCAGACCACGGCTTACCGCAACTTCAAAGAAGAAGTGCGGACTCCAAGCCCAGTCTGCACAGGCCGCGCACACCACCTAGGTCGCCAACCATCAACCCGCCGGACTAGAACCAGTCCGCGCGGTCAGTCCGCCTAATCCGCCCGGACTGCCCGACCACCCACTTTCACTTCACCAATTTCAACACTCCCCCTTGAAGTGAGAAGTGGTGATCAGGCCGAGTAGACCACGTAGCCGCTGGAAAGGCCCCTTCGCTAGCGACTTGGTGAAGATGTCAGCAAGGTTATCTTCACTCCGAACATGACCAACCATAAGAGATCCTTCCAGCACCTTCTCCCTTATGAAGTGGTGATCGATCTCAATATACTTGGTCCTGGCATGACAAACTGGATTGTTCACCAGCTTGAGAGCACTCTCATTATCCCCTCGGAGCAAAGTAGGGCCTTGCACTTCCTCATGGACGTCATCTACTAGCCTCCTTAGCCAAATGGCTTCCCGAGCTGTCAAGGCAGACGCCTTGTACTCAGCTTCTGTAGTAGAGACGGATACCGAGTCATGCTTCTTGCTACACCACGAAATGCCCGCTGATCCACAAGTGAACACATAACCAGAAGTTGACCTTCGGTCATCCGAATCACCACCATAGTCAGCATCCGTGTAACCTAGCAGAGAGAAACTCGCATCCCTTCTGTAAAGAAGTCTCATGTCAGAAGTAGCCTTGACATACTTCAGAATGTTCTTAGCCGCTACAAGATGAGATTTCCTTGGCTTTGCCATAAACCGACTTACTCGACCAACAGCATAAGCTATATCTGGTCTAGTAATCGTCAGGTAGATCAAGCTCCCAACAAGAGCCCTGAACACCAAAGGATCAGGAAGAACTCTTCCTTCATCTCGTCGAAGCTTCAGCCCTTGATCCATAGGAGTAGAGCAAGTCTTCCCTTCAATCAAGCCAAACCGGTTCACTATGCGCTCAGCATATCCCTTCTGGCAGATAAGGATCCCGCTCTCCTTCCTATCTACTTCGAGACCAAGAAAGTGATGAAGCTCTCCCAGGTCTTTCATCTCGAAGCGAATGGCTAGCTCAGCTCTGAGCCTAGCAACCTCCTCTTCAGAATTCCCAGTGATGATCATATCATCAACATATAGCAGGACCAAGACAAAAAGCTCCCCCTTCTTCTTGATAAACAAGCTTGAGTCCGAGTTTGAAGCAAGGTATCCACAGAATTGCAGATATTCTGCTATCTTCCCATACCAAGCTCTAGGAGCTTGCTTCAACCCGTAGCAGGCCTGCACAAAAAGACTGCCCAGCCGTCCCGGACCGGTCTTTTTAAAGACCGGTCTTTTGCCTTGCTAGTCCCGGACCGGTTTCAGTCAAACCAGTCCCGGTCCGGGACCGGTTTTCCTGCTCAAGAGGAGGACCGGCCGGGACCGGTCCTAACCGGTCCTAACCGGTCCCGGACCGGTTTTTTTTTAATTTTTTTTTTATTAAAATTTTAAATTCTATATTTATATTAAAAATGGAATAAAATTCAAAATTTCAAAGTGAAATAAAATTTAATTTTTATTAAAAATGAAATAGAATTACAAATTGACATTTTACAATTTACATTATGACAAAAAAAAATAACATTGAACGAAAATGAAAATTACATTGAAGTTAAAATAAAATATGAAAATTACATTTAAATATTCAAAATTGAAATAAAATGAAAAATAAAATACATTTGCCTATTTATTCTTCGGTCGCGCTTCCCAAACTTAAGTTATTCATCTCGTCTTCCACTTCAGACTCACTATCTTCAATAGACGAGACGTGTTGCCTCCTCCTTATAGCATGCAAATGATCCTTGTAGCAAATGCAAATCTCCAAAGATTCCTCGTTCAAACGGCTTCTTCGCTCGTTCAAAATCATGCCACTCAAAGAAAAAGCAGACTCCGAAGCTACCGTACTAGCTTGGATTGTTAGTAAATCACGGGCCATTAAGGCCAAAATAGGATAAACATTTGTTTTAGTTTTCCACCATTTTAAAATATCAAAATTTTCTATTTCGCTTGCGGTCATATAATCTTGAAATTGTGTTTTTGTATATAAACCTAATTCATTTAAAGTACTCGAAGTTCGTTGTTTTTTTCTAGAGGCTAATTCTAAAAGTTTGTTTTTTAAAATATCTTTTGTTTTAGGTTGGGTGGATTCTTCACGAGGTCGCGATCCATACATATTATCATAATAATTATAGAAACGAGTAAAATCAGAATTAAATTTTGAAACGCTTAAATTAACAAAATCAATAGCCGTTTCGTTTAAATTTAAATTTCGATTAATTTCTTCTATAAAATTTTCTACCCCGTCCACACTCATTAAAGGGTTTAAAGCCGCGGCGCATGAAAACATGGGTGGCATTTCTTGGTAATATTTTAAAAATTTCTCCTCCATTACTAATATTAACGGACGCCACATTTCATTTGTTTTGTATGTTTTAAAAGTTTCAGTAATTAATAAAATATTTTCAATAACTAAAGAGGAAGTAGAATAATAAACTCCGGATAGAATCGTTGTTGATCGATAAAAACATTCTAATAAATTTACGTAATCTTCGAGGACCTCTCAATCTGACGCACCTAAATCATGTGCTTCTACACTATTATAAAATTCTATTAATAAATTTTTGTGTGTCAAAGCTCGCTTTAACATTTTATTATAAGTTAAATTCCAGCGTATAGGCATATCATAAGAAGGACCTAAAAATTTTTTACCTTGTGAAATAACAAATTTTTTAAAATCTTGTTTTCTTTTTTTTGAACTGTAAATAACTCGTAACATAGTTCGTATTTTAATTACGTACTCGCTCATATAAACCAAACTGTCTTGTACAATTAAATTTAAAATGTGGCAGACACAACGTGTATGAAAAAAAATTCCCTGTAACATTGGTTGTAAATTTGAAATCAAATATCGTATCGCGGTCGCATTATTGGAAGCGTTATCAAAAGAAATACTCATAATTTTTTCTTTTATTTTAAATTCTCTAATACACTTAATTATTACCTGATAAATAGCTTTACTAGTATGCGGATATTCAAATCCTTCAAAACAAATTATTCTTTTATTTAGTTCCCAACTATTGAGATCGATCCAGTGAGCGGTAATGCAAATATATGAGTGTCCCTCAGATATACCGCTTGTCCAGACGTCGCTTGTTAAGCTAACGCGACCGTCAAATGTTTCAAAATAATTTTTTAAATATTCTTTAGATTGCATATAAGCCGCTAAAGCATCGCGTCTTGTGGTAGAGCGACTTACCTGCTGATATTTGGGTTGGAGTACCTCGTGTATGTATGATGTCATCTCTTCATCGTCGTAGTGGCTGAATGGAAATCCCTTTTTGATGACGTTCTCCATTTGTCGCTCCCGCTGCCGAGCTTGATCGTATGTCCAAATGTGCCCGGACGTCGAAATTTGAGCTTGAGTAGACTCTGGGGCTTGTTTTGAAATGCACGATTTCACATGCCGAACGAGCGTTGTATTGCTGCCAACGGCCATTAGCTTCCCGCAAAGTTTGCACTTCGCCTTCAATTCACCGTCGATCCGCACTTTGTCGAATTTCTCCCAGACTGCCGCCTTGTGGTGGTGTTCTACTACTTCGTGCGCGACGGACGCAGAGGAAGAAGCCGGCATGGATGAGGAAGACGCCATTCGAGACTTGAGAGTGAGTGAGAGTTGAGAGAGAGAGAAGGAGAGTAAGTGAGAGAGAGAGATGAAAAAGAATTTTTAAGAAGGGGGAGGGGGTATTTATAGGATTTGATTTTTTAAATTTTTTAAAATTTAAATTTTATAAAATTAATTATTTAAATAATTAAATTTAAAATAATAATAAATAAAATTTAAAAAAAAACAAATTGGTGGCTGGCATGGCCGGCCGGCCATGCCAGCCACCAATATGGGCCAACGGCTCTTTAAAGAGCCGTTAAAAACGGCTCTTTAAAGAGCCGTTAGGCCTCTTTAATTAAAGGGACCGGTCTTTTTACCGGTCCCGGGGCCAGTCCCAGTCCGGGACCGGTCAAAGACCGGTAAAAGACCGGTCTTTGACCGGTCTTTTACCGGTCCCGGTCCGGGACCGGTCTTTTACCGGTCCCGGTCCGGGACCGGTCTTTGAAGTGAAATACGAGACTTTTGGGACTTCCGGGACCGGACCGGTCCCGATCAGGACCGGTCTTTAGCCGGTCCTAACCGGTCTGGTCCCAACCGGACCGGTTAGGACCGGTTTTTTTGTACACCACTAACCCGTAGAGAGCCTTCCTGAGCTTGCAGACATAATCCGGATGAACTTCAGAAACGAAACCAAGAGGCTGATCCATGAAGATGTCTTTGTCAATCTCTCCGTAAAGAAAAGTATTCTTTACATCAAGCTGCCACATCCTCCACCCCTGGCAAGCAGCCAAAGCAATCATCATCCGAACTGAAGTCATCTTTGCAACAGGACTGAACGTCTCCTCATAGTCTCCTCCATACTGCTGAGAGAATCCCCGAGCAACCAGGCGAGCCTTGTATCTCTCAATGCTCCCATCAGCCTTCTTCTTCAACTTAAACACCCACTTGCAAGTCACAGGAGTAATGCCATCAACTTTGGGAACAAGATCCCAAGTTTCATTCTTCTTGAGAGCATCCATCTCCTCTCTCATGGCACCTTCCCACTCCTTGACTCCAGTGACCTCATTGAAGTTAGCAGGCTCTCGCTCATCAAGAGGACCTGCAAAGAAACATGAGACATAGCTCACAGTGTTTCCTTCGCAGTAGCGAGATGGAGGCTTGATAACCCTCTTTAACCTCCGAAGAGGTTGCTCCTTGCTAATCACCTCCGCTTCTTCTTCTGGTTCACCTCTGTTCTCCGACAAGCTTAGAGCAATGCTCCCCCTGCTTCCTGACCCAGAAGCTTCTCCCCCAGAACTTGAAGCAACTGGAGCTGTTGGTGAGACAGCTAGCTCCACCTGATCAACAACCTCAGCTACCTCCAGATCTTCATCAACCTTGCTCTCTGGTAGCTCAACCGAGCTTCCTCCATATGACGTCAGTTCGTCAAAGACAATATCTCTTGAGACCACGAACTTCTTCGTCACAGGATCCATGCATTTCCATCCCTTCTTCCGCTCATCATAGCCAACAAAGACAAGTTTCCTTGCCTTTGCATCAAGCTTAGTCCTCAGAGCATCAGGAATATGTACATAGCAAGTTGATCAAAACACCCGAAGGTGTTCAACGCTCGGCTTCTCCTTCAGCAACATCTCGAAGGGAGACTTCATGTTGATCGGACTGAGAGGCATCCGATTGATGACATAAGCTGCACAAGACATTCCCTCCGCCCAAAAGGACCTTGGGATACTCTTGGCATGAAGCCAGCATTTGCAGGTCTCCGTCAGATGACGGATCTTCCGCTCCGCTACTCCGTTTTGTTGTGGAGTATGAGCACAAGTGAGCTCTCTCTGGATTCCATGCTTTCTGCAAAAGTTAGAAAACTCGGAAGAGACAAACTCTCCGCCGTTATCAGTTCTAAGCTTTTTGATCTTCAGGTTAAGCCTTCCCTCCACCAGCTCCTTGAACTCCACAAACAATCGGAAGGCTTCGGACTTCTCTTTCAAGAAATACACCAAAGTGTATCTTGAGTAGTCATTAATCAAGACAAGCATGTACCTGCTTCCACCAAGGCTAGCAGTAGCGGTTGGTCCCATAAGATCACCATGAATAACCTCCAATGGTGCTTTGCTTCTTGTTTGTGACTTATCAAATGGAAGACGATGAGATTTCCCATATTGACATCCAGCACAAACATGACCCTCACCGAAAGATGATAGCTTAGGCAAGCCTCTCACCAGGCTCCTATTTGCCATAGCCTTCAGCTTATCCATCCCTACATTCCCCAGCCTCTCATGCCACATAGCAGCGCTATCATTGGTCCTCATCCGATCAACATAGGAGCTTGTTGATAAAACAAATAAGTCCTTCACTCTCCTTCCAACATGAGCAACATCAGCCTTAACCGCTGATACGTTGCGAAGGAACTTCACTTCTGTTGGCCCAAACAGAACGTGATAGCCAGCATCAACCGCATTGGTCACAGAGAAGAGGTTTTTCTTCATACCCGATACGTGATAAACACTCCTTAACGTGAGTGGCCCCTTATCACTACCCACCGTTACTATACCCTCCTTCTCTACTGCATGAACAGTATTATCAGCAGTAATAATAGTTTCATTACCTGAGTATGCCTGCAGCAAAGAGAACTTTGACATATCTCCGGTGAGGTGATGACCACACCCTGAGTCAACGATCCAGTCGTCCTCCATGTCAACGGTGGACAAGGCGCGGACACAAGTGCCTGTCATGAAAGCTCCACCCCAGCCAGCCTCCTCCTTGCTAGAGGAGGCTTCCTCCTTGCCTGCAGCATGCCCAGGCTGCAGCTTGACCTTGCAGTCTCGCCTGAAGTGGCCTGGTTGATGACACCTGTAGCATCTCAGGTTCTTCTTCCAGTCCTTCTTAGGAGCAAAGCTCCCCTCCTGCTGTTTAGAAGATGAAGGTTCATCTCCACCTGCAGTCTGCTTCTTCTTCCCTTCCCATCTCTTCTTCTTCTTCTTCTCAGTGAAAAGAGCTTCACTAGCTCCTTCAGAAACCGTTACCCCAGCCATCTGCCTTGCCAGGCTCTCCTGTGAGGCAAGCAGATTTTCCAGCTCCAGAAGAGAGGGCTGAGTAGCCCAGCCTTGAACCGAAGTAACAAATGCCACATACTCCTTCCTCAGACCGCGAACTATGTGCCTTTTCAGCTTGGCTTCGGAGATCGGCTCATCAGGATCAAGTGCTGATAGCTCAGCACACAAGCTTTTCATCTTCAAGAAGAATCTTGAGATGGAGAGGTCTCCCTGAGTTGCCTTAGCCAACTCATTCTCCAAGAACTGTAGCTTTGCTACATTCTTCCTATTGAACAACCCATCAAGGGAAGTCCAAATCTCAGCAGCAGATTCACATCCTAAGATGTGATCAAAGAGTTCAGGTGACACCGCCCGCTTGAGAGCAAACTCAGCTTTGGCATTCGTCTTCCTCCACACTCTCACCTGCTCGGCTGTTCCAAACTCAGCAGTGATTTCTACTTGATCATCCCCACCGACGACCTCCCATAACTCCTCACCCAGAAGATAGCTCTTCATGCACGACTTCCACTTCTTGAAGTTAGTCGGCGTCAGAAGCTCAATTCCAAGACCTCTTGCAAAACCACCGTCCAAGACGCTAACTTGGTTATCCTTCAGAAGCACACAGAGCAATAACAAAGCTTGTTGATCAACGCTCAAGCAACTGAACCTTCCTCTGATACCAAGTTGAATTTTCTCAAGTTGATCAACAAGGTAGCCCAAACACCAAATCAATATCTTCGGCACTACCCAGATCACAACTTGAACCGCGGAAAGAAGGAAGCAACTCAAATAACCAAACACACAGACAGAAGCAAGCAGATCAAAATTTTATTAATCTTCTTTACAAGGCGAGGCATACGTGGTGAGACATGATTTCGCTAGTATAAGAAAAAGCAGAAAAACAAGCCGGGCGGACAGAATACTGAGACCGCCGAATCCGCCGAGATCGTCGAGCTCGCCGAATCCGCACAAACCTCCAAACTGCTGAAGCCGAACAACAACAAGGAGTCCGCATAGACCGTGAGGTCGCGCAGACAACCCGTTATTCGCCGAACTGCTGCTGAACAGAGGAACACGCTGTCTATCCGCAGAGACCGCGAGGTCGCGCGGACAGAGAAGAACTTGAGATAAAGCTGATGCTGGAAACCGCCGAATGCAGCCCGCAAACTCCACAGAGGTCAGAACCAAACTCCTGGTTCAACACTGCTAGCCGCGCCACCTGCACACAGAAACCGGTTAAGCAAACAGCTCGTGCGGATAAGCAAACACAGTCCGCAGCCTATGCTCAAGCTCAACTTACTGTTCACTCTGTTACCAAATGAGGTGCTGGGGGGTCCTATTAATAGGCCGGGTGAGGAGTGTGGTCACCACCCTATGAGATAGAGTCACCGCCCCTTGGTCGCAACTAGCAATGCCATCTCGCCGAGTCCGCCCGCTCAGGGTCAACCAACCCGCCAAGTCCAGGCGAGAAGCAACCTGCTCATGGCAGTCCGCCCAGTCCGCAGAAGCAACGTAGGACTAGCCGAGACGCAAGAGCCACAAGCCGAGTACAAAGCCAGTTTGCCGAAGAGACGAACCAGCACCAGTCTGCAACCACCAGTCTACGACCACAGGCAAACCGCCCGGTCACAGTGGACTCCGCGGACACCAACCCAGCTCGCAAAAACCACGACAACAGGCAACACGCCCGGTCACAGCGGAGACAGCGGATACAACGGATACCACTCCATCTCGCACTGTCCACGACCACAGGCACAAGGCTCGGTCACAGCGGACACTGCGGAAACCCTGAACTTCACAGAAGTGCAAGTCCAGAAAAGAAAACGCGAGCTCGGCGGATACCAAACCAGTCCGCCAGCACAAGCCCAGACCGCGGCTTACCGCAACTTCAAAGAAGAAGTGCGGACTCCAAGCCCAGTCTGCACAGGCCGCGCACACCACCTAGGTCGCCAACCATCAACCCGCCGAACTAGAACCAGTCCGCGCGGTCAGTCCGCCTAATCCGCCCGGACTGCCCGACCACCCACTTTCACTTCACCAATTTCAACAAACACAACACAAAACTTTTATTCCGCCATAGTGGGTTCCGCTATATGGGTCATTTGTTACTGTTGCTTTTCCAAATTTTTACTAAACAATAAACTGGAAAACTAAATTCGAGCACACATATATGTTTTACTTTTTCACAATATTGCAAATGCTTCATGACTTCGTTACAATACATCCCTGCACGCACGCCCCCGCGACACGACCACCTGAACCACTTCAGGAATGCCTCTTGCGTGTCAGTTACCGCACGAGAATCACCTTGCACAGTAAAAGTTGTGCGCGGGAATTTTCCCGCACAACAAGTCCAACACCAGAATCATCCTTCAAAAGATTTCCTGCGCGGGATTCCCCAGCAGAAGCCATCCCGCGCGGCAAAATGCAGCGCAAAACTACCAAACAATGGGGATTTCCCTCATTGGCTGGTTGGGGTGCTGACCAAGTCAGCACCCCTTTAGGCCCTCACTTGGTCAGTGCCCTGTGTTGCCTCACTGTTGGGGAGGCCACACAGGAGAGATGTGGGCCAACTGCCGCACCCCCCCTAAGGGGGTGGTGCGGTAATTACCGTGGGGGACGTCGGGCATGCGACGACAGCACGTCCCCCTTTTCTTTCTCGGACTTTGTGGCCGGTGCCTCCCGATTCTAGTCGTTGAGACCTCCCAACACCGTATTCACCGCCATCGTCGTCGGCCTCGCCCACTACTTGCCGACCTTTATCGTCGTCGGCCTCCGCCATCGTCTCTCTCCTCCTACGATCATCCTCTCTCTCCTCCCACATTCTCCACTTCCTTGCGTGCTCCCTCGCACACTGCATCCATGCGCGCTCTAGTGCGTGCAGCTTCCTTGCGTGCGCCGCTTCCTTGCGCTCTCCTACACGCGTCGCTTCCTTGAACGCTCTCGCATGTGCCGCTCCAAGAGCTCTTCCTCGCGTTCCGCTACAAGCGCGCCCCCGCGCGCTCCGCTCCAAGTGCGTTTCCGCAGGCTCTGCTCCAAGCGCGCCCCTACAAGCTTCGTTCCAAGTGTGCTTTTGCGGGTTTCGCTCAAAGCGCGCCCCCGCGCGCTCTATTCCATGTGTGTTTCCACACGTTCCGCTCCAAGCGCACCCCCACGCGCTCTGCTCCAAGTGCGATTCCGCATACTCTGCTCCAAGCGCGCCCCCACACACTCCGTTCCAAGTGCGTCTTGTGCGATCTGCACCAAGCGCCCGTTCCACACGCTCTGCCCTGCCATTAAGATAGCTTCCAAGAACACACTTCCACCAAAGTGACACCGGCGATACAGAAGTACTATTTCAGAACACGGAGCACCACTAAGGTGAATTTCAGGCACACTACCCGTGTACAATTCCCTCCAGTCAACTGCAAGTCCCCTGACAACAACAAGTCAACCGCTCCAGACTCCTCAGAATGTAAAAGAATCAAATCACAGGGGCAAGGCAAACATAATACGTCACTCAAGCCTCCAAGTAGCAGACAAAGTTCCCAGTTCGCTCAAAAGCGTAGCTCACTCATTGTAGTAGGAAAAAGAATTAGCTCTATACGAGGTGGCTTGTCTCCCTCCTAGCCCAGTACTCTCTCTCTCTCTCTCTAATAATTGTAACAAGAAATGACTTGTTGCCCCCGCTGTCTTCATTTGCCTATTTAAACTGTAAGATGGTACAATTATTAGTGTTGCGGACCAACTCGACGTCCCGGTCGGGCCGGAATTCTTTTACCGTCTTAGCTCTCGGGACGGTCGAGCGTGCACACAGCCAAAAGAGTAGGTCGATTGTACACGAGCAGTTTTAACGTGGAAAAACCCCTCAATTGGGTAAAAAGCCACGTGATCGGATCCGTGCCGGTCAAAATCCATTATTTTTTGGGGATTACAACTAGTTTATCAAGTTGAGGGTGACATGCCACCTCTCGTTACAATTATGAGGTGAGAGAGCACTTTGCACGCGGCGGACGACATGCCCTCGCACTAGGAGTCATTATAGATTGCGCTTCGCGCCAATGGTCTATAAATAACGACTTGTTGATTCTGGATGGGAAGCAGATCACTTGGTCTTGTAGTTGCTAAGTCGCTTGGGACTTGGACAATTTGGCTTTGTCGGGTGGTTGCGACTTGACCCGCTTGTGGCTCGGGTGTGGCTAGGAGGCGGCTCGAAGGTGACTCGTAGGAGGAAAACTGGCAGAGCTTCGACCTGAAGAAGAAGAAGACTCCAAGGAGAAGGATTAGAAAAAGATGAGAAATGAGGAGGCCTGAGACTCCTTTTAAAGGCTCCGGGAAATGATTACGGTGGTTATGCAGCTATCCGCACACCGTAACCACCATCATAAATATTTTTACTATAGTTTTAAATGCGTGTATCCCGCTATTTGGAGACCTCCATTAATAAAATAATAAAATATATATTAAATTCCCCCCACTAACCTGGTGGTTAGTGAGTGGTTACGCGCGGATCGAACGACCGAGGACGCTCCCCTTAATTAGACGGCGGAAGCGGGCCTCCACGGGCGGCCGACGAACTTGCCGCCAAGTTCGCCGGCGAGGGAGGACCGCCGACGGCAGCCGGAGAGGAGTGGCCGCTCTCCTTGGCCGCACGCCCGCGGCCGATGGAGGGGGAGGTCTCCCCCTTTGCCACCGGCGGCCAAGGCAAGGGGCGGTCGGGGTGGCCGCCCCTTTGGACAACGACAGCCAAGGAGGGGGGCGGTCTGGTCGATCGTCCACCTTGGCCGCACGGGTGGCCGGGCGAGGGTGCGGTTTTCGCCTTCCGGCTTGCGACGTAGTTGCCGAGATTCAGAAGTTCTGCGGGATTCCTGTGTCGCAGTTTACCCCTCTTGGGATGACGCAGATCATGGGGTTGATCGCATTCTTTCGCGAGCGTGGATCGAGGTTTTCCTTGGATATTTTCAAGGATTGGTGTGAGGTGCACGCCGACAGCGGGGGCTGTATGGACGTCCTCAGCAACAAGCGGTGGCTGGAGTTTGAGACTCGGGCGGATCGTCTCCACGGGAATACCTTGTTCGGATATGTCAGGAACCCAGGCGGATTGCCAGAGGTTTGTAATGCGCTTCCGGACCATTGCCGACGTTCTAGAGGACACGAGCGGGAGTTTACTCTCGTCCTTGGTTTTGCAGAGCCCCGAGAGCTTGGGAACATCTTGTACAACATCTCTACTTTCGTTGATGAGAAGCGCCTGCTGTTATGCGGATTGTCTGTTGATTCGGGACGTGCTGCCGCCATTCCTCTCTCCCGTGACAGGAAGAGGAAGCTAGTGTTTAGAGGTCGTGGAGCTGAGGAGGCGGGTCCTAGCCTTCTGCCGCGACAGGATGTTCTTTCAGAGGGGGCTGCCCCTTGCGGCTCTAGAGTTTGAGGCGAGCCGGATGACGCGGATCTTGAGGTCCTGGGGTCCTCTGCCCCCCAGGCCTCCGCAGCACGGGTTACGGAGCGGCAGGTGGTGAAAAGAAAGAGGGTCTCCTCTTCTTTGGAGGCGATGAACCATGCGGTATGTGCGATCTCAACTTTTGAGTAGCGGTGTTTAGGGGAAGCTCTTCTGACTTGTCCTTTTTCTTTTGCAGATGGAGACTCAGACGAACATTGCGCTTACGTGGAATGACCACTACGTGAGCCTGAAGGACGGCTACATGGCCCTTAAGGGTGAGCTCGGGGAGGCGAAGAGTGCCCTTTCGGATCTGAAGGGGCAACGAGAGCGCGATATTTCGCGACTTAGTCATATTGGGTCTGCGACCCTTCCCACTCTGTGGCTCCACCTCCTGAGTCCACACCTCCTCGCGGACCTCCTCCGAGATCAAACACCAGTCTCGCATGTAATCCACAGAGTCTTGGTACTCTGCCAGACCAGCCAAGCACCAACTACAAGTGGCGGGCCCTGAGCGGTGGAAGAGTATTTGCCCTAGATGGGGGGTGAAGAGTTATGGGAGCTCTGGCCTATTATCGGCGGGAGGCCACGTTCGTTCGAACCCCTGCGAGTTGTAGTGAACCCGGTGGCATTGGAGGGGCGTGGCTCTGTAGACCCTGACGACGTTGCAACTTACTACGAGGCGAAGGGCGTCCCCTTGTGCCAGGGTAGAGAAGCTGAGACCATCACGCCGCGGGCTCCGTATAACTGAGGGAGTTGGCTCCCGACGATGTCGCGACCTGTTTCGTAGGAGAATGGCGAGCCTTGCCACCATGAGAGCGAGGTCGAAGCCGTCGTGCTATAGTCTGCGGGAGACTCAATGTTTGGTCCCTTTGGCGACACTGTAACCTGCTATTAGGCCGATGATATCGCGTTGTTGACAGCGCACAACTGGGGGAGCTGGTCCCCGGCGATGTCGCAAACCACTGGGCGGAAAAAGGGTGCACCCCTGAACCGCGGCAGAGAGAGTGAAGTCATCGCACCACAGTATGGCTGTGGTTGGTTAGATGTGGATTCAGCGGGGTCGGAACCCGATTTAGTTACGATTTGTGGCTTAGTTTGCACGAGAGTTGCTCGCGGCTTAGTTTGTAGGAGGATTACATGCAGCTAGTTTGCGCGAGGGCAGTTGCTGTAAGGAGCGTGCTGCCCGGAGGCAGTTGCTGTAAGGAGCGCGCTGCCCGGAGGCAGTTGATGTAAGGAGCGCGCTGCCCAGAGGCAGTTGCTGTAAGGAGCGCGCTGCCCGGAGGCAGTTGATGTAAGGAGCGGGCTGTCCGGAGGCAGTTGCTGTAAGGAGCGCGCTGCCCGGAGGCAGTTGCTGTAAGGAGCGCGCTGCCCGGAGGCAGTTGCTGTAAGGAGCGCGCTGCCCGGAGGCAGTTGCTGTAAGGAGCGCGCTGCCTGGAGGCAGTTGCTGTAAGGAGCGCGCTGCCCGGAGGCAGATGCTGTAAGGAGCGCGCTGCCCGGAGGCAGTTGCTGTAAGGAGCGCGCTGCCCGGAGGCAGTTGCTTTAAGGAGCGCGCTTCCCGGAGGCAGTTGCTGTAAGGAGCGCGCTGCCCGGAGGCAGTTGCTGTAAGGAGCGCGCTGCCCGGAGGCAGTTGCTGTAAGGAGCGCGCTGCCCGGAGGCAGTTGCTGTAAGGAGCGCGCTGCCCGGAGGCAGTTGCTGTAAGGAGCGCGCTGCCCGGAGGCAGTTGCTGTAAGGAGCGCGCTGCCCGGAGGCAGTTGCTGTAAGGAGCGCGCTGCCCGGAGGCAGTTGCTGTAAGGAGCGCGCTGCCCGGAGGCAGTTGCTGTAAGAAGCGCGCTGCCCGGAGGCAGTTGCTGTAAGGAGCGCGCTGCCCGGAGGCAGTTGCTGTAAGGAGCGTGCTGCCTGGAGGCAGTTGTTGTAAGGAGCGTGCTGCCCGGAGGCAGTTACTGTAAGGAGCGCATTGCTGTAAGGAGCGCGCTGCTCGGAGGCAGTTGCTGTAAGGAGCGCGCTGCCCGGAGACAGTTGCTGTAAGGATGTAAATGGACGTCATCGCAGTTGCATTTCAAACTACGTGGACGATGTTTGTCATCAATAGTCCTGAAATGAGAAAAAATGGGTAGAGCCCCGCTGTTAGGCATGAAGCTCCCTCTTGGGTTGGTCGACTTAGGGTTTGCCCCCCCCCCACAGTTCGTCCTAGCGAGCATCTTGCTGATTTCTTGTCAGCGGACTTGGTGCTTATCCCCGTAAGAATTTCCCAAGGAGGCCTTGTCCGACGAGACACTCGATTTCCTCTTTAAGCTTTGAGCAATCTTCTGTGTCATGCCCTCGTCCCTGGTGGAACTCGCAGTACTTCGTCTGGTTTCCCATATTTTCAGTGAGGGGTCTGGGCTTGCGGAGCTCCTCGTTGCCTTGAATTGCATAAAATAAATTTATCCTGGAGGTGTTGAGGGGTATGTAATCCCGGGGCGGCTCATCTCTTTGAGGGTCACGTCAGCATTGCCCGTTCTGAAGCTCTTCTCGGAACCTTCCTTCATGGTGTTGAGGGGTCGGCTCCTCCCTTTTTCGCTTCTGGTTGCCGTCGAACTGTTGACGATGAGCTTCAATAGCCTCATCGGCTGCAATCTGCGCCTCTACGCGGTGTATGAGGTCGGGGTAGCTAGCGACGGTTTCCCTCATTATTGCTGAATAGAAGCTGCCAGGATGGAGACCCCCAAGGAAAACTCCTCTTAGCAGCTCTGGGCCCACCCCTGGTATTTGGCGAGCTTCTGCGGAGAACCTGCGGAAGAAGTCCTTCAAAGACTCCCCTTCGCTCTGGCGGATACTTGATAAGTGGGAAGGGTCGCGGACGATCCTCCGATTTGCTATAAACTGATCTGTAAACTGTCTCGTTAGCTCTGTGAAGTTGGCGATAGAGCCCACCCTCAAGGAGTGAAACCATGTGCGGGACTGCCCCTTAAGAGTGGCTGGAAACACTTGGCAGAGTAACTGATCAGGTGCATTGTAGATCCTCATAATGGTAGTGAAGTGGTTGACATATTCCAACGGGTCGTCAGTTCCATCGAAAGTTTCGATATCGGGCAGTTTGAAACCATGAGGAATGGGATGAGCCAGGATTTGTGGTACGAGGGGGGAGCCTTGACAGAGTGGCCGGCGAGTATGAATATCATGCCGGCTGGCTTGCCGATATTCTTCTGCGATCATCTCCCAAATTTCTTCCCGAGTAAACCTATCGAGCGGGGGAAGTTGGGCCTCGTCTCCCCGGTTGTGGCGGTGTCGCCCAGTTTCAGCTTTGGCAGCCGGGTGAGTGGGGATATCGTCGCCAAAGTATTCTTCGGGTGCCTCTTGTCTTGGAGCTTCTTGCGCCCTACACTACTAGAAAACTGACTTTTAGCCACGGCAGATTGCCGTGGCTAAAAGTCCAAAACCGTGGCTAAAGACTTTTAGCCACGGTCTGCCCACGAAAAATGGGCGTGGGCAATACGAGTGTGACTAAAAGTCCAAACCGTGGCTAAAAGTTCAAAACCGTGGCTAATACTGGACTTTTAGCCACGGTTCATTGCCGTGGCTAATAGTGGACTTTTAGCCACGGTTTAATCGTCGTGGTTAAAAGGCCACTCATAACATAAAAAATTCAGGCCAGCCGGCCGCCACCGCCGCCGCCGCCCGGCCACCGCCGCCGCCGCCCGGCCGCCGCCGCCCCCCGGCCGCCGCCGCCGCCCGGCCGCCGCCGCCCCCCGGCCGCCGCCGCCGCCCGGCCGCCGCCGCCGCCGCCGCCATATTTATTTCAAAGGCTAATTGAAATAAATTCCTTATAAACCCAAAAATCTCATTTTTTTTGCCGATGTGGGACTAAACGATGCCACGACCTTTTGCCACGGTTCAGGCAAACCGTGGCTAATAGTAGACTTTTAGCCACGGTTCAGGCAAACCGTGGCTAAAAGTCCAGTATTAGCCACAGAATAAATTCGTGGCTAATACTCACTATTAGCCACGATTTTTCCCCGTGGCAAAAGAAACTGTGGCTAAAAGTCATTTTTCTAGTAGTGCTATCATGATTTATCAGTTGCGAGTTGACTGGTGTTGGAGGGGGAGCAGGAGGCATTCCCAGATTCCTGAGCAAAACAAGCATTTCAGTTTACTGCTCCTTTATTTGTTGAACTCGCCCCTCGAGGGAGGTGACAGGCGGGAAAGCGGCCTCTGCGGTCAATGGCATGTCTACCAGAGAGTGGGAACATGCTGGTTCAGTGTGTTCTTATGGGACAGATCTTTCAGCAGCGCGGGCGCTTCTTTTCGCCATTGAAGCGGAGCTTGGGCGTCGTAAGGAGAGAGGTCTTGGCTTCTGAAGGATGTCGAGAATCGCTTTCCAACAGACGGTGCCAAACTGTAGCGGTTCGCTCAATGCCCTCGGTAGACCGGTTCCAGATCGGTCCGTCTTAGCCCCGGGCGATTGAGTACGCACACAGTCAAAGTAGAAACAGAGAAATTGTACACACACAACTTTGACGTGGAAAACCCCGGTAAGGGGAAAAACCACGTGGCCAGGTCTGTGCCAGCCAAACTCCACTATCTGCCTCTATTACAACTCTCTTGTAAAGAGAAAGCGAGGGCGACAGACCGCGTCTCGTTATAAATACTGGGGAGTTGAGAGAGCTCTCCTTGGGTGACAGGCTACCGCTTAGGAGTCCGTGCACTTTGACGTGTGTCTTTCTTAAGTGCTTGCTCTTTTGTATCGCGCGCCACAGGATGCCTGCGCTCTATGCCTCGGATTGAGGAGGGCTGCCTTCACTGGCACTTCGTTTCCTTCCTTCTCTGGGCGGCGTTCGCAGGAGAACCTGCCAAGTTAGTGAGTGAAAGAGGAATGAAGGAGGAGAGAAGAGAGAGAAGCTCTGGGGAAAAGTAGGAACAAAGAGAGAGAAAGCGAAGAAGAGAATGAAGCTGAGATCCTTGAAATGAACTATCAGGGGTGCTTATATAGGATTTCCGAGGTGGTTAGGGTGGTTACAGTGGTTAATTGTAGATCGGAGGGCCACGATCACTTGCGGCACTCGGAGGGCCGTGATGGCCCGCCATGATCAGACGGTGGAGAAAAGGCCGACCCACGACGATGGCCGGAGGAGGCGCGTCAGCCGATGGCCGCCCGAGGGTAGGGGCGGCCGACCGCGAGGAGGCGGCCGGCCGCGAGGAGGCGGTTGACCGCGGATGGTCGGCCGCGGCCGCCGGCCGCAAGGGGGCCGTCGGCCGCAAAGAGGCGGCCGACCCCGGATGGCCGGCCGCAGCCGGCCGCAAAAAAGGGGGCCGGCCGGCCGTGGGAGGCCGACCACCGGCCGTCGCTCGCCCGTAAAGATGGCGGCGGCGGCGGTTGCAATTTGGTGCACGGGAGTTACGATCCAGTGCGCGGGAGTTACGATCCGGTGCGCGGGAGTTACGATCCGGTGCGCGGGAGTTATCATAATTATCTATAAATTAAGGGGGACCCACCAAGCGTGAAAAAAGACTTTACTTATTTTCACCTTGAAGTATATATTTATAATCAAAGCGGTGACATATCACCTTCTCGAAACCTTTAACACTTGTAACATCAAGAAAATTAGTGGATTTTGTCGGCACCGTACTAACCACATGATTTTTTTCTTTCCGGGTTTTTTCACATAAAAAGTCATGTTGTATCTGTTGTTGGTTCTCTTTTAATTATTTGTGTGTTTGACTCACTCTCAAACTAAGACGGTTCGATTCTTCAAATCGGGAGAACGCTAAGCGACCCACAACAATAGTAAATGATCACCGACAGTGTTGATGTTCATCATAAAAGCAAAATCTTTAAAGTAGTGGCCTTATTTTAACCACCCTCTTTCTTTGTTTTAACTGGAGTGAAAACGAATGATTTTCATGACCATGCTCGACGATGGAGTTTCTCGATTATCCAGGAAACAGAAGGAGGAAGTAGTGTATAACTCGGCATGGGCTTTCGATCGCAAGCCTTTCTGAGAAAGATTAGTGCAAACTCGTCCTCTTCAATAGAGTAGAAAACACGTGTGTGTGTGTGTGCAGGGTCCGACGGCCCAAGGAGGCCGTAGGAGGAGGCTGGCTGGTGGTAGGACGGACGCCCAATTAGAATAGAGAACATGATGAGTTTTGGGATTCAATCCAAGTTATTTGCGGGGGCGCGAATAGTCATTATTCTCCAGCTGCTCCTTGCGTCAGGAGGGTTCGGGGGACGTGCAGTGCAGCGAATGCACTGCACCGTAAAGTGCAGTGCATCAGACGGTTGCGCTTTAATCTCACGCGAGATCATCTTTGCGTCGCGATTTGTGCATGCTTTGAGATGAGTATGTTGAGATGTGCACGCATCTCAGCGCACTCGCATTAAAACGGAACCGTCGGATTGCACTGCACCACCCCCGGACCCGCGTCAGGGCAAAAAATAACTTGTCCTTGTTTTTTGTTAAATCTTAAATGAATGAATAATAATCAAAAATTCATATAAAATGAATTAATTAATTATTAAAAAGTTGCCATCTTTATGACATCATCGTCTTCATTCTCATCAGAAAAGGAGATTCATATTTAATTCCCCTTAAAATCAAACGGTTGGTAGGTGAAGCTGTGTTCAATGTCTTCTCTCTGGTTCGTTGTCCGCTCAAACTCCCATTTATACCTTCACGCCTCCCCCCACCCAGTCTCCATTAATATCCCCTCCTCTTCTCCCTCCCCAAATTTAGGAGCGCGTTTAGTCTGTTGGATCCAACAAAATAGGAAGCGAAAAAGATTGAAACTTTAAGTGGATAAGATCAGCATCCCCTGTTTTTCTCCCCGGGCATTAATAACAGGCAGGAAATATTAGCTGAATCCAGCGAAAGGGATAGAGACAGAGGAGAAAAGAGAGAGTGGGATCATGGAGCAAGAGAGATCCTTGGAGGAAGGAGCTCTGTCCAATTCTAAAGAGGAGGGTGATAGCTTATCCAGTGACAATGAATCAGCTTTCAGCATCTCTGTTCCATTTTTGCAGAAGGTAGCTTCCTCTTCCTTCCTCTGTTTTTCTCTTCTTTTATCATATGCTAGCTCCAGATACCCTGTTTTTTTTTCACCTTGAGAAATTTCATACATTCTGTTCTTGTACTGTTTAGATTTCTGATTTACTAAATTTTTTTTTGGCTTTTTTTAGCATTTTACACTCCCAAATTGGCAAATTGTCTTATTTTGACAGTTTGCATCCTCAATTTTTAAAAATATTTCATTTTGACAATTCGCACAGAATCAAAATCAGCATTTTTGGTGGTGAGTGAACCAAAATACCCATAAAATTTTAATCTTGGGGGTGCAAAGTGTCAAAATAGGATTATTCGAGGTACAAAGTGCCAAAAAAACTCTTTTTTGTAAACAGTTTTTCTACTTTTTTTTAACAGGGGAGGTAAAGTGAACTCGCTGCACTTTACAACAGTCCGTATTGAACGTACTCACTTTGAGATGTGTGCGGGAGTCCCCATTTTTGTGTTTTCTAATATACAACCAACTAAAAATGATAGATTTGGTGGTTGAGCAACCTTGATTTGGCTTCTTCATTTAGGCCAGATATTAAATTTTTTGTTTTGATTTTGTTGCAGGTGATTGCAGAAATATTTGGCACTTATTTCTTAATATTCGCCGGCTGCGGATCAGTGACGGTGAACAAGAGCACGAAGGGGACGGTGACATTTCCGGGGATATGTGTCGTGTGGGGATTGGCTGTCACCGTCATGGTCTACTCCGTCGGCCATATTTCCGGCGCACACTTTAATCCGGCCGTCACCATTTCATTCGCCACTTGCCGGAGATTTCCATGGAAGCAGGTCTGTTTTCTCAAACTAATCTGGTTGAGATAAGTATCAAGTGTTTTATTTTTAATAATAATAATAATTATAATAATAATAACGTTTCACCAAGAATGCATTAATAAATGTCTTATACTTTATAAATATTTCTTTTAATTTTCTATATTTGTTGTGCTGCAAAATATATTAAAGATAATTTGGTTTTAAATAGTTAGATACCTAATATTAATAGGGCATTGATTAGAAATTTGGGTTATTGGCAAATATTATTTTTTAAGCATGAAAGTATTCCGCACTCAAAAATTAGAAAAATGTGAGGAGTAGAGTGCCGCCGTCTGAAGGAGGAATGTGCGCTTGAAAATAACGGAATAGAGGAGCACTGCTGCCAAGAGGATGAGAGATCGCCGGATGTGGAAAAGATAACCGTCAGATAATAGAGGAGAACGCATCGGGATTAAGAACGCCGCACGGGAAATGGAGGAGGAGCACTTGCCGGATTTGGATCCCTTCCGGCCGGATGAAACGAGAGGAGGAAGAGTCGCCGGTGGAATAACAATTTGGAGGGGAGGTCGAAGCACGAGAGGGACGAGTGCGAATAAGGAATAATTTTTTTAACAGTGTTCGTTACTAGGAATTCTAAAAGTTAAAAAAATTCAAATTTGAGTGTGAATGACAAAAATTTGTTGAGTGTGCCACATGGAATGAGCTGTGATGTCCGAGCGTGTGTCGCGACTCGTTAAAAGGGAGGGTTTAGTCTCACACCGCCTAGCGTGCTCCTTAGTTCTCAGTGTATAAGTGATGTGACCACTCCTCCCCTAACCACATGATTTTGAAAAGTAACATCACAATGCTTTACGAAAATATGATGTTAATATCAGCGCCAGAGTAATATTAGAATTTAGAATATTGTAAATAGATTTAGTTATAAACAGGGAGGTATGCCCGACAAAGTTGACCGGCCAAGTCAAATTAAGTTTTCGGGTCCAACCATGATTAGGCTCCTCCCAGTCCAGTGTGAACTAATAAACAACATTTTAATATCACATACATGGCATATAAATTTACATTAATTTAACAGAAAAATATTTACAAAGTTTAATTTTGATTAATTTTTTTTAAAAAGTATTAATAAGATAAGGATGCCCGGAAATAACATGATGGTGAGAGCGTTGATTATCTAACAAAAAATAAGTATATTTACTAATTTTTCGCTAATGGCTAATCCAATAAAAAAGGGCAGCACCGGGAAGGGTCGCACGTAGGGAAATTTTTGGAAGCGGGCTCCGTTTTCAAATCTAAGCCCGAGTTTAATTTCCGAGCTACACGTGATGCAATCATGTATGGTTGATAATTCACGCTACGAAAAATTAAGCTGCTATCCATTCAGAAAAAAATAATTTTTCAGGAGATCAAATATGATCTTTCAGTAGATCAAAAATGATCTTCGAGGAGATAAAAAATAATCTCTTAGGAAATCAAATATTTTCTCCCAGGAGATAATTATTGATATATCCCCTGAGACCATGATTGATGTTCAAAAAAATCAAAATTGATATCCCAGGAGATCATTTTACTGATCTATGAGAATCTTCTTCCTCATGCATTAAAACTAAAAAAAATCAAAAAGGAGGCACGCGTCGCTCGAAAATTAAATCCGGATCTAGATTTGAAAACGGAGCTCGGTTCCAAAAATTTCGCCATCATCATAAGAGTTGAATGTAGATTGCTTCTAAGACTCAAAGTCACGACCTCAGGATCACACCACGACATCTAAATCGGTGCGCCAAAACTCCCCTTCAATTCTATGCTTATCCTATATATTAAAGAAAACCTGTGATTTTTTTAATGCTAATCCTATATATTAAAATAATCACAGGTTTCCCCAAATTATGTGGATTAAATAGTAAACCCAAATTTGTTAAATAATATTGCATATATTTTGGTGGAACTAAAATTAAACTACCTTTTACACTCCAGGTGCCAGTTTACATTGCAGCCCAAGTGCTGGGATCAACACTAGCCAGCGGCACGCTTCGCCTGCTCTTCGGCGGCGGTCTAGAACTCTTCGCCGGCACAATTCCGGCCGGCTCTAATATGCAGTCTCTGGTCTTGGAGTTCATCATCTCCTTCTACCTCATGTTCGTCATCTCGGGTGTTGCCACAGACAACAGAGCTGTAAGCCCCCCCCCCCCCATATGACACCCCAAAAATTAACGAAACTTCTGAACTCAAAGAATTTGTTATCATTTTCAGATTGGAGAACTCGCCGGACTAGCAGTCGGAGCCACCGTGCTGCTTAACGTCGGCTTTGCCGGGTACGTAAATTCTTCGCCACCTTGCTTCTATCGATCTGGTGTTATAAATTTGATTGTGAGATCCATCATCACTCTAATGAGAGCTCTCCATGTTTCATTAGGGTAACTTTGTTCGCTTTTATGTTCAAAACTAAATTTATTTTCCTCGTTGTTGCGGTTATTATAACCGTTGTTGTGTCAAACATACGTTCTAACACATTTACGTTTTTGTCCAAAATCACCGGAGCAAAACGGCCGAACTAAATGAAGACCAAGTGTCCTCTTGGCAAGGTGTTGGCGGCCATGAATGCGGTGATTATGAATGGTTGTTTGTGAACACCGGACGTTACAAACTTAATCCATGTTATGTTCAAAATTAACAAGGTTTTTTTTCCCTTGGCAACGGTTATAATCGTTGTAATGCCAAACATATATATAGTCCAGACTCACTGGAGCAAGACTCCGTGCCAAACAAAGATTGGCACGGTGGTCATGATCGTTCATGAACGCCGGATCTCACCTAAATAAATTCGTGCTTTTTATGCTCAAAACTAGTTTATTTTCTTAGTAACGGTCATAACTTTTGTTTTGCCAAACATACATTCTACGATAATGTCATTTTTGATCAAATTCATTGGAGCAAATAAACATCGCAAAACGAAGCCAAAGTGTTTGATGGTGGATTATGCCCAGCTTTCTATTGACACGATGAAAATTTTGATGGCAGGCCTATATCGGGAGCGTCAATGAACCCTGCGAGGAGCCTGGGACCCGCAATCATCGCGAACCACTATCAATCGATCTGGGTTTATATGGTCGGGCCAATTTGCGGGATGATCACAGGAGCTTGGGCGTATAATCTAATTCGCTATACTAATAAGCCATTGCGAGAGATCACAAAGAGCGGTTCTTTTCTTAAAAGCATTAGGATGAATGGCTCCAAGTAGTGTTGCACTATTGTATCATGGAAAGTAGGGCTCCGTTTGGAGGGACTTATTTTCATCGGTCAAGCGGTTACGACCGCATGAATCGAATGATCTTAATTAAGATCCGATTTATGCGGTCGTAACCGCTTGACCGGTAAAAATAAGTTCACCTAAACAAAACTTAAATGAGTTTGTGCCTAGCTTTTCTTCCTCTTTCATCACTAAAATCTTTCTTATTTACAAATTAGCTACCCCAAATATTTTGAAGTGCATGCCAAAAAGTTAGCTCATGTTAAAAATATTTTGGGGTGGTTGTTTTGAAAATTAGATTGATGATATTAAACTTAGTTATTATTTTTACTATCGGAAAAATGTTGCATATGAATAAAACTTATGCAAGTTTTTAAAAAAATTTTCTATTATAATTTGGTCTTATTGTAGTACCTCATGAGTCATGAACTTATAAAGAATTGCTGCTTATTTATTTTAAGATTTTATGTGCGCATATAAGAGTTAGTATTTTATGATTTTATGTGCGCATAAAAGAGTTAGTATTTTATGTTGGAGAGTTCTAAGAAAATGTATACATTAATTAATTGGATTAAAAAAATTCAATACATTTTTTGGTAAGATTATATATTTGTAATTTTATTTTCTGCATTGATTTCAAAATAATAAAAATATATGTAAATAATAATTTTGTTCTCTTTAAAACTGGGATAATAAAATTCTAGGATAAACAATTTCATTCTAATAATTGCCACCAATTAAATATTTTCAGAGTAGTTTGATTTATTTCATTGTTCGAATAAAATATTTTAAAAAAAGCGTTTTATTTAACTAAAAATGAATTATGTAAAGTGAAGCGTAGCACATGAAAAACTCTTTTATTATTATTTGATTTCTAGCGAATTGATTCTTACTTTCTTTTCTTAGTATATTTTTGAGAATCAAATGTACGTATCGTTATTAATTTGTAAGACAACGACGTCCATGGAATATCATTGTCTTGATCGGCGTCCCTCATGCTAGAGGTGACGTGTTATTATATTTTTGTGATTATAATATTGTTAATTTTATATAATGTATATATTTGTCCAATGAGGGTAGGGGCGCAAGTTGAGTTTAGCTGGTTCGTGAGCTCGATGATCCGGCTTGAAAAAAACTCGACTTGAATGTGTTGTGCGAAACGATGCGGAAAAATAAAATCACACAACCACAAATAATAAACACGATGCGATTTACGTGGTTCGGCAAAGAGCGCGTACGTTCACGGGGAGGGATTGTTCATTAACACCATGAGGGAGAAAAGAAGAAGAGGTCAATACACAATACAACTCCATACAACTCAACTCTCTCTCTCTCTCTCTCTCTCTAAAGAACCATAATCCTTTTATATTTATATGAGAAATTATGGCTAACACAAAAGACAAAAATACTCTTTTTCTCAAAATAACAATCTCCAATTCATCTCTTATTTTACATAAAACCAATATGAGATTACACAATAAAGAATAACACCAAAACGACTGCGCCAAGATGGCTGCCTACATACCCCCCCATGGGATCAAACCACGCGTAGTTCTTCAAAAGTGTCTCTCAAGGCACTCACCTCTGAGCTCGAACGTTCATCAATCCTTTGCAATATGTGAACTTCTGAACTGAAAGCACCTTCGTGAGCATGTCTACTGGGTTCTCCTTGGTATCAATCTTCTTCAAAAGAACCTTGAATGTCTCGATCAAGTCTCGAACAAAATGGTACTTTACATCAATGTGTTTGGTACGAGCATGATGCACTGGATTGATCTCCAAGAAAATCGCGCTTTGACTGTCACAAAAGACGGTTAAAGCTTTATGCTCCACACCCAGATCATCCAATAGGCCTTGCATCCAGATGACCTTCTTCATAGCTTCTGTCATTGTCATATATTCAGTCTCTGTTGTAGCGAAAGCCACTGTCGGCTGCAAAGTCGATCGACCTCCAATTCACTGGACCTCCTGCCAATGCGAATAAATATCCGGTCGTAGACCTGCGCCTATCTATATCACCAGCATAGTCTAAATCAATGTAGCTCATTCACAACCCAACATTGGACTGCTGCCTCTCGTACACTAAACCAACATAAAATGTATCCTTGAAATATCTCAAAATCCACTTAACTGCCTGCCAATGACCCTGGCCGGAATCATGCATGAATCTGCTCACCACGCCAATAGCTAGTGCAATATCTAACATTGTACAAACCATAAGATACATCAAACTGCCACTGCACTGACATACGGAATGAGCTTCATTCCCTTCCTTTCATGGTAGTCTTTAGGACACAACTCAACACTCAATTGAAAATGCATTTGTCAATGGTAGAGTCACTGTCTTAGTAGTGTCATCAATCCTAAAACCTCTTCAACACCTTCTCAATATACGCTCTTTGAGTGAGCCAAACCTTTCCAGCTTTCTTGTCCCTGCAGATTTCCATCCTGGGAATTTTGCGAGTCTCACATAACTCCTTCATCCTAAACTACTTTGAGAGTTGTCTCTTCATTCTATCAATATCTGTCTGACTTGAAGCGACGATCAATATATCATCAAGATACAATAGAAGATAGATGAACACACTAGTAGCCAATTTCTTGAAATGTGCATAGTGATCATACTGACTCCGTGTGTACTGCTGTCCCTACATAAATTGATCGAACTTTCTATACGACTTTCTCGGAGACTGCTTCAAACCATAAAATGACTTGTCTAATTTGCACACACAGTCACTCTGAGTCTCATATTCAGGTGGTTGCTCTATATTGATCTCTTCCTGCAAATCTCCGTGCAAAAATGTTGTCTTCACATCAAGACGCTCCAAAATCAGACCATACTGCGCTACTAAGGCCAAGAGAACATGGATCGACGGATGCTTGACAACTGGCAAAAACACCTCGTCATAATCAATACCTTCATGTTGTGTAAAGCCTTTGGCTACCAATCTTGTCTTGTAACGTACATTAGAAGCTCTATGAGATCATTCTTTCTCCGCATACACTCATTTGCATCCGATTGCTTTTCTACCTGGAGATAACTTCACTAATCTCCATGTAGTATTTTTATTTAGAGAAGTCATCTCTTCATCCATCGCATCCCTTCGAAAATCTGCTTCAGAAATCTCTACAACCTCCTTAAAGTGACAAGGGATTTCAGCCTCAGATGCTCAAAGTGCAAATGCAATGTGGTCTCTCACCCAAGCTGGCTTCGGGACATTTTGCCTCCTGGTCCGGCTTCTGGCAATAGAATCCTAAACTTGTCTCTCTGCCTCTACTTCCTCCACCTACTAATCATCAGTATCTGGTGCCTCATCAGTAGTCCCATCATATATCTCATTAGAAGTGCGAGGAACTAGTGGAACAAATGGAGTCACATCAAACTCCTTCTGATCAATAGTAGTGATCGGTTTTGAACTCTCCACCTGCTCTGAGTCTCAAGGCTTCAGCAAACTCGCCTCGTCAAATGTAACATCCCTGCTAATAACAATCTTCATCTCTGCCTAATTATATAATTTATAGCTTTTGACTCCACACCTGAAACCAATGAAGATTACTTTCTTTGCTCATGGTTCTAACTTATCATTCTTCACTTGATAATAAGCTGGACACTCAAACACTTTCATGTGCACATAATCTCTAGCAGGATGCACCGACCATATTGCTTTTGATGTCTTCTTCCGAATAGCTGCAAAAGGCAGACAGTTCACCAAGTGACAAGCATAATCAATAGCCTTAATCCAAAAAATCCTGCCTAACCCAACATTAAACAACATGCATCGAACCTTATCCACCAAAGTCCGGTTCATGCGCTCTGCCACCCCGTTCTACCTTAGTGTCTCCCTAACAGTGAAGTGATGATCTATACCTAATCTCTAGCACTCTTGCAATAACATTTTCGATGTGTATTCACCTCCATTGTCTGATCTGATAAATCAAATCGTTTAGCCAGTCTGGTTCTCAATCCACTTCTTCCAAGTCACAAATATTTTTAGAACTTCGCTCTTATTCTTCATGGTGTACACCTAAACATATCTGGAATAATCATCAATGAAGGAGACAAAGTATTGTCGCCCGATAAAAGATTTCGTCATCGTCGGGCCCCAAACATCTGTGTGAACATAATCTAAAATACCTTTCGTACTGTGTACAATAGAGCCAAAAGATACTCGTGACTTCTTGTCAATCACACAATGCTCACAAAATCCAATTTGAAGCTTTTTGCACCCTTAATCAACCCTTGTCTTGATAAAGCCTGGAGGAAAGTCTCTCTGGCATGAGCCAATCTCATATATCATAAAGTACTAGCATCCAAAGAATCATAAGCAATGACCACTGTCCTGGTAACTATATTTCCCTGAAGGTAATATAGATTGTGGTGTCAAACTCCTGTCATGAAAACTAAAGCTCCGTGACTGATCTTCAGAACTCTTACCTCGATTACTACCTTGTAGCCCTTGGCTTCTAAAGCCCCAATAGACAGCAAATTCTTCCTGATATCTGGAACATGTCTGACCTCTATCAACTCTCCTACTGCTCCATCATGTATCCGAACTAGAATACTCCCCACACTAATAGTACCACAAGTCTGATCATTGCTCATAGCAACATCACTAGTATCCAAAGACTTGTAAGTACAGAACCACTACAGATTGGGACAAATGTGATAGATAGCACCCGTGTCCAGAATCCAACATGAATTGTTACCGAAGAAATAATGTGGAGTGATAGAGAGAGAAACATCAGACTCATCACCATCAGTAGTCTCCTGAGTAATATGCGCTTTTGCCTCTAAGGAAAGCCCCTTATTTTTCTCCTTTAACTTGGGGCAATCCTTCTTCCAGTGACCCGTCTCCAAATAAAATGCACACTAATTTCGCCCAAGACTGAGACCACGTGAATTGTCACGCTTCTAAGTACTGTTATTGGTCTTCTTGTGCCAGTTATTCTTTTTCTCAGATCTGTCTCGATGAGACACAAGTGCTTCAGCCGACTCTGCATTCGATGACACTTTATCTCTTCGACGGAACTCGTGATTCAACAATGTCGTAGACACTTTATTATACTTTAAGACCTCTTTAACATGAATGAGATACATCGTGAAGTTCTCATACTCATCTGGAAGCGAATTCAATATAAGGAGTGCCATATCTTCATCGCCGACATTCTCGTCCAAATTCAACAAATCGGCCAACAACTTTGTAAACTCGTTGAAATGCTCATCAATCGAGACTCCACATCTCATACGAAAATGATACAATTGACGCTTTATGTGGAGACGATTCTCCATGCTCTTCGTAAGATATTTATTCTCCAGAGTCTTCCAAAGATTTCCAGCAGACGCCTCCAACATAACTCTGTATTTGAACTCCTGAGTCAAGGAATTTCTGATCAACCCGCAAGCGCTTCGATTCATTTTCAACCAAACTTTCTCAGTCATCCCAGCAGGATATTCATCACAATCAAGAACGTCCTTCAAATTCAGAGAGCATAACGCATCCATTACCACACATCGCCACATGCCAAAGTTACCCTTTCCATCGAATTTGGTAACATCAATTTTCACCGGATGTGAACCCGTATGATGAATCGTTGATTCTACTGCTCCGAAGTCTCCCATATTTTCGGTTGATTACACCATTAATAACACATAAACCAAACAATAAAGCGCAACTATAACAATTTTTGCTAGTTAATCAAAAAAACAAAAAATGCTAGTTACCTTAAAAGGTAAAATCCTCCTCTTTTCTTCTAATCGGCATGAGTGAGGTTGAGGAAGAAAGAACCCAACAAATCAATTTTCAATTTTTAATTTGGTGCAGCTGCCCTGTGAACCGTAGGAGAGAGAAAAAAGATCTCTTTTTCTAGCTGCACGCGACTCTACTGTCGGAGAGAGAGAGATCAAAACACTTTTTTTCAGCAACGCCCTCGACCTGTACCGCCAAAGAGAGAACCAGGAAACCCTTTTTCCAGTTTTTTTTCGCTCCTGTGCCACCAATGAAGAGAGAGTCAAAACCAACTTTTTTTCCTGTACCGAGCACCAAAGTAGAGAGCCACCAAAACCAATTTTTTTCCCGGTCCAAGCTCTGCAAAATCGACGAAAGGAGTTTTTTTTGTTAATCTCAGATCACAAGATCAATCGCTACAGGAGAAGGAAAAGCACAAATAAATAAAACTTTATTATTTTCCTTGTTGATCTTTGAGCCTGTGAAGTAGCTGTGTCCAAAAGGCCCGATCGGGTCGGCCCAGATCGGGCCTGATCGGGCCCGGGCTTTTGCAAACTGGGCCGAGCCCGGGCTTTTGCAAACTGGGCTCGGGCCGGGCCCTGCTTTGACCCTGGGCAGGGGCCTGAGCCGGCCCCCGGTCCTTATTAATTAAAAAAATTAATTAAAAAACATTAACTTTAAATGAAAACTTGAATAAAATTTTTTTATTAATATTGAAATTTAAAAAATCAAAATTACACTTACAAAATAGAATTAGAAAGAAAATAAAAAATGGAATTTATTATTTTTAATAATAATAAAAAAAATTACATTTTTATAAATTCAAGCTGTACATCACCTCTTCAATTTCTTCTGAGCTCTCCTCCAACGCTGAAATGTGTTTTTTCCTCTTCGTAGCATCCAAATAATCCTTGTAGCAGATTCATAGTTCAAGTGATTCTTTATTTAGTCGGCTCCTTCGTTTGTTCAAAATCCTGCCATTAAGAGAAAAAACGAACTCCGAAGCTACTGTACTAGCTTGGATTGTTAGTAAATCACGGGTCATACAAGCCAAAATAGGATAGGTATTAGCTTTACTTTTCTACCATTTTAAGACATCAAAATTTTCGATCTCTTCCGCAGTCATAAAATCACGAAATTGTGTTTTCGTATACAATCCTAATTCGTTTAAACTACTCAATGTGCGTTCTTTTTTTCCTATAAGCTAATTCTAAAATTTTATTTGTAAATGAATCTTTTGTCCTTGGTTGCGTTGTATCTTCTCTGGGTCGTGAGCCATATAAGTTGTCATAATAATTAAAACATTCGGTAAAAATAGAATTAAAATTTAGTAGTACTAACGTCGTCAACGTTATCGAAACTTAAATTTATGTCTAAGTTAACGTTAATTTCATCTATCAAATTTTCTACGCCGTCTACAACGAATAATGGGTTTAAGGCGGCGGCGCATGAAAATGCAGGAGGCATTTCTCTATAATATTTTAAAAAAATTTCTTCTATTACTTCAATTAAAGGAAGTCATCCGAAGTGTTGTTTAAAAAAGTTAAGTTTTTGCGCGATATAAAAAAAAATTTCAACTACTAACGAGCTAGTTGGATAATACACAGCAGATAAAAAACAGTCGCCCTATAAAAATATTTTAATAAATCCATATAATGAATAATATGTCCCAATCGTTATCAGTTAAATCATGATTATTTGTCACATTGTAATATTCCATAAGAAATGTTTTTTGTTGAAACGCTCTTTTTATCATTTTATAGGTTGAGTTCCATCTTACAGACATATCAAATTGAGATTTCAAATATTTTTAACCTGGGGCGATCACAAATTTTCGAAAATCTTGACTCCATTGTTTGGTACAATAAATAAATCTAAGCATAGTACTAATTTTTTCAACATAGGGTTCCATAGCTTCTAAACTATCTTGTACCACTAAATTAAAAACGTGGCAGACACATCGAGTGTGAAAAAAATGCACCGTTGAACATTGGTTTTAATTCACGTTTTAACCACTCTACTGCGGTGTTGTTATTACTAGCGTTATCAAAATAGATACTCATTATTTTATCTTTTATTTTAAATTCACGCAAACATTTAATAATTACCGAATATATAGCCTTACCAGTGTGCGGAAATTCAAAACATTCAAAATAGATTACGCGCTTATTTAACTCCCATGAAACGGGATCGATCCAATGAACCGTGATACAAATATAAGATAATCTTACCTTTACGCTACTATTCCAAACGTTGCTCGTTCAACTCACACGTCCCTCGAAAGTTTCAAAAAATTTGATTAAATCTAATTTTGAATCAAAATATAATTTAAGTGTGTCGCGTCTAATAGTGGATCTAGTTACCTGTTGATATTTGGGCTGAAGTCCTTCGTGTATGTACTCCGTCGTCTCATCGTTGTCGTAGTGGCTGAATGACAACCCACGTCTGATGACGTTTTTCACTTGTACGTCTCGCTGTCTTGCTTGATTGTACGTCCAAATATATCCTGATACAGATATTTGTCCCTGACTGGACTCGGGAGCTTGCTTCGCAAAACACGACTTAATGTGTCTCGTTAGTGTTCAGTTGCCGGTAAAAGTTAGCAACTTTGAGCATAACTTGAAGCGCGCCCTGAATTCGTCGCCGACTTTAACCTTGTCGAAATGCTCCCAGACAGGCGCCCTCCAATTATGCTCCACCACTTCGGCCGTGCTTTGAGTCGACGACACCGGCGTTGAGGAGGACGACGCCATGCAGCGAGAAAGAGATAGTAAGTGAGAGAAAGAGAGAGAGAGAGTGGGAGAGAGAGAATGAAGGAGAGAGAGGGGGGGGGGGTCGGGTAGGTGGGGGGGGGGGGTGATTTTATAGTGTTTTTTAAAATTAAAATTTTTTTTTAATAAAAACATTTTTTTTAAAAACACTTTTTTTATTGGCCTAGGGCCTAGGCTGAGCCTAGGCCCTAGGCCATGTGGAGGAGCAGCCAGTAGCTGCTGCTGCTGACAGCCGATAGGGCTGTCAGCAGCAGCCCTGCTGGCTGCTTCCAACGGCTCTAAGAGCCGTTGGAAATCCAACGGCTCTTAGAGCCGTTGGATTGGCCCTGCTTCCAATGGTTGGAAGTAGGGCCCAGCCTGTGGGTCGGGCTTCGCCCGGGCCCGGGCCCGGGCCGACCTGAATTTTGGGCTTTGCCCGGGCCAGGCCGGACCGCGTATCGGGTCGGACAAGCCCTCAAATCCAGGGCCCTGAGCCCGGCCTCGGGCTAGACCAGGCTTTTTCTGGGCCGGGCCAAATCAGGCATTCGCCGGGTTGGGCTCGGCACTAGGCCCGGGCCTTTTGGACACCGCTACTGTGAAGTGAGAATATCAAAAAAAAGAAAAGAAATCCTTTTTTTTATCAATTTGTCAATCGCTTTGCAACTCCACCTCTTTTGAAACAACCCGCCTCCTTCGCATAGTAGCCTGATCAGGAGCGCCTCCTACAACCACATCTGCAGGAGCCGGTTCCGAACAGCCCTCTGAACCCAGTGCCGTATCTAGCCTTCTTATTGGATCCGCACTGGCCGCTACCAATGGATTTGTGCCGCCTCCAAACAAAAAATCGCATTGTACGTAACCTCCCTTTGATACTACTTGTTGTGTGAAACGATGCAAAAAAACAAAATCACACAACCACAAATAATAAAGACGATGTGATTTACGTGATTCGGCGAAGAGCGACTACGTCCATGGGGAGGGGTTGTTCATTATCACCAGTGGAGGAGTAAAGAAGAAGAGGCCAATACACAATACAACTTCACACAACTCAAGTCTCTCTCTCTCCAAAAAACCCTAACCCATTTTATATTTATAGGGGAAATTAGGGCTAACACTGTTGTGAAATTGATAGTTTTACTTTCAAGACAACCTAAACACCTAGAGGGGGGGGGGGGTGAATAGGTTCTAATTTCTTGTCTATAAATCTAGGCAGAATTCAATTACAATTTAAAACATCTAGCACAGCATTCACAGACAACTAAGCATCACAGATTGCACAATGTTTTATAGTGGTTCCCCAAGGTCTGGGTACATCCACTTTCCCCCTTCACCTATCTAGCAATATGCTAGATTCGGCCAAACTTCCACTATACTCAGATCCTCAGATCCTACAGCTCAGAACCAGGATAGGTTCCTACAACTCAGGCTCAACAGCCCTACCTCAGCCTTGCCTCAAGGCCTACCACTCAGAGTAATAATCTTCTCCTACACTCAGGCAAATAGCCCTACCACTCAGAGATCACCTCTCCTACACTCAGCCTTTATAACACAGGCTTACAACTCAGATCTGTGTAAACAGATCCTATAGAAATTTAGAAAAAGATATTTTGATGTCTTGCCTTTGTTGAGAGAGAAGAGGACAAGACACTTCTTGATCAGCTGATGAAATCAACTGAATCTGAGCTTTCTTCAAAGCTTCTTGAATCTGAACTTAGCTGAGTTGATTTCCAAACAGCTTCTTGAGAAACCACTGATGGCTTCCTTCTTCTTCTTCAAGATGACTGGATCTCCCTCTATCCAACACCTTTACTGATACTTCAGACTTCTTCTTCTTAGACCTTCTGATGAAGATCTTCTTTAGAGCTTAGCACTTTCTTGAATTGAAACTTCAACAGGATCGTAATCCTTCTGTTTCTTCTTGTAGGATTTTCTTCTAATATTTTTCTTGGCTTAGCTGTTTTTAATTCCTTCTGAATGTGTCTATTTATAGACTTTCTTCATGGTAACCGGCTGATCCGGTTTCTAACTGTTTTCTGACAGGTCTGACAGCTTCAGTTAAACGGTGGCAACCCACAGCTGTCAAGTCTTCAAACAGTTCTTGTACCTTAGCCTTGGACAGCAAAATGTCGAGACAGTCAGTTAGAAAGTGTCGAGACCAATCTGTATATCTGTGTCGACACAAGTGACTTTGGTGTCGACACAGTCTTTGATGATGTCGACTAAGTTGCCTTTAAGTCGACACAGCTTCTTCAAAAAATAACTTGGTCTAGACTCTGCAGTGTGTCGACACAAGTCCTGTGTGTCGACACAGTTGTTGTAGATTCAGAACTCAGCATGTGTCGACTCAGCCTTCAGGTGTCGACACAGCAATCTTCAATCCTGCCAAAATGTGTCGACTCAGTCTTCTGGTGTCGACACAAGCATAGTCGACTTCTGCCAATATGTGTCGACACAGTCTTCTGGTGTCGACACATCCACCCAGTGTCGACACAGTTGTGGTCGACTATCTTCTTCTGTGAGTCGACTATCTTTCTCTGGTCGACTATCTTTCACTAGTCGACTATCTTTCACTAGTCGACTAACTTTCTCTGGTCGACTATCTTTCACGGTGTCGACACTGCTTCCCAGTGCTGAGGTCGACGATTTTCTTTATGTGTCGAGATAGTTGAAGTCGACTATTTTCTTTATGTGTCGACACTGCTTCCCAGTGTCGACATAAATGTGGTCGACTATCTTTCTCTGTGTCGACACTGATATTCTGAAGTGTCGACACAAATATTCTGAAGTGTCGACACAATTTCTTCAGGTGTCGACATGTGGACTTAGAATATTTTTCTGCATTATTTAATACTTCTTCACCTGCACATGTCAACTCAAAACAACATCAAATACACCTTGATGTATATCATTGAGCTAAGTTGGGCTTCTTCAAATCAGGTACACATTTTCCAATGTACCCAACAATCTCCCCCTATTTGGAGAAGTCATAACCCTATAGCCAATGATATACACCATTTATAAAAAGTATAAACTGATGATATATGACATAACAGGAATACTTAATATAAACAAAACATAAAAACAATCCATCACAGGATGAACATTATATGATGCCAAACAACATTTTGTTTATAACTTGATAATGTTTGAATACAGAGAATTACATTTAATGATTTAATCAAAACATTACAAAATATTTTGAAAGAACTAAAAAATTAAGACTGATCAGGCTCTTTAATGACAATCTCTTTGCCAGATAGAACTTGAGCCTTCACAGGAGCTTCAGAATCTTCAGCTGGCTTCTTGCCTTTTAGATCAGCCTTCTTCTTTGCTTCTTCCTTGAGCCTTTGCCTTTCAAAATAATGAAAGGGCTTTGGGAAGTACTTGCTTGGCTCCTGAGCATCTGAAGGCAGCCTACCCAGCTTGGCTTTTCTTCTAAACTGTACAATGGCCTCTTGCCAGGCTTCATACTTCTGCCATTCCATCTCATTGTACCACTTGCCTCTTTCCTGTACTTGGTCTTTGACAGCCTTCCATGCAGTGAGTATTATATTTCTGGAAGTAGGACTCCACTGCTCAAAGTCAGACGTAAGTTCAGCCTGCTCTCTAAATCTTTTCTTAGATAGTAGAACATCTTGCTGGTCTTTCAAAGTAGCCTCAGGATTATCAACCTTCCCAATAACAATATTAGTAACCTCCTTTGGAGGACTATACATTCCTTGAACCTGCTGATCAATCATGTCAAAATCTGGAGGGGGGTAAATGACTTGGGCAACCTCAGGTTGATTGCCTTCAAGTAGACTTGTTTGTATTCCTGACTCAGCCACCATAACATCATCACACAATGGGGGATATCCCAATGTGGCTCGAATACTATTGGTCACCCATTTGGTGTGTTCTGAGCCTGCATGAACTAGCATCCTCTCCCCCTTTATGGCTTCTCTAGAAACATGATCTCTGAGATCTTCCTTTTGAAATCTGATTTGGCCATCCAGATAATTCACACCCTCTTTGAAAAATGGTTTTAACTTTAGAAGCTTGTCAGATATTTCCTTTTGAGAGGTAGTGATTGCAGTCTTAACAGAAGCAATAGCAGCTTGAAAGTTCTTATCAAATTCTTCCATTTCTTTTGCTCTATCTGCAGGCAGGCCTGGAACAATCTTCTTCAATTCCTCAATGATCTCATGATGAGATTCAGTTAAATTCTCATTCATCCTTATCTGATTTTCCAAGACATAGCTTTGCTTTAAAGCAATGTCATCCACCTTAGGGATGATAGTCTGCTGTTGTTTTGCCAGATATACCACAGCATTACCTCCCTTATGGAAGCAATCTGTCATTTCCTTCTTATGCATATTGACCTCAAACCTAATTGATTTTATATCTTGAGCTAAGTCAAATTGCAGGGACTTGTTGTTCTCATCAACATATTTTTCTATAGCCACTCTGTGTTCATCCAATTTCACTTGTAAATCTACCAAGAACTTGTTATAATCAAAGTCAGAAGGAGTGCGATGTGCTGTAGACTGTAGAGCCTGCTTATAGCTCTTGCTCCTTCTCTGGAAGACCATAAGTTTTCTCTTTTTAGCCACCCTGGCTTCTTCAGTCTCTGAATTAGAAGTACTATCAATTTGAACTCTTTCTTTGGGAGGAGGAGGAACAGCTGCTTCAGTGCTAGGTTGTACAGTCTCAACATGCACTGGCTCACCCTCAATTTCTTGCTCCACTTCCAGACTATCAGTAATTATTTCATCATTTGGGAATAACTCCTCCAGAGTATATTCCTTCTGGGCTTGATCATTTGCAGTATTCAAATTTGGAGATTGATCAATTTGAGCATCCTCTTGCACTTGCTCCCCCTGGACCTGTGCAGAAATAGAAATATTAGAAATCTCTTTTGTAAGAAAATACACCAGCTCCCCCTGCACCTATACCTGGTCATGAGTAGATACAGTTTGTGTAGGTGAATAAACTTGCTGAGCTGGTATACTTACTTCTTCTTCTTGAACTGCAGGTATTGTGGCATCCTGAACTTGTGTAGATGCAGGCTGATCTTCAACCTCCAGTCTTACTTGCTCTTCTTGTGGATGCCCAGTACTGGTAGCATGACCTGGGGATTTCTCAGGTGAATCCTGCCTTTCCACTTCAGGCATCTCTTTGGTCAGCACCCTATCCCATCTGGAGAACAATCTCATGTCCATCCTTCTCATGTGATTAATTTTAGTTCCAGGTTGTTGTTGCATAACCTCAGGAATCTCCTTACTTAGGTATATACTCATTATCCTAGCCAGAATTGGCTTCTTGATTCCTTCCTTAATCTTCTCAAAGATTACAGATGACCAATCCGTTGGAATTGTAAACACAATCCTGGTCATTAGGCTGAACATATAGGCAGAAATCCTATCATGTCCACCTGGCTTGCACAGAATAACTTTTCCTACCACTTCTGACAGAAACTTGCCCTGTTGATTCATTCCTTTTCGATTGAACGCAGCTCCAATTTTCATGGTGGATTCCAATCCACACCATTGAAGAGCCTCCCTAGATTTAGAAGCAGGGATATCCTCTTCATTCTCAATTGTAGGTAATTGTAGAATTATTCTTATCTTACTTGGTGTAATCTCCATAGGTGACCCATGAACTATGGATTTTATCGCATGACGTTCAGAGTCTACAGATGCAGAGGTAAAGAACTCGTGCACCTCCTTCTTCCATATCTTTGATGGTTCGGAGACCAGAAATTCTAAACCTGAGTCGGAGAGGAGAGAGATAACCCCAAGAACATCTGGAGGGGCAGCTGCAAGGCCTGGCGCACCAACTCATATCCTTCATTCACATTGTCTTCAATCTTTGGCGCCATTGATCAGTCGAGAAAGCTTGAAAGATGAGAGAAAGAGAGAGAGAGGGAGAATGTCGACACAGGGTTTCGAAAACCTTGTAAGCGTGTCGACAAAATGAGTTTTTGACCTATTTATACCTTCTGTTTAAAGAAGATCAAAAGTCGCCAAAAACAGACTATAAGTGTCGACACAGATGGATTGTGTCGACACAAGCTTCTATTGTCTCGACTTCAAGTTCGTCTATTAGGTGTCGACACCAATTTGCGGTTATGTCGACACCAGAAATATATAGAAGAGTAACAGAAATTCTGTGTCGACTCTTAGTATAAGTGTCGACACAAAATCTGTAAGTGTCGACACCACTTTCCTGGTGAAGTCGACACTATATTTCTGGATAAGTCGACATTAAGATTCTTAAGTGTCGACACATATTTTCTGTGTCGACACAATGTCTCTGACTTGTCGACATTACTACCCTGAGTCGACACATTATTACTGAATGTGTCGACACCATCTTACTTAGCCAATTTCTGTTTGTTCATCACAACTTATAAGTACAACAAAGTACTTTATACTACTTCAATGTGTCTTAATATCACTTGAATGTCTTGTTACCACTTCAACTTTATTGTTGATGATTTTGTGATTACACTAATCAATGGTTAACATACCTAGTTCAATTTTGAATTTATTGAATTTTGTCTCATCTAGGGGCTTAGTAAACACATCTGCTATTTGATAATCTGTTTTCACAAATTCCAATGAGATGTCTTCTTTTTCTACATGTTCTCTAAGAAAATGGTATTTTATTTCTATATGCTTAGTTCTACTATGAGAAACAGGATTATTAGCAATAGAAATTGCACTCTTAGAATCACACAAAAGAGGTGTTCTACTTACTTGAATACCATAATCCTTTAGCTGATGCTGCATCCATAATAGCTGTGCACAGCAGCTTCCAGCAGCAACATACTCTGACTCAGCTGTGGAAATTGCCACACTAGTCTGCTTCTTACTACTCCATGATATTAGTCTTCCTCCCAGGAATTGACAAGTACCTGTAGTACTCTTCCTATCCTCTCTACATCCTGCAAAATCTGCATCTGAATAGCCTGTTAGTTGAAAATCTCTATTCCTAGGGTACCAAAGACCTAGATTAGGTGTGCCCTTAAGATATCTCAGAATTCTTTTAACTGCAGTATAATGAGATTCTTTAGGGCAGGCTTGGTACCTAGCACAGACACATGTAGCATACATAATATCTGGTCTACTAGCAGTGAGATATAGTAGTGAGCCAACTATTCCTCTATACAAAGTCTCATCAACAGGTTTACCTGCATTATCTTTGCATATAGGCATACTTGTTCCCATAGGAGTTCTCATGGTGGAGGATGACTCCATACCATATTTCTTAATCAATTCTTTGGTGAACTTAGACTGGGATATGGACAAGCCATCATCAGTCTGTCTTACTTGGAGTCCCAAGAAGAATTTCAGTTCCCCCATACTGCTCATCTCAAACTTCCCTTGCATAAGTTTGCCAAACTTTTTACAAAGGTTGTTTTCAGTAGATCCAAAGATTATGTCATCAACATAGATCTGAACTAAGATGATCTTGCCTTTGGATTCCCTAAGGAATAGAGTTTTGTCAATTTTTCCTCTTGAGAATTTATTCTCAATAAGGAAAGTAGACAGGGTTTCATACCAAGCCCTTGGGGCTTGCTTTAACCCATACAGAGCTTTCCTAAGCTTATAAACAAAATCAGGTTTAAGAGGATCTACAAAACCTGATGGCTGCTCTACATATACTTCTTCTTTAAGATCATCATTCAGAAATGCTGACTTCACATCCATCTGGTATACTTTGAAGTCTTGATAGGCTGCATAGGCAAGGAATATTCTGATTGCCTCCAGCCTTGCTACTGGAGCAAAGGTTTGATCAAAGTCAATCCCTTCTTCCTGCCTGTATCCTTTTGCAACCAATATTGCTTTATTCTTTACTATTATTCCACTTTCATCTAGCTTATTCCTATAGATCCATTTTGTGCCAATTATGTTGTGGCCTCTTGGTTTAGGAACAAGCTCCCAGACATTGCACCTTCTGAATTGATTCAGCTCCTCTTGCATAGCATCAATCCAGTGCTGGTCTTGGATAGTTTCTTCAAACTTCTTAGGCTCCATTTGTGACAGGAAACTTGAATGTAGAACTGTGTTTTGATTTCTGCTTCTAGTTTGCACCCCTTGTCTTGGATCACCTATTATCTGATCAGCTGGATGATCTCTTAAATGTCTTGTAGCTGGAGGAAGATTTCCTTCTGGTTGAACATCTCCAGCTCCTTCATTTAACTGATTCTCTTGATTTTCATCAGCTTCTATAGTGTCTTGTTCTCCCCCTGGACTGAAGCCTTCATTTTCCAATGCCCCATCTTCCTTTGATACTTCAGTAATGGAAAGCTTGTCCATACTTTTGCTTATACCTGTTGAGTCATTTGATCTACAAGACAACTCACAGTTGATTAATCTTGTTTCATCAAACACAACATGCACAGATTCTTCAACAACTTGAGTAGTCAAGTTGAAGACTCTATAGGCCTTACTATTTGTGCTGTACCCAACAAATATCCCATCCTGGGATTTGGCAGCAAACTTAGTCAAATATGACTTGCCATTGTTAAGTATATAACACTTGCAACCAAAGATCCTAAAGTAAGATAGATTTGGTTTTCTGCCTTTCACAATCTCATAGGGAGTCATTTTGTGACTTTTGGTGATAGTAGCCCTATTGATTACATGACAAGCAGTGTTAACTGCCTCAGCCCAAAAATATTCTGGGAGAGAGGTGTCACTCAATAGAGTTCTACCAGCTTCAATTAATGTTCTATTCTTTCTTTCAGCAATTCCATTTTGCTGAGGTGTTCTAGGTGAGGAGAACTCTTGGAAAATCCCAAAGTCTTTACACAAGTTTGTTATGCTTTCAGATTGAAACTCAGTACCATGGTCACTTCTGATTTTGACCACTGTACTATTCAGTTCATTCTGAATTTGCTTTACAAAATTAAGTAATACACTTGGGGTTTCAGATTTTTGTCTCAGAAAGAACACTCATGTAAATCTAGAATAGTCATCTACAACCACAAAAGTGTAGACCTTCCTACCTAAACTATGAACTGGCATAGGACCAAAAAGATACATATGCAAGAGGTATAAGCACCTCACAGAATCCTTGTTTTAAGGCTTTGAAAGGAGGATTTTGTCTGCTTGCCCTTTTGACAAGCTGAGCATATCCCTTCCTTTATACACTTAATTTGAGGTCCATTCCTCACTAACTCTTTGCTAAAGAGTTGGCCAATTGTCTTGTAATTTAGATGAGTCAATCTCTTGTGCCACTTAACACAATGAGAAGCATTGTCATCAGCTACAAGACAGATGGGACCTTATTCTCACATTCAAAATTAAGACAATATACATTTCTCTTCCTATACCCAGTCAATATGATCTTTTGATCACTTGACCTCTTGATATGACATCCATATTTAACAAATGAAATGTCATATCCTAAATCACTTAGCTGGCTTATGCTTATTAGATTATGTTTCAAACCTTTTACATAAGCCACTTGAGTGATAATAATTAGGTTAGAAGAAATGTTACCAAACCCTTTGATGACTCCTTTTTCAGATCCACCAAAGATCACTTTAGGTCCATCTTTGACAGATGAATACTCCTTCAACAGCCCCTTTGTTCCAGTCATGTGCCTGGAACAACCACTATCCAAGTACCATATAGGGGCATGGTTACTTGGATTCACTTGCAACACAGAATTACTTACCCTTAGAACCCAAGTAAGTCTTGGGTCCTTGGTTCAGGTTAGCATTAATAAATCTACCATAACCTCTTCTAACAGGTAGACTATTGTTCTTTATAACACTTGTGTTATACCAGCAGTCTAATGCAAAATGGCCTCTCTTGCCACAGCACCAACATTCAAACTTATTGTATCTAGATCTAGATACATCCTTGTCAGAAGAATTTCTGTTCATTGCTGGTGCTGCAGCAACTTCACCTGCTGATTTCTTAAAACCATTGGGTTTATGACCATAGGTAGGCCTGCTTGCATTTACACCCTTGTTCTTCAGAACATTAGTCTTATTATGACCTTGAATATTTTCATGATCATATTTGTTAGAAGGCACTTCCACCTTACTAAACTTTATGGGGACTGAAAGGTTTAGTGGCTGAACAGAAGCTTTGCCTTTCCTCTTGAATCTGCCAGCCCTGGAGTTACCTTTAAATCCTAATCCAGCCTTACCCTTTTGAGTGACAAATTCATCTATCAAGGGTAAGACAGATTTTGGCTTAGAGTAACTAGCCACTAAATCTCTTTCAATTCTAAGTCTGGCCTCCAGACTCTTCACTTGATCATTAGTATAATTAATTGTGCCCATCTGAATAATAGTTATATTCTTCAGCTTGGCTATTTCATTTAAGTTTTGATCAATAACTTTCTCTAACTCAGTTGTAGCAACCCTTAGTTCAACAATTTCCTGAGCCTGAGATTTAACCAGGTTCTTGCTTTTCTTAAGGGCCTGCAACAGGTCCTCATACTTGTCTATCAATTGATAGACATCTCCTTCAGATTCAGATGCATCTACATCTGTTGATGCAGATGTAGCTGATTCTTCACTTGTATAACAAATAGATGTAATAGAAGGACATTGTACCTTATTATGACCAGACTGATTCTGACATATGTCCTCTTCTTCAGATGCAGCATATAGTCCAATATATGCTTCAGCTTCAAATTCTGACTCTGAAGTTGACTGGTCTGTTAGACTCTTATCTTTCTTTGCAACAAAGGATTTCTCCTTCTTGCCTTTCTGATAAGTCTTCTTTTTGTCTGAAGATTCCTTTCTCTTATCAGGACAGTCAGCCACTACATGTCCAGGCCTATTGCAACAATAGCAGACAATCTTTGAAGTAGTGGCTTTGCTGGGCTTTGATCTGCTCTTCTCTTTCCTTGATGACCTTTTCTTCTGATAATAGTCATCAACTTGCTGTGATGTGGAAGGCCTAGACTTCCATTGCTTCTTTTTCAAGAACCTCTGGAATTGCCTTGTGAATGCAGCAAAGTCTGTATCTGAATCACAGCTTTCTGAACCCTTATCTGAATTTTCAGAACTATCTTCTGCAACTTCCTTAGGAGGAGATGGTGATTTCCTCCTATTCTTTCTAGTGGCTTCTACATTGAATGCCACAGTCTTTTCTCTATGCTCTCCTCTTGAATTCTTTTCCTCCTCCTTCCTCACCATAAGTTGCATTTCATAGGATATCAACTTTCCAAACAAGGTGGGAGGAGATATCTCTGCCAATTTAGCCACTTCTCTTATGGCACAGATCTTTGTGTCCCAATCCTTTGTTAAGGATCTCAAGAATTTGTCATTCAGTTCATAAGTACTGAAGACTCTTCCATAGGACATAAGCTCATTCACAATTCTATAGAATTTCTTGTAGCACTCAGTTATGCTATCAGATTTTCCTTGTCTAAAACTTTCATACTCCTGATTGAGCATAGATTTCCTGTCCTGCCTCACTTCTTTAGATCCCTCCATATAGACAATCAATGTGTCCCACATCTCTTTGGAGGTCTTGCAGTGAATCAGATTCTGAAATGTTGAATCATCTATGGCACTAACAATAATGTTCTGAGCTCTTTTATCCATGGTTGCCAAGATGATTTCATCTTTGGTCATTTCTGAATAACTCTTTGGAGTTTGGATATTTGCATCAAGAACTGATACCTTCATTGGAATGAAGGGGCCTTCCTGTACTGTGATGTAAATCCTTGGGTCAGATGCTTCCATAAACAGTCTGACTCTTTCTTTCCAAATTCCAAAAATTTCTTTCTTGCATATGGGTAATTTCATAGACCCTAGCTCCTTATGATTCTCACCAGAACCCATCTTTTTGAATCTTGATTCTGCCTATCAGATCTACCTCAGACTGTTAAGTCCTTTTTGAGGAACCTCCCTCTGATACCACTTGATAGTTTTACTTTCAAGACAACCTAAACACCTAGAGGGGGGGGGGGGGGGGTGAATAGGTTCTAATTTCTTGTCTATAAATCTAGGCAGAATTCAATTACAATTTAAAACATCTAGCACAGCATTCACAGACAACTAAGCATCACAGATTGCACAATGTTTTATAGTGGTTCCCCAAGGTCTGGGTACATCCACTTTTCCCCTTCACCTATCTAGCAATATGCTAGATTCGGCCAAACTTCCACTATACTCAGATCCTCAGATCCTACAGCTCAGAACCAGGATAGGTTCCTATAACTCAGGCTCAACAGCCCTACCTAAGCCTTGCCTCAAGGCCTACCACTCAGAGAATAATCTTCTCCTACACTCAGGCAAATAGCCCTACCACTCAGAGATCACCTCTCCTACACTCAGCCTTTATAACACAGGCTTACAACTCAGATCTGTGTAAACAGATCCTACAGAAATTTAGAAAAAGATATTTTGATGTCTTGCCTTTGTTGAGAGAGAAGAGGACAAGACACTTCTTGATCAGCTGATGAAATCAACTGAATCTGAGCTTTCTTCAAAGCTTCTTGAATCTGAACTTAGCTGAGTTGATTTCCAAACAGCTTCTTGAGAAACCACTGATGGCTTCCTTCTTCTTCTTCAAGATGACTGGATCTCCCTCTATCCAACACCTTTACTGATACTTCAGACTTCTTCTTCTTAGACCTTCTGATGAAGATCTTCTTTAGAGCTTAGCACTTTCTTGAATTGAAACTTCAACAGGATCGCAATCCTTCTGTTTCTTCTTGTAGGATTTTCTTCTAATATTTTTCTTGGCTTAGCTGTTTTTAATTCCTTCTGAATGTGTCTATTTATAGACTTTCTTCATGGTAACCGGCTGATCCGGTTTCTAACTGTTTTCTGACAGGTCTGACAGCTTCAGTTAAACGGTGGCAACCCACAGCTGTCAAGTCTTCAAACAGTTCTTGTACCTTAGCCTTGGACAGCAAAATGTCGAGACAGTCAGTTAGAAAGTGTCGAGACCAATCTGTCTATCTGTGTCGACACAAGTGACTTTGGTGTCGACACAGTCTTTGATGATGTCGACTAAGTTGCCTTTAAGTCGACACAGCTTCTTCAAAAAATAACTTGGTCTAGACTCTGCAGTGTGTCGACACAAGTCCTGTGTGTCGACACAGTTGTTGTAGATTCAGAACTCAGCATGTGTCGACTCAGCCTTCAGTTGTCGACACAGCAATCTTCAATCCTGCCAAAATGTGTCGACTCAGTCTTCTGGTGTCGACACAAGCATAGTCGACTTCTGCCAATATGTGTCGACACAGTCTTCTGGTGTCGACACATCCACCCAGTGTCGACACAGTTGTGATCGACTATCTTCTTCTGTGAGTCGACTATCTTTCTCTGGTCGACTATCTTTCACTAGTCGACTATCTTTCACTAGTCGACTAACTTTCTCTGGTCGACTATCTTTCACGGTGTCGACACTGCTTCCCAGTGCTGAGGTCGACGATTTTCTTTATGTGTCGAGATAGTTGAAGTCGACTATTTTCTTTATGTGTCGACACTGCTTCCCAGTGTCGACATAAATGTGGTCGACTATCTTTCTCTGTGTCGACACTGATATTCTGAAGTGTCGACACAAATATTCTGAAGTGTCGATACAATTTCTTCAGGTGTCGACATGTGGACTTAGAATATTTTTCTGCATTATTTAATACTTCTTCACCTGCACATGTCAACTCAAAACAACATCAAATACACCTTGATGTATATCATTGAGCTAAGTTAGGCTTCTTCAAATCAGGTACATATTTTCCAATGTACCCGACAGAAATCGACACTGATTTCTTATCACCACGGAGCGCGCAACGCAATATCTATAGTCACAAAATTGAGACAAATAATGCAGAAATAAAATCAAGCGCACAAGCAATCACAGACGACAAAAAAAATTTAAGTGGTTCAGAGAGAAGCTCCTACATCAACGGGGAGAGCGCCAGTGAAGAACCGCTATAATGAATATGAGAGAGTACAAACAAAAATCCAAAGATAAAACCTGGAGCGCCAAAAGTTTTGGGACTCACTGGCGATCAAGACGTTGCCGACCTTGCACTCAGAAAAAACCAAACAACCTCAAACTGAGATTGATCGAAAACACCACCAGCCTCCCCTTGCTCTCTTGGACTGGACGGACAAGATTAGCCGTCTTCGCCTCTCTGGAGTCACCGCCTCCCTAGGAGGGTTCCGTCCCTGGAGTCGTTGACTCTAGACGAGAAAAAGGCACTGCTGCGGCCGGCTCTGGACGGGAAGAAGGGCACTGCTGCGGCCGACTCTCTCTGTTTTTTAACCCTAATCTGATGTCCAAATAAATCAAGAGATTATATATGTGTTATTCTCCCCCAAATGAACCTCCCGGTTCAATGATAAGGGGCGACAATAAATCAACAATCTCCACCTTGATGCTACTTGAGATTGATCTTCACCATCAGCTTGGATCTTCTCCCAAATAGAACACCCCCTCTCCCTAGGGTCACCACGATCAGCAGGTATAAATGTGAGCCAAGTCAAGGCAGTGCTTGAACTTGAATCCTGTCAGAGGATTTATCAACATATCAACAAAATTATCCTCTGTGGGCACTGTCAGTAACTCTATCTCGCCTCCTCCAATGAACTCCCTCAGCATGTGGTACCACACATCAATGTGTTATGTCCTTGCATGATAGACCGAGTTTTTTGCAAGACAAATTGCACTCTAACTGTCACAGTCTAGCTTCACCGATTCCTGAGAAACTCTGAGTTCCTTGATGAGACCCCTGAGTCAAATAGTTTCTTTAGCAGCCTCCACCGCAGCAATATACTTTTCCTCTGTCGTGGACAGAGCTACTATATCCTAAAGAATAACTTTCCAACTGATAGGACCTCCACCTAGAAAAAAGATGTATCCTGATATAGATCTCCTTCTGTCGAGGTCGCTCGCATAGTCAGAATCAATGAAGCCCTCTAAAGCGCCGACAACTTCGCCCCTTTTGAAAAGTAAACCAACATCTAGAGTTCCATTTAAAAACTGCAAAATCCAATTGATTGTTTCCCAGTGTTGTTGTCCCGGATTTGTCATATATCTGCTAACAACACTCACTGCCTGAGTGATATCTGATCTCGTGTACATCATCGCATACATCAAGCATCCCACCGTACTGGCGTATGCCACACTGAGCATCTTCTGACGTTCCTCCTCGGTGTCCGGGCACTGTTGTGATGACAATCTAAACTGTTGTCCCAATGGAGTGGCAATGGCTTTAGATTCCATCATATTGAACTTTTCAAGTACCTTCTGAATATAACCGGTCTGAAAAAGCAACAACATGCCTTGCTTTTTTGTTCCGCTTGATCTCCATCCCAAGAATCATCTGAGTATGACCAAGATCTTTCATCTAAAATTCAGCAATCAATTTTTGCTTCAGTATCTGAATTTCCCTTGCTGACTTGCAAGCAATCAACATATCATCAATATAGAGCATCAAAATCAGAATATTACCGTCTGCAAGAAATCTATAGTAGACGCAGTTGTCATACTTGCTCCTGCTATAGCTGTGTGATGTCATAAATGTGTCAAACCTCTCGTACCACATCCTCGGAGCCTGCTTCAAACCGTAGAGAGACCTTTTCAGCTTGCACACCTTTGTCTCATCGCCAGGTCGAACGAACTATTCAGGCTATAGTATGTAGATCTCCTCCTCTAGGTTGCCTTGAAGAAAAATAGTCTTCACGTCCATCTGCTCCAGCTCCATGTCCCATATAGCTACCATGGCGAGTAGCACCCGAATGGAACAATGTTTCAACATTGGTGAGAAAATCTCGTCAAAATCGACTCCTTTCTTCTACACGAACCCCTATGCTACGAATCTGGCCTTATATCTCCAATGATCCTTTCCTGATGTGTGTTGAAGTTGTGACCGGGCGGTCTGGCGGTCTGGCTTGGCGGGTTGATGACCGGGCTGTCTGGCGGTTTCCCTTCAGCGGGTTGATTGTTATGTGCTGCTGTCTGAGGTCCAAGTGGTCTAACGTCTTGTCACTAGCGACTTGGAGACCGGGCGGTCTGGCGGTCTTACATGGCGATCTCTCTCTCTCTGGCTGTTGCCGAGCGGTTAGCCCCTCTGTCTAACCGCGCGGCTTGTTCGGTTTGTGTCTGTACAGTCCGCTTGTGTCATGTAAATTTTTAGTCCCACATCTCTTATTTGTATTCTCTCTTTTCTCCTCCATTCTATATAAGGGAGGTCATACCTTTGTAATAGATACCTTTTTCTGATAATAAAATTTCAGTTTAAACCGTTTCCGGCTTATTTTAGTTCGATTCTAACATGGTATCAGAGGACTCGATTTTCTCCTCCTGATTCTGTGCCCCTCTCTGACCACGCGACTTGTTTCTTCTTCTCGCGACCTGTTTGTTTGCTTGCGCCCTGTTCGCGTGACTTGGTTCTTTTGCTTGTGCCCTATTCCCGCGACCTGTTTTTCGCGGCCGATTGCTTGCTTCTTTCTTGCGACCTGTTCTAGTCGCCGCGCCCTGTCGCCGCGACCTGTTTTGGCCTTCTCCTCCCAGCAAACCCCACTTCTGTTCGCGCGGTCTGTCTTCTATCCGCCGACTTCTTTCCCTCTGCTTGGTTCTGCGGTTTGGTCGTGGCTTTCCTGGCCGCTGGTGTCTGACATCGTGACTACTGCAGATCTTCTTCTTCCTATCCGCGCGGCTTGTTTCCTAACCACGCGGCCTCTAGTTCTATCCGCGACCTGTTTTTGCGGTTTCTCTGTCTCTATTTTTCTCGCAATCTCCTTGATTCGCGCGGATCCTTCTCTGTTCGTGCGGCCTTCTCTCTAACCGCTCGGACTTCTCCCTACGTTGGTCTGCTTCTTGGTTGTATCCTTTGCGGTTTCCTTTTTTGTCCGCTGAGGTCTTCTCGTTCTCACGAACTTCTTGTGTCCGTGCTGTGCTCGCTGATTGTCTGTTCGCGCGACTTGTTCTCTGTTCGCGCAGCCTGTTTCTTTTTCTCTCGCTCTTCCTTTATTAGTTCGCGCGACCTGTCTCTCTGTTCGCGCGACCTATTTCTGCTCTTATGACTCTCTTTGATATCTCTACTTTCTCCTCTTCTTCGAAGCCTTCTGCCTCGGTGGTCACGTCTTCTAGTAGTGCCCACTTCGTTACTTAAGGAAAATGGCTGATCGACTCAGGTGCTACCAATCATATGACCGTCTCTCCCCAGTGTTTTTCTCTCCTGGAAACACATGATCGGTTGCCCTCGGTTATTCTCGCTGACGGCTCTCCATCCTCGGTCCATGGGACGGGAGTGGTTCAAGTCACTCCGTCTCTTCAATTGGCGAATACTCTCTACGTGCCCAAATTCTCGTGCAACTTAATATCTGTTACCTCTCTATGCAAGCAATTACGGTGTTCCGTCACATTTACTTCTACTTCTTGTTCTTTTCAGGATCCGGACTCCCAGCGGACGATTGCTACTGGGACTGAGAGTGGCGGCTTATTCTTCCTCCATAACGTTTCCGCTCTATCCGCCTTCTCCACCACCTCTACAGATCTACTCCAATGGCATCTTTGCCTTGGTCATGCTCCTCCACGTCTTCTTCGTCAGCTTCTGCCCCATCTTCCTTCACAAAGTCCTCTCCTCAATTGTGAGGCCTGTCAGCTTGGCAAGCATCACCGCTCCTCCTTCCCACCAAAGCAAGTTCGTGGATCTTCCCGATCGTTTGATCTCATCCACTCTGATGTTTGGGGTCCGTCTCCTACCCTTACCGTTGGTCGGAGAAGTTCATATTTTGTCACGTTTATTGACGATTTCTCTCGTTGTACGTGGGTGTATCTTTTAAAAGATCGCTCCGAATTATTCTCTGTATGAACATCTTTCTATCTCATGATCAAAACTCAATTTGACATTTCTATAAAAGTTTTTCGATCTGATAACGCCCAAGAATATCTCAGTCATGCTTTTTCATTCTTCTGTATACAACATGGGATTATTCATCAAACTAGCTGTGTTTATACTTCACATCAAAATGGTGTGGCGGAACGCAAAAACCGTCACCTCCTTGATGTCGCTCGCACTCTGATGACACAGATGCAGGTTCCTCATGCCTATTGGGGCTATGCCGTTCTCATCTCCTATTTCCTCATCAATCGCATTCCATCCACCGTTCTCCAGGGTCAAACCCCATTCTCCATTCTCCATCCTGGCAAGGAACCCTTCCCCCTCCCTCTACATATTTGGATGTACGACCTTCGTACATGCTCCCTCCATTACCCGCGATAAACTCTCCCCTCGCTCCACCAAATGTATCTTTCTGGGGTACTCCACCACTTAGAAAGGCTACTGTTGCTTTGACCCAGTTCTTCGTAAGCAGTTTGTCTCCGCCGACGTTACCTTCTTCGAGAATACCTCCTACTTCTCGAACGACTCCTCTTCTCTTCCCCAAGCTTCCTCTTCTCTTCTCACAGCCTCTGATTCTCCTGTTATTACCTTCGTTCCCTCGCCTCCTACTGCGATATCCACCCCTACTCCGTCTCCACCTCCGTCTCTCTCATCTCCGCTGCCGTCGCTCTCTTCTCCCGGGCCAGCTCTCTCTGCCACGGATGCTCTGGATGCCGAGGAACCCGCTGACCTGGATCTACCTATAGCTCTTCACAAAGGGGTGCAGACTTGTACCCTACACCCCCTTGTTGTTGTTGTTTCATATGATCGTCTTACCTCTTCTCGCAGAGCCTTTGCGCTAGCTATCTCTGTCACTGCCACACCTCATTCCTACCAGGAGGCCCTTGCTATTCCTCACTTGAAGATGGACATGGATGAGGAAATGACAACTCTAATAGAGCGGGGTACCTGGACTCTTGTTCCTCCTCCCTTCGGTACTGATGTTGTTGGCTGTCGCTGGGTCTTTGTGGTCAAATTTGGCCCAGATGGTACTGTGGACCGTTATAAGGCTCGTCTTGTTACTAAGGGCTTTACTCAGACCTATGGGGTTGATTATTTTGACACCTTCTCTCCCTTGGCTCGTCTCAGCACTATACGGGTCCTTCTCTCTGTGGCGGTCAATAAAGATTGGCCAATTTCTCAGCTGGATGTTAAGAATGCCTTCTTTTATGGTGATCTTCAGGAGTCCGTCTATATGGAGCAACCTCCTGGGTATGTTGCTCAGAGGGAGACACGAGTATGCCGACTGTAGAAGGCAATCTAAGCAGATCCCTCGAGCTTGGTTTGACAAGTTCAGCGGCATCGTGGCGGCCGTTGGTTTTGCGCGCAGCTCTGCCGATCACTCTCTATTTATTCGCAAAACCCCCTCGGGACTGGTGGTTCTTGCTGTATATGTTGATGATATTCTTCTCACTGGCGATGACCAGGAAGGGGTAGCCCCGACAAAGCAGCATCTTCATAAACATCTGGTCACGAAATATATGGGCTCTCTGAAGTACTTTTTGGGAATCGAGATCTCTCGGAAGCCCAATTCCTTGGTCCCCTCCATGCGTAAGTATGCCCTTGATCTTCTAAAAGAAGCAGGATTGACTGGGGCCAAACCTGCCCGATGCTATATGGCTATTGGAGAAGACAAAACCTTGACAGATGATTCGCCTCTTCTTTCAGATACTACGCGGTACAGGAATCTAGTTGGTAAGCTCATATATCTCACAGTGACCAGGACCGAATTTCATATGTTGTGGGCAAGGTAAGTCAATTCATATAAGCACCCAGGGAGTGCCATCTACAGTCCGCCTTGCGGATCTTGGAGTATGTCAAAGCAGCCCCTGGGAAAGAATTACTATTTCAGAAGAATGGACATCTGAAGGTTGAAGCATACTCAGATGCGAGTTACACTGATGACAAAGGGGATCGCAAGTCTACCTCCGGTTTCTGCACCTTTGTTGGGTGAAATCTGGTAAGCTGGAAGAGCAAGAAACAGTCTGTTGTTTCCAGGTCAAGTGCTGAAACAGAGTATCGAAGTATGTCATCGACCACTTGTGAGTTAAAATGCTACGGGCTCTCATGCTGGATTTGGGAGAGGTCTACAACCATCCTCTACCTATGTTCTGTGACAACAAGGCTGCGATATACATCTCCAAAAATCCAGTCTTCCATGAAAGAACCAAGCACATTGAGGTCGACTATCATTTCATTCGTGAAGAGATTTTTAAGGAACAAATTTGCACTCCCTTCGTCACTTCTGATAAAGAGCTGGCTGACATCTTCACCAAGCCAGTATCCGCCTCATTTTCTCATATTTGTGACAAGCTGGGCATGATCGATATATATGCTCCAGCTTGAGGGGGAGTGTTGAAGTGGTGATCGGGCAGTCTGGCGGTCTGGCTTGGCGGGTTGATGACCGGGCGGTCTGGCGGTTTCCCTTCAGCGGGTTTATTGTTATGTGCTGCTGTCTGAGGTCCAAGCGATCTAGTGGCTTGTCACTGGCGACTTGGAGACCGGGCGGTCTGGCGGTCTCACATGGCAATCTCTCTCTCTGGCTATTGCCGAGCGGTTAGCCCCTCTGTCTAACCGCGCGGCTTGTGCGGTTTGTGTCTGTACAGTCCGCTTGTGTCATGTAATTTTTTAGTCCCACATCTCTTATTTGTATTCTCTCTTTTCTCCTCTATTTTATATATGGGAGACCATACCTTTGTAATAGATACCTTTTTCTTATAATAAAATTTCAGTTTAAACCGTTTCCATCTTGTTTTAGTTCGATTCTAACAATGTGGACTCCTTCTTTCTGAACACCCATTTAGTATCGATTGTCTTGGACCCTTTAGATAGAATAACCAAGTCCTAAGTCTTGTTCTTCTGAATTGATTCCATCTCTTCCACCATACCGTTTTCCATTTAGAACAGTCTCTGCTCTATAGCTTCTCGGTAAGAACAAGAGTCTGAGGAGATCACCTAAAAAGTGTATGCTATAGTATCCTGTAGCCTGAGAGGCAGTCTGACCTCTCTCCTCGCCTTTCCTCCGGCAATTGAGTATGGCTCTGCCTCAATAGGTTGAACAACATCTGTCTCCTTCGAGTCGGAGGAATCATCATGAATATCTACTTTGGCATTTGCATCCAGCTCTACCTCTACTAGTGATTCTAGAGTCTTCTTTACCTCTTTAACTTGAGACCGAGACTTCTTCAGTATTGAAGCCTCATCAAAGACTACATCGCTCTTCAGCTCGACCTTTTTGGTTTTAGGGAACCACAGCTTGAACCCTTTAGTGCCAGAATTATGGCCCAAAAGATGCACTTCTTAGATTTAGCATCAAGTTTTGTCTTTTTTGAATCCTGCAACAATGTGTAGACAGAGCATCCCAATATATGAATAATAGAATAATCAATAGATTTACCTGACCATATTTCTTGTAGAGACTTCAGATCTAATAACATTGATGGAGACCAATTCACTAGATAACAAGCAGTATTGACGCCTTCGGCCCAGAAAGACTCAGGTAAATCATCGAACAATCGCATGCACCGAGCTCTTTCCAGCAATGTTTTGTTCATCCTTTCTACAACACCATTCTGTTGTGGCGTACTTGGTATGGTGAGATGCCGAGTGATGCCTTCCTGACTACAGTATGTTGAAATTCTGCTGAGGTGTATTCACCGTCATTATCAGATCTGAGGTATTTCACCTTCTGTTTGGTTTGCCTTTCCACTTTGGTCTTCCAGATCTTGAACTTCTCGAATACTTCAGGCTTGTGCTTGAGAAAGTAGATCCAGACCTTTCTTGAGAAATCATCGATAAAGGTCACGAAATACCTGACACCTCCAAGTGATGGCTCTGGGACTGGCTCCCAAACATCTGAGTGGACATACTCCAAGATTTGTTTACTATGCTTGCTCGATGTCATAAATTTTACTTTGCACTATTTCCGGAGAACGCATGTCTTACAGAAGTCAATCTTGCACGTTTTTACTCCTTTCAGCAGTCCTTTCTTGTGCAGCTCAAGCAGTACTCTCTCGTTCATGTGGCCAAGCCTAGCATGCCATAGTAGAGAGGAATCCTCATCTGTTAATGTAAAAACTGCTTCATATCTAGCTACTGTAGTGTCGATCAATATGTATAGAGTACCTGAGCGCTTGCCTTTCATCACAACTAGAGCGCCTTTCTGTACCTTCAAATAGCCGCCATCACCAATGTAGGAATATCCGTCTGCCTCCAAAGTGCATAAAGAAATCAGACTTTTTCTTAAATCAGACACGTATCTGACATCTACAAGCTTTCTGACAGTTCCATCGAACATTTTGATTCTGATACTGCCAATTCCCATCATTCTGCACTCTGAGTTGTTTCCCATTAGAACACGACCACCGTCACATTGCCTGAAGCTATGAAACCATTCTTTATTCGGGCACATGTGATAATAGTATCCAATATCCATTGTCCATGCATCTATGGTGTTGAGACTAGGTGAGACATGAAGAACGTCAACATCACTCGCATTATCGGATGTCACCGCAGCCTGTTGTGGCTCTTGAGTCATCTCCTCTTCGGGCAATTATTTTTCCAATGTCTCTCTTCCTTGCAGTAGTGACACCTATTGTTTTAGCTTCTGGACTCGGACTTGGGCATGTTTCCCTTCTTGTCTCTCTATATCGATCTGCCTCTGACTGGGTCGTTGCTCTTTACCAGTAGCCCCCACCGTTGCTAGAACTTAACTTGCTTCTCGTTTCATTAGACAACAGCGTAGTCATCATCTCTTCCATCCTCAGGGTTTCATTCCCATAAAGGATCGTGGTGACCAAGTGATCAAAGGACTTCGACAAAAAGACAACAAAAGAAGAGTCCGGTCTTCTTCCTTAACTTTCACATCCATACTGCGCAATTGAGAAATGAGTTTGTTAAACACATTCATATGCTCCAGCAACTGAATACTCTCAGACATCCCCAAGCTGTATAACTACTTCTTGACATAAAGTTTTTTTGTGAGCGATTTGGACATGTAGAGCTCCTCCAATTTCTTCCACAGATTTGCTGTAGTCTCAACTTCGACTACATTATACATCACCTTATTTGTTATGCACAAATGAATTGTACTGATGGCCTTTAGATCCAATTCTTCCCATTCGTCATCCTCCTTCCCGGACTTCTCCTTGACAAGGAACGCTTTATGGAGACCTTGCTGAACGAGAACTACATTGATCCATTTCTGCCACAAACCAAAATCAATCTTGCAATCGTACTTCGGAATCTCGAATTTTGCCGCCATCGTGTTGCCTAGGGTTTTCCGAGAACCGAAACCTGCCTCTAATACCAATTTTTGTTAACTCGACACTGATTTCTTATCACCGCGGAGCGCGCAACGCAATAGCTATAGTCGCAAAATTGAGTCAAATAATGCAGAAATAAAATCAAGCACACGAGTAATCACAGACGACACAGAAAATTTATGTGGTTTAGAGAGAACCTACATCCATAGGGAGAGCGCCGAAGAAGATCCACTATAATGAATATAAGAGAGTACAAACAGAAATCTAAAGATAAAATCTGGAGCGCCAAAAGGTTTGGGACTCGCTGGCGATCAAGACACCGCCAGCCACGCACTCAGAAAAAAACCAAACAACCTCAAACTGAGATTGATCGAAAACACCACTAGCCTCCCCTTGCTCTCTTGGACTGGACGGACAAGATGAGCCGTCGTCGCCTCTCTGGAGTCGCCGCCTCCCTGGGAGGGTTCCGTCCCTGGATTCGCCGACTCTGGACGAGAAAAAGGCACTACTGCGGCCGGCCTTAGACGGGAAGAAGGGCACTGTTGCGGCCGTCTCTCTCTATTTTTAACCCTAATCTGATATCCTAATAAATCAAAAGATTATATATGTGTTATTCTCCGGTTCAATGGCAAGGGGTGGCAATAAATCAACACAACACAAAGGACAAAAATACTCTTGTTGAAACCAAAAAACCGGTCTCTGTGGAGTTCACCATTAGGGAAGGGGTGATCGCGCACCTACTTCTCTCCTGCAAGAAAAAAGACAAACAAAAGGACAAAGAAAGAGAGCAAAGGACTGACCCAAGGGCCCGACGCAGAGGACCCACCACACACCCGGAAGATCACTGAGCGCTTCCCCTCATTAATCAAATGTCAGGCTAAGGTACCTCAGAAAGCACTAACATGCTATAAGACAAGTAAGCGTGGGCTCTGAGGTACCCCTTGGGTCCTATTTATAGATTTCTAAAAATAGCCTGCAAATAGCCAACCACCGCTGTTCTGAACAGTTATGTGCAGCCCAATGGGGTCTGCCAACAGCGTAACTCCTCTATTCTAGACGGATACTGGCACCCCCTGCAGGGTTATCCCGGTAATTTGGCCTATGGTCCCCACGGGGAAAGGGTTTCCTGACCCCCGGGTCAACCCGCAACCACACCAGGCGGGAGTGAGCAGGGGCTGACCCGGGCTGACCCACCTAGGAGAGGCGAGCCGGGGCTAGCTCGAGACTGGCCCGCCTAGGAGAGGCGGACCAGGGCTAACTCGGGGCTGGCCCGCCTAGGAGAGGCGGACCAGGGCTGACCCGCCTAGGAGAGGCGGACCAGGGCTGACCCGCCTAGGAGAGGCGAGCCGAGGCCGACTCGGGGCTGACCCGCCTAGGAGAGGCGAGCTAGGGCCGACTCGGGGCTGACCCGCCTAGGAGAGGCGAGCCGGAGTTGGCTTGTTTGCCCGTCTGGATCCAGCCGTCGAACACGGGGTTGTACAACTCTCTTTCTCAAAATAACAGAATGAAGGTTCATACCCCATTTTATAATTTTTTTAGAGAGACACATGTTAGGGAATAACTCCCATCAAGATAGTCCATATGCTCTATCATGTTTGGAATAACGTTTATATAGTATCTCCAGCATAGAGCCTAGCTCTAAAGTAACACAAACCCAATAACACGCTCCGAATCGGTTTCGACACGTGCAAACATATATATGTATATATTAATATATCTAACAATGCGCAAGTAATTGTGCTCCCCTTGATATTGAATATATGGGTGAATAAGAACACTTGACTTTGATCTCCTAGATCTTTATTTTCTATAATATGACGACCTTGCTCTTCGGGTGGCCAGGACAACTCAGGGAGTCCGGTCAAGTAGTCCGCTACCTCCACCGCCGACGAACATATGATGAGAACATGTGCATTGTAGGGGAGAGGGGTGCGCTGCCATTCACGTGGCATGCACACACACGCAATAGACCGCGGTCAAGGGTGTGTGCTCGCACTCCCCGAAAATGCGCGCTCACGCGGGTGCCTGCTGCCAGACGGCCTCGGTGCTGCTCGTCTAGCCAAGGTGTCGCGGGTCATCCTGCTTTCTTATATGGCTTAACGCTTCGTGTGGTTTAATAGCTTAGCCTCCTGAGCAGTGGTGGATGCAGAAATTTTTTCCTGTGTGGGCAGACCTAAAAACTTGAAGAAAATTTTTTGCAATACAGAGAATAATCAAACCTAACTTACTAGACATATCGACAACTAATACACATCTAAAACATGATACACATATCAATAAGAACATGTACTTCAGTACTTCACCTTAAAAACATATAAGACGAAAATAAAAAAAATACAATAATAGACAAGAAGTGCAACAAAAAAATACTGAAACATCATACACAAAAGAAGTGCGGTTTGCGATCTGCAGAATAACCTTGCTTATAAAATTCCTCTACGAGCTTTCATATTTTGAAAGCATTTCATTATCACCTCATTATTGATAGTAGAAAATACATCTTTTTCAATATATGTCACTAAACATGCATTCATCTACTCATCCCCCATTCGATTACATAGTGATGACTTGATAATCTTCATTGCCGAAAAAGCTCTTTCTAATGTTGCAGTTGCAACAAGTAATAATAGTGCGAGCTTCACAAGGAAAAACACCAATGGATAAAGAACATTCTTCTTCAATTCAACTAGTCGCATAACCAATCCTCCAAGACCAATCACCTCTGCAAAGTCATCGTTTGAGCGAATATCCAAAATATAATTTTCAAGCTGATTATCGAGCTCCATTAATTCAACCGGAGAAAAGTCCATGGGATAATGTCCAACAAATCGAATCAGTTTGTGCTTATCAAATGTACAAAATTCATTACTTGGATCCAAACTTGCCATACATAAAAGCAATTCAGTATTCACTTCATCAAATCGATTATTTAACTCGACAAGTTGTAGATCTATGACCGCATAAAATAATTTCACACGATAAAAATGAAGGTTTGAAGTATCTTCATATTTACGTCTTGATTTTCAACATGCAACAAATTTATCATTCATATTTGGAACTAAAATTTCATGTTTGTTGCAGAAAAGAGTTACCTCATGAAGTAAAGAATCTCATTCATTGTCCCTCAATGTTTGTAACCGTTGCTTGGAAATTTTGACAGGAGTCAAAACATTTACAAGGTCTTGATCGCTCCTTTGCAATGTTTGTGATAAATCATTAGTGATCCCTAAGATGGTTCTCATTAAGTGGGGTTGGAATATAAATTCAAAACACTGCATAACATTCAATAATTCACTCGCTTCAGTTTTTTGCTCTGAAAGTGTGTCATCCTCTTCAATAATCTCAAGCACATCAATAACTGATGAGAATAAGCAATTAAACTCAGAAGAGTTCTATAATGCGAGTTCCATCTTGTGTCTCCTGCTCTTTTCAAAGTTTTTTCTTGATTCAAACCTCTCCCCGTTACAACTTCACCACTAGATATTTCTTCAACAACCTTTATAAATTGCTTCTCCCGGAGAATGTCTCTACGCTTGCAAGATGCCCCTATAATGTTTGTTATAATTGCGATCATGCTAAAAAAAGAACAAATCTTTTTGTGTTCTTTTGCGACCGCAACAAGTGTCAACTGAAATTGATGAGCAAAGCAATGGACATAATAGGCAGATTGATTTTCTTCCATAATCAATGATTTTAGATCATTGAATTCATCTTGCATATTACTAGCTCCATTGTATCCTTGTTCCCGTAAGCTTGATAGACTCAACCCATTTTTAGCAAAAAAATGCTTAATCGCTAGCTTAAGTGATGAAGCGCTCGTATTTTCCACATGGATAATGCCTAGAAAGCGCTCAATTATCCTTCCATTCTTGTCAACATAACGTAGAGCTATAGCCATTTGTTCTTTAACAGAGGAATCACGAGCTTCATCAATTAAACTAGAAAACAACTCAGCTTGTACAATCTCTTTAATGATGATATTTGTAGTCTCTGTTGCTGCAGCTTGGACAATATCTCTTTGGATACTTGGTGATACTAATTTAAGATTTTCGGGAGCATTCCGTAGTATAACTTTATTGATGTTTTCATTATGATCTCCAAGAAATTGAAGAAGTTTTAGAAAATTTCCCCGATTGCCTGATTCTTCAGATTCATCATGACCAGGAAATGTTAATCCTTGCTTTAAAAGAAATCTAATACAATCCAATAAAGCTTCTAGGCGGGTGCGATAATCATTTTGAGCTTGTTCAGATTGAGTGCACAAAGCAACTTCAATGTGTTGTTTTTGGTTCATCAAGTCAAGACAAGCCATCAAGCATTTGTTATGGATACTACTATGATTTCCAACATGAATATCCAATCTATCTTTATGTTTCTAATTTGTGAAACCACCAATAACAAAAGCATCTCCTCCTCCTTGGTCTCCATGCTCGGGCTTGAATAGATAACAACATAAGCAAAATGCAGTATCTTTTACTATGCTATACTCCAACCAGTAACTGTATTCGTCAAACCAAGAACAAATAAATCTACGTGGATCGTTTCCAATAAGTCTAATTGGGAAATTATATTTTTTTGGTTGGAAAGCTTTTTTTTGTAGATACCACATTCGAACCTTCTCTCTATCATTTGGATCATAATCATAAATATTCTTTCGTAATCTCGGGCCTACAGGAAGCTCGTCTACATTGAGTTCTAATCGTTGACAGATATCTCTACTGGAAGAAATAACTGATTCTATGCTTGTTTTTCTCTTAAAATTTTTTCCATGAGAACCTAAAATGAAGTTTAAAGATCAGTTATACCCAAATTGTCACTCTTTAAAGATCAGCCAACAATAAAAAAAAACTATAATAGTATAAATATTTAAGATACGTGAACGGTGAGCACCAAATCATTCAAAATTAAAAAGAAAATAAGAAATAATACAGTTATACAGTGAGCCATGAACACCAAATAGTATAAAGTTTTAAGATCAAGTTTTGATGGCCGAAATAAGAAATAAAAGAGTGATAATATGATACCTGCTTGTCGGCTCACGGCTTTCGGACTATCGGAGAAGAAAGTCAGAAAGGAGATGTCGGTCGAGTCACCAGTCAAGGCGCCTATTGGACAAGGAGAAGGTCGTCGCTAAAAAAGGAGTTGACGGTTTATATATATCCTGAACCCTAAAATAAACAGTGGTTTATATATAAACCGCTGTCTATACACTAAAGCTCCGTTTGGGGGGACTTATTTTCACCGGTCAACCGGTTACGACCGCATGAATCTAACCATAATTAAGGTCCGATTCATGCGGTCGTAACCGCTTGACCGGTGAAAATAAGTCCCCCCAAACAGAGCCCAAGTCTATTTAGTGAATAGACAGCGGTTTATATATAAACCGCTGTCTATTCTACCATGAAGAATAGACAGCGGTTTATATAAACCGCTGTCTATTCTTCAGGGTAGAATAGACAGCGGATGTCTATACTCGAAATAGACCGGCAAAATCGTGTCGAGTGTCCAGTGCATCCAACGCTGTCAAGCTCCATCTCTAACAGTTTGTTCCATTATTTTTTAAAAAATAAGGCCCAAAAATTTGACGCTATACCTACTCGCAAAGAACCCTATTCCGCAATTTTTTTTCTCAGTGTGGGCGGCGCCGCCCACACTCGCCCTTTATTAGGTCCGCCCCTGCTCCTGAGCATGTTGTGAAATATGTTCACCTTGTGCGTCTAGAACGCCTTTATCTTCTACTGATTATGAACTAATTATCCGGATCAGGATTGCAGTGAAAAGGGGTCAAGCATATATGATGCCAAGCCCCAATTTCCATTGCATCAAAAGATCTTCATCCACTGCTGTATGTTCAAGGTGATCGAGTCTCGTTCGGGGGACTTAGGCTCCGTTTGGAGGGACTTATTTTCACAGGTCAAGCGGTCACGACCGCATGAACCGGACCTTAATTAAGTCCGGATTCATGTGGTTGTGACCGCTTGACCGGTGAAAATAAGTCCTCCCAAACGGAGCCTTATTTTCACCGATATGCGATCGTAACCGCTTGATCGGTGAAAATAAGTCCCCTCAAACGGAGCCTTAATTATTAAAAACAAAAATTTCTCTAATTCGGTTCCTTAGATGGAATTGGTTTTCTAGAATTGGATTCTCCACAAAAACCAATATCCGCAGCATGGGGTTTTGTTGAGAATTCCAATTATGTTGTACGGCTGCAAAATTGAATTTAGTTAAACTAATTGGAATTGATGCACAAAAGCTGTTCGGGTGAATGATGGAATTGGTATTGAAATTGACATTTTGCAATTTTTTTTATAAAATTCAAAACGTGAGTCAACGCTGAATGCATTAAATTTCATAAGATTTTTTAAAACGCAAGTTATTCGCCAAGGCACGCTTTTTTCGCCCGTGCAAGCGTTTTTTGCCTGAGCGCGTGTTTTTCTCCCAGACGCGTTTTTTCGCCCGGACGCGTCTTTTTCACCCGGGGGTGTGTTTTCGTCCGGGCACGCGTCTTTCGCCCCGACAAATGTTTTTCATACTGGGAGAATGTTTTTTCCTCCCGCGCGAAAAACACGTGTTCGGGAGAAAAAATGCCCACCCGGGCGAAAAGCACGTGCCCGGACGAAAAATGTGCGCCCGGAGGTAAAACTAGCTCTGAGCGAAAAACAGGCGGCCTGAAGAAAAAACGCAAGCCAGGGTGAAAATTTTGCGTCCGGGCAAAATACACGCTCCTGGGCAAAAAATGCGCCCGAGTGGAATATGCGACCCCGCGCGAGATACGCCCTCACGCACTAAAAATTCCCGCCCATGCGTAAAACATCTAGCCGGGGCAAATAACGCGTGCCCGTGCGAAAAAATGCGCTCGGGCGCAAAAAACTCTTCCCGGGCAAAAAACTCCCGCTCGATCAAAAAATGCCCTTCCGGTCGTAAAACACGAGCCCGACCGAAATATGCGCGCCCGGGACGAAAAAACGCGTGCCCAGGCGAAAACACTTGATTCTGAGGAAAACCTATGGGCGGAGCTAAGAAATGACGATATGATTTTTTAGTTCAAAGTCAAAGCCACGTGTTTTCTCAAAAAGCCAGCACCCACATAAATTTCGTCACGACGAACGCCAGAATTAAATTTTTAATCTCAAATATCATTTCCAGAAAGTCAATTCCATCCAAACGAACAGACCCTAAACATACATGAGATCAAGATATGAACTCGGGTGCCAACAAAAATTACACAAAATATGAGATCAAACTTGGAGGTTTTGTTGAGTCAAGTTTTCGGATCGAGCCAATATTCAAACGAACCCTAAGAATTTTATATAAGCCCAGCCCCTAAAATGTGCGAACAATAAAAAAGAGCATCCACCGATAGATTTCCTGGGTCAGGGTCCGGAGCATAGTGCCCTAGTGTCCTACCGGTGTCCTGATAGAAGACTATAGGGACCCACATAGACTTACAGTTATAAAATAAAAATTAAAAGCTCAAACAAATTGGTCTGCAAGCTTCCCTTTCTCTATATTGTAGCTGGATCTTGATCTGAAACAAGATCTAGATTTGTCTAGTCCTCCATTTTCCTGCAACATCATAAGGGAGAATTGGCTTTGCAATATTCACCTAATACAATATGAGACTTATTTTCATTTTGCGGTTGTAACCATTTGACCGATGAAGATAATCTCCATTTGGCACGGTGGTGGCAGTCATGAACAAGAGGGTTAAATTGTCATTTGTTAATGCCCACATAAGAAACTTCATTCATTTTTATGTTTAAACGAATGATGTTTGTTATGTGATCCTAACCAAATGACGTGTTAACCCATGCGTTTACAACTGCCACAACTGTGCAAAACAGAGCCTAAGGGTTCGTTTGATTGAGCGGTGCTCGAAAAGCTCCGATTTGGTGGCTTTTCCTCTGTCCCGCGGGTGTAAAACGGAGCAAACGTCGCCGGCGCCCGTTTGTCTACCCGCCGTCTGACGACATTTGCTCCAAACGGAGGCGGCGAAACGCCAAACTAAACGAAGCCTAAGTCTCTCCAAACGGAGGCATGGTGGTGGCGGTCATGAACATGAGGATTAAATTGTCATTTGTTAACGCCCACCTAAGGAACTTCATTCACTTTTATGTTCAAACGGATGATAATTGTTAGGTGATTCTTAAAGAATGACAGTTTAACTAATGCGTTTACGACCGCCACCATCGTTCGAGTTTCTGATCAATTAATGTACCAAACATAAAAATATCAAAGGCACGAAATTTGATGAAACTCTTCCGTGAGCCTCATTTTACTTCTTCGATCTCATCCAGGGTATAGTTGTTAGTTGAGACACCAGCGCAATCAACTTTGACTTCGTTTGTTTTATCGTTTAAGCACGTTTCGTTTTATCAAAACACAATTGTGGGTATTAAACCAAATTATTTTTCCGCCTACAATTCCAGCCGCCCGACGTTTCTGCAGGCTAACAACGCTGGAGAGCTCTAATTAGCCGCGTTTATGGAGGAGAAAAGCTTCGCTGTGCCGCCCTCCCTTTTCTCCCGGTTTCCTGGGAAGGAGGAAAACCTGGGTTTCTGCCGGCGGTGGAGCCGCCGCCGGCCTGCCCGGAGCTCACTGGCGCGATCGCCGAACCCCGGCGAACCCGCCGGGGGTAGTCCGGCGGAGCTCGACTCGATTTATTCAAAAAAAAAACCCATATGAAAAGTTGCAACTTTTTCAATTTTCACAAATAATATGAGATAAAACACATTATAATATTATAAATATGCATAATGCATGTCCCATACAACAATACCCACTGACCCGCCCCCTACAAGTATAAATTATTTTCCATCTTTAGATCGGAATAATCCACATGAAAAGTTGCAACCCACTTTTTAATTTATTCTAAAAAATTGTTCAGCAACTAGAATATCTATTAAAAAACATAGTAATAAACTTGAAAGATAACCATCTTAACTCAGAATATGAGGTTTATCAAAACTGAAATAGATCCAAATGGAATTGTGATGAATCCAAATTTTATGGACTACACCAACCATAAACAAAGAAACTAATTATAGGTATAAATGTCATATATGGACTTTGAATTTAGAAACACAACATAATCACTGGACTAATTAGTTTAATCAAAAATAAGCATAAGTTGACAAGATTAGCATAGAATCAATTTTTATTTTAATTTCATGTAAAACCAAAAAAATTTGAAGCTTAAGGTATAGAAACTGGAACAATAAAAGTAAAAATGTTGGTCCACCAGTGAAATTTAGTTATTCCCTGTAAAGAATATTGGTAATTTTTCCTCATTTTTGGCATATATAGTTTCACCCATTCAAAATTTTGTAAGAGATGAATTCATAGACAGATCATTTCAAATCAGTAGAAAATTTTGTAAATTTAGGCTCCGTTTGGGGGGAACTTATTTTCTCCGGTCAAGCGGTTACGCCCGCATGAACCGGACCTTAAATTAAGGCCCGATTCATGCGATCGTAACCACTTGACCGGTGAAAATAAGTTCCCACAAACGAAGCCTTAGGCTTCGTTTGGGGGGACTTATTTTCACCGGTCAAACGGTCATGACCGCTTGACCGGTGAAAATAAGTCCCCCCAAACGGAGCCTTAGTTTCTTGATTTTTTGAACGTGAAGAGATATCGATCCAGAACTGCTTACAGAACTGCTTACAGCGGGCTTACAATGGGCTTATGCATCCTTGTTAGACAAAAGCTAATCTAAGCAAAACAGTGCATGAATAAGTTGATCCAAAATGATGCTAACCAAAGTTTCAAAACAGTCTAAAAATAGGATCACAATTCACAACAGAATTGATAAGAATGGAAGAACCATTCATAGAATCGTAGTTATAATTATCCTTTTAACGAGGCATCATCAATTGAAAGAAGTACTTGCACCGCTTTCTTCTCGATCGCTCTGCAATACACGACATAAGTTTTAAAAATCATAATTAGTGATTTTTTTTTTACAGAAAAAATATCAAAGTACGTCTTCATTGCCCTCCTTTATTTCTGAACTTGTTGCAAGAGTATCAACACTAGTTTTGTTTCCCACTTCATCTGCAAGTGAATCCATATCACCAATTACTCTTTGAACTACTTCCTCGTGACTCTGCATAATCGGACTAGTAGAATCTTTTACAGAGTCCATGTCTAAATAAAAAATAAATAAACAGTTAGCTATTATATCTACAAGAAAGCATAGTAAATCAATGAAACATTTAATTTCTGACGCAGGGCAAATCTATAGGCGGCGGGAAATATGTGACCTAACCCTACATGATATGCAAAGCCCGATGAATTAAATCACAATTGAATTATAAACTTTAACATCCCACGCAAATAATTCAAAGCAAGCCAGAATAATTTATTTAGGCAAAAGCAAGCTTAGGCTTTACTCCGCGTGGAGGGCCAAAGTAAGAGCGCACGGCGAATGAATCCTTCCTGCAGTTAGGGATTAATCCATGCACAAATAACTATAATAAACTAAACACCCAAGCAACCATGTAATAAACTACTGTAACAATATTTTACAACTGAATACCGATACAAAAACACACTACGAATAATACAGCTGTTGTAAATAAAACAAGTTTGAATATTGGAGAGCTCAAAGAGGGGTTTCGGTGGTTGGTGGACCGGATCGGGTAAGGGGAAGGCTGGTTGGGGGATTATTAAGGCTTGATCGAAGAGGTGAGCAACTGGATCTGGGTTGAAATGCCTAGATCTGGTCTGTTTTGCGGCTGGAAACAACCAGGTGGCTGATTGGGAGGAGCTGGAAGGCAGCCTGGTAGAGGCGAGGGCCGGCGGCCTAGGTTGGAGGTTGTTGGAAGGAGTTCTGGAGGTGGAAGACTGCTGGATATGGGAGTGGCTTGGCGGCAGCCTGATGTGGGAGGGGTTTTTTGAGGGTAGGCGGTGGCTGGACACAACAAGGAGGGGGGGTTTGAGGGCTAGGGCCAGCGGTTTGAAGGAGGGGTTGCCAATAGGCGGGTGGCAGGCTGGGTTTTGGGCCGACAGGAAGTGGCCGGCTGGGTTGGCAAGGCTGGGCAGCAGAAACGTAATTCCTGCAGGGGTTTTCTTGAGGGGATCAGTAGCTCGACATCACAAAAAAAGGAAAGGAGGGTTGGGGAAGGAGGAAACTACCAAGATACAAAACCTTACCCAAGGAGTCGTCACCAAGGTATTCCACAGAGTCGGCACCGCAGAGAGATCACCAAAAATGATGAAGAGAAGTCTCCAAATTTAAGCAATGAGAAATGGCGGCAGCCCTAAACCATCTATTTATAAGAAATAAAAATTAGGGCACCCAGAATAACAGACTATGATTGGTCGTTGGTCTCGGGGCCAAAACAACATGAAATAAAATCCGAAGAATACAAAGCAATATATGAAATTGATCCGCAACGCAAATCCGGACGCATCCACGGAGTCGGATCGTCGATCCGGACACGTCATATAAGATAGGTCTCCAAATCAGCCCCTAATGGGCCCAAAGCTCGTCCTCGTCTCTGTTTCACATCAATCTCCCCGGCTTGTAAGAATTCATCTCCCGATGAATAGGCATCAAAATTCTCTCGTTGTATGCCAGGTAAAACTCAAAAAGGTCCACCAAAGGTCGTCCAAGTGCAGTCGATGGAAGAGTGTCCTCACCAATCAACTCCTCCAGACTGAAAAGCTTCCATCTCCAATGAATGGAGACGGTCGTACTAATGTCAACGTCTACGACGAGTCGATCTAGCTCCGTTAGTATCATCTAGGTGTCGTCAATGAAGGGTCGTCCGTGCCAGCAAACCAGGTAGCGACACACAAGACCGTCTGTAGAGGGGACAGACTCATGCGTAAAGGTCTCAGTGATAATCTCATCTCTCAACACAGTAGCAGAAGGATCCGGTGGGATCTACGGTGCTAATGGTGGAACTGCTTAGGATTGGATCCCGGGTAAGTGGGGGTCAGAAATGGGCTGAGCACGGGGCAATTAATGTGGTGGCAAGGGCTCGGGGTTAGACTGAGTGGTGGGTAGTAAAAACGGTGGTAAAGGCTCAGGAGGGACGCCAAGATGTGGGCCTGAATACTCGTGAAGTGCAAAGTATGGCATCAGGTCCTCGACATTGAACACAGTATGGGTACCCATGCTCGCAGGGATGTCCAACTCATAAGCCTTTGTCCAGACGCGTCTCAGGACTGAGTAGAGACCCATTCGCCTAACGCTCAAACTTTTAGCAAGTCTCGTACGGAACCTCACAACGCAAATTCTTACAATCACCTGCTCTCTTTCATGAAGTACCTGCACTTGTCAATGAGCATCCACATGTGATTTAAAAGATTTATTACTAATATGGATTATTCGTCGGACCAACTCAAGACACACATGCAAACGATGAATAAAAAACACAACAAACTCATGTAAAAGATGAAAAAATGACTCAACAAACTCATGCAAATGATGCAAATGACACATGACCGACACGACGTACCTGTTACGGGAAAGTCTAATAATGACCTAGATGTCTCTAAAATAAGGTGGCCTATCAGGGGGCTCTCTCAGTGGAGTGTAGAAAAACCCATCCCGTGTGTGACAAGTGCTCAGATGACCATGAGAGACATTTATACTTAAATTCGAGCTCGTAAAGTGTCAAATGTCTCTCATGGAACGTAGCATATGAGGGGCTCACCAGGAGGTGTGTACGAAAAGTCATTACAGATAAAATGACCACCTGAGTGAAAGTCGTGTACACCGATTAGAAAACGTGACTCTTGAGTGTGGTGTGTGTTCCCAAAAAGAAAGAGCTCGTCTGGTGGGTCAGTAGGTGGTGCGTCCCAAAACTCATTGATGGTGCAATGCGTCATAAGGCAGGACCTCAAAATATGTGTATGCTCAAGCGTACTCAAGGAAGGAAATACATACATTATGCTCCACGCAAGATCAATTCTCTGGGGCAAGGCTATAGATGATAGCGAAAGAGACGCTAATAACTCAAAGCTCATAAATGAGTATCTCACCCGAATCGTATCCTCACCAGGATGTGGTGACTCATCAGGAGGCTCAACAGGGGGGGGGGTCATTGTAAAACTCGTCACTAGGGTCATGATCCTCCATATGAGTACCATCATAAGGGGTCGTGCCCCCATGAATGGGTGATGTGGTCACTACAAGATCAACATCAGGCTCTTGGATCTCAGTCATAATGTGACTCCTGGTAATGAAAATGGTTGAGCGACACAAACCTACACCCAAGAATGGATCCAAGGGTGCAGTGTCAGGAAATGGGTCTGTAGTTATGGTGCTAACTAACTCGGTGTATGGCAGAGGAGGAGGTGTGGGTGAGGGGCACAACACTACATACTTAGTAGGTCGCTCAAGCTCGCTCTCAGTCGGGGTCACAAGAGGCAGGTCAAAAACAAGAGATATGTCACTCACTAGGCTAAGCACCTTACTTTGGTGAGAGTAATCCGCATTAGGTATCACTTCTATCATGCCTGACAGGACAATGGTAGGCACCAGGGTGACCTCTATGTGGGAGGGACTCGTACTACAGAGGTCAAGATGAGAATCTCATCGACCAACACTTGTGGATCTCAATGACCATCCATAATGAAGGGCGAGCTGATATGTCTCCTCGATGGACTCTGAGTTATGATAAACTACCTTAGTACAAATGTCAGATTGAAGCCCAGACCGAAATCTTGTAGTGGTCATGGCTGGATTCTCTCAGATATCACTCCTCACAACTAACTCATCGAAGCGATCCCTGTACTCAGTGACAAACATTGATCCTTGCTGAAGAAAAAATAATTGGCCAAACAAGCAACTCTGATAAGATAAAGGCAGATACCTCTGTCATAATGTACACTTCATTATCGTAGTAATGATCGAGAATAATCTCCAAATGATCTTTTAAACCTTTTCTCTGAATCTATTACAACTTTCTCTTGAGAAGAAGTACTAATTCTTTTATCAGATTAAACAACTATCAAACCAATCGATTGATACTAGAAGAGATTCAATTGAAGATGATAATCTTCCAAGCTTTCTCGCTCGAATTCAATCTTCTCACAATCTAATATGATTTTCTTGATCGTCTGTTGTTGATGATTGATAATTTGTGATGGTTGTTTGATTATCTGTGATTGTCTCCTATATTTTCTGCATCTCATCATATATATATAAATCAACATCCTCTAACATATCCAAGAATCTATTATGTAAACTCTTCTTGATTTAATTCAGATTGAAGCCACAAGACAAATTCTGTTAAGAAATCTAGTCAACGTAACGTCGAGTTTTTGTCGAAGCAACATTGATTTCTTACTGTCTGTATGAAAATCTCTGTAATCGACATTCCATCGACATCACATCGAAGCTTACGTTGATTTAATCCGTAAGATCCGCCGACTTATCCAAATTAAGTTGCTGACTTCAATTCAAAGTAACGTCGAATTCCAGTCGACGTTGCGTCGAGTTCTAGTCGACGCATGTTGGCAATTCATGATTTTTCTCTTCAATTTAGTATGTCATATATATATCATGTATATCACTAACACCCTATGTAACACCTCCGTCCGTCACATGAAATATAATAGAGGGTCCGGTCGAGGCCCCACGCCATATTCCGCAGACAGTCGACGACGTTACTTATTAATATAAAAAAAAATCTGCTATCAAATTTTGGGGTGTTACACCCTAGGACTTCAAAGATCAAATTACCCTCACTATGCAACATGGGTAATAGATGTAGGATATAAAATCACTAAACATAATTTGTTAAGCTAAATCATAATGCCTTTTCAAAACAATCTCCCCTTATTTAACTTAATAAATTTTACAAAATATCAAAAGTGATTTTACAAATATACAGCAATAAATTATACAAATTTTTGACTGAACATGTACTCATAATAGATAAGAATGATAAGAGACATAGATATAAGGCAATTGAATATATACGATTTCCATAAAATTTCTTTAAGATACCAGCATGGTCCACACAAATTTGTACCTTCAAAATATATTTATCTAAGAAGGATTTTTCCTTTTTCTGGTGAAAACTTGTACATCCTTACTGAACTTTTTAACAGATGATTCTTGACATTCCTCTTGAGCTATGACAGCATCATTCATAGCTTCTCTAGCAATCAGAAGAATATTAGCTAAATTTTCTTTCATTGACTCCCCCTGCACAAATGCATAAGAACAATGAATAACTTGATCATTTTTCTGTTCTATTTCCATCTGAATAGATTGATTTTCAGTTGTTTGTTCTTCTACTTCTCTAGATAAAAGAACTGTGTGAGTCTTCCTAAGGAGAGCCTCATCTTCTTCTAAAAGTTTCATGTACTTGTCTTACTCAGATATCTCCCCCTTCTGAACCTCATGAGCTAAGGAGGTTAAGAAAGATCTTGTTACTTCTGTGGAGACCAGTTTATTCTGAATATTTTTTATAGAAGTGTGCACCTTAGAAATCTTATTAAGTATATTTTCAATAGAGGATTTGCAATTTGAAGCATGCTCAACTATAAGAAATGTCAATGAAACAGTTGTTTGTTGTATGGCTTGAAGAACTATTTTGTTAATATCCAATATCTCTGATATTGATGTTACAACATGACTGTGTAGGAGAAAGTTGATCATTAAGGTGTTGCATATCTGTATCTGTATTTGGAAGTTCAATGTTGATATTTTGATCTAAACTTAACTCTGGAACAATGTTTTATGATGGAAGCTCTGTTATAATTGTGGGAATTACTAATTCATGAGAAGCATCAGGTAGAGATGTTTTTATTGTTAAATCCATCTCATCTATTAATGGTGAGGATATGAGAGAAACTTCTTTCTTTGAACCAGGTTTTAGTATTTATCTAGTTTTATTTGAGAATGAAGCAATAGTGAGTCTCTTTCCAGGTGATATATTACTCCTTTTGATTTGCACAGAGTACGGTAATGTAGTTTTAATATCTGACTAATAAAGGTCATATATGCATTATCCTTATGGCTGTACTTATGACCTATAAGATGAAAAATATATTTACTCCAATTAATCTTCTTTCTCAAAACCAAAATTCTCATCAAATGCAATTGAGCTTTGGGAACAACATCTTGTGCTGATATCTTGCACATCAGCACCGTTCCCACTATATCAGCAAGAAACTCATATTTTTCTGAAAAGTCTTTTTTTTTCAAATGAATTGGTTTATCCTTAGAGAAATTCATCTTTACCAGAGCTTTCTTAATTTCTTCATCAGTTAGTTCAACATCTTATTCTCCCGATGACAGATCAAATGTCGTCTGTATAAGTTTCGCATGTATATTGTTCTCTGATCCATTTACCTGCCTTATCATTGAGCAATCTTCATCTATTGTAACTGAACTAATGAACTCAGCTAATTCCATATAATATAATAAACATCTTGTGGTGATTAGCTTATTTAAACTAGCATCTGTAAATAATTACAAAATTCCTTTGAATAAATCTCCTACAACTGCAAATGATTCGAGATCTATACTGAATCCTAAATTTATCTTAGTTATCATTAGAATCCCTGCCCAAGTACAAGAGAGAACGAAAAGAAAGAGTAGAAAGCAAATATAACAGGGAAGATGAAGAGTTTGGAGAGAAATAGACGATATATCGAGAAATTAGGGCATAAATAATTTTGTTGGTTGACGCAACGTTGATTTATTTTCAACGTATACATCAGTATAATATTTGACGCACGCGTTGAATGAAATCAACGATGCGTAGAATGGATCCAATATTCTTCATAAGCACCGTCTCTTAGACATTATGTCGAATAGAATTTGACGTTCTGTCAATTTCTATTCGATGTCACGTCGAGTGCAAACTTAAAAATTTAAGTCATATTCAGATTTTTTCCCAGCAATATTTGTAGTTAAAATTAAGACAATTAAGATTATTGAGCTTTATAAGGCATACTCAAAGCATCGATAAAGTAGTTGTGCTTTGTTTCATTAAGAATCTTAGTGAAAATATCTGCCTTCTAATTTTCAGAAGATACATATTCTAAGAAATTTTTTTCGTTTTCATATTGTCTCTGAGAAAGTGATGTTTTATCTCTATATGCTTTGTCCTACTGTGCAAGACAGAATTTGATGCAATTAAGATAGCACTTGACCCATCACATAATATTGTGGAATTGGAAAATTGAAGTTATACTCAAGTAATTGATTCTGCATCCATAAAATTTGTGAATAATTGCTTCAAGCAACAACATATTCTGCTTCAACTATAGAAGTGGTGACTGATGTCTTCTTCTTACTGAACCAAGATATCAGTCTAGCACCTAGGAATCGATAAGTTCTTGAGATACTTTTTCTATCTAATCTACATCCTGCATAATCAGGATCTGAATAACCATATAGTTCAAATTTTGATTCTACTGGATACCACAATCCCATTTCAGGTGTACCCTTAAGATATCTTAAGATTCTTTTCATAGAACTAAGATGTGATTCTTTAGGATCAACCTGAAACCTTACACAAATACCTGCAACAAATATTATATAAGGTTTGCTTGCTGTTAAATAAAGAAGTGAGCCAATGATTACTATATACGTTTCTTGATCTACAGATTTACCAGATACATGCTTATCTAAAACAACATTAGTAGTTATGAGAGTTTTCATAATAGTGATAGTTTTATGCCAAATTTCCCTATCAATTTCTTGGTGTATTTAGATATAGAAATGAAGATACCTTCATTACTTTGTTTTACTTATAAACCAAGGAAAAAGGATAATTCTCTCATGTGTACAACCACTATTCGTCAAGGGTCAACGGTCAACGATCAGCTGTAAAACAAATCAACAGTCAACAAGCAGCACCAGTACATAAAGATCTGATTGGTATTCAATGGCCAACATAAGAGGTGAGGGGACCTTTTAGACACAAGCAAGGATCATACTCGTCGGGTCGCGCGATCAACCAGCAGCAAGGGCGAGCTTCAAAAACCTTTTCAGTATAGATGAGCTCTGAGCAGTACTAGTGGAGAGAAAATAACAATACTCGCCTAACAGGTGACTTCCGACCACCATCGCAGATGATAGCCAACCAATACTCGTTAGTAGCCGAGCCAGGTCGTCAGAAGGCAGTAGCCGATGATTGCAGGATTGATTCTTCTCTCCTAGATACCCCCTTCCATTTGGATTTGCCTATAAATAGGACCCCAAAGGGTACAAGAGTATATACTTTGAAATCTTGAAAAAGATCTTGACCACTTCATTCTGTGGATTATTAGCCGAGCCTTCGGAACCTTTCTCCGAAAAGTCAAGTTCCAAGCTAGCATCTCCCTTATACCCTGCTCGACCATCTTTAGTTGTGGAGGGGAAGTTTATTTTAAATATTCGGGTACGTGGTGAGACCTGCCTGCCGCAATGCCCGGGTTCCTTTTTGTTGTCCCTATTTCTGCATTTTAGCCCGCTAAGACGTCGAGCCTAATCGCTGGACTAGTAATCTTAAGCTGCATTGATCCAAATTTTGGAGTAGAAATTTTCTCGACTTCAACGCCAAGCTACTCATTTCAAACTTAGATTGCATTAAGCAAGCAAACCTTTTGTAGAATCTAGAGTTTGTTGACCCAAATATAATATCATCTACATAAATCTTGATAATAATCAGTTTTTCCTTATGCGTTTTAGTGAAAATTATTTTATCCACCTTTCCTCTTGTGAATAAGTGATCTAAGAGAAATGTGGATAAGATTCATACCAGGCTCTTGGATCTTGCTTTAGACCATAGAGTACTCTATTTAATTTATAAACATAAGAGGGAAGAGTTGGATTGACAAAACCTAGAGGTTGTTCTACATAAACCTCTTCTTGTAGGAATCCATTAAGAAAGGCACTGTTAACATCCATTTGGTAAACTTTAATCCTTTTATAAACTGCATATTCTAGAAATAGTTTGATTGCTTCTAGCCTTGCCAATGGTACAAATGTCTGATTTTAATCAATTCCTATAACTGGATAATTCTTTAGTCTTTCCACTAATTCCCACACTTTATTTCATTCAAATTGTGCAAGTTCTTCTTGCATAGCTAAAATCCAGTATGGATCAGTATCAACTTCCTCAAATTTCTTGGGTTCAAATTGAGATAAGAAACCCCGCAGCATTTCTCCAGTTAATAGTTATCTTCTAGTTTTTACCCCTTGATTTATATTGCCAATGAATTGACAAGAGAGATGATCCTTCAGGATTGACCTATTTGGATCAATTTTTGTTTGATCAATTAGATCATAGTTAACTTGTTCTCTTGTTCTTTCTTCATAATGTAATCCAACTTCCTGAGCATTAACTTGTTTCATGACTGTTGGGTTAATATGTCCTTCTATAGGAACTTCATCTTCTGAGCTCTCAATATCATCTTCTTTTTTATGATTATTCTTTGCAAAAGTGTTTTCTATATTCTCCAAAATCTTTAATTCTTTAAAGTTTTCATCCATAACAACTTTTTCCTGCAATAATTTTTTGGTGAAAGTTTCCTCCCTCTGGGAACATGCATGAGTTTCATAAAATACTATATGCATGAATTCTTCAATTGTAAATGTCATTCCATTATAGCATTTATGTGTTTTGCTAAATAAGGAATATCCCAAAAATATTCCAACATCAGCTTTCTTATCAAATTTGGCTAGGTAACTTTTTCCATTGTAAAGAATATAACAGACAACCAAATATTCTAAAGTAAGAAACTTTAGGTAGCTTACCTTTCAAAAGTTCATAAGGTGTCTTTAGTTTGGTCTTGTGAATAAGGCTTCTATTAAGAACATAATTAGTAGTGTTCACGGCTTCAGCCCAAAAGACCTAGGCAACTTAGACTCTATTAATAAAGTTCTTCTAGCTTCAATGAGTGTTCTGTTTTTTCTTTCAGAAACTCTATTTTATTAAGGAGTTATAGGAGCTGAAAAGTTTTACCTTATCCCCTCATCTTCACAGAATCTACAGGTCAACTGATTTTCAAAACTCTGTATCATGATCACTTCTAATCAATGACAATTTGGTATCAAATTCAGATTGAATCTGTTTAATAAATCTTGTGAAGGTTGAGAAGATTTCAGACTTTGCTTTTAAAAAGAACACTCAGCTAAACCTTGAGAAATCATCCACAATATCAAATGTGTAAGACTTACCTCCTAAACTTTTAGTGGTAAGAGGATCAAATAAATTCATATATAGTAGGTATAAGATTCTTGGGGAATCATTCTTACCATTTAGTTTGAATGAAGATTTCACTTATTTACCTAGCTGACAAGCTCTACACAGATTGAATTTTCTATACTTACCTTTTGGTAAGCTTCGTGTTAACTCATTCTTTGAAAGCTTTATTATGGTTTTGTGTTTTATATGATCAAGACTTTTATGTCACAGCTTATTCCTATCTAATTCAGTATTGAATACACATAATATCACGACCCGTATCGACAAAAGAAAGAGTGCGCTTCAGGCGAGCCGTGATGCCACAAGAATGAGTGAAAAGAAAACCATGTCTGCAAAGACGGATGTAGAAACCACTGAAAATAGCTTTAAAGTAGTTAATTTGGAGAAAATAATTTGAATTTATTGCGGAAGCTTTTAGGATTTAAAATAGTGAGAATTTTGTAAGAAAATCATGTTGTATAGGGTACTGCTACAGTTTTCATGGAATTATGATTCACAAGAGGATGCACATGCATTAATATCAAAATTTAGTACGTAAAGTATTTAAATAGCCTAGCAGTTATCCATGATAACAGAGAAAATGTCTGATTGCAATTATTACATAAAAGAATTATTTGACAGCAAATGAAATGTAAACATAAAACCTGGAACTTTAAGCAGACCGGGCTCGAGTACCTGGTGGCGCTGCACAAACGCTAAGGCAATTCTAAAACAGAAAGGAAAAGACACAGAACATTGAAATAAACAGAGTGAGCAACGTAAAGTACAGAAAAGTAATAGAAGTAGAAATGTATGAGTGTACCCGTTTTTACAAATCAGAGTTACTAACTCAGACAGGTAGAATAGTCAAATAAAAATAACTGAATTAAGCTTACTTCGGAGCATAATACATAATAGAGCAAGTAATATCATAAGCTTCAATCAATGAAGTGTGTAGGTGTTTCTTGTGGGTGCGCATGGTTCACACTCAGTCTGGATACAAGTCTTATTAGAAAACTTCCTTCTTGTTGTGACCCTCATCACGGCCCAGGACTGGCTCAAGGAGGCTTAGTGGGTCACAATTAGTACCGTGAAGGTTGCAACCCAAGTGACCCCAACACGTTTCAATGTTTTCTTATGATATTATGAGTTATATGATTCACATTGTAGTGATTACTAACAGAAACAAAAACACTTAAATTAAATCAGATCAAGAATAGGTTTTACTCGGACAGACATATAATGAGTTTTGAATCTTGCGGGTTCGAGGGGTTAATATTCCATTATCGGGAAGGTTTTTCGAGTAAATCGCAGAGGTAAGTTTAAATGTATCGGATCAGAGGTATCAAGTACTCACTTAGGTTAAATTATCCTTTGACTCAAGTAATTTCCACATAAAAAGAAATGTGTTACGAGCATGATATATCCAATCACCAATCATATACATACTAAGCCGAATTCATTATAATTTTTGTCGTGGCAATATTGCTCGTGATTATCGCTCTACGATTCTTCAAATTATTCATCTAAAGAGGCAAAATCCATCAATGTAAGTTACCATTCATATACGTGTGAATCCAATAATAATACAATTCATACAATCCTCAATATTTGTCAATATAATATTTGTTAATCACTTTCAAAAATCAACATACTTCGAATTATACATCAAACGAAAAATCCGTTCATCCAAGTGAATATTCAAGTAAAATTATCTGCGATCATAATCTCGTGACATTCCAAATATATTAACCCTAAGACATTAACTTGCCAGATTAGACATTCGATACTTCAATTCAAATGACGTCACAAACAGATAGGGGTGACTTTATATAATCATAAGAACAGACCAAGTAATTGAAATTCAATGTTTGTAAGAGAGAGAGAGAGAGAGATCTACTTGCCTGAAGGAAGCTGAAACTAGCAGCAGCGGCTAAGTGGCGCGAGCAAAATTGACACTCCTCAAACGAACCTGTACAAGAATGACGAAAGCGATACAACAAATAATCACTACACTAACACAGCCAACTATACATTACATAACTGAATCAAGAGCGGCTAAGAGATTTACCTCCCCCATGTGTGAGGGGAGAAGAGATTACACGAGAAGACGGAGACTTGACGACGCTCGGCTAGGTGAAAAACCCTAAATTGGAGAGGGCTTCCTTCACGAACCGACAAAGGGTGCGAGGAACGATGCCGGAAATCACAATTACATGAGGTTTAGATGATTACAATAGGGGCAAAAATCAGAAACACAAGAAACACACAATTTGGGGCATATAAACCACCAAATAAGATCAATAAAATCCAAATAGGGGGAAAAGAGGAGGATCTTACCCAAACAGACCGAGATCAGACTCAAAAATCCAAGGAGAGGAGGATCCAAGCAAACCCTAAACAATTCTCTTGAAACCCACTGCCAAAAGAGGCGGAAGTGGGGCCAATAGGGCTTCTAGAGGAGAAGGTCGCTGCCTTGAGGAAGAGGAGTTGACGGCCCCCAAGGTAGGGGAAAGCAATCGGCTCTTGTAGAGGGAGAGACCATGGGTGGCTGCCGGCCCTAGCAGAGGAGGAGGAGAGGCCACGACAAAAGGAGGAGTATGAGGCATGAGCCGAGGCGGTAGGAGCAGAAGGAGGCGGCAAAACCGGGAGTCAGTGTTGGAGCGAGAGGCGAAATCGACGAGCAGGGCTTCGCGGCTTGCGAGATGTAGGAATGGGAGACGGGCTGAAGTCAGGATTGGGAAAATAAAAGAGGGGCTGGCTCGGGTTATATGAGAGGGTTTTGATTTAGGTTTCATTTTATTATTAATCATTTATTTTTATAATTATTATTATTACCTTTAATCAAAACCGGGTTATTACATTCTCCCCTACTTAGGAAGTTTTGTCCCAAAACTTCCCTGAAAATTCTCTGAACGAGGTCTCTTATGACAAAGATTCAGATGACATTCATTCTAACAAGGTTTGCAGATCAAGGCATGAAAGCTAATTATGAAGATATAGAAAGAATAACAATCACAGAGACTTACCAAGATTAGATTCAAGTTGTCAAGAGAACTCTTCAGACTTAGCGGGTTTAGCCATATATAAAAGATTGGCTTCAAAAAACACAGAAGTTGCTTCAATTAGCTCAAAATTGAAAGGGTAGGACTCGAGAATTTGAGAGCGAGAAAATCCTTGCACGAAGCGAAGATAGAACATCGAAGAGGAAAAGAAACAGAATGACAATTGATTGTCCACAGAAGCGAGTCATCGAAGAGATGGAAGAACACAAAACAATGCTGAAGAAATACAACAGAGTAATTCATAAGAAGAAACTCATTTTTTGCTGATACTCAGAAGCTATTTTGAAGAATATACAAGAGGATCAGATAAGATTGAAAGACACACGAAATAGGAAGGACTAATTACAAATATCAGAGGCTTGAAATTAGAGATTCTAACACATTTCCTACTATCAGACACATAAATTATGTAATAATTACAACATTTTCATTGGACAACTCTAGATAATAATCATGTAAGTGCAATCATTATTGTTGTTCTTGGCTTCACACTTGTGCAATGATTTATGATATGAATGCAGATGAATGGATACACATGCCATGTTAAGCGTCCATATCACTTAACATGTCATGTATATTAGGACCCTAATCTCAGCACACTTGAAAATATTAAATCGCTCATACAATTTAATATTCGCAAACGGTGTATATCCTAGTGAAAATTCATATGCACAAAAATATTAAGTTTGCTCATAACCCTTTAATATTCGTGTGCATACTACTCATGCTTATCAGTGAGTGTGTATGTGTTTCAGCCATGAACAACAGATAATGACAAGCTGAGTGAAGAAATGATGCATGTACATATATTTATATAATAAAGTTCAAAATATTTGATAATTTCAAAATACTTCATCTTTAGGAGCAAACCTGGCTCTAATACCAACAATCACGACCCGTCTCGACAAAAGTCAGAGTGCGCTTCGGGCGGGCCATGATGCCACATGCATGAGCAAAAAAATCCATGCCAACTAAGGTTGATGCAGAGAATACTGAAAATAGCTTTAAAGTAGATAATTTGGAGAAAAATAGTTTGAATTTATTGCGGAAGCTTTTAGGGTTTAAAACAATGAGAGTTTTAAGGGCACATGCAATTTTGTAAAAAAATCATGTTTTATAGAGCACTATTACAGTTTTCATGCAATTATGATTCACAAGAGGATGCGCATGCATTAATATCAAAATCTAGTACGTAAAATATTTAAATAGCCTAGCAGTTGTCCATGATAATAAAGAAAATGTCTGATTGCAATTATTACATAAAAGGATTATTTGACAGTAAATGAAATATAAACATAAAACCTAGAACTTTAAGCAGATCGGGCTCGAGTACTTGGCGGCGCTGCACGAACGCTAAAGCAATTCCAAAATAGAAAGAAAAAGTCTCAGAACATTGAAATAAACAGAGTGAGCAAAATAAAGTACAGAACAGTAATAGAAGCAGAAATATATGAGTGTACTAGTTTTTATAAATTAGAGCTACTAACTCAGACAGGTAGAATAGTCAAACAAAAATAACTGAATTAAGCTTAATTCAGAGCATAATACATAATAGAACAAGTAATATCATAAGATGCATTCAATGAAGTGTGTAAGTGTTTCTTGTGGGTGCATATAGTTCACACCCAGTCCGGATACAAGTCTTATTAGAAAACTTCCTGCTTGTCGTGACCCTCGTCACGGCCCAGGCCCGACTCAAGGTGGCTTAATGGGTCCCAACTAGTACCGTAAAGGCTGCAACCCAAGTGAACCTAACACGTTTCAATGTTTGCTTATGATATTATGAGTTACATGATTCACATTGTAGTGATTACTAACAAAAACGATAATACTAAAATTAAATCAGATCAAGAATAGGTTTTACTCTGATAGACACACGAAACCAGATTCGACGACACAAAAGGAACCAAACGGTGAGTTTTGAATCTTACGGGTTCGAGGGATTAATGTTCCATTATCGGGAAGGTTTTTTGAGTAAATCACAGAGGTAAGTTGAAATGTATCGGATCAGAGGTACCAAGTACTCACTTAGGGTAAATCATCCTTTGACTCAAGTAATTTCCACATAAAAAGAAATGCGTTACGAGCATGATATATCCAATCACTAATCATATACGTGCTAAGCCGAATTCATTATAGTTATTGTCGTGATAATATTGCTCGTGATTATCGCTCTATGATTCTTCAAATTATTCATTTAAAGAGGCAAAATCCATCAATGTAAGTTACCATTCATATATGTGTGAAACCAAATAATACAATTCATACAATCCTCAATATTTGTCAATATAATATTTGTTAATCACTCTCAAAAATTCAATATAGTTCGAATTATACATCAAACGAAAAATCCGTTCATCCAAGTGAATATTCAAGTAAAATTATCTACGATCATAATCTCGTGACATTACAAATATATTAACCCTAAGACATAAACTTGTTGAATTAGACATTCGATACTTCAATTCATATGACGTCACAAACATATAGGGGTGAATTCGTATAATCATAAGAACATACCAAGTAATTGAAATTCAATGTTTGTAAGAGAGAGAGAGAGAGATCTACTTGCCTTAAGGAAGCTAAAACTGACGGTGGCAGCTAAGCGGTGCGAGCAAAATTAACACTTCTTAAGCGAACCTGTACAAGAATGACAAAAGCGATACAACAAATAATAACTACGCTAACACATACTGTAAGACTCCATTTTTTTCTTTTAAACCATCGGGGTCTTATGCCCAGAACCGTCGCTTTGCGGTGATACCAACACACCCGGGAAGGTCGTGACTACAAAACGCCGATCCTGCCGGCCATACCGATCGCAAAAGAGTAGAATAAATATAAGAGTACATGAGTAAAATGAAACTCAATACTAGTCCATCAGAATCACATATATAAATAATTCTCTATGAAGGGAGAGTCCATAGAAAAGATAAAGCAAAGTACTAAAGAGGGCTCATGCCCGATACATCATGATCCTCACTACAAATCACTCAACGCGAAAGCAAATCTATAATATCTACTAATGATCGGGACTCACTTTCCCTACTGGCTGAACTCCCGTGCTAGACTGTCCTGTCTCCAAGCGCACCCACCTCTGGGGATGTATCTCCTGGTTTAGCTCCACGATCCCCTAAAATGATTTGGTCAACGACCGTTAGTCTAAAAGACTAAGTCCTATCATCCCCCACCCCTCCCCATGGCTCCTAAGCACCGAGCAGGGATAGAAAAATTTAAGGTAATGAAGGTGAAGAGTAACAAAGGTAAGCAGGTGGCGGCGGAACTAGTCTATCATGAGTTCATAAATAGAGCAAGTATATGTAAGCAGTAGTAGGTAAGCAGTATAAGTATACACAAGAACAAGTGAGCGAGCATAGTATGAGAAGGTAAACTAAGTAAGTAACCATGACCTATATGAATGCCCATACAAACCTATAGACCAAGGGGTCATTTTGCAAGGCATATTGTATAAAGTGTCTCATATCATTTTATTCAATAGGTGTCAGGGGTTATATACAATGATGATGCTATGACATGCAAGTATGTTATGATGTGAATCATGCAGGTGCAACACACACACTCGACTCTGTGCACATAGACCATTAGTTCCCCCTTCCTGAGCCTAACCTCCCAGGATACCTCCGTAGTGGCCAACAGAAGCGGTGGGTTGGGACTCGCCCACCTCAAAACTGGTATCAACACTACCAGTCAGACCTACCGTACACCTTAACATTGGTGCACTAAGCGGAGCTCCTGCGTACTCTTGTCGGCTGTGCACCAGACTTTATTTGGCCAAGTGCTAAACAACACTTGCCGAGACAACGTATTGGTGTCAGTGTGATGACTCTCTAATACCGAAGACTATTCTATCCGAGCCAAAGCTCCCCGGACTAATCCGTCCGTCACAATTATCTATCGAGCCATCGACTCGCCGGGCTGACCTGCCCATCACTAAAACCACTAAGTCTACCGCTCGTAAGACCCAACCTAACCCCACAACACCGGGGAGTGTGAGTGTAAGTGTAATCCTAGTTATACTAGTTACTCTCAAACATGGATTATTCTTAGAGTTTAGGTTAGCCCAGGACTGCCCAAGGTATTCCCGGTGAAGGGCTCTCACAGGACACTAGGAACTATAATGGTAGCTGAAGCCCATCGTTCCCTTTCACATGACACTTATTATTATTGGTTATTACCCAATTTCTGATCCAGTTTAATATTAAACTAGATCTAACCCTAGTATATTGTGACTCTCTCTCTCTCCATAGAAAAGACGATCTTTCGTCGATCTCGAGCACCTCTTAACACTAGTCAACCCATCACTCTCCTCATCATGACCTATAATGAAGCTCACTTTTTCACCTTACCTAACCAGTAAACTATTAACCCCATCTCCCTATGTCCATTGCACAAGTTATCACAATTTTTGCAGTTTTACTAAATGCAGACCAATGTAAGCTATATGATGTACATGATAGGAGGTACTTCAAATTTTCATCAAAATGCCCTAAGATAATTATTGGGGGTCTATCATGACACATTTAGCCTAAATCCATAAAATTGTAATTTTCCTAATTAATTTGGCATTTATAAAAATTTCCCAAAAGATAGGCTATGAGTAATTTTGATTATAAAGTACTAGATTTCCTTAGGTTATTGCCACCAAAAAATTATGAACAGTGTATGATAGCAAAATATCAGTTAATTCCAAATTTCACAGATTTTCATAAATTTAATAACCTCTAAATAATTAATTCAAGTTAATTCATATAATTTTAGATAATGAAGGGAGTACCATAAATCATATTCCAAAAATTATATAAAAATTACCAGAGCCTTATAATGATCATAAAACACTACTGATTAAGTTTCATGCAATTCCAAGGTCAGTGAGCCATGTATAAAAATACTTCAAATAATTTCATTAAAGTGCACTTTGTGAAGAAATATTCTTATAAACTCATCCAAATGACATGTGATAATTTTCTAGACTTCATTATGCCCTAAAAGGTTCTCTTGCCCAGTAACACAATTTTCCAGCAAGATATAGTATTTATTATCTATTTATCAAAGTATGGTGCACTAGTTCACTTAACAATTAAGTACTAAAAGGAAATGCCCAAATGAGCCAAATAATTTACTAGTGCCTCTAAATGATATTTAATTAACCTTACCAGAGTTTCCTATCATTATAAGTTAATCTAACCATGGTTACTTCAAAATCATCAAAAAGGACAAGGTGGAGATTATACCTACAAGTATGAGCTACTGTTTTCTAAACATCCTATAGTAAATTTCAGGGATCAATAACACTATAAAATTACTCTTACCAAAATCTCATGAAAATCCAAAATTATATGACCATTCAACATTTTCATAAAAGGCATAGACCCAAACTATCCCTAATTGATTTAAGTTTTGTGCATAAGTATAAATGTCACCAAATTCCTTCCTAGGGCATTCCACCACCCTAAGATCACATGGACTAAACTCCAAGTCCATATAATGACATATCATCCCATGTCCTTCACAAATGCCCAAAGTTCATCCTTAAGGTTTGAACTAGGGTTCTAGGGCAAATCCACCCTAATCCACCCCAAACTCCATGTGAGAGTTTTTAAGGTCATAACAAATTAGTGGCCCAAGTTTCAACCTCTATTGAGGTGATTTGGTCACTCATCACCACAAGGGACAATTTAACCTAATTAACCTTTTTGGGCCTAGGCTAGGGTTTACCAAATTCCATATCAATTCATCTTCAAATGGAATGAAATTTTATACATAGTCCTATATTGACCCAAAGAACCACTCGCCAAAATTTGGGAGAGTTTGGAAGTCATTAAACCCTTTAAATAATTCATACATAGATTATTAAATTTCTACAAAAATTTTAGGACAATGTTTTCCAAAAATTCCCATTTTTGGATATATTTTTGATATAGGTAAGAGTGACCCCCATCCAAAATTTCAAGTCACTTGAATGGCTCCATAGATGGGGGCACTCAAAACAATCCCCAACCTAGCCTAGGTATAGACCTTGCCAAAATGAGTGTTGTGGTTTGTCCTAAACTCAAAATTGGTTCAAACCAAATTTAAATTAAACTAGACTCATAGGGCTACAATTTTTTTGCAGACCACTTTTTCTGAATAGGGCTCTAAGTATTTTTAATTTATATTCCAAGGCAGCTGATATTATGTGACAGAAAAATACATAAAATGAAATTTAATATTCTAGATCTAGCACCGATCTTAAAGCAAATCTAGTGGCTCCTGGTTTTCTTCCTCCTCCAGCACATGGCTGAGATCAACCTGACCTGGAGCATATTCCAAGCCCAATTTCCGGCCACCCGACCACCTCCCTGGCCGGCCACCACCTCTGTTTAGGTGGGGGCTATCGCCGGGCGGCGACACGACCACCGGAGGGGCCATTTCCAGCAAACCGGAGAGGAAGCCCAAATCCGAAAATTCATGGAATTTGAAGCTTGGAATCAGATCAACTGAGCCTGATTCTTATCTCTAAAGATTCCTAAGATCTAACTCATGAAGAAGGAGTAGAGGAGGACCTGGTTTGAGGCTTGAATGCATGTGCGCTGCCTTCTCACCATTTCCGGCCACCAAACTTTGGCTCCCTGCAACATCTACACCAACCTCAATGAAAATGAAAATGAATTGGGGGAAACAATTGCCCTTGCCCTGGTGAAGGTCCTTAAAGAGGGAATTTGGGAGAGGAGGCTTGTAACTCCCAAATGTCATTAAACTCCATTAATGGCCATTAACTCCATCCCTTCGGTTTCAACCCAATTAAGGGGCTGAACAAAATTAATGACTGGCCACCTCCAAAAACTCCTCCTCTCCCTCAGAGGAATAAAAGCCCCATTAAAATGGGAGTTATGGAGCCTCCATGGCCATGGTGGCCATTAATCTCAAGCTTTTCTCTCTCCTCCAAATCACCAATTCCAGAAGCTCAGTCTGACGACTTTTGTTCTATTCGTCGAACTCCGCTCGATGAATCTGCTCTATTTATCGATCTCCATTCGACGAATATGCCCGTTCGACGAAGGCTGAACCTTGTTCAGCAACTTGCTCTGTTCGTCGACCTCCGTTCGACGAAATCTGAACCCAGTTCAGCAACTTTCTATGTTCATCGAACTCAGTTCGACGATTTCTGAACCCAGTTCAGCACTTGCTCCGTTTGTCAAACTCCGTTCGACGAACTCTGAACCCAGTTCAACAACTTACTCTATTCATCGAACTCAGTTCAACGAAGTCTAAACCCAGTTTAGCACTTGCTCCATTCATCGAACTCCGTTCGACAAACTCTGAACCCAGTTCAGCACTTGCTCCGTTCGTCGAACTCCATTCGACAAACGTTGAACCTAGTTTAGCAAACTTACTCCATTCTTCAAACTCCGTTCGACGAATCTTACCGGTTCTATGATTTCTAAATATTTGGTAATTGAGACTTACTATTTGCATCCCAAGGTGGTTCACACCCTAATTCCCATATTCTCCCAAACCCTTTAGTGCTTCCCAGGGTTTTGTCATGACCCAGTCTTGACAAAACCATCCTAGGGGTCTAGAAGTTCGAGGGATGTTACAAATCCCAATACATAAAAATAAAAATTTCATCCTCGAAATTCAAGTTAGGACTATGGGATTTCAAGTATGAGAAGTAAATGTAACATCCCGAGAGGTTAAAGGGAATACCTAACGTGAAAAGTTTAGGGTACCTTTGCTGCATCAAGTCTTATGGATCTCACGTGTGCTCCTCCTATCCATGATTCCTCCATAAGACCTTGACAACCAGAACCTTCTTGCTCCGCAAGACCCGTATACCAGTATCGTCTATCATATTGGCTCCAGGTGCACCGATTGATAAGAAGCTATAGGCCCATCTGTAGTCATAATCTGCGGCTCCGGCCGAATTATAGCTCTCATAAGGGAGGAGACGTGGAAGACGTCGTGCAAACCAGCTAGCTCTGGCGGCAGCTCTAGTCTATATGCAAAGGAACCGATCTTCTCCAGGATCCTATAAGGCCCATGTATCTCGGACTGAGCTTCTTCCAACCACACATCTGCGAGACTCCATGCATCGGTCGTATCTTCAGAAATACCCAGTCTCCTTCCTGAAACTCTACCTGACGATGCGGAGCATTGTAATACTTAACATGCCTGCTCTGGGCCTCCAACATCCTGTCTCGAATCAACCGCACCTGAGCATCTGTATCCTCGATGAACTCCGAGCCAAGTGCCTCAGATCCTCATCCTGGATCCAAGACAAAGGAGTCCTGCATCTCCACCCATATAAAGCCTCATAAGGGGCCATTCCGATGATGGACTGGTGGCTGTTATTGTACGAGAACTTGATCAACGGTAGCTACCTCTTCCATGGATCTCCGCGGTCCAGTATACAATGACGCAACAAATTCTCCAGTATCCGATTGGTGCGCTCTGTCTGTCCATCCATCTGAGGGTGGAAGGCGGTAATAAATGTCAACTGGGTCCCCAAATAAGCCTGGACTGACCTCCACTCCTTAGACATAAATCATCCATCACGATCGGACACTATCGTCCTCGAAACTCCATGGTATCAGACAAACTGCTCCACAAACTTCCGCACAAAGTCACCCACCGGAGCGTCCTTCCTGATCGGTAGAAATCTGGCCATCTTCGTCAATTGATCGATGATCACCCATACCGAGTCGTTCCCCGCATTTGACCGAGGAAGACCATGTATGAAATCCATGGCGATATCGTCGAACTTCCACTCCGACAACGGAAGTGGCTGTAACAATCCCGCCGGACTCTTACACTTTGCCTTCACTAACTGACAAGCCTCGCAATGGGTCACGAAGTATGTGATATCCCTCTTCATACTCGGCCAGTACATCATCCTCTTCAGGTCGACCGTCATCTTGGTGATGCTCGAGTGCACCGAGTAACTGCTGTAGTGAGCCTCGGTCATAATGTCCTCCCGAATCCTTCCCCCAGCCGGTATGTACACCCGTCCTCTAAAGCATATCAACCCATCACTCTCTATATACTCACCGATCGTGCCTGCCTCCAAGGCCCTGAATACTGGCTCTAGCTTGTCATCCCTCCTCTGCTCAGCCCTGATGTGTTCTCGAATATCATCAGTAGTGCTCATCGCGGCCAAATACTCCTCATAAAGGTCTGAGTCATCCGAGGACACCAAAGTAATCTAAATATCCTCCATCATTCGTACCAACTCGATAGCCATCAACTGAGGCTCTGCTCCTGAAGTGGTAGTCTTCCGGCTTAGTGCGTCCGCCACCACATTTTCCCTGCCTGGGTGATAGTGTATCTTGTACTCATAATCAGATAAGAACTCCACCCATCGTCTCTAGAGGATGTTCAACTCCTTCTGCGTATCGACATATTTCAGATTCTTGTGATCCAAAAATATTTCGCAGTGCACACCATAAAGATAATGCCGCCAAATCTTCAGAGCGAACACCACTGCTCCCATATCCAAGTCATGAGCATGGTAGTTCTGCTCGTGCTTCTTCAGCTAGCGGGAGGCTTATGCTATCACATGTCCATGCTGCAACTGTATAACACCCATCCCCTGAAATGATGCATCAGTGTACACCTGGAAGCCCTCCTTCCTAGACGGAAGAGCGAGGATAGGGGCCTACGTAAGACGACCCTTCAACTGCTGGAAGGCTACCTCACACTATGGCATCCAAACGAATGGAGTGTCCTTCTTTGTCAAAGAAGTGAGTGGAAGGGCTATCTGAGAGAATACCTGCACAAACTTCTGGTAGTACCCGACCAATCCTAAAAAACTTCGAACATCCGTGGTTGTCTTTAACTGTGGCCAGTCTCGCACAGCTTGAATCTTTGCGGGATCCACCGCCAATCCTGATCCACTAATAATGCGACCTAAAATGCTACCTCTGTCAGCTAAAACTAGCATTTGCTTAACTTGGCATACAACTGATGCTCCCTGAGCTTCTCCAGAGTCAAGGCCAGATGTTGTGCATGCTCTTTCTTCGTCCTCGAATAAATAAGGATGTCATCTATGAACACAATGATAAACCTATCGATGTACGGCTCAAACACCCGGTTCATTAAGCTCATGAAGGCCGATGGCGCATTCATGATCCCAAAGGGCATCACGATAAACTCGTACAAACCACATCTGCTGCTAAACGCTGTCTTCGGGATATCTTCTTCCTGAATTCGTAACTGATAGTATCCCGACCTCAGATCCAGCTTCGATAACCAATGTGCTCCTTCTAGCTGATCAAATAACTCGTCGATCCTTGGCAGTGGATATGTGTTACGGACTGTCAACTGGTTTAGTGCACGATAGTCCATGCACAACCTGAGGGTCCCATCCTTCTTCTTTACAAACAAGACCGGAGCTCACCAAGGTGAGGAACTTGGCCTAACGAATCCAGCCTCCACCAGTTCCTTCAACTGACTCCTGAACTCCATCAGCTCCTTTGGAGCCATCCGATAGGGAGCCCTAGACACCGGCTTATCTTCAGGCACCAACTAAATATGGAAATCCTTCTCGCGATGCGGTGGCAATCCTGGTAGCTTCTCTGGGAACACATCCACAAAGTCTCGTACCACCGATATATCGGCAACCATCGTCTTGACCTCGGCCATCTCGAAAAACACCTGATAGACCTCATCTCCCTGCATGTGGGCCTTGACGGCCTGAATAGAAGATAACATCCTACGGGCAACGGGAGTAATACCTTCAAAGGTCGCGAAGGTGCCATCATAACTCAATACAACCTTCTTTGCCGGGCAATCTATCTGGTCATGGTTCCAAGTAAGCCATGTTATGCCCAGAACAAGGTCAAAGTCCGGCATCCTCAAGACCGTAGTTGGGGCCTCGAGTGTCAGTCCATCAATAGTCACCCTTAGGAGGCACTTAGCTGTAGCTAAAACCTATGTCCCGTTAGGGAGACGCACCCTCCTGACGACTCCCGAATAATGTATGACTCCATCCAGTCCCTTTACGAACTCCTCAGAGATGAAATTGTGTGACGCCCCCATATCCACCAAGGTGTGGGCAGGTTTGTCGCACACCATAACTATTCCTGTTTAATTAGATATGGTTAGGTAACTGAACCTATGATTTTCTTACCTAGTATTGTTGTTTGTTGTTTTTAAGATTCAAAAAATAAATAACAACTTAAAGTTACTAGTATACCTACAATCACTCTGCCCGAGTCCCGAGGTGGAGCCAAGTCCAGAGCACACCTGCTCCCTCTATTTCCTCTGATCTTTGCCTTAGAAACCACAGCCTCTTCCATGGCCTCGGCCTGCAAACTGCTGAGTGGGCAGGGCAGCCTGTGGTGCCGGTATAGGTACCCCTCTCATGGGGCAGTTTCTTCGAATGTGCCCTACCTGATGACAGTTGTAGCACTCAGGCGAGGGAAGTGCCACACCACCGGGCCTCTGCATCTCCTGCATCTGAAGAGGTTGAGGGGCCAATACCATCGACACCCTCGTCTCCTGTCTCACATCTTGGCGGGGTTGGTCCTCTGTCCTTCTTTCATCAGAAAAGCAACCCCTCTGCTGATTATTCCAACCTCCATGACCCTGATCCTCAGTTGGCCTCTTCCAGCCTCGAGTCGTGTTCCAATCAGCCTCTCTCCTCTTTGTCATCTCCAGAATCTGAGGTATAGGCCCGTCGGATACAAACAAAAGAGCCTCTCTCAGGTCCTCTCAAAGGCCCTTATAGAACCTCTTGGTATACCATGCTTCTTCCAGCTAATAGGAGTCCGCAAACCGGGCTATGTGATTCAACTCCCTGTAGTACTCCAACACTGTCCTGTTGCCCCACCTCAGCTGCAGGAACCAGTCTTCCAACTTGTCTCTTGCCGACTATGGGACAAAGTGCTCCAATAGTGCGGCCCTAAACTCCTCCCAAGAGACGTCAGCAATCTCTCGATCTACAAATGTCGTATCCAGAAGTGTCTTCCACCATCTCTTAGCATGAGACTCCAAGCAGGAGACCACCAGAGGTATCTTCTCCTCCCACGGGCACTGTATCCCGGTCAACATCTAGAATGTGATATCCAACCACGCTTCCGTCCTTACGGCCGTCTCTGTCCTAATGTAAAATGGGGGAGAGAGTTCTCGAAAGATGCTCAACCAATTGGCCCCCGGGTTTGACTACGGAGCCGGAGCCTGTTGGGCCCTGAAGACCCCCAGAATGGCCGTCAGAGTCTGCCCCATCTCCGACTGTAAAAACGGAGTGGGGGACGTGGGAGGTGGTGCAACATTCAGAGTTTTATGAGCTCCACCCTGCGGTGTAGGATGGGTCAGGGGCTACATAACAAAGGCCAATTATAAGAAATTGACCTGAACCTAGTTAAAAGTGGACAATTACATGTGATCCCCCATTTTGGAAAACAACAGCTTTCGCTGCTTAGTTTATCCCCAAACTAAACTCGAGCGGGGGTGACCCAGGGTTAGTCGACTTCCATTCTTCTGATCAAGGTTTCCCTCTGATACTAGTTTGTAAGACTCCTTTTTTTTCTTTTAAACTACCGGGGTCTTATGCCCAGAACCGCCGCTTTGTGGTGACACCAACACACTTGGGAACGCCGTCACTACAAAATGTCAATCCTGCCGGTCACACCAATCGCAGAAGAGTAGAATAAATATAAGATTACATGAGTAAAATGAAACTCAATACTAGTCCACCAGAATCACATATATATAAATAATTCTCCACGAAGGGAGAGTCCACAGAAAAGATAAAGCAAAGTACTAAAGAGGGCTCCTTCCCGATACATCATGATCCTTACTACAAATCACTCAACGTGGAAGTAAATCTATAATATCTACTAATGAATGGGACTCACTGTCCCTGCTGGGTAAACTCCCGTGCTACGCTGTCCCGTCTCCAAGCGCACCGACCTCTAGGGTTATAACTCCTAGTTTGGCTCCACAATCCCCAAAAATGATTTGGTCAACGACCGTTAATCTAAAAGACTAAGTCATCCCCCATCCCTCCCCCATGGCTCCTAGGCACCGAGTGGGGAGAAGGAAAGGGAAGGTAATGAAGGTGGAGAATAACAAAGGCAAGCAGGTGGCGGCGGAACTAGTCTATCATGAGTTCATAAACAGAGCAAGTATATGTAAGCAGTGGTAGGTAAGCAGTATGAGTATACACAAGAACAAGTGAGCAAGTATAGTATGAGAAGGTAAACTAAGTAAGTAACCATGACCTATAGGAATGCCCATACAAACCTATAGACCAAGGGGTCGTTTTGCAAGGCCTATTGTATAAAGTGTCCCATACCATTTTATACAATAGGTGTCAGGGGTTATATGCAATAATGATGCTATAACATGCAAGTATGCTATGATATGAATCATGCAAGTGCAACACACACACTCAACTCTGTGCACACAGACCTTTAGTTCCCCCTTTCTGGAGCCTAACCTCCCAGGATACCTCCGTAGTGGTAAATAGAAGTGGTGGGTTGGGCCTCGCCCACCTCTAAACCGGTATCAACACTACCAGTCAGACCTATCGTACGCCTCAATGCTGGTGCACTAAGCGGAGCTCTTGCGTACTCTTGTCGGCTGTGCACCCGACTTTATTTGGCCAAGTGCTAAACCACACTTGTCGAGTCAACGTATTGGTGTCAGTGTGACGACTCTCCAATACTGAAGACCCACCACCTTATATATTATGCACATGTAACCTTAATATACTTTTCCACCAAGCAAAAGCTCCTCGGACTATCCCGTACATCACAATTATCTATCGAGCCAAAGCTCCCCAGACTAACCCGTCCGTCACAATTATCTATCGAGTCATCGGCTCGCCGGGCTGACCTGCCCTTCACTAAAACCACCGAGCCTACCGCTCGTGAGACCCAACCTAACTCCCATAACACAGGGGAGTTTGAGTGTAAGTTTAATCCTAGTTATACTAGTTACTCTTAAACATGGATTATTCTTACGGTTTAGGTTAGCCCAGGACTACCCAAGGTATTCCTGGTGAAGGGCTCTCATAGGGCACTGGGAACTATGATAGTAACTGAAGCTCATCGTTCCCTTTCGCAAAACACTTACTATTATTAGTTATTACCCAATTCTCGATCCCTTTTAATATTAAACTAGATCTAACCCTAGTGTATTTTGACTCTCTCTCTCTACAGGAAAGACGATCTTTCGTCTATCACGAGCACCTCTTAACACTAGTCAACCCAGCACTCTCCTCATCATGACTCCTAATGAATCTCTCTTTTTCATATTACCTAACCAGTAAACTATTGACCCCATCTCTCTATGTCCATTACACAGGTTATCACAATTTCCGTAGTTTTACTAAATGCAGATCAACCTAAGCTATATGATGTACATGATAGGAGGTACACCAAATTTTCATCCAAATGCCCTAAGATAATTATTGGGGGTCTATCATGACACATTTAGCCTAAATCCATAAACTTGTAATTTTCCTAATTAATTTGGCATTTATTAAATTTTCCCAAAAGATAGGCTATGGGTAATTTTGATCATGAAGTACTAGATTTCCTTAAGTTATGGCCACCCAAAAATTATGAATAGAGTATGAGGGCAAAATATCAGTGAATTCCAAATTTTACAGATTTTCATAAATGTAATAACCTCTAAATAATTAATTCAAGTTAATTCATATAATTTTAGATAATGAAGAGAGTACCATAAATCATAATCCAAAAATTATTTAAAAATTACCAGAGCCTTATAATAATCATACAACCCTACTTACTAAGTTTCATGAAATTTCAAGGTAAGTGAGACATGTATAAAAACACTTCAAATAATTTCATTAAAGTGCACTTTGTGAAAAAACATTCTTATAAACTCATCCAAATGACATGTGATAATTTTTTAGACTTCATTATGCCCTAAAAAGTTCTCTGGCCAAGTAATACAATTTTTCAGCATGATATAATATTTATTATCTATTTATCAAAGTATGGTGCACTAGTTCACTTAACAATGAGGTACTAAAAGTGGGAGTTATGAAGCCTCCATGACCATGATGACCATTAATCTCAAGTTTTTCTCTCTCCTCCAAATCACCAATTCCAGAAGCTCAGTCCAATGACTTTTGTTCTATTCGTCGAACTCCGATCGACGAATCTGCTCTATTCGTCGATCTTCGTTCGACGAATATGCCCGCTCGACGAATGCTGAACCTTGTTCAGCAACTTGCTCTATTCGTTGACCTCTGTTTGACGAACTCTGAACCCATTTCAGCAACTTGCTCTGTTCGTCGAACTCAGTTCGACGAACTCTGAACCCAGTTTAGCACTTGCTCCGTTTGTCAAACTCCGTTTGATTAACTCTAAACCCAGTTCAGTAACTTGCTCTATTCGTCGAACTCAGTTCGACGAACTCTAAACCCAGTTCAACACTTGCTCTGTTCGTAGAACTCCGTTCTATAAACTCTGAACCTAGTTCAGCACTTGCTCCGTTCGTAGACTGACATTGGTCTATACTTGGCAAAAAGTCCAGCAAACACATAACTAGAATATGAAATCAAATACAACCTAGTTCATCTTAGTTCAAGGGTGATTTCATACAAATCTAGGTTATTGTGGATATAATACCCAACAAACTCCCTCTATTTGTAGAAGTCAGAACCCTCTACACTAAGGTGAATTATACCAAAATAAAAAGAACTAGATATTTGAAAAATAAGTACAGAACAAAATGCATGAAATTTAGACATAAAAAGATAATCATCAAAACTAAGAATTATATAATTAGAAATGTTTCAAGATTTCATTTCTACATAGATTCAATCCTCAATCTCATAACATATAACCATTCCTAGCTTTGATGTTGCTACTGTTGTTGCTGATGCTGCCTGTCTTGCTTTTCCTGTTGTCTCTTTTGATAACTAAAGGGCTTGGGATAGTACTTGGGAGGTCTTGGTGGTGCATTGGGATTATTTCTCCCATATTCTCTATCATAAATAATTCACTTAGTCATAGACTTCTCATATAATTCTCATTCAGTAGAGCTTTAATGAAGGTTCCTGCTTTCATTATAATCCATAACAAGCTTTAGTGTATCTAGAATCAAGGAATTGGAAGTTGGGCTCCAGATTTCAGCAAACTCATGAGCTTTCCTTTTCTCAATCTCTGGGTTTGGAAAAGATTTACTGGCAGAAGCTCCATCTCCATATTTTCTTCTCTTAGGAATCTGAATTTCTGGTAGATCTTGAGGAATGTCAGATTCCCAAACCTGAGAGTAAGATTCTGGAGGTAGAGCTTCCCCTTCAGGCCAAGGAGAAAAGGTAGGCATCTGAGTAGGCATCTGAGTAGGCATCTGAGCAGGCTGGCCTTCTGCAAGAGGATTCAGATGGTGAGGAATGATGTTAGGATCAACTTGGAATTCAGAGAATATCTGATTATGCATCCACACTGTAGTATCATAAGTATAAAACTTCACAGACTGAATCTAGGCTAGCACATCTTTATTAATTTCAGTCATTTTCTCAGTCCAGAGGGTCTTGACATTAGTATCATACTTTTCAACTTGTTCTTTCACTATTCCCTCCCCCTTTCTGATTTCTACACATAACTTCTCTATAGCTTAATCTTTAAAGTTGCCCACTTCTTCACATATCTTTTGAAGGAGTGATGGAGCAACAGCGAATGGAGCCGAAATTGATGGAGCCATCGTTGGAGCCGACGTGGATGATGATCCTGAACCGCCTTTACTTAAAGATGTGCGCCGCAACGACAAAATGACACGACGTCACGTGGACATTTGCCACAACCACTTTGCTACAATCTGTGCCCGCGGCCACCGCAATCGTCTTAATCTTTTGAGAACTTTATTTTTTCTGCACTTTATAATTTGTTTTAATTTCCTATTGGCTATTGTAATTTGTACGGTCCAGATGAGACCTAGTGTGTTTTGATAGGGTTGTAATCCTATGGGAGTATAAATACTCCTAAACTCTGATTTATCTGGATTATTGGAGATTTGGACAAGAAAAAAAGGCAAGCCGTGAGCTTCTCCTTCCTAGGGCTCGGCTCGATCCCGCGTGCAGCGCGACACTACCACCGCCCGCTCCACTCGGCGTGAGACTCGCCCCTCCTTCGGCGTTGGAGCGATTCCGACCGACAGTGAAAGTGAGATCTATCCTAGCGATTAGAGCAAGCACACAGTAAGAATAATAAAGACAAGAAATAAAGGCAAACCAGACAACACAAGAAATTTATAGTGGTTCCCCTAAACTTGGGTAGTCCACTCTTCTACCACCCTAGGTAGGAATCCACTGCAAGATGAGTTGATCAGGTGTCCTGGGGACCAATAAGATTTTGATAAGGTGCTCAAAAGCCAAACTAGATTTTTTGATCAGGTGTCTTTCCACCACTGAGTTTTGATAAGGTCTCAGAAACCAGGTAGAACTTTTGAAGGGAGTTCAAGAACCCTTTGTACATGGGGAAGGGAGAGTAGATGTTGTCTTCTCTGTTCAACAATCTAAGAGAAGCACAAGTGGATTTTGATGGTGTTGACAAAGCTCCCTCTGAGATTTGCAATTGTTCAGGAAGGAGAGCTTTGTATAGGGTGATAGGTCTTCAATGTATGACTGCTCCAGCAAATGATGATTTCAGCAAAGGCTGAAATGTGAGTTGTCTTGGAGTGTGAATGATGAAGCCTTGATGATATTGATCTTCCAATAAGCCTTCAGACTGATGTAGAGTAGTTGTCTCTTCAGGCTTCCTGGAACAGTAGATCTGAGAAGAGCACTAGCTGTAAAGGTGATGTTTTATTCTTTCTGGAACTCTGATTCCTGTACTACTTTCTTCTCTCCACTATTCTCTCTCTTCTTCTTATTCTCTATGTTCTTGTTATTTTCTTCTTTTCACCCCCTTTTTTTCTTCTCTATATCTCTGTGTATATATTCTGATAGGAGGCCAATGGTCATTTGAATTCTTTCATTTATTACTGCTGTCTCTTAGTTACTCCAACGGCTATAATCTCCATAAATACATTCTTGTAACTGTCCTTTAATAAAGCCATGTTGGAATATGAACAACACACTTTGATTGGACCAAGAATATCCTGAAAATCTGCCTGGGAACTTGTGTTCAGAGAGATGGCAGAAATTGTCGATCTTAACAAGATGATCATCGATCTGAGCTCAACTATCGTCGATCTGAGCTCAGAGATATTGGAGCTAGTTTGGAACAGAAAACGTCGATCTGAGCTTGGAGATCGTCGAACGGATTTCGACACCTCGTGGACCTGAGCTCAGAGATCGTCGATCTCAGCTCGACGCCTGAACTTCAAAACGTCGATCTGAGCTCGACGCCAAGGATGAATTCTGATTTCTTCTGACTGATTTCTCTTGGTTGATTTCTTCAATCTCTGAGAGCCTCTGACTTAGCACATCCTATGACCCTTAGCTATACATTGATGGGTCAATCTAATAGTCCTAAAGACATAGTGACCCTAACCCAAATCCAAATTAGGGTATTCCAACAATCTCCCCCTATTTGGGTTATGATTACTATTTCTATAAAAAAAATATTACAATTAATATTACAAAGCATAAGATATAAAAAAAGAAGCTTTGCATTGTTGACTTCTATTGCTGTTAAAAATTGACTGCTGCTGGCATTACATTCTCCTCCTATGTTGATGTAGTAACTGTGATTGAAGGAGGCTGGGATGACTTTTAAAAATAGGATTTTGATTGAGTCATCCAGCTAACTTTTGTAGATGGTACCTACAGAAGGCTATGATAGAGATTGCTCTCTCCTTGAAAAGGATATGTTTGAAGAAAAATGATATTTGTCCAGCAAATTTTATTAGGATTCTGAATCTGAAAAAAAGTCTGATATCTTTCTTCCTATAGAATTTCTTTTCATCAGAAGAGATTCAAACTCAGTGCCATGATCACTGTTGACCAATGCAACTAGAGTAGAGGACTCAATCTAGATGAATTTAGAAAAAGATCTATAAGAAATATAAAGTTATCTGACAGAGAATTCTCATACAGAAATCCTAACATAATTTTGAACAAGATATCAAAAGGATAGAAGCAGCCCTTAAGAAAAGATGTTTCCTAATAAATTTGTTCCAAATAGAAAAAGGATTTGAAAATAATTTAAATAGTTTATCCTTATAATTATAAATCAAATTTATGAAAAAGCAGACTGAGTTCGACGATTTTAACTCATTTCGTTGATTAAAATGTTTCTTTTTCCTTTGAATATATTCTGAAAACATTTCTCTGAGAAGTTTTGTTTCCTCCTCAGGTTTTATTGAATCTTGACAGCAAAATTGAAGTTCTAAGTTAACTGAACTGAAAACAAAGTTAGATAATACCCGATCCTCTTCTGGTTTTGATTTTCCTTCTATTTGTTCAGACTTTAAACTGCTGCAGGAAGTATTGATGGCCATTAAGCAGAATTGTTTGGCCCTTGCTTCCTCTTCTTCATATTCAAATGATGATTCATCATCTGATACATCCCAAATAACATCTAGGGATACTGATTCTCCTTCTTCAAATAGGATGTTGTGGCTTCTTTTTGTTGTTCCATCCACTGGTTCAGAAGCCATTTGATGAAGAGAATCTCATATCTCTTTAGCTGTTGAGCATTCAACAACTTCCTGGAACAAGTCATCATATAATGACTGTGCTAGGATATTCATGGCTCTGGCATTAGCTAATCTGGCTCTTTTAGTTATTGTTGCTGAGGTTGGGAGACCTGTCATAATGACATAAAATATTTCTTCATCAATATTGTCCATAAATGAATTAATTCTTGTCTTCCAAAGTGCAAATTTGTTTATGTTGCACTTAGGAGGTCTGGTGCTAAAATATTCCATATTCTTGCTATGTGAAAAACAAAATGATTAATTTAACTAGGATGGATCAAGAGAGATCTTTTGGTTTAGGTGTTAGCCTGTATAAACAACCAAACTAGTGAAGATCTAGTTGTTGAATAACCAACCTCCCTCTGATACCAATTGAAAGTGAGATCTATCCTAGAGATTAGAGCAAGCACACAGTAAGAATAATAAATACAAGAAATAAAGGCAAACCAGACAACACAAGAAATTTATAGTGGTTCCCTTAAACTTGGGTAGTCCACTCTTCTAAGACCTTAGGTAGGAATCCACTGCAGGATGAGTTGATCAGGTGTCCTGGGCACCAATGAGATTTTGATAAGGTGCTCAAAAACCAAATTGGATTTTTTGATCAGGTGTCTTGCCACCACTGAGTTTTGATAAGGTCTCAGAAACCAGGCAGAACTTTTGAAGGGAGTTCAAGAACCCTTTGTACAGGGGGGAAGGGAGAGTAGATGTTGTCTTCTCTATTCGACAATCTAAGAGAAGCATAAGTGGATTTTGATGGTGTTGATTGTAACACCCCAAAATGTTGTAGGAGCGACGGGGATCAAATTTGGCCAAGTCAGATTTTTGGTGCAGGTGACACGGGCCCCGACACGGGCATGTCGGAGGCCGTGTCGGGCGTGTCGAGCTCGAGTCGTCGAGCTGGCCGTGTCGTCGACCACTGCAGGTCGACGATGGTCGTGTGGTGGAACACGGCCTAGGACACGGGCGTGTCCCAGGCCGTGTCACACCTATGCTGTGCAGTTGGGTATACGGGTAATGACACGGGCACGAATACGGGCGTGTCTAGTTTGACACGGGCGTGTCTGATGCCGTGTCACCAAGCCGTGTACCTCTCTGACTGCAAAGTGTTGATATATTGCACACGGGGGGCGTGACACGGGTCCCGACACGGGCGTGTCGCAGGCGACACGAGCGTATCGGAGGCCGTGTCACATGCCGTGTGCTGGTTTTCAGATTTGGTCGAGACGGCGAATGAGCTATACGGCCAGGCACACGGCCGTGTGCCAACCCGTGTTCGGCCCAGTTTTTGGGATTTCAGATCTAATCTTGACCGTTCGTTTCCTTGGCTTTGGATCCAATGGTGGGGGGCTGTTCCTGAGGGGTTTTATCCGGGATTTAGGGTTGGGAATCCTCATTTCCCTTAGCCATTCTCTCTCTAAGAGTTTAGAGAGAGGGGAGAGCAAGTTTGGAGGAGGAGACCAAGATCCGGCTGCCGGAGGAGCTTCGGAGCTCCGAATCGCGATCCGAGTCCAGATCCACGGAGGTGACACCGTTGCGGTGCTTTCCAACCGCATAGTTTTCGATGGCGCCGCGGAAAAGCGAAAGGGTAACGATTCTCTTCTTGAGCATGTGAAGCTCTTCTTCCTTTGCATGGGAAAACCCCTCTCCCGCGAGTGTGCGGCGAGATCGTGGTATTCCTTGGGGTAGATATGTAAAGTCCCCCTTGTTAGAGTCCGGAATCGTAGTACGGACATAGGCATGTTGTGTGAAGCCTACCCGGACGTGTGTTCCGGACCGGTGATGTTTTGCTATGCATATTTTAGCCGGAGAAGACTCCGAGCGTTGTGGTTGTTTTCGGGTTGCTATGCGGTAGAATGCATCAGGGAATCTTGGGGATTAACCCCGAGGTGCACCCGGAAATCTGGGCGAAAACGAAGTTCTGCCATCTCGGTGGCCTGGGTGCCAGCCGGGAACATAGCGGGGCTATGTATCATGATTGGTTTGCAGCAGGGAGCCTTGGGGATGAAACCCGAGGTGCACCCGGAAATCTTGGACGGAAATGTAGTTCTGTCATAACGGTGGCCTGGGAGCCAACCGGGTACTTAGCGGGGCTATGTACCGTGTTTGATCATTAATTGGGACTGGGGAAAGCTTAGTCCGCACCAAAGGGCCGAATGGCAGTGGCGGAGTGAGCAACAGACTAGTAGCCCTCTACCCGCTCCACCTGCTTGGTTAAAGCGACCTAAAGTTTACGTGGGACTTACCGAGATTTGGAGATCGAGTCTAGGCTGCGGCTGAGAAGACTAAATGCTCACAAAGATTGCCATCCTGGGGGTGGTGGTGGAGTCGAGGACCGGACGGGGTTCGGACTGGCTTCGCCGAGTAAGTGCCCTGAGAGCACGGGGTGTACGGCCGTGAGAGCGTGCACCTATGTTGAGATGCTTGTTTGGCTGTGTTGCGTGTTTTACTAACAAGTGCAGGGAAGAAGCTTTGCCGCCCCAGTTTGGGGGCGGAATCGTTATAATTTGGTCAGCATTGCTGACCGTTGCCTTTGTTTACCACCGTGCGGTGGGTTATTGCTTGCAGGTGCTGCAGAGCTGAGAGGTAATTAGCGGGCTAAAGCCCAAGTTGCTGTGCTGGCCCTCGAAGGCCTTGTTTTGAGTGTTTTACCTCTTGTACTCATGTGTGGCCGGCCTGCGTGCCGAGGTTTGGAAGATACTTGTATTTAAGCAACTCTTGTAAAGCCTTAAGGCTATTTCTTCCGTTTTGTGTATTATACATTCCTATGGGTTTGAGTAGTGGACATTCATGCTTGGCAGGGTTCTTTATTCTTTGCAACTCTAATAAATTGCTTCCGCTAGGTGTTGTGTAGGACGTTGTGATTGGTTGATTGGTTTCAACGCGTAACCAACCGGTCTGTCCGTAGTATATGGCGTCGGGCCCCGGCCGGATCTACTGCTATATGCTATGCGACGGATAGGGGTGTTACAAATTGGTATCAGACTACTGGTTTCGGTCAAGCTTAAATGAATTCGTGGACGAATTCACTTTAAGGGGTAGTGAGCACATGTATGTGCGTCATCGTTATAACATGAAAAGAACCCATGAATGTCCACTTAGGAATGAAAATACACATGTTTGGGGAACCTGCGTGTTCCTATAATTGCTTTTTGCAATTTTGTTCGGTCCCTTATTGGTGTTCTGTTCGACTGTAGGTGTCCGAGAGTGGAGCGTGGCAGTCTGAATGCGCACTTTCTGAGAAAAGTAATGCACCCAGCGATGTGCTGGAGACCCCTACGTCTTTGGAAACCATAAGAAGGGTGGTTGAAGTGGTGTTCGCTGTGAGCAACGCACATCATGGGAGTAATGTGCAACCATTTGTCCCTGAGATGGCCCCAACATCGGGTGGTATGCTGGAGCAAAGGGCATTTGGGGGTCAAGTAGAGCAGCAGAGGAGCATGACTGTGGCGCAGGGAGCGCATTCGGTGGACGCATATTTGCAGACGTTCCTTATGGTAAGGCGCTACCCAGGCTTTGAATGGGAAAGTGAGCAATCTATAGTGGATAGATTTTATAACGGTCTGCGCAGCGAGTTGCGTATCCTACTGCTAGGACCAAAGTTATTGGGATTCCGAGCTTTGGTGGAATCGGCCAGAGCATTGGAAGTGGAGTTGGGAGAAACTCACCGAGTACCGGTGAATAGGGTACCAAACCTTACAGATCCTATAAGGACTGCGTATCGAAAGATGCCGAGAGAAGAGGCTGGGTCATCTACTACCCAAACTACCGTCAAATGTTATTCTTGTGGCAAGAAAGGGCACCTCGCCAGAGAGTGTTGGGAGAGTGCTCATAAGACAAGGAAAGTTTCGGCAGGAACAGTCGGAGATTCGGTGGTCAAGCGGACAACCTCAAAATCTGGGTACCGTAGGTGGTATAAGAAGGCTAGGAGGTCGGGTCTAGTCCCTTCCTCTAGCACATCCGGAGCGACTACAGTCCAAACCCTGGATGAATGCTTTGTTTGTGGAAAGCCGGGGCACTATGCCCGGGACTGTTGGTTCGGACGCCCAATGTCCAAAAAGAAGTCGGGGGAAATCTTGGAGGAGAAAGGAAAGGCGGCGGCGTCTACCGCACCGCTATTTACTCCGGCACAACTGGGAGTGAACATCCTTGGCCAGCAGGAGGTCATGTGGCCGACCGTCGGGAAGTCAGGTATGGTTTAAGTGATAGCAATTTAGCTTCTTATACCTGCTACCTTTTGCGTGTTAGCTTAGGACTGGAGGTTCTAGACTTTGTTTGGATTATTGGCAATCCGGCGAGAGCATTGTTCGATACGGGAGCTTCGCGCACCTTTTGTCCAAGGGGTTTATATCAGGTATTGAAGTACCTTCTTCGATAGCAAAGGACAAATTGGATGTGTTGTGGCGTTATGGATGTTCAATGCGCGCGAAAAGAGATTCTGTGTTGCAAGGTTACAGTTTAGGGGTCAGGGATTCGACGTGCAAGCATCGTTACTGCCACCATGGGAGGCTTTGAAGCCTAAGCCTACATTGGGTAGTATCTCGGGTGTATCCGAATATCCTGATGAGTTTCCCTGGAGTCCCCCCATAGCGAACAATCGATTTCGCGAGTGAGCTGGCGTCAGGTGCCAAATCTGGGTCATGCTCTCCTTATAGGCTAACGCCTAATGAGTTGGCAGAACTGAAAGTTCAATTTGAAGTGGGTATGGATCAAGGTTTTGTGCGTCCAAGTTTGTCGTCTTGGAGCACGCCGGCCCTCTTCGTGTAGAAGAAGGACGAGAGTTTGCGGCTCCGAATCGTTTATGAAAAACTGAGCAAGTCGTTAAAAGAGATCAAGTACCCAATCCCAAGTATTGGCGATCTGTTTGATCAGTTGGGTGGGTCATCGGTGTACTTAAAGTTGGAACTTAAGTCTGGTTACTATCAGATGAGAATCAAGGAAAGTGTTATCTCAAAGATAGCGTTCAACACAAGATATGGGCATTTCGAGTTTACGGTCATGTCATTCGGGCTGACTAATGCGCCATCGGTGTTCATGGACCTGATGAACAGAACGTTCAGGGAGTACTTAGACCGTGTTGTGATCGTCTTTATTGACAACCTATCGGTGTGCTCGCAGTGCGAAGAAGATCGCTTCAAGCATCTGCGTTTGGTTTTGGGGACGCTAAGGAGGAACGAGCTATACGCCAAGTTCTCCAAAGGCGAGCCTTGGTTATCTTCAGTGTCATTCCTTGGTCACTTAGTCAGTGGGGAAGAGTTGCGGTGGATCCGGCGTAGACTGTTACAATACGGAAGTGGCCTGTGTGTCTTCGGCAGAGGAAGTCCGGAGTTTGCTGGGGCTTGCCGGCTTTTACAGGCACTTCGTGGAAAACTTCTTGCGGATAGCGCTACCTCTCACGACTTTGGCAAGGAAAGATCAGAGTTTTGTGTGGGCGCATGAGGGTGCGCAAGCTTTTGAAGAGCTGAAGAGTCGGTTGACTACGGAGCCAGTGCTTAGTTCGCCGAGTGGGACCGAGGGCTTCGAGGTTCTTAGTGACGCTTCGGGTAGTGGTTTGGGCTGCGTGCTATTGCAGCATGGGAACTTGATAGTCTATGGTTCGCGTCAGCTAAAAGTGCATGAAAGGAATTATTCGGTCCGCGACTGGGAGTTGGCGGCCGTGATATTTGCGCTTAAGCTGTGGAGGCGCTACTCGTATGACGTTAGGTCGATATTCATACCGACCTCAAGAGCCTGAAATATCTGCTTGACCAATAGGACCTGAACTTGAGGCAGCGGAGATGAAAGGAGTTCCTGGGGGACTATACGTTCAAGATTTATCATGCACCCGGCGAGGACAACGCAGTGTGGAGGCGTTGAGTCGCAGGGCTCCCGCCTAAGCCAAATGGTTGTTGGTACATGTTGAGAGGCTAGTTCAGGAATTGGAAGCGTTAGAGATCCGTTGTGTTGACAAGCAGACTAGCGCCAAAGCATTGTTGAACTGGACGGAAGTCCAGTATGACCTGGCTGATCGTAATTGGCAAACTATGGTTTGTGTAGCTGCATGAAGGAAATCATGAGTGCGGCTCGATGGGTCGAAATCCTGAATCGACGGTTGTAGGTGGGCCACCAAGGTAAGACCATTGTTTGTGCGGCCCAAGCATTGATAATCTGTTGGTGGAGTTGTGAAACGTCATATCAAGTACTCAACTCGCTTAAGAGGCACGAAGTTGTGCCGATATCTGAAGGAGTGCTCTGGTGGTCAGAACTTTAGAAGGTCGTGGCACCATAGGTGGCAAAGTGCCAGCCTTGCGCCTTAGTGAAGGCAGAGTGCCAAGTGCCGGGGGATTCTTGAATCCATGCCTAGTTCGGAATAGAAGTTCGACTGGACTGTGGGCATGGTTTACCAAAGTCACAGTGAATTAACGACGCCGTTTGTGTGATCGTAGTTGTGGTGACACTGGTGTCGCACTTCATTCCGCATAGGAAGGATGACTCGGTGGAGAAGTTGGCAAAGTTGTATGTTGACCATATTGTTAGACTGCATGGTGTGCCCCGTAGCATTGTGAGTGATCGCGATGGGCGGTTCACGTCAAATGATTGGAGGTTGGTACAGCAGATGCTGGGAACAAAGTTAAAGTTCAGCACAGCTTTCCATCCGCAGACGGATGGGCAGACCGAGAGGGTCAAGAGAACGATGGAGGACATGCCCAGCATGTGTGTTCTAGACTTCGGGAAGCTTTGGGAGGACCACCTGTTTTAGTGGAGTTCTCATACAACAATAGCTACCAGGCGAGTATCCAAATGGCGCCCTTGGAGGCCCTATATGGTAGAAAATGTCGCACGCCGTCATCCTCGTTAGAAACGGGTGAGGCAAGGTTGTACAAGAAGCTGGAGGTGGAGAGTGCTACCTATTTAGTGCGGATCATTCGGGAGCGCTTGTTGATCGCTCAGGACCGGCAGGCGAAGTATTACAATGCCAAGCCCCGGAACGTGGAGTTCGCGGTAGGCGATTGGGTATACCTTAAAGTGAAGCCGTTCAAGGGGGTTTCGCGGGTGAGACGCTTGAAGAAGCTGAGCCCGAGATACCTTGCACCTTTTGGGGTTCTGGAGCGAGTCGACGAAGCTGCATACCGTGTGAGGTTATCAGAGAAATTAAGTGGATTACATGATGTGTTCCACATTTTCTGTGTGCGGAAGGCGGTGCAAGAGCCTTCGCAGGTGATCGCGGTTGACCAAGTGCCGGTAGACGAGGGGTTGACGACTAAGGTCAAGCCCATTCGTATCGAAGTTGTGGAGGTCAAGAGACTCCGTAACAAGGAGATCCGGATGGTTAAGGTCCAGTGGGAATAATTGCGGGTGTGAGGAGCTCTCTTGGGAACGGGAGCAGTCTATGCTCGTGGAGTACCCGGGATTGTTCCGCTCAGGTACTGTTTTGCGTTAAGTCCTGTTCTTCCAATATTAATTTCGTGGACGAAATTCTTTAAGGGGGGTAGAATTGTAACACCCCAAAATGTTGTAGGAGCGACGGGGATCAAATTTGGCCAAGTCAGATTTTTGGTGCAGGTGAAACGGGCCCCGACACGGGCGTGTCGGAGGCCGTGTCGGGCGTGTCGAGCTCGAGTCGTCGAGCTGGCCGTGTCGTCGACCACTGCAGGTCGACGATGGTCGTGTGGTGGAACACGGCCTAGGACACGGGCGTGTCCCAGGCCGTGTCACACCTATGCTGTGCAGTTGGGTACACGGGTAATGACACGGGCACGAACACGGGCGTGTCTAGTTTGACACGGGCGTGTCTGATGCCGTGTCACCAAGCCGTGTACCTCTCTGACTGCAAAGTGTTGATATATTGCACACGGGGGGCGTGACACGGGTCCCGACACGGGCGTGTCGCAGGCGACACGGGCGTGTCGGAGGCCGTATCACATGCTGTGTGCTGGTTTTCAGATTTGGTCGAGACGGCGAATGAGCTACACGGCCAGGCACACGGCCGTGTGCCAACCCGTGTTCGGCCCAGTTTTTGGGATTTCAGATCTAATCTTGACCGTTCGTTTCCTTGGCTTTGGATCCAACGGTGGGGGGGGGGGGGGGTGTTCCTGAGGGGTTTTATCCGGGATTTAGGGTTGGGAATCCTCATTTCCCTTAGCCATTCTCTCTCTAAGAGTTTAGAGAGAGGGGAGAGCAAGTTTGGAGGAGGAGACCAAGATCCGGCCGCCGGAGGAGCTTCGGAGCTCCGAATCGCGATCCGAGTCCAGATCCGCGGAGGTGACGCCGTTGCGGTGCTTTCCAACCGCATAGTTTTCGATGGCGCCGCGGAAAAGCGAAAGGGTAACGATTCTCTTCTTGAGCATGTGAAGCTCTTCTTCCTTTGCATGGGAAAACCCCTCTCCCGCGAGTGTGCGGCGAGATCGTGGTATTCTTTGGGGTAGATATGTAAAGTCCCCCTTGTTAGAGTCCGGAATCGTAATACGGACATAGGCATGTTGTGTGAAGCCTACCCGGACGTGTGTTCCGGATCGGTGATGTTTTGCTATGCATATTTTAGCCGGAGAAGACTCCGAGCGTTGTGGTTGTTTTCGGGTTGCTATGCGGTAGAATGCATCAGGGAATCTTGGGGATTAACCCCGAGGTGCACCCGGAAATCTGGGCGGAAACGAAGTTCTGCCATCTCGGTGGCCTGGGTGCCAGCCGGGAACATAGCGGGGCTATGTATCATGATTGGTTTGCAGCAGGGAGCCTTGGGGATGAAACCCGAGGTGCACCCGGAAATCTTGGACGGAAATGTAGTTCTGTCATAATGGTGGCCTGGGAGCCAACCGGGTACTTAGCAGGGCTATGTACCGTGTTTGATCGTTAATTGGGACTGGGGAAAGATTAGTCCACGCCAAAGGGCCGAATGGCAGTGGCGGAGTGAGCAACGGACTAGTAGCCCTCTACCCGCTCCACCTGCTCGGTTAAAGCGACCTAAAGTTTACGTGGGACTTACCGAGATTTGGAGATCGAGTCTAGGCTGCGGCTGAGAAGACTAAATGCTCACAAAGATTGCCATCCTGGGGGTGGTGGTGGAGTCGAGGACCGGACGGGGTTCGGACTGGCTTCGCCGAGTAAGTGCCCTGAGATCACGGGGTGTACGGCCGTGAGAGCGTGCACCTATGTTGAGATGCTTGTTTGGCTGTGTTGCGTGTTTTACTAACAAGTGCAGGGAAGAAGCTTTGCCGCCCCGGTTTGGGGGCGGAATCGTTATAATTTGGTCAGCATTGCTGACCGTTGCCTTTGTTTACCACCGTGCGGTGGGTTGTTGCTTGCAGGTGCTGCGGAGCTGAGAGGTAATTAGCGGGCTAAAGCCCAAGTTGCTGTGCTGTCCCTCGAAGGCCTTGTTTTGAGTGTTTTACCTCTTGTACTCATGTGTGGCCGGCCTGCGTGCCGAGGTTTGGAAGATACTTGTATTTAAGCAACTCTTGTAAAGCCTTAAGGCTATTTCTTCCGTTTTGTGTATTATACATTCCTATGGGTTTGAGTAGTGGACATTCATGCTTGGCAGGGTTCTTTATTCTTTGCAACTCTAATAAATTGCTTCTGCTAGGTGTTGTGTAGGACGTTGTGATTGGTTGATTGGTTTCAACGCGTAACCAACCGGTCTGTCCGTAGTATATGGCGTCGGGCCCCGGCCGGACCTACTGCTATATGCTATGCGACGGATAGGGGTGTTACATTGATAAAGCTCCCTCTGAGATTTGCAATTGTTCAGGAAGGTGAGCTTTGTATAGGGTGATAGGTCTTCAATGTATGACTGCTCCAGCAAATGATGATTTCAGCAAAGGCTTAAATGTGAGTTGTCTTGGAGTGTGAATGATGAAGCCTTGATGATGTTGATCTTCCAGTAAGCCTTCATACTGATGTAGAGTAGTTGTCTCTTCAGGCTTCCTGGAACAGTAGATCTGAGAAGAGCACTGGCTGTACAGGTGATGTTTTGTTCTTTCTGGAACTCTGATTCCTGTACTACTTTCTTCTCTCCACTATTCTCTCTCTTCTTCTTATTCTCTATGTTCTTGTTATTCTCTTCTTTTCACCCCCATTTTTTTCTTCTCTGTATCTCTGTGTATATATTCTGATAGGAGGCCAATGGTCATTTGAATTCTTGCATTTATTACTGCTGCCTCTTAGTTACTCCAACGGCTATAATCTCAATAAATACATTCTTGTAATTGTCCTGTAATAAAGCTGTGTTGGAATATGAACAACTCACTTTGATTGGACCAAGAATATCCTGAAAATCTGCCTGGGAACTTGTGTTCAGAGAGATGGCAGAAATCGTCGATCTCAACAAGATGATCGTCGATCTGAGCTCAACTATCGTCGATCTGAGCTCAGAGATATTGGAGCTGGTCTGGAACAGAAAATGTCGATCTGAGCTCGGAGATCGTCGAACGGAGTTCGACGCCTCGTGGACCTGAGCTCATAGATCGTCGATCTCAGCTCGACGCCTGAACTTCAAAACGTCGATCTGAGCTCGACGCCAAGGATGAATTCTGATTTCTTCTGACTGATTTCTCTTGGTTGATTTCTTCAATCTCTGAGAGCCTCTGACTTAGCACATCCTATTACACTTAGCTATACATTGATGGGTCAATCTAATAGTCCTAAAGACATAGTGATCCTAACCCAAATCCAAATTAGGGTGTTCCAACAGACCGCCACCAAATCGAGCTACTGTCTCCACGCTGCCCCTGCGCTGCTACCCGCTCCATCGCTTCCAAGCCGCCATCTACCAGAGCTCTGTTGTCCCGAGCCGCTGCCAACCCGAACCCCTTTCCCCTCTGGGAAATCTCCCCTTGGTGTGAACTCCAGTGGATCGCGCCTCATCCTCCGCTCGTGAGCATAGTGGTGCTTCCGTGGACGTGTTCCCTACGCCACCTTCTTCTTCATTTTGGGTAACAAATTTCTTCCACCCTCTTTGAGTGATTTCTCCTACTTTCGTGTCATTTTGGGTAGAGAACTCGTGGTATGATTTTGGAAACTTGGAACTTCGTCGCGTCGCTCAAGCCGCTTTATTGCTTCAAGCCAAATAATTTTATTTGAACGGATTTTGGAGACAACCCGACCCCTTTCGGAATGAACTTTGGTCGGAGTACTCTTGGATTAATCTTGTTCGGATTTGGGAGCCAACCTGACCCCTTCTCGATCGCTATTTGGTCGGAGTACTCTTGGATTTAATTTTTTTGTGTGTTTTCATGTGGATGTTTGTGACTGGTTAACGGGTAATCCACGCGTGTTGTCTCGGTAGCCTGCATCATTTTGGTATCAGAGGGAGGTTCGCCAAATTTCCAAATTTGGCCTGATCCGCTTTAGGTCACTAGCGCACAAAAGAATTTTCTAAAGTATCATTTACAAAAAAAAAAGATATTTATATTTTGGCTAAAAAAATTATTTTCCACGCTTCACATGCCCACTAGATCCGGTCACGAGTATAACACTAATTCTGGACATGAGTATCACACATCCTCATCAAGTATGGTCGAGGAACGACACCCAAATCAAAACCCCACTCCGGTGGATGAACTTCGTTTTGAAACGACTCAACAATTGGGTGAACTTCGGGAAATGATGGCCCAACTTTTGGCCAACCGAACCCCTTCACCGCCTAGAGGTTATAGGCCACCCAACCTTCACCACCTCCACCATGAGGATGACAACCGGGATGATTTATCTCCACGTGCCTGTCCACAACATCGACGTCCTTAACGGGAATTCGACCTTACCCGCGCCATTAAAATTAATGCCCCCACCTACGACGGTCTAGGAGAGCCCCAAGTCTTCCTGAATTAGGTGTTAGACATGGGGTGTTATTACGAGTGGCATCACTTGACGGACCCACAAAAGGTCCAAGTAGCACGGATGAAGCTAACGGGGAGGGCCAAAATATTTTGGCTAAATGAGGAGCGACGCTTGGGAACCATTGACGGCGTCCCTCTGATCGGTTGGGACGTAATGAAAAATCTCTTGAAATACCAGTACGTCCCCGCTTATCATCGCACCCAGATATTTGATGATTTGGCGTCCCTTCGCCAAGGTGATCGAACCGTCGCCGAATACATGGGCGATCTGAAGGACAAGATGGTCCGTTGTGAGGTCCAGGAGATGTCTGAGGTCACCTTATCTAGGTTCCGTAAGGGTCTGAGTTGCGATATCCAAAAGAAACTGTTGTGTTACGGCCACATAGACCTAAACACTACATTTAATGCCGCCCTTAATATCGAGAAGCACATCGCCTCCAAGTCCAAGCATAGCTCCTATAAGGGCAAGGCCACGACCACCACCTCCACAACCACCTAAAAGTATAAGGGTAAATTTAAAACCAGAGATTCTTCCAACATTGTCATCACCGCTAGAGATGCTAGAAACCCGATCGGGGAACGCATTCCCGTAGGGAAAATTAGTAAAGACAAGGCTACGTGTTATCAGTGCGGAGTAACCGACCACTATGCCTTCGAGTGTCCCACCAAAACTCGGACCTTAGCACTAGTGGAGCCTACGGAAGGCGGACCCGATTATGTCTACGAGGCAACAGATGAGTCCGAATTAGATGGCGTACCTAGTGATATGGAGGATGATTCACATTTGATGGTCATATGGTGTATACTCACGACACCTCGCTCTCTAGATGAGTGGAATCGGACCAACATCTTCTCTATAATATTTAAGAGTGGCGAGAAATTATGCAAGTTGATTATAGACAGTGGTAGCTGCATGAACGTAGTTTTTGAAGCTGTGATTTCTCGTAGGTCATTGGTTACGGAGCCCCGCCCTATATCCTATCAGGTAGCATGGATAAATAAGATGTCCCTACCGGTCACCAAGAGGTGTTTGGTTCCCCTTTTGGTCAAGTCTTATACGGACCAGATCTTGTGCTATGTAACCCCTATGGATGTGTGTCATGTCCTTTTGGGATGCCCATGGCTTTATGATCGAGACGTTACTCATCATGGGCGAGCCAACATGTACGAGTTTCAACACAAAGGGAAGAAGGCCACTCTAAAACCTACTCCACCTAAGGAACTGTCTAGCTCCTCGAAGGACACTACCCTTCCGGTTGAGCGGAAGACGTTGAGTTTGCTAGGACAGCAAGAATTCACGAGAGGGTCATTTGTTGGCGGAGTTATGTATGTGCTAGTTTGCTTGTTGGCCATAGATGAGACTGTTAACTTTGGGAATTAACCCGTAGAGTTGAGGGAGTTGTTGGAAGAGTATAAGGATGTCTACCCGGACGAATTACCTTCGAAGTTTCCACTGGCGCGTGATATTTAGCATGCCATAGATTTGGTTCCGGGTTCATCCCTACCAAACATCCCTCATTATCTTCTGAACTCCGCCGCCCACCAAGAATTACAAACCCAGATCTCGAATCTTCTGCTGAATGGATTCATTAGACATAGTGTGAGCCCGTGTGCGGTTCCAGCCTTGCTTGCCCCCAAGAAGGATGGGACGTGGAGGATGTGCGTTGATAGACGTGCTATCAAAAAGATCACCGTAAAGTACCGTTTCCCTATTCCACGGTTAGATGACTTATTGGACATGTTAGCTGGAGCCACGATTTTTTCGAAGTTGGATATTAGGAGTGGCTACCACCAGATTCGGATTCAGGAAGGGGACGAATGGAAGACGGCCTTAAAATCGAAAGATGGGCTGTATGAGTGGTTGGTCATGCCATTTGGGCTATCCAACACGCCCAACACATTTTCTCGCATGATGACGCATATCTTCAGACCCTACATGGGATAATTTGTTGTTATGTACTTTGATGATATCTTAGTCTATAGTACGTCACTGGCTGATCATGCATCTCACTTACGCCTCATATTCACTACCCTTCGTAAGGAGACCCTATATCTGAATCTCAAGAAATGTACCTTTAGTGTGCAGTCAGTCGAATTTTTGGGGTATATTGTCAGCTTAGAGGGTATCCAAGTCTACCCAAAAAAGGTCCAAGCCATCCGGGATTGGCCCGATCCGTCCACCACCCAGGACATGTGCAGTTTCCATGGTTTAGCAACCTTCTACCTCCATTTTATTAGGGAATTTAGTGGCATTATGGCTCCCATCACTAAATGCCTAAAGAAGGGAGAGTTTGTTTGGACGAAATACGCGACACATGCCTTCCGACTGGTGAAGGATAAAATGACAGAAGCACCCGTACTTCGCCTACCCGATTTTAGTTTGGTTTTTGAGCTTGCGTGTGACACGCCCGGAGTAGGCATTGGGGGAGTCTTGAGCCAAGAGGGCCATCCAGTGGGCTACTTTAACGAGAAATTGTCCGTCCCTAAATTAAATTACTCGAATTATGATAGGGAATTTTATGCCGTGATCTGATGCCTTCACCATTAGCGCCACTACCTCCTCCCTAAGGAGTTTGTTTTATTATAGGATCACTCGGCAAGGTTACCCAATTTATCCATATCTCTTTGTTTTATGTATGGAGAGGTTGGGCCACTTTCTTTCTATGGAAGTGGAGAATGGTCGGTGGTTACCCATTCAAGTTGGGTGTGGCGTGGAGGCCCGGGCATCTCTCACTTGTTCTTTGCCGGTGATTTCTTCCTCTTTGGGAGAGCTACGACGAACCAGGCTGGTATTATGAGTGAGGTTTTGAACTATTTTTGCACTGCCTCGGGGTCGAAGGTTATCCTTGAGAAAGAAAATTGTTTGTCTCCCCGAAGGCTGATCGCAGCAATGCTTGTCTCATGAGTAGCATACTGGGGATTAGTCTAACTAAGAATTTGGGGAATTACTTGGGAGTCCCATTGATTCATGGGCGAATTACCAAAGGTACATATGTTGAGATTGTTGAGAAAGTGGCGAGCAGGCTAACGAGTTGGAAGTCTAAGCACTTGAGCTTAGCAGGGAGAGCTACGTTGATGAAAGCTGTGACTTCGGCCATTCCAACATATTGCTTGCAGAGGTTAACATCGAGTCTTCCAATGAGCAAATGAAACGAGTGAAGTCGTGTTGCGTCACTTATCTCATATACTCTGATGAAAGACATAGATCTTTTTTTTGACGTTGCCTATGAATAAAGGCGTGAAGCGTTCAGTGGCCTTCTCATTGCTTCGCGCCTTCATTCAAAAGTGCCATCTGAGAATAGCTTGCAACGCTTCTTCTACGACTGTGGTTAGTCTTATGTTATCCTTCTTTATACAACCAGCGGTGTGAAGACCGCATAAGGCGAGGGGGAGCAGCCACAAAACCTTAAGGAGAAGAGTCTTTAGACCGCGGTAGCGGCGAACGAGGTGGTTTTTTACGATAGGCGCGGCGAACAAGGTGTAGACTTTATCTACCCTAACATCGCAGCATCGGGCTTGCCAGAGCATAGTAGATGGCTCCCCCAATCGACATCTCGCTCACGCCTAATGTCCATGCTTGAACCTTTGTCTTTATGCTTTTTTGGTCTTTTTTTCATTCCAGGAGGGGAAGTGTCTTTACATACCCTAAAATCTACCTCTTACTCATCGTGCTGAAAGAGGAGAACGAACCGAAGACGTACCAAAGATGGCAAACAATACCTGAGTTTTTCTTTCGCATCAGATATTCTAGGTTCTGAAATCAACTTCGCTACGCTCGCCTTTCTCTATCTTCTCAATAGAGTGAGTTCGTTATCAAAAACTTCTCTACTCCAAGCGTTCGCCTTTCTTTTTTGATTATACCCTAAATCACTGCAAAGCCTGTTGTTGACCGTGAAGCCTCTAAAATAAGTCTAAGTAGGCCCATGAATCAGGGTACATCCTCAATCTGTTCTAAGAGCAGCTATTGAAGACCTTGGAACTTATGGTTTCAAGGTGGAATTCCTCGCCCTATGTCATAGGTTCTCCCGATTGGGTACTGTGTGAAATCAGGTAGGAGGGGAGGGGGGAGTTAATGAATTCCTAGTTAACCTTTGATCAAGTATATCCCACTAAGATCTTGGGTTACCAAGATCATAGTAGTTAAGGACCCTTCTTTAATCCCAAATGAATTTTCACCCATGGGATTAAATCAAAGGCATTTAAAATGCCTTTTTTCACAGTCAATCTAACTCGTGTTGTAGCACTCGTTTCCCTTGGTCGAGGATCCTCTCCCTCGGGTTAAAGAACCGTTACCCCCTAACCCCTCAGGGGCACTTTAGGGTTAGGGGGTAACGGTCCTTTAACTCGAGAGAGAGGTTCCTCGACCAAGGGAAACAAGTGCTAAGGCACGAGTTAGATTGACTATGAAAAAAGGCGTTTTAAACGCCTTTGATTTAATACCATGGGTGAAAACCCATTAGGGATTAAAGAAGGGTCCTTAACTACTATGATCCTGAACCGCCTTTACTTAAAGATGCGCGCCGCAATGACAAAACGGCACGACGTCATGTGGACATTCTCCGCAACCATGTTCACTACAATCTGCGCCCGCGCCACGGCCATCGTCTTAATCTTTTGAGAACTTTATTTTTCCTGCACTTTATAATTTGTTTTAATTTTATGTTGGCTATTTTAATTTGTACGGTCCAGATGAGACCTTGTGTGTTGTGATATGGTTGTAATCCTATGGGAGTATAAAAACTCCTAAACTTTGATTTATCTGGATTATTGGAGATTTGGACAAGAAAAAAAAGGCAAGCCGTGAGCTTCTCCTTCATAGGGCTCAGCCTGATCCCGCATGCAGCGTGACACTGTCGTCGCCCGCTCCGCTCGGCGTGAGACTCGCCCCTCCTTCGACGTCAGAGCGATTCCGGCTGGCCGCCACCAACCCGAGCTGCTGCCTCCATGCCGCCCCTACGCTGTTGCCCGCTCCGTCGCTTCCAAGCCGCCATCTACCCGAGCTCGATTGTCCCGAGCCGCTGCCAACCCGAACCCCTTTCCCCTCTGGGAAATCTCCCCTTGGTGTGAACTCCAGTGGATTACGCCTCATCCTCTTCTCGTGAGCACAGTGGTGCTTCCGTGGACGTGTTCCATACGCCACCTTCTTCTTCGTTTTGGGTAACGAATTTCTTCCACCCTCTTTGTGTGATTTCTTCTACTTTCGTGTCGTTTTGGGTGGAGAACTCGTGGTGTGATTTTGGAAACTTGGAACTTCGCCGCGTGGCTCAAGCCGCTTGATTGCTTCAAGCCAAAAAATTTTGTTTGAACGGATTTGGGAGCCAACCCGACCCCTTTCGGAATGAACTTTGGTCGGAGTATTCTTGGATTAATCTTGTTCGGATTTAGGAACCAACCCGACCCCTTCTCGATCGCTCTTTGGTCGGAGTACTCTTGGATTTAATTTTTTTTGTGTGTTTGCCTGTTGATGTTTGTGACGGGTTAACGGGTAATCGACGCATGTTGTCTCGGTATCCTGCATCAAGGTGCTCTTGAGCTTTCTTTTCAAGTTGAATCTGATTATTTGCAAGAGTAACTCCTTGGTCCATGACTTGACCAACACTTGTAATTGTATGATCTAGAGCTTTGCCACCTATCTGGAAGAGGTGCCTTAGTTGGTCAGTATTGTGTTTAATCTCGGCAAACCCTCTGCTCATTTCTTTTTCTAATGCTGTGACTTTGTCTTGAACAACTTTCAGAGAATCAACAAAATATTTCCTTTGATCAAGTAACAGCTGCTCAATCTTACCAAGTATATCAGATGTAACAGGTGTAGCAGTAAAATGAGGAGTAACAGAAGCTGGATGAGGAGGGGCAGTCCAGGGTGCAATTCTTCAACAACTACAGAGCTTTGAGCTCTGGTAGTGTGAACCAAAACATCTCCTTCCTCACCAATGATGGTGGGAAGAGTGAAATCCAATCTCCTCAAGGGAGCTTCAACAGGTTCTGGAGACTGCTCAATCTCATCTGAAAGCAAAATTGTCTCTTGTGGTTCTTTCTCTACAGCTGGGGAGTGATCAATAGGTGACTCTAGAGATGGTGCAGGAGATGGAGATGGTTCAAGAGTGGGTTCCTTGGATGGCTCTTCAACATTTTCTTTATGGAGGGGAGATAGAGGCTCTTTCTGAGCTAGGTTCTTCAATCATCTTGTTTTTATCTTCAGTAGTAGGGAGGATGGTCTGTTGTACTTGGGAATCTGTCTGGAGATCTTCTGAGGTGGAAGGATGGATGGATGTATCTGGAGGTGGAGAAGGTATTCTGTCTTGCTGACCAGAAGGAGCAGGAGGAGAGGGCACTCTATCTTATTGTACAGAGGAGACAGGCTCACCCTTAGCTACTGCACCAGATGTGCCAGCAACATTATGGAGAGAGGGAGATGGGGTCCTTTCCTCTGTAGCAGGTTGCTCATGGGCTTGGTCAGCTTGGGATGGGTTCTGTAATTTTAACTCCCATCTTTGGATGAAGGAGATAGAAACTTTTTTCATGTGATGGAGGGCTGTTCCCTTAGAGAAATCAAACACCTCTGGATTAATCTCATGCAATATCAATGAGATGATCCTTGAATAGTTTGTAGCCTTAATGCTCTCCCTTATCTTATCTAGAATAAGCATGCCAAACTGAAATCTCTTCCTGCAGATAATGGTTGTCATAATGTCAAAAATATCATTAGTTATGAAACTGATGGAGCTAGTTCTGCACAAAAGAATTTTTCCAATTATGTCCACTAGCAACTTGCTCTCTGGATTGAGGTCTGGCCTTCTGATGGATGTTACTTCAGTTGAAATACCACAGATTACAGGCTCTGTCATTATCTTCTTCAGTGACTTCATCCTCTTCATCCACTACAGGCATTTTAAGAAGTTGTGAAACAGAAGTTTTGGTAAGCTTAACCTTGATTCCCTTGACCTTGAACTTCAACATTTTCCCATTCCTCTTAACTTTAATGTTCTTGAAAAATTCTTCTACCTCTAAAAAGAGTATTTTGCACGGCTGCTATAGAACAAATGTCAAACCTGCTGTGTCGAGTAGAATCATCAAGTTCTTGAAATCATTGGAAATCTTTGTTATGCCGGCGATAACCAACTCACTGCCAACTCCGATCTTCGACGGCGGCGCCATGTCCTTCAATGAACTGCGAGTGATAATCTGGAAGAAGATGGCGACAGCGGCGTGCTCTGTGTGAGCGGCAGAAGACGAAGAGTCTTTTCGAGAGAGAGAGGATTTGAACTCGAGTAGATTCTTGAAATCTGATATTTTCTATTTATATAACCCTAGTAATGATGATTATGAGTCTAATAAAGCTTAAACATACCTTAGACAGGGGCGGATAGGACTCGGGTTGCGTATATAAAAAATTTGAAAGAATTCAGAATCTGACGAGTCATTTCTCGAGTGGAACTTCAGTACTCGAGTGATGGAATAGTTGTACTCGAGTGGCGGTATGACAGTACTCGAGTGGTATAATTATACTTCTCGAGAGAAAGTTTAGTACTCGAGTGATAGCACTCGAGTGACTTACTTAGTTCTCGAGAATTCAGAGAAGTACTCGAGTAGTCATATTCAAGTTCTCTAGTAGTCATTCCTTCTCTCGAGAAATGAAGTCCACTTAGAGAAATTCTAACCTTTTTGACTAAATCTTGATTTCTGAGCTATAAAATGAGTCCACCTTGTCTATTCCTCTTTGTTGAGCATACCCAGTTCAGTTTTGAAGAAACTGAACTTGGTCTCGTCCAACAGTTTCGTAAAAATGTCTGCAATTTGCCTATTAGTTGGAACATACTGTAGATCTATGTCCCCATGCTCCACATGCTTCTGGATGAAATGGTATCTTAGCTCGATGTGCTTTGTCCGGCTGTGAGAGACTGGGTTGTTGGCTATTGCTATCGTACTGGAGGAGTTGCAAAATAGAGGGATGTCTTTGACTTGCATATTATAGTCTTCCAGTTAGTTCTTTAGCCAAAGCAATTGTGCACAACAACTGCCGGCAGAAATGTATTCTGACTCGGCCGTTGAGATATCGACACAATTTTGCTTTTTGCTGCTCCAAGAAATGAGCCTTCTTCCTAGGAATTGGCAAGTACCAGAAGTGCTCTTCCTGTCATCTTTGTTACCTTCAAAATCTGCATCTGAAAAACCAATTAGTTCGCTATCATTACTTCTTGGGTACCATAAGCCAAGATTCGATGTACCTTTAAGGTATCTCAAAATCTGTTTTGCAGCAGCATAATGAGATTCCTTACAGTTCACTTGAAATCTAGCACAGACACATGTGGAGAACATTATGTCTGGTCTACTGGCAGTAAGGTAGAGCAAGGATCCAACTATGCTTCTGTACTTGGTTTCATCAAAAGGTTTCTCTTTCTCATCCTTGTCCAGAGATACAGCTGAATCCATTGAGCCCTCATAGAGGTTGCATTCTCCATTCCAAATTTCTTAATCAACTGCTTGGTGAACTTAGTCTGCGAGATGAAAATTCCATCTTCAGATTGTTTCACCTGAAGTCCTAAGAAATACTTCAGCTCTCACATACTGCTCATTTCAAACTTCTCTTACATAAGTTTAGAAAACTTTTTGTAGAGATTGTCATCAGTAGAGCCAAAAACAATATCAACGACATAAACTAGTAGAATCTTGCCTTTTATTTCACTCAGAAATAATGTCTTATTTATATTTCCCTTTGTGAACTTGTTCTCGAGAAGAAAACTAGACAACGTCTCATACCAAGCTCGAGGAGCTTGTTTCAAATCATATAAAGCTTTAGATAGTAGATAAACATAATCAGGAAAGTTAGAATCAACGAAACCTGAAGGTTGTTCCACATACACTTCTTCCTTTATGTCACCATTAAGGAAGGCAGATTTCACGTCCTTCTGATAGACGGTGAAGCCCTTAAGTACATCATATGCTAGGAACAACCTGATTGCCTCCAGCCTTGCCACTAGAGCATATGTATGGTCAAAGTCGATTCCCTCTTCTTACCTGTAACCTTTGGCGACGAGTCTGGCCTTGTTCTTTATGATGGTCCCATTCTCGTCCATTTTGTTCATGTAGACCCACTTTGTCCAGATGACGTTCTTTTCTTTGGGTCTTGGAACCAGTTTCCAGACTTTACAATGCTTGAACTGATTTAGCTCTTCTTCCATAGACATTATCCATAACGCGCCTGAGTTGGCTTCCTCAAACTTCTTTTGTTCAACCTGTAAGAGAAAACTCAAAAATAAATTCTCGTTAGTTGTACCTCTACGAGTTCTGACACCATTCCAGGGATCTCCTATGATTTGATCCATGGGATGATCCTTCAGATGTCTGAGCTCTAGAGTCCTTGCATCCGGAGTGTCTTCAACCACAGGAGTGACTTCATCAACTTGAGTAGCTTCTTCATCTTGATCATCAACCTCTCCAATAGGGGTTAGAGTGGTGATCTTGATAAAATTTTCACCTTTTTCTTCCATCGACTCACTCAAGTTGAGTTCTTTCAACTTTAAACCTGCATCTTTAACAAACACACTAGAAGAGCCACTTTGTAGCAAGCTCGTCTCATCAAATTCAACATGTATAGATTCTTCAACCACCAGGGTTTTCTTATTAAATACCTTATATGTCTTACTATGACTACTATACCCTACAAAAATATCTTCAAAACTCTTTTCACTAAATTTAGTAGTATGATACTTACCATTGTTAAGAACGAAGCATTTACAGCCAAAAATTCTAAAATATGAAACAGTCGGCTTTCTGCCCTTTAGAAGTTCATAAGGCATCTTATTATAGTTCTTGTTTATGAGTGCTCAATTTTGCACGTGGTATACAGTGTTGATGGCTTCAGCCCAGAAGTACTCCGGTAGTGAAGCATCACTCAACATAGTTCTGCATGCCTCTATGAGCATTCTATTCCTTCTCTCAGCTACTCCATTTTATTATGGAGTACGGGGATAGGAAAACTCATGAAAGATACCTAGGCTTTCACAAAATTCTGTCATGGCCCCAGATTTAAATTCCGTTCCATTATCACTTCTGATTTTGACTACGGAACAGTTGTATTCATTCTGGATCTGCCTAACAAAATTTGTAAAGACATCGAATGTATCTGACTTGTGTTTCGGAAAGAACACCCACACAAAGCGCGAGTAATCATCAATAATAACCAATGTATAATCCTTACCTCCTAAACCTCTAACTTGTAGTGGACCAAACAAGTCCATATGAAGCAAGTGTAAACACCTATTAGAGTCTTTGCCTATGATGCTTTTAAAAGTAGCCCATGTTTGCTTGCCTTTTACACAAGCATGAAAAGGTCTATCCTTAACGCACTTAATATTTTGGGCATCACGTACTAAGTTCAGAGAAAATAATTTATTACTAGTTTTGAAATTTATATGTGTTAATCTCTTGTGTCATTGGTCACCAAGAGATGCACTATCTTTTGCCAAAAGACACACTGGTGTAGAAGAGTCTATACAAATAAAATTTAAACAAAATATATTCCTACTACGAGTGCCTGATAAAATCATTTCCAAATTGTCAACCGATTTTATCAAATACTTATCAGCATGAAATTCAACTATGTATCCTTTATCACAGAGTTGGCTTATGAGATTGTGTTCTAATCCTTCAACATAAGCCACATCCGAAAAGGATACACTACCGTTAGTAATCATACCATAGCCTTTCATAATTCCTCGGTCAGAACCTCCAAAGATGACCTTCGGACCGTTCACGACTGGTGAGTAATTATGAAGTAGGCTTCTTGTCCCGGTCATGTGCCGAGAATATCCACTGTCCAAGTACCAGATTGGAGTTTTGGTGGTATTTGGACATACCTGCAGTCAAAAATCAATTTGACTTAGGAACCCAAACTTGCTTGGGTCCTTGGTCTCTAGTTAGCTGGCTCCCCCTACATGAATTAACAATGTGAGTGGTCTTTCTTACATTGTTAAACTGAGGGGTAACATAGTTTATGGGATTAAACCAGCAATCGATGGCAATGTGACCAGCTCTGTCATAGCACCAACAGTCGAACATGTTGTATCTTTGCCTAATTCTTTCCTGCTTGACCTTTAGAGATTGTGGTCTAGCAGGGGCCACAGACTTGGAGGTAGAAGCTTCATGGTGAAGACATTCACAAGGCTTCTTCACTTTCATAAGCTTTTCAATAATAGGCTTAACTTTTGGAGCCTTCGTGATGTTATGACTATGATTAAAAGGGTCATAGCTCTGAAGAGTGATCTCTTTATAAGGTGACTTAAAGATACTTTCACCAAAGTTTCGAGGGTGAGTCCATCCTTGGTACCTCGACTTGGGCTCTACATAAGTAGGTCTAGTGAAGTCACCGTAGGAGGAGTCAAGATCAAACTTATTAGTAGGAAAAACAACCTTCTTAAATGTAGTCTGATCTTATGGAGCTTTCCCCTTTTCCTTGGCCAAAGCCTTCTTGGCCGTCTTATTCTTTCGCTGAGACTTATTTCTCTTAGAGGATTTACTAGGAGCCTCAACATGGCCTAAGCCAGCACCCTTAGTCTGAGCTCAGAATTCAACAACTAATGGAAGGACAGTCTTGAGCTTTGAGAAGCTTTCAACAAGTTTCTTTTCAGCATCAAGTTGCTCTTCCAATTCCTTGATGATCTTCTCTTTCAGATCAAGGTGTTCGAGAGCCTTACTATACTCATCAACAGCAGTATTCAATTCTTCTCTGAGTGAGTCCATCTTAACGACTTCCTCTCTCAGAGAGCTCTCTACGGCCTTTAGAGACTTATTCTCATTAGCCTAAGTTTTCACGACCTTTCGAAATTTGTCGTAGGCCTTGATCAACTCTTTATACTGGGCTATGAGTTCAGACTCATCGTCAGAAGAGTTGTACTCATGATCATGATCAGAGACATCAGATTTAGAGAGGGGTGTATGAGATTTTACCTCCCCAGTGAACTAGGGCTCTTCTTCTTCGTCAGTATGTGTCATGAGCCCAAAGTAGGCTTCCTCTTCTTCACTTGACTCAGATGAGTCAGTGTCACTGAGAGTCTTGCCCTTTTTGGCTACCAGGCTTCTCTCTGTTCTCTTCTTGTGGTAGGAGGATTTCTTCTCCTCTCTTTTTCCACCCTCCTTCTTCTTTTGGGGGCAATCAACAATTACATGACCTGTCTTATTACAACAATAACAAACTATGTCAGTAGAAATATATTTGTTTGGTTTAGACTTATACCTATCGTGACTACTTGAGCCCTTCTGTCATCGATCACCATTATGTCGTGATCTTATGCAAGAGACATCCTTGCCTCTCCATTTCTTTTTCTTATTCAAGAATTTCTTGAACTGTCTTGAGAGCAGTGAGAACTCTCCTTCAGATAGCTCTGAGCCTGAAGTGCTTGGCTCAGGTGATTCTTCTTCACTTTCTACTTGAGCAGGGGTAGGTGAAGCAGCTTTGCCCTTCCTTGAGCTGTCTGCCTTCAGAGCGACAGACTTCTCCTTGGGAGAGAATCAAATCTTCTCTTCTTCAGCTTTTCTAGAATTAATTTGAAGTTCATAGGACATCAGCTTTCCAAAGAGGTTCTGAGGATCAGTCTCAGCTAACTTGCCAAATTATCTAATAGCACAAACTTTGTTGTCCCACTCCTTGGTTAGGGACCTCAGAAACTTATTGTTCAGCTCTCCATTTGTGAAGACTCTGCCATACACTCTTTGGCCATTAACTATCTTAAAGAAGTTCTCAAAAGTGTAAGCAATGGTATCCTAGGGTCCTTGCTGGAAGGCTTCATACTTCTGATTCAGAAGAGATCTTCTGTCATCCCTTAATTCTTCTGTACCTTCCATCAAGGTAATGAGGGAATGCTACATCTCCTTTACAAATTGGCAGTGTATCAGATTTTGTAACATTGAGTCATCAACTGCACTTGCTATGATGTTTTTGGCCTTTTTGTCTAATGAGACAAGTGCAATCTCATCCTTATCGAGATCCATTAATTTCTTGGGAACTTTTTTTGTTGGATCTATAGTGGAGGCAGTCATTGGTACATAAGGACCTTCTTCAACGATCATGAAGATCCTTGGATCCACAGCTTCCATGAAGAACTTGATTCTTTCTTTCATATGAGAAAGTTTGTCTTTGTACATAGAGGAAGCTTGGCAAAATTCTTGGCCTTGTCCATGCTTGAAAAATTCTAGAGACAACTTAGGGCAGATGTGATCAAGGTGTTAACCTTCTATTGATCAACCTCCCTCTGATACCAATTAAAATAAAGTTCAAGTTGTCTACCTAAATCACCTAGAACGAGGTGAATAGGTGAGTTGTGCGTCTTTTTGCGGAATAAAAACTTTAACGATCTAATGCACAAGAAAACAACCAAACATTCACAAAGGACATCAAGAATTATAGTGGTTCCACAATCTTGGGTACATCCACTTTCCACTCACCGATCTAGCAATACGCTAGACTCAGCTACTCCACTAATCTCGGATCAAAACAATCCTACCACTCGGAACAACGTTCCTACAATCTCGATCTAAAAAGGGATCTACACTCGGAAGATGAAAACTTCCTACAACTCGGAGACAAAGCTCCTACACTCGGAGAATAATCTCCTACAAGATTAAAAAGAAATTTGTACAATACAGACAGTAATCTTCTCAGATCTGAAAATCTCTCCCTAGGTCTTAATTCTTGGACTTTGCGGCTTTATCAGAAATTGTAGAAGAAGACTCTTTGCTAGATCTATTTTGAGAAACTTTGACTCACATGATCAAGGAGTAGATGGAGAATGATGAATCTCTTGATCTGCAAATCGATCTGGATCGAAAGTAGCCCTAGCGATCAAGAAGAAGAAGAACGGCTTCTGTAGATTTGGAAAATTGTCGTCCCGATCCAGAAACTTAGAATAATAAAAATCATGCGCTTAGGGTTAGTCATAATGATAGGACCTTTTATAAGATCTCCCTAACGGTTAGATTTGTCATTAATGATGTCCATGCGGACCAGTCATATCACGGAATTCCAAAATTCGATCTGACAGAAACTTAAGGAATTATTTGAAAATGGTTCAGCATTTCTCGAGTAAGAATTATACTACTCGAGTGATTTAACTGGCTCTCGAGTGAATGACTCTGACTACTCGAGATGAGGTAATTCTATAAATTATGGATAGAGAAAGAAATCACTCGAGTGGTTAAGAGATCACTCGAGTGCTAGAAATACTTCTCGAGAGGTAGACTTGAACCTCTCGATAGCTTGGACTTGGAGAAAATTCTGGAGAAAATATCGATCACTCGAGTACTGAAAGTGGACTACTCGAGTACTAAACGAGCTACTCGAGTACAAGGATGTGCCACTCAAGTGGTCTTAGAATTTTCTCGAGATCTATCTTCTGTCACTCGAATAAAGCTACTTAACTACTCGAGTACTCAACTATACTACTCGAGTACTAAACTTAGAAAATTTCTGAGACTTAAATATTGATTACTCGAGAAGGAGAGCAGGTCTACTCGAGTGTTGGACTTGGCTTCTCGAGTGCTAGATATAAGCTACTCGAGAACCACTTCCATACTCGAATAATAGACTAGATCTACTCGAGTACTTCTAAGGTTTCTACTCGAGTAAAACACTTAGAATTTTTCTCAGTTTTATGAAACTTCAGTTCTTCATTCCAAACAACATAAAGTCTTTCTTCATAAGTCCAAGTGCTTGAAAAATAAAGTGTATCCATATAGAGAGGCTACACAAGAGTCAACATCATGGATCACACAATGAGGAATTACATTGTATGGTGCTGTGTTTGATGACCCACTGTAGAATGACATTGGTCTACACTTGGCAATAAGTCCTGCAAATACATAATTAGAATAGGAAATCAAATACAACCTAATTCATCTTATTTCAAGGGTGACTTAATACAAATCTAGGTTATTGTCGATATAATACCCAACACTGGCCATAATTGGAATCACCAAATACTATCTTTTTGGCCTTGTAATTTATCAGCATATCTCTTTGTCCAATCATATGCCTGGAGTATCCACTGTACAAATACCACTGCTGATTTGTGGAAGTACAACCTTTTTCCTGCACATGAATTTAAACATTAATTGGGATCCAAGTTATCTTGGACCATTTACTTCTTTTCCATTATAGGGAGTAATGAAAGTAAATGAAGGTCTTTCATAATATCTCTTAAGATAAAAGAGTGTTGGTCTATTAAATTAACAGCTTTCAGTTATATGACATTTGATAAAACAATCATGACAAACATCATTTTCAAAAAATTCTGATATAAATAATTTCTCTCAAGGGATATGCGTCGAGTTGAAGTCGACGTAACATTTGGAAAGCATCGATTTGATGTCGACATTTCACAAGAGTTGTGTCGATATGAAATCGACGCTTGTTCTTGATTCATTGAAACTACTAATTTCTGTTTCTTATCTATCATTGGTTATTTGCTACACTTTTTTCCTTTAAACTTTCTCTTATCATTATTGAAATTTGAAGAGTTATTATGTATTATTGTAGATGATACTTCTTTTGCTTTAATGAATGTAACATGAATTTTCCAAGCAGGTTAATTATCTATTTCTACTATCCTGTTAGGGTTTGCTTCTAAGCCCAAATGATCAAACATTTTCTTAAGGTTTTCAGTAATATTCTTAAGCTGATTACTCCTTCCATTTAAAGAGTCTTCAAAGACTTTTGCCTTTGATAATTCTTCTTTCAATGAAGAATTTTCATTTGTTAATTTTCTAATCTGTTCCTTCAAATTATTTATCTCAACTTCTAAATGCTTATCTTATTCTATTTGTTTAATATCATAAGGACAATCTTCATATATTTTTAATTTTTACTTTAATGATTTGATTTTCTTTTCAAGATCTATTTGATCTATACAGAATTCTCTAAAACATACCTTAAAATCATCAGAAGTAAAGTCTATATTATGAAAATAATATGGTACCTCAATTGAATCATGATCAGTTTCTGTCTCCAGAGCCATGAGACAAGCTTTTTTAGCAGCTTTTTCCTCTTCATTATTTGATGAAGAACTGGATTCAGAGCTTGTGTCACTCCAGGTTTAAGCAATAAAATTTTTTCCCCTTCTCTTATCCTTCTTTTTCAGATATTTCTTTTTTTAATCCTTTGAGCTTGATATTTTCTTTTGTTGTTCTGGACATTCCGTTGAAATATATTCAGGTTTTTTGCAAGTAAAATAAATTATCTCCTTATTTGGAGTCTTGTCAAATTTTGGTTTTCTCATACTTCTGTCTCTTCTTCTTGAACCTTCTTTAATCCATTTTATAAATCTTCTTCCCAGAAGATTAAACATTTCATTTTCTACAACAAATGGTTCATCTTCAGTAGCTTTGAATGCAACTGATTTTTCTCTAGATGATAAGCTATTCTTTTTAGCTTCAGTTTCTGCTCTACTTTTCAATAATTGCTCATAAGATTTCAATTTCCCAAGCAAAATATCTATAGTGATTTCCTTGTAACATCTTGCTTCTCTAATAGCCCAAATTATGGAATCTCATGTACAGTAAAGCACATAAGTAACTTATCATTAATTTCTGTGAGAGATTAGAAGTGATCTTCTATCATTTCTCTCATTTGCACTTCCATCAATAATCCTTGAGAGTGATTCTCATATCCCTTTTATTGAGAGTCATTCTGCAACATTTTGAAATATGTCATTTGACATGATAGAGACCAAGATATTCATAACTTTTGCATCATAATCTTTAACTCTCTTCTCCACATTAGTCCATTCATTTCATAGTACAAGTTCTATAAAAATATTATCACCTGCATCCATTCTATATGGCATTGGTGGTCCTATCAAGATTGATTCAAAAATTCCCTCATCAATAGAGTTCGATCATATACAATCTAATTATGGTTATCTAGAGTGTAAACTTATCAAGGTTACATATTGTTGTCCTAGTAAATGTATATCCTTTGAAAGTATTTGATGTCATTTTTGTAAAAAAAAAATTGAATTTATTTTTGCAACTAAAATTATCTTTTGATCAAGGTGTAGATTAATCTTCTATAGATTAGCCTATTGATGATTAATTAACCTGGCTCTGATACTAATTGAAATAGAAGTCCAGTTGCTATATTCCTCAGATTTTTCTCTAGAGGGGGTGAATAGATATTTAAGTTATTTTCAAATACTTTGATTAATTCATAGAATTTACATTTACATAAACTATAAGCTAGAATCAGATGAAGTTAATTAAAATCACAGCACAAAATAAGAAATAAAAACAAGATCACAGAAGACACAAGGATTATAGTGGTTCCCCCTCAATTTGGGTACATCCACTCTTCTACCACCTTGGTAGAAATTCACTATCACAATGTCTGAGTCTTTTGATCAGGAGACTCTTAGAATCACACCAGATCTTTTGACAAGGAGATCTTGAACCAATTACAATCTGAGTCTTTTCTTAAGGAGACTCTTAGAACCTTTCATTGAATCCCTTGCAGAGGGATTCTTAAAACTCTTTTTCTCAAATATAAAAAGAAAATTAAGAGAATATTTGAGTTAAGATGATTCTTCTCTTAGTGTCCTCTCTTAAGAATTTTGAGGACAATTAATGATGATCTTTGGAACTTCTGATGAATCTCTGAATATCAAAATAACAAAGATTATAAGCACAATCTCATATGTTCTTTCAAACTTTTTCTCTGAACCGTTGCAATTTTCTTTTGATAAAAAGAGGTACTAATTCTCTTATTAGATTTAACAACTATCATACCAATCGATTGATACTGTAAGAGATTTAATTGCAGATGATAATCCTCCAAGCTTTTTCTATTGAATTCAATCTTCTCATGATCTGATATGATTTTCTTGATCGTCAGCTGCTGATGATTGATAATTTGTGATAGTTGTTTGATTATCTGTGATTATCTCCTATATTTTATGTATCTCATATAATATATATATATATATAGATCGATATCCTCTAACGTCTCCAAGAATTAGTTATATAAACCCATTTCTTGATTTAATTTAGATTGAAGCCACAAAACAAATTCTGTTAAAAAATCTAGTCGATGTAACACCGAGTTCTTGTCGAAGCAACATCGATTTCTGACTATCTGTATGAAAATCTCTGTAGTCGACGTTCCGTCGATATCATGTTGAAGCTTACATTGATTTAATTCTTAAGAGCCGTCGACTTATCCAAATTAAGTTCCTATGATTTCAATTCAAAGTAAAGTCGAATTCCAGTCAACATTGCGTCGAGATCTAGTCAACTTATGTTAGCAATTCTTGTTTTTTCTCTTCAATTCAGTATGTCTTATATATATATATCTTTTATATCACTAACTCCTTAGGACTTCTAAGACTAAATTACCCTCACTATACAATATGGATAATAGAACTAGGATGTAAAATCACTAAACAAAATTTGTTAAGGTAAATCATAAGGGTTTTTCCCAACACCATAGAAGAGAGAGCAATGCATGATTTCCTCTTGGACTTGTAGGTTACAACTGCTCCTCCTAGTGTGAAATTAAAACCACTAGTAGACTTGCTATCATTTATTTCTGAGCATCATGATGCATCAGAATATCCTTCAAGAACTGGAGGATGAACATTGCAACACACGCACAAAAAAGTGGTAATTAAAAGATACGTAAGAAGACAAATAAAAATAGCTCATCCGAAAACGCACAAAAAGGGCAGATGCATGCAAATATAGTGTCTTTAAAAACATGTAAAACAACGCATTAAAACACATAAAAATGTGCTTTCAAAAATACTCAAGTAGAACGCCTCTGAAGATTTGTGCAGAAAGAGCATTTCTAAAGACACATAAGTGTGCTCTGAAGACGGGCACAAAATAGCTCCTACAAAACGCACAAAAAGAACACTTCTGAAGAATACATGTGATATATATCAAATGTCCACAATGACCTCGATCTCCAAAGTCACATGCCACTTGTGACCTATGCGAACAAAAAAAGTAAATCGGAATTTGGAATAACAGAAATTGACCGACAAGCTGCGCGGTTAGACGAATAGGCTAACTGCTCGACAACCACCAGAAGGAGAGAATAAGACGCCATAGGAGGCCGCTAGACCGCTGATCTCTAAGTCGCCTGAGACAAACCGCAAGACCGCTCGGACACCAAACAGCAACAGCCCGGCTACCAAACCGCTGGGAGAAACCGCCAGACCGTGCGGTCTTCAATCCGCCAGAGTCAGATCGCCAGATAGCCCGGTCTCCATACTGCAACACTCCCCCCTCAAGGTGGAGCATAGATATCAATCATGCCTAGATTGTCGCAAATGTGAGAAAAGGAAGCAGACAACGGCTTGGTGAAGATATCCGCCAACTCATTTTCAAAAGTGACGAACGGAGTACAACTCTATTTCTTCAAAACCTCTTCCCGAATAAAATGACAGCCGACTTCTATGTGTTTTTTGTCTCATGAAAGACTAGATTTTTGGAGATGTATATTGCGGCCTTATTGTCGCAGAACATAGGAAGAGGATAGTTGTAGACCTCTCTTAAGTCAAGCATGAGAGCCTGTAACAACTTTAACTCACATATGGTCGACGTCATACTATTATATTCCGCTTCTGTACTAGACCTTGAGACAACAGGCTATTTCTTGCTCTTTCAATTCACAAGATTTCCTCCAATAAACGTGCAAAAGCCCGATGTTGACTTGCGGTCTCCTTTGTCATCAGCATAACTCGAATCTGAGTACGCTTCAACCCTCAAGTGACCATTCTTCTGAAAAAACAGTTCTTTCCCTGGCGCTGCTTTAACATACTCCAATATCCTCAAGGCAAACTATAGATGACACTCCCAAGGAGCTTGCATGAATTGGCTAATCTTGCCTATAACATAGGAGATGTCGGTTCTAGTCACCGTGAGATAAATGAGTTTGCCAACCAAACGCCGGTACCTCATAATATCGGATAGAGGAGGCGATTCATCTGTCCAAGTTTTGTCTTCTCCAGTAGCCATGGGACATCGGGCAGATTTAACACCAGTTAAACCTGCCTATTTTAGTAAATCAAGAGCATACTTTCATTGGGAGAGGACTAAGGAGTTGGGCTTCCGAGAGATTTCAATCCCCAAAAAGTATTTTGGGGAGCCCATATCCTTCGTGACCAGGTGTTGACGGAGGTGTTTCTTTGTTAAAGCTACCCCAGCCTGGTTATCTACAGTAAGAAAAATATCATCTACATATACAACAAGAACCACCAGACCCGAGGAGGTTTTGTGAATGAATAAGGAGTGATCGACAGAACTTCTTGCAAAACCAATAGCCGTAACAATGCCGCTAAACTTGTCAAACTAAGCCCGAGGGCTTTGTTTTAGGCCATAGATGGCCTTCTTCAGACGACATACTCATGTCTCCCCCTGAGCAACATACACAGGAGGTTACTCTATGTAAACATCTTTCTGAAGATCACCATAGAGAAAGGCATTCTTGACATCTAGCTGAGAAATGGGCCAATCCCTGTTGATAGCCTCAAAGAGAAGAACCTGAATGGTGTTGAGACGAGCAACGGGAGAGAAGGTGTCAAAGTAATCAACACCATAAGTCTGAGTAAAGCCTTTGGCGACCAGACGAGCCTTGTATCAATCCACGCTGCCGTCCGGATGGAACTTCACAACAAAGATCCAGCGATAGCCAATAACATTCGTGCCCAAAGGGGGAGGAACAAGGGTCCATGTACCCCTTTCAGTGAGGGTAGTAATTTCCTCATCCATGATAGTCTTCCACTGAGGAACAAAAGGAGCTTCCTGGTAGGTGCGGGGAGTGGCAGTGGCAGAGATAGCCAATGCAAACGCCCTGCAAAAGGAGTTAGACGATCATAGGAAACAACAACAGCCAGTGAATGCTGGGCACACATCCGCACCCCTTTGTGAAGAGAAATGGGAAGATCTAGGTCGGCGTGTTCCTCAGTAGCTGGAGCATCCGTGGAGGAGAGAGCTGGCCCGGGAGCAGAGAGAGACGGCATCGGAGAGGAGGGAGACAACAGAGGTGGAGAGAGAGAGAAAGAGGACACGGTGGAGATGGCGGTGGAGAAATCTTGATGGGAGTAGACGTGGTGGAGGGGACAGTAGGATAAGCAGAAACATCAGGAGGAAGAGAGGAGTCGGAAGATAAATAGGATGCATTCTCGAAGAAGGTCACATCCGCGGATACGAATTGCTTACGAAGAACAGGTTCAAAGCAACAATAACATTTCTGAGTAGTAGAGTAATCCAGAAAGACACACTTGGTGGCACGTGGGGCGAGTTTGTCACGAGTGGTGGAAGGAGCGTGCACAAAACTGTGCACCCAAAGATACACAGAGGGAGATAAAACGGATCCTTGCCCGGATAGAGAATTGAGAATGGGGTTTTACCGTGGAGAACCGTGGAGGGAATGCGATTGATGAGATAACAGGAGATAAGGACAGCATATCCCCAATAGGAGCGAGGAATCTGCATCTGTGTCATCAGAGTGCGAACGATATCGAGGAGGTGATGGTTTTTGCGTTCCGCCACCTTATTTTGCTGTGAGGTATAGACACAGCTAGTTTGATAAATAATATCATGTTGCATACAGAAAAAAGAGAAATCATTACTAAGATATTTCTTAGCACTGTCAGAGCGAAATATTTTAATAGACATATCAAACTGAGTCTTAATCATATAATAAAACGATGTCCATATAGAAAATAGTTCGGAGCGATCCTTTAAAAAATACACCCACGTACACCTAGAGAAATCATCAATAAAGGTTACAAAATATGAACTACCCTGACCTATGGTGAGGGTAGGAGCAGGACCCCAGACATCAGAGTGAACGAGATCAAACGGGCGGGAAGATCTACGGCCTTGCTTCGGCAAGAAGGAGGAGCGGTGATGCTTGTCAAGCTGACATGCGTCACAATTGAGAGGAGGACTGTGCAGAGGTACATGGGGCAGAAGCTGGCGAAGAAGACGGGGAGGAGGATGACCAAGGCTAAGATTTCATTGAAGAAGATCCGTAGAAGAGGAGGAGAAGACAGACAGAGCGGAAACGTTGTCGAGGAAGTAGAGGTCGCCACTCTCAGTCCCAGTAGCAATCGTCTGTTGGGAGCCCGAATCCTGAGAAGAACAAGAAGTAGGAGTGAATGTGATAGAGCATTGAAGTTACTTGCATAGAGAAGTAACGAATAATAAATTGTAAGGGAACTTGGGCACATAAAGAGTGTCCGCCAAGTGAAGAGACGGAGTGACTTGAACCACGCCCGTCCCATGGACTGGGGAGGGAGAGCCGTCCGCAACGAGGATCGGGGGCATCCGATCATGTGTTTCTAGGAGAGAAAAACACTGAGGATTGTCGGTCATGTGATTAGTAGCTCTAAAGTCTATCAGTCATTTACCTTGAGTAACCATGTGGGCACTACCTGAAGTTGTGACCACGGAGGCAGACGACCTCGAGGAGGAGGTGGGTGGGCCACGGGAGTTGGTGGTAGAGGTGTCAGAGAAAGCCATAGAAGAGAAGAGAGAAAACGGAAGTCGCGCGAATAGAAGTAAGGCCGCGCAAACAGCAGGCAGAACTGCGCGAACCAGAAAGAGGCCGGGAGAACAAGGGAGACCGCAGCAGACACGAGGAAGACCACAACGGACATAAAAGGAGGAGAACTACAGCGGTCACGGTGTCAACACACCAGCGGCCAGAAGAGTAATGACCAAGAAGCAGAGCAAAGCAGAGGGAAATAAGTCGTGCGAACAAAGGAGATCACACGAAGCAAAATAGGCAAGGAGGTCGCGCGAACAAACAGAGTCCGTGCGAACAGAGATAAAACCGCGCGACTAAAGAGAGATCGCGGGAAGAAATGGAGAAGAGAGACCGCGAGAAACAGGTCGCGAACAGAGAGAGAGGGAAAGCAGAGAGGTCGCGCACACAGAGGGCAGCGATAAAGAAGACATGGAATCCGCGCGAACAGGCCACAAGAAGAAAAGGGGAAACCGCGCAGTCAGAAGAGGCTCACAGAATCAGGTGGAAAAAAGATCGTAGCCTCTGATACCATGTGCGAACAGAAAAAGTAAATCGAAATTTGGAATTACAGAAATTTTTATTATCCAAAAAAGTAAGTATTACAAAGGTATGACCTCCGTTTTATAGAATGGAGGAGATGAGAGAGATTACAAATAAGCAATGTGGGATCAAATAATTACAGGTATAAGCAGCTTTATAAAAAACAGACCAAACAAGCCGCGCGATTAGACGAATAGGCTAACCTCTCGACAACCACCAGAAGAAGAGAACAAACCGTCATAGGAGACCGCTAGACCGCCGGTCTCCAAGTCGCCTGAGACAAACCGCCAGACCGCTCAGACACCAAACAACAACAACCCAACTACCAAACCGCTGGGAGAAACCGCCAGACCGCGCGGTCTTCAATCCGCCAGAGTTAGATCTCCAGACTGCCCGGTCTCCATACTGCAACATGACCCCACACTGCGTATCACTAACGACCGCACCATCATTCTATACCGACGGCAACCCCACTCATGCCAAAAGCACCCTCACACGCCAACCACGGATGATGCATGATCGATGAAAGTACCCTCACACGCCATCGAAGTTCACAAACTCACTAGCTACTAAAAAATGCACCCTCACACTCCATTGATTCACGCCTACGAGTCGCACAATGAAGTTTAAGCAAAATATTCCTCTTGCACTTATACAAGGGGGTAAGGGGGGAGCAAAATGCATGCAGGGTTGCGCTTTACGGTAAAATGTGGGCATCTAACGGTCTCGTGTGGATGCCCGCACACATATCAAAGCGCTTTGAGATGTGTGCGGACATCCACGCGGACTGTTGGACACTCGCACTTTATGATAAAGTGCATCACTCACACTTTACTGCCCTCTTACCCTATACAAGGACAGTGGTAATCCAGTGACATTTTTCCCTTTTATGATTTTCCTTTTTGATATTGACTGTGTTTGTGTGCATAGTTAAATCTCATACTACCACAAATTTTACATGATTAACCATGAGAATGTTAAACAAACCGCATCAACTATTAATGTTGCAAAACACTCAAGGAGTTGGTTTTTGTTGATGTACAATATTAGTCTAAAGTTAATGATATAATTGACTGTCACTTATGAATTTAATTTTTTTTTCATTGAATATGAAGTTGATGATCACCTCTTCAAAATTTGCTGAATTTTTTTTTGTAATAACAAAAAGAGTGTAAATGTTAGTAAATGTAAATGAAATAACCATCCTTTCAACTTTCATATTGTACTAAAAGCATCTGCCACACAGTGGAAGGAGGATGAAGATTCCCTCCATTTATGATCAAATGGAGATGTTCATTATGATTGTGCACAATAATATTTGAGGGTGACAATACATTTAACAACTTAGTTTTCTCTTCCCATTTATACACTAAGTCTCCGTTTGGGAGGACTTATTTTTACCCGTGAAGCGGTCATGGCCGCATGAACCGGCACTTATTTAAGTCCCAGTTCATGCGGTCATGACCGCTTGATCGGTGAAAATAAGTCCTCCCAAAGAGATCCTAAGGCTGCGTTTGACGCGGCTTATTGCGACTTATTTGCTCCGGTGAGGTTGGACAAAATTGTCATTGTCATATCGAAATTGTATGCCCCAAACTTTTTTTTTTGGTAATAGTAGTGACATTTGTAATACCAAACATATATTCTATGATAATAACGTTTTTGTCCAACCTCACCGGAGAAAATTAGTTGTGATAAGCCGCGCCGAACGCAGTCTAAATAACCTCATATTTGGTGGATCCTATGCATACTTAGAACGACGAATTCTCTATTTTTTGTTTTAAATTTGAAAAAAAACCTCATTCAAGTTTGCATCATTACACGACATCTCACCCAATCGATAAACATGGCAAGCACATCCCCTCTCAAAATCTACAAAATACAGTTATTTATTCTAAGAACTAACAAAATAAACATATTAAAAAGGTCTTCACAATTCAAAAAGGAAGAGAGGAAGGCACCTACAATCATGCAAAAAGGTCTTCTCAATAGACCCTAACATATGCATGAATAGAACACATTAAACATGAGAAATAAAGCTTTGCTCAGAGGCTGGTTGAAAATGGCAACAAATTGCACTGATTTCCTCCCTTGTGAAGGAGCTTCATATATTGCTATGTGGTTGTTCTAGCTACCTCTCCCTCTATGAACATCATCATTTATACCTTCACATGCATCTGGGCCCTTCATCAAGGCCACATCTATTTTTTTGCATCCCAATTAATTTTAGACATTTTTATTTTTCCACACTATTTTTTGCATTTTTCCTAAACTATGAAGGGCTTGGGAGTTAATTAATGAGGGGTATAAATCACTTTCAGTTTTCTTCACTATTTTGATGTAAGTGTGAACATTTAATTAGGCAAGGACACTTAATTTTTGCATACATCTTAGCTAAAACATTATAAGTATGCATCTCTCTCTCTCTCTCTCTCTCTCTCTCCACAAATCTATCTCTCTCTCTCTCTCTCTCTCTCTCTCTCCACAAATCTCTCTCTCCACAAATAAATATATATAATGCATCGTATAACAATGATTAATACTATAACACTTTAAACAGTACTTATAAGCTGTCACATAGGACCAAGAACTGTAAATTGTACCCGGAGCCAAATTGAAACGGACTGAGCCGTTTGCGATTTATTTGGGCCCGGTTTAAATTTCGGAACAAAATACAATAATGATTTGGGTGTGATTCCTTCATTTTATTATCCAAATCAGAACCACAACATTTAAATTTCTAGCGTCTTAGAATTTTATTTGTGTCTTGTGTTCATCTCGACAAACAGAGGATGCACGTAGACACACACAGACACACATAGACACACAAAGACACACTGGCACACATAGACACACATAGACACACACATACACATAGACACACACATAGACACACAGACACAGACATGCACACATACACACAAACATAGACACAAACACACAAATACACATAGACACAGACACACATAGACAAACAGACATACAGACACACACAGACACACATAAACACAGACATACATAAACACACAGACTCACACAGACACACACACACACACACACACACTCACAGACACACACACAGACATGAAGATACATACAAACAGATACGCAGACACGGACACACACAGATACACAGACACACACACACACAGCGTTCAGAACCTCCATGTCGTAAAATTGATCACAAAATTATACATGTTTTGAGAAATAATTTTGCTCAATACTCATGTTGTGTAAAAATTTCCTAGAAGCGGGAAAGGTCGCAGGAACACTCAATCAAACCAAGCTCAAATAAACCAGCACAACAGAAGAAAAGAGAAACTTGTATTATCAATCTTCTTTACAACACGATGTATACATTGCGAGACATGATTCGCCAATGCACCCGATGGAAACAAAATCTTACAAGCAAGAGTAAACCGGGCGGACTGATAACAGTAACCGCCAAAACCGCCTATCCGCAAAAGATGCCCGCTGAAGCCGCCAAGTCGTCAAACCGCAACTTAACCACGCGGACTCCCGTTATTGAATGCGCGCTGAAGAAACCAGTCCGCACCTACAAGCCACCTAACCGCAAGGTCGCCTAGCTGCCAGAACCGCGAACAAAGCTGCTTTCGAACTGAACAGAGTCAAACTGCCAAAGGCGAACTGCCTTATTGAACTGGGAAAACTTTGCCAAAGAGAAAACCGCCTGACCGCAAGTCGCGACCTGCTGCAATCCCCTGACTGTTAACAACAAGCTGCATTCAATCCTGACTTCTATTAGAACCAAGTCCCTAGTCGCCCGGTGGTAGCCACACAATTTACAATACAGCAAAACCGGTTACTTTCTCTAAGACGCCTGGTTAAGAAAACCAGATCACACGTTTTAACCCAAGATTCAACGCTTACTGTTCATGTTATGAATCATGAGCTCGGGGCCCCTATTTATAGGCAAATGAAGGGAGTGAAAACATCGCTCATGCAATAGGGTAATCACTCATCAGCGTGCGGCTAGCCGCATAAGGTCGCATATGAGTGCGGACATAAAGATAAACAACACAAGACAATTTGAAGTCATCGCTAACTCCACATCCAGTCCGCCAAAACACGTGGACTCAGCGAACAAGGAACAACCGGACTTGGCACAACCATGACCAAGTCCAAACTGTTGAAGCCAAAATTGACCTCAACGAATGTTCAAAACCGGGGTGCAGCCAACGCCTACTTCTCTCAGGCCCTGCCCCTCGACTGGTAGCTAACGACTTAGAACTGACCCAAAGCCTCAGCAGGAAGGTCCCACCTCACACCCGAAAGATCTCTGAGAGCTTCCCCTCCAAAGCCAAAAGCTGGGCTAGGAGCTCCTCAGAAAGCACTAGAGACTTGGAGAAAAATGAGATTCTGCTTTCCAAGGAGCCCTTCTAGGTCTATTTATAACCTTTTGCTGACCTGAAGTTACTAAAATACCCCTGGATGGTCTGCCAACAGCCAAATCCCGCTGTCTGAGAAGAACTAAACGCAGCCCCTGAGGGTATAAGGGTAATTTTACCCGAGGGTAATTAAGACATTTTACCCTGAGCCTGGCCCCACTCGGCGAGTGTTCTATGCTGAGAACCCTCTCGCCTTCCTTTGGCAGGAGCTAAAAAGAAGTGTCAAAAGTCTCACGCTGAGCCAGCCCCTGCCTTCTCGCCGGTTCGATCCTTCTCGCCGATCCTGCCGAGAGCGGGTCCCGGCTGACCGAAGGTGAACGCTTTCGCCCCTCCCTAGGCGGGAGCTCATCTAACCCTGGCATTGTCGCTGGATGTGGCATTGGGTGAGTGGAGCCCACTCAACGCCCTCGCTGCTGACCCCGGTGCTGAGTGAGTGGAGCTCACTCAACGCCCTTGCTGCTGACCATGGCGTTGAGTAAGTGGAGCTCACTCAACGCCCTTTCCACTGGCCACGACATTGAGTGAGTGGAGCTCACTCAACGCCCTTTGTTGCTGGTCGCGGCGTTGAGTGAGTGAAGCTCACTCAACGCCCTTTGCTACTAGTCGTGGCGTTGAGTGAGTGAAGCTCACTCAATGCCCTTTGTTGCTGGTCATGGCGCTGAGTGAGCGAAGCTCACTCAGCGCCCTTGCTTATTACGGCGCTGAGAGAGTGAAGCTCACTCAGCGTCGAGCCTTATCGCCCGCTTCTGGACATGGGCGGGATCTCGCCTGCTCCTAAGCGGGAGCTCCTCCGGCGCGAGAGCTCTTATAGCCTTCAGGCCCGAGCTAACTTGTGGCTGGTCCAACCCCAACCGTTCTGCCTATGGGTCCCACCCAGCGAATATGGGGTTGTACAAAATCCCCGCTCTTTTTGAGCTAGCCCTGCGCTCGAAAAGACACGTCCAACCCAGTAATATTCGATGGGCACGTGTCATTTCAAAAGGAGAATCTTTTGGTGGGCCCTACCACGGCTATATATAGGTGTGGATAGGCGGCCAAAAATCTACCCTTGACCGTTCCTGCCTCCCTGAGAGCTCGCGCAACCTCACGATGCACCCCAAGCAAGTTGGTAAGCCGATCTCGCAGAATCTTCAGGACCGCATAAAGGCGGCGCAAGCGCGGGCCCTTGCCAATAGTGCCCTAGTGGCCCCTTGGTTGGCGAGAGAAGCGCCCACCGTGGAGTCTCCGCCGCCACCGCAAGAGAAGAAGAAGATGAAGAAGAGAAGAGGGCCCCCCGGGACCCCACGCGGGAGCACCGGGCCTCTCCAACTCCATCCCCAAGCCGCATGGCCGATCCCCTTCTACCGTAGAGGGTATGTCTCGCCGGCTAGCGAATTACTATTCTTAAGAATTGGCCACTGAATCCTTCTTGGCAGGTGGTCCCGGAAGGTGGTGCTAGGCTTCCGCCGGTGCCCCCGAACCCATTGACGTCTCGCCCGCCTGAGGACAAGCAGTAGGCTCCGAAAAGAGCTCCCGCTAATGGTTCGGGACCTCCAGGTAGCCCCTCCTTTTTCGTCCGCTTTTCTTTTAGTCATTCTAACCCTTGGGCGGGACTCTCGCAGCGCCTGCTTCCGCCTGCCCGGGTCTTACCTTGCAGGAGACTGTCGCAGAGATTGCCCCCCGTGACGATCCGGCAATCAATCCTCACCCTTCCGTGGGTGACGCGCTTGCCGATCCCTCCCTGACGCCGGAGGTGGACCGTTCCGAGAGGGAGCGCGACCTTCCCCAGACTTCGGGCCATGCGGAGATTACGGCGCGCGAGACCTTCCGTCCGGGCCGTGGAAAGCCCCTCCATCTTCTATTTGGGAGGGATGCCGAGGGAGAACCCGAGCCTTCTCGCCTTCCCCCGGCCGACGGCTCTCGCCACGGTGCTGGTATGCCACATACTGTTGCTGCCCTTATTCTGTTCTCGCACTGACCGCCAGATTGCCTTCTCAGGAGACCCGGACCTGCGATCGGGAGCTGAAGAGGATGAGGACGAAGATGGGGATCGAGAGGAGGATGGCGACAGCTCTCCCTTCCCCTCCTCTGATGAGATGGAAGAAATCCTGATTGGCGCGAGAAGGCGAGGGAAAAGGGTCGCGGCCATCCTCTCTAAACTCGTGCGGCGGGAGCAGGCCCAGGCCTACGCGGCGAGAGAGTTCCGCAGATCGGTGGAGAAAAGGCTGGAGGCCCTGGAGCGAGACTACTTTCTAAGCGAGGCGGAGCGGCCGGGCTGCCCTACTGCGGGATCTTCCCTCGGGAGGTGCCTTGCACGGATACGAGACCAAGCTCGCCGGATCAATCTAGGGTGCACCGTGCTCTCCTCCTACTTCAACCCGTTGGCGCCTCCGAGGACCCGACAGCGAGAGCGAGGACGCTGGCGCTGGGAGCCTTATTGATTCTTGCTATCATGCCTCTCCTTACCTCTGGCCTTCCCTTCTCGCCATGTACTATGTCTTCTAATAATGTTTTTTCTTAATTGTTTTGGATTGTGGACCGCTTGCGATATTGTGAATAGCTTTTATTGGTTAACTGTCATTATCGTTGTTATCCTAGGTCTCGCTTAGCGAGAACGTTCTTCGCTTTCGCTTCTGCCTCACCGTTCGACCCTTGCGCGAACTAGGGTTATCGATCAGTCACTGTCAATTCGGACGGGGGACTAAGGCGTCGTTGACCCAAGGCGTGACAGCTGTACCTCCGCCGCCATTTCTGGGGAAATAATCATTTACAACGGTCTCCTATAACTAGGTGGATTCACCCACCACATTTATTTCCCCGGTCCGGAACCTCAGCTTTTTTCCTTTGTTGCTTTCGCGGCTTGCCGGGAACACGTGCTCGCTTCCGCCTCTTCTCGTTTCCACCCACTTCTTGCTCTCTCCTCTTTCTCACAGTTCTCGCCCTCCTCTTCCTAACCACAATGCCGGCGAGAGCGAGGGTCGTGCAAATTGTGCGGAAGCTTTCCGAAAACACCTGTTCCCCTCCTGCACCCTGACCTTGGAGGAATATCAGACGATCACCTCCTGCTTTATTCCCGCCGGCTTCACGGCGAGAAATCCCGGCAATCGCGACAAGGTGAACAGCCCGGGAGTGGGAGAGCTTGTCATCCCCCTCGAACACTTTGAGGTGGGCTTTCGCCTCCCCCTGTGGCCGGAGATGCGCCAGGCTCTCCGTTATTATGGAGTTGTTCCCGCGCAACTGAATCCAAACTCAGTGGCAATTCTCGTAGCGTTTATCTGCTACATGCGGTCCGAGAGGATTGAGTTCAGCCTCCCGATCTTCCGGAAGTTGTTCACTTTCCGGGCGAAATGAGGAGTGGTCTTCTTCTCCGGACAATTGCTCAAAACCACCGGTCACGCCAACAAGCACAACCATTGGGGCGAGAAGTTTGTCTACGTTGCCGGCGATTTTGGCAACGTCCCCCTCTCGCCAGTGCAGTACGAGATTGCTGCTTACAAGCCGCCGACTCTGGGGTCGCGCGAGAACGCTATTTTAGAGTTCTGCGGGACAAAGGAATTTAATGTCCCCTTCCTCCGACGAGACATTGATTCCCTCCTTCCCCGAGACGCACGCTGCCGAGGGCCAGATCACGGGAGATCTGTTGGCTCTCGCGAGATCTGCGGCCCGCGCTTGTCGGGACGAGCCAGCCCCGCCTCCACCGTCTGTCGTCGTTAAGCGAAAACCCGGCGACTTCTCGTCTCAACGGGTGAAGAGGCTGAAACCTTCTGCTACCGAGAAAGGGAAGTCCAAGATGCCTTCGCCCGCCCGACCTCTTCCGTCGGGCAGGTCTTTCGCCGAGATTCTAGCGACAGTAAGCGAGATGAGGGACATCCCCAGGAGCAGTGCTGGGGCCCCTGCCGAGAATCCTCAGGCCGCGGTCGAGGTGGGCGGCGAGGTGGGCACCGAGATAGTGGCTGCCGCAAGCTCTGCCCAGCCTCCGTCCAAGCCTGTACTGAAGGGGAACAGGAACTTTGGCATGGGCGTGAAGAGCCTGGATGCCGAAGGGAAGCCCTTGTTGCAATGGGACCCGGAGGCCAACCGGGTCTCACTCTCGACGCTGCTCTCGAGCTGGCCAGAGGGAGACGAAGTCACCGGCGAGGCCTTCCCGCTGGGCTACGGCCTTTACAGCCGGGAGTTCGCGGGCCTGTACGACCAGATGTCCACTCACCTCCTCGCCTTCGATTCCATCCGGGCCCTGATGCGTGGGTTCGAGCTTGCGCACATGTGTGCTTGCCAAAGCATCACCATCGACCGGAACTTCCTCGACATGTAGAAGGCGAGAGGAAGCGGTGGGTCAGGCGGCGGCCCTGAAGACCGAGTTAGAGGACGCCCGATGCCTGTTGTCCATGCGCCCGGCGGAGGAGGTAAGCAATACCCTTTCCAACCTTCGTTCTCGCCTACGAGATTCGTACCTCCGTTCTCGCTGCTGACAAAACGTTCTTATGCAGGACTCTCCGCAAGTCATGGTGCTTCGTGCGCGACTGGCCGGGGTGGAGTGCGAGAACACCCTACTGAAGGATCAGGTCAAGCACCTGGAGACGGCAGCAGCTGCGGTCCCGCCCCCTCCTCCACTTGATGAAAGGCTGAAGAGTCGGAATTATTCCGAGTACGACATTGACAAGCTCTTGCAGGTCAACACCCAGGCGATGGCCAAATTGATGATTGAGATGTTGCGAGACGTGGGCTTCCTAGACGAGGGTGGCGAGACCCTGACCGCCCCCCAGCTTGTCCCCTGGCTCTTCGAGCCTATCCCGAAGCCACCAGGGGCGCCCAACTCTCCACCTCCAGAGGTATCGTGACTTCACGCTGCTGCCGGCGAGACGTCCGGGGAGGATTCGGGTGAGAGCACTCGCAACGGCTCAAGCTGGAGCTCGAGCGGCTACAGCGCGTCTTCTTGAAGTCCTCTCCCTCTCTTTTCTTTTCTTTGGTTTGTAATGGGCGAGAGGCTCTTCCTCCTTGTAATACTGTATTCAGTTTATAATGTAAAAGTAACTGTTGGTACTGTGCTTCTCCTCTTTTTTTTTCTTTTTCTAATCTGCTAAAAACGAATGCCGTTCAAGAACGTTTTAGCCCGGCGCCCCTGGCCCCCCTCTAATATAGTCTCTCTTGGCGGTCGATAGGTGAGAATCTGCCGAGAGCCCAAGACTCCGACACGTCGCTCCCGCCTTCGTCCGAGAACCATTTGCGATAAGTTTTATTCATAGGCTAAGGGAAGACCGACCCTCCTTACCTTGCGCGAATGATTGGTCTCCTTGCCTAGGCCTGTCGGGAACTTCGTTTGGCAAGATCCCTCAGCAAGGATCCCCTGGCCGGGACCTCCCCTGGTCGAAACCTCTCCTGGCCGAGACCCTTTTGGTCGAGACCCTTTTGGTCGAGACCCTTTTGGGTCTGTCCTTAGGGTTATTTTTGCCTAGCCTAGAACATCAGTGTCGAAACACGTCTAGACACAACCTATCCCCCATAGGCAAGCCTTCAGACCTGCCAGCTAGATGAGGGTCTGCGCAGCGGGTCTACCTGGGGCTGAGCCGAGCTCGGGGTGTTGATGCAGATTTAAAATCCAACCTCTCCCCCACAGGCGAGACTTCGGACCTGCCAGCTAGATGAGAGCCTGCGCAGCGGGTCTACCTGGGGCCGAGCCGAGCTCGGGGTGCTGATGAAGATTTCATATCCAACCTCTCCCTCACAGGCGAGCCTTCAGACCTGCCAGCTAGATGGGAGCCTGCGCAGTGAGTTTACCTGGGGCCGATCCAAGCTCGGGGTATTGATGAAGATTTCAAATCCAACCTCTCCCCCACAGGCGAGCCCTCGGACCTGCCAGCTAGATGGGAGCCTGCGCAGCGGGTCTACCTAGGGCCGAGCCGAGCTCGGGGTGCTGATGAAGATTTCATATCCAACCTCTCCCCCACAGGCGAGCCTTCGGTCCTACCAGCTAGATGGGAGCCTGCGCAGCGGGTCTACCTAGGGCCAAGCCGAGCTCGGAGTATTGATGAAGATTTCAAATCCAACCTCTCCCCAACAGGCGAGCCTTCGGACCTGCCAGCTAGATGAGAGCCTGCGCAGCGGGTCTACCTAGGGCCGAGCTGAGCTCGGGGTGCTGATGAAGATTTCATATCCAACCTCTCCCCCACAGGCGAGCCTTCGGACCTGCCAGCTAGATGGGAGCCTGCGCAGTGGGTCTACCTGGGGCCGAGCAAAGCTCGGGGTGTTGATGAAGATTTCAAATCCAACCTCCCCCCCCCCCACAGGCAAGCCCTCGGACCTGCCAGCTAGATGGGATCCTGCGCAGCGGGTCTACCTGGGGCCGAGCCGAGCTCGAGGTACTGATGAAGATTTCATATCCAACCTATCCCCCACAGGCGAGCCTTCGGACCTGCCAGCTAGATGAGAGCATGCGCAGCGGGTCTACCTGGGGCCGAGCTGAGCTCGGGGTGTTGATGAAGATTTCAAATCCAACCTCTCCCCCACAGGCGAGCCTTCCGACCTGCCAGCTAGATGGGAGCCTGCGCAGCGGGTCTACCTGGGGCCGAGCCGAGCTCGGGGTACTGTTGAAGATTTCATATCCAACCTATCCCCCACAGGCGAGCCTTCGGACCTGCCAGCTAGATGAGAGCCTGCCCAGCGGGTCTACCTGGGGCCGGGCCGAGCTCGGGGTGTTGATGAAGATTTCAAATCCAACCTCTCCTCCACAGGCGAGCCTTCGGACCTGCCAGCTAGATGAGAGCCTGCGCAGTGGGTCTACCTGGGGCCGAGCCGAGCTCGGGGTGTTGATGAAGATTTCATATCCAACCTCTCCCCCACAGGCGAGCCTTCGGACCTGCCAGCTAGATGGGAGCCTGCGCAGCGAGTCTACCTGGGGCCGATCCAAGCTCGGGGTGTTGATGAAGATTTCAAATCCAACCTCTCCCCCACAGGCGAGCCCTCGGACCTGCCAGCTAGATGGGAGCCTGCGTAGCGGGTATACCTGGGGCCGAGCTGAGCTCGGGGTGTTGATGAAGATTTCAAATCAAACCTCTCCCCCACAGGCGAGCCTTCGGACCTGCCAGCTAGATGGGAGCCTGCGCAGCGGGTCTACCTTGGGTCGAGCCGAGCTCAGGGTGTTGATAAAGATTTCAAATCCAACCTCTCCCCCACAGGCAAGCCTTCGGGTCTGCCAACTAGATGAGAGTCTGCGCAGCGGGTCTACCTTGGCCCGAGCCGAGCTCGGGGTGATGATGAAGATTTCATATCCAACCTCTCTCCCACAGGCGAGCCTTCGGACCTGCCAGTTAGATGAGAGCCTGCGCAGCGGGTCTACCTGGGGCCGAGCCGAGCTTGGGGTGTTGATGAAGATTTCAAATCCAACCTCTCCCCCACAGGCGAGCCTTCGGACCTGCCAGCTAGATGGGAGCCTGCGCAGCGGGTCTACTTGGGGTTGAGCTGAGCTCGGGGTGTTGATGAAGATTGCATACCAGAACTATTCTATCATTAAGGTGAGAAAGCAAATATTAGATCAAATCAAGAAGAATACCCTGATAGCATTTTGGTGTGACAATATCTTGAAATGATAATATTTGATTACAACAGTACAATCCCCTTTTTCCCTCACGGGTAAAAGCGCTTTAGATCATCACCGCTCCATGTGTGGCTCAAGGTCCTCCCCTCCACATCCTGGAGATAGTTACCTCTGTTTGCCAGAACCTCCTTTACTATGTAAAGTCCTTCCCAGCTGGGGTTGAGCTTGCCAACTGGAGCCGACCTTCCTACCGCGTCGACCTTTTTCAGCACTAGGTCCCCCTCGGCGAACTGCTTGATTCTAACATGTTTATCGAAGTACTTGTCCATTCGTCGCTTGATCTCTTCCTGCCTGATGGCTACAACGTCCCAGAGCTCTTCCGCCATGTCTAGCGAGAGGCATAACTCTTCTTCGTTTCCCAATCTCCAAGCCTCACCTCCTTCGCCTGCGGTCGTGACCTGCAGGGACCGAACCTCGAACTCTATGGGGAGGACAGACTCGCACCCATGAGAGAGCTTGAAGGGGGTCTCACCGGTGGCCGTGTTCGGGGTTGTTCACAAGGCCCACAGGATGGAGGGGAGCTGCTCTACCCAGTTTCCCCTCAGGTCCTCCACCTTCTTTTTGAGCAGGTTCACAATAATCTTATTTGCCGCTTCCACCTAACCATTGCTCTGGGGGTGATGGACAGAGGCAAACCTGAGGTCTATCCCCTGCTGGGTGCAGAAGCTGATGAACTCCTCACTAGCAAACTGGGGACCGTTATCCGTCACTATCGCTCGGGGTTGCCTGTGTCTGCCTATGATTTCTCCCCAAACAAAGTTCCTTATGACTTGGGAAGTGACCTTGGCTAGAGCCTTGACCTCCAGCCACTTGGAGAAGTAATCGATCATGACCAAAAGGAACCTCCTCTGTCCACTGGCCGGAGGGAAAGGCCCGACCAAGTCCATTCCCCAAATGGCGAAAGGCCATGGTGACGTTATGCTCCTTAGTCTTTGAGCGGGCAAGAGCTGGAGGGGGGCGTACAACTGCCACTTTTTACATCTCCTTACAAACTCTGTCGCATCCTTCCTCAGGGTCTGCCAGAAGTACCCCTGCCTGACCACCCTTGCCTCTAGAGTCCTCCCCCCCCCCGAGTGACTGCCGCACTCGCCTGAATGTATCTCCCCAAGTATCTTCGGGATTTCTTCCTCGGTCACACACCTGGCCAGGAGTCCCGACGACATCTTACGATGTAACCCCCCTTCCAACATCAGGTAGTGAGCTGCCTTACGCTTGAAACTCCTTGCATCTTTCACTTCTACCGTCAGTTCACCGGTTGATAGGAAGGTCACCAGTGGGTCCACCCACGAGGGTCGTCGGCCTACCTCCATCAGCTCCCCTTCTTCGATCGCTGGTCGGAACAGTTCGGTTAAGGTCCCTCCTCCTCGAGGCCCGAACTTTGCCAATTGGTCGGCAGCCACGCTCTCTTCCCGAGGAACGTGCTGGATTGAGAATGATCGGAAGCCCCCGATGATTGTCTTTACCTTGGATAGGTACTTTATGAGGGTAGATTCCCGAGCTTCAAACTCTCCTCAAATCTGCGATGCCACCACCATCGAGTCCGTGAAGACCTCCACATCCTGGATCCCGAGCTCCTTTGCCAAACGAAGACCGGCTATCACGGCTTCGTACTCTTCCTGATTGTTGGTCACCGGAAAGTGATAGGCCACCGCCTGCTCTATAGCTACCCCCTGGGGGCTTACAAACACCACTCCTCCCCCCATGGAATGCTTTCCCGAGGCCCCATCAACCATCACCTTCCACGCACCCTGATGTCGCGGCTCCTCCTCCCCAACTTCAACAACATAATCTGCAAGAAAGTCCGCCACTGCTTGCGCCTTAATCGAGTGCCTTGGGACAAAAGAGATGTTGAACTCACTTAGTTCAATTGACCACTTGGCTAGCCTCCCCGAGTGTTCCACCCCTTCAAAGATCTTACGGAGAGGATGGTCGGTTACCACCCTGATCGTGTGCGCTTGGAAGTATGGCCGAAGTTTTCTTGCCGAAATGATCAGAGCATACGCTAGCCTTTCGAGGATGGGGTAACGGAGCTCCGCCTTCCTCAAAATCCGGCTCACATAGTAGATGGGTAGCAGCTTCTTCCCCTCTTCCCTGACTAGAAAAGAGCTCACGGCTTACGCTCCCACCCCGAGATATAGGGCTAAGTCCTCCCCTTCTTTTGGGCTTTGGAGTAGGAGGCCTGGGAGAGCTGTCTCTTCAGTCCTTGGAAGGCTTCCTCACACTCGGTTGTCAACTCGAATCTCTGGTTTCCCCTTAACACTTTGAAGAACGGTGAACATTTGTCTCCAGACCGGGAAAGGAACCTGCTTAGTCCAGCCAGCTTGTCTGCCAAGCGTTGGACCTCCTTGGCATTGTGAGGTGATTCAAGGTCTAGGATGACCTTTACCTTATCTGGGTTAGGCTCCACCCCCACCGGAGTCAAGAGGTGTCCAAGAAACTTCCCGCGACTGGCCCCAATGACACACTTCAAGGGATTCAGCCTCATCTTGAACCTTCGGAGGGTGGCAAAGGTATCTTCGAGGTCCCACAGGTGTGAGATCACGCACTTGCTTTTCACCATCAGGTCATCGACATAGACTTCCAAGTTTCTCCCCCTTTCCCCCTGGCAGACTCGATCCATCATGCACTGGTATGTGGCTCCTGCGTTTTTCAGCCCAAAGGGCATCATCTTATAGCTGAAGCATCTTTCCTTAGTGATGAAGGAGACGTCTTTGACGTCAGGGGGGGTGCATGCGAATTTGGTGATAACCTAAAAAAGCATCAAGAAAACTCATAACAAGAAAAACCGACGGCTGAATCAACCAGCGCATCGATTCGAGGCAGAGGGTAGCAATCCTTGGGGCACGATTTATTTAATAAAGAGAAGTCAATACACATGCACCACTTCCCTCCCCCTTTCTTAACCATTACCACATTAGAGATCCAGCCTGGGTACTGGACCTCCGAGATGAAGCCCGCCTCCAAGAGCTTTCTGACCTCCTCGCGGATGGGCTCCTCAAGCTTGGTGGCGATGGCCCTCATCTTTTGGCATATGGGGCGAGTCCGGGGGTCCAGGTTCAGACGATGACAGGCCACATCCGCGTCAATGCCCGGCATGTCCGGCGCGCTCCAAGCGAAGATATCGACGTTGTTCTGGATGCAAGCTCTCATCCGCTCCTGTTCCTCGAGGCTCAGGCCCCCACTGACCCGTACCCTCTGCACCTGCCCCGCCTTGGTGGAGACCTCCATCTCAACCACTTCCTCGATCATCTCCAACCGTGATTGCTCCCAGCCATCCCTTGCCTTCTCCTCGACCTCCAACTCTTCCCATCCTTCAGCCTCCATCGCCTCCTCCGGCTTCTCCTCCTGGAACTAATGAATCTCCACACCCCTCGGGGCCTCCTGCCCAACTCTTGCAACTTGACCCTCCTCTTCTTCATCCATCCCTTCCTCCAGACCCTCTTGTTCAACTCCAACAGCTAGCTCCTCTTTCTCCATCGCCTCCTCCAGGCTCTCCTCCCGTCGTGGCTCAACTTCTTACCTCCTCCGGACCTCCTTCTCGGCTTCTCTCACCACTTGCTCCCCTACCTCCGGGCTCACCTCCTCCTGCTCCGCTAGCTCCCTCTCCAGTTCTTCTGCCTCCGCCATCCAGGACACAGTGTTCACTGCCATCACATAGCATTGTCTTGCCACCTTCGGATCCCCCCTGATCTTGACCTGCACCCCTCCGTTGTTGAACTTGAGACATTGGTGAAATGAGGAGGGGACGCAGCGAAAGGCGCTGATGAGGGGACGTCCAAAGATAGAATTGTAACTGCTTGGAGCGTCCACTATCATGAACCTACAGTTCCGTGACACACCTCCCATCTTAACATGCAGTCCTACTCCTCCTTCTGCTTCTTTCCTTTCTCTAGAAAACCCGAACAACGGTGCATCTGAGGCTAGGACCCTCTTCCCCTCAACCTTCATCTCATCAAAGGCTTTCTTGAAGATGACGTTCACCGAGTTCCCATTGTCTACCAGTATCCTGGAAACTGTAAGGTTCTCCACCACCGCCTTAATCACCAGAGCATCGCAGAAAGGGTCCTCGTAATCCGGCATATCCGCGGATGAAAAGATAATTTTTTCTTCCGGAGGGGGAGCTAGGGAGGTCGAGGCGACCCCCCTGCGGAACATGGTCTGCAATCTCACCTTACCGGTTGCCTCGATCCCTTCCCCTCCGTGGATCACTCTGATCCCTCCTCGAGTTCCCACGTCTACCCGATCCTCGCATCTATCTTCCTCCCCTCCCTGCTGCACTTCCACGATCCTCACCAGCGGATCCCATCTCCCCACTTCTCTGGCTTCCCTCACCTCTAAAAACTCCGGGCAGGTGGCCGTCGCATGACCCTCCTCCTGATGGAAGTCACAAAAGGGTAACGCCACCCTACCCCTCCTTCCTTCTCCTCCCCCTCTTCTCCCAGCTCCCCGGACTCTCCTTCCTCCTCCTCTTCCCTTACCGACCTCCATCGCTTCTTGCGGTGGTGGGAAGTGACCCCTCGGCCCCTGCCTCCATGCCTGCTAGTCAAACCTTCTTGGTTCCCGAAGATTGTCTCTTCCCTGAACACCTCCTCCTTGACCCTGGGGGTGACCCTCCTGGGGCCTCCAACCCAATCGGTTGTTCGGCTCCCGGGCCCCCCATCCCTGCTGCTGCCCCTGCCCTCGGGGCTCTTCTCTCCTTCTTTCTTCCCTTTGCTCCCTCTGCTTTCCCGCCGCTGGCTCCTTATCATCCTCTGCCAACCTGGCCAGCTTCCTGGCAAACGCCGGGTTTGCCCTCTCAAAGTCGATCTCTTTTGTCGCCCTCTCCATAAGCTCTTCAAACGAGAGGGGGAGAACCCTCTTCAGCTCCATGCTAAATAAACCTGGTCTCAGCCCCAGGGTAAAAGCGAGCATCAGCGCGTACCCCGGGACCTCCTGGACCAGGAGGATCTCTTCCTGAAACCGGTCGACGTAATGGCCCAGCGTCTCGTCCTGCTTCTTCCTCACCGTGAATAGGCACTCCGCCTCCTTCTTCCTCTTCTTTGATGTCGAGAACCTCAGAAAGAAACCCCAACGTAGATCCTCGAAGTTGTAGATTGAGCTTGCCGGCAACTGGTGGAACCAGTCCCTGGCCTTCTCCTTCAACGTGATGGCAAACAGCCGACACTTGAAGGCATCAGACATCTTTCTAATCGACACCACATCCTCAAACCATTGCACATGCTGCACCGGATCATCCTTCCCTGAGTAGTAGGACATGTCCGGCTCCCGGAACCCCTCCGGCACCGGAGCTGAGAAGATAAGCTCGCTGAAGGGATTCTCGCCTCCTACTTGGCAAGAGGGAACGTCTCGCGACCTCAGCTAGCAGGAAAGATCTGCGAGACCGTGCCCCGGGAACAACTCCCTCACCGCCGCCTCCCTCTCGCCCAAGTCTGCCGGAATCTCCTTTCCGGGACGCTGGCCTGGGAAAAGCTCCCGCGTGGCCACGTCCCTCTCGCCGACCTCCGCCGGGACCTCCTTCCCGGGGCACTGCCTAGGGACGTTATCGCCAAGAAGCGGGACCGCCTCCACCGGGACTTGAGGCGTCTCCCACTCACTCCTCGCCGAGAAGGCCAGGCTGATGGTCTGTAAGACCTCTCGTCTAAAGTCTTCCAACATCTTCCTCATCGCTTCCTCCCCCGGGGTGGGGATACCCCCTTAGCAATACGCTTCACCTTCACCTCCAATCATGTGACAAAGCTCAAGGCTTTCTTGCATCGTCTGCCTTCCACGCTCACCGCTCCAAAACTGCTGAAGCCAAAATTGACCTCAACGAATGTTCAAAACCGGGGTGCAGCCAACGCCTACTTCTCTCAGGCCCTGCCCCTCGACTGGTAGCTAACGACTTAGAACTTACCAAAGCCTCAGCAGGGAGGTCCCACCTCACACCCGGAAGATCTCTGAGAGCTTCCCCTCCAAAGCCAAAAGCTGGGCTAGGAGCTCCTCAGAAAGCACTAGAGACTTGGAGAAAAATGAGAGTCTGCTTTCCAAGGAGCCCTTCTGGGTCTATTTATAACCTTTTGCTGACCTAAAGTTACTAAAATACCCCTGGCTAGTTTGCCAACAGCCAAATCCCGCTGTCTGAGAAGTACTAAACGCATCCCTTGAGGGTATAAGGGTAATTTTACCCGAGGGTAATTAAGACATTTTACCCTGAGCCTGGCCCCACTCGACGAGTGCTCTATGTCGAGAACCCTCTCGCCTTCCTTTGGCGGGAGCTAAAAAAAGTGTCAAAAGTCTCACGCTGAGCCAGCCCCTGCCTTCTCGCCGGTTCGATCCTTCTCGCTGAACTTGCCGAGAGCGGGTCCCGGCTGACCGAAGGTGAATGCTTTTGCCCCTCCCCAGGCGGGAGCTCATCTAACCCTGGCGCTGTCATTGGACGCGACGTTGGGTGAGTGGAGCCCACTCAACGCCCTCACTGCTGACCCCGGCGCTGAGTGAGTGGAGCTCACTCAACGCCCTTGTTGCTGACCATGGCGCTGAGTAAGTGGAGCTCACTCAACGCCCTTTCCGCTGGCCACGGCGTTGAGTGAGTGGAGCTCACTCAATGCCCTTTGCTGCTGGTCGCGGCATTGAGTGAGTGAAGCTCACTCAATGCCCTTTGCTGCTGGTCGCGGCGTTGAGTTAGTGAAGCTTACTCAACGCCCTTTGCTGCTGGCCATAGCGCTGAGTGAGTGAAGCTCACTCAGCGCCCTTGCTGATTACGGCGCTGAGAGAGTGAAGCTCACTCAGCATCGTGCCTTCTCGCCTGCTTCTGGCCATGGGCGGGATCTCGCCTGCTCCTAAGCGGGAGCTCCTCCGGCGCGAGAGCTCTTATGGCCTTCAGGCCCGAGGTAACTTGTGGCTGGTCCAACCCCAACCGTTGTGCCTCTGGGTCCCACCCAGCGAATATGGGATTGTACACAAACCTTTAGTGGTCTCTGGCTAAATCTAGCATGAACTCAACATAGGCAGACTCCACAATCCGTGAGCTTAATACTAAGCGGACTCCGCAATCTGTAATAACACAAGCGAACTAAACACAGACAGACTCCTCAATCCACGATAATAACATTAGCCAGACAACGCACCATAACAGTGGACATCATGAACTCCAGAACACGAACACGTCGGTCTACAAACCGAGCCACCAAAGAACAAGACCAAAGGCATAAAACTGTGCCGGTCTTGGCGAGCTCCAGATGAGTCTGCAACACAGAACCATGTCGGGCTCGGCAAACTCCAGATGTGTCTGCCACACCCGCATTTATACTTACTTAACCGCCCGATTACAACTTGATAACTCGTAGAGACAGACCACAGAGCACTAGTCGAACTGGCTAGTTTGCCAACTGCTAACCCCGCCGTCTTCCCAATCAGTCCGCCACTTTCACTTCAACAAATTCAACACACTCCCTTGAAATGAGAAGTGGAAACCAACCAAAGTAAATAATTATACAAATGGTCCCTTTAACTGCGGCTTCGTGAAGATTTTAGGGACATTGTCCTTGCTCCACACATGCTCAACCATCAGAGACTTCTCAAGCACCTTCTCCCAAATGAAGTGATGCTCGATATCAAAGTGCTTGGTCCACGCGTGACAAATTGGATTGTTAACCATTTTGAGAGCACCCTTGTTGTCACTGCATAGCAGAGTAGGACCTTGCACCTCCTCATGGATGTCCTCCACTAGCCTCCTAAGTCAGATGGCTTCCTGAGCTACCAAGGCCGAAGCCTTGCATTCCACTTCCGAAGTGGAGATAGACATTGAATCCTGCTTCTTGCTGCACCATGAAATACCTGCTGATCCGCATATAAAAACATAACTAGACGTCGACTTCCGATTGTCTAAGTCTTCCCCATAATCAGCATCTGTGTAATCGTGCAGGTTGAAGCTTGTTTCCCTCCCATAAAGTAGATCCATATCTCAGGTTGACTTCATGTATTTTAAGATATTCTTGGCTGCCATCAGATGAGACTTCTGCGGCTCCGCCATATATTGACTTAGTCGGCCCACAACATAAGCAATATCCGGCCTCGTAATCGTCAAGTATACAAGGCTTCAAACTAGAGCCCGAAATACCAAGGGATCTGGAAGAACCCTTCCCTCATCACGTCAGAGCTTTAGACTGACCTCTAGTGGAGTAAAGCTGCTCTTTCCCACCTATATGCTGAATCGCTTAACGATCCTCTTCCCATAGACATTTTGAAACGAACACACTGCTCTTCTTCCTCTCCACCTCGAGTCCAAGGAAATGGTGGAGCTCACCCAGATCCTTCATCTCGAACCGAATAGCTAGCTCAGCCCTGAGCCTAGCTACTTCTTCCTCTGAGTTTCCCGTGATAATCATGTCGTCAACATACAACAACACCAACACTTGAAGCTCCCCCTTCTTCTTTATGAACATGCTTGAATCCGAATCAGAAGCAAAGTATCCACAGAATTGGAGGTATTCTGCCATCTTTTCGTACCATGCCCGAGGCGCCTGCTTCAAGCCATAAAGGGCCTTCTTGAGCTTGGTTATGTGTCCTGGATGATCTTTAGAAACATAACCAGGTGGTTGCACCATGAAGATATCCTTGTCAATCTCACCGTAAAGAAAAGCATTCTTCACATCGAGTTGCTAAAAATTCCACCCTTGCCAAGCCGCCACGGCAATCATCAACCGCACTGAAGTCATCTTGGCTACAAGACTAAACGTCTCATCGTAGTCTTCTCCGTACTGTTGTGAGAACCCTCGATCTACAAGGCGAACCATGTATTGCTCGATATTGCCATCAGCCTTCTTCTTTAGCTTATAAAACCACTTGCACGTCATAGGAGTAATGCCTTCGACCTTAGGCACAAGATTTCAAGTCTCATTCTTTTTGAGGGTAGCCATTTCCTCATCCATGGCATCATCCCACCTCTTGACCCCATGTTCTCAAAGTATGAAGGCTCTCGCTTATCCAGGGGACCTACGAAGGAACATGAGATAAAACTCACCATGTTACCGTCCCTATACCGAGCTGGTGGAATAATAGTCCTCTTGGACCTCCGTAGGGCTTGATCCTGATCCACCACTCCCATTACTTCTTCTGTACTAGCTCTGATCACGGGCACATTTGGAGCTTCGCTCCCCCTACTTCCAGATCCAAAAGCCTTCGCCCTAGAGTTAGACGAAACCTGAGCACCTGGTGTCACATGCAACTTCACCAGAAGATCTCGAGCAACTTCCCCTTTGCCTCTGTCTGACATGCTCTCATGTAGCTCCACATATGACCTACCCTAGTACGATGTAAGTTCATCGAAGACAACGTCTCTTTAGATGACAAACTTCTTCATTACGGTATCCATACACTTCCATCTCTTCTTCCTCTCAACATAGCCTATGAAGACAAGCATCCTTGCCTTCGCATCTAGCTTCATCCTGAGAGCATCTAGAACGTGTACGTAGCAGGTAGACCCGAACACCCAAAGATGTTTAGCAATAGGCTTCTTCTTGAACATCAACTCATGAGGAGACTTCATATTGTTCGGACTAAGAGGCATCCGATGATGACATATGTTGCACATGCCATTCCCTCTGCCCAGAAGGACCTAGGAATGCCTTTGGCTTGAAGCCAACACTTACAGGTATCCATTAGATGATGGATATTCTGCTCTGCAACTCCATTTTGTTGTGCAGTATGCACACAAGTAAGCTCCCTCCAGATACCGTGCTTCCTGCAAAAGTTGGAGAACTCATTTGAAGTAAACTCACCTCCATTATATGTTCTCAACTCCTTTATCTGCAGGCCGAGCCGACCCTCCACGAGCTCCTTAAACTCCCCAAACTTTGGAAAATCGTTTGACTTCTTATTTACAAAATACACCCATATGTATCTAGTGTAGTCATCAATCAAGACCAATATGTACCTGCTACCACTAAGATTGGCGGTGACGATTGGTCCCATTAGATCACTTTGGATGCACTCCAACGGTGCTTTGCATCTGGTCCGTGACTTGTAAAATTGAAGGTGATGGGTCTTACCGTATTGACATCTTGCACAGACATAGCCGTTGTCATAGGATGACAGACTAGGCAAACCTTTCACAAGTCCCTTTACTATTATAGCCTTCAACTTGTCCATCCCAACATGCCCCAACCTCTCATTTCAAATAGCAACATTATCATTTGTCCTTATCCGATCAACATAAGAGCTTTTCGATAGCACAAACAAGTCCTTCACCCTTATCCCAATATGAGTGACATCAGCCTTCACCACTTGCACATTTCAGAGAAACTTTACTTCTATCGGGCCGAACAGAACGTGATACCCAGCATCCACAATGTTGGTCACCGAGAATAGATTTTTCTTCATTCCCGGAACATGATAAACACTCATCAAGGTGAGTGGACCCTTATCACTGCCTAAAGAAAATATGCCCTCCTTCTCGGCTGCATGGACGGTGTCGTTAGTAGTAATAATAGTGTCATTACCTGAGTACTCTTGCAGAAAAGAGAACTTTTACTCGTCCTCGATGAGATGATGACCACACCCTAAGTCCACGATCTAGTCCTCTTGATAGTTGATGGTGGACAATGCATGAACACACATTCCCGTCTTGAAAGCATTCCCCCATCCACCTTCCTCAGCTCTAGATTCAGCTTCTTCCTTTCCTGCAGCGTGTCCTGGCTGAAGGTTGACTCTATAGTCCTTCTTGAAGTTACAAGCTTGTTGTACCTATAGTACCTTGGTCCTTCCTTTTCCTTCAAACCTGCTTAGGAACATAGCTCCTCTCGTGCTGATATGAGGTTGAAGGACCATCGGTAATAGATGGCTTCTTCTTCTTCTCTCATCTCTTCTTCTTTTCTGATAAGAGAACCTCGTTATCTCCTCCAGAGATAGATACTCAAGCCATCTGTCTTGCAAAGCTTTCTTATGAAGCAAGTAGATTCTCCAGCTCAAGCAAGGATGACTGATTGGCACAGCTCTGCACCGAAGTAACAAAGGCCACATATTCCTTCCGCAGCCCGCGGATAATATGCCTCTTCAGCTTTGCCTCTAAGATGGGCTCCTCCGGGTCCAATGCTGAAATTAAAGCGCAAAGGTTCTTCATCTTCAAGAAGAAAGATGAGATGGACAATTCTCCCTGAGTGTCTTTCTCCAACACATTTGTGAAAGTAGCGAACAGGCGACTAAAAACAAGCCAGAAATTTGAATAATTGAAAGTTTTATTATCCAAAAAGATGTCATTTATAAAGGTATGACCTCCTTTTTATAGAATGGTGGAGAGAGGAGAGAGTACAAATAAATAATGTGGGACTAAAAAATTACAGAGCTGTGCGGCTAAAAAAAAAGAGACCGATCAGGCCAAGCGGTTAGATAAATGGGCTAACCGCTCGGCAATACCAGAAGGAAGAGAACAAGTCACAGTAGGAGACCGCTAGACTTCCCGGTCTCCAAGTCGTCTGAGATAAACCGCCAGACTGCTCGAACTACAAACAGCAACAGTCTGGATATCAAACCGCTAGACAGCACAGTCTACAACTAGCCAGACTTAGACCGCCAGACCGCTCAGTCTCATACTTCAACACTCCCCCTCAAGCTGGAACATAGATATCAATCACACCCAGCTTGTCACAAATATGGAAGAAGGAAGTAGAAACCAGCTTGGTGAAGATATCCGCCAACTCTTTGTCAGAGGTGACGAACGGAGTACAAATCTGTTTCTTCAAGATCTCTTCCCAAATGAAATGGCAGTTGACTTCAATATGTTTCGTTATCTCATGGAAGAGCAGATTTTTGGATATGTATATAGTGGCTTTGTTGTCACAGAACATAGGAAAGCATAGTCGTAGACCTCTCCTAAGTCAAGCATGAGAGCACGCAACTATTTTAACTCACAGGTGGTTGACGCCATACTCCGATATTCGGCTTCTACACTGTATCTTGAGACAACATACTATTTTTGGCTCTTCCAGCTCACAAGATTTCCTCCAACAAATGTGCAAAATCCTGATATAGATTTGTGGTCGCCTTTATCATTCGCATAGCTTGAATCTGAGTAGGCTTTAACCCTCAGATGATCATTCTTCTGAAAGAAGAGCCGGTGCTGCTTTGAAATACTCTAATATCTTCAATGCAGACTGAATATGGCATTCCCTAGGAGCTTGCATGAACTGACTAACCTTGCCTACAGCATAGGAGATGTCGGGTCTGGTCATCGTGAGATAAATGAGTTTGCCCACCAGACGTCTATACCTCGTGACATCGCAAAGAAGAGGTGAGTCATCTATCCATGTTTTGTCTTCTCCAATAGCCATGGGACACCGGGACGGTTTGGTACTAGTCAATCCTTCCTCTTGTAGAAGATCAAGAGCATACTTCTGTTGGGAGAGAACCAAAGAGTCGGGCTTCCGAGAGATTTCTATCCCCAAAAATTATTTTGGGGAGCCCATATCCTTCGTGACCAGGTGTTGACGGAGGTGTTTCTTTGTCAAGTCCACCCCAGTCTGGTCATCGCTAGTAAGAAGAATATCATCCACATACACCGCCAAAACCACCAGTCTCGAGGCGATTTTGCGAATAAATAAGGAGTGATCGGCCGAACTCCTTGCAAAGCCGATGACAGCCACAATGCCACTGAATTTGTCGAACCACACCCGATAGCTCTGTTTTAGGCCATAGATGACCTTCTTCAACCGGCATACTCGTGTCTCCCCCTGAGCAACATACCCAGGAGGTTGATCCATGTAAACGTCCTCCTGAAGATCCCCATAGAGAAAGGCATTCTTGATATCAAGCTGGGAAATAGCCCAATCCCTGTTGACGGCCATAGAGAGAAGAACCCGGATGGTGCTGAGGCGAGCGACCGGAGAGAAGGTATCAAAGTAATCATCCCCATAAGTCTGAGTAAAGCCTTTGGCCACCAACCAGGCCTTGTAGAGATCCACAGTGCCGTCTGGACGAAACTTCACAACAAACACCCAGCGACAGCCAATCTCATCAGTACCCACTGGTGGAGGAACAAGGGTCCGGGTATCCCTTTCAGTAAGAGTGGTAATCTCCTCATCCATGGAAGATTTCTAATGAGGAATATCAAGAGCCTCCTGGTAGGTGCGGGGAGTGGCAGTAGCTGAGATAGCCAAAGCAAAACACCTGCGAGAAGGAGTAAGACGGTCATAGGAAACAACTGTCGCAAGCGGGTGTTGGGTACACTCCCGCACCCCTTTGTGAAGAGCAATGGAAAGATCCAGGTCAACTCGTGCCTCAGTGACCGGAGCGTCCGTGGTGAAGAAGGCTGGCTCGGGACTAGAGAGAGATGGCTACGGAGAAGAGGGAGAAGGGGGAGGGGGTAGAATGGAGAGAGGAGGAGATGGAGGAGGAGATTATGTAGGAGGAGAGACATCGATATGCGTGGAAGGAATGGAGGGAGACAGAGGAGAATCAGAGACATCAGGGGGAAGAGGGGATTTAGGAGAGAAGTAGGATGCATTCTAGAAGAAGGTCACGTCCGTGGAGACAAACTGCTTGCATAGAACGGGGTCAAAGAAACAATTGCCTTTCTGAGTTGTATAGTAACCCAAAAAGACACACTTGGTGGAACGGGGGGAAACCTTGTCGCGGGTAGCGGAAGGAGCGTGCACAAAAGCTGTGCACCCAAAGATACGGAGAGGGAGAGGAAATGGTTCCTTTCCCGGGTAGAGAATGGAGAAGGGGGTCTTGCCATAGAGAACCGTAGAGGGAATGCGATTGATGAGATAACAGGCGAGGAGAACAGCATAGCCCCAGTAGGAGCGAGGTACCTGCATCTGCGTCATAAGAGTGCGAGCGATATTGAGGAGGTGACGGTTTTTACGCTCCGCCACCCCATTTTCCTGGGAGGTGTAAACAGAACTAGTCTGATGAACAAGACCATGTTCCATACAAAAAGAGGAAAACTCATGACTAAGATATTCCTTAGCATTATCAGAGCGAAAGACTTTAATAGAAATATCAAACTGAGTGAGAGCATCGGTCAACAAAATGGCTGGTACGACCACAGTGAGAGCAGAGGAACCTGGATGAACCGCTCCCGCTGGACTGGTTGTGGCCACTAGTGCTACCCCGCTGAGCTTGGTGAGCATAGGAGTCCTATGGAGGAGGGGAGGAGAATAGAGGATGCTAAAGCAGCGAAGTAACAGCGGCGATGCGAGCCACGGTGGCATCCAAAGTGGGAGACTCCGCCTCGCCCAAGATCTGTTGGTAGATCATATCAAAGGACTCGGGAAGTCGTAGAAAATAACAAACAACCAGGAGTTCCTGTAATTGCTTGTGATGCTCGTCCAAGTTCGCGGAGAAGGGGTGATTCTGGAGGATCTCGGCGCCAAGAGTCTGAACCTGCTGATAAGCTACAGTAGGAGACATGAAAGGGCGGGAGAAGAGGTCCACATTGTAAAAATAGAGAGGAACGACTAGAAAAACAGACCGGAAGCTTGAATAACTGAAATTTTTATTATCCAAAAAGATATCATTTACAAAGGTATGGCCTCCCTTTTATAGAATGGAGGAGATAGAGGAGAGTACAAACAAACAATGTGGGACTAAATAAATGTACAAAGACTGGGCGGTTTGACATGTACAGACCGCACAGTCCGCGCGGTTAGATAACAGGCTAACCGCCCGGACAGACCAGAAGAAGATGCCGAAGGAGACCGCAAGACTGCCAGACCGCCAGACCGCCAGATATATAAGTCGCTGGCGACAATCCGCAAGACCGCCGAACCATAGCCGCCACCAACTGGATATTCAGCCTGTCAGCCCCAGACCGCTAGACCGCGCGGTCTCCAGACCGCCATATTCAGACCGCCAGACCGCCTACTTTAACACTCCCCCTCAAGCTGGAGCATAGATATCGATCATGCCCAGCTTGTCACAAATGTGGAAGAATGAAGTAGACACAGGCTTGGTAAAGATATCTGCCAACTCTTTGTCGGAGGTGACGAACGGAGTGCAAATCTGTTTCTTCAAGATTTCTTCCCGGATGAAATGGCAGTCGACTTCAATATGTTTGGTTCTCTCATGGAAGACCGGATTTTTGGATATATATATAGCGGCCTTGTTGTCACAGAACATAGGAAGAGGATAGTCGTAGACCTCTCCTAGATCAAGCATGAGAGCCCGCAACCATTTTAGTTCGCAAGTGGTGGACGCCATGCTCCGATATTCAGCTTCAGCACTAGACCTTGAAACTACAGACTGCTTCTTGCTCTTCCAGCTCACAAGATTACCTCCAACAAATGTGCAGAAACCAGATGTAGATTTGCGGTCATCTTTATCATCAGCATAGCTAGAATCTGAGTAGGCTTCAACTCTCAAATGACCATTCTTCTGAAAGAGTAGTCCTTTGCCCGGTGCTGCTTTAACATACTCTAATATCTTCAAGGCAGACTGAAGATGATATTCCCTGGGAGCTTGCATGAACTGACTTACCTTGCCAACAGCATAGGCAATGTCAGGTCTGGTCACCGTGAGATAAATGAGTTTACCCACCAGACGTCTATACTTTGTGGCATCAGATATAAGAGGAGAGTTATCTGTCCACGTTTTGTCTTCTCCAGTAGCCATGGGATACCGTGCCGGTTTGGCACCGGTCAATCCTGCATCCCGTAGAAGATCAAGTGCATACTTCCGTTGGGAGAGAACCAGAGAGTCGGGCTTCCGACAGATCTCTATCCCCAAAAAGTATTTCGGGGAGCCCATATCCTTTGTGACAAGATGTTGACGGAGGTGCTTCTTTGTCAAGTCCACCCCAGCTTGATCATCACCGGTAAGAAGAATGTCGTCAACATAAACCGCCAAAACTACAAGGCCCGATGCGGTTTTGCGAATAAACAGGGAATGATCAGCCGTACTTCTCGTAAAGCCAACAGCAGCCACGATACTGCTGAACTTGTCGAACCATGCCCGAGGGCTCTGCTTGAGGCCATAGATAGCCTTCTTTAGCTTGCATACACGGGTCTCCCCCTGAGCAACATACCCCGGAGGTTGCTCCATGTAAACGTCCTCATGAAGATCCCCATAAAGAAAGGCATTCTTGACATCAAGCTGGGAGATAGTCCAATTGCGGTTGACAGCCACAGAGAGAATAACCCGGATGGTGCTGAGACGAGCAACCGGGGAGAAAGTATCAAAGTAGTCAACTCCATAAGTCTGAGTGAAGCCTTTGGCCACCAGTCGGGCTTTATAGCGGTCCACAGTCCCGTCTGGGCGAAACTTCACAACAAACACCCATCGACAGCCAACCACATCAGTACCCACTGGAGGAGAAATAAGGGTCCAGGTGCCCCGTTCAGTAAGAGTAGCGATTTCCTCATCCATGGCAGACTTCCAATGAGGAATCACAAGAGCCTCCTGGTAGGTACGGGGAGTAGTAGTAGCTGAAATAGCTAAAGCAAAATGCCGGCGAGAGGACGTAAGCCGATCATAGGACACAACTGCCGCAAGCGGGTGTTGAGTGCATGCCCGCACCCCTTTGCGAAGAGCAATGGGGAGATCCAGGTCGTCGGGGGCTTCAGGGACCGGAGCGTCCGTAGCGGAGAAAGCTGGCCCGGGACTAGAGAGAGACGGCTCCGGAGACGGAGGAGGGAGAGAGGGGAGAGGAATAGACGGAGGAGGGGATGAGGAGGAGGGAGGAGAAACGTGGATAGGCTGAGAGGGAACAGACAGGGAGGGTGAGGAGTCAGAAACAGGAGGAAGAAGGGGTGGAGAGGAGAAGTAGGCTGCATTTTCGAAGAAGGTGACATCTGCAGAAACAAATTGTTTGCGCAGAACGGGGTCAAAGCAACAGTAGCCTTTCTGAGTGACCGAGTAGCCCAAAAAGACACATTTGGTGGCACGGGGAGAAAGTTTGTCACGGGTAACAGACGGGGCATGCACAAAGGCTGTACAGCCAAAGATTCGAAGAGGGAGGGAAAAAGGTTCCTTGCCGGGGTAGAGAATGGAGAAGGGAGTCTTACCCTGAAGAACAGTAGAAGGAATACGATTGATGAGATAACAGGCGAGGAGAACAGCATAGCCCCAATAAGAGCGAGGCACATGCATCTGTGTTAGGAGAGTGCGAGCGACATCGAGGAGATGACGGTTTTTACGTTACGCCACCCCATTCTGCTGGGAGGTGTAAACGCAGGTGGTCTGATGAATAAGACCATGTTGCATACAGAAAGATGAAAAATCACGACTAAGATATTCTTTAGCATTATCAGAGCGAAGACATTTAATAGAGACATGAAACTGAGTTTTAATCATATTATAAAAGCATTCCCAAACAGAGAAGAGTTCAGAGCGATCTCGTAATAGATACACCCAGGTACAACGAGAAAAGTCATCAATAAAAGTTACAAAATACAAACTACCCCGACCAATGGTTGGAGTAGGAGCCGGACCCCATACATCAGAATGGATGAGATCAAACGGGCTAGAGGAACTGCGAGCATGCTTGGGCGGGAAGGAGGAGCGGTGATGTTTGCCAAGTTGGCAGGCATCACAGTTGAGCGGAGGACTGGTTGGCGGTAAGTGGGGCAGAAGCTGTCGAAGAATGCGAGCAGGAGGATGTCCAAGGCGAAGATGCCATTGAAGCAGATCAGTAGAGGAGGAAGTGAAAGCGGACAGAGCGGAAACGTTGTCGAGGAAGTAGAGGCCGCCGCTCTCAGTCCCAGTAGCAATCGTCCGTTGGGTTCTCGGGTCCTGAAAGCAACAAGAAGTAGGAGTGAATACAACAGAGCACTGAAGTTGCTTGCATAAAGTAGTAACAGATAGAAGGTTGCAAGGAAACTTCGGGACATAGAGAGTGTCCACCAAGCGCAGCGATGGGGTGACTTGAACCATGCCTGTCCCACGAACCGGGGAAGGAGAACCATCCGCAACAAGGACAGGAGGCAACCGATCATGCGTTTCGAGAAGCGAAAAACATTGAGGATTGCCTGTCATATGATTTGTAGCACCAGAATCAATCAACCATTTACCTTGGATAGCGACATGAGCACTACCTGAGGTCGTTGCCACCGAAGCAGACGACCGAGAGGAGGGGTTCGGGGAGGTCGAAGTATCACCAGACGGGCGCAGATGAGGATGTTTCTGCCAACAGCGGTCAATGGTATGACCGGTACGACCACAGTGAGAACAGAGGAACCTGGACGGACCGCGCGGCCCAGAGTGGCCGCGGCCACTGTTGCTGCCGCGCTGAGTGTACTGAGCATAAGAGTCCTGCGGAGGAGGGGAGGATAACAGAGGGCGCTGGAGCAGAGAAGTAACGGCGGCTACGCGAGCGGCGGTGGCATCCAAGGTGGGAGACTCAGCTTCACCCAAGATCTGCTGGCGGATGAGATCAAAAGACTCGGGAAGTCGCAGAAGATAACAAACAACCAGGAGTTCCTGGAAGTGTTTGTGTTGCTGAGCCAAGTCCGCAGAGAAGGGGCGATTCTGGAGGATCTCAGCGCCAAGAGCCTGAACTTGCTGATAGGCTGCAGCGGGAGTCATGGACGAACGGGCGAAGAGATCCGCATAAAGAGTATAAATCCGGGAGGTCTGCGTCCCCTTGGAGTAAAGAGCAGCCAGATGAAGCCACGTGGCCTTTACCGTCTCATCATGACGGATGACGGGAAGGCACTCATCAGAGAGGCTATTAGCCAGCCATGTGCGGACAAGCGCATCACTCGCATCCCATTCGTCAAAGAGAGGAGAATTAGGAGGAGGCGGATCATCGGTAAGATGATGACGTTTGCGCTGAGAACGAAGGAGGAAAGTGAAAGAGACGCTCCAATCCGGATAGTTGGAGCCAACGAGCTTGGAAACAGTGCCCAGATTTCCGAAAGGAGGTGGGATAGAAGGCGGAGCCGGAGTGGCTGCAGGAGTGGTGGCAGTGGAATTGTCAGAGATATCCATAGAAGAAGACCGAAACCGCGCGGTTAGGAACCAAGCCGGGCGGTTAAGAGGGAAGGGAAAAAAAACTGCAGCGGTCACGATGTCAGACACCAGCGGCTAGAGAAGCCACGACCAAGCCGCAGAGCCAAAACAGAGGGTAAGAGGTCGGGCGGTTGGAAGACAGACCGCACGAACGGGAGAGAAAGCGGAATCCGGCAAACAGGCCGGGGCGATAAGAAAGAGAAGAAGGAAGGCTGCGACAAGAACAGATCGCAAGCAGACAAAGAGAAGCAGGCCGCGCAGACAGGGCGCAGGCAAACAAGATAGGCCGCGGGAAGAAGAAGCAGGTCGCACGGCTAGAAAGGAGGCCAGAATCAGGAGGCAAAGATCGAGTCCTCTGATACCATGTAAAAATAGAGAGGAACGACTAGAAAAACAGACCGGAAGCTTGAATAACTGAAATTTTTATTATCCAAAAAGATATCATTTACAAAGGTATGGCCTCCCTTTTATAGAATGGAGGAGATAGAGGAGAGTACAAACAAATAATGTGGGACTAAATAAATGTACAAAGACTGGGCGGTTTGACATGTACAGACCGCACAGTCCGCGCGGTTAGATAACAGGCTAACCGCCCGGACAGACCAGAAGAAGATGCCGAAGGAGACCGCAAGACTGCCAGACCGCCAGACCGCCAGATATACAAGTCGCTGGCGACAATCCGCAAGACCGCCGAACCATAGCCGCCACCAACTGGATATTCAGCCTGTCAGCCCCAGACCGCTAGACCGCGCGGTCTCCAGACCGCCATATTCAGACCGCCAGACCGCCTACTTTAACACACATAGAGAGTATAAATGCGGGACGTCTGGGCCCCCTTCGAGTAAAGAGCAGTGAGGTGAAGCCATGCGGCCTTGACCATCTCATCATGGCGGATGATGGAAAGGCATTCATTAGAGAGGCTGTTGGCTAGACAAGTGCGGACAAGCGCATCACTCGCATCACAGTCATCAAATTGAGCAGACTCAGGAGGAGGAGGGTCATCAGTGAGGTGATGAAATTTGCGCTGAGAGCGAAGAAGAAAGGTGAAAGAAACACTCCAATCCGGATAGTTGGAACCAACTAGTTTAGAAACCGTGCCAAGGTTTCCGGAAGGAGTAGGAGGAGGAGGAAGATGAGCCACAGGAGTGGTGGAGGTAGAGATGACGGGGTGGAGAGATCAGAATTGGCTATAGAGAAATACAGGAAACTGCGCGAGTTGAAGAGAAGTCGCACGGATAGAAAAGGGATTAAGCCGCGCGAACAAGAAGGAGTCCGCGACAAGAGAAAGAGACCGCTGCGAAAAAGAAGGAAACTGCAGCGGGCTAAAGAGAAGAAGCTGCAACGGTCACGATGTCAGCACACCAGCGACAAGAAGGGCCACGACCAGGAAGCAGACCAAAGTACAGGGACAGAGGTCGCGCGAACTGGGAAGTTCCCGAGAAAAGGGGAGATCGCGCGAACAGGAAAGAGTCTGGGAGAACAGAGAAGAAGTCGCGCGAACACACAGGGTTCGAGCGAATGAGAAGAGAGAGCGGAAGGAAAACAGAGAGTCTGCGAAAACAGGTCGCAGAAAAGAGGGAAGGAAGTCGCGCAAATAGGGTATCGACAAGGCATAGAAGCCGCGTGGATAGACAAGTATCCGGGAGAATAGAGAACGAAGCCGCGCAGATAGAAGATCCAAAGGAATCAGGTGGAATCGATCGTTTCCTATGATACCATGTGAAAGTAGCGAATAGACAACTAAAAACAAGCCAGAAATTTGAATAATTGAAAGTTTTATTATCCAAAAAGATATCATTTACAAAGGTATGACCTCCCTTTTATAGAATAGAGGAGAGAGGAGAGAGTACAAATAAACAATGTGGGACTAAAAAATTACAGAGCTGTGCGGCTAGAAATAAAGAGACCGATCAGGCCAAGCGGTTAGACAAATGGGCTAACCGCTCGGCAACACCAAAAGGAAGAGAACAAGTCGCAGTAGGAGACCGCTAGACCGCCCGGTCTCCAAGTCGTCTGAGATAAACTGCCAGACCGCTCGGACTACAAACAACAACAGTCTGGATATAAAACCGTAGGAGAGTATTCGCTTGACCGCGCAGTCTAAAACCCGCCAGACTTAGACCGCCAGACCGATCGGTCTCATACTTCAATAATGGGGAAGGCGAGCTCGTCGGGGTAAAAGGAGTTGATGGACTCGCCCTCCCTGTGTCGGCGCACCTCGAAGCCATGGGGCACGTAGCCATTGACGAACTCCACGAGCTCTTCCTCCGAAGTGTTACCCTCGAAGAAGAGGTACTCGACAAATTGCCAAGCACACTTGGAGCGACTGTCGGCATTAGGGTTTGTCTACCCCATGCTTGTAGGGTTATCAAGGCGCGAGTACAGGTAATGGAAAGGGTAAAAGGAGGGGGGTATGAAAGCAATAAAGGTGGTGGACCGGGGTTGGTGAGGGGGCCTATTTATAGAAAAAGAAATCTGAGGCCGAGCCGACCGATCAGTACGGCTCGCCTACCCCAGCTCGCCGACTTCTGAGGCTTATTCAATTACACGTCGAGCTGAGCCTAAAGACCAATATCTTATTCAAATGGAAAACACTAAAAATCTAAAGAATATTACAAGTTTTTATAGACATGGGTGCGAATACAGATCAAAGAAATCAAATGCAGAAAAAGGGGATTTCACATATGGGCGCGAGCAGAGGGGTCGGGTGCGAGTACCAATAGGCTCAGTAGGGGAGCCGTTTCAACCTACCCCGGCCTCGGGTCCCTTTCCTCGCAGGTCGCTGCGATTTATGGAGCTCGCGTATCAGCTCAAGGTTCTTCTGGGTAGCCCGAAAATTCTCGTCGATCTCATTAATAAGTGGAGTTGGAGACGCCGCCTCGTCCTCCAGGCCACCCTCCACCTCGCCTACCGGGTACCCCCTCACCTCGTCTGCAAGCCGCGCATAGTCTCGCTGCAGACTCTCATTGAACTCCTGGACCGTGCGCAGCCCGGGCACCAACTTCTTGAAGAGCACGATCCTTCGCCTCGTCAGCTTGTCATTCTCCACCAAAGGGCCCAGGAAGGTCTCTATCGAGTTGGGGGAAGTAAGGGGCGAGTAGCAAGCTAAATCCGAAGAGCCGTTGGCATCAGATGATCATTCGCATAGCTTGAATCTGAGTAGGCTATAACCCTCAGATGATCATTCTTCTAAAAGAGTAGCTCTTTTCTGGTGCTGCTTTGACATACTCTAATATCTTCAAGGCAGACTGAAGATGGCATTCCCCAGGAGCTTGCATGAACTGACTAACCTTGCCTACAGCATAGGAGATGTCGGGTCTGGTAATCGTGAGATAAATGAGTTTGCCCACCAGACGTCTGTACCTCGTGACATCGCATAGAAGAGGCGAGTCATCTGTCCATGTTTTGTCTTCTCCAATAACCATGGGACACCGGGACGGTTTGGTACTAGTCAATCCTGCCTCTTGTAGAAGATCAAGAGCATACTTTCGTTGGGAGAGAACCAACGAGTCGGGCTTCCGAGAGATTTCTATCCCCAAAAAGTATTTCGGGGAGCCCATATCCTTCGTGACCAGGTGTTGACGGAGGTATTTCTTTGTCAAGTCCACCCCAGCCTGGTCATCACTAGTAAGAAGAATATCATCCACATATACCGCCAAAACAAGGAGTGATCGGCCGAACTCCTTGCAAAGCCGATGGCAGCCACAATGCCACTAAACTTGTTGAACCACACCCGAGGGCTCTATTTTAGGCCATAAATGGCCTTCTTCAACCGGCATACTTATGTCTCCCCCTGAGCAACATACCCAGGAGGTTGCTCTATGTAAGCGTCCTCCTGAAGATGCTTATAGAGAAAGGAATTCTTGACATCAAGCTGGGAAATAACCCAATCCCTGTTGACGGCCATAGAGAGAAGAACCTGGATGGTTCTAAGGCGAGCGACCGGAGAGAAGGTATCAAAGTAATCAACCTCATAAGTCTGAGTAAAGCCTTTGGCCACCAGCCGGGCCTTGTAGTGATCCACAGTGCCGTTTGGGCGAAACTTCACAACAAACACCCAGCAACAGCCAACCACATCAGTACCCACTGGTGGAGGAACAAGGTTCCAAGTGCCCCTTTCAGTAAGAGTGAAAATCTCCTCATCCATGACAGATTTCCAATGAGGAATGGCAAGAGCCTCCTGGTAGGTGCGGGGAGTGACAGTAATCGAGATAGCCAAAGCAAAACACCTGCGAGAAGGAGTAAGCCGATCATAGGAAACAACTACCGCAAGAGGGTGTTGGGTACACGTCTGCACCCCTTTGCGAAGAGTAATGGGAAGATCCAGGTCGACTCATGCCTCAGTGACCGAGCGTCTGTGGTAGAGAAGGCTCGACCGAGACTACAGAGATGGTTGCGGAGAAGAGAGGGAGAAGGGGGAGGGGGTAGAATGGAGAGAGGAGGAGATAATGTAGGAGGAGAGATGTTGATATATGTGGAAGGAGTGGATGGATACGGTGGAGAATCAGAGACATCAGGGGGAAGAGGGGATTCAGGAGAGAAGTAGGACGCATTCTCGAAGAAGGTCACGTCCGCAGAGACAAACTGCTTGCGCAGAACGGGGTCAAATCAACAATAATCTTTCTGAGTTGTAAAGTAACCCAAAAAGACACACTTGGTGGAACGGGGGGAAAGCTTGTCGTGGATAGCAGAAGGAGCGTGCACAAAAGCCGTGCACCCAAAGATACGGGGAGGGAAAGGAAATGGTTCCTTGCCCTGGTAGAGAATGGAGAAGGGGTCTTGCCGTGGAGAACCGTAGAGGGAATGCGATTGATGAGATAGCAGGCGAGGAGAACAGCATAGCCTCAGTAGGAGTGAGGTACCTGCATCTGCGTTATGAGAGTGCGAGCGACATGGAGGAGGTGATGGTATTTACGCTCCGCCACCCCATTTTGCTGGGATGTGTAAACACAACTAGTCTAATGAACAAGACTATGTTGCATAACAAAAGAGGAAAACTCATGACTAAGATATTCCTTAGTATTATCAGAGCGAAAGACTTTAATAGAAATATCAAACTGAGTTTTAATCATAGAATAAAAGGATTTCCATACAGAAAAGAGTTCAGAGCGATCTTTTAATAGATACGCCCAAGTACATCTAGAGAAATCATCAATAAACGTTATAAAGTAAGAACTACCCCGACCAACGGTGAAGGTAGGAGCAGGACCCCAAACATCAGAATGAATGAGATCAAACGAGCGAGAAGAGCCACGACCTTGCTTCGACGGGAAGGAGGAGCGGTGATGTTTGCCAAGCTGGCACGCATCACAGTTGAGCGGAGGACTAGTCTGAGGTAAGTGGGGCAGAAGCTGACGAAGAATCTGAGGAGGAGGATGCCCAAGTCAAAGATGTCATTGAAGCAGATCTGTATAAGATGAGGAGAAGGCGGATAGAGTGGAAACATTGTCGAGGAAGTAGAGGCTGTCGCTCTTAGTCCCAGTAGCAATCGTTCGTTGGGTTCTCGGGTCCTGTAAAGAACAAGAAGTTGGAGTGAATAAGATAGAGCACTGAAGTTGCATGCATAAAATAGTAACGGATAATAAATTGTAAGGGAACTTCAGGACATAGAGGGTGTCCGCCAAGCGAAGCGACGGGGGGACTTGAACCACGCCCATCCCATGAACTTCAAGAATTGTAGTTGCGCTACATTCTTCTTATTGTACAACCCATTAAGGGAAATCCAAATCTCAGTATCCAATCGGCATCCAATGATGTGGTCGAAAAGTTCTGGTGAGATCGTCCGCTTTAGAGTGAACTTCGCCTTAGCATTTGTTCTCCTTCAAGCTCTCAAGACTTCAGCATTCCCAGCGGCAACTGTCACCTCTTACCTGTCGCCTCCAGCGACGACCTTCGAAAGATCCTCGCCTAGAATATAACTTTCCATGCAAGACTTCCACTTCTTAAATTTAGTCTACGTCAGGAGCTCAATACCAAGTCCTCTTGTGAAACCTTCTTCCAGTGTTATAACACTAGTTACTTGAAAAACTTCCAGAAGCGCAAGCAAAGTTCTAGAGTTGATCACTGTTTAAACCTTTGTCTCTCTGATACCATGTAAAAATTTCCTAGAAGCGGAAATGGTCGCAGGAACACTCAACCAAACCAAGCTCAAATAAACCAGCACAATAGAAGGAAAGAAAAACTTATATTATCAATCTTCTTTATAGCACGAGTTATACATTGCGAGACATGATTCTCCAATGCACCCGATGAAAACAAAATCGTACAAGCAATAGTAAACTGGGTGGACTGATAACAATAGCCGCCTATCCGCAAAAGATGTCTGTTGAAGTCGCCAAGTCTTCAAACCACAACTTAACCGCGCGGACTCCCCGTTATTGAATGCTGAAGAAACTTGTCCGCACCTGCAATACGCCTGACTGCAAGGTCCCCTAGCTGCAAGAACCGTGAACAAAGCTGCTGTCGAACTGAACAGAGTCAAACCGCCAGAAGCGGACTGACTTATTGAACTTGGAAAACTTTGCCAAAGAGAAAACAACTTGGCCGCAAGTCGTGACATGCTGCAATCCGCTGACTGTTATCCGCAATCCACACTGAATCCTTACTACTGTCATAATCAAGTCCTTGGTTGCCCAGTGGAAGCCACACAATCTGCAATGCATCAAAACCGGTTACTTTCTCTAAGTCGCGCGGTTAAGAAAACCAGACCGCAAGTTTTAACATAAACTTCAACGCTACTGTTCACGCTATGAATGACGAGTTTGGGGCCCCTATTTATAGTCAAGTGAAGGGAGTGAAGTCACCTCCCATGCGATAGGGTAACAGCTCGATCATCAATGTGTGGCTAACCGCATCAGGTCGCACATGAGTGCGAACACAAAGATAGACCGCGAAAGACAATCTGAATTCGCAGCTAACTCCACATTCAGACCGCGTATAACACACGGACTCAGTGAACAAGGAACAACCGGACTTGGCACAACCGCGATCAAGTCTAAATCTTCAGCGGTCTCTGGCTAAATCTGGCACGAACTCAACACAGGCGGACTCCACAATCCGCGAGCTTAACACCAGAAAGACTCCGCAATCTGTGATAACACATGCGGACTCAACACAGGCGGACTCCGCAATCCGCGATAACAACACCAACCAGATAACCCGTCGTAATCGTGGACACCGCGGACTTCAGAATCAGAACACGCCGGTCTACAAACCGAGCCACCAAAGAACGAGACCAAAGGCACAGAACCATGCTGTTCTTGGCGAGGTCCAAATGAGTCCGCATCACAGAACCGTGTCGGGCTCGGTGAACTCTAGATGAGTCTGCCACACCCGCAGTTAGACTTTCTTAACCGCCCGGTTACAACTTGAGAACTAGCAGAGACAGATCGCAGAACACTAGTCAAACTGGCTAGTTTGCCAACTGCTAACCGCACGGTCTGCCCGGCCCGATCAGGCCGCCACTTTCACTTCAACAAATTCAACATGTTGAACCGCCGTGATTAGTTCCCTTTATGCGTGTGGCACTACCTACTCACTTCTTCATCACTATGCCACAAGTACCCATTACCCACAACTACATGTATCAGGACTTTGCCCATTTGAGTCCAAATGGATAGTATCTGTTTCAAGGTCAAGATTAATCTGTGGCTGATCCGACGAGTTCACTAATGCCATGCTATTAATTTTTTTTTTCTTTAATACATTTTTTTTCATCTTTAAATGAAGTGAGAATCAATCATCACCATAAAATGAACTTCCGTTTGGAATCCCAAATGGAGAGGATCCCGATCCCAACAACGCTGATCAAACATTCATGATCCCATTTCTTTTAGCACGAGAGATTTAATACGATCATTTCTTAACCTAAAATTGGATAGTTTTATATATCACAAATATAGAATATAGAACATTGTATATTGTCAAAAATACATAGTATTTTTCACCAAATGCCCCTTATATTTGTATATAATATATATTTATTTATATACATGTATTATATATGAAAAACAAATTAATATAATTATAAATGTAGATACTAACATGCATATATAAGATTGAAGTAATTAATGCATGTTGTGTTGAAAACTTATATAAAGCCGCCGCTTGCCTCTCTTCTTCAATTCATTCATTAATTCATGTGCCCAGCAGCTTCCACTGCCAGCCCATCTACAAGTTCTACTTCTACAATGAAGCCAACGCCCCCTCTCTTCTTATCCTTGCTAGTGTTTCTGGCTCTCGGAAACCTGCCTCTCCCTTCCGAATCTAGAGCTTTTTTCGTCTTCGGAGATTCCCTCGTCGACAGCGGAAACAACAACTACCTGACCACCACCGCACGCGCCGACTCGCCGCCGTATGGCATCGACTACCCCACGCACCGCCCGACCGGCCGCTTCTCCAACGGCCTCAATATGCCTGACCTCATCAGTACTATTCATGCTCATATATATGCAGATCGAGCTCTTTTAGGCTTCGTTTGGGGGGACTTATTTTCACCGGTCAAGCGGTTGCGACCGCATGAACCGGACCTTAATTAAGGTCCGGTTCATGCGGTCGCAACCGCTTGACCGGTGAAAATAAGTCTTCCCAAACGGACCCTTAATTTACATATGTATACTGTGTTGCTGAGCATGTGGGTGTGAGCTGCAGGTGAGCTGCTCGGTGCTGAGCCGACGCTGCCTTATTTGAGCCCGGAGCTGCATGGTGAGAGGCTGCTTGTGGGCGCTAACTTTGCTTCCGCTGGAATTGGGATTCTGAATGATACTGGGCTGCAATTTGTAAGCTTCCTTAATTGCTTCTTTTGCCTTTTTAAAGATTTTTCTAGAAAATTGATTGTGAATTATGATAACGAGTAGAAAAGATCGAAAGCAACGAACGAAAAAACACGCATGAAAGCAACTTCAAAAAACATGCATCCTATCTCCTCTGTGTTAGTGTATATTTGGATAATTAATTAACCGGTTCAGAGGCTTAATGGGTCGGTTCGAATACACTGATATCCGATACCCGTAGATACTCCTAAGGTCATGCCTATTTAGACCCACCTAAGGGGCAACGGATAGGTAATTCCACTTTGATCACCATCCGGATGCATCAAGCGACACTATCACTATGTTCTTTGCAGCCCATCTTTTTGTCTCAGTAAAATCTTTTAGTGGCATGTTTCCGTCCTCTTTGATATCTTTTAATGCATGTGTTGAAAACTGATCGGGAACAAGAAGCACTTTAGGTTGACTGTGGGAAGAAAAAAATATATTAATTTGATTGGAAATAGTTCTATGTATTGAGAGTCAACTTGAGACATAAACTGAATTATTAATTTCGATGATATATTTGCACATTTTAAAGCTTTTTAAAAAAAGTATTTTTATTTTAAAAAGAAAAAAATATCATTTAGTTAAATATTCACTTTTCAATTTTATTTTTATTTTTTAAATTAAAAAATTCTACTTTTTAAAATTAAAGTGTTTTTTATTTTTAAAATGTGCTCTTATATAGATAGCCAACCACCAACAATAAAAAAAAAGTGTTCTCGCCGCTCGCAAATCCGTGCACACCACAAAAATGAGCGAAGAGTGGAATATAACATTTAGAGGTTTGCGAGGGCCGGGACCGTCATCGCGCTGGCACAATGTCGTGACCAGGATAACGTCACGCGGGGCACGGAGCCCGTCATACACTATCGCAGTTGTGGTACTATCGCGAATAGTCATAGGAGCGGAGCCCCGTGCCTATCACACGATTCACACGTGTGTAGGGCTGAGCATATTATTCGAAACTCGAAAATCGCTCGAAAATCGTTCGAAAATTGAGCCGAATCGGAATCGGTTAAAATTGATTCGACTCAATTTGAGTTGATTCAATTTGACTCGAATCTGATTTCGGGTTGATTTCGAGCCAGCCCTGAATCGCTCGAAATATGATTTGAATCAACTCGAATTAATTTAAAAAATTATGTATTTATTAATATATTCTTATTTTAAGATTAAAAATAACAAAATTTAAACCTAAATAAAAAGAATGAAGGCTTTAAGTGTTTTATTTGCAAAATTTATAGGTTGCCCAATTTTTTTTCAACAAACTAGGAATAAAATGAAAAATTGATAAATTTCGAGCCGACTCGATTCGATTTTGAGCCGATTCGATTCGATTTCGAGCCGAATCGATTCGATTTCGAGCCGACTCGGAATCGAGCCATTTCGAGTCAAGTCGACTCGACTCAAAATCAATTTCGATTTCGAGCCGAGTTCGAGTCGAAAAATTTCGATTTCGAGCCGAGCCAAAATCGCTCGAACTCGACTCGATATCAGCCCTACACGTGTGGGTGTGTAAAATTAGACAGATTTATATAGAAATAAAGGAAATGAATTTGTGGCAGCTGAACACCATAAGAATCCACAAGCAGCTGGAGTACTTGGAGCAATACAAGCAGAGGGTGACGTCTCTGATTGGACCGGATCGTACGGAACGACTGGTCAACGGCGCTCTGGTTCTCATTACACTCGGAGGCAACGACTTCGTCAACAACTACTACTTGTTCCCATTCTCTCCCAGATCTCGGGAGTTCTCTTTGCCCGATTTTGTTGACTTTATCATCTCCGAGTACAAGAAGATCCTCGCGGTATGTGCATTCTTAATACGCTTAATTAACTCCCAATTAATTTGATCATAGATTTATTTTATTTATATAATTAGACTCCGGCGACGGCGATCTGCACCGAGCACGCCGGAGCGTGCCGGCAGCCGTGGCGGTTACATTTGACTGTCCCTCGGTTAAGCATTTAGCGGTTTAAAGGATAAGTTTGACTGAAAACTTGAAGCACTCGCTGGAGATCAATATCGAGGCTAGGGTTTTGGCTCTATTTGGGGGGACTTATTTTCACCGGTCAAGCGGTTACGATCGCATGAACCGGCCTTTAATTATAGTCCGGTTCATGCAGCTGTAACCGCTTGATCGGTGAAAATAAGCCCCTCCAAACGAAGCCTTTATTTTGGAACCATGTGGTAGCTGGAAACGCAGTTGTGGGAAATTAGTGGTGAATAGGGCTTTGTTTGGGGTGGCGGTGGGGGTGAAAAAAGTTATATTCCACGGCTACCGCTGTTTTGCAACCCTTAACCTTAAAGACGTATGATTGATTTCCGGGTGGTGAGACGAGTACTTGTGTCAAAAAAAAAATTTAGCTCTTTTTGGCTCCGTTTGGCACGACGGTGATGGTCGTGAACACGTTGGCTATGAACCGTCATTTGTGACCGCCCGATCTAACTGGAAGAACTTCGCCCACTTTTACGTTCAAAATTAGTTATCTTTTATTGGTGTCAGTGATTTCCATGTCTTGATAAATATGCATTCCTTGAAGGTGGCATTTTTGTCCAAATTCATGGGAGCAAGAAAGTCGTGCCAAACTTAGCCTTAAAAGACAATAAACAGACCTACTTTTAGAAAATCTAAAATGAAATTTTTCATACTTTCATTATTCATTTCTCGTAGCTCCACATTTTCATTAACTTTCCACTGCTTTTCCTACCACTGCTTTTTCTTACAACTAAAAAATCTCACTATTAGGGCCCCACCGCTATGTTTCCTACTGTCACAATCGTCCAAAACAAAGGCTCCGTTTGGGGTGGCTTATTTTCACCGGTCAAGCGGTTGCAACCGCATGGACCGGACCTTAACCCCTTGACCGGTGAAAATAAGTCCCCCCAAACGAAGCCTAAGCCTCCGGTTGTCAAAAAAATATTGATTGGAAAAGCAGAAGGAAAAGAATAAAGATACAGAGCTAGGAAAAGAGAAACATGAACTAGTAGACCTCAAAATACCCCTCTGACGCAAGCATTTCTCACACCATCGGGATGCCAAACGCCTGCAAAACTGTGGTGACGGTGAGAATTGAACTTTTTCCATCACCACTATCCAAAACAGATGGTTGGGCAGATGCACCGCATTATAATGGGGCCTTTTTAACTTAAAAATAAGTATTACATCATTGAGATGTTTTTTGAGAAAAAAAATACTCTTAATATGAAGTCAAAAAAAGGCTCGGTTTGGCACGGTGGTGACGGTCATAAACGCATGGGTTAAACCGTCATTCGTTAATGATCGCCTAACAAACATCATCCGTACGTTTGAACGTAAAAGTGGGTGGGCATTAATGAATGACAATTTAACTCTCATGTTCATGACCGCCACCACCATCCCGAACAGAGCCAAGATGTATTTGCAAATTTCATTTGAGTGTCAAACCCTTTTTAATATAAAAATTCAATTTTTAATAATAGTGATTTTACTATCAATCATTTTATAAACCAAATCATAATATCATCATTAATCATGAGGAAAATTTCAAAATATGTGTTGATCTTGAATTCAATATTATCAATTTATGACATAAATCCATTCAAATTTTTTTAAAATTTGGAGCAATCCAATGAGGCTTTGAAAAAAAAAACTCAGTATGTCTTTAACTTGCTACTCTATAATATGTACTATTTTGAAATTGAGTGGCAAGTGAACATACAGAGGCTCTATGTGCTCGGAGCCCGGAGGGTTCTAGTCACCGGAACTGGCCCGCTAGGATGCGTGCCGGCGGAGCTGGCACGAAGAAGTCGAACCAACGGTTGCGACCCAGAACTACAACGTGCGGGTAATCTCTTCAATCCCCGGCTTTGGCAGACCTTGAAGAACCTCAACGCTGAGATCGGTACAGATGTTTTCGTCGCAGCAAATGCATTCAAAATGCATATGGACTTCATCACCAACTCGCGAGCATATGGCAAGAACTCCTCTAACATTGTACAATATCATTGTTTTTCCTGCCAAACATGCCTACCCTAAAAATTGAATGTGTGCATCCTTATGAAAATAATTACAAATTTTTTAAAAAAAATGTTAAGAAACATCATCATACAAATAAGACATGTTGATCATTAAGAAAATAATAATAAATTTATTTGAGAGTATAGCATTATGAACTTTCTGTTGAGGTATATTGAAATAGGTGTGACGGGTGCTTAGTGGGTTGCGGTTAGGATTAGATAAGAATCCAATAACCCATAGTCGGATATTTAGGGCTTGCCTATAAATACCCATGTTATGGGCAACGAGTAGATCGTTCCAATTTTGACGGTCACGCGGATGCTTCGAGCACTATCCAACACTTTATATATTACTTAACTTCTTTTCACCACCCCCACATATGGGACCTTAATTATAGTCCGATTCATGCGCTCGTAACCGCTTGACCGGTGAAAATAAGTCCTCCCAAACGGAGCCTAAGAGTAAATTATTGAGCTATAATGAGCAATGTTGTTATAATTATTAGATTGGAATTAATATATTTAGTGTATATTAGAGTAATTTATGTTTCTTAAATGAGCAATGTTGTATGTTAGACTGGGATTAATATAATTAGTGGGTTATTTGGGTAATTTATTTTTCTTAAATGTATATATATAGTGTTTAAAAACTGGAAGAAGATTCATAGCCAATTTTTGAATAAAATCCAATTTGATGAAATTGTTAACTTGCTGATTAATACACAATTTAATTGTTTTAAACACAACTAATGATAGTATTGACAAACTCATAGTCATTAAATGTATTTTCGACCCGCAAGCGACGAACATTACAAATTATTATTATTATTCGCAAAATGTTAGTATTAATTGTTCTTGGGTGATGATGTTGAGCTAATGCTTGCAGGGTTTATAACTTCAAAAATAGCATGTTGTGGGCAGGGGCCACACAATGGAATTGGGTTTTGCACTCGAGCGTCAAATTTGTGTCCCAACAGAAACGCTTATGCTTTTTGGGACGCATTTCACCCGTCCGAGAGAGCAAATCGCATAATTGTGAATCATTTCATGACTGGTTCCGCCGAGTACATGAACCCTATGAACTTGAGCACCATATTAGCCATGGATGAAAGTGAATAGAATGATTGGGTTGATCAAGCTTTTAATTTTGTTGAGTGTGTTTATGTCACTAAGTATTGATGTTGTGTTGAGAATAATTAATAATTAGCATGCATGATGATGTGCTTACTGTTTCAAGTTTATTGTGAGCTATTTCTTTATGGTGGCAAATAAAGTTTGATGTTGTTATTAATGGTGATTCAAGCCGTGACAAATAACATTTGCGCACTGCTAACCCGGAGATAACTTTAGAGACTTTGGAGTGATTAGTATCATGCCTTTGCAAAGTCTCCCATCTGTCACGGACTTGTCCCCTTGATAATGTCGCGTGCGGTCTTAGCTCCTTCCTGCGCCCCTTCGCAGTTAGCTAAGTCAGCCTCCTTCAACACTTGATCGTGGAAAGATAAGTAAAAGAGCACCTAGAAAGAGTGAATGAGAGAGCAAGAGTGTGTAAGAGAGCTTTATTGCTTGAATTGCTTGGTGAGTTACAAATGAGGGTGTATAACCCGTAATTTGTCGAGATCAGAAGTACTCAAGCAGATGGCTATTCGAAGATCATTGGGCGAGCAGTGACGAGTTGTGGCGAGCAGAGGCGAGCTTGGGCGAGCTTGGGCGAGCTGTGGCGTGCAGAGGCGAGCTGTGGCGGGCAGAGGCGAGTTTGGGTGAGCAGTGGCGAGCAGAGGCGAGCTTGGGCGAGCTTGGGCGAGCTGTGGCGAGCAGAGGCGAGCTTGGGAGAGCTGTGGCGAGCAGAGGCGAGTTTGGGCGAGTATCTCGCGAGTATGGGCAAGTAGCCCTAGATACTTACTCGCAGAGGCTGGATACTCGCCTACCCCCCTCCCCAAGTATTTCTCTATAAATAGACCCCCAAGGGTACTAGAAATGGAATTTTTTGGAAGAGGCGAGGTCCCCCCAAGTAGATACTCGCCAAGTCCATGCCGGCCTAGTACCTCGCCCAGCCTTTTGGTTGCGGAGGGGAAGCTTCTTCTAAGCTTCCAGGTACGTGGTGGGACCTCCCCGCTGGAGCACTTGGAGTGTGCTTATAGACAGTTTCCTCTCTCTTGTGCTAGCCACTTGATCTGTGACGTCGGACCGTAGAATCAGTAATCTTAGGCTGTCTTGATCCTATTTCTGAGGTTAGGAATTTTCCTGGCTTCAACACTTGGTGCGGTGAACGTGGATAGTAGCCGAGAAAGAAATTTTTGCGAGAAGACTTCATGGCTTAAGATGGCGAGCTGGAGACCCAAGACAACAACTCGCGAACACTCGACAAGGTGGGCGAGTTCTCGGCAAGGTGGGGGAGTTCTCGGCAAGGTGGGCGAGTTCTCGGCAAGGTGGGCGAGTTCTCGGCAAGGTGGGCGAGTTTCCTGGTTTCTCGCTCATAGGCGACTTCGCGATGGCGACTTTCAAGCTCGACGGTTTCGTGAGGCGAGCTTCCCTAGCAGCTCGCTCATAGGCGAGTTCATGGAGGTGAATTGGTGACGACGACATACCGGCGAGCATAGGCAGGAATGACACTCTCCCAGAGGCGAGAAGCAAGTGGTGAGGCAAGTATCAGATGATCTCGCCCAGAGGCGAGTATCAAGTGAAGAGGCGAGTATCAACTGAAGAGGGGAGTATCAAGGGATCTCGCTCATAGGCGAGTTATGTTGGTGACTTACTCGAAAGGCCGGGATAGCTCAGAATCTGGGCAAGTTGGGAGTGGAAAATAAAAAAATTTCGGGGCGCTGCCCCCGGACCCCGCAAGGGCGTTGCCCCCTTGACCCCCGTCCGCTGACCGGGCAGCGGAACCCCCGAAAACTCTGCGTAGGGGTTCTAATTTCAGAAGTGACACTCACCCTCCGCCTACTTCATCTCTTTTTTCAATAGTGGTGTTTTCCATACATGTTCATACTTACGGGTGCTTTGGTAAAGCCCGTAAGTACTTTTTGTATGACTGACAAGCAAGGCAAATGACGACGAGTTCACCACCGAGGAAAAATGTACGAGGTGCTCTACGAGCTCCTACTCGATGATCTCCAACAACCTACATCCCATGAGACAGCTTACTCATGATATCTTCAAGCTAGTATTCTACAAGCTCCTACTCGCGACGCTCTTCATGCTTAATAGGTGCTCTCCTTCGATTCCGCGAGTTTCATACTCACGAGGTGATCTCTTCAACAGGCTAGGATGCTCCAATCTAATTCCGCGAGCTCCATACTCGCGAGGTGATCTCTTCAACGAATAGGCTGCTATCTATTTAATTCCGCGAGCTCCATACTCGCGAGGCTAGGATGCTCTCATCTATTTCCGCGAGCTCCATACTCGCGAGGTGATCTCTTCAACGGATAGACTGCTATCTATTTAATTCCATGAGTTCCATACTCGCGAGACCACTACGTCAGCAACTATGGTGTTCACTTCAATTCTATGAGTTTATACGCGCGAGGCTATCACTTCAGCAACCAGGACGCAATGTTATTCACTTCATCTCCTCAAATACCTGGAGCGGGGATGACCTGAAAAGGTTCTACCCCTAACGATAACAAGTATTGCTTACCTGTAATATTGTTTCCAAGTTGTTTATACATTTCCTCGCCCCTAGAGTCACGGGTTATTGCGAGTTGTCTTCTTTGTGTTTATTCATCTCAAGTTACCTAGGAGCAGTGAAGTTCAACTCCACGATCGATTTAGGAAACCTGCACTCGACCTGTTTCTCATATTTAGCCCATGGCGAACGATGGGACGATGACTCGGGATTTAAGTTTCCTTGTAAGACCGAGCCCCTACATTGACGGTCGAGATCAGCTCCCCCCTTGCATGTCGGCCTAGCTACCCCCGATTGCATCTCTCCTCCAACTGGAGGAACTATCAGGGACAGGTCTGGACGCTAACCTCCTGAACTCGATAAGGGATTGACCTCACAAAGTGATACCTTGTATAAAGGCATCATCAGTCTTTGAGAATACTAAAAGACCCGCTCTTAGCAAACGCAGGTCCTGTGAAGCAGGACGCGTCTCTGTTTTTTGCCAAAGCAGGATAACCTGCTGAGCTCTGAGAAGTGCAAGTTCGCGGAAGTATGGTGGAATCGAGAGTGTCCAGTAGGACCCCCCGAGGACCATTTCTCTTCGCTTGTACTCTGGTTTTCGTAACCAAGTGGCAGAGCTGAAAACGATCTCCATGGTTGGGTTGGGAAATGAGCCTTTGACCTATTTCTCCTAGATAGCCCAAAGCGAATGATGGGACGATGCCTCGGGATGTACGCGTCCTTGTAAGACCGAGCCTCTGCATTGACGGCCGAGATCAAATACCCCCTTGCATGTCGGCCTAGCTACCCCCGATTGCATCTCTCCTCCGACTGGCGGAACTATCATAAACAGGTCTGGACGCCAACCTCCCAACTCGACGGGGGAAAGATCGTCGTTCTCTTTAGAATTCCTTCTTCCTCAAAGATATTGATGCATTTGACTCCTTGGCAATCTCATAAGCAACAGGGCGAACTACCTCAGCACTGATAGAAGGCCTCGAGTGGTAGGGTAAACGTAAGTCCGTGTCCCTGCACGAGCTCCTCTCCTGCATACCGTCCATTGAACCTCCTCGAGGAGATCAAGTTCCTCGTTACTAGTGATGTCATAGCCCATCAACTCTGCACGAGCTCCCCTTTTATAGACCGACTACTTGCCTCCTCGAGTCGACTCTCCACCCCCAGTTGAGCTTGACTCCCGGCAAGGTGTCGACTCCAACAAGCCCTCGAGTGGCAGGGTAAACGTAAGTCTGTGTCCCTGCACGAGCTCCTCTCCTGCATACCGGCCATCGAACCTCCTCGATGAGATCAAGTTCCTTATTGTGAGTGATGTCATAGCTCGTCAACTCTGCACGAGCTCCCCTCCTGCAGATCAACTACTTTCCTCCTCGAGTCGACTCTCCACCCTCGGTTGAGCTTGACTCCCGGCAAGGTGTCGACTCCAAATATAAGGCCTCGAGTGGCAGGGTAAACGTAAGTCTGTGTCCCTGCACGAGCTCCTCTCCTGCATACCGGCCATTGAACCTCCTCGAGGAGATCAAGTTCCTCGTTGGAGTGATGTCGTAGTCCGTGATCTCTGTACAGGTTTCTCCACTGCGGACTGAATACTTGTCTCCCGAGTCGACCTCCACCTCTAGTTGAGCTTGGCTCCTATTAGGGTGTCGACTTTTCTCCACCTCCAGTTGAGCTCGGCTCCTACTAGGTGTCGACCTCCTCTCCACTTCCAGTTGAGCTCGGCTCCTGTGACGTGTCGACCTCTTTTTTCCACCTCCAGTTGAGCTCGGCTCCTGCTAGATGTCGACCTCATCTCCACCTCCAGTTGAGCTCGGATCCTGCGACGTGTCGACCTCTTTTATCCACCTCTAGCTGAGCTCGGCTCCTGTTAGGGTGTAGACTCTTTTCTCCACCTCTAGTTGAGCTCGGCTCCTGTTAGGGTGTCGACTCTTTTCTCCACCTCCAGTTGAGCTCGGCTCCTGCTAGGTGTCGACCTCCTCTCCACCTCTAGTTGATCTCGGCTCCTGCTAGGTGTCGACCTCCTCTCCACCTCTAGTTGAGCTCGGCTCCTATGACGTGTTAACCTCTTCTCTCTACCTCCAGTTGAGCTCGGCTCCTGTTAGGGTGTCGAATATTTTCCACCTCCAATTAAGCTCGGCTCCTGTGAGGTGTCAACTTTACACCTTCAGTTGAGCTTCCTCCTGCTAGGTGTCGACCTCCTCTCCACCTCCAGTTGAGCTCGGCTCCTGCGACGTGTCGACCTCTTCTCTCCACCTCCATTTGAGCTCGGATCTTGTTAGGGTGTCGACTCTTTTCCACCTCCAGTTAAGCTCGGCTCCTGCCAGGAGTCGATAATACTCTCCACCTTCAGTTGAGCTTCCTCCTGACTAGGTGTCGACCCTTTTTTCCACCTCCAGTTGAGCTCGGCTCCTGTTGTAACACCTCTATCCATCACATAGCATATAGCAGTAGGTCCGGCTGGGGCCCGACGTCATATACTACGGACAGATCGGTTGGTTACTTATTGAGACCATTCAACCAATCACAACGTCCTACACAGAGCACCTAGCGGAAGCAAATTATTAAGTTGCAAGGATAAAAGAACCCAGCCAAGCATGAATGTCCACTATAATAAACCCATACGAATGTATAATACATAAAATATTGGCTTTATGGCCTTACAAAAGTTTGCTCAGTAATAATGTCTTCCAAACCTCGGCACGCAGGCCAGTCATACATGAGAATAACAAAAAACACTCAAAAATTAGGCCTTCGAGAGTCGGCACAGCAACTTGGGTTTTAGCTCGCTATTTACCGCTCGGCTCCGCAGTACCTGCAAGCAAAAATCCATCGCACGGTGGTAAACAAAAGCAACGGTCAGCTATGTTGACCAAGTTATAACGATTCCGCCCCCAAACTCGGGGCGGCAAAGCTTCTTCCCTGCACTTGTTAGCCTAGCCAGTCAAATAGAGAATAAGCACAACATCACATGTGCAGGCTCACACGGCCACACACCCCGTGCTCTCAGGGCACTTACTCGGTGAACCCGGTCGTAACCGTGGTCTCACCACCATCCCTTGGACGGCAAATCTCGTGAGCATTTTAGTCTTTCCGGTCTAAGCCTAAGACTCGCACGACCGTGCCAATGGCCAGTCTCTTTTTCAGATATGTGTCACCAAACCGCATAGCCCGGGTCCGCATCCACTTGCCCGTTTCTCACACCGCATAGTCATATTAAGACGTATGCGCGGGCCAAGCTTCTCCCGGATCCCAAAATTCGATTACACAAGCACATAACCCAGTTATGTTCATGGTTGGCTCCCAGGCCACCAAGATAGCAGAAATGCGTTTCCACCAAGTTTTCCGGGTGCGCCTTAGGGTTAATCCCCAAAGATCTCTGCTGCAATCTACCCCGTAGAAACCCGAAAACAACAAATGGCACGGAGTCTTCCCCGGCTACTATGCAATGCACATCACCGATCCAGACCAACTTGTTTGGGTAGGCTTCACACATCATGCCTATGTCCGTACTACGATTCCGGACTCTAACAAGGGGGACTTTACATATCTACCCCAATGAACACCACAAACTCACCGCATACTCGCGGGAGAGGGTTTTCTCATGCAAAGAAAGAAGAGCTTCACATGCTCAAGATGAAAATCGTTACCCTAGCATTCTTCCGTGGCGCCATGGAAATCTATGCCAATGGAAAGCACCGCAATCTCCTTGCCTCCACGGATCCGAAGTCGGCTCACGATTTGGAGTCCCGAAGCTCCGCCGGTGACCGGATATAGCCCATCTTCCTCCTCCTTGCTCTCTCCTCTCTCTAGCTTTAGAAAGAGAACCACTCAAGAGAAAATGAGGGTTTCTAAACCCTATTCCCGGTTATAACTCATCAGGAACAACCCCCCACCGTTGGATCCCAAACCAAGGAAATGGACGGCCACGATTCAGCCTAAAATTAGAATTCCTGGGACGAACATGGGTTGCAACACGGCCGTGTACATGGTCGTGTCACTCATTCGCCATCACCAGAAATTCCCGATGTTGAAACAGTCTCTGTGTAGTTCGACCCTTGGGGAAGGGGTGACCGCGCACCTACTGCCCTCAAGCGAACGATCTAGGCACTAAACTAGGAACATAAGGGACAGACCCAAGGTCTCAGTGTGGAGGTCCCTCCGCATTCGCGGAAGACTAACAAACTCTTCCCCTCCCAAGCCAAGGGCCGAGCTAAGGCACCTTCGGAGGGCTCTCTTGGCCGACCGGAACATCTAAGGAGGATCTCAAGATCCACTCCTTAACTAGAGGTGCCACCTCGGGTCTATGTAAAATGTTCCCCGCCCGCCTTTTTAATGGCGTAAAACCGCCCAGCAGTCCTACTCTACGCAGCCCTAATTAGGCCGCTAACATCATAACATAGGCCTTCTAGGGCCGGCACAGAGCATCACAGGCATATTAAATTTACAGGAATATGAATTCCATACATTGGCACGCAGGACGGCAATATAAACAAACTAGGCCTTCGAGGGCCAGCACGAGCTTGGGCTTAAGCCCGTTATTCCCTGCTTGGTACTACAATACATGTACGCCAACGTCTCGACGAGCGGCGGCCAACTAGGCATCGATCGGCTAACATAAGCGGGCCAAACATATTGCGCACACCCCCTTTTTTGGGGCTATGGTGCGCATTCCCTGCAAGTGGCTAATAAACAACTTCCTCGGAGTCTTCTCCGGGAACCCCAGAACATCACCAATCCGGCCCACACGTCCGGATGGGCTTCACACAGCATGCCTAAATCCATACTCACGCTTTCGGATACTAAATGCAAACAACTGCGGGGATGTACACATCGACCCGTCGGAGAGCTCCCTTCCCCCACCCATTGGTGGAGAGGGGCTTCCATGCAAGTATGGAAAATAAGGGCTTCACCTGCCCAAGTAGAAAATTCGTTACCCTTGGCGCGTATGTTGGCGGAGCCGCGGCCGCGTATCTTGCATGAGGCTCGATGCTTAGCGACTGTGACGGTCGTGCTCACACGAACAATGCTCCTCCTCGGGATGGTCGGGAAGAAGATGTGGAGGAGGGGGCTGACTTTCCTCCTTGGCCAGCAACTTATGCATAAAAGTGGTGGAGGAGTAGGGCGGCAGCCGGCTTGTACAGGAAGTGGAAGAGGAGGCTGCAGCTTGTAGCCGGCCTGTACAGAAAATAGGAGAGGGAGGGCTGCTCTTCCTCTTGCGACTTGTACAGGAAATGGAGGAGAGGCTCGGGCTGCTTGGTGGCTTAGCCGGCGGCCAGTACAGAGGAGGATGGAGGAGATGGGCACGGGTGCTGAAGCCGGCGGTCTGTACAGGAGGGGGCGGGCGGTACTGGAAGAGAAAAAAGGAGCTCGGCCTGCTCCTGCTAGCGGCGGTCGGGACTGGAAGAGGAGGGAGGAGCTCGGGCCTGCTTCCTGCTTAGGCGGTGGCCGGAGATAGATCGGGAGGCGGGCGGCTCCTTCCATGCTGAGGTGGAGACCGGAGATAGAGAGGGAGGCGGGAGACCTACTCCAGGCCGAGAGAGAGAGAGAGAGAGAGGGCGGTGGGTTGCTGCTCCAGGCCGAGAGAGAGAGAGAGAGAGAGGGCGGTGGATTGCTCCAGGCGGCCGGAAGAGAGGGAGGGGGCGGCGGATTTCTCCAGGCGGCCGGGAGAGAGGGAGAGTGGCGGTCGGGCTGCTACTACAGGCCGACCGGGGAGGGGAAGGGGGCGGCGTCGGGGTCGGTCTGCTCCTCTTAGGCAGCGACGGGCGAGAGGGGGGGAAGGGGCTCGGCCTACCCTGCTTTGCCGTCGACGGGAGAGAGGGGGGGAAGGCGGCCGTGCCCTAGCCCTGGGAAGAAATCCCGATCCCCCCCCTCCTTCCCTTTCTTCCTCTCCCTCTATATATAAATATATATTTATATATAATAAATATAATTATAAATAAATATATATAATAAACATAAATATTTATAACATGAAGTATAAAACCTCCATGTGCACGCACGAGCGCTCGCATGTGCTCGAACGGGGTCGCACCAACTCATCGCCCATAACACGCCCCTAGGCTGATATTTGGGGAGAGTCCCACTTGCCCGGCTACGGGGTTGTACATAATCCCTGCTCTTTTCGAGGTTGGTACAAGGTCGGAAAGAATCATCAAACCCAACATATCCGGCTAGTAGGAGCCGACCCAAAAAAATTTTTGAGAGAAGCTGAAATTTGCACTTGGAACATCAATCTCTCCATGACCTTGTTGATATTTTTGAACCACTCGATATCAGCAATGTCTACTGCCCTGCCCTTACCCCTCAGGTGTGCCTATAGCCCTGCCAGCTAGTGAGAGCCTGACAGCAAGTCTACCCGGGGCCGAGCAGCACTCGGGGTCCCTTACCCCCTAAGCGAGCCTACGGACCTGCCAGCTAGTATGAGCCAGGAAGCGGGTCTACCAGGGGCCGAGCATCACTCGGGGTCCTGCAAAAAGTCTCAAAGAACCAACCCTTTCCCCCCAGGTGTGCCTACAGCCCTGCCCAGCTAATGAGAGCCTGAGCAGCGAGTCTACCCGGGGCCGAGCAGCACTCGGGGTCCTGCAAAAAGTCTCCAAGAAACAACCCTTTCCCCTCAAGTATTCCTACAGCCCTGCCCAGCTAATGAGAGCCTGAGCAGCGAGTCTACCCGATGCCGAGCAGCACTCGAGTTCCCTTACCCCCCAGGTGAGCCTACAGACCTGCCAGCTAGTAGGAGTCAGGTAGCGGGTCTACCCGGGGCCGAGCATCACTCGGGGTCCTGCAAAAGTCTCCGAACTCCCTCCAAATTTCAAACTATCTCTATCCACCGAGTGACATCCAGCCCTGTCAGCTAGGTGAGATCCTGACAGTGGGATCTGCTCGGGGTCTGAGGCAGACTCCCTTGAGTGACATCCAGCCCTGTCAGCTAGGTGAGAGCCTGACAGCGGGATCTACTCGGGGTCTGGGGCAGACTCCCTCGAGTGACATCCAGCCCTACCATCTAGGTGAGAGCATGACAGTAGGATCTGCTCGGGGTCTGGGGCACACTCCCTCGAGTGACATCCAGCCCTGCCAGCTAGGTGAGAGCCTGACAGCGGGATCTGCTCGGGGTCTGGGGTAGACTCCCTCGAGTGACATCCAGCCCTGCCAGGTAGATGAGAGACTGACAGCGGGATCTGCTCGGGGTTTTGGGCAGACTCCCTCGAGTGACATCCAACCTTGCCAGCTAGGTGAGAGCCTGACAGCGGGATCTGCTCGGGGTCTGGGGCAGACTCCCTCGAGTGACATCCAGCCCTGCCAGCTAGGTGAGAGCCTGACAGCGGGATCTGTTCAGGGTCTGGGGCAGACTCCCTCGAGTGACATTCAGCCCTGCCAGCTAGGTGAGAGTCTGACAGCGGGATCTGCTCGGGGTCTGGGGCAGACTCCCTCGAGTGACATCCAGCCCTGCCAGATAGGTGAGAGCCTACAGCAGGATCTGCTCGGGGTCTGGGGCAGACTCCCTCGAGTGACATCCAGCCCTGCCAGCTAGGTGAGATCCTGACAGCAAGATCTGCTTGGGGTCTGGGGCAGACTCCCTCGAGTGACATCTAGCCCTGGCAGCTAGATGAGAGCCTGACAGCAAGATCTGCTCGGGGTCTGTGGCAGACTCCCTCGAGTGATATCTAGCCCTGCCAGCTAGGTGAGAGCCTGACAGCAGGATCTGCTCGGGATCTGTTAAACGAACACTTCGATCATCCACATAGATTGCGACGGGAGCATTTTCACTCCAAATTTTATAACGATGTCCAGGGTCATAACGATGTCCATAAGGAATCGTCCGGGCTCCCGGGTGATACCGCCGGTTCAGTCAGCTAGGTGAAAGCCTGACGGTGGGAGCGTCGAGAGCAACCTCAGAGTGAGGAGGCTTGAAAAAATTTTGTCAAGTATAACTGGAGGGTAGGCTCCCTCACTTCGAACTCCATGTTAATCTGGGAGGCCACCATCAAGGAGTCAGTAAGAACCTCCACATCATGTACCCCAAGTTCTCTGGCCAGGCACAGTCTCGCTATAACCGCCTCATTCTCAGCCTGGTTTTTGGTGATAGGGAAATGCACTACTACTCGAGGACTTGATTTTGCTCGAGGTGGAGACATCCTGCTTACTTAAGAGGTGTTGGAGAGTTAGGTGGCGTTTGGTTGGGCTGATTGCCTCCGGTGAGTTTGCGCCGAAACGGAGTTTTTTGTTATAAGCATCGTTTGTTTCGACTTATAGGTAAAACTCGGGTTATTAACAACCGCGGGTCATTAGAAGAAATGGAGACGCGCTCTTTTTCTCCAGTTCACTGCAGCCGCTGCTTGATGCCGCTTAAAAAATTTACCGTCGTTGTTGATGCCCAATGGGAATCCATCAGTTGACGAGGTGCGTTTACGCGCTCCCGCCTCTTCACAGAACCCTAATAGTCCCGATTCACGGTAGCCCGAAGCCGGTTCCGCAGTCCCATCTGCACTTTTCGTGCAGCACCTCCTTCAATACCTCCACTTTTCCGGCTGCTAGAATCGGTTTAGGGAATTGGGGTCATCGCAGGAGGAATAGTCGAACTTGCATTGCCATGGCGTTTTCGAGCTCTGTTCATAAATCCGACGACGAGTGGAGGGCGTTCCTCTCGCCGGAGCAGTTCCGGATCCTTCGTCTCAAGGGGACCGAGTAATTGTTATCTTCTTTTCCATATTTACGATAATGTTTAGCATGAAGTAGAGATTTTGAATTCGATTCTTCCACATTGATATCCTTTTCTTGCCCGTAAGCTGTGTATTTTGTTGCTTTGAGCAGCTGTTTTACGTTTTATATATTAGGATGATCAAACAATCAAATTTTTTTTTTAATTTCTAAGAGAACATCAGTCCTTAACCAAACAATTTTCTTCAATCTCATATCTCTTATTTAGGCGATCAGTTGTATGAATCGAGAGCATAGCTCGAGATTGCGGATGTACCTGGATTTCTTGTGTTATGTGTTTATTTAGCCTGGTGATTTTTTTTTTGGAAAAAAAAAATTTAATTCAAAACTCCATTTTGAATCCAAACAACTTATTCAAAACTCTGTTTTCAAAACTTCATTTCATCCAAACAGTTTTTTAATAAAACTCTGTTTTCCAGAATCAGCACTTTTTCCATCAGCAGCTTCTCATCAGCAGCTTTCCATCAGCAACAGCCCAACTAAACAGAGTCATAATTGCACCGATGCTTTTACAAATGGAGAACACATTCTTTTCATAAGAGAGACGATCTGGAAGTCATCAAATCGGGAAGCTAGCATCCGAGCTTGTTCCTAATAATTCCTCTAATCGGAAGAGAGATGCAATCGGGCGAACATAGGCCGACATGCAAGGGGGGAGCTGATCTCGGCCGTCAGTGCAGAGACTCGGTCTTACAAGAGCGCTTAGAGTCCCGAGGCATCGTCCCATCATCCGAACTGGGCTATTTAGAAGGAACAGGTCTACGGCTCGTATCCTGATCTAATGACAAAGATCACTTTCCGCCATGTCGCTCGATGATGAGAGCTAGTGCACGGGCGGCGGGTAATGTTCCTGCGAGGGTCCTCTAGGACGCACTCGAGACCAACATCTTCCCTTGGGCCAAAACCTGCCCCTTTACATATTATCCTGCTCTCTCAATAACAAAGGACTTCACTTGTGATTGCTTGGAGAGATCGGCCCTTTATCAAATCTGGGAGGTTAGCGTTTAGGCTCATTCCTGATAATTCCCCTAGTCGGAGGAGAGGTGCGATCGGGAGGACATAGGTCAATGTGCAAGGGGGGAGATGATCTTGGCCATCAGTGCAGAGGCTCGATCTTACAATAGCGCTTAAAGTCTCGCGACACCGTCCCATCGTCCGAACCAGGCTATTTAAAAGGAACGGGTTGGACGTTTGGCTTCCGGAGTCGATCGCGAGGCTAACCCCTGAAGCCCTCAGAAGCTCGAGGCGAATTGGCAATAAAGAGAAAACTTGATCGCTACTAAATTACAAGAAAGTGATAACATATTACCGTTAGGGAGGGAACCCTTTCAGATCACCCCGGCTCCAAATACCTCTCAGCTGCTCTCTTACTTGATCTTGAAGGTAATAACCTTCAGGTTTCTCGTTGATGTTATAAGTGGGGACACATGGGTTTTCCTAGGTAGAAGCGCTTCAAATAGGTGCAAATCCTACTCCGAATGCTATGGGATTCCAACAATAACTATGGGAGGGGACAACTCTGAGTATGAGGACCTTACATACAAAGTATCAACGCATGACCCTGGTCGCCACTTGGTTCCTCTTCTATAGCCATGACGTTCGCCAGAGTTCTTCTGTGCTGGTCACTCTCCACGCTTACCGCACCAAAATGTTGAAATCAAAAATCGGTCTCTGTGGAGTTCGACCCTTGGGGAAGAGGTGACCGCGCACCTACTGCCCTCAAGCGAACGATCTAGCAACTAAACTAGGAACACAAGGGACAGACCCAAGGTCTCAGCGTGGAGGTCCCGCCGCATACCCGGAAGACTAACAAACTCTTCCCCTCCTAAGCCAAGGACCGAGCTAAGGCACCTTCGGAGGGCTCTCTTGGCCGACCGGAACATCTAAGGAGGATCTCAAGATCCACTCCTTAACTAGAGGTGCCACCTCGGGTCTATGTAAAATGTTCCCCGTCCACCTTTTTAATGGCATAAAACCGCCCAGCAGCCCTACTCTATGCAGCCCCAATTGGGCCGCTAACATCATAACATAGGCCTTCTAGGGCCGGTACAGAGCATCACAGGCATATTAAATTTACAGGAATATGAATTCCATACATCGGCACGCAGGCCGGCAATATAAATAAACTAGGCCTTCGAGGGCCGGCACGAGCTTGGGCTTAAGCCCGTTATTCCCCGTTTGGTACTGCAACACCTGTACGTCAACGTCTCGACGAGCGGCGGCCAACTAGGCATCGGTCGGCTAACATAAGCGGGCCAAACATATTGCGCACACCCCCTTTTTTGGGGCTATGGTGCGCATTCCCTACAAGCGGCTAATAAACAACTTCCTCGGAGTCTTCTCCGGGAACCCCAGAACATCACCAATCCGGCTTACACGTCCGGATGGGCTTCACACAGCATGCCTAAATACGTACTCACGCTTCTGAATATTAAATGCAAACAACTGCGGGGATGTACACATCGACCCGTCGGAGAGCTCCCTTCCCCCACCCGTTGGTGGAGAGGGGCTTCCATGCAAGTATGGAAAATAAGGGCTTCACCTGCCCAAGTAGAAAATTCGTTACCCTTGGCACGTATGTTGGCGGAGCCGCGGCCGCATATCTTGCATGAGGCTCGATGCTTAGCGACTGTGACGGTCGTGCTCACACGAACTATGCTCCTCCTCGAGATGGCCGGGAAGAAGATGTGGAAGAGGGGGATGACTTTCCTCCTTGGCCGGCAACTTATGCAGAAAAGTGGTGGAAGAGTAGGGCGGCAGCCGGCTTGTACAGGAAGTGGAAGAGGAGGCTGCAGCTTGTAGCCGGCCTGTACAGAAAATAGGAGAGGGAGGGCTGCTCTTCCTCTTGCGGCTTGTACAAGAAATGGAGGAGAGGCTCGGGCTGCTTGGTGGCTTAGCCGACGGCCAGTATAGAGGAGGATGGAGGAGATGGGCTCGAGTGTTGAAGTCGGTGGTCTGGAAAGGATGGGGCGGCCGGGACTGGAAGAGAAAGGAGGAGCTCAGCCTGCTCCTGCTAGCGGCGGCCGGGACTGGAAGAGGAGGGAGAAGCTCGGGCCTGCTTCCTGCTTAGGCGGTGGCCGGAGATAGATCGGGAGGCGGGCGGCTCCTTCCATGCTGAGGCGGCGGCTAGAGATGGAGAGGGAGGCGGGCGACCTGCTCCAGGCCGAGAGAGAAAGAGAGAGGGCAGCGAGTTGCTGCTCAAGGCCGAGAGAGAGAGGGCGGTGGATTGCTCTAGGCGTCCGGGAGAGAGGGAGGGGGCGGCGGATTGCTCCAGGCGGCCGGGAGAGAGGGAGAGGGGCGGTCGGGCTGCTGCTCCAGGCCGACGGGGGAGGGGAAGGGGGCGGCGTCGGGGTCGGTCTGCTCCGCTTAGGCGGCGACTGGAGAGAGGGGGGAAGGGGCTCGGCCTGCCCTGCTTTGCCTGCGACGGGAGAGAGGGGGGAAGGCGGCCGTGCCCTAGTCCTGGGAAGAAATCCCGATCCCCCCTCCTTCCCTTTCTTCCTCTCCCTCTATATATAAATATATATTTATATATAATAAATATAATTATAAATAAATATATATAATAAACATAAATATTTATAACATGAAGTATAAAACCTCCATGTGCACGCACGAGCGCTCGCATGTGCTCGAACGGGGTCGCACCAACTCATCGCCCATAACACGCCCCTATGCTGATATTTTGGGAGGGTCCCACTCGCCCGGCTATGGGGTTGTACACCCGACCAGAACACGGCCTCTGACACGGCCACCGACACGCCCGTGTCACTGTGACACGCCTGTGTCAGGGCCCGTGTCACGGCCCGTGTGAAAAATCCACGATTCCCCCGAGAAGGACTGATATGCATAATTTGACCTAAGTTATTAATATAAAAAATCTAAATAATCTAATATAAATATATTTATATTATTAATTTTATCTGCTAAATCATATTTTTTTTATAAGTCTATCCTAACCATGCACATTTTAGTATTTTTCTGCGCGCAGCGAACTTCGGGGCCACTTTTGTGTATGTTGCGGCCAGATTCAGACTTTGGGCTAAACACGAAAGTTTAGCCCTCGGAAAGACCTTTCCAACGGATGGTTACACGCCTTTATCGGATTATTTTAGCCTCGGGAATCCTCCGTCGAAGTTGCTGTCCAGCAAGTTTCCTACTTGTATAAAACTCGTGTTTGAGCAAGAACCGAGGATCCCGGGACAAATTGCATTATCAATTCTAAAATAACATGCCTTCAGTTATGGTGTGCCAATATAAATGTCGAGTGAACTCATGTCATGGTGTTGTTGAACTATATTCAAGAATGGAATGAAGTCACAATGGTCTGATGTGATTTTTTCTCATAAGTATGAAAGAGGCTAGTCACCTTTAACTATATATTCAGCATGTGTTCTTAAAGGAAACTTCTTGGAAAGAGAGAAAGCTAGCCAACTTTTATCATGCTTTTCATGACAAGTATGAATGAGGGTAGCCACCTTTGACTATATATCAAACATGTGCTTTTTGACCAAGGAAAGCTTCATGGAAGCTTCATCCTCATGCCAAATTCCAACTCTATCCCCTTGGTTTTGGCCCTATAAATAGGCATGAAGAAAGGGGGGAAAGTATCATCCTTCCTACTTCATTTTGAGCATTGTAGAGAGCCTTTAGAGTTTGTTTGTAGAGTATTTTAGTTTAATATTTTCATGCTTTAATGTTTTTGCAATTTCTTTTATCGTACTTGTAATCTTCTTACAAACTCTCCTTATAATGTCTTTTTCGAAATCTTTTGTAACTACTTTTCAATAAGAAATAAATTATTTTGTTATTTCCTTTCCCTCTTTCTCTTTCTTTTTTTGCATATTCTTAATATGATTTTCATTTCCTATATTATGAGTAACTAAACTTTGTTTGGTACTTGATCGAAATGATCCGAGAAATGAAATGATCTCTTTTTCTTAATCAATATCTTCTTTTTCTCACTGAACAAATGTTTAGAATTTACCCTTGATTAATTTATAGAGAGGTCATATCATCGATATATGATTTTCTCTTCTGTTTCCATACTCTAGTAGCCGAAAGGATCATGTGTATGGATTGATCGTTCATGGATAAAGGGAGTTGAATGCAATCTTTGAAAAAGGACGACGTAAATTTCCCAGATTGGAGTCAAATCCAATAGAGGGGTTCACCACATAAAGCGAGTTTTAGGGGTTTCAATTATAGAATGAAAGTTTGGTTGATCAACCTAAACTCAGTTGGGCGTAGCCTTAAAAGAGGTGCGTTCATATTTTGGGAACCTCCACGGTCCAAGCATCTTCGTTAAAGAGAATTAGGGATTTATCTCTTTTTGGTCATTTTCATTCCAAGGTGGTTCAAGATCAAGTACTAACCTTTTAAATTATTGCTTAATCATCCTCTTTTATCGTATAACCGTTCTCTTATTTGCAAACCAACTCAAAGTATCTAATTGATAAAATAAAAGAAATCTCTTTGAAGTAGAAGTAATCGACGCGCCTTGGTTCTAATACGACATTGATATTATATACTATACTATAAGCGATAAGGTACACTTGCCTTTATCGAATATAGATTCGGAGAACATCATCTTCATCTTCATCTTCTCTCTTTCATAAAACACCTCCGGGATTTTCTCCATCAAGTTTTTGGCGCCGTTGCCGGGGACTTGCGTCGATATTTCAAAAAAAAAAGATAACTGTTAATTTTATCATTTTTCCTTTTTTTCTAAAATATATATATATATCTTAATAATATACCTAAAACCGCCTAAAAAGAACAAAAAAAATCCATTATTAATTTTTAAACTCATCTTTAATCATTTGTCTTTTTTTTTCTTCTAGTATATGACCCGAGCAAGTTCTTCGAATAATCCTAAATCCCATTTTGATCCAGAAATTAAGCGCGCCTTTAGGCGACGCCTTTAATATCGTGGACAGGATTTACCAATTATTCTCGAAGAATCTATCGGAGATACTAATATAGCAACTATGGGTGACCACAATCCTAATGAAACCCAGCAACGGACCATGTCCTATTATGCACGGCCGAACTTGGAAGGGTCACAATCTAGTATTGTTCGCCCTACTATAGCTAATAATAATTTTGAGATCAAGTCTAGCATCATCCAAATGGTGCAACAATCGGTTACTTTGGATGGTTTACCAGATGCAGATCCAAATCAACATCTTTCAAATTTTCTTGAAATCTGTGATACCTTCAAAATCAATGGCGTTACTGATGACGTCATTCGATTACAACTATTTCCCTTTTCTTTGCAGTCAAAGGCCAAGTAGTGGTTAGGCTCTCTTCCTAGAGGATCTATCAGTACTACATGGGCCGAAATGGCGGAAAAAATCATGACTAAATATTTTCCTCCTGCAAAGACCGACAAATTACGTACTTATATCTCTTCATTTTTGCAAATCGCCTCAGAGACTCTCTACGATACATGGGAGCGCTTCAAGGAGCTTTTGCGTAGATGTCCTCACCATGCACTTCCTACTTGGCAACAAGTACAAATTTTTTATAATGACATAAATTTCCAAACAAGGCAGATGATTGATGCAGTCGCTGGGGGTACTCTCAATAATAAAACCCCAGAGGCCGCTCAAGAGCTTTTTGAGGAAATGGACATGAATGCCTATCACTGGAATGTGCCCCGAGCGCGCCCTAGCAAGCCGGCAAGACTTTATGAAGTTGATATGACAGTTAATTTACCTTTACAACTTGAACGTTTAAGCAAGCAAGTGGCAGAGATGTCTGCTTCCTCTGCCACTCCTTCTTGGGCAAATTATACAAGTAATACTTTTATTGAAGAACAGGTTGATTTCATGGGGAATCTTACTCGGCCTTCCTTTAACCCGAACAACGCTCCGTATAACAATGCTTATAATCCAGGTTATAGGAACCACCCGAATTTCTCATGGAGCAACCAAAGTAATGTCAAGCACCCTCCTAATATGAACCCACCTGGTTTTCTTCTACCACCACCAAAGCCCTCTTCGATTGAAGAGGTATTTTCTAAATATGTTGCCTCGAACGAATCCAACATCCGGAATCTCACCGGATCTGTGAAGAACTTAGAGAATCAAATTGGCCAGCTTGCAAAAATGATTGTCAAGCGCCCGCTTGGAGTTTTGTCGGGCAACACTGAGACTGTACAACCCGTATTCGACGAGGGTGGACCCTACCACTGCCAGGTCATCAGGAGTCAAGGTCAACAAGTCAAGACGGGGGTCAGGATCAGCGCCCCAGGCCGTGGAAGACTCGTGCGAGTATGGCGAGCTCCCTAGGCATACTCGCCAGGTGGCGACTAAGGCAGGATACTCGCCTAGCCCGTGCGAGCTCCCCAGGAAGTCGCCCAATCGCCAGGGTGGGGGTATAAGTAAGACCCCCCCCCCCCCTCTTTGGATTTCCCTATAAATAGGACCCCAGGGGTATGAAGGAGGAGACGGAAGATTCTCGAATCGTTACTCGCGAACCCCAGCTCGCGCATCTCCTTCGTATCTAGCTCGGCCATTCTGGTTGAGAAGGGGTTGCTTCTTCCAAGCAACCGGGTACGTGGTGGGACCTTCCTGCCGCAACGGCCTGGGGTCTTGTTTCTTTAGCTCGTCCTTTTTCTCGCTTCTGAGGGCCGTCTGACTTCACTGCGAGACCGGTAGCCTTAGGCCGCCTAGTCCGATTCTGAGGTCGAGATTTTCTTGGCTCCAACACTTGGTGCGGTGAGCGTGGATAGCAGCCGAGTAGGAAAGTTTCGTGGTTGAGAAAGATGGTCAATGGTGGCGATCAAGGCGAGTTGGCGGATAACTCGGCGGGAGCAGGCACCTCGGAGCGAGGTGGTGGGTTTGTGACGGTAGCAGCTTTCGAGGAGTTCACGAATAGAATGGAGAGGGCGATACTCGTCGGTTTCGCCAACCCCCCTGAGGTCACGGCGACTTCTCCCCGTCGCCTGACCCCACCGGGCGAGGAAGTCTTGACCCGACGAGCAGGAAAGGAGCCCTCCTGGGCAAGGGAGGAGCGACCGACGCCTCCGCGTCAGCACCCAGCGAGCAGCCAGGGCATCAGGTTTCGAGATCCTGAACTCTCGGCAAGGTATGGGAATACTCGCCGATGGAGCGAGTACGAGTACTCGAGCGAGGAGGATAATCGTCGCTGTCAGGAAGGGAGGAGCCCCTTCTGCGATGAGATCCTCACGGCCCTCGTCCCCGACAATTTCCGAGAGCCCGCCCTCACCTACTACTCCGGTAGAGATGACCCGGTAAGGCATCTTCAGTGGTTTGAGGACGTGGTCTTGATTTGCAACATGTCCGACGCCTTTAATTTCCACTTCTTCTCCATCACCTTCAAGGGAAGTGCAAGAGACTGGTTCCACCAACTGCCGGCAGGTTCCATCTACTGCTTCTCCGACCTTCGTCGGGGTCTCATAGCGAGATTCACGACATCCAAGAAGAGAAAGAAGGAGGCGATGACCATTTTTAAGATCGTGCAGGGGCAGCACGAGAGCTTGGGTCACTACATCGACCGGTTTCAGGAAGAGGTCTTAGAGGTGGAGGAGGTGGATGGATTTACCTTGATGGTTGCCCTCAAGTTCGGCCTGAAGTAGGGACTTTTCAACATGGAGTTGGGGAATAGGCCGCCGAGATCGTTCGAGGAAATGTGGAGAGGGCGAATGTCTTCATTCAGGGGGAGGAGAGGAACAAGGAGTTCCTGGCAAGGCTTGACGGGGATAAGCCACTAGGGGAGAACAGGGGAAGACTGCTGGAAAAGGAGAGGCGTCCAGAGAAGCACGATGACAGAAGGCGGGAGGAGCCGAAGAGGAAAGACGAAAGGAAGAGAAGAGAGGAGCCCAGGAGGTTGGAGGAGAGGAGGCAGGAGAGGCCTCGAAGGCAAGAAGAAAGGAGGCCCGTCGGGGCTCCAGAAGGGAGAAGGGAAGAAAGAAGATTCCTGTATCCAAGAGATCGTCCTTAGTGGAGATGACCGATCCGCCAGGAGGAGAGGAGGGATAACAACCCGAGAGAGTAGGGAGAAGGAAGAAGGGAGACAATGGCTGTCGTGCGGCAGGCGAACAAGCATCGGCGAAAGGAGGAGCGCCGGGGAAGACAACAGGAGGCGGCCATCCCCCTCTACTGCGATATCCATCGAATAGAGGGGCATGGGACCTTGGTCTGCCCAGAGTTTTGGGAGGCAAGGAGGAGGCTGGAGGCGACGGAGGCAGAGAGAGCAACCAAGGCAGGAGGCCCCGGTCGGGCAAGTAGCCTTCCAAGTTCCGCAGAGGAGGAGGAATTAGGACAGGGTTGACCAGGGAGGTCGAGGAAATGTTATTCCCGGTCCGGGAGGCGGACACGTCGGGGTGATCAATGGGGGTGTCGGGCTTGGAGCTTCCCACAAGGGTAGTCTCCACCAGATCTACAAAAGGAACGACGTCTCGACATCGCAGATTCCCCCGCCGCTGAATGAAATCACTTTCTCAGAGTAAGATATGCTCCTGAATGAGAACCCCTTCCACGACGCGCTAGTGATACAAGTGGCCATCGAAGACTTCACCGTCGACCGAATCCTCGCGGACAACGGGAGCTCGGTGAATGTCATCTTCAAGAGAACCTTCGTCGGTCTTCAGGTGGAAGCGTCCAGGGTCCAGGCTGCGTACGGACCCCTCTTTGGCTTCTCGGGAGAGAAGAAAGAGGTAGAAGGGGGAGTGGAGCTGCTGGCCACTCTCGGGGGTACTTCAATCCGATGTCGATTCGTCATCGTCGACGCACCCAGCGGTTACAATGCCATCTTCGGGCGGCCCCTTATCAACTACTTCAAGGCCGTCCCATCGTCGTACCATCAGTGCCTGAAGTACTGCCGGGATGATGTCCAAGTCCGGATCAGGGGGGATCCGAAGGCCTCCATGGAGTGTTACCTGAACGCTGTCAGCACCATCAGCTGGATGGGTGACGCGGAAAGGCTGGAGAGGATGATGGAGCAGGAGGAGGGCCTGCAAGCAGCCGAGGAGTAAGAGGAAGTGGAGGTAATCTCCCCGAGAGGAGGGCCTGAGCTGTTGAAGGTCGGAGGAGCCTTGCCCCTAGAAGGGAAGGTGGAGATAGCTTCTTGCCTGCAGGAGAATGCTGACATCTTCGCGTGGAGTGTCGCCGAGATGCCAGGGATTGATGCCGATGTTGCTTGTCATCGCCTCAACCTGGATCCCGCGGTAGCTCCGGTTCGCCAAAGGCAGAGGAAGAGCGCCACCGCACTGGCCGAGCCAATCCGGGAGGAAGTGAGGAAACTACTGGAGGCGGGGTTTGTCTCGGAGATCCAGTATCCAGGCTGGGTCTCCAATTTTGTAATGGTAAAGAAGTCTGGAGGGGGCAAGGCTATGTATCGATTTTTCTATGTTGAATAAAGCTTGCCTGAAAGATTGTTATCCCTTGCCTCAAATCGATGCGCTGGTTGATTCCGCCGTCGAATTTCCCGTGATGAGTTTCCTTGATGCTTTTTCAGGATACCACCAGATCCGGATGCATCCCCCCGATTACCGTGACATTTCCTTCATCACCAGCGACGGGTGCTATAGCTACAAGATGATGCCCTTCGGGCTCAAAAACGTCGGCGCAACATATCAAAGAATGATGGATCAGGTGTTCAAAGAGCAAAAGGGGCAAAATTTGGAGGTCTATGTGGACGGCCTTCTCGTCAAAAGCAAGAGCATCGCGGAGCACGTAGCAGATCTGGCGGAGACCTTCTCCACCCTGAGTAAGTACAAGATGCGGCTTAACCCAGCCAAGTGTGTCTTCGGCGCGGGAAGGGGAAAGTTTTGGGGTCACCTCCTCACCCCCCGGGGGGTGGAGTCTAACCCCGACAAGGTAAAAGCCATCATGGAGATGGCCTCCCCAAGAGATTCCAAGGAGGTCCAGAGGCTGACTAGAAGGCTGGCAGGCCTTATCCGTTTTCTTTCCAAGACCGGAGAGAAATGCTCCCCATTCTTCAAGGCACATCGGGGTAATCAGAAATTCGAGTGGACCACAGAGTGTGAAGAGGCTTTCAAAAAGCTTAAGCAGCAGTTGACCCGAGCTCCTCTCCTCCAAGGTCCGCAGGGCGGCGAGGATCTTTTACTTTATCTGGGAGTAGGAGCTGAGGCGGTTAGTTCGGTGTTAGTTCGAGAAGAAGGAAGGAGGCAGCTCCCCATCTATTACGTGAGCCGGGTGTTGCGGCAAGTAGAGACGAGGTATTATATCCTGGAGAAGCTAGTTTTCGCTTTGGTAGTTTCGGCTCGGCGGCTCTCCCCATATTTTCAGGCTCACTCCATCAAGGTGGTCTCTGATCATCCCCTAAGGAGTATCTTGGATGGGGTGGAGCATTCTGGCAGGTTGGCCAAGTGGGCAGTGGAGCTAAGCGAGTTCGACATCTCTTACTCCCCAAGTGTAGCAATCAAAGCGCAGGCGGTAGCAGACTTCCTGGCCGACTTCTTGGCTGAGGTGGAGGTAGGCATGGGCGCTTCCCACCCGGTCTCTTGGAAGATGTTTGTGGACGGGGCTTCCGGAAAATATTCCGTGGAAGCCGGAGTCGTATTGGTTAGACCTTAGGGAACCAGGATCGAACAGGCCGTCGAGATCCTCTTCCCAGTTACGAATAATCAGGCGGAGTACGAAGCCATGATGGCTGGCTTACGTCTCGCCAAGGAGCTGTCAATCAAGGACATCCGAGCTTTCACCGATTCGATGGTAGTCACTTCCCAGATTCGGGGAGAGTTTGAGGTCAACGATCTCATCCTGCAGCAATACCTGGTCAAGGTTAAGGGTCTGATCGGGGGGTTCCAGTCTTTCTTCGTCGAGCATGTGCCCTGAGAAGACAATGTCGAAGCTTACTACCTTGCCAAGTACGGTCCCCGGGCCGAGGGAACGGTCACCGAGCTGTTTAGACCATCCATCGAGGAAGGAGAAATGATGGATATCGAGCAGCAGCCCTCGTGGAAGGATTTGTTCGTTGCGTTCTTAACGACGGGTCAGCTGCCCTCGGACGGGCAGGACCGAAGGAAATTCTGATACAAGGCCACGTACTACCTGCTATAAGACGTCGACATTTATCGCAAGACCATCTAGGGCCCCTTGTCCAGGTGCTTGTCAGAAAACGAGGTCCCCCGAGTTCTCGAGGAGATTCACTCAGGGGAGTGCGGCAGCCATTCCAGGACTCGTACTCTGGAGCAGAGAATCCTGAGGCATGGCTACTTCTGGCCCACCATCCGAAAGGACGCGGAGGCCTTCTCCAAAAAGTGCTCCCAGTGTCAGCTCTTCGCGTCCCTCCAGCTTCAACCAGCTCAACACCTCCGCTCGATCACCGCTCTGTGGCCCTTCGCCATCTGGGAAATGGACCTGATAGGCCCGTTCCCTCAGGCTAGTGGACAGAGGAAGTTCATACTAGTGATGATCGACTACTTCTCCAAGTGGATCGAGGTCATAGCCTTGGCCAAGACCACCTCCCAAATCATCAAAAACTTTATCTGGGGGGAAATCGCGTGCAGGTTTGGGATCCCACTGGCCATCGTCACCGACACTGGGCCACATTTCGCCAGCTTGGAGCTGGAGGACTTCTGCAAGAAGTTGGGAACAGACCTTCGGTTCGCTTCACTGCACCATCCTCGGAGCAACGGGCAAGTATAAGCTGCTAACAAGCTCATCGTCAACCTGCTGAAGAAGAAGGTCACCAATCTCAAAGGAAACTGGGCCGAGCAGCTCCCCTCGGTCCTATGGGCTCTGAGAACAACCCCAAACTCGGCCATGGGGGAAACGCCTTTCAAGTTATCTCACGGGTCTGAGGCACTCATCCCGGTGGAGTTCGAGGTGCGGAGTCCAAGAGTAGTTGCGGCAGAAGACGGCGGCGAAGAATGGCGTCTGGAGAACGAAGACGCCCAGAGGCTCTCTCTGGACTACGTCGAGGAGCTTCGGGACTTGGCCTCCGTACGCCAGGGTGAGATCAAGAGGCACATGGCGAAGCACTTCGACAAAAACGTCCGCCTCAAGCATTTCCTAGCGGGAGACCTGGTCATGAAGAAAGTGGACGCTGCAGGGCGGGGGGCCACCATCGGCAAGCTACATCCAAACTAGGAAGGGCCCTTTATCGTCCAAGAGGCCTTGACCACAGGGGGCTACTACCTGCAAGATCAAGCCGGAGAGCAGTTGAATGGGACCTGGAGTGGGGACGACCTGAAAAGGTTCTACCCCTAGTGGTGACACTTGTATTTACTTTGTAAGAATGCTTATTGATGTACAGTGGCGACTAGATTATTCTCCCCTTTTGTTCTAATATTTTGTGCTGTACATCGAGGCTTCTGGGTGCTTCCAGGATCAGCCCCGCAATCGGCTAAGGGAAACAGTGGTCGGTTTGTTCCTCGTAAATAACCCAGGACGGATGATAGGACGATGCTTCGGGACTTTAAGCGCTTTTGTAAGACCGAGTAACTGCATTGTCGGTCGAGATCAGCTCCCCCCTTGCATGTCGGCCTATATCTCCCCGAATGCATCTCTCTTTCGACTGGAGAAATTATTAGGAACGGGTCTGGACGCCAACTTCCTGATTTGGCAGGTTTGAGAGCGTCTCTCTGAAAAGAAAGATTATCTTCTTGCCAAGATATCTATGTGATTAATCCTCGACATCCCTCCAGTAGCAGGATCTCCTCGATTGAAATCAAGACTTCGAGTGGTAGGAAAGTCGTAAGACTGGTTACCCACGAGCTCCTCTCCACGGGGATCGGCCGATCTCCTCGATTGAAATCAAGACTTCGAGTGGCAGGAAAGTCGTAAGACCGGTTACCCACAAGCTCCTCTCCACGGGGATCGACCGATCTCCTCGATTGAAATCAAGACTTCGAGTGGCAGAAATGTCGTAAGTCTGGTTTCCTACGAGCTCCTCTCCATGGGGATCGGCTGATCTCCTCGATTGAAATCAAGACTTCGAGTGGCAGGAAAGTCGTAAGACCGGTTACCCACGAGCTCCTCTCCACGGGGATCGGCCGATCTCCTCAATTGAAATCAAGACTTCGAGTGGCAGAAATGTCGTAAGTCTGGTTTCCCACGAGCTCCTCTCCTTGGGGATCGGCCGATCTCCTCGATTGAAATCAAGACTTCGAGTGGCAGGAAAGTCGTAAGACCGGTTACCCACGAGCTCCTCTCCACGGGGATCGACCGATCTCCTTGATTGAAATCAAGACTTCGAGTCGCAGGAAAGTCGTAAGACCGGTTACCCACGAGCTCCTCTCCACGGGGATCAGCCGATCTCCTTGATTGAAATCAAGATTTCGAGTGACAGAAATGTCGTAAGTCCGGTTTCCCACGAGATCCTCTCCACGGGGATCGGCCGATCTCCTCGATTGAAACCAAGACTTCGAGTGGCAGGAAAGTCGTAAGACCGGTTACCCACGAGCTCCTCTCAACGGGGATCTGCCAATCTCCTCGATTGAAATCAAGACTTCGAGTGGCAAAAATATAGTAAGTCTGGTTTCCCACGAGCTCCTCTCTTCGGGGATCGGCCGATCTCCTCGATTGAAATCAAGACTTCGAGTGGCAGAAATGTCTTAAGTCCGGTTTCCCACGAGCTCCTCTCCTCGGGGATCAGTCGATCTCCTCGATTGAAATCAAGACTTCGAGTGGCAGGAAAGTCGTAAGACCGGTTACCCACGAGCTGCTCTCCATAGGGATCGGCTGATCTCCTCGATTGAAATCAAGACTTCGAGTGGCAGAAATGTCGTAAGTCCGGTTTCCCATAAGCTCCTCTCCACGGGGATTGGCCGATCTCCTCGATTGAAATCAAGACTTCGAGTGGCAGGAAAGTCGTAAGACCGGTTACCCACGAGCTCCTCTCCACGGGGATCGGTCGATCTCCTCGATTGAAATCAAGACTTCGAGTGACAGTGTTGGGTATTGTATCCACACTCACCTAGATTTGCATGAAGTCACCCATGAACTAAGTTGAATCCAGTTGTATTTGATATTTCTCTTTAGCCATATGCTTGCAGGTGTACACTTTAAGTATAGACCAATGTCAGTCTGCAATGGGTCATCAAACACAGGACTTCACAGTGTAATCCCTCACTGTGTAATCCAAGGTGTTGACTCATGTGTAGCCTCTCTATTGGAATATACTTAACCTCAAATCACTTGGAGAAAAGGACAAAAGCTGAAGCTGAAGAAGTTCTATTTGAATACATTTTTCTGTAACCTAGAATTTTTGCCAAGTCATTTTTGCTCGAGAAATACATTAGTGCTCGAGTAAGTTACATCTCTAGGTCTCGAGAAGTTTTTTAAAGTACTCGAGAAAAAGCTCAGCTTGCTCGAGAACTTTTTCTTTCAAATCTGGCTGTCATTAATGCTCGAGAGAAAGTTTTCCTTTCTCGAGAAAATGACTTTGCTGCTCGAGAACTAGAATGCTGTGCAAAAATATTTCTAAGGAAAGGTACTCGAGAAATATAACTCTTCTTCTAAGTCTACCTTTCTCGAGAACTATTTCTCTGTTGTTATTCTAAGTTCCTGTGCTCGAGAACAGCTTTAGCTTCTCGAGTACTTTCCTCCAGATTTTCCTCTATGTTCAAGTGCTCGAGAAATAATCCATTTGCTCGAGTACTCTAGTCTTCAGGATTTTGATTAAGTCTTTGTGATCGAGAAAGAGACTTGTTTCTCGAGTACTCCAGTTCTCAAGTTTGTTTTTAAGTGTTTAGTGCTCGAGAAATCTTAATAATTCTCGAGTACATTTCTTCAGGCTCTCGAGCAAATTCTGCTTGTGCTTGTTTTCCAGTTTTATTCTGAGTCTTTGTGCTCGAGAAGTTTCAAGTTCTCGAATATTTTCTTTCCAGTACTCGAGCAAGTTTACTGTATGCTCGAGTAATCCAGATATACTTTTTCTTCTAAGTATAAGTGCTCGAGTAGTACAATTAGTGCTCGAGAAAGTTGTTTTTGACAATATATTTTTCCCAGTCTCAGATCTCGAGACAATCATTTCTATTCTCGAGAACTCCTTGTTTCAGTGCTCGAGAACAACCTTCAGTTCTCGAGTACTTCTGACTTAAATCTTTTTCTAATTCTGAATTTGTCAAAATCGTTGACCTTCTATTCATTCTATTTTTTCAATCTGTCATCATCTAATTGGCCCACGTGGCATTACCTTCAATATGATTTGATTTCTGACCGATTAGGCTCCCTATAAAAGGTCTAATCAGTCTCTGTTTTCATTAAGAATTATTATTATCGTTTATCTTTTCTCTCTCTTCAAGAACGTGAAACGAAAAAGGGCCGACAAACCCTAAGTTCCCGATTCGTCTTCCCGGTCGCCGCCGCTCACTGTTTCCATCTGGAAGGCCGCCGACGAAGAACGATCGACAAAGTGACACATAGAATCGAGATCGACCTCGACTTCTCTCGAATCTCTTGATTCCGTGTGTTCCGAAGAACCAGATCTGTAGATCGACGACAGTATCTTCTCCGACAGATTCCTGATAGAGCCGCCATTGTTGAAGGAAGAAGAAACGTCAAGATTTTCTAGATCTGTCACAGTCTCATCATTTTCTGTAAATCTTTATTCTGTAGGAGATTCTTCTCCGAGTTGTAGGAGTTTTCACTCCGAGTATTTGTTGTAGGAAGATTGTGCTTCCGAGTGTAGATCCGGGTTGGATCGAGTTGTAAGATTTCTTTAATCTGAGATAAGTGGAGTAGCCGAGTCTAGTGCGTTACTAGATCGGTGAGAGGGAAAGTGGAGTACCCAAGATCGGGGAACCACTATAAATCTTGTGTCGTCTGTGCTTGTGTTCTTTTTGTGTGTGCTGCGATTAGTTTTATTTTATTCCGCAAAAGACGTCGCAATCACCTATTCACCCCCCTCTAGGTGATAATTTAGACAACTAGTCAACTTTCAATTGGTATCAGAGGGAGGTTGATCATATAAAGGTTAACACCTTGATCAGATCTGCCCTAAGTTGTCTAAGAAGTTAGCCAAGCATGGATAAGGCAAAAGATTTTGCAAAGCTTCCTCTGTGCACCAAGACAAACTTTCCCATGTGGAAAGAAAGAATTAAATTCTTTATGGAAGCTGTGGATCCAAGGATCTTTATGATAGTTGAAGAAGGTCCCTATGTTCCCATGACAACCTCCACAATAGATCCTACTCTAAAGGTACCAAAGAAACTAATGGATCTTGACAAAGATGAGATTGCACTTGTCTCGTTGGACAAGAAAGCTAAAAACATCATAGCAAGTGCAGTTGATGACTCTATGCTACTGAATCTGATACATTGCCAAAGTGCTAAGGAAATGTGGCAGTGTCTGATAGTCCTGATGGAAGGCACTGAAGAAGTAAGGGATGACAGAAGATCCCTTCTGAATCAAAAATATGAAGCCTTCAGACAAGGACCAAAGGATTCAATCACAGATACTTTTGAGAACTTCAGCAAAATTGTTAATGGTCTGAAGGGGTATGGCAGGAAGTTCACTAATGGTGAGCTGAATGACAAATTCCTCAGATCTCTGACGAAAGAGTGGGATACCAAAGTATGTGCCATTCGGGAGTTTGGCAGACTAGCAGAGACTGACCCACAGAATCTCTTCGGAAAGCTGATGTCTTATGAGATGCAAATAAATACAAGAAAAGCCGAAGAAGAGAAGAGCAGATCCTCTTCAAAGGATAAGACTGTTGCCTTGAAGGCAGAAAGCACAAAAAAGGTCAAAGCTCAATCATCTACTCCTGCTCAGGAAACAATTGAGAGTGAAGAAAGTTCAGAGCCCAGTTCATCAGGCTCAGAGTTGTCTGAAGGAGAGTTCTCTCTCTTATCAAGACAGTTCAAGAAGTTTCTGAACAAAAAGAAGAATTGGAGAGGCAAGGATGCCTCACATAGACGATCACATTATGAAAGTGATCGAAGAAAGAAAGGCTCAAGCAGCCATGACAGGTATGTTCCTAAACAGAACAAACATGTTTCATCTGACATAGTTTGCTATTGTTGCAACAAGCCAGGTCATATGATTGCTGAATGCCCTCATAAGAAAAGAGAAGGAGGAAAGAAGGAAAGCAAGAAACCCTTTCACCAAAAGAAGAATGAAAGGAGCTTCGTGGCTAAGAAAACAAAGACCCTCAGCGATTCAGACTCCTCGGAGTCAAGTGAGGAAGAAGAAGCATATTTTGGGCTGATGGCTCAAACTGATGAGGAGACAGAACCCCAGTACACTGGGAAGGTAAACTCTCACACACCTCTTTCTGAATCTGAGAATTCTGAACATGAGAATGAGGACAGCTCTTATGACGATGAGTCTGAACTCATGGTTCAGTACAGAGAGCTGATCAAGGCCTACGACAAATGTCGAAAGGTCGTGAAAGCTCAAGCCAAAGAGATTAAGTCTCTTAAGGCAAGTGAAAGCTCTTTGAGAGAAGAAGTTCTTGAGATGGAATCACTCAAAGGTAAGCTTAACTCTGCCATAGAAGAATTGAATGAGACACTTAGTCTCGTCAGTCTGAAAGAAAAAGTCATTGAGAAACTGGAAGAGCAGTTTGAGGCTGAGAAGAAGCTTGTTGAGAGCTTCTCCAAGCCTAAGACAGTTCTTCCACTGATTGCTGGATTTTCAGCACAGACTGATGGTGCTGGACTAGGCCATATAGCCTCTTCTAGTAAGACTTCTAGAAGGAATAAGACTCAACGAAAGAATAAGGCAGCCAAGAAAGCCTTAGCCAAAGAAAAAGGGAAAGCCCCTCAAGAACAGACTATCTTTAATAAGGTAATCTACCCGACAAACAAGTTTGATCTTGAGTCCTCCTATGGACACTGGTCTAGGCCTACTTATGTAGAGCCAAAGTCTAGATACCGAGGATGGGCACGTCCTAGAAACTTTGGCGAAAGTGTTTTTAAAGCACCTTATGAAGAAATCAGTCTTCAGAGCTATGGTCCATATAATCATGGTCATAACTTTAAGAGAGCACCGAAAGTGAAAGAAGTTGAAGTCTTGTCCACCAAAGAGAGGAAAGAATGTTCATGTCATCAACATGAAGCATCTACCTCCAGTGCAGCTCCTCCTGCTAGACCTCATGTCAAGATGGTCAAGCAAGAGAAGAATGGACAAAGATACAATAGATTTCATTGTTGGTGTTGTGGCAAGATTGGTCACTTCGCCATCGATTGTTGGTTCAACAAAAGTGTTTATGCTGCCCCAAGAGTTATCAATGTGAGAAAGACCGCTCACGATGCTAACATCGGTAGGGGGAGCAATCTAACAAGAGACCAAGGACCCAAACAAATTTGGGTTCCTAAGGCAAAATGATTTTGTGTTTGCAGGTATGTCCAAAGGCCAATAGAACGCCAATATGGTACTTGGACAGTGGATGTTCTCGGCACATGACCGGAACAAAAAGTTTACTTCAAAATTACTCTCCAACCGAGAACGGATCAAAGGTCATCTTTGGAGGCTCCGACCGGGGAGTTACAAAAGGATATGGTACAATTTCTAACGGTAGCGTATCCTTCTCGGATGTTGCTTATGTTGAGGGATTAGAACATAATCTCATAAGCATAAGTCAATTATGCGACAAAGGATACGTTGTTGAGTTTCATGCCAACAAGTATTTGATAAAAACGGTTGATAAACAAGAAACCATTTTATCCGGCACTCGTAGCAGAAACATATTTTGTCTTAATTTTATTTGTTTGGATTCCTCTACCCCAGTATGTCTTCTTGCTAAAGATAGTGCATCTCTTGGTGACCAATGGCACAAGAGATTAGCACATATTAATTTCAAAACCATTCATAAATTGTTTTCGAAGAATTTGGTGCGTGATGCTCCAAATGCTAAGTGCGAAAAGGAAAGACCTTGTCACGCATGCATTAAAGGCAAGCAAACAAGGGCTACTTTTAAAAGCATTATTGGCAAAGATTCGGACAGGTGTTTACACCTTCTTCATATGGACTTGTTTGGTCCACTGCAAGTTAGAAGTTTAGGAGGTAAGGATTATACGTTGGTTATTGTTGATGATTACTCGCGCTTTGCGTGGGTGTTCTTTTTGAAACACAAGTCGGATACCTTTGATATTTTCACTAATTTTGTCAGGCAAATACAGAATGAGTACAACTGCTCCATTGTCAAAATCAGAAGTGACAATGGAACGGAATTCAAATCTGGGGCCATGACGGAATTTTGTGAAAGCCTTGGTATCCTTCATGAGTTTTCCTCTCCTCGGACTCCACAACAAAATGGAGTAGCTGAGAGAAGAAACAGAACACTCATAGAGGCTTGCAGGACTATGTTGAGTGATGCTTCACTACCGGAATATTTCTGGGCTGAAGCCGTCAACACTGCATGTCACGTGCAAAATCGAGCACTCATAAACAAGAACCATGATAAGACTCCTTATGAACTTTTAAAAGGCAGGAAGCCAACAATATCTTACTTTAGAATCTTTGGTTGTAAGTGCTTTGTACTTAACAACGGCAAGTATCATACCACTAAGTTTAGCGAAAAGAGTTTTGAAGGCATCTTCGTAGGCTATAGTAGCCAAAGTAAGGCATATAGGATCTTTAACAAGAAATCCTTGGTGGTAGAAGAATCAATTCATGTTATCTTTGATGAGACGAGTTTGTTGCAAAGCAACTCGTCTAGTGTGTTACTTGAAGCTGCAGGTAGCAAGGATGATAGGAAGAGCACCTCAGGAACATGTCAATTCCTAGGAAGAAGACTTATTTCCTGGAGTAGTAAGAAGCAGAATTGTGTCGCAATCTCAACAGCCGAGTCAGAGTACATCTCTGCAGGCAGTTGTTGTGCACAACTGCTTTGGATCAAAAATCAGCTTGAAGATTACAACCTGAAGTTTGAAGACATTCCTCTGATGTGTGATTCATCAAGTGCAATTGCCATTGCCAACAATCCAGTGTCACACAGCAGAACAAAACATATAGAGTTGAGATATCATTTTATACGGGAGCATGTGGAGCGAGGAGATATCAACCTTCAATATGTTCCAACAGATAGACAAGTTGCAGACATTTTCACAAAGCCACTGGATGAGGCCAAGTTCTCTTTCTTCAAGACAGAACTTGGGATGCTCAACAAAGAGGACTAAGGAAAAAGTCATCAATTGGAAAAAGTTCTCTTTCAACTTTTCAGAGGTTCAGAAAAAAATTAAAGCTAAGTAATTCTTTCTCGGGAACTTTACTCGGGGTACTCGAGAACTGTATTTCATTCTCGAGAGCGGTACTCGAGTACTTTGCCAAGTGTCAAATTGACCAAGTGGCGGTGCTCGAGCACTCAGACTACTTCTCGAGAACTTAATAAAGTACTCGAGTCTACCTCTCGAGAACTTAATAAAGTACTCGAGTCTACCTCTCGAGAACTTAATAAAGTACTCGAGCCTACTTGATACTTGCGAAAATTCTTAACCCTAATTTCCCGAGTACAGTTTTTTGTCAGCTTTTATTATTTTTCGAAATGCCTAGTAGCAGTCCAGATCATTTCTGCCGCTCATTTACAATATGTATATAAATAGTCAGATTAAAATCGTTAAATCCACTAATCCCAAAATCCCCAAATATCTTGAGACCCTTCGCCTTCCGCCGGTGCCGTGAAAACCAGGAAAACCCCACAGTTTTTCTCCATTTTTCTTCAATGGCTTCATCTTCTTCTATCGCCAAGCTCGGAATCGGCAGTGAACTTCTTCGAGATGGCATTGCAGACATATCCCCAGACTTTCAGAATCTCTTGAGCCTCCTGGATATAGCCGGCCTCACTTTTGTCCTAGAACAGAAGTGTCGTCTCCTTCTTCCTCAGGTTCATGAATTCTATCAGAATTTGACAGTCAGCACCAGTGGTCATGTTCTCCGATCAACCGTTTCTGGCATCAAGGTCAAACTCTCGGCCTCCATCATCAATCAGTTGCTTCATCTACCTCCAGTCACAGAACCAGAAGACCTAACACATGCAGATTATGACCGTGCCTATTCCTTCTGTGGAATCGTCGGCATACCCTCTGGTATTCGTCGCCCCCAGCTGAACCCAGAGAGCAAATTCCTCTTGGACATCGTCGGCAAATGCCTTCTCTGTGCTACTGGATCAATCAAACATGCTACAGGAGAGTTGTTTGATGTGATGACCTCCATAATTTGCAGGAAGCAATATCCCTTTGGCAGACTGATTCTTGATCACATTAGGTCCAGTCTCAAGAAGCCTGGATTTGCCAGAATTATAACCCTTCTACTCAGTGAACTTGACCCAGCAGTGTTCTCAATGTCCAAAGGCAGTGTTCTGCACTACATGAAGAGGCTAACAGTGGACTCCATTAACAGATGGGAATTGAAATTGCAGAATACCACCCAGGCCACCAGGGCTCAAGAACAAGTTCAGGAAGAGGTTGTCAGGACTCCACCTCCCTCTCCTCATCCAGCAATTGAGGGGGAGCCTGCACAACCTTCCCTAGCTCCAAAAATTCCCCCAGTTCCTGCTACATCAGTTGTGGCAAAGGATGTTCCAGACTACAGAATTTCATCCCCCCCTCCAAACACAGAGAGTGTCATCCAGGATGCTTCTCTTGAGGGGGAGCCTGCCTCCATGGTTATAGATCTCACTGTCACTTCAGAAGAAATTGATGCAATGATCACTGAACTCACTTCTGAGCACCCCAGTTTAGCATCAACAGTTCCAGACTCAGTTCCAAATTCTGCTCCAGACTCAGCTCCAGACTCTATTCCAGATTCTGCTCCAGCCACTACTCAGGACCCAGCTCTACTTGAACCAGTTCCAGAACTGCATAAGAAACATGCTTCTCCAGAACCAGTTCAGCCCTCCAGTTCACTTCCCCCATCACCTTCTCACTCAGCTAATACCCAAGGACAGCAAGCTGCTACTTCCTCCACAACCACTCCCTCTTCTTTTGAGCCAATGACTGACATCCCAGAAACTGATGAGGATGTTCAGGAGGCAGAGTCCAGGATTCCTCTAAGGCCACACTTCTCCATCCCAACTTTACTTCCTTCAGGAAATGAAGAAGATGACAACATCCCTCTGAGAAGACAGCCATCCACTTCTACTGTTGTAATTGAAGAGATCAACCCCAGCCCCTCCAATGCACCTTCTCCACCTGCTGCTGCTCAACCACATCCATCCAGTCTTGCTCCTGCAAGTGCTCCTGCTGCTACTGATTCCATCATAACACTGTTAACACAGTTGTTTGCTGAACAGAAAACCTACATAGACTCAGCTGTCAAGAAGGTTCAAGACCAGGTGACTGCCCTTGAAAAGGCCATGCACAAAGGCTTTGCTGAAATCCAGGTGAACACAGATACCTTGAAAGAAGCATTTCACAAAGGAGGATTGGCCTTGGATCATACTATAACAAGTATTGGCCACCTCATGGAACAATCAGTTGTGTTGGCAAATAATCAAATTCAGTTGGATAAAAGGACAGATGACAAGTTCTTTACCCTGACAGGTGAGGTTGGCACCTTTAAGGAAGATGCTATTGCAACCCTTACTACAGAAGTCAGAAAGGGGGAGGAGATTTACAAGACTGTCTCAGCTAAAAATACTGAATCCATCTTGACCAGAATTACCAATGCCAGCATTGAAACCCAAGCTGACATAGAAGCCAAAGTCATCAAGGCTCAGGATGCATTCCACACCAAGCTGAAAGAAAATGTGCTGAAACATATTGACTCTGTCAAGTTTCATACCTTTGATACCTCTGTCTGGATGCACAACAATATATTCCCTGACCATCAGATTGACTCCAACTCAATTCCCCATCATCTGAACCCAGTTGCAGTCAGAGCAGCCCTTGCTGAAAGCACTCAAGCCTCTGCTGCCCAAGCTGCTGCTGATGCAATGGCTGCTGTCCAAGCTGAAGAAGATGCTGCTGCTGCTGCTGCCTTTGCTCAGAAGGCCTTCTCTCCATACATTGAACTTCAAGAAGCTTTCATGCCAACTGGAGAGGTGTGGGAAGATCTACCTAACCAGCCACCTAATATCCAAACAAAGAAAAGGAAATATGGGGAAGGGCCCTCTGCAAGGAGATCTGCACCTGAACATGATCAAGGCTACAGAAGACATCAGGATGAACCAAGGCAGTATCCAGTACACTCTGAAGTCTGGAGCCCCACCTCCAGGACTTTAATCCTTGAAACTCTGAAGCTGGTAACTCAATTCAGTGAAAGACAACAAGAATTCTACAGCCATGAGGAATGGAGAAAGTATGACAAGATCTGCATTCAGAGGAGGCTGCATGAGTCTAAGTATGGATTTAACAATGCTGCAGCTCCTCCTAAACCTGAAAAGTACTTTCCCAAGCCCTTCAGCTACTTTGAGAGACAAGAGCAGAAGAGATGGCAAGAGGGTGAAAGACAAAAGAAACAGGCTGATGGCAAGAAGAAGTAACCTGCACTCTAGTTCATAACAGCTTTTGTATCTTTGGGAATAGTGGGATTTAAAAACATTAATCTGAAAAATCTGATTACTTATATACCTATATGTTTTTGATTGTGCTGTGATTTATTTCTGTTATTCCTGCTCTAGGTTATTTTGATTTTGTCACATATGTCTTGCTTACTTGTTGTTATGTATTATTTGTTAAGGGATTCAGCTTAGTGTATAGGGTTCTGACTTCTGCAAATAGGGGGAGATTGTTGGGTATTGTATCCACACTCACCTAGATTTGCATGAAGTCACCCATGAACTAAGTTGAATCCAGTTGTATTTGATATTTCTCTTTAGCCATATGCTTGCAGGTGTACACTTTAAGTATAGACCAATGTCAGTCTGCAATGGGTCATCAAACACAGGACTTCACAGTGTAATCCCTCACTGTGTAATCCAAGGTGTTGACTCATGTGTAGCCTCTCTATTGGAATATACTTAACCTCAAATCACTTGGAGAAAAGGACAAAAGCTGAAGCTGAAGAAGTTCTATTTGAATACATTTTTCTGTAACCTAGAATTTTTGCCAAGTCATTTTTGCTCGAGAAATACATTAGTGCTCGAGTAAATTACATCTCTAGGTCTCGAGAAGTTTTTTAAAGTACTCGAGAAAAAGCTCAGCTTGCTCGAGAACTTTTTCTTTCAAATCTGGCTGTCATTAATGCTCGAGAGAAAGTTTTCCTTTCTCGAGAAAATGACTTTGCTGCTCGAGAACTAGAATGCTGTGCAAAAATATTTCTAAGGAAAGGTACTCGAGAAATATAACTCTTCTTCTAAGTCTACCTTTCTCGAGAACTATTTCTCTGTTGTTATTCTAAGTTCCTGTGCTCGAGAACAGCTTTAGCTTCTCGAGTACTTTCCTCCAGATTTTCCTCTATGTTCAAGTGCTCGAGAAATAATCCATTTGCTCGAGTACTCTAGTCTTCAGGATTTTGATTAAGTCTTTGTGATCGAGAAAGAGACTTGTTTCTCGAGTACTCCAGTTCTCAAGTTTGTTTTTAAGTGTTTAGTGCTCGAGAAATCTTAATAATTCTCGAGTACATTTCTTCAGGCTCTCGAGCAAATTCTGCTTGTGCTTGTTTTCCAGTTTTATTCTGAGTCTTTGTGCTCGAGAAGTTTCAAGTTCTCGAATATTTTCTTTCCAGTACTCGAGCAAGTTTACTGTATGCTCGAGTAATCCAGATATACTTTTTCTTCTAAGTATAAGTGCTCGAGTAGTACAATTAGTGCTCGAGAAAGTTGTTTTTGACAATATATTTTTCCCAGTCTCAGATCTCGAGACAATCATTTCTATTCTCGAGAACTCCTTGTTTCAGTGCTCGAGAACAACCTTCAGTTCTCGAGTACTTCTGACTTAAATCTTTTTCTAATTCTGAATTTGTCAAAATCGTTGACCTTCTATTCATTCTATTTTTTCAATCTGTCATCATCTAATTGGCCCACGTGGCATTACCTTCAATATGATTTGATTTCTGACCGATTAGGCTCCCTATAAAAGGTCTAATCAGTCTCTGTTTTCATTAAGAATTATTATTATCGTTTATCTTTTCTCTCTCTTCAAGAACGTGAAACGAAAAAGGGCCGACAAACCCTAAGTTCCCGATTCGTCTTCCCGGTCGCCGCCGCTCACTGTTTCCATCTGGAAGGCCGCCGACGAAGAACGATCGACAAAGTGACACATAGAATCGAGATCGACCTCGACTTCTCTCGAATCTCTTGATTCCGTGTGTTCCGAAGAACCAGATCTGTAGATCGACGACAGTATCTTCTCCGACAGATTCCTGACAGAGCCGCCATTGTTGAAGGAAGAAGAAACGTCAAGATTTTCTAGATCTGTCACAGTCTCATCATTTTCTGTAAATCTTTATTCTGTAGGAGATTCTTCTCCGAGTTGTAGGAGTTTTCACTCCGAGTATTTGTTGTAGGAAGATTGTGCTTCCGAGTGTAGATCCGGGTTGGATCGAGTTGTAAGATTTCTTTAATCTGAGATAAGTGGAGTAGCCGAGTCTAGTGCGTTACTAGATCGGTGAGAGGGAAAGTGGAGTACCCAAGATCGGGGAACCACTATAAATCTTGTGTCGTCTGTGCTTGTGTTCTTTTTGTGTGTGCTGCGATTAGTTTTATTTTATTCCGCAAAAGACGTCGCAATCACCTATTCACCCCCCTCTAGGTGATAATTTAGACAACTAGTCAACTTTCAGACAGAAATGTCGTAAGTCCGGTTTCCCACGAGCTCCTCTCCTCGGGGATCGGTCAATCTCCTCGATTGAAATCAAGACTTCGAGTGGCAGAAATGTCGTAAGTCTGGTTTCCCACGAGCTCCTCTCCTCGGGGATCGGCCGATCTCCTCGATTGAAATCAAGACTTCGAGTGACAGAAATGTCGTAAGTCCGGTTTCCCACAAGCTCCTCTCCACGGGGATCGGCCGATCTCCTCCATTGAAATCAAGACTTCGAGTGGCAGGAAAGTCGTAAGACCGGTTACCCACGAGCTCCTCTCCATGGGGATCGGTTGATCTCCTCGATTGAAATCAAGACTTCGAGTGGCAGAAATGTCGTAAGTCCGGTTTCCCACGAGCTCCTCTTCTCGTGGATCGACCGATCTCCTCGATTGAAATCAAGACTTCGAGTGGCAGAAATGTCGTAAGTTTGGTTTCCCACGAGCTCCTCTCCTCGGGGATCAGCCGATCTCCTCGATTGAAATCAAGACTTCGAGTGGCAGGAAAGTCGTAAGACCGGTTACCCACGAGCTCCTCTCCTCGGGGATCGGCCGATCTCCTCGATTGAAATCAAGAATTCGAGTGGCAGGAAAGTCATAAGACTTGTTACCCACGAGCTCCTCTCCTCGGGGATCGGCTGATCTCCTCGATTGAAATCAAGACTTTGAGTGGCAGGAAAGTCGTAAGACCGGTTACCCACGAGCTCCTCTTCTCTGGGATCGGCCGATCTCCTTGATTGAAATCAAGACTTCGAGTGGCAGTAAAGTCGTAAGACCGGTTACCCACGAGCTCCTCTCCTCGAGGATCGGCCGATCTCCTCGATTGAAATCAAGACTTCGAGTGGCAGGAAATTCGTAAGACCGGCCCCCCACGAGCTCCTCTCCTGGTGGATCGGCGATCTCCTCGATTGAAATCAAAGCCTAGAGCGGCAGGGTAAACGTAAGTCCTTGTCTCTGCACGAGCTACTCTCCTGCGGACTTACTACTTGCCCCCGAGAGACGACTATTCGCCACCCGCAAAGCTCAGATCACATCTTGGCAGAGGCGAGCATGCCTCAAGTGCGGGGCGAGTATACCTCGGGCGAGCAGACGAGTACTTCAAGCGAGCCAGCGAGTATGCTTCATGCAAATAGGCGAGCACGCCTTGGGCGTGAAGGCGAGTATATCTTGACGAGCAGGTGAATATGTGTTTAATGTAAGTCCAGACGAGTTAAACGAGTACACGTCGCGAGTGTTCCTCACCGAGCCTATGAGCCTAGCGAACGACATCAACCATCATGCGAGTAAAGAGTTTTCAGTGAACTTGTATAAATGTCAAAAGCTTTACAAATTATAAGGGTTATAAATTACACCCGCTGACGAAAATCGACGAGCTACTAGGACTCATCGTCACCAGTATCTAGCCGATATTCCTCATCTCCTACATCTGCATCTTCTTCTTCCTTGCCGTCGTCTCTGCTCTCGCCGCTGCTGCTTCCACTGCCGCTGCTGCTGGAGTCGCTGGAGCCTGACGACGGAGAGGGAACACGAGCTGGCAAGATCATCCCCTCAACGAGCAACTCAGGGATAAGCTCGTCAACGGTGAGCTTCTTATCCCCTTCGACGAGCTGTCCGTTAATTCTCAGCCGCGCGAGTATGATGTTCCGAGCCGCCCGCGCTATCTCGCGGCGGACGAACGACCTCTCCTCCCATAGAACTCGGGATCGCTTGACGGCCCATTGAGGATCGTCCTCCGGCCGCTGCACCCCCGGCAGCGGGGTAGAATTCGCGCGTTCTCCAGCAGCGACTAGCCGATTCTCCATCTCGGCTGCGCGAACTTGGGCCGTCTCCAGCTCGGCTTGCGAGGCGGCGAGTTTCTCCTCGCACTCGGACAATTTCTTCGCAGCCTCCACCTCGGCGGCCTGCGATACGTCAAACGTCAGTACATGTCCAGACGGAACGGAGAAAATGTCGCCGCAAGTAGGCGACTTACCTCAAAGTCCTTCCAGCGGACCGATTGCATGCCGAGATCAATGGCCTTCTTGGAGACGACTCTCAGAGCCCCCATCGTCTCCAGCAACTTCCTCGCCGTGAAATGTCCCAACTCGGCAGCTCGCGCGAGCGAGCAGGCGGACTGATGTGCAAGCTCTGGCGGGGCGAGCTCCAACATCGACTCGGTGTTGACCCGCCCGTACAAGGCATGGAGGACGGCGAAGGCCTCCCCCTTGTCCTCCCAGTCCGTCGACCAGGATGGGAGGTTGGTGCTCAACGACACCACGTGCTCCTCCGCCGACCAGGTCACCAGCGGGCGACCATGCACATCCACTACCCCTCGCTCTAGGTTGTAGTTGGGGTGGAAGCGAGGTGCCCGAGCATCCGGCGGCGACTCTTGGTCGTCAGGCTGGGGCGACGAAACTTTCGCCTTCTTGCTCGCAGGCCCCGACGACCTGGCCCTCGCCTTGCCCTTGGCGATTTTCTTCTTCTCCCCGACATCAGGCGGAGGGCGGGCTTCAGAGAGAGGGGTGGCGACTTCCTTCACCGGAGGGAGCGGCTTCTCCGGGAGCTCATTGGCCACTGCAAAAATCACGCGATATGATTAATGCGAGCTTCAGTAAAATAGGAACGAGCAGGCGAGCATACAACATCTCGCTCAAGCCTTACCCTCATTGGGTTGAATCGCCTCCAGCACATCGACGTTGAGCCGCCAGTAAATAACGTCGAACCGGCGACCTCGGAAGGATTCGAACAGCTGCTCGTGAATGCCTTCTAAGATCGGCAGGAGGAAGACGACGTCGGCGGGTTGGTGCGGCCTTCCCAGGAGACCCCGAAGTCACCATGCACGATCACAAGCAGCTCGCTCCAGCGATGAACTTTGTTCGCAGTCCCCACTAGAGTGCAGACATGGCTGCTGAAGAAGACGACCCCCTCCGAAGTCGCAGCGAAGGCGAATACTCAGCGAAATACAGAGAGGTCAAAGACAATCCTCTCCTCCCGGAGGTAGCAGAGGAACCCCATGATGATCGTCATCCCATTAGGGTTGATCTGCGCGGGAACGATCCCAAAATATCGCAGAATCTCGCAGAACTCAGGCCAGAAAGGAAGTCGCAGGCCAGCATCAAAATGGCGCAACGACAACACTGGCCCGCCCTCAACATAGGTGTTGAGTCGTTCACCGCGAGCAGGAAGCCTCGCCGAGTATCCCTCCGGCAGTAGGCGCTCCCTGAAGCTCTCCAAATCCTTGTCTGAAGTTATCGACTTCTTGAAAGCCGCGTCGGCGAAATTGATGGCGTGAGCTTATCGGCAAGCATTAGCGTCGTCGCCAACTATTTCTGCGAGCCGAGTATGGGAAAAGGGACGAGTGGAAGAAGAGAGGAAGGCGAAGCGAGCCGGAGAGATACTCGCCAGACAGATCGAGAAATTCGCAGCGGTGTACTTATGTTCTACCTACCCCTCATATTTATAGGCCAAAGGCAAAACGGACGGGGGGGGGGTGCGGGTTCATTCCCGCGAGCATCGATCGACGTCACGCGAGGGAAGGGCCAGCACACCAGCGACATCGGACTTGTCTTGCGCGACAAAGCGGAGGCACTGCGGCGCTCATCAAGACCTGCACGAGTAAACTCGGGATACCATTGAAACATATAAAGTCGCGGCAAAACGAATAGCGAGATACATAGTCGCTCGTTTTTATTCAAATGCTAAAAAGTGTTCGTTACAATGTCGCCAAATGGCGAATACAGCTTCAACAAAAAACAAATTTACGTCCTAGGTGGCCGCTCCGGAGGATGAGGATGTCGCCCAGCCTAGCCCATCTCGCGCGCCCTCCGGAAGTGCTCCGTCGCAAGCGCCATCGCGTCGTCACCAAGCCGCAGCTGCTCCTCCATCCTCGTCAGCCACCCCACGGATCCCATGCTCTCTCGAATCCCAGCCAACTCGTCTAGGACGAGCTGAAGGCGGTGGTTGTTTAACGCCAGCTGGCGATCATTCTCCTTCACCATATGGAAGCGAGCCTCGTAGCTCTCCAAGGTGGTCTGGATCTCCTCCATCCTTGTCATGCGCACCTCCAGGGCAGAGATTCGGCGATGAGGTTCGCAGATGGCGAGCTGGTCGAACTTACTCTCCAGCTCCATGTAGGCGCGGGCTGCAGCGTGACGATACTCGCTCCCCGACAACCCGATGGCGTCGATGAAGGCCGGCCCAAGAGTCGTCGGGCGATCTGTCATTTCAGGAAGATAAGTCGCGATCAGAAATCGGCACCCAAATGAGATCGAAAGTAGCAAGCGATAAAGGTCTCACCGCGGCGTGGAGACCGAGAACGACGCGGTGGAGAAATGTGATCAGAGGTATCTCGCCTACCCGACGATGAGCCCCAGGGTGGTCGGCTGGTCTGCCTTGACCGCGACCTCCCTGCCCGCGTCCTCCATGATCGGGGTCCCCAACCCGCGGCGGAAAATAACTCGGTCGTGGCCTATCTGATTTCTTTGGCGGGGGAGGAGCCTGCGACGAGCTCGCCGGCTGTTGCAAAGTCTTCAATGGAGAAGGCGGGGGATGTCGCTGCAAGGCCACCTTCTGCTGGGCGGACAAGGGTGGCAGAGGCAGCAAGACGGTGCCCCTCGCCTGTTCGGAAGCCACGTCCAGATGTGGCGGCGGCGGTAAGGGAGTGCTCTCCGCTGGCAATGACAAGTCTGGCACGGAGGAGGCCGGGAGATCCTTGCTCGCCGGGAGATCCTTGCTCGCCGGGAGATCTTTGCCCGCCGGAAGACCCTTACTTGTCGGAGGGGTTCCTTTCGCCAAAGAGGTCCCCGTCATCTTTTTCGCAGCGATATTGATCCGAACCGTATGCGCGGTCTGGAGAGGTTTTCTCGCGGCGAGGGCAAGCAGCGGCGCGGAGCTCAAGGGGGCGACGTCCAGTGGTGCGTCAACATCGCCCGAAGGGGAGTCTGCACAAGAAAGACGGATCTGCGAATAGCACGGCGATTAACGATTGGAAAGGGGGGTCGGAGCGGCGACCTGTTACGATGACGACTTCGGCTTGGGATGTCGTCGACACCTTGGCGACTTCGGGATTCTTGTCTGGGCTGAGGGCAACCGAGTCCGGAACATCGCCCAGACCAAGGTCGTTGAGGAGCTTCTGGGTACTGGCTGAGGGTGCGGGTTCGGCAGTCACCGCCGCAACTGACCCAGATGGCGAAGGCGAGTCGACCGCTGAGGAGGCAGGTTGCTTGGGCTTCTTGATTTTCTTCTTCTTCAACGGTGGCAAATAGGCCGCGACATCTCCCTCGCGCGGCCTCTTCGGTCTGGCGATGCTGAGAAGGCCAGACAGGGCGGTGAGGCTGTCTTCAAGAAGCTTTGCGTTGGCATCCGACATGGTGGGCGAGTTTCGGGGATCCATCCCAGCAACTAGGCCCCCCTATTTATAGACTTCATTGAGCAGTAGACAGAGCGAGCAGACAGATACTCGGCATAGCAGCTCTCCGAATAAGTGATGGATGTTTCTTTCAGGGCTCCTACGTCGCCCAAAAAGAGCGGGGATTGTGTAAAACCCATATTCGACGAGGGTGGACCCTACCACCGCCAGGTCATCAGGAGTCAAGGTCAACAAGTCAAGACGGGGGTCAGGATCAGCGCCCCAGGCCGTGGAAGACTCGTGCGAGTATGGCGAGCTCCCTAGGCATACTCGCCAGGTGGCGACTAAGGCGGGATACTTGTCTAGCCCGTGCGAGCTCCCCAGGAAGTCGCCCAATCGCCAGGGTGGGGTATAAGTAAGACCCCTCCTCTTTGGATTTCCCTATAAATAGGACCTCAGGGGTACGAAGGAGGATACGGAAGATTCTCGGATCGTTACTCGCAAACCCCAGCTCGCGCATCTCCTTCGTATCTAACTCGGTCATTCTGGTTGAGAAGGGGTTGCTTCTTCCAAGCAACCGGGTACGTGGTGGGACCTTCCTGCCGCAGCGGCCTGTGGTCTTGTTTCTTTAGCTCGTCCTTGTTCTCGCTTCTGAGGGTCGTCTGACTTCACTGCGAGACCGGTAGCCTTAGGCCTCCTAATCCGATTCTGAGGTCGGGTTTTTCTTGGCTTCAATAGAGACGAATCCAAGGGAGAATGCAAATGTCATCAACCTTCGCAGTGGAAAGGAGGTAACCTCTCCAAGTAGGATTGAACCCGAGGTAACTGTTTCTATTTTACCCCCTCCAGTTTTATTTTCTAATTCTCCGAATGCTTCAAAATCTCCTCTTATTTCTACTTCTGCACCCCCTTATCTATCTAAAATTAAAAATGAGCGAGTAGAGGAGCAATACAAAAAAAAATTAGAAATTTTAAAACAAATTCATATAAATGTTCCCTTCTGCGAGGCAATCTCTCAAATGCCTAAATACGCGAAATATCTCAAGGAGTTACTCTCCAATAAAAAGAAACTTGAAGATATCTCACGTGTTTCCCTCAATGCAGAATGCTCAGCAGCTTTATTAAATAAATTGCCTCAAAAATTGAATGATCCGGGACGGTTTTCTATCTCGTGCCTCTTTGGCAATTTATTAGTAAAGCATGCCCTCGCCGACCTAGGTGCTAGCATAAATCTAATGTCTTACTCTTTGTTTAAGAAATTGGGATTAGGATATCCAATCCCAACAAAAATAAGTATACAACTAGCAGATCGTTCTGTTAAGTATCCAGTAGGCGTAGTGGAAGACGTGTTAGTCAAGGTTGACAAGTTCATCTTTCCGGTGGACTTTGTCATTCTTGACATCGAAGAGGATGCTTATGTACCACTCATACTCGGCCGCCCCTTCCTTGCCACCTCCCGTGCAATAATAGATGTGAGTAATAGAAAGCTCCTCCTTCGTGTTGGAGATGATGAAGTTACTTTCAGTATCAACCCCTCAATGCGCAATTATCTTTCAAATGATGATTCTTGTTACCATCTAGATGCATCATTTGAAGAAGATTTTTCTTCATTTTCTAATTCTGGTCCCACATCTTGTGATGATGCAAAACATGATGAATTATTTTGTTTTAAGGAATTATCTCGTTCTTCGCCTCCTGAGCCAATTGGCTTAGAGAGTATTAAAATTACGACCTCTTACGAAGTACCACTCACTCTTGAGCTTAAGCAACTTCCAGAGCACCTAAGATATGTCTTTTTAGAAAAAGACTCTAAATTGCCGGTCATCATTTCTTCTACTTTGTGTGATTCGGAAATTTCTGAATTAATTCAAATCTTAAATAGGCATCGCAGAGCTATAGCTTGGCAATTATCTGATATTAAAGGGATAAGCCCCTCCTTCTGCACACACAAAATATTACTTGAAGATAATTCTCGCAATAGTGTACAGCCTCAGCGATGACTTAATCCCAACATGAAAGACGTCGTTAAGGCTGAAGTAATTAAACTATTAGATACAGGAATTATCTACCCGATTTCGGATAGCCCGTGGGTTAGCCCCGTGCAAGTAGTACAAAAGAAAGGCGGCATGACAGTAGTGGTTAATGAGAACAATGAACTAATTCCAACTCGTACTGTTACGGGTTGGCGGATATGCATCGACTATAGAAAATTAAATGATGCCACCCGAAAAGACCACTTTCCCTTGTCATTCATTGATCAAATTTTAGAACGCCTTTCCGGTCACTCCTACTATTGCTTTCTTGATGGTTTATCGGGATATTTCCAAATACCAATCTCACCCGAGGACCAGGAGAAAACAACATTTACTTGTCCCTTCGGCACATTCGCTTATAGAAGGATGCCATTTGGCCTTTGCAATGCACCAGCTACATTCCAAAGATGTATGTTGGCCATCTTTGATGAGTTGGTTGAGGATGTGATGGAAGTCTTCATGGATGAATTTTTCGTATTTGGAAATTCTTTTAAATCATGCTTAGCAAATCTTGAACGTGTTCTTCAACGTTGTGAAGATACGAATCTAGCCCTAAATTAGGAAAAATGTCATTTCATGGTCCGAGAGGGGTTGGTACTCGGTCATAAAATATCGGGTAAAGGAATCGAGGTTGATAAGGCCAAGATTGAGGTGATTGAGAAACTTCCCCCTCCCACAAATGTAAAATCTATTAGAAGTTTGCTTGGTCACGCAGGTTTTTATCGGCGATTTATACAAAATTTTTCCAAAATTACAAAGCCGTTAACACACTTGTTAGAAAAAGAATCTGCTTTCATTTTTGATAATGAATGTTTAACAGCTTTTAATATTATCAAAGATAAGCTTATCAACTCGCCAATTCTAGTAGCACCAGATTGGTCCTTTCCATTCGAGATAATGTGTGATGCAAGTGACATTGCTGTAGGCGCAGTGTTAGGCCAACGGGTGAACAAGTATTTTCACCCAATTTATTATGCAAGCAATACACTCACATCCGCACAGGCCAATTACACCACTACAGAGAAAGAACTTCTGGCAATTGTTTTTGCGTTTGATATGTTTAGGTCTTATATTACACTCTCTAAAGTCATTGTGTTTACTGATCATTCTTCCATTAGGTACCTACTAAACAAGGCAGACGCCAAGCCCCGATTATTAAGATGGATCCTCCTACTGCAACAATTTGACTTGGAGATCCGGGACAAGAAAGGAGCGGAGAACTTGGCGGCTGATCATCTCTCCCGCTTAGAGAACCCTGCTGCGAATACGCTGGCGGAAGCCGACATTGATGATAAATTCCCTGAAGAGCGCCTCCTCTCCATTGAAAAATTAATGAATTCTTCTACCCCTTTGTTTGCGGATTTGGCCAACTATCTAGTGGCTCGGATCTTGCCAAAAGGTTTTTCAAGTCAGCAAAAAAAGAAATTCTTTTCCGACGTAAAGAACTGCTTTTGGGAGGACCCCTTCTTATTTCGTAACTGCGTAGATCAAGTGGTAAGAAGATGTGTTTCGAGCGAGGAAGGCTTGCAAATATTGCGGCACTGCAAATGTGTCTCAGTCAATAATTTCTCCTTTGAAATTTGAATTACTGCCTTAAATGCTGGCTGATCTGGAGAATACAAACGACTGGAATATATCATAAATGAGTTTCCCCAACTGTCCTTAATAAAATAAGCAAGTAAATATCCTGATGAATACCATAATTAATGATGTCAATAACGACTATATTCATAGAAATATATGCATTAATTACTCAGGAATAATACTGTTAATTAATATGGAAATAAAGGAACAGAAGGAAGAAAATATCTCATACTGGAGCTGGACAGATTCCGTCGACCTCTGAACAGAATTCGTCGACCTGAGATCCAAGATCGTCGACCTGAGAATTCTAGTTCGTCGACCTGAGCTCTGCGAACTGCGTACTGAGAATGACTTGCCAAAACTGCACTCTGAGTTCGTCGATCTGAGATCGACGATCGTCGAGCTGAGTTCGAAGAACTTCGAACTGATCAAACTGTCTTCTGAAATCTTCTAAGTCTGAGTCTTTTGAGGTTCTCTACTGGCTGGTCCAAGAAAGTTGAACTTAAGGACTTAGCCTAAACTTTAGGACTACTAGATTTGACCCAGGCTATATAAGGTGGGTCAGACTCAGCCTAAATTAGTGAACCTAGCCCAAATCCAACTAGGAATCCAACACTCTCCTTAGTCTCTAGAGTTACATGTCTTCAAATAAAGGCCTAGGGGACGTTTTTATAGCTTTCTGGGGGTACGCTTTGGTAATTGCGTTTTGCTGAGTCTTGAGTTGGCAAATAGTGTCGATGTGTTTCAGTCACCTAGATCACCAATTTTCATGAAATAACGGAAACGCCCCTCGGACATTCCGAGGCGGGCATGGGGGGCGGCCGGGGGCGGCTGGGGCGGTCGGGGGAGGACGGAGGTGGACAGAGACGGATGGAGGAGGACGGAGGCGGCCACCGATGCATGTCGTCCTTCTGCAGTTCCTGTGTGTGCTTAGTTCTGCTCCCCTTTCAGGATGATTTCTGACCCTTCGAGCAGATGGGGCTTGCCCAGTTGAGTTAACTTGCTTTCGCACATCGACCTGATATGACTGAGACGCATGCAAGGGGTAATGCGTGCAATGAGGAACATGCGCAGGAGGGACGCGCGCACCTTGGAGGAAAGACACGCACAAAGGGGGAAACCCGTGGAAGGAAGAACGTGCGCACAGGGGGATGTGCGCACTTAGGAGGAGAGACACACGCAAGGGGGCGCAAGGGGGTGCAAGGGGGAAGTGTGCACGGAGGGACGTGCGGACTTAGGAGGAGAGACGCGCGCAAATGGGGAATGTGGGTATGGGGGAGGCGTGCACACTTAGGAGGAAAGACGCGCGCAAGGGGGAGCGCATAAAAGGGGGAACGTGCGCACGGGGGCACTTAGGAGGACAGACGCGCACAAGGGGGAACGTGCACACTTAGGAGGAGAGACGCGCGCAAGGAGGAACGTGCGCACGGAGAGAGAAAATGGGAAATCGTAGGAAAAATGGGTGAGGAGAGAGAAAATCATTTGGAGGAGTGGGAGAGGAGAGAAAAAATCTATAAGAGTGGGAGAGGAGAAAGAAAATACGTAGAGAGGAATTCAGGGCGGAAAAAAGGTTGAAATGAAGGAGGCTCTGAGTCTCTATTTATAAGCCACCTGGGTGATTGCACGATTTTCCCCAGACCATAACCACCACATTAGCTATAGACTGATATATTATAATAATATTTTTTATGGGACTGTGGTTTAATACGTGCATTAACTCATTAATTTTACTAAACGCTGACCGGTCCTTGTTTTATCAATGCATTCCCCTCACTACGGGGGGTTATGTTGGTGGTCACATGGGTGGTTACCCACGTTACTAACGACGGCGATCGCAGAAGCGCGATCGAACGGCGGAGGATCGACCAAGGGGAAACTGGACTGGCGGGGAAAACTCCGGCCGGCTAAATCCGGGCGGTGGCGGGATCAAGACCGAGGAACGGGCGGCCAAAAGAGGTTGGAACGTCGGAGGACCGGCCATCCCCACGAAAAAAAAGAAAGAGACGCATGGATTCTGGTGGCCAGGGAACTGACTGATTCCAGGCAGCTGGAGGAATGGGGCGGCCTGGAGGATGTCATCATGGAAAACAGGAGCCGCCTGGATTCGGGAGGCCAAGGAGCCGCCCGATTCCAGGCAGCTTGATGAATGGGGCGGTCTGGAGTCTGTCCCCACGAAAAAAAAGGAGCTGCCTAGATTCGGGCGTCCAAGGAGCCATTCCAGGTGGCTGGAGGAATGGGGCGGCTTGGAGGCCTCCCTCCTTCTGCAGGCAACTTTTGTTGCCCGGATCTGGGCGGCCAAAGGGCGGGGTGGAGGCGTCCGCCCTCTACAGTGAGTAGGATTGCCACCCGAATCTGGGCGGCTAGGAAGTCACCTGATCCGGGCGTCCAAAAGGCGAGACGGAGTTCCGCCCTCTGTTGCAGAGGCGGCCGCTTAGATCTAGACAGCCCGGAGGCCGCCAGATCCAGGAGGCTAGGGGGTGGGTGGCCATGAGGCAGCCCGCCTTCCTGGAGCGCGCGGCCAGAAATAGCGCGCAAGCGCGCGCGGCCCGGGGCCACGCGCAGGTGCGCGTGGTTCTAGATCGTGCGAGGCTCTAAATCCCATGCAAGATCGCATGGCCGCTCGTGCGTAGACTTGCGTGCGACCAGGTGGGGCTGAGCGCGTAATTGTGCACGGCTAGGAGCCCTGTACCGGCGGGAGTGCGTTTGTGCTGCTTCATGATTGTGTATTGGTGCACGTGGAAGGCGGTCACGTGCATGGGTACGGCCGACGGTCGGGGTTGTGCTCATTGGGGGTTAATGAAACCTCATCAATTTCATTCATGTTGCATCCTCATTTCTTCCTCTGTATAATCTGTTGCTAGACTGCTAGTGCACAAAAACTTCTTCCATGATTTAATTATGGGAAATTTATAAGATTTACAAACTACAGCAAATAATACTTGTATACAATTCCTTTAGAACAACATCAGCAAAGAAGAAGCATTTATAAGAGTCTTCCGCCTGCATTCAATTCTTCTCCTCCTTCAGGAGGATTTGCCCCCCACCATTGTCTTCCGACTCCCAAGTTCAAATCCATGAACTCTTCAAACACTGCAGGATTTGCATTAAATTGAGTATCTTCTCCCTCCTCCCTCCTCCCTCCTCTCTCACACGCGCACACATTTCAAACCAAACCAGAGCAAAATCTGCAATAAATCCAAGCAGAAGATCCCGTGAAAATTCTCGGCTCCCAGAGAAATCGCAGCAGCTCCGGCTCACGAGTTTCCACTCCTTCTCTGCAAATGTCTTCCCCGCTCCCTTCCCCCTTCAAATACTTACCTTTTCCAAACAGTGGTAACAATGGCGCCGCAGCTCAAATCCCTCCCCTTCACCACCATCATATTCTTCTTCTTCTTCTTCTTCTTCCTCCCCTTCCCCGTCCTTCCCGTCGCAAATCACGGCCTCCAAGCCTTCATCGTGCAACTCCATTCTCAGAACATGAGCGCCGCATTAAACCATCGTCAATGGCATCTATCTTTCCTCCCCTGCTCCTCCCGTCTCCTCTACTCCTACCAAACTACTCTGGTCGGCTTCTCAGCCCTGCTTTTCCAGGATGAGGCCGCAGCCCTCCGCTCCACCGCCGGCGTCATCTCCGTTCATCCGGACCGCCGGCTTGAACTCCACACCACCTACTCTTACGAGTTTCTCGGTCTCGGGAACGGAAATGCCGTTGGCAGGGGGTCTAACTCCGGCGGCCGAGGGATCATCATCGGTCTCTTAGACACCGGAGTTTGGCCGGAAAGCCCCAGCTTTTCGGACAGTGAGATGCCTCCGATTCCCTCCCGGTGGAAAGGCGTGTGTCAGAGTGGTGAATGCTTTGACTCCACAAATTGCAACCGGAAGCTCATCGGCGCCAGATTCTACTCCAAGGGACACCGCGCTAACGCGCCGCAGGGTGGGAGAGCTGCCGCCGCAGCCCTCGAGTACAGCTCCCCTCGTGATGCGCACGGTCACGGGACCCATACGTCTTCCACCGCCGCCGGCGCCGCTGTCCCCAAAGCCAGCATCTTTGGCTCCGGCGCCGGGACGGCGACGGGAATGGCACCTGGGGCCCACCTGGCGGTTTACAAGGTATGCTGGTTCAACGGATGTTACAGTTCCGACATCCTCGCCGGCATGGACGACGCGGTTCGCGACGGCGTTGATGTTCTCTCCCTCTCCCTCGGCGGCTTTCCCCTCCCCCTGTTCGAGGACAGCATCGCTATAGGAAGTTTCCGCGCGGTCGAGCGCGGCGTCGCCGTCGTTTGCGCCGGCGGGAACAATGGACCTGCGGCGAGCTTGGTGGCAAACGAGGCGCCATGGATCACAACCGTCGGGGCCGGGACTCTCAACCGCCGGTTCCCGGCGGTTGTCCGGCTTGGCAACGGTTCACTTCTCTACGGTGAATCCGTTAGCGGTTCTTCTGAAAATGGCGGGAAGGTGCTAGAGCTGGTTCATCAGAGTGGCGGGAACACCGGCGCCCAATTCTGTTTCAGGTTCCGGTGCTGAGAACATTAAAAAAATAAATAAATAATGGTCATTTTTGGGGTTTTTGGTTCTTTCCAGATTTTGAAATTTTGCATCATCAATCTTTAAATTTAGCACTTTTCATCTCTCAATTATAATTTTTTGACATTTTGTATCTGAGAGCAAAATTTCAAGAAAATTTCACTAAAAATATTCATTTTTGCATTTTGTATATCGAATTATTGATGCTACTCAGATCTAAATACTTTTGAATGATCACTTTTGCTGTTATCAGAATCTAAATACTTTTGAAATTTCAGCCTCGAAATGCAAAATATCATAAATTAATAATTAGGAGATGCAAAGTGTCAAATTTTAAAGATTTGAAATACAAATGGCCAGAACCTCAAATTTTGAAGCCCTATGCTTTTTTTTCTTAATTTCGCATGAAATTAATGTCGAATAAACTTTAAATTTGATTGATTTGATTAACCTCTTTCAGGGGATCGCTTTCAAAGCAGAGAGTAGAAGGAAAGATGGTGATTTGCGACCGTGGGGTCAACGGCCGTGCCGAGAAAGGAGAGGCGGTGAAGGAAGCCGGCGGCGCCGCCATGATTATCGCAAACTCAATAGTCAACCAAGAAGAAGACTCCGTCGACGCCCACGTACTTCCGGCGACTATCATCGGCTACGCTGAATCCATCCAGCTCAAATCCTTCATGAACTCCACCGAAACACCCACAGCCCGCCTCATCTTCGCCGGCACGACGATCGGAAAATCCCGCGATCCGGCGGTGGCCCTCTTCTCATCACGAGGCCCGAGCTTGACAATGCCCTCTGTTTTAAAGCCCGACATCATTGCTCCGGGAGTCAACATCATCGCCGCCTGGCCCTCCAACCTCGGTCCCTCGGGCCTCGCTGCCGATCACCGGCGTTCCAACTTCAGCATTCTCTCCGGCACTTCCATGGCCTGCCCGCACGTTAGCGGCATCACCGCACTCCTCCGCGCCGCTCACCCCACGTGGACTCCGGCGGCCGTCCGGTCGGCCATCATGACCACGGCCGATATTCTCGATCGTTATGGGAAGCCCATCATGGACGGCGCTGAGCCTGCCGGTTTATTCGCCATGGGCGCCGGCCACATTAATCCGACCAAGGCGATGGACCCGGGGCTGATATACGACATCTCGCCGGATGATTACATCATCCATCTCTGTTCTGTCGGGTATACAAAACCAGAGCTTTTCGCCATTACCCACAGGATTGTGGATTGCGGCGAGAGGATGAAGAAGAACAGGATGTTTAGTTTGAATTACCCTTCCATTTCTGTGGAGTTTGGGAAGAGGGAAGATGAGATTTTGATCAGGAGGACGGTGACCAATGTGGGGGAAATAAAATCGACGTACTCGGTGAGAGTGAGGCCGCCGCCGGGAGTGGCGGTTAGAGTGGTGCCGGAAAGATTGGATTTTGGAGGGATTAATGAGAGCAGGGGTTACAGAGTCTGGTTTTTGTCGACGAGGAAGGAGAAAGGGGAGTGGTATAGTGAGGGGGAGATCAGTTGGGTGCGTGAGGGTGGGAATAGGAACAGGGTGAGGAGCCCCGTGTCAGCGAAATGGGCGGCGTGAGGAAGACGATGCAGGGATCTTCGAGAAACGATGTTGTCATGAACGATGATGATTTTATCTTCTCCACACGAAATTTATCATTTTAAGATTATTATAGGGATAATTTATATTGTTTTGGCAATTAAGAGGAATCTTCTTTCATTTTTCCACTGTTTCAAGAAGAGGACTGTTATCCGTAGTATACTTTTTTGTTATTCGCACATTATTTTAATTGTTTTTTAGGATTTCAAAAGATGATAATCGCACAAATTTGCACAGAACCTATCCGCCTTCACCCCCTCCCATTCTTCATCGGGGAAAACCATCCCCTGTAGCCGCGACCCGCCCCATCCCCGACGCCTCCAGGCCTTCGCCGGCCACCGCGCTCTCCGACAACCCCCCCTCCCCGCATCACCGTCGGCCATCGTCGGCCGAGCTGTGCCTAGGGGTTTCGCCTCACCGTCAATATCTTAGAGGCTGATCAAGGGTTCTGCCTCTAGGTTTCAGAAGTTCACTGCAACCGGCCAGGACTACAAAGGCCGGCCTAGAGGTTCGACCACCTTCTTCTCCGGCAACCCACCAAACTCCGCCTTCCGTATATTATTTGGTATATTTTACCTATTTTGATCCTCCTCTTAAGAATTTTTTTGGGTTATTCTATCACCTTTATTTACTATAATTAATGTAATGATTAGAGTTTTTGTTCCTTGGATTGTCAAGATGTGTGATGCATTCAAAAATTTGGAAAATACATGTTTAGTCATAACCGGTATGAAGTTCATTCATTTTCATGTGTTAAAGGAAAAAATGTTAGTAACATCACTGTGATGCGAACCACAAAAAACAGTTAGATGGTCATACTTCAATACAGTATTTGTATAAGTGCATTGAAACCGTGGCTATGTCAGTTTCAATAAATTGTCTTAAAATAATACAAAACTTCAAAGTTTCTTTTTTGCAAATCCGACTTCAATCAAGTTGATGAATATGTTTCCAACCGTTTTCCAACTAGATTGTACGTATAAGACTAACAGATATCGAATGTCCCTTCTATGTATTGTTGGGATGACTTCTACCTGTAAAACTTTCTATTCACGTTTTACGTTTCTATCGGACGAAACGCAGTCTAGTTATGAATGAGCTTTGGATTGTTTTAAGTCTATACTTGCCCCAGAAAGTTTTCCAACAGTTATGATGACTGATAGAGAAATTGCTCTTATGAATGCAATTTCTAAAGTTTTTCCAAATACCAAAAATATTTTATGTCGCGTTCACATCAATAGAAACATTCTTGCTCATTGTAAAAAAAATTTGCTAACGACAAGGAGTTTGAGAAATTTCAACATTTGGGTAATTCATGCACTAATCGTGTGGAGGGAGGACACAGTCAGTTGAAATTTTTTTTGGAGGTTTTTATTGGTAACTCGACAACAATCTGGAAGACTTTGGATCAAATGATCAAACTTCAAATTACAGATATTAGATCATTTGGCGAGAGCCGTATCAAACTAAGCAATAATTACACATGTGTGTTGTACTTGTTAGAATTAATCTACGTGAACGACGATCTTAAATGTGTAGTATGCAGAATAAAAATGAATGCGGAAGTATAAGATCAAACCTCCGGTCATTGATGCTTTCACCGAACAAGGCTTCGATATGAGTAGCGATCTTTTAATCCCTCGATCACTCCCTTTAGATGGTGTAGGATGAATGAGTGATTGAATTTAGGGACCGAATACCCCTCCATAGATATTTATATATGTGTTGTCATCAATCGCATCCACTCAATGGGTAGTTACCACTAGTGGGTAGTTTTCACTTAAGTGGGTAGTTATTTCCCATAATGATGAATTATTAACCATTCATTATATATGAGGAGTTATCCTATAATTAGCAGTTTATTGACCGTAACAAAATTGGGAGTTATTGAGCATATTAATAAATAATTTCGGAATTAATTAATTAATTAATTAATTTAATATTATAAATCCGAAAATAAATAAATAATTAATAAGTAAATAAATTATTTTAACATTCTCTCACTTGGTCAATACTTCTTCTCAGTTCAATCTGAAACATGAATCATGACGACAAGTCATCTAATATATTGAGTTATATCATCCATATATCACATATACAATATCTCTTAGATATAATCTAAATATAGTAACATTATTTAATAAATAAATCATATGTTTATTCAAGGTCCTGCACAGAATAATTTTTCTCAACAATATTAAGTTTACACATTCATATGAGAAAAATATCATAAAAATAAGAGTTTCGTCAATCAAATTATTCATACAATAAAACAATTACATAATGTGACTCAATCCCATATTAGCCACATGATCCTTAAATTTAAACGGTGGCATGCCTTTAGTTAAAGGATCAACTATCATCAATTCAGTTTTTATGTGTTCTATGACCACTTTACCTTATTTGCATGTTCCTTTATGGCTAAATATTTAATGTTGATATGTTTACTTCGACTACTACATCTATTGTTTTTTTGTCATAAAGATAGCAGCTGAATTGTCATAATATATCTTTAGTGACTTAGAAATAGAATCAACAATTCTAAGCCCTTAAATGAAACTCTTCAACCATACACCATGAGATGTAGCCTCAAAACAAGAAATGAACTCTGCCTCCATAGTAGAAGTAGCAGTCAAGGTTTGCTTTGCTCTTCTCCATGATACGGCTCCGCCAGCAAACATAAAAATATATCCTGATATTGATTTGCGAGAATCAACACAACCAACAAAGTCAGAATCAAAGTATCCTACTACCTCCAAATGATCAGTTCGTTTGTATATAAGCATGTAGTCATTGGTACCTTGAAGATACCTCAACACTTTCTTTGCAGCTTTCCAGTGGTCCATACCTGGATTACTCTGATATTTTCCTAACATTCCCACAACATAAGCGATGTCAGGTCTAGTGCAGACCTAAGCATATGTCAAGCTTCCAACAGCAGAAGCATAAGAAATGTTATTCATTTGTTCATTTTCAAAATCATTCTTAGGGCATTGGTTCAAATGAAACATATCACCCTTCACAATCGGTGCTACACTTGGTGTACAATCTTTCATCTGAAATCTCTCTAAGACTTTATTAATATAGGTTTCTTGAGAGAGACCTAAAACTCCACGAGGTCTATCTCTATGTATCTTAATGTCAATGACATAAGATGTTTCACCCATATCCTTCATGTCAAAACTTTTAGAGAGAAATCATTTCACCTCATGTAACAACCTTTTATCGTTGATTGCAAGTAAAATATCATCTACATATAACACAAAAAAACAAATTTTACTCTCACTAATCTTTTGGTATATACATTGATCCATGACATTTTCTATAAATCCAAAAGAAGAAATGATGTCATGAAATTTTAAATACCATTGGCGAGAGGCTTGTTTTAATCCATATATAGACTTCTTAAGTTTGCATACCAAATGTTCACCATTATGAGAGATGAATCCTTCTGGTTGTTTCATGTAAACCACTTCATCTAGGTTTCCATTGAGAAATGTAGTTTTCACATCCATTTGGTGCAATTCCATATCAAAATGTGCTACTAATGCTAATATAATATGAAGAGAATCTTTCTTAGACACGGGAGAAAAGGTTTTCGTGTAATCAATCCCTTTCCTTTGAGTAAATCCTTTGGCCACAAGTCTGGCTTTATATCGTTCAGTGTTGCCCAAAGAATCTTTTTGTCTTAAAGACTCATTTACAGCCAATGACCTTCACCCCATTAGGCAACCCAATCCCAGACTTCATTATATGTCATAGAATTCAACTCTTTTAACATAGCATCGTACCACAAATTTGATTTATCATTATTCATTGCATGTGAAAAGGTTTCAGGATCATTCTCAGCTCCAATATTATAGTCAGATTCTTGTAAATATACGATATAATCACTAGAAATTGCTGACTTTCTTTCTCTAGTAGATCTTCTTAATGTTGGATTAACATTCTCTATAGGAGGATGTTGTTAAACTATTTGTTCAACAGGCACTAGCAATTGTTGAACATTATGATCTACTAAATCAATGTCAACATTTTGTGGAATATCAATGTGTGGTTCTTCAACACTTATTTGAACTATAGGAGTGTTGTGAGTAATGATAAAACTATAACTTGAGATGGAAGGTTGTGTATCAAAATGATCCTTTTCTGGAATTGGATCTCTAAAAAGATCTCTCCCACCGATTAAATCATTCTCAAGGAATTTATCATTTCTTGATTCCATAATTCTAGTCGTATGAGATGGACAATAAAATTTATATCCCTTGGACTTCTCAGCATATTCAATAAAATAGCCACCAATAGTCCTCGGGTCTAACTTCTTCTCTTGTGAATTAAACACTCTTACTTCTAAAGGGCAACCCCATATGCGTACATGTTGTAAACTTGGTTTCCAACCTTTGAATAACTCAAAAGGCGTCTTCGGAACTGTCTTGGTTGGAACACAATTTAATATGTACACTGTCGTTTTCAAAGCTTCTATCCACAAAGACTTAAGAAGTTTTGAGTTGCTAAGCATGCTCCGCACCATGTCTAGTAATGTTCGGTTTCTTCTTTCTGCTACACCATTCTGGTCAGGAGTACCACGCATAGTATACTGGACAACAATCCCATTTTCTTAAAGAAACTTCGCAGAAGGACCAGGTGCTTGTTCATCCTCTGTATATCTACCATAATATTCACCACCCCTATCTGATCTCACAATCTTTATTTATTTATTGCATTGTTTCTCTACTTCTGCCTTAAAAGATTTAAAGACGTCTAAAGCTTCGAACTTATTATGAAGCATGTAGAGATACATATAACGTGAGTAATCATCTATAAAAGTGATGAAATATTTCTGACCATGTGTTCATATCTGGGAAACATATATCTGTATGTATGATCTCTAGTATGATAACACTCCTCTTGACACCTTTCTTCGACTTGTTTGTCTACTTTCCTTTAATATAGTCAATGCAAGTCGCCTGATCAGCAAAATCCAAATTATGAAGTACTTTATCATTTACTAATTGATAGTTTAACTTTCAAGGCAGCCTAAACACCTAGAGGGGGGGGGTGAATAGGTTCTGCTTCTCTTTCTAAAACTTCTAGACAGAATTCAATTTATTAACTAATATGAAAACACAGCAATCACAGAAAACAAAACATCACAGATTGCACTATATTTTATAGTGGTTCCCCAAGGTCTGGGTACATCCACTTTCCCCCTTCACCTATCTAGCTGTATGCTAGATTCGGCCAAACTTCCACTTATCTCAGATCAATAGATCTTACAACTCAGAACCCAACTGGTTCCTACAACTCAGGCACAACTGCCCTACCTCAGCCTTGCCCCAAGGCCTACAACTCAGAGAATATCCTTCTCCTACACTCAGGCAATCAGCCCTACCACTCAGAGTTCAACACTCCTACACTCAGCCTTTATAACATAGGCTTACAACTCAGATCTGTATAAACAGATCCTACAGAAATATAGAAAAGATTGTTTTAAATTGTCTTGCCAAGTTGAGAGAGAAGAGGCAATGACAATTCTTAATCAGCTGATGCAATCAACTATTTCTTAGCCTTCTTCAAAGCTTCTTGAAAATGTACTTAGCTGAGTTGATTCCAAACAGCTTCTTGAGAATTCACTGGTGGATTCTTTCTTCTTCTTCAAATTCTGACTTGATCTCTCTCTATCCAGAACTTTGAATGATTCTTCTGAATTCTGATTAGAACTCTTCTTAGATCTACCCTTAGATAGTCTTCTTAGATCTCCCGGAGAAGATCTTCTTAAGTGCCTAGCACTTTCTTGAAATGAGTAGAATGTAATCCTTCTCCACTTTCTGATCCAATGTATTTCAAAGGGTCAGTTCTATATGTTGTTCATTGTCTTCTTCTCCTTCTGAATCTGTCTATTTATAGACATTCTTCATGGTAACCGGCTGATCCGGTTTCTAACCGTTTTCTGACAAGTCTGACAACTTCAGTTAACTGGTGATAACCCACAGCTGTCAAGTCTTCAAACAAGTCCTGTGCCTTAGTGTTGAAACAGTCTGTCAGAAAGTGTCGAGACCATCTGTCTATTTGTGTCGACACAATTGACTTTGGTGTCGACACTGCCTTCAGTGATGTCGACAAAATTGCCTTTGTGTCGACACATCTTCTTCTGAAAATAACTTGGTCTTTGACTCTGCAGTGTGTCGACACAAGTCCTGTGTGTCGACACAGTTGTTGTAGAATCATAACTTTAGTAAGTGTTGACTTAGCCTTCAGGTGTCGACACATTCATTTTTTAGCTTTGCTATAATGTGTCGACTTACTCACTATGTGTCGACACATTCTGCTGGTGACGACAAACTTGTGGTCGACTATTTTCTTCTATGTCGACATATTCAGATGATGTCGACAAACTTGAGATCGACTATACTCTTCAGTGTCGACGCATTCTCCCAATGTTGAGGTCGACGTTTTTCTTCTGTGTCGACACAATTTCCCAGTGTTGTGTCGACTTACTTCTTCTGTGTCGACACACTTTCCCAGTGTTGTGTCGACAACTTTCTTCTATGTGACGACACATGTTCCTTTGTGTCGACACTTGGACTTAGAATTTTTTCTGTAAACTTTAACATTTCTTTACCTGCACATGTCAACTCAAAACAACATCAAATACAACATGATGTATATCATTGAGCTAGGTTGGGCTTCTTCAAATCAGGTACACATTTTCCAATGTACCCAACAATCTCCCCCTATTTGGAGAAGTCATAACCCTTATAGCCAATGATATACACCATTTATAAATAGTATAAAATGATGATATATGACAATACACAGGGATACTTAATTATAAACAAAATAATAAGAACATCATGGATAAAACAATCTATCACAGATTTAACAATATTTTGTTTATTACTGGGTAATGTTTGATTACATGGTTTTTCTTTGACTGATCACATTACATCATTACAAAACATTATGAAAGAACCAAAACATTATCAGGATTGATCAGGCTCTCTAATAACAATCCCTTGGCCAGATTTAATTTTAGCTGCCACAGGAGCTTCTGATTCTTCAGCCATCTTTTTTCCTTTAAGATCAGCTTTCTTCTTAGCTTCTTCCTTGAGCCTTTGCCTTTCAAAATAGTGAAAAGGCTTTGGGAAGTATTTGCTTGGCTCCATAGCATCAGGTGGAAGTCTTCCCAGCTTAGCTTTCCTTCTGAATTGTACAATGGCTTCTTGTCTTGCCTCATACTTCTGCCATTCCTGCTCATTGTACCACTTGCCCCTTTCATGAACTTGATCTTTGACAGCTTTCCATGCAGTGAGTATTATATTTCTGGAAGTAGGACTCCACTGCTCAAAATCTGGCTTCAGCTCAGCCTGCTCTCTAAATCTTTTCTTTGACAGTAGAGCATCTTGCTGTTCTTGCAAATTTACCTCAGGCTTATCAACCTTTCCAAAGATAACATTTACAACCTCCTTTGAAGGACTATACATATATTGCACTTGCTGATCCAATATATCAAAATCTGGAGGGGGGTATATGACTTGGGCAACCTCAGGTTGGTCACCTTCAAGTAGTCCTGTTTGTAGACCTGACTCAGCCACTATGTTATCATCACACAATGGTGGATATCCCAATGTGGCTCTTATACTATTGGTCACCCATTTGGCATGCTCAGAGCCTGCATGAATTAGCATCCTCTCCCCCTTTATGGCTTCTCTTGATACATGATCTCTAAGATCTTCTTTCTGAAATCGAATTTGGCCATCCAAATAATTCACTCCCTCCTTGAAAAATGGTCTTAACTTTTGAAGCTTTTCAGATATTTCCTGTTGAGAGGTTGTGATGGCAGTCTTAACAGATGCAATAGCAGCCTGAAAATTCTTATCAAATTCTTCCATTTCTTTGGCTCTATCTGTAGGTATCCTTGGAACAATCTTCTTCACCTCTTGAATGATCTCATTATGAGATTCAGTTAAATTGTCATTCATTCTTATTTGATTTTCCAGAACATAACCTTGCTTCAAAGCAATATCATCCACCTTTGTAGAGATAGCCTGCTGTTGTTTAGCCAGATAAACTACAGCATTGCCACCCTTGTGGAAGCAATCTGTCATTTCAGTTTTATTCAAGTTGACTTGAAATTGGATAGATTTGATATCTTGGGCTAAGTCAAACTGCAGAGTTTTGTTGCTTTCATCAACATATTTCTCAATGGCCACCCTGTGGTCATCCAATTTCACCTGTAAATCCACCAAGAACTTGTTATAATCAACTTCAGGAGGTGGTGGTGGAGGTGTTGTCTGTAAAGCCTGCTTATAAGTCTTGCTTCTTCTTTTAAATACAACCAGTTTTCTTTTCTTAGCCAACCTGGCTTCTTCAGTTTCAGATTCAGAAGTACTCTCAATGTGAACTCTATCTGCTTCAGTGCCATGTTGCTCAGTTTCAACATGTACTGGCTCCCTCTCAATTCTTTGTTCCTCCTCTACTTCTTGTACTTTTTCAATCTCTTGAACTTTCTCCACTCCTTGTTCTAGCTCTATGTCAAGAGGCTGCTCAACATCTTGGTCCTCTTCTATTCTATCAGTAGCTATGTCATCATTAGGAAATAACTCATCCAGAGTGTATTCTTTTTGAACTGGAGCACCTGAAGATAAGTCATTAGGTGCATCCTTGTGCACATTCTCAGGCAGCTGCATATCTGGAGTAGGAGAAGACACATGCTCCCCCTGAACCTGTGCAGAGAAAAAAAAAACTTTTAGAAAGTCTTTTATAGTAAAATACATTTGCTCCCCCTACACCTGTACCACTTGTACCTGAGCAGGGGTAGATACATTTTGAGCAGGAGATTGAACTGGCTCCCCCTGCATCTGTGCAGATGTATCTACTTGATGAACTATAGTGGAGGCAGGTTGTTCTTCACTCTGTATCCTAAGTGGGTCCTCTTGTTGTTGCTCAGTCTCGTGAGCTGGAGAAGGGGATTTCACAGGGGTGTCTGGCCTGCTCTCTTCAGGCACATCCTTAGACAGCACCCTTTCCCACCTGGAGAATAGTCTCATGTCTATCCTTCTCATATAATTGATTTTAGATCCTGGCAGTTGCTGCATCACTTCAGGAATTGCTCCATTGAGATATAGACTTATGATCCTAGCCATGTTAGGCTTCTTGATCCCTTCTTTAATCTTGTCAAATAGGATTACTGACCAATCAGTAGGAATTGTAAAGGCAATCCTGGTCATAAGGTTGAACATATAGGTAGAAATCCTATCATGTCCACCTGTCTTGCAGAGAATTACTTTCCCAACTATTTCAGACAAGAACTTTCCTTGCTGATTCATACCCTTCCTATTGAATGCAGCTCCAATCTTCATGTTTGAATCCAAACCACACCATTGAAGGGCTTCCCTTGTCTTAGAACTAGGAACCTCTTCTTCATTTTCAACTACTTGTAATTGCAAAAACTTTCTCAAACCTCTTTGGGTAATCTTAATCTTAGTCCCGTGAACAATGGACTTGATCTTGAGTTCAGTAGAATGGACTGATGCTGAGATAAAGAACTTGTGCACCTCCTTCTTCTAGATCTTAGTTGGTTCTGAAATGAGAAATTCTAACCCTGATGCAGAGAGAAGGGTGATAACACCTTGAACATCAGGCGGCGCCTCTGCAAAGGCCTGGCGCACTAACTCATATCCTTCATTGATGTTATCTTCAATCCTTGGCGCCATCGTTGTGTCGAGAAAGCTTGAGAGAAGAGAGAAAGAAAGACTGTCGACACAGGGTTTGAGTTTCGAAAACCTTGAAAGCGTGTCGACACAAAGAGCTTTTTGACCTATTTATAGCTTCTGTTGAAAGAAGTTCAAAAGGCGCCAAAAACAGTCTAAATGTGTCGACACAGACGGAATGTGTCGACACAAGCTTCTATTAACTCGACATTTCTTCAGCCTACTATGTGTCGACACCAATATGTGGTTATGTCGACACCTTGGATACATAGTAGAAAGACAGAAATTCTGTGTCGACACTAAGGACAAGTGTCGACACATATTTTGTAAGTGTCGACACCATAATTCTGGTTGAGTCGACATTACATTCCTGGTTAAGTCGACAATAAAACTCTTAAGTGTCGACACATATTCTCTGTGTCGACACAATATTTCTGACTTGTCGACATAATTTCTCTGAGTCGACACATTATTACTGAATGTGTTGACACATTCTTACTTAGCCAATTTCTGTAACTTCAATGTGTCCTTTTTAACACTTGATTATGTTGTTACTACTTTTACTTACTTATAAACCATTTCAATAGCATTGTTAATGATTTTGTTTAATACATTAATCAATGGTTAACATACCTAATTCAATTTTGAATTTATTGAATTTGGTTTCATCTAAAGGCTTAGTAAATACATCTGCTATTTGATAATCTGTTTTTACAAATTCCAATGAGATGTCACCTTTTTCTACATGTTCTCTAAGAAAATGATATTTGATTTCTATATGCTTAGTTCTACTATGAGAAACTGGATTATTAGCAATAGAAATAGCACTCTTAGAATCACATAAAAGGGGTGTTCTACTTACCTGAATACCATAATCTTTAAGCTGATGCTGCATCCATAATAGCTGTGCACAGCAGCTTCCTGCAGCAATATACTCTGACTCAGCTGTGGAAATTGCCACACTAGTCTGTTTTTTACTACTCCAAGATATTAGTCTTCCTCCCAGGAATTGACAAGTACCTGTAGTACTCTTTCTATCCTCTCTACATCCTGCAAAATCTGCATCTGAATAGCCTGTTAGTTGAAAATCTCTATTCCTAGGGTACCAAAGACCTACAGTAGGAGTGCCCTTTAGATATCTCAGAATCCTTTTTACTGCAGTATAATGAGATTCTTTAGGGCAGGCTTGGTACCTAGCACAGACACATGTTGCATACATAATGTCAGGTCTACTAGCAGTGAGATATAGTAGTGACCCAACTATTCCTCTATACAATGATTCATCAACAGGTTTACCTGCCTCATCTTTGCATATTGGCATACTTGTGCCCATAGGAGTTCTCATGGAGGAGGATGACTCCATACCATATTTTTTAATCAATTCCTTGGTGAACTTAGACTGGGATATGGACAATCCATCATCAGTCTGTCTTACTTGGAGTCCCAAGAAGAACTTAAGTTCTCCCATACTGCTCATCTCAAACTTCCCTTGCATAAGTTTGGCAAACTTTTTACAAAGGTTGTTTTCAGTAGATCCAAAGATTATGTCATCAACATAGATCTGGACTAAGATGATCTTTCCTTTGGATTCCCTAAGGAATAGAGTTTTGTCTATCTTTCCTCTTGAGAATTTATTCTCAATGAGGAAGGTAGACAGGGTTTCATACCAAGCCCTTGGAGCTTGTTTTAACCCATACAAAGCTTTCCTAAGCTTATACACAGAATCAGGTTTAAGAGGATCTACAAAACCTGATGGCTGCTCTACATATACTTCTTCTTTAAGATCACCATTCAGAAATGCTGACTTTACATCCATCTGGTATACTTTGAAGTCTTGGTAGGCTGCATAGGCAAGGAACATTCTGATTGCCTCCAGCCTTGCTACTGGAGCAAAGGTTTGATCAAAGTCAATCCCTTCTTCCTGTCTGTATCCTTTTGCAACCAATCTTGCTTTATTCTTTATTATTATTCCACTTTCATCTAGCTTGTTCCTATAGATCCACTTAGTCCCAATTATGTTGTGGCCTCTTGGTTTAGTAACAAGCTCCCAGACCTTGCACCTTCTGAACTGATTCAGCTCCTCTTGCATAGCATCAATCCAGTGCTGGTCTTGGATAGCTTCTTCAAACTTCTTAGGTTCCATTTGAGACAAGAAACTAGAATGCAAAACTGTGCTTTGATTTCTGCTTCTAGTTTGCACTCCTTGTCTTGGATCACCAATTATCTGATCAGTAGGATGATCTCTTAGATATCTTATAGCTGGAGGTAGATTCCCTTCAGGTTGAGCATCTCCAGCTTCTTCATTCTGCTGTTCCTCTTGGTTTTCATCAGCTTCCATTATCTCTTGTACTCCCCCTGGACAGCAGCCTTCATTTTCCAATGCTCCCTCTTCCTTTGAAGCTTCAGCAATGGAGAGCTTGTCCATCTTCTTGCTTATACCTGTTGAGTCATTTGATCTACAAGACAATTCACAATTGATTAATCTTGTTTCATCAAATACAATATGCACAGATTCTTCAACAACTTGAGTAGTTAAGTTGAAGACTCTATAGGCCTTACTATTTGTGCTGTACCCAACAAATATCCCATCCTGGGATTTGGCAGCAAACTTAGTCAAATAAGACTTACCATTGTTAAGTATATAGCACTTGCAGCCAAAGATCCTAAAATAGGATAGATTTGGTTTTCTGCCTTTCACAATCTCATAGGGAGTCTTCCTGTGGCTTTTGGTGATAGAAGCCCTATTGATGACATGACAAGCAGTGTTAACTGCCTCAGCCCAAAAATATTCTGGGAGAGAGGTGTCACTCAATAGAGTTCTACCAGCTTCAATTAATGATCTATTCTTTCTTTCAGCAATTCCATTTTGCTGAGGTGTTCTAGGTGAGGAGAACTCTTGGAAAATCCCAAAGTCTATACACAAGTTTGTCATGCTTTCAGATTGAAACTCAGTACCATGGTCACTTCTGATTTTGACCACTGTACTGTTCAGTTCATTCTGAATTTGCTTTACAAACTTAAATAATACACTTGGGGTTTCAGATTTTTGTCTCAGAAAGAACACCCATGTAAATCTAGAATAGTCATCTACAACCACTAGTGTGTAGACCTTCCTACCTAGACTGTGAACTGGCATAGGACCAAAAAGATCCATATGCAAGAGGTATAAGCACCTCACAGAATCCTTGTTTTCAAGGCTTTGAAATGAGGTTTTTGTCTGCTTGCCCTTTTGACAAGCTGAGCATACCCCTTCCTTTATACACTTAACTTGAGGCCCATTCCTCACTAGTTCTTTACTAAAGAGTTGGCCAATTGTCTTGTAGTTTAGATGAGCCAATCTCTTGTGCCACTTAACACAATGAGAAGCATTGTCATCAGCTACAAGACAAATGGGGGATGCCTTATTCTCACATTCAAAATTAAGGCAATACACATTTCTCTTCCTATACCCAGTCAATATGATCTCTTGATCACTTGACCTTTTGATATGACATCCATCCTTACCAAATGAAATGTCATATCCTAGATCACTCAGCTGGCTTATGCTTATTAGATTATGTTTCAAACCTTTTACATAGGCCACTTGGGTGATAGTAATTAGGTTTGAAGAGATGTTACCAAATCCTTTGATGACTCCTTTTTCAGATCCACCAAAGATCACTTTATGTCCATCTTTGACAGATGAATACTCCTTCAGCAGCCCCTTTGTTCCAGTCATGTGCCTGGAACAACCACTATCCAAGTACCATATAGGGGCATGGTAACTTGGATTCACCTGCAATACAGAATTACTTACCCTTAGAACCCAAGTAAGTCTTGGGTCCTTGGTTCAGGTTAGCCTTAATAAAGTTATCATAACCTCTTCTAACAGGTAGACTCTTATTCTTTATAACACTTGTGTTATACCAGCAGTCCAATGCAAAATGACCCCTCTTGCCACAGCACCAACATTCAAACTTATTGTATCTAGATCTAGATACATCCTTGTCAGAAGCATTTCTGTTCATTTCTGGTGCTGTTGCAACTTCTCCTACTGGTTTCTTAAAACCATAGGGCTTATGACCATAGGTAGGCCTGCTTGCCTTAACACCCTTGTTCTTCAGAACATTTGTCTTGATATGATCCTGAATGTCTTCATGATCATATATGTTAGAAGGCACTTTCTCCTTACCAAACCTTATGGGGACTGAAAGGTTTAGTGGCTGAATAGGGGCTTTGCCTTTCTTCTTGAATCTGCCAGCCCTGGAGTTACCCTTAAATCCTAATCCAGCCTTACCCTTCTGAGTGACAAATTCATCTATCAAGGGTAAGACAGATTTTGGCTTAGAGTAACTAGCCACTAAATCCCTTTCAATTCTGAGTCTGTCCTCCAGACTCTTTACTTGATCATTAGTATAATTAATTGTGCCCATCTGAATAATAGTTATATTCTTCAGCTTGGCAATTTCAGCTAACTTTTGATCAAGGACTTTTTCTAACTCAGTTGTTGTAACCCTTAGATCAGCAATTTCCTGAGCCTGTGATTTAACCAGGTTCTTGCTTTTCTTAAGGGCCTGCAACAAGTCCCCATACTTGTCTATCAATTGATAGACATCTCCTTCAGATCCAGATGCATCGTCATCACTTGATGCAGATGTAGCTGATTCTTCACTTGTACTACAAACATATGTACTGGAAGGACTGTTTACCTCATTAGGACCAGACTGATTCTGGCATAGGTCCTCTTCTGATCTAGTCATCAAACCCATGCATTGATGTTCATTGATGGAGTCTAGCAACTGCATAAACTCCTCTTCCTCAGATGCAGCATATAATCCAATATATGCTTCAGCTTCAGATCCTGATTCTGAAGTTGACTGGTCTGACAGACTTTTATCTTTCTTTGCTACAAAGGATTTCTCCTTCTTGCCTTTCTGATAAGTCTTCTTCTTTTCTGAAGATTCCTTCCTTTTGTCAGGACACTCAGCCACTACATGTCCAGGCCTATTGCAACAATAGCAGACAATCTTTGAAGTAGTGGCTTTGCTGGGCTTTGACCTGATTTTCTCTTTCCTAGATGACCTTCTTTTCTGATAATAGTCATCTACTTGCTGTGATGAGGGAGGCCTAGACTTCCATTGCTTCTTTTTCAAGAACCTTTGAAATTGCCTAGTGAATGCAGCAAAGTCTGCATCTGAATCACTGCTGACTGAACCCCTATCTGAATTTTCAGAACTACCTTCTTCAACTTCCTTAGGAGGAGATGGTGATTTCCTCCTATTCTTTCTGGTGGCTTCAGCATTAAGTGCCACAGTCTTTTCTCTATGCTCTCCTCTTGAGTTTCTTTCCTCCTCCTTCCTTACCATAAGTTGCATTTCATAGGATAGCAACTTTCCAAACAAAGTTGGAGGAGATATCTCTGCCAATTTTGCCACTTCTCTTATGGCACAGATCTTTGTATCCCAATCCTTTGATAAGGATCTTAAGAATTTGTCATTCAGTTCATAGGTACTGAAGACTCTTCCATAGGAAATTAGCTCATTCACAATTCTATAGAATTTCTTATAGCACTCAGTTATGCTATCAGATTTTCCTTGTCTAAAACTTTCATACTCCTGATTTAGCATAGATTTTCTGTCCAGCCTTACTTCTTCTGATCCCTCCATGTAGACAATCAATGTGTCCCACATCTCCTTGGAGGTCTTGCAGTGAATCAGATTCTGAAATGTTGAATCATCTATGGCACTGACAATTATGTTCTGTGCCCTTTTGTCCATGGTTGCCAAGATGATTTCATCCTTGGTCATTTCAGAATAAGTCTTTGGTGTTTGGATATTTGCATCAAGAACAGATATCTTCATTGGTATGAAGGGGCCTTCCTGTACTGTGATGTAAATCCTTGGGTCAGATGCTTCCATAAACAATCTGACTCTTTCTTTCCAGATCCCAAAGATTTCCTTCTTGCATATGGGTAATTTCATTGACCCTAGCTCCTTATGATTCTCTCCAGAACCCATCTTCTTGATTCTTGAATCTGCCTATCAGATCTACCTCAGACTGTTAAGTCCTTTTTGAGGAACCTCCCTCTGATACCACTTGATAGTTTAACTTTCAAGGCAGCCTAAACACCTAGAGGGGGGGGTGAATAGGTTCTGCTTCTCTTTCTAAAACTTCTAGACAGAATTCAATTTATTAACTAATATGAAAACACAGCAATCACAGAAAACAAAACATCACAGATTGCACTATGTTTTATAGTGGTTCCCCAAGGTCTGGGTACATCCACTTTCCCCCTTCACCTATCTAGCTGTATGCTAGATTCGGCCAAACTTCCACTTATCTCAGATCAATAGATCTTACAACTCAGAACCCAACTGGTTCCTACAACTCAGGCACAACTGCCCTACCTCAGCCTTGCCCCAAGGCCTATAACTCAGAGAATATCCTTCTCCTACACTCAGGCAATCAGCCCTACCACTCAGAGTTCAACACTCCTACACTCAGCCTTTATAACATAGGCTTACAACTCAGATCTGTATAAACAGATCCTACAGAAATATAGAAAAGATTGTTTTAAATTGTCTTGCCAAGTTGAGAGAGAAGAGGCAATGACAATTCTTAATCAGCTGATGCAATCAACTATTTCTTAGCCTTCTTCAAAGCTTCTTGAAAATGTACTTAGCTGAGTTGATTCCAAACAGCTTCTTGAGAATTCACTGGTGGATTCTTTCTTCTTCTTCAAATTCTGACTTGATCTCTCTCTATCCAGAACTTTGAATGATTCTTCTGAATTCTGATTAGAACTCTTCTTAGATCTACCCTTAGATAGTCTTCTTAGATCTCCCGGAGAAGATCTTCTTAAGTGCCTAGCACTTTCTTGAAATGAGTAGAATGTAATCCTTCTCCACTTTCTGATCCAATGTATTTCAAAGGGTCAGTTCTATATGTTGTTCATTGTCTTCTTCTCCTTCTGAATCTGTCTATTTATAGACATTCTTCATGGTAACCGGCTGATCCGGTTTCTAACCGTTTTCTGACAAGTCTGACAACTTCAGTTAACTGGTGATAACCCACAGCTGTCAAGTCTTCAAACAAGTCCTGTGCCTTAGTGTTGAAACAGTCTGTCAGAAAGTGTCGAGACCATCTGTCTATTTGTGTCGACACAATTGACTTTGGTGTCGACACTGCCTTCAGTGATGTCGACAAAATTACCTTTGTGTCGACACATCTTCTTCTGAAAATAACTTGGTCTTTGACTCTGCAGTGTGTCGACACAAGTCCTGTGTGTCGACACAGTTGTTGTAGAATCATAACTTTAGTAAGTGTTGACTTAGCCTTCAGGTGTCGACACATTCATTTTTTAGCTTTGCTATAATGTGTCGACTTACTCACTATGTGTCGACACATTCTGCTGGTGACGACAAACTTGTGGTCGACTATTTTCTTCTGTGTCGACATATTCAGATGATGTCGACAAACTTGAGATCGACTATACTCTTCAGTGTCGACGCATTCTCCCAATGTTGAGGTCGACGTTTTTCTTCTGTGTCGACACAATTTCCCAGTGTTGTGTCGACTTACTTCTTCTGTGTCGACACACTTTCCCAGTGTTGTGTCGACAACTTTCTTCTATGTGACGACACATGTTCCTTTGTGTCGACACTTGGACTTAGAATTTTTTCTGTAAACTTTAACATTTCTTTACCTGCACATGTCAACTCAAAACAACATCAAATACAACATGATGTATATCATTGAGCTAGGTTGGGCTTCTTCAAATCAGGTACACATTTTCCAATGTACCAAACACTAATCTTTTTATTCTTGTTATGGAGATATGTCCCAATCTCCGATGCCACAACATAGAGGATTCTTCATTCATAAAATTTCTTTTAATTCCCGTATTATTGTAAACATGCATTGCATTATTATAGTCATCATTTTGTAAGTTAATTCTAAAAACACCATCAGACAAAATACCATTTCCAATAATTTCAGATTTATAAGATAAACTAAAAGATAAATCTGAGAATGTAAAGGAGTAACCCGAAGGTATAAGTCTTGATACAGAAATCAATTTTTTAGAGAAATTTGAAATATAAAAAGTCTTTTCAAGATACAAAAGATAAGCACTATTGAGAACTAATCTACATGTTCCAATAACCTCCACGTGCGAGCGCATCTTGTTTCCATAATAGATACACTGATCACTTCCCAATGGTTTTCTGTGGCTTAGAAAACCCTGCAAGGAATTTGAAATGTGGATTGTTGATCCAGAGTCAATCCACTAAGAGTTATGACTTACATCTACCATATTAGATTCATAACAAACACAAGAAAGTAGATTACCTTTCTTTTCAAACCAGACTTTAAACTTAACGCAATCCTTCTTCATGTGTCCTTTCTTTTTACAGAAAAAACACTTAGATTCCTTCTTTAAGTCAGCTTTAGGTTGAAGAACACCCTTTGCTTTCCTATTGCCTTGGTCTTTATACTTTTCATGTTTCACCAAATGAGCGCTCTCTCTCATTTCCATATTGAGTCTTTCTTCCTCTTGAACACACATGATCATAAGTTCATTAATAGACCATTTAATTTCTTATTATGTGTGTTATAAGAGATCTTGAAAGGCCTATAGCATTGAGGAAGAGTGTTCAGGATGTAATACACAAGAAATGATTCAGATATATCCACTTCCAAGTTCTTTAGTTGAGTAACAATATCTCTCATCTTCACGATGTGCTCACGCACACCTCTAGTATTGGTGAGTTTTAGAGATGAAAATTTCATAATTAGGGTCATGGCATGAGATTTTACGGATGACTCCAATTGTTCATCGATGGCTTTTAATAAAGCTCTAACATTGATATGTTATTCAACTGAACCACGAATACTAGTAGAAAGTTTACTCTTAATGAACATCACACTGAGGCGGTTTGACCGCTCCCACTATTCATAAAGAGCAACTTGAGTCGGAGTGATAGCATCAGTTACTGTAGGTGGTTCGTCTTTCCTTATAGCATAGTCAATGTCCATCTGCCCTAATTGAAGGAGAACTGAATTCTTCCAAACTTTATAATTATCACCCTCTTAATTCAGGAACATCATGTTTCAAATTAGAAGTACTAACAGGTTGAATAACTGCAAAAATAAATAAATATACACACTTACTTTTTAATAAAAGACTCTAAAACTTTATATATAATTTACCAATGTAAATTATATCATAAATTGAATGACATAAAATTTACCTGTGAGCTAAAATTTTAATTCAAATGGATTTATGTTCAGAGACTTTATGAAAAAATCATCAAATTTCATCAATTTTAATTCTTGTGGGTAAATAAAAATGATATATTTGATATTTATCCTAATTAATTATATTAAATATATCAAAATTCCTGTGGGATAACATCATTATATTAATATAATTAATTATAATTATATCTCTTGATCTAAATGTGATCCAATCTGTTTATAATACTTAATGTATAATTTTAATATTATCGGGTTGTTTTGGCTAAGCCCAATTAATCAAAATGATACGGATCACCGAGATATTAAACTAAATATTTTATGCATAAATATGTCATAATTGGACAAATTTTATTTATAACAACCCACAAATGTGTGTCAAAATGCATTGACATTCGAAAATTGAATGACGAGATCATATCAAATCGGCGCGCTAATATGCGCCGATCAATCCTCCGACAATTTGATCTTTTGAAGCATGTCTATATTATACATATATTCATTTAAAACAAATATATATATATATAATGATAATATATATAAGGATATTTATTAAATCATCAATTGCATATTTGCATTAATGAAATATTGAAATGAGGCAGTTGTAACTTCCGGAGGATGAAGTCATAGCCTCTTACACCGTGCCTCTAGCAATCTTAGAACATTTACCTGGCATGGACAAATTTTATTCCGGAACTCCATCCGACTTTATGTAAGGCTTTCGTGCCGGAACCAACTCCACCAGCCATCATATTATTTTAACATGATTGGAAAACAAAAAAACATTCTGCTAGGAAGATCACCGAAAAAAAATCACGATGAATTTAATGCATGATTTTTGCATCAAGGCAGAGATTAAAACCTCGCTCTGATACCAAATGTTAGAATTCATCTACGCGAACGACGATCTTAAATGCGTAGTATGCGGAATAGAAATGAATGTGGAAGTATAAGATCAAACCTCCGGCCATTGATGCTTTCACCGAACAAGGCTTCGATGTTAGTAGCGATCTTCTAAGCCCTCGATCACTCCCTCTGGATGGTGTAGGATGAATTAGTGATTGAACTTATGGACCGAATATCCTTCCATAGATATTTATAGATGTGTTGTCATCAATCACATCCACTCAATGGATAGTTACCACTAGTGGGTAGTTTTCACTTAAGTGGATAGTTATTTCCCATAATGATTAATTATTAACCATTCATTCTAAATGAGGAGTTATTCTATAATTAATAGTTTATTGACCGTAACAAAATTGGGAGTTATTGACCATATTAATAAATAATTTCGGAATTAATTAATTTAATATTATAAATCCGAAAATAAATAAATAATTAATAAGTAAATAAATTATTTTAGCAGTACTCTAATGTAGTCGGGAAGGTAATTTCATTACAAGCTCTACGGTTATCAACGATGAAGAAGAGTTAGTAAAATAAGGAATGCAGTTTCCGTTAGTTCATGAATGCCAACACTTGAAGAGAAATACTTTGGGACTATCATGTGTGCATGAAATATATTCATACATTATGAACTCAAAAGGTTTTCCTTTATGGCTGATTCTTCTGCATTGAAAAGAACTAGTATTAGATGACACTTTTGGCGTTGACGTAGAGAGCAACATTGACATTAAAGTTGAAAAGGTTGTACAAAAATTCTACGATTCAAATGAACAACAGAAAAAAGAAATCAAACGCAAGTTACGAGAAATCATAGAACCAACTTTGAGTCAAACAATAGAGTCGTCGGTACAGATAAAGTTAAAAAGGAGGCCAAAAGAGAATTGGAAACAAAACGACTCTCCTCCAACTTTGAGTATCCATTGTTGGAGGATCGAGAGTTGGAAACAAAGAAAAAAAAGGAAGTTGTCAATTCGAAAGAACCAAAGCTTTATTGACATAGTGCGTCACCATTTCACACATTTTTGGTCGAAACACATAGTGTACGCCTTTGACGTGTTGGGTGATGGACATTGTGGATACCGAGTTATTAGTGATGGTTTGAATGTGATGGGCGATTGGTCACAAGTACGCAATGATCTTTATTGGGAACTTGAAAATAAAAAAAAATTATATGATGTCATTTACGAAAGAGAAAGATGGTTAGAGTTTGCTGAATCTGTACAATGTACAGAAACTCCCACTCCGTTTATCAAATAGATGATACTACCGGATATGGGGCTTGTAATCTCATCATAGCATTGGTTCAGTTGTCTAAGGTGCAAAACTTGACTTTTCTACCGCTTCATTCATATATGCCAGAAGTGTCGACACTTATTTGTATTGGTTTCATAAATGATAATCATTACATTCGACTATAATTAAGTAGTTCTTCTCTGATTCCACAAATTACTCCATGTTGGGTGAAACATCACGAATGGATGGCAGATAGTTGGGGAAGACATTATAATGGACAATGTTAGACACCACCACCGTTTGTGGGACCAACCAATTGAATAGTGTTAGATAATCTTCAATGAGGTGAGGTAAAAATACTTAAATTTTGTTTAGCATGCCCATTCAATTTGCATGGTTGACGTTTTTAAGACTTGCAGGTTTAAAGGTTTACAAAGCAGACAAAATTGAAGTAATCAAACGGTGTCAAATTTTGTGAACTACTTAAGGTAAAACATTGAAGGTTTATATTAGAATATAGATATTAAACTTGCAAATTTAATTTATTTAATAAATTTTTTCACACTTTTCCAGGTTCAAGCGTTAAAGTGAAGCAATTGACGGAAGAGAAGATAATATTGACATCTTTTTATTCTTAAATTTGACTATTTTATTTTGAATGTTCTCAAAAAAAAAATCAACTTTCACACCTTTGGATGACATTATGGACTGTTAGAATTTTTGTGAACTCAAAAGTTTTGTTACAATCTTTTTTAATATTCAATTTGCAGATATCAAAAAAATGTAGTGCGGATAACAATATGTTTTGCGGATATAAATTTATCAAAAGTGATTTGCAAATATAAAAAATGTGAGAATAATCAAAATTATAGTGCGGATAACAATCGTCTTTTGGAATGGGACCCGAGAATAAAATCGGTTGGATCAAAGGTCGGTTGGACCAGTTGGACTAGAGTTGAACCATGATGTATAATAATTAATAATATTATTAATAAATATCAATACTTAAGTTCTTAATTAGTAGTCTTATTGTTAAATTTTAAATTTTGACACGAATTTATAGAAAGATTGAGCTGCAAATAACAGGGTTCTCCTCTCACCCCACTTACGTAATAAGAAGTTATGGATGTAATCACCCCATGCACGATCCGCGCGTCCGATTTGCGTGATAACTACCAAACACGGAACCCCAACGGTCGCGCGGGATCCCGTGTGCGGTCATTCCACCGCCGTCTGGCCGCCCCTGCTGGCCCCGCAATGGCCAGCCACCCCCTTTGGCCACTCGGGCACAGGCGGCCTCGGCCGTAATCGTTGTCACACCCTGGCCCGATAAGCTCGAATTTACGAGCCGGGAACAGAAAATGTGAGTTGAGAATCTTTTTATAGTTACACATTACAAAGCAAGAAATGACAAAATTAATAAAACTATTATTTTTATTCATAATCAAAGGAGATTACATAGATACATCATTGATACTGCATCTTATTAATACATAGTGATATAATATATTTTTCTCACTGCTCATAATCGCTCTGGTCCGCATCGCTACCTAAAAACATAATAGGTCGGTGTGCATTCTTACTCATCCTGAAAGAATAATACAGTACAATATGCATGAATGAATAAAATGCAAGTTCATCATTAATAAAATACTTAATTTTACTTACATACTAAAAATATTTAATTTATGCAAATCTTTTTTTGACATGAATGTTACATGTTAAATTTTGAATGTTAAACATTTCATAGCATCATGATGTTCCTGCACAATAGCGGTTTCATAGCATCGTGCATTTTACGACAAAATAGTGGTTTATCGTATAATAACGATTTCATAGCATCATGCGTTTTACGACATAATATCACATATTTCAGAGTTTTAGAATGTATGCATGAAGGTTACAACTTAGGATATATCACATGAATACACGTAATTCCACCATTCGTTATGCTTATCAAAATATTCAAATTATCTTATAATAAAATAAGCTGATATATAAAAATTGTATTATTTTCCACATACCTCGATTTCAATGCTTGAATTAATATCGGGCATCAACTTGACGCACTTTTAGAAATTTGGGCTTCAGCTCTCAAAAACAGTACTTGAGCAGCACTTTAACACAAATTAAAGTTAAAATCTTTTTTTAGAAACTCTCCTGAAGCTTCTCCTAATTTTTTGCAGCGTTCTAACACTTTCTCTCTCCTATATCTCTCTTTCTCTCTTGATTTCCGAGAAAATGATAAGGATTTCAACTGATTTGAACATTCCATTGGATGTTTTTTTTAAATATCTTTCCAACACCACCAAAATCGTCTTAATCGGAGCTCTAGAACTCACAGAAACCTCAAAATACTTGTTTGCCCATTACTGGACTTCGTCGGGCTTGACACGTGGTGCAGAGGTGCCACAAGCGCCAGCACTGTTGTGTGGCGCTGCAACAGCGCTGGAGGCCGCCACATGGCGGCCATGTGGCAGTGCCTCATGAAGAGGCGCTATATGGCGACGCTACGTGGCCACCATACAGCCCGCCATGTGGCGGCCATAACACCCTTACGCATGCATGGCAGTTCTCCATGCAGCGGGTGTGGCACTGTATTAGAGCGTCACGTGCCGTGGTGTAGCCATGTGGCAAAATACGCCCGATTTCTTTTCGGGCACTTTTTTTTATTTTCAGTCCTACAAAAATTATGAAAATACCTATCCTACCATTTTTCGACGTTCCGAACCTGTTTCCGGCCTCCGTTTTGCCAAATTCCAAACGGTTATTGTCTAATTTGTACTTTTTACATACATGGTCCGATTTTGACAAATAAAATATTGATTTTTATGGATTTTGTCATTTTGAGTCTAATGATGGACTCCGTTTTATCAAATTTGAATCGATTGTATCAAAATTTGCACATTTTTTAACTAACTCTAATTTTAGCAAAGTATATATCGATCTCTATGTTTTTTTGATGTTCTATATTTACTTGCGAATTTTATTTTTCGAAATTTACGCCAGTTGCGTCAAAAATTATGTTTTTTCACTACTATCTAATTATAATAAATAATATATCAATTTGAAGGTTTTTCGACCTTCTGAACTTAACCGCGGAGTCCATTTTTGATATTCAGCTTTGTTGGATAAGTTTGAGCATATTTATTACAGTAAAATGTAATTATTTAAAAATAGGATATTACATTCTTCTCTCCTTAAAAAAAAATCTGTCCACGAAATTTGTTCTCAAACTAGGTTAGGATATCCCTTATTCATGTCTTCTTCAAGCTCCCAAGTTGTTTTTTTTTGTTGACCGTCCTTTCCAAGTAACCTTGATCATTGGTATAATTTTCTCCTCAGCTGCTTCTCCTCACGGTCTATGACCCGATCTGGGATAGCTTCGTAGGATCGAGAGGTCTGGATGCATTTCTAAAATTTCGGTGTTGAACTGGATGACATGTGATGGATCATAGATGTATCGTCGTAGCATCGATACATGAAATACATTGTGTATACCACTCATAATCGGGGGTAATGCTAATTTGTAGGCGATTGATCTGACTTTGTTGAGGATCTCGAACGGATCGGGATGGGTAATGCACTTTTTTATGACGACGTAGTGCTTGCCTACTCGGGACAACGCTGCTCAATTGGTGATGAGGAGTTGAAAAACTCCATAGCTAAGCGTAAAACTCAATTAGTGATGAGGAGTTAAAAAACTCCATAGTTAAATGTACTTGCTCGGGCTGGAGTAATCTCGGGATGGGTGACCTCTTGGAAAGTCCTCGTGATGCACGCTTGACTATCGAGTTTGCCTCATCAAAGGGAGGTTGTTGCCACCAACAACCCGCCTGTTGATGGTAATGGATTGGAGTTCTTGGGACGCATCCCGGACGATGCTAGTGTAAGACCCCCATTTTTTTTTCTTTTTTCTTTTTTTTTTTCGACACCGGGGTCTTAGGCCCAGAATCGCCACCTCGCGGTGATACCTTCGCACCCGGGAAGGTCGTCACTACAAGACGTTGATCCTACCGCCCAAAATCGATCACAACTGTAGCAATAGAATAAAAGCAAGTCCACAGAAAATCACATGTATAGAAAATAAGCTCCACGAAGAGAGTGTCCACAGATAGTACATATAATAAAAATCTCGGGCTTATGCCCAGTACATCAAGTCCTTACTACAAATCACTCATCGCGGAAGCAAACTAATACAACTACTAGTGTTCGGGACTCACAGTCCCTGCTGTCTGGACTCCAGTACTAGACTGTCCGATCTCCAAGCGTGCCGACCTCCGGGGCTGCTCCTCCATGCTGGGCTCCGTGGTCCCCTAAATGATGTGGTTCGAAAACCGTTAATCTAAAAGACTAAGTCCTATCATCCTCCGCCCCTTTCCCCATGGCTCCTAAGCACCGAGCAGGGAGAAGGAAAGGAAAGAACATGAAGGTGGAGAATGTCAAATAGCAGATGGCAGTGGAACTAGACTAGCAGTTCTAAGTATGGTAATAATGATACAAAATTAACCTTAACTTATGCGAATACACATAAGCTAAGGGATCTCTTGTAGGGCTCCTATCGTATAAAAAGTCTCATACCGATTTATACGATAGGGTGTCGGTTTTACTAGCAGGCTTAAATATTTAATACTGAAAGAGAATCTTGACTTATAAGCACGCTCGCACGAACTTATAGGCCAAGGGGTCGTTTTGCAAGGCCTAATGTATAGAGCGTCCCATACCGCTTATACATTAGGTGTCAGGTTATATGCAATGGTTATGCTATGAAACACAATTATGCTATGATGTGAACATGCAAGTGCAACTCACCCACTCGACTCTGTATACACAGACCTTTAGTTCCCCCTTTCGGAGTCGTTACCTCCCAGGATACCTCCGTAGTGGCAGACGGAAGCGGTGGGTTGGGCCTCGCCCACCTCTAAACCAGTAAAGCACTACCGGTCAGACCTATTATACGCCTCAATGCTTGGTGCACAAAGCGGACTCCTACGTACTCTTGCCGGCTGGCGCACCGGACTTCTATTGGCGAAGTGCTAACCACACTTGCCGAGTCAGCGTATTGGCGTCGGTGCATCGACCCTCCAATACCGAAGACCCACCACCTTATACCTTCTATGCACATGCAATAGTTATGAGTCCAAACAACAACCGAACCAAATCTCCCCGGACTATCCCGTCCGTCATAAATCAGCAACCGAGCCAAAGCTCCCCGGACTACCCCGTCCGTCATAATCAACAACCGAGCCGAAGCTCCCCGGACTATCCCGTCCGTCATAATCAACAACCGAGCCGAAGCTCCCCGAACTATCCGTCCGTCATAATCAACAACCGAGCCGAAGCTCCCCGGGCCACCATGCCCATCACCATAACCACTGGGTTTATTGCCCGAGTAACCCAAACTATCTCCCGGGACATTGGGGTGTGAGAGTGTGAAATCCTAAGTTTACTATTTACTCTTGTGGCGATTTTATACCAACGACTTAGGTTTTACCCAGGACTGCCCAAGGTATTCTCTGTGAAGGGCTCTCGAGGGCACTAGGAGCTATGATGGGCTGAATCCCAAAGCTCCATTTCGCAAGGCACTTATTCTTGTTGGTTGGTAACTAATCCCATATCCATTACCCATTTCTTTTTCATATTACGGTAGACTAAACCTAAGGTGATTTTGACCTTTCACTCTACGGGGGAAGACGATCTTTCGTCGACCTCAAGCACTACTCAACACTACCGACTCATATCTCACTACTTAACCTAAACTTCTAGGATGACTCATCCACATCTTCAAAATCCAGCAAGATGGCTAACTCCAACTATGTCAAATCATTTCCTTTCAATAATTTACTAAATGCAGACCACAAGGTTAAATGTCATGTATAATGGGGAGTACATCAAATAATCTTCCAATACTCCTATAATAATTAATGAAGGTCCATTATGACCTTTAAGCCCTAAATCCAGAGACCCAAAATTTTCCTTATTTATTTAATAATTTATTTAATTATTCTAGTGACTAAAATTTTCAATAATGAACATGAAGTACCATTTTCAGGCAAGATATCATTCCACTAATTTTATATGATATTTAAAATAAGGATTTAACTCATCTTCCAAAATGAATGTCATTTCTCTAGACGGAATTTTCTCTGAATTTTTTGCCCGTACGCGATTTTCTCGCCCGGACGCGATTTTCTCGCCCGGACGCGATTTTCTCGCCCGGACGCGATTTTCTCGCCCGGACGCGATTTTCTCGCCCGTACTCGAAAATTTCGCCCGGATGCGAAAATATCGCGTCGGGGCGAAAAATTCGATTTGAGAAGTAAAAATCGCGTCCGGGCAAAAAATCGCGTACGGGAGACGTGCTTGGGCGAAAAATTCGCGCCCGGGCGAGAAATTCGCGCCCGGGCGAGAAATTTGCGCCCGGGCGAGAAATTCGCGCCCGGGCGAGAAAATCCCGCCCGGGCGAGAAAATCGCGCCCGGGCGATAAAATCGCGCCCGGGCGAGAAAATCGCGCCCGGGCCAGAAATTCGCGTCAGGGCGAAAAATTCGCGTCCGGGCGAAAAATTCGCGTCCGGGCGAAAAAAACGCGTCCGGGCGAAAATATCGCGTCTGGACGATAAAATTCGCGTGCGGACGAAAAAATCGCGTTCGGGCGAAAAATTCGCGTTCATATGAAAATTTCGCATTCAGACTGAAAAAATCAAATCAGATTGAAAAAATCACGTCATGGCGAAAAAAACACGTCTGGGCGAAAATAACACTTTTGGGCGAAAATTTCACGTCCGGTCAAAAAATACGCGTTGTGGTCGAAAAACTTGAGTTTGGGCGAAAAAATCACGCCTCAAGAAAAAATCACGGTCGGGTTAAAAAATCGCATTTGTGATTTTTAATTGTGATCATTAATAGCATTGATCAATGTCAATTCCTATGACAGAAAGTCTTTCTACAAACGAACAATAAAAAAATATCAATGTCAATTCCTATGATATAAAGTCTTCATGCAGACGAACAAAAGAATTGGATTTTAATCCAATATCATTTCCCATGTGTATTGATATTGAATTGAAAGCTAATACTTAAATGCCAATATCGTAGAAACGAACGGAGCCTTAAAGAAATATAAAAGACTATATTGCTTCAAAAAATTCAGAGAAAATTCCAGTATGATTTTAATGGCATATAAATGATTTGGGACAAATTTCATAATTTATTTATTAGTAAATAATCTTAATTAAATTATTGAATAATTTCCTCATTTAACAAGCTTGTGAAGTAAGTACCTCAAATATGTATCCAAAAATTTTCATAAAATTTATATATGCATATAATGATTCCAGACTTCCTCTGCCAAACTTTCATGACCTCCCAAGGGTCAGAGGGACCATAATGTTCAATTTATTAAATTGAGGCATCCCTTGTGTTACAAATGAAGTACTATAACTATTGTCCCAAAATTCCCAATTAAATTACCAGAGGCTCATAATATCCTTATGACCAATCTACCAAAATTTCACCTTAGTTTGAGGAGTTTAGCTAGCCCACTTCAACCCTACAATATTTGTGCTCTAAACTAGGGTTAGGGTTTTGTGGGTCCCAAACTTTCCAAAACACCCTAATATTTTAACCAGAGGGTTATAGTTACCCTATTACCCTCCCTACAAAATTTCATAGTCATACAAGGTGTTTTGTCCACATGCCCTTCACAAGGTACAAAAGCCCTTCCTTAGGGTTTGACCTAGGATCTTGGGGAAAATCAATTCCAAAATTCCCCATATTTCATTTGAAGGTACACAAGTTCATGACAAGTCAGTGTTCAAAATTTGGACCTCTGTTGAGGTGAATTGGACACTCTAAGCAAAAATTACATTTTGGACCAAAATGCCCTTCTTAGGGAAAAACTAGGGTTTGCATGATTTCCATTCAAATCACCTCCAAACTTAATGAACTTTTAACCAGAGGTCTATAATGACCTCATATACCTCCCACCAAAATTTGGATGAATTTGGACTTCATTTGACCCATAAATTAATTTATCCTAGATAAATTAAATTATTTACAAAACTATAGAAAAATTATCTCCAAAAATTCCCATTTTTGGGCAGGTTCTAGATATTAGTTAGTATGACTCCCTGACAAAATTTCAACTCATTTGGGTTAAGTATGAAGTGTGGGCACTTAGTTTAATGACTGCCTATTCATTTGTATAGACCCCACCAAAATGAGTTCCCTGGTCAAACCAGTCACCCAAATTGGTTCAAACCAATTTTGTTTGAAAGTAGACTCATAGGGCTATATTTAATGTGTTGACTATTTTCTCTGAAAAGGGCTCTAGGTATTTTTAATAATTAAATACATTAAATACCTAATATGTGACAGAAAATAAAATAAATCAAATACATATCCTATAGTATTTTATCATCATCAGCACGAATCTTGCCGCAAGATGGACGGAATCCCGTCATCTTCTTCCTCTGGCAGACGGCCAGGATTGCTTCTGCCTGGGCCGATTTCCAGCGGTTGCCGCCGGCGCTCCGGCCACCTCCCCGGCCTGCCACCGCCGCCTACACCTTCGGGGTGGTCGGGGCTACCTCCAGGCGGCGGCACGGCCGCCGGGGAGCACTGCTCCGGCGATCCCGAAAAGCGGAAAAACCATGAATTTGAAATTTCGATTGGGCTCAATTGAGCTCCAACCTTGGTTCTAATGATCCCTACGATCTACCCATGCAAGAAGGAGTGGAGGAGGACCTGTGGTGGCGGGTGTAGCCGTGCTGATCGCCGGATTGGCATGGTGGTGGCCGGTGGTGGTCGGCTTGTTCAAAAATGCAGGAAATTGCTTGGCTCCTTTAGGTAAAGTGTGGGAAATGCTCCTTGAACCTCAGTGAAGCTTTTAAAGAGGGAGAGGAGGGGAGTTAGGTGGCTGAATGCCTTGTGCCATTTTTGGCCATGGTCAACAATGGCGGCTTGGTTGGTAGGGGGGTGGAGCTTGCTCTAACCAGTCCAAAATGGCTGCTGCACTCCCCCTTGTTCTTCTGAATTGAATGGGGAGGTTGGGGAGGGGGGAGGAGCACAAAGTCCTCCTTCCTTCTTCTTCCTTCTCTTTCTCTCTCCTCCATGGGTGGCTTTCTCTCTCCTAGTCACCAAGCCTGAAATTTGGCTCCTCCCTATCCTATGGCAGCCCACAAGTCCATTTGGTCACTTAAGTCAAGGTTAGCCCAATTGCAATGGGCTTGAGCTTGAGTTAGCCCATTTGGGCTAACTTGACCCAAAGTTGGACTAGGGCCCACCTAGGTCAAATTGGTCTTTGAGGTTTCTTCAATGGGTACTTGGTGACCCATTAGCCTCCCCTAGGGTCAAGTTGGGGTTGGATTGGCCCTTGGAGGTCAATTGACCCTTAACTAGGGCACTTTGACCATTTTAGGTCAAGGGTTGACTTTGGTCAACCTAGCCTTTATGATTGGTCCCAATGGGTCCTTGGTGACCTATTGGCCTCTCACTAGGGCTATGAGGGTATGGGTGGGGTCCACTTGGCTAAGGGACTGCAATTGACCCTTGTGTAGGTCAGTTTGACCCAATTAGGGTTAGAGTTGACTTTGGTCAACTCAGGTCCTTTGGCTGCCCTCCATGGGTCCTTAGTGACCCATTGACCCCTTACTAGGGTTATAAAGGTATGGGTGGGGTCTTGGAGTCTTGGTGAAGCTTCATGATCACCTTAAACCAAGGTTTTGGAGTTTACTATTTGCAGACCATAGTGCCTCTATCCACACCACCAGGTCCACTTGACTCTTTCTTGGGCTTCCTAGGGTTTTGTCATGACAAAACCACTTTTAGGGGTCTAGTTGGAAATGGGATGTTATAAATTCCAATAAACAAAACAAAGATTTCGTCCCCGAAATCAAGGTTAAGCCCACGGGGGCTCCTATCGGGGAGAAGGAAACTTGTAACATCCCATGAGAATCGAAAGATTTAGATCACGACCATGTTCGCTATGTGAGGTTTAAAGGTGATAGTCAAATCTAAGACCAATTCGCTCAATTGGCAAAGTCTAGACCCCAATAAACAAAAGTTTAGCCCATATACTTGAAATTTCAGTTCTACTAGTTTAAAGTAGGAAGGTAAATTGAACATATTGAGTGGTTGTGAGGTATACTTGACTGAAGAGTTCCGAGTATCTTTGTCGCATCAAGTCCTGGGGCTCCCATGTGTGCTCCTCTCTTCCGTGATTTCTCCACAGGACCTTGACTAACGGAACCTTCTTGTGGCGTAAGACTCGTACCCCCTTGTCGTCAATCCGGACCGGTTCTAGGTGAACTGACCGATCAGAGGCTATCGGTCCATCTGTGGTTGTAACTTGTTGTTCCGGGCGTAGTAGAGCCCTCCTAAGAGAAGATATATGGAACACGTCGTGCAGACTTGCCAGCTCCGGTGGCAGCTCCAACCTGTATGCCAAGGGACCGATCCGCTCCTGGATCCTATAAGGCCCCATATATCTTGGACTGAGCTTCTTCCTCTGTCCGCGTACTCGAGTAACTCCATGCATTGGTCGGATCTTCAAGAACACCTGATCTCCCACCTGGAATTCCACCTAACGGTGCCGAGCGTCGTTACTTAGCCTGCCGGCTCTGTGCTTCTAGCATCCTGTCCCGTATCAATCTCACCTGAGCCTCGGTGTCCTCGACAAACTCCGAATCCAATTCCTTAGGGTCCTCGTCCTGTATCCATGATAGCGGAGTCCTGCACTTCCGTCCGTACAACGCCTCATAAGGAGCCATCTTTATACTAGACTGGTAGCTGTTATTATACGAGAACTCGATCAGCAGTAAACAACTTCTCCCAAGGTTCACCGCAATCTAATATGCAGAGTCGTAGTAAATCCTCCAGAGTCCGGTTGGTTCTTTCCGTCTGTCCATCCGTCTGGGGGTGGAAAGCCGTACTGAATGTTAGTCGAGTGCCCAAGTAAGTCTGCACTGACCTCCACTCCCTAGATGTAAATCGTCCATCCCGGTCTGACACAATCGACTTGGGTATGCCATGATAGCGGACGAATTGCTCCACAAACTTTCGGACTAACATGCCCACCGAGTCATCCTTCCTGATTGGAATAAACCTTGTTACCTTTGTCAGCCGGTCGACGATCACCCAGATCGAATCATTCCCTGTCCTTGATCGAGGGAGTCCATGTATAAAGTCCATGGTGATATCATCGAACTTCCACTCTGGTACTGGGAGTGGCTGCAATAATCCTGCGGGGTTTCTGCATTCCGCTTTCACTAACTGACACGCCTTGCAATGGGTCACGAAGTAGGTGATATCCTTCTTCATGCCGGGCCAGAACATAGTCTTCTTCAGATCTGCAGTCATCTTTGTAATCCCCGGGTGAACCGAATATTGACTGCAATGAGCCTCCATCATGATGTCCTCCCGGACTTGGCCTCCCTCTGGTATGTAGACCCGTCCTCTAAAGCATACTAAGTCATCCCTCAGTGTGTAATCTCCCGCAGTGCCTGCTTCTAAGGCCCGGAATATCGGCTCTAGCTGGGTATCCTGCCTCTGTCCATCCTTGACCCTTTCTAAAATGTCATCAGTGGCGATTAATGACGAAAGATACTCTTGGTATAACTCAGGGTGATCCTCGGACACCAGGGATATTTGCATCTTATCTAACATCTGAACTAACTCCAAAGCCATCAACTGTGTTCCTACTCCGGCGTTTGCGGTCTTTCGGCTCAGTGCATCTGCTATCACATTCGCCTTTCCCGGGTGGTAGTGCATCTCATACTGGTAGTCTGCCAAAAATTCCACCCATCGTCTCTGTCTGATGTTCAGCTCTTTTTGCGTGTCCACATACCTCAAATTTTTATGGTCGGAGTATATGTCGCAGTGGACACCGTACAGATAGTGACGCCAGACTTTTAGTGCAAAGATGACAGCTCCAATCTCTAAGTCATGAACTGGGTAGTTTTGCTCGTGCTTCTTCAGCTGCCGAGAAGCGTAAGCTATCACATGGCCATTCTGCATAAGTACTGCACCCATGCCCTGGTAGGAGGCATCGGTGTAGACCTGGAATCCTTCTTTCCCTGAAGGGAGAGCAAGTATAGGAGCCGAAGTGAGTCGCCCCTTTAGCTCTTGAAAAGCCGCCTCACACTGTGGGGTCCAGATAAAGGGCACCTACTTCCTTGTCAGAGATGTGAGTGGAAGGGCGATACGAGAGAATCCCTCTACGAACTTCCGGTAGTAACCGGCGAGTCCTAGGAAACTTCATACATCTGTGGCCGTCTTCAACTGTGGCCAGTCCCAGACTGCTTGGATCTTGGCCGGGTCCACTGCTAACCCAGCACCACTGATGGTATGGCCTAGGAAGGCCACCTCCTTCAACCAAAACTGGCATTTGCTGATCTTCGCATAGAGCTTGTGCTCCCGTAGTCTCTCCATAGTCAGCGTCAGATGCCGAGTGTGCTCCTCTTCCGTCCTAGAGTAGATCAGGATGTCGTCTATGAATACTATGACGAACACATCCAAGTAGGCCTCAAAAACCGGTTCATGAGGCTCATGAATGCCGACGGAGCATTTGTGAGCCCGAAGGGCATCACGGTAAACTCATATAGCCCATATCTGCTACTAAAAGCAGTCTTTGGAATGTCCTCCTCCTGGATCCGTAGCTGGTAGTAACCCGAACTTAAATCCAGCTTTGAGAAATAATGGGCTCCCTCCAGCTGGTCGAATAATTCGTCTATCCGTGGGAGCGGATAGGTATTCCGGACGGTCAGCCTGTTTAGTACTCGATAATCGATGCACAGGCGAAGTGTCCCATCCTTCTTCTTCACAAATAAGACCGGGGCTCCCCATGGAGAGGAACTCAGTCTAACAAATTCGGCTTCCACCAGTTCCAGGAGTTGGCTTCGAAATTCTGTCAGCTCTTTTGGGGCCATCCGGTAAGGGGCTCTAGCTGCCGGCTTAGCCCCCGGCACCAGCTGTATCCGGAAATCCTGCTCCCGGTGCGGGGGTAGCCTAAGCAGTTTCTCTGGGAATACGTCGGCAAAATCTCGCACCACCGGAATACCCGAGGTGAAAACCTTGGCCTCAATCATTTCAAATATTACCTCATACACTTCTTCCCCCTGTAAGTGAGCCTTGACGGCCTGTACAGATGACAGCATGAGAGGGGGAATAGATCTAGTACCTTCAATGACGAGGTAGGAATCTCCATGTCTCACGGTAACTCTCTTGGACGTGCAGTCAATTTGAGCATGATTCCAGTTCAACCACGTCATTCCTAGGATCAAATCAAAGATTGGCATCTTTATGATCGTCGCTGGAGCTTCAAATATCCTTCCGCCGATCTCCGCTTCCATATTGCAGTGGGCAGAGGTGAACAACTCTGATCCGTCGGGTAATCGTATCCTCATCATTAGACCCGTGAATCGTTCCACGCCTTCCAACCCTTCTACGAAGGCTTCCGATATAAACGAGTGTGAAGCACCCGTATCAAATAGCGTATAAGCGGGTTTGCGGCTGATGAAAACTATTCCTGGGGGTGGGGAAAGTTAAATGTCTTAGAATCTAGCTATGATTTCCTTTCCTAGATTATCACTTCTATATAAACTTAAATTTCATGAGGAAATAAGTTTACAATTTTTCGACGTACCAGTGATTACTTGCTCCGGGTTCCGGGGTTGAGCCAAATCCAGTGCATAAATTTGCTCTCTCTGCTTCCTGCGATCTGCACCCTGGAAACCACGTCCTCGACCACGTCCTCGTCCGCCAAATTATTGGGCATGCGGGGCAGCCTGGGGTGCTGGTAGAGGTGCTTCCCTTATGGGGCAGTTTCTCCGAATGTGTCCTATTTGATGACAGTTGTAGCATTCTGGTGGGGGAAATGTCATACCCCCGGGTCTTGGTGCCTCCCTCATCTGAAGAGGCTGAGGGGCCAATATCACCTGCTCCCTCGGCTCCTGCCTCACTTCCTTACGAGGCTGGTCCTCTGTCCTTCTCCCACCTGGTATAGCACCTTGCCGCTGATCATTTCTGGCTCTCCAGCCCTGATCCTCCGCTTGCCGCTTCCGGCCCCGAGTGGTGTGCCAATCAGCCTCAATCCTATTTGCCATCTCCAAAATCCGGGAGATAGGCCCATCGGATACAAACAACAAAGCCTCCCTCAAGTCCTCCCGCAGGCCTTTATAGAATCTCTTGATGTACCCCGCTTCGTCCAGCTGGTAAGAATCTGCATATCGAGCCAAATGGTCGAACTCCCGATGGTACTCTACCACTGTCTGGGTGCCCTGCTTCAGCTGTAAGAACCGCTCCTCCAACTCATCCCTGGCCGACTGCGGAACAAAATGTTCCAGGAGTGCGGCCCTGAACTCTTCCCAGGAAATTTCTGCAACCTCATCAGCAAACATTGTGTCCAGTAGCGTCTTCCACCACCTCTTGGCATGGGACTCCAGGCAGGAGACAACCAAGGCCACCCTCTCCTCCCAGGGACACCGTATCCCAGTCAGCATTTCGTACATAATATCTAGTCATTCTTCTGTCCGTACAGCGGATTCTGTCCCCAAGTAGGATGGAGGAGAGAGTCCTCGAAAGATGCTCAGCCAATTGGCCCCCGGGTTTGGCTGCAGAGCCGGAACCTGCTGAGCCCTGAAAGCATCTAGAATGGCCGTCAACGTTTGACCCATCTCCGAGTGTAGGAATGGAGTGGGGACCGGGGAAGGTGGTGCAACAGTCGGAGTCTGCTGAACTCCGTCTTGTGGTGTTGGCTGCGCTGGGGGCTGCGTAATAGAAGCCAAATATAAGAAGTCTCACAGATTTAACTAAAAGTGGACAATTTTCATGTGATTTCCCATATGGGCCCACTACTGCTTCCGCTGCTTAGTTTGTCCCCAAACTAAACTCGAGCGGGGGTGTCCCAGGGTTAGTGGACTGCTACTTTTCTGATCGAGGTTTCCTCTGATACCACTTGTAAGACCCCAATTTTTTTTTTTCGACACCGGGGTCTTAGGCCCAGAATCGCCACCTCGCGGTGATACCTTCGCACCCGGGAAGGTCGTCACTACAAGACGCCGATCCTGCCGGCCAAAATCGATCACAACTGTAGCAATAGAATAAAAGCAAGTCCATAGGAAATCACATGTATAGAAAATAAGCTCCACGAAGGGAGTGTCCACAGATAGTACATATAATAAAAATCTCGGACTTATGCCCAGTACATCAAGTCCTCACTACAAATCACTCATCACGGAAGCAAACTAATACAACTACTAGTATTCGGGACTCACAGTCCCTGCTGTCTGGACTCCAGTACTAGACTGTCCGATCTCCAAGCGTGCAGACCTCCAGGGCTGCTCCTCCATGCTGGGCTCCGTGGTCCCATAAATGATGTGGTTCGAAAACCGTTAGTCTAAAAGACTAAGTCCTATCGTCCTCCGCCCCATTCCCCATGGCTCCTAAGCACCGAGCGGGGAGAAGGAAAGGAAAGGACATGAAGGTGGAGAATGTCAAATAGCAGATGGCAGCGGAACTAGACTAACAGTTCTAAGTATGGTAATAATGATACAAAATTAACCTTAACTTATATGAATACACATAAGCTAAGGGATCTCTTGCAGGGCTCCTATCGTATAAAAAGTTTCATACCGATTTATACGATAGGGTGTCGGTTTTACTAGCAGGCTTAAATATTTAATACTGAAAGAGAACCTTGACTTATAAGCACGCTCGCACGAACTTATAGGTCAAGGGGTCATTTTGCAAGGCCTAATGTATAGAGCGTCCCATGCCGCTTATACATTAGGTGTCAGGTTATATGCAATGGTTATGCTATGAAATACAATTATGTTATGATGTGAACATGCAAGTGTAACTCACCCACTCGACTCTGTGTACACAGACCTTTAGTTCCCCCTTTCGGAGCCGTTACCTCCCAGGATACCTCCGTAGTGGCAGACGGAAGCGGTGGGTTGGGTCTCGCCCACCTCTAAACCAGTAAAGCACTACCGGTCAGACCTATCGTACGCCTCAAAGCTTGGTGCACAAAGCGGACTCCTGTGTACTCTTGCCGGCTGGCGCACCGGACTTCTGTTGGCGAAGTGCTAACCACACTTGCCGAGTCAGTGTATTGGCGTCGGTGCATCAACCCTCCAATACTGAAGACCCACCACCTTATACCTTCTATGCACATGCAATAGTTATGAGTCCAAACAACAACCGAACCAAATCTCCCCGGACTATTCCGTCCGTCATAAATCAACAACCGAGCCGAAGCTCCCCGGACTATCCCGTCTGTCATAATCAACAACCGAGCCGAAGCTCCCCGGACTATCCCGTCCGTCATAATCAATAACCGAGCCGAAGCTCCCCGAACTCTCCGTCCGTCATAATCAACAACCGAGCCGAAGCTCCCCGGGCCACCATGCCCATCACCATAACCACTGGGCTTATTGCCCGAGTAACCCAAACTATCTCCCGGGACATTGGGATGTGAGAGTGTGAAATCCTAAGTTTACTATTTACTCTTGTGGTGATTTTATACCTACGACTTAGGTTTTACCCAGGACTGCTCAAGGTATTCCCTGTGAAGGGTTCTCGAGGGCACTAGGAGCTATGATGGGCTGAATCCCAAAGCTCCCTTTCGCATGGCACTTATTCTTGTTGGTTGGTAACTAATCCCATATCCATTACCCATTTTTTTTTCATATTACGGTAGACTAAACCTAAGGTGATTTTTACCTTTCACTCTACGGGGGAAGAGGATCTTTCGTCGACCCCAAGCACTACTCAACACTACCGACTCATATCTCACTACTTAACCTAAACTTCTAGGATGACTCATCTACATCTTCAAAATCCAGCAAGATGGCTAACTCCAACTATGCCAAATCATTTCCTTTCAACAATTTACTAAATGCAGACCACAAGGTTAAATGTCATGTATAATGGGGAGTACATCAAATAATATTCCAATACTCCTATAATAATTAATGGAGGTCCATTATGACCTTTAAGCCCTAAATCCATAGACCCAAAATTTTCCTTATTTATTTAATAATTTATTTAATTATTCTAGTGACTAAAATTTCCAATAATGAACATAAAGTACCATTTTCAGGCAAGATATCATTCCACTAATTTTATAGGATATTTAAAATAAGGATTTAACTCATCTTCCAAAATATCTCAATTTTTCAGTAAGGTTTTATCCCAAAATTCCTATTTCATTTTAACCCTTGAAAATTCATTTAAAGAAATATAAAAGACTATATTACTTCCAAAAATTCAGAGAAAATTCCAGTATGATTATAATGGCATATAAATGATTTGGGCCAAATTTCATAATTTATTTATCAGTAAATAATCTTAATTAAATTATTGAATAATTTCCTCATTTAACAAGCTTGTGAAGTAAGTACCTCAAATATGTATCAAAAAATTTTCATAAAATTTATATATGCATATAATGATTCAAAACTTCCTCTGCCAAACTTTCATGACCTCCCAAGGGTCAGAGGGACCATAATGTGCAATTTATTAAATTGAGGCATCCCTTGTGTTACAAATGAAGTACTATAACTATTGTCCCAAAATTCCCAATTAAACTACCAGAGGCTCATAATAGCCTTATGACCAATCTACCAAAATTTCACCTTAGTTTGAGGAGTTTAGCTAGCCCATTTCAACCCTACAATATTTGTGCCCTAAACTAGGGTTAGGGTTTTGTGGGTCCCAAACTTTCCAAAACACCCTAATATTTTAACCAGAGGGTTATAGTTACCCTAATACCCTCCCTACAAAATTTCATAGTCATACAAGGTGTTTTGTCCACATGCCCTTCACAAGGTACAAAAGCCCTTCCTTAGGGTTTGACCTAGGATCTTGGGGAAAATCAATTCCAAACCTCCCCATATTTCATTTGATGGTGCACAAGTTCATGACAAGTCAGTGTTCAAAATTTGGACCTCTGTTGAGGTGAATTGGACACTCTAAGCAAAAATTACATTTTGGACCAAAATGCCCTTCTTAGGGAAAAACTAGGGTTTGCATGATTTCCATTCAAATAACATCCAAACTTAATGAAATTTTAACAAGAGGTCTATATTGACCTCATATACCTCCCACCAAAATTTGGATGAATTTGGACTTCATTTGACCCATAAATTAATTTACCCTAGATAAATTAAATTATTTACAAAACTATAGAAAATTTATCTCCAAAAATTCCCATTTTTGGGCAGGTTCTAGATATTAGTTATTATGACTCCCTGACAAAATTTCAACTCATTTGAGCTAAGTATGAAGTGTGGGCACTTAGTTTAATGACTGCCTATTCATTTGTATAGACCCCACCAAAATGAGTTCCCTGGTCAAACCAGTCACCCAAATTGGTTCAAACCAATTTTGTTTGAAAGTAGACCCATAGGGATATATTTCATGTGTTTACTATTTTCTCTGAAAAGGGCTCTAGGTATTTTTAATAATTAAATACATTAAATACCTAATCTGTGACAGAAAATGAAATAAATCAAATACATATCCTATAGTATTTTATCATCATCAGCACGAATCTTGCCGCAAGATGGACGGAATCCCGTCATCTTCTTCCTCTGGCAGACGGCCAGGATTGCTTCTGCCTGGGCCGATTTCCAGCGGCTGCCGCCGGCGCTCCGGCCACCTCCCCGGCCGGCCACCGCCGCCTACACCTTCGGGGTGGTCGGGGCTACCTCCAGGCGGCGGCACAGCCGCCGGGGAGCACTACTCCGGCGATCCCGACAAGCGAAAAAACCATGAATTTGAAATTTCAATTGGGCTCAATTGAGCTCCAACCTTGGTTCTAATGATCCCTACGATCTACCCATGCAAGAAGGAGTGGAAGAGGACCTGTGGTGGCGGCTGTAGCCGTGCTGATCGCCGGATTGGCATGGTGGTGGCCGGTGGTGGTCGGCTTGTTCAAAATTGCAGGAAATTGCTTGGCTCCTTCAGGTAAAGTGTGGGAAATGCTCCTTGAACCTTAGTGAAGCTTTTAAAGAGGGAGAGGAGGGGAGTTAGGTGGCTGAATGCCTTGTGCCATTTTTGGCCATGGTCAACAATGGCGGCTTGGTTGGTAGGGGGTGGAGCTTGCTCTAACCAGTCCAAAATGGCTGCTGCACTCCCCCTTGTTCTTCTGAATTGAATGGGGAGGTTGGGGAGGGGGGAGGAGGAGCACAAAGTCCTCCTTCCTTCTTCTTCCTTCTCTTTCTCTCTCCTCCATGGGTGGCTTTCTCTCTCCTAGTCACCAAGCCTGAAATTTGGCTCCTCCCTATCCTATGGCAGCCCACAAGTCCATTTGGTCACTTAATTCAAGGTTAGCCCAATTGCAATGGGCTTGAGCTTGAGTTAGCCCATTTGGGCTAACTTGACCCAAAGTTGGACTAGGGCCCACCTAGGTCAAAATTGTCCTTGAGGTTTCTTCAATGGGTCCTTGGTGACCTATTAGCCTCCCCTAGGGTCAATTTGGGGTTGGATTGGCCCTTGGAGGTCACTTGACCCTTAACTAGGGCACTTTGACCATTTTAGGTCAAGGGTTGACTTTGGTCAACCTAGCCTTTATGATTGGTCCCAATGGGTCCTTGGTGACCTATTGGCCTCTCACTAGGGCTATGAGGGTATGGGTGGGGTCCACTTGGCTAAGGGACTGCAATTGACCCTTGTGTAGGTCAGTTTGACCCAATTAGGGTTGGAGTTGACTTTGGTCAACTCAGGTCCTTTGGCTGCCCTCCATGGGTCCTTAGTGACCCATTGACCCCTTACTAGGGTTATAAAGGTATGGGTGGGGTCTTGGAGTCTTGGTGAAGCTTCATGATCACCTTAAACTAAGGTTTTGGAGTTTACTATTTGCAGACCATAGTGCCTCTATCCACACCACCAGGTCCACTTGACTCTTTCTTGGGCTTCCTAGGGTTTTGTCATGATAAAACCACTCTTAGGGGTCTAGTTGGAAATGGGATGTTACAGCTAGTGAGGCCACAGTGATCTTTGTGTGGTCCAGAGTGGTAAGCATTTGGTCGTCACAGCCTCTCCTGGTACAAACCTAGTACTTTGTGGGGACGCAGGGTGCCTTCTGTTCTCCTTCTCACACTTCGTGTGACGAGGTTTCGGTGTTCTACTTCTCGTGTGGACTTCTATAGAAACACAGCTATTATTCTGCGTGAACCCTTTGACAATAGTTACGACTTGTTCCTGAGCCGGCTACGACTTGTCCTTGGAGCATATAGGTTGAGTAGTGACTCAATCCCGCAAAGATATAATTTTATTAACAACAATATTACTTCTTGATCAATGTTCATCACAAAATCCGTATTTCTTTTGAATTTTCTTATTCCCTATTCCGTTGCACATATATGATGTGTTGTATAGTAAAACCCAATAGTGTTATCCTTATTTCTCCTTAACAGTAATCGTCCCTTTTATTGGTTTGTGAAACTAAGTATGTTAAATTTTGAATCTCACATTGAGAGATGAGTTTATCTACAGTGTAAGTGAAGTTGGTATTGCTCATGTCCAATGCATGTAAATTTGAAGATTTAGAAGGGTTTTAGATGTTCAAATTTAGCCCAGTTTGTCAAGTGTTGATGATTCTTCTTTGTGCATATCTGGGATGTATTTGGATTGTGAATGTTGTAAGTTTTTCATGTGAATGTGCACATTGGTTAATTGTTAACCATTATTAAGTGTTAATCAATTATCTTAAAATCCTTTAAGCAATATTAAGTGTTCGGATGCCTTCCGATGGATGACACACTTCCTGCCTCGATCGATGAAGTGTGGGCATGCCAAAGCAATGTGCATTAATCTATCTTGGTAAGGGTGCGAGCGAAAAATTGTGATATCCCACTGTCGACAACGGGTCAAACTTAACTAGGTGACCTCAAAAGTTGAGTGCTCAAAGGTATAGGGTTGGCATGCACTATATGATGGATGTGAATAAAGAGTTATTTACCAACCAAAAAAGAGTTGTATGATGATGCAATTGGCAAGTATTATCTACCTAAATAACTATAATGTGAGAGAAAAATTAAAGCTGACTCATGGTGTTGGTGAAATATGGATATTGTTCACTGAGAGAGTAGCTCGCATTAACTCTCTGAATTGATATTGAGGGTTATCAGTTTGATTAAAATAGTGGGAGTAATTTTAATTAAATTCCTGATTGAAATAAAAAATATATTTTGAAATGTAGTACTGAGTTTTATTTGCATGAATTCTTTTAGAATTTTCATGTCAAGTGGATCTCACTTCACTCTGTTCCTAAGAGCTATCCTTAAGAAGGAGAAACTGAGTGGGACAAATTACTTATACTGGTACAGAAACTGAGAATCATTCTCAGGCAAGAGCGATAGCTCTATGTTCTGAAAAAGGATTCCCCTGAAGAGCCAATTGGGAATGTATTCCAAGCGGATAAATATGTTTATAAGAAGTATCAAGATGTCTCCTTGGATGTTGAATGTCTCATGCTCGCCGTCATGAACTCTATGCATCAAAAGCAATATGAGAACATTGGTCATAAGGAGATTGATGAGCACCTTAAGAAAATATTTCGAGGGCAAGCTCGGCAAAAGAGGTTTGACGTCACCAAGGCGTTGTTTCAATGTAAGATGGGAGCTTGTGATCTAGTAGGGACTCACGTACTCAAGATGATTGAGTATATAGAGAACCTTGAAAGACTAGGTCTTTCTTTGGGTCAAGAGTTGACTACAGACCTGATCCTGCAATCATTGCCAAACAGTTACGAACAGTTTGTCTTGAACTATAATATGAATGAAATAGACAAGACACTGCCCGAGCTCCTAGGTATGTTAAGAACTCCCGAAATAAATATGAAGAAGGTCAAGCCTTCTATCCCCATACTGAGACTGAGGTTGACAAAGGAAGGGAAATGTCACCACTATGACAAGACTTGTTATTGGAGGAGGAACTGCCCTTCTTATATTGAGGGTCTGCAAAAAATGAAGGGTCGTATGACTTCTGCTTCAAGTATTTATGTTCTAGAGATAACATTTCTGCTCCTTTATCTTGGGTATTAGATACCGGGTGTGGTTCTCACATTTGTATAAATGTACAGGAACTGGGAAGGAGAAGAATGTTCAGTAAAGGGGAGGTGGACCTGCGTGTTGGCAATGGATCAAGAGTTGTTGCTATCGTCGTAGGAGTTTATCGTCTTTCTTTTCCCAATGGACTTGTAATAGAACTAGATAATTGTTATTATATTCCTTCCACTACTAGAAACATTATATTCATATCATGTTTTGACATGAAAAAATTTTTGTTTATAATTAAGAATAATTATTGTTCAATTTTTATGAATGATATTTTTTATGGTGTAGCCCAAATATTTAATGATTTATATATTTTGAACTTAGACCTTCAGATTTATATTATAGAAAATACTAAAAGATTAAAAACAAATGACTCAAATCATACATACCTTCGGCATTCTCATTTGGACCATATAAATGAGAAACACCTATCCAAGTTCCATAAAGATGGATTACTTGACTCATTTGATTAAGAATAATTTGAGAGATGCAAATCCTGTTTATTAGGCAAGATAACTAAAATCTCTTTCACTTGTTTCAATGAGAGGGTTGATGATCTCTTGAGTATAATATATAGTGATATGTATGCGGACCTATGAGTTCTATTGCAAGAGATGGGTACTTCTACTTTGTTACATTTACTGATGATTTCAGTAGATACGGATATGTGTATCTTATGAAGTGCAAATCTGAAACCTTTGAAAAGTTCAAAGAGTTTAAGAATAAAGTAGAAAACCAACTAGGTAAGAGAGTTAAAGAACTATGATCTAATCGAGGTAGCAAATACCTAAGTCATGAGTTTTGTGATCATCTAAAAGAGTGTGGTATTGTATCACAACTCACTCCACCCAGAATGATATAGTATAATGGTGTGTCTGAGCGAAGGAATCGTACTCTATTAGATATGGTGTGATCGATGATGAGTCATGCAGATTTGTCTGTTTTCTTTTGGGGATTTGCTCTAGAGACTGTTGTTATTACACTGAATCGTGCTCCAACAAAAATTATTTTATAGATACCATATGAGATATGGACTGGGAAACATCCTAGTATGTCTTCCATTAAGATTTAGGGTTATAAGATATACGTGAGACGTCAAATACCTGACAAGTTGGAACTCAAGTCAGATATATGTTATATTATGGGATATCCTAAGGAAACTAAAGAGTACTATTTCTACCTACCATCTGAAGGCAAGGTGTTTGTCGAGAGAACTTGTGTTTTTCTTGAGAAAGAGTTCTTAAGTAGAAAGACTACCATGGTAGAACTTGAAGAAGTTCAAGAATCACAAATAATGAATGAACCGAAATTAGAAGTTGAGCAAGGACTACAAGATGTTGTAGCTAGAGAACCTGCTCAAGAAACATAAGTCTCACGTTGATCTGGTAAACTAAGGTTTAAGTCTGAGAGATATGGATTTCTCGTGAATCAAATAGGTAATGTGTTATTTATGGATTATGATGATGAGTCTGTAACCTACCAAGAGGCTATAAGTGGAACAGACTCCGAGAAGTGGCTCGAGGCCATGAAATCTGAAATGGACTCCATATATGCAAACCAAATTTGGACCTTAGTGGAACCACCTGAAGGGGTACGACCCATATGGTACAAGTGGGTCTTCAAGAAGAAGACCGACATGGATGGGAATGTACAGGCATTCAAAGGGCAACTGGTGGCTAAAAGTATCAAGTAAATTAATGGTATTGACTATGATAAGACCTTTTCCCATATTGTTATGATTAAGTCCATCAGAATTTTGATTGCTACTGCTGTATATTATAACTACGAGATCTGATAGATGGATATCAAAACGGCTTTCCTAAATGGAAACCTTCTTGAGAAAGTATATATGACACAACCCGTTGGTTTTGTATTTCCAGGTGAAGCAACTAAGATATGCAAGCTATAGAGATCCATTTATGGATTAAAATAGGCTGCTTGAAGTTGGAATCTTCGTTTTGATGAAGAGATCAAAGAGTCTGGTTTTATTAAAAATGAGGATGAGCCGTGTGTTTATAAAAGGATTAATGAGAGCATTGTTGTCTTCTTGATATTGTATGTAGATGACATACTACTGATAGGGAACGACAAACTGATCCTGCAAGTTGTTAAAAATAACCTAGGGAACTGCATTTGTATGAAAGACTTATGCAAAGTGACTTACATACTTCGTATTAAGATCTATAGAGATAGATCGAAGAAGTTGTTGGGTTTGACCCAAAGTATATATATTGAGAAGGTGTTCAAACGGCTCAACATGCTTGAGTCCAATAAGGGATTCTTACCCATGTCTCATGGTGTAAGTCTCTCTAAGAACCATTATCATAAATCTTTGGAAGATAAGGGCCGCATGAAGTTGGTTTCATATGCTTCAACAATTGGAACAATCATGTATGCAATGATATGTACTCGACCCGATGTCTCTTATACTTCGAGTATGACTAGCAGGTATCAGTTTAATCCCAATAATAGTTATTGGATAACCGTCAAGAATATCCTAAAGTATTTGAGAATGACTAAAGATACGTTCTTGGTATTTGGTAAAGAGGGAGAGCTCGTTGTAAGGGTTTACACTGATGGTAGCTTTTAGACAGATATGGACGGGTCTCAATCAGGGTTTGTATTTTGCCTAAATGGAGGAGTTGTTAGTTGAAAGAGTTCCAAATAGGAGATAGTTGTCGATTCTACAACTGAGGCCGAGTATATCGCCGCTGCAAGTACTGCGAAGGAGGCTGTATGGATTAGTGTTGAAGCCAAAATTGACCTCAACGAATGTTCAAAATAGGGGTGTAGCCAACACCTACTTCCCTCAAGTCCTGCCCCTCAACTGTTAACTAACGACCTAGGACTGACCCAAAGCCTTAGTAGGGAGGTCCCACCTCACACCCGGAAGATCTCTGAGAGCTTCCCCTCCAAAGCCAAAAGCTGGGCTAGGAGCTCCTCATAAAGCACTAGATTTAGAGAGAAAATGAGAGTCTGCCTTCTAAGGAGCCCTTATGGGTCTATTTATAGCCTTTTGCTGACCTGAAAATACTGAAATACCCCTGGCTGGTTTGCCAATAGCCAAATCCCGTTGTTTGAGAAGTGTTAAATGCAGCCTCTGGGGGTATAAGGGTAATCGTACCCAAGGGTAATTAAGTCATTTTACCCCGGACCCTGGACCCCACTAGGCGAGAGCTCTATGCCGGGAACCCTCTCGCCTTCACTTGGCGGGAGCTAAAAAAGGAGTGTCAAGTCTCGAGCCGAGCCCGTCCCCGCCATCCGCGAGGCGCAAACCCTCTCACCGACTCTGCCAGAAGCGGATCTCGGCTGACCGATGGTGGACGCTCTCGCGCCTCTCCCGGCGGGAGCTCCTCTAACCTTGTCGTTGTCGCTGTTGGACGCGGCGTTGAGTGAGTGGAGCTCACCCAACGCCCTTGCTGCCGACCGCAGCGTTGAGTGAGTGGAGATCACTCAGCGCTCTTGCCGCTAACCACGGCGTTGAGTGAGTGGAGCTCACTCAGCGCTCTTGCTGCTGACAATGACGTTGAGTGAGTGGATCTCACTCAACGCCCTTGCGAACTGACCACGGCATTGAGTGAGTGGAGCTCACTCAACGCTCTCGCTGCTGACCACGGCGTTGAGTGAGTGGAGCTCACTCAACGCCCTTGCGAATTGACCACGGCGTTGAGTGAGTGGAGCTCACTCAATGCTCTCGTTGCTGACCACGGCGTTGAGTGAGTGGAGCTCACTCAACGCCCTTGCGAACTGACCACGGCGTTGAGTGAGTGGAGCTCACTCAACGCGGCATTGAGACCACTCGACGCCTTCTCGCCCACTTCTGGTCACGGGCGGGATCTCGCCTGCTGCCTGGCGGGAGCTCCCTCTAGGCGGGAACTCTTCCGGTCTTTTAGGCGCAAGCTAGCCCAAGGCTGGCCCAATCCTGATCGTTGGTGCATTTGGGTCCTACCCAGCGAATATGGGGTTGTACACAATCCCCACTCTTTTTGAGCTAGCCCTGCGCTCGAAAAGACGCGTCCAACCCATAAATATTTGCTGGGCACGTGTCATTTCCTACGAGGAGAATCTATTCGTGGGCCCTGTCGGGGTTATAAATATGTGATGACAGATGGACGTAAAACCACCCCTGACCGTTGCTACCCTCCTGAGATTTTGCGCGACCTCGCGATGCGTCCCAAACACGCTGGTAAGCCACTCTCGCAAACCCTTCAGGACCGCATAAAGGCAGCGCAAGCACGAGCCCTTGCCAATAGTGCGCTAGTGGCCCCTTGGCTGGCGAGAGGGGCATCCACTGCAGAGCCTCTGCCACCGTCAAAAGAGAAGAAGAATAAGAAGGCGAAGAAGGTCCATCGGGACCCTTCGCGAGAGCACCGAGCCCCTCCAACTCCGTCCCCAAGCCGTGCGGTCGATCTTCTGCTGCAGGGGGTATGTTTTCGTCAACTAGTGTGTCGTTCACCTGAGAATTGATCACTGAATCTTTATTGGCAGGTGGCCCCGGCCGGTGGTGATGTGGGGCTTCCGCCGATACCTGCGGACCCGTCGACATCTCGTCCACCGGAGGATCGGCCCCAGGATCCAGAAAGGGCTCCCGTCGATGGTTCAGGACCTCCAGGTAGCCCCTCCTCTTTCGCTCGTTTTTCCTTTGGTCCCCATAACCCTTGGGTGGGGTTCTCGCAGCGTCTGCTTCCGCCCACCCGGATCTCATCATGCCGGGAACTGACGTAGGGGTTGCCCCCCGTGATGACTCGCCAGCCAACCCTCATACATCTGCAGGGGAGATGCCTGCCGACCCGTCCTTGACGCCGGAGACCGACCGCTCCGTGAGGGAGCACGATCCTCCCCAAACTTCGGGCCCTGCGGAGGTTGCTGAATGCAAGACCTTTCGCCCAGGTCGCGGGAAGCCGCTTCACCTCTTATTTGGGAGGGATATCGAGGGGGAGCCTGAGCCTTCTCGCCCTCCGCCGGCCGATGGCTCTCGCCACGCTTCCGGTATGCCACCTTCTGCTGTTCTCTTTCTGTTCTCCCACTGACCGCCAGGTTGTCCTCTCAGGAGATCAAGATATGCGATCGGGAGCTGACGAGGATGAGGATGATGACGGGGATCCGGAGGAGGACGTAGACAGCTCCCCCTTCCCATCTTCTGACGAAATGGAGGGAATCTTGGTTGGCGCGGGAAGCGCGAGAAGGCGGGGTAAGAGGGTTGCGGCCATCCTCTCTAAGCTTGTGCGGCGGGAGCGGGCCCAGGCCCTCGCGGCGAGAGAGTTCTGCAAGTCGGTGGAGCAACGGTTGGAGGCCCTGGAACGAGATTACTTCTTGAGCGAGACGGAGCAGCCGGTTGGCGCTCCTGCGGGATCTTCTCCTGGGAGGTGCCTTGCACGGATACGCGACCAAGCCCGCCGGATCAATCTAGGGTGCACCGTGCTCTCCTCTTACTTCAACCCGTTGGCGCCTCCGAGGACTCGACGGCGAGAGCGAGGATGCTGGCGCTGGGAGCCCTATTGACTCCTGACATCCCGCTCCTTCTTACCCCCAGCCTTCCCTTCTCATTGTACCCCTTTACTTGGAATTCTGGATTGTTTGTACTCTCGTGAACTGCTCTTATTAGTTAACTGTTGATCGTTATTGCTATTATCTTAGGTCTCGCCTGGCGAGAATGTTTTTTTCTTTCGCGTTTGTTGTGTCATGCATCGCTTGCGCGAATCAGGATTATCGATCAGTCACTGTCAGTTCAAGCGGGGGATCGAGGCGCCGCTGACCAAGGGCGTGAATGTTGTACTGCCGCCGTCATTCCTGGAAAAATCATCATTTACCCCAACTTCTTATAAATAGGTGAGTTCACCCACCTCATTTATTTCTCCGGTACTTAATCTCCGCCTTTTCCTTTTCGCTTTCGCGTTCTGTCGAGACCATTCCCCTTTCGCTTCCCTTGCTTCTCGGTTGGGCCCCACCTCTCGCTGCTTCCCTCACGCTTTCGCCTTTGAGACCGTCTAGACAAAATGCCGGGCGAGAACGAGGGGCAGGTCTAACTGCGTGGAAGCTTTCCGAAAGCACAGGTTCCCGTCGTGTCGCCTGACCATGGAGGAGTATCAACTGATTACCTCCCGATACGTCCCTGCTGGTTTCGTCGCGAGAAATCCAGATAATAACGACAGGGTGAACACTACGCGAGAAGGGGAGCTCGCGATCCCCCTCGAACACTTCGAGGTGGGCTTTCGCCTCCCTCTTTGGCCAGGAAATGTTTCTCGCCCTCCGATACTACGGGGTTGTTCCCGCGCAGCTGAACCCGAACTCGATCGCTATCCTTGTAGCGTTCATCTGCTACATGCGATCCTAGAGGATAGAGTTCAACCTCTCGATCTTCCGGAAGCTTGTTTGTCTTCCGCGCGAAGGGAGGAGTTGTCTTCTTCTCCGGGCAACTGCTCAGGACAACTGGTCTCGCCAACAAGCATCATCACTGGGGCAAGAAGTTCGTCTTCATCTCCGGTGACTTTGGGTGTAACACCCCTATCTGTCACATAGTATATAACAGTAGGTCCGGCCGGGGCCCGACGCCATATACTACGGACAGACCGATTGGTTACGCATTGAAACCATTCACAACGTCCTACACAACACCTAGCGGAAGCAATTATTAAGTTGCATAATTAAGAACCTTGCTAGCATGAATGTCCACTAAACCAAACACAAAGGAATGTTTAATACATGAATAACGGTCTTATAGCCTTACAAGAGTTTGCTTAATAAAAATGTCTTCCATACCACGGCACGCAGGCCGATCACACATGAGTACAAAAAGGAAAACACTCAATATTTGGCCTTCGAGGGCCGGCACAGCAACTTGGGCTTTAGCCCGCTAATTACCTCTCGGCTCCGCAGCACCTACAAGCAACAATCCACCGCACGGTGGTAAACAAAGGCAACGGTCAGCTATGCTGACCAAATTATAACGATTCCGCCCCCAAACCGGGGCGGTAAAGCTTCTTCCCTGCACTTATTAGCAAAATAAGCAACACAGCAAAATAAGCATCACATCATAGGTGCACGCTCACACAACCGTACACCCCGTGCTCTCAGGGCACTTACTCGGCGAAGCCAGTCCGAACCCTGTCCGGTCCTCGACTCCGCCACCACCCCCAGGGTGGCAATCTTGTGAGCATATAGTCTTCTCATCCGTAGCCTAGACTCGATCTCCAAACCTCGGTAAGTCCCACGTAAAACTTTAGGTTGCTTTAACCGAGCAGGTGGAGAGGTTAGAGGTACACCAGCCCGTTGCCACCCCGTCTTCCATTAGGCCTTTGACGCGGACTAAGCTTCCCCAGTCCCAAATAACGATCAAACATAGTACATAGCCCCGCTATGTACCCGGTTGGCTCCCAGGCCAGCGATATGACAGAAATGCGTTTCCGTCCAGATTTCCGGGTGCACCTGGGGTTCATCCCCAAGGATCCCTGTGCATTCAAACATGTACATAGCCCCGCTATGTTCCCGGCTGGCTCCCAGGCCACCAATATGCAGAACCTCGCTTCCGCCCAAATTTCCGGGTGCACCTCGGGAAATCCCCAAGATTCTCTGATGTATTCTACCGCTAGCAACCCGAAAACAATCAAAATGCTCGGAGTCTTCTCCGGCTAAAAATGCCATCAAATTCCCGATCGAAAGATGTCCGGGTAGGCTTCAACAGCATGCCTATGTCGTACTACGATTCCGGACTCTAACAAGGGGGACCTCACATATCTACCCTAAGGAATACCACGATCTCGCGCACACTCGCGGGAGAGGGGTTTTCCCAAAGGAAGAAGAGTTTCACATGTTCAAGAAGAGAATTGTTACCCTTGCGCTTTTACTCGGCGCCAGACGTCTAGCCGGATGGAAAGCACCGTATCGCTCGCCTTCGCAGATCGGACTCGGACGTGATTTGGAGCCCGAGCTCCGCCGGTGACCGGATCTAGCTTCTTCTTCCTCCTCCAAGCCTCTCCTCTCTCTAACTCTTAGGAGAGAACCAACCAAAGGGAATGAGGGTTTCTAAACCCTATTCCCGGATATAACATCCCAGAACCGCCCCCCACCATTGGATCCAAATCCAAGGGAACAACGCGATTAGGCCTAAAATACAAAATCTGGTGCGAACACGGGTCACAGCGTCTGCCTGACCGTGTCACCCACTCACCATCTCGAGACTCAAAAACAAGCACACGGCATTCGAACGGCCTCCGACACGCCCGTGTCACATATGACACGCCTGTGTCGAGACCCGTGTCACGCCCCCCCCCCCCCCCGTGGCAATCGGCCAGCTTTCCCAACCCGGAAGGAAGGCCTCGACACGGCACCCGACACGCCCGTGCTCTGTGACACGCCCGTGTCTGGGCCCGTGTCATGGCCCGTGTGCATGACTCAGAAAACTACCCAAAGTGACTGCCCTGGCCCGTGTCCCAGGCCGTGTGCCTCAACTCGTCCTCAAAACGTCGACCACATGACCCGAGGCCGAACATGCCCGTGACACGCCCGTGCCGAGCCCGTGTCACGTTCACGCCCGTGTCAGCCCGGCACGCACGTGTCAGCCCGTGACACGACCCGTAACCTGCTCCAAGTCCCAGACTTGGCTTAAAAAGTCGCCCGTCCCTCTTTTGAGTTTCGGTGCATTGGGAACGTCCCTCTCGCGCCGATCCAGTATGAGGACCCCCTACAAGCTCCCTCCCTGGGATCCCGAAGAGCGCGCTCTGGAATTCTCGGCCGAGTTTGACGTCCCCTTCCTTGTGCGGGACCAATCTCTTCTCCCCGCCTCCTGAGAGATCACGCCTCTTCTTCCTCTCTCGATCTTTACATGCCACGCGGGTTGAGTGTTATGATGTCTGAGAACGGGAGATCCCCTTACGGCTTCCAAAAGTTCGAGGGCCAGGCTGCCAGACTCCCCTCCGCCCCTGGTGCTGGGAAGCGGAAACCCAGCGACTGTCACAGCGGATGAATAGGCGAAGGGGCAGAAGGGGAAGTCCGGCTCTCGCCCGTCCGAACTTCGGTTTGGGCGTGAAGAGTCGCCCGGAGTGGTGTCGAGCCCCCTTGATCTCCCAACCGCGACCAATGCGGGAAGGGCCGGGTGCTGAAGCGGCTCCAAAAGTTGCTGCAATGTGCCGAGGACCGAAAATTCGGAGGACGCGGAAGGGAAGCCGTGTGTGGGACCCGGAGGCCAACCGCATCTCGACGCTGCTCCTGAGCTGGGCAGAGCGTGACGAGGTTACCGGCGAGGCCTTCGCGCTCGGCTATGGCCTCTACAGCCGGGAGTTCGCGGGCCTGTATGACCAGATGCCCACTCGCCTCCTTGCTTATGATTCCATCCGGGCCCTGATACGTGGGTTCGAGCTTGCGCACATGTGTGCTCGTCGAAGCCGCACCATCGACCGGAACTTCCAGGAAATGTACATGACGAGGGAGGAGGCGGTGGCGCAGGCGGCGGCTTTGAAGGCGGAATTGGAGGACGCCTGACGCCTGCTATCCATGCGCCCAGCGGATGAGGTAAGCGAGACCCTTCCTGACATTCGCTCTCGCCTATGAGATCTGTACCTCAGTTCTCGCTGCTGATAGAACATTTTTCATGCATGACTCTCCGCAGGTCATGGTACTTCGCGCGTAGCTGGCGGGGGTGGAATGCGAGAACGCCCTGCTGAAGGGACAAGTCAAGCGCCTGGAGACGGCGGCAGCTGCGGTCCCGCCCCCTCCCTCGCTCGATGAAAGGTTGAAGAGCCGGAACTACTCCGAATACAACATTGACAAGCTCCTGCAGGTCAACGCCCAGGCAACGGCCAGATTGATGATCAAGACGTTGCGGGACGTGGGCTGCTTGGACGAGGGTGGCGAGACCTTGACTACTCCCCAGCTTGTTCCCTGGCTATTCGAGCCCATTTCGAAGCCTCCCGGCGTGCCTAACTCTCCGCCCCCGTACGTCCCGAGATCTCTCGCGGCCGTTGACGAGAGCTCCCGTAGAAGCCCAAGTAGGGGCCCGAGCGAGAGCTCGCGCGGGAGCTCGAGCGGATACAGTGCTTCCCCCTGAGGGGATTCTTTTCTTCTGTAATGAGCGAGATGCTCCGATTTTGTACTATGAGATGTTTATAATGTAAATGTAACCCTTGCTCTCTCTTTTCTTATGTATATATTTTATTATTATTTTTTTCTTTGGTCTGTTAGAAGCGAAAGTTGTTCAATAGCGCTTCCGCCTGGGGCCCCTGGCCCCCTCTAGGATAGTCTCCCTTGGCGGTCGATAGGCGAGAACCTGCCGAGAGCTAAAGGCCAAAATATATCGCTTTCGCATTCTGCCGAGAGCCCCTCGTCGTGAGTGTCGTTCACATGCCTTTTAAGGGGGACACCCTTCTTCCTTACCTTGCGCGGTCGGTCGAGTATCCTGGCCCAGACTCGCCGGGGCTTTGTTTGGCGAGATCCCCCTGCTGGGATATCGCGACCGAGACCTCTTCTGGTCGGGACCTCCCCTGGCCGAAACCCTCTATAGGTCTGCCCTCAAGGTGTGTCTCTTGTTCAGCCAAGAATATTCGTGTCGAAATGTTCGTACATACCGAACCTATCCCCCTTAGGCGAGCCTTCGGACCTGCCAGCTAGATGGGAGCCTACGCAGCGGGTCTACCTGGGGCCGAGCCAAGCTCGAGGTGTTGATGAAGATTTCTCAAACCAAACCTCTCCCCCACAGGCGAGCCTTCGGACCTGCCAGCTAGATGGTAGCCTGCGCAGCGGGTCAACCTGGGGCCGAGCCGAGCTCGGGGTGTTGATGAAGATTTCTCAAACCAAACCTCTCCCCCACAGGCAAGCCTTCGGACCTGCCAGCTAGATGGGAGCCTGCGCAGCGGGTCTACCTGGGGCCGAGCCGAGCTCAGGGTGTTGATGAAGATTTCTCAAACCAAACCTCTCCCCCACAGGCGAGCCTTCGGACCTGCCAGCTAGATGGGAGCCTGCGCAGCGGGTCTACCTGGGGCCAAGCCGAGCTCGGGGTGTTAATGAAGATTTCTCAATCCAAACCTCTCCCCCACAGGTGAGCCTTCGGACCTGCCAGCTAGATGGGAGTCTGCGCAGCGGGTCTACCTGGGGCCGAGCTGAGCTCGGGGTGTTGATGAAGATTTCTCAAACCAAACCTCTCCCCCACAGGCGAGCCTTCGGACCTGCTAGCTAGATGGGAGCCTGCCCAGCGGGTCTACCTGGGGTCGAGCCGAGCTCGGGGTGTTGATGAAGATTTCTCAAACCAAACCTCTCCCCCACAGGCGAGCCTTCGGACCTGCCAGCTAGATGGGATCCTGCGCAGCGGGTCTACCTGGGGCCGAGCCGAGCTCGGGGTGTTGATGAAGATTTCTCAAACCAAACCTCTCCCCCACAGGCGAGCCTTCGGACCTGCCAGCTAGATGGGAGCCTGCGCAGCGGGTCTACCTGGGGCCGAGCCGAGCTCGGGGTGTTGATGAGGATTTCTCAAACCAAACCTCTCCCCCACAGGCGAGCCTTCGGACCTGCCAGCTAGATGGGAGCCTGCGCAGTGGGTCTACCTGGGGCCGAGCCGAGCTCGGGGTGTTGATGAAGATTTCTCAAACCAAACCTCTCCCCCACAGGCAAGCCTTCGGACCTGCCAGCTACATGGGAGCCTGCGCAGCGGGTCTACCTGGGGTCGAGCCGAGCTCGGGGTGTTGATGAAGATTTCACAAACCAAACCCGATTCTATCATTAAGATGAGAAAGCAGTCGTCAGATCAAAGTAAGAAGCATACCCTGATAACATTTTGGTATGACAATATTTCGGAATGATAATATTTTGAAATGATAATATTTGATTACAATAGCACAATCCCCTCTTCCCCTCATGGGTAAAAGCATTTCAGATCATCACCACTCCAAGTGTGGCTCAAGGTCCTCCCCTCCACATCCTGGAGGTAGTATCCTATGTTTGCCAGAGCCTCCTTTACTATGTAAGGTCCTTCCCAGCTGGGGTTGAGCTTGCCAACTGGGGCCGACCTCCCGGCCGCGTCGACCTTCTTTAGCACCAGGTCCCCTTCGGCGAATTGCTTGATTCTAACATGTTGTCGAAGTATTTGGCCATTCGCCGCTTGATCTCTTCCTGTCTAACGGCTATAACATCCCGCAGCTCCTCTACCATGTCTAGCGAGAGGCGCAACTCTTCTTCGTTTCCCAACCTCCAAGCCTCGTCTCCTTCGTCTACGGTTGTGACCCGTGGGGACCGAACCTCGAACTCTACCGGAAGGATCGCCTCGCACCCATGAGAGAGCATGAAGGGGGTCTCACCGGTGGCCGTGTTCGGGGTTGTTCGTAAGGCCCACAGGACAGAGGGGGGCTGCTCTACCCAGTTCCCCCTCAGGTTCTCCACCTTCTTCTTGAGCAAGTTCACAATAACCTTATTTGTCACCTCCACCTGGCCATTGCTCCGAGGGTGATGGACAGAGGCAAATCGGAGGTCTATCCCTTGCTGGGTGCAGAAGCTAATGAACTCCTCACAAGCAAACTGTGGACCGTTGTCTGTCACTATTGCTTGAGGTAGCCCGTGTCTGCATATGATTTCTCCCCAAACGAAGTTCTTGATGGCTTGGGAAGTGACCTTGGTTAGAGCCTTGATCTCCAGCCACTTGGAGAAGTAATCGATCATGACTAGAAGGAACCTTCTCTGTCCGCTAGCAGGAGGAAAAGGTCCAACTAGATCCATCCCCTAGATGGCGAAAGGCCAAGGCGCCGTGATGCTACGAAGCCTTTGAGAGGGCAGGAGCTGGAGGGCTGCGTACGCTTGACATTTTAGGCATCTCTTCGCGAACTCGACCGCATCCTTCCTCAGGGTCTGCCAGAAATATCCTAGCCTCACCACCCTTGCCTCCAACGTCCTTCCCCCCGAGTGACTGCCGCACTTTTCCGAATGCACCTCTTCAAGGATCCTCGGGATTTCCTCCTCTGTCACACATCTCGCAAGGAGCCCCGTCAACATCTTACGATGCAGATTCCCTTCCAGTATCAGATAGTGCGCCGCCTTTTGTCTGAAGCTCTTTGCGTCCTTAACCTCTTCTGGCAGCTTGTCGGTGGTCAGGAAGGTCACCAAGGGGTCCACCCAGGAGGATCGTCGTCCTATCTCCATCAACTCCTCTTCCTCAATTGCCGGCCGGAACAGTTCAGTTAAGGTCCCCCCCCCCGAGGCCCAAACTTTGCCAATCGATCAGCCGCTGTGCTTTCTTCCTTGGGAACATGCTGGATGGAGAAGGACTGGAATCCTCCGATGATTGCCCTTACCTTGGATAGGTACTTTATGAGAGTAGGCTCCCTGGCCTCAAACTCTCCTCAAATCTGTGATGCCACCACCATCGAGTCTGTGGAGACCTCTACGTCCTGGATCTCCAGCTCATTTGCCAAACGAAGTCCAGCTATCACGGCTTCGTACTCTGCCTGGTTGTTGGTCACCGGAAAGTGATAAGCCACCGCCTGCTCTATAGTTACCCCCTGGGGGCTTACCAACACCACTCCTACCCCCATAGAAAGCTTTCCCGAGGCCCCGTCAACAATCACCCTCCACGCCCCCTGCTGCCGCGGCTCCTCCTCCCTGACTTCAACAACGTAGTCTGCCAGGAAATCTGACACCGCTTGAGCCTTGATAGAGAGCCTTGGGACAAAAGAGATATTGAACTCGCTCAGCTCAATGGACCACTTGGCTAGCCTCCCCGAGTGCTCCACTCTTTCGAAGATCTTACGAAGAGGATGATCGGTTACCACCCTAATCGTGTGTGCTTGGAAGTATGGTCGAAGCTTCCTTGCCGAGACGATCAAAGCATATGCTAGCTTTTCGAGAATGGGGTAACGGAGCTCCGTCTTCTTCAGGATCCGGCTTACGTAGTAGATGGGTAGCTGCTTCTTCCCTTCTTCCATGACCAGAACAGAGCTTACGGCTTCGGCTCCCACCCCGAGATATAGAGCTAGGTCCTCCCCCTCTTTTGGGCTTTGAAGTAGGGGAGCCTGGGAGAGTTGTCTCTTCAGCCCTTGGAAGGCTTCCTCGCACTCAGCGGTCCATGAAAACCTCTGGTTACCCCTCAACACCTTGAAGAACGATGAACACTTGTCCCAGACCGAGAAAGGAATCTGCTTAGACCAGCCAGCTTGCCTGCCAAGCGCTGGACCTCCTTGGCATTGTGAGGTGATTCCAGGTCTAGGATGACCTTCACCTTATCCGGGTTGGGTTCCACCCCCGCCGGAGTCAAGAGGTGTCCGAGGAACTTTCCGCGGCTGGCCCCAAAGACACACTTCAAGGGATTCAGCCTCAACTTGAACCTTCGGAGGGTGGCAAAGGTCTCTTCGAGGTCCCTCAGGTGTGAGCTCACACACTTGCTTTTTGTCATTAGGTCATCGACATAGACCTCCAAGTTTCTCCCTCTCTGTCCCTGGAAGACCCGATCCATCATGCGTTGGTACGTGGCTCCTGCATTTTTCAGCCCAAAAGGCATCATCTTATAGCTGAAGCACCCTTCCCTAGTGATGAAGGAGACGTCCTTGACATCAGGGGGGTGCATGCGAATTTGGTGGTAACCTGAAAAAGCATCAAGAAAACTCATTACAGAAAAACCGACGGCTAAGTCAACCAGCGCGTCGATTCGAGGCAAAGGGATCCTTGGGGCATGATTTATTTAACAAAGAGAAATCGATACACATGCGTCACTTCCCTCCCCCTTTCTTAACCATTACCACATTGGAGACCCAGCCTGGGTACTAGACCTCCGAGATGAAGCCTGCCTCCAGGAGCTTTCTAACCTCTTCGCAGATGGGCTCCTCCAGCTTGGTGTCGATGGCCCTGCCTTTTGGTGTATGGGGTGAGTCCGGGGGTCCAGGTTCAGGCGGTGATAAGCCACATCTGTGTCGATGCCGGGCATATCCGCCGCACTCCAGGCGAAGATGTCGACATTGCTTTGGATGCAAGCTCTCATCTGCTCCTGGTCCTCGAGACTAAGGCCCCCACTGATCTGCACCTTCTGCACCAGCCCTTCTCTGGTGGAGACCTCCATCTCCACCACTTCCTCGGCCGGCTCTAGCTGCGATTGCTCCCAGCCGACCCTTGCTTCTTCCTCTTGCTCCCACTCCTCTTCTCTTCCCACTTCCCGACCTTCCATAGCCTCCTCCCGGCTCTTCTCCTGCTGCTGCTCTCCTTCCCCCTCCACTTCTATCGCCTCTTCCAGGCTCACCTCCTCTTCGACTGCTTGCTCCTCTCCTATCTCCATCGCCTCCTCCAGGCTCACCTCCTCTCCGGCTGCTCCCTCCTCTCCTACCTCCATCGCCTCCTCCAGGCTCACCTCCTCTCCGGCTCTCTCCTCCTGCCTTGTCAGCTCCCTCTCCAGCTCTTGTGCCTTTTCCATCCAGGACACAATGTTAACTGCCGTCATGTAGCACTGCCTTGCCGCCTTCGGATCCCCCCTGATCCTGACCTGCACCCCTCCGTTGTTAAACTTGAGACATTGGTGGAACGAGGAGGGGACGCAACGGAAGGCGCTAATGAGGGGACGCCCAAAGATGACGTTGTAACTACTTAAGGCGTCCACTATCACGAACCTGCAGTTCTATGACACTCCCCCCCCCCAACTTTACATGGAGTCCTACTCCTCCCTCTACCTCCTTCCTCTCTCCAGAGAATCCGAAAAGCGGTCCGTCCAAAGCCAAGACCCTTTTTCCTTCCACCTTCATCTCCTCGAAGGCCTTCTTGAAGATAACATTCACCGAGCTACCGTTGTCCACCAGTATACTGGAGACCGTGAAGTTTTCCACTGCTGCTTGAATCACCAGGGCGTCGCAGAACGGATCCTCATAGTCCGGCATATCCGCGGATGAAAAGATGATTTTTTTCTTCCGGAGGGGGAGCTAAGGAGGTCGAGGCAACCCCACTGCGGAACATGGTTTGAAGGCTCCCCTTGCGAGTTGCCTCAATCCCCACCCACCCGTGGATCACTCTGATCCCTCCTCGGGTCCCCACGTCTACCCGGTCCTCGCATCTATCTTCCTCCCCTCCCTGCTGCACTTCCACGATCCTTACCGGCGGATCATGTCTCCCCATGTCCCTGGCTTCCCGCATCTTTAAGAACTCCGGGCAGGTGGCCGTCGCATGATCTTCCTCCTGTTAAAAGTCACAGAAGGGCAACGCCACCCTGCCCCTTCTTCCTTCTCCTCCTCCCCTTCTCCCGGCTCCTCGGACTCTTCTCCCTCCTCCTCTTCCTCTACCGACCTCCATCGCTTCCTGCGGTGGTGGGAAGTGACCTCTGGGCACTTTCCTCCACGCGTGCTGGTCAAACCTTATCGGTTCTCGAAGGTTATATCTTCCCTGAAAACCTCCCCCTTGGCCCTGGGGGCGACCCTCCTGAGGCCTCCAACCCAATCGGTTGTTCGGCTCTCGGGCCCCCCATCCATGCTGCTGCCCCTGCCCTCGGGGTTCTTCTCTCCTTCTTTCTTCTCTTTGCTCCCTCTGCTCTCTCGGCTCCCTCTGCTTCCCTGCTACCGGTTCCTTATCATCTTTTGTCAACCTGGCCAGCTTCCTGTCAAATTCTGGGTTCGCCCTCTCGAAATCTATCTCTTTCGCCGCCCTCTCCATGAGCTCCTCAAAAGAGAGGGGGGCACTCTCTTCAACTCCATGCTAAAAAACCCCGGCCTCATCCCCAGGGTAAAGGCAAGCATCAATGCATACCCCGGGACCTCCTGGACCAGGAGAATCTCCTCTTGGAACCGGTCAACATAATGACCCAACGTATCGTCTTGCTTCTGCCTCATCGCGAATAGGCACTCCGCTTCCTTCTTCCGCTTCTTCGATGTCGAGAACCTCAACAAGAAACCCCGACGCAGATCCTCGAAGCTGTAGATTGAGCTTGCCGACAACTGGTGGAACCAGTCCCTGACCTTCTCCTTCAGCGTGATGGCAAATAGCTGACACTTGAAAGCATCCGACATCTACCTAATCGACACCACATCCTCGAACCATTGCACATGCTGTACTGGATCATCTTTCCCTGAGTAGTAGGACATGTATGGCTCCTAGAACCCTTCTGGCACCGGGGCTGAGACGATGAGCTCGCTAAAGGGGGTCTCTCCCCCTGCCTGGCGAGAAGGCACATCTCGCAACCTCGGCTGGCTGGAGCGGTCCGCGAAACCGTGCCCAAGGAACAGCTCCCGCACCGCCGCCTCCCTCTCGCCACCTTCTGCCGGAACCTCCTTTCCGTGGCACTGCCCTGGGAAGAGTTCCCGCGCTGCCACGTCTCTCTCGCCGCCTTCCATCGGGACCTCCTTCCTGGGACGCTGCCCAGGGGCGTTCTCGCCCAGAAGCAGGACCGCCTCCACCGGAACCTGAGGCGTCTCCCACTCGCTCCTTGCCGAGAAGGCTAGGCTGATGGTCTGTAGGACCTCTCGCCTGAAGTCTTCCAACATCTTCCTTGTCGCTTCCTCCCCTAGGGTGGGCATACCCCCTGAGCCAGATCCTTCACCTTCACCTTCAGTCATGAGACCGAACCCAAGGATTTTTTGCACCGGCTGCCTTCCACGCTCTCCGCACCAGAACTGTTGAAGCAAAAATTGACCTCAACGAATGTTCAAAATAGGGGTGCAGCCAACACCTACTTCCCTCAAGTCCTGCCCCTCAACTGTTAGCTAATGACCTAGGACTGACCCAAAGCCTCAGCAGGGAGGTCCCACCTCACACCCGGAAGATCTCTGAGAGCTTCCCTTCCAAAGCCAAAAGCTGGGCTAGGAGCTCCTCAGAAAGCACTAGATTAAGAGAGAAAATGAGAGTCTGCCTTCTAAGGAGCCCTTATGGGTCTATTTATAGCCTTTTGCTGACCTGAAAATACTGAAATACCCCTGGCTCGTTTGCCAATAGTCAAATCCCGTTGTTTGAGAAGTGTTAAATGCAGCCTCTGGGGGTATAAGGGTAATCTTACCAAGGGGAATTAAGTCATTTTACCCCGGACCCTAGACCCCACTGGGCGAGAGCTCTATATCGGAAACCCTCTCGCCTTCACTTGGCGGGAGCTAAAAAAGGAGTGTCAAGTCTCGAGCCGAGACCGCCCCCTCCATCCGCGAGGCACAAACCCTCTCGCCGACTCTGCCGGAAGCGCATCTCGGCTGACCGATGGTGAACGCTCTCGCGCCTCTCCCGGCGGGTGCTCCTCTAACCTTGTCGCTGTCACTGCTGGACGCGGCGTTGAGTGAGTGGAGCTCACCCAACGCCCTTGCTGCCGACCGCGACGTTGAGTGAGTGGAGCTCACTCAGCGCTCTCGCCGCTAACCACGGCGTTGAGTGAGTGGAGCTCACTCAGCGCTCTTGCTGCTGACCACGGCGTTGAGTGAGTGGAGCTCACTCAACGCCCTTGCGAACTGACCACGGCGTTGAGTGAGTGGAGCTCACTCAACGCTCTCGCTGCTGACCACGGCGTTGAGTGAGTGGAGCTCACTCAATGCCCTTGCGAACTGACCACGGCGTTGAGTGAGTGGAGCTCACTCAACGCTCTCGCTGCTGACCACAGCGTTGAGTGAGTGGAGCTCACTCAACGCCCTTGCGAACTGACCACGGCGTTGAGTGAGTGGAGCTCACTCAATGCGGCGTTGACACCACTCGACGCCTTCTCGCCCACTTCTGGTCACGGGCGGGATCTCGCCTGCTGCCGCCCGGGAGCTCCCTCTAGGAGGGAACTCTTCAAGTCTTTTAGGCGTAAGCTAGCCCAAGGCTGGCCCAATCCTTATTGTTGGTGCATTTGGGTCCTACCCATCGAATATGGGGTTGTACAGTGCCGATCGAACTTCATTATCTGCTGGCGGTTACAAATTTCACAAAGAATCTAGAGCGACTGACCGCTACTCGTTACATTTTGGAGGTGAGAGAGAGAATTATCGGCTCGCAGCGGGCAACAGATTCTCCGCGCAAGCCTTGTTTGCTGTGAGGATGTGGATGAGCGAGATGCTTGTTGTAGCGGGATGCTTGTTGATGGCTTGGAGGTGGCGTGAATGCGGATTGATGACGGCTTGAAGGTGGCTTGAACGCTATTTGATGACGGCTTGAAGGTGGCCTATAAGCGGTGGCTTGAAAATGACTCGAAGATGACTCGAAGATGGCTTCGTAGGAGGAATCTGCCAGAGCTCTGGCCTGAGGAGAAAGAAAGCTGCGGAGCCAAAAAATAAGAAATAAGGAAGCATGGGGCTCCTTCTATAGCCTCCAGGAGGTGGTTATGGTGGTTATGCGGCTATCCGCACAGCATAACCACCCAAATTAATATTTTTCCTATATTTTAAGGGTGCGTATTATGATCATTCATTCCAATACCTGCAGACAAATGAATTAAATAATAAAATTCCACCATTAACCATGGTGGTTAGTGGGTCGTTACGCATGAATTGGACGATGGTGATCAAACTAAGGCGATCAGACGACGGGGAAGCGCTCTCTTGGAAGGGCGATGAACTCGCCGACGAACTTGCAGGCGAGGAGGGAGGCCACCGACGACAGCCGAGAGCAGGCGGCGACCTGCTCGACCGCCTCTTTGGAGGCTTGTTGGAGGCCGAAAGGGGGCGGCCGGCTTGGCCGCCCTCTCGGCCGCGTCGGCGGACGAAAGGGGCGGTCGGCCTGGCCTGACATTCGGCTGCACGCCGGCGGACGGCTTGGCCACCCTCTCGGCGGCGCGCCGGGGGCCGGAGGGGCGGTGGGCCCGGCCGGCCATTCGGCCGCATGCCGGCGGTCGGAAGGGGCTGTCGGCCCGATAATCTTCTTAGTCGCACGGTGGCGGCCGGCATGGCCGCCCACCTGGCTGCACGCCGGCGGCAAAAAGCGGAAGGAGGGGCGGCCGGCGGCCGAGAGCGGCGTCGGCAGCCCAGTGCCGACGAGGCGGCGTCGATGGCGGTTTGGGAGTTACGCGGAGTGGGATCGGTGTTCAATTCGGCGGGATCGGGCGTTGCGATCGCGTGCGCGGTCAAACCAATGATTCCACTAACTTAGTGAAGATCATGGAGGAAGTGGATATGTGCACACTAAGTTCTCCATAAAAGAGATTCATCCCCATAAACACTAATACACACATAGAAAAGATAAAATAAACTACAATTTATGGCATATAAAATAACACCCCTCTATAATTTACAATCACAAAAATGTCTCATGCAAGATAGCTTACATTACTTAGCATGCAACCCCTGGATCCCACTCCGCGTAACTCCCGAACCGCCATCGACGCCGCCTCGTCGGCAGCGCCGACGTCGCTCCCGCCCACCGGCTGCCCCTCCTTCCGCTTTCGGCCGCCGGCGTGCGGCCAGGTGGGTGGCCATGCCGGCCGCCACCCCTCTATACTCTTCGTTTCAAGTGAAATGGGGGATCCATTTCACGGTCCATATTGAAATCTCTTTAATCCGACATGTTCATCATTTTTCATGTTTTTTAGATTTTTTTAATCACAAAAAATTCCACAACAAAATTTCTTTCAAATTTGTCTTAACCGTTGGATGATGAAACTGATCCTCTCCATTTCACTTAAAATGAGGAGGATCGGAATCCCTGAATGAGAGATCCAGCTGTTACTTTTGCTCATTTCCATGTTAGGAAATGTGAATTTATATGAAAGTTTTTTGTACATTCAAAAGGTAGAGGATTGCAACCTGTAATTATGCTATCTTTTAGGGGAGGTTTAGGTAAATAATGGAATATTATTTAAGGTCAATTCTAATTTTGAAGCATCCAATTCTAATTTTGAAGCCTAACATAAGAAGATAAAAAGTTTGGAGATTTATTGCGACTTCGGTGTATCCTTCATGTACGCCGTCTGAGTACAAATTCTCACTACAAGAAGTTTGAGCATTGGCGGTGTTTTTAGAAGGATTCGACCACATTTTCCAAATACGGATAATGTTTTCACGAAGTTTGTATAAATGTTACTGATGGGGATTAACCTATTTTTAAAGCATTTGGGGGTGCGCATAGCCGTTCCATATGAGGGGATCATGGAGTTGACTAGTCAACCCACTCCCAATAATCCCGTCATAATAGGAGGAGAGTGGGAAGGCCCAGTTCCCCTTTTATCTCTCCACTAATTCCTCTCCCATCACAAAAGGAGGAAACCACAGCCACTCGATGCCAACCACCGTCGGCTGCCGGCCACCTCCAGCCGCCTCCTGCCACCGGCCGCCGGGCGCCGCCGGCCGGTCGTCTCCCGCCGCCGGCCGGTCGTCTCCCGCCGCCGGCCGGTCGTCTCCCGCCGCCGGCCGGTCGTCTCCCGCCGCCGGCCGGTCGTCTCCCGCCGCCGGCCGGTCGTCTCCCGCCGCCGGCCGGTCGTCTCCCGCCGCCGGCCGGTCGTCTCCCGCCGCCGGCCGGTCGTCTCCCGCCGCCGGCCGGTCGTCTCCCGCCGCCGGCCGGTCGTCTCCCGCCGCCGGCCGGTCGTCTCCCGCCGCCGCCGCCGACCGCCGCCTCCCGCCGCCGACCGGCCGCCTCCCGCCGCCGACCGGCCGCCTCCCGCCGCCGACCGGCCGCCTCCCGCCGCCGACCGGCCGCCTCCCGCCGCCGACCGGCCGCCTCCCGCCGCCGACCGGCCGCCTCCCGCCGCCGACCGGCCGCCTCCCGCCGCCGACCGGCCGCCTCCCGCCGCCGACCGGCCGCCTCCCGCCGCCGACCGTCCGCCTCCCGTCGACCACCGTCGGCCGGTTGCACGTCGTCCGTGCCTCCACCGTGTGATTGTGATGGGCCTCCGTAGCCGTCCAATCCATGGGAAACCACCCACTAACTCACCTAGTTAGTGGGGGGACCCACCATGACCTCCCCCTGGGGGGCTATAAAAGGACCTCCATGGGCTCCTCATTTCTCACTTTTTTCTCTTCTCTGGGTTTCCTTCTTTTTCCTCAGGTGAGAGTTCTCCTGCCTCCTCCACTGAATCAGCCACCACTCGTCGTGAACCACCACCAGCCACCAGCGGCCACCAGTGACCACCAGCTGCTACCAGTGGCTATAAGCACCCCACCAGCGCACCGTCAGCAAAAGAACGTCTAAGACCTCGAGAAAGCCGAAGGAAGAAGTGATCCGAAGTCAGCAAGCGTGCGCCTCCCCAAGCGCAAGCACCAGAAGAACCCTGCGCATTCCCACATCTAAGTCACTCCTACAGTGCAGCATGTTGCCCGCAGGAAGCTATAGTCTCTCTCTCCACTCAAATTGTAACGGGAGCGGCCTGTCGCTCCGATTCACCAAGCATATTGTAATCACCGAAAGCTAGTGGAATTTGACCGGCACAGACCCGGTCACGTGGTTTTTTACCCATTTAAGTGGTTTTTTACCCATTTAAGTGGTTTTTCCACGTCCCCAAGACTTGTGTCGACTATTCATCTTCATTGACTGTGTGCGCGCTCGACCGCTCCGTGAGGTAAGACGGTTAGAGTTAATTCGGTCCGATCGGGGCATCCAGTTAGTCCGCAACAGTTTGGCGTCGTCTGTGGGAAACATTCCTAACATCTTTCAGAATACAAGTCCCTCATCTTTACCGCTTCCAAAGCTCGGATTCAATGGCGAAGAGAAGTACCCGCACCACTGAAGGATCTGCACTTGGCGGACACATCAAACCAGCACGATCCCAATCACTAGTGGACGTGTCACTGACTACCGAAGTAGCTTTTGC